>OY728166.1:1481977263-1484477263 GCA_963277665.1 Viscum album
TATTTGGATAAAATGAATATTTTTTTGAATCAGGACATCGAATTTATCCAATGGTGAATTTTTCATAATTTTCTAAGATAGTTGAATTTTTGGGGAAAAAATTAATACCATATAAATATATTTTTTGTTTTATAATGTCATAATGATCCAACAGTGATGTAATAAACACAAAAAAATAGATATTCATCCAAATATATGTTTTTAATTTAAGATAATGTGATATTACATTTTTTTATTCTTTTATAAAGCCTTAGTGAATCCTACAAAACTTATAATATATTTTATGATTTTAAGTTCATTTCTTTAATAACATGGCTCACCTCCGCATAAGAAAGGCTAATATTTTAATATATTTTCCCCATAGCCAAATAAAATAATTTTTTTCACTCCAATTTGGTATAAACATTGGGAAAAACCCATGGGATGGTTTTTAGTTTTGAATATTTAATTATATGG
Organism: Viscum album; assembly: GCA_963277665.1. Classification (NCBI taxonomy): domain Eukaryota; kingdom Viridiplantae; phylum Streptophyta; class Magnoliopsida; order Santalales; family Viscaceae; genus Viscum; species Viscum album. The sequence continues at coordinate 1,481,977,720 of OY728166.1, forward strand.
ATTCCAAAACCTAAGTTTGTGAAATATTAATGAATTCCCCTCTCATTTCCAATATAAACCCACCAAATCTCCCACATCAATTCACTCAAAATCATTGGATCACATCCTTACTCTTTACTACCCTCTCTAGAATCCTACAGAGGCACCCCAAGCTCTCAAGAAGCCCCTCTTTAAGATTTTGAAATCACACACTCATGTAAGGGTTCCTTTTATTCTCATTTTTATCCAGGTTTCCTTATATTGTTACACCAGTTTATTATCATTTAAAAATAATGGGCTATATACGGCCCCATCCTTAAACATTACATAATCATTAGTTTATTCAATAATTCACATTGTGGATCTCTTCATGTTTAGATATTTAGAGAATTAGGCCATAACTATTACATTACATTTGAAAATTTACAAAGTTGACACTTCTACTTAGATTCCATTTTTTCATTAAATAAAAAATCTTAAAAAACATGTCTAGTTCCATGTTGTAGACAACATGACTTTTTTTTGATCCCATCCATGACCCTATTCATCTTTAATTCTTGTGAAAAACATTTCCAAACATGGGATGAGCATAAAAAGCTTAATAAGGGTTATAAAATAAAGAAAGAAAACATTATTCTATCAATACATATAAAACATAAGATCTTTAACATACCTCATGAAATCATAAGATTTATAAATAACACATAAGAAATTATAAATCATAAAGGTAACTTATGGAATACATAACAAACTAACATTTTAGCTTTCACAACTACATAGGGAGTTACGTTTGGAATACCAATCATAGTAAATTCTTTAAATATATTAGGAGAAACATTAATTTTTATCTTTATCATGTTACCCAATGCATTGGAGTGCTATCTCAGGCTAACCCACCCTAGGTTTATCATGGAACCACCCATATACGTAAAAAACCCAAGAACCATAACATGATAATAACGAATAAAACAAGCATAAAGGAAAGATAACATTTCCAAATTATAATCACAGTATATCATTTCAAGATATTGACATAATCAATACTTTCTCAAAACCATTTTCAATACCATTTGAAACATTTAATAAATAGATTTTTGAATCAAATTTTCCCATAAAAATTTGAACCTTTTAAAGGAATTAACATTTTTAAAAATTAATGTTCATATAAATAAATCCTTAAAACCATTTTGAAATCATGTATATTAATGTGAATGATTTATAAAAATAAATCATCAAAACTTTAAAACAATGTTTTATTGTTAGAGTCGCGTAAAACTTGAGAAAAACTTGAATACAAATACTTACTGAATAGCATAAAAAGAATATAATATCATGAGAATAATAATATTCATGACATAATATGTCAAAGGGTAGTATATAAACCTTATAGCATATTAAAGGTGCACAATGTCAATATATGCCTCAACAAAAGGAGATTGAGACATAGTCCCTTACAAAAATTGTATCATTAAATTAAGGAAAAATAAATGACATAATTATGTGTAAAAATATAAATACACCCAATATAAGTGGATATTAAGTGTAAAAAAATCATTCGTCATTCGCACAAATTCATAGAATGACATAATCAAGAATTATAATTTTAACAAAAAGAATGGAAATTGGGTTACAGAGTTCCCTGATCTCGTGTCCGACTTAACTCGTTTGTTCCATTTTATTCATGAATAATAAACTAAAGTTAATTTTTAATTGCCTAATAACCTTTTAGAGTTTATTATTACATTTATATCACTTATTACCACATTATAAACATTACAAAATCATTTAAGTTAATAACGATCAATTTGTCGATATTTGGTACTTGAGTCACAAATGAACTTTTTATAATTACAAGTTGTCTATGTGGTAAAAAAAATATTATCTCTGGAATTATATTAATGATTTAAATATCATATATATCATATATATCAAGTATATATATTTATTTATAACAATACATAACATTTTATATAATAAATGAGATGCACCGTTCAATGAGATGGTAAGTCGTACGTACGCATGAACGCTACTTTCATTTCTATTTCATATTTAATGGAATGATAACTTGATGATAAATAGGTATATTATAATTATATTATAATATAATATATAATTTAATTAATTCATCCTTTATATGTTCCATGTATGGTATGAATGAATCATATCATTTTGAGGGGGTGGTAATCTGCGCTTCCTTAAATGAAATTATTGTGTTTACCCATTATGGAAACTATAAAGGTATGATATAAATTAAAAAATACAGAATAATAGGGAAAATAAAAATATAATATATATCTCATATAAATATATTGCCATCATAAGGGACACCATGAGAGGAGGTAGAAGATAATTGAACAATCATCATTTCGTGAGGTAGTAGTTCACCATCCAGAGAAATAGTATGTTCATATCCATTAGATGGAGGTGTGAGGAAGTTTAGTTTGAATAATTATAAAACAAAAACCTAGTATATTGAGGATATTGTGGTTGTTATGTAAACAAAGAATAATAAGATTATAGGGGGTGATGAAGTAAAATAAAAGAAGAGAACTTGAGGGAAGACGTTAACTTTAAATCGGGTAACTACCTTTGATTTGAACAAAAAGGCTTTCTTTAATTGCCTTAATCCTAGAGGAAGTCCTCTAGGAGGAATAGAGGGATTTTGGGATATTATTGGAGTATAGTTTGAATGAGCCAAGCGTCTTGAGAGGTGTGTGTAAAGGGTTTGAGGTGGTGTCCGTTTATAAGAGGGAGGAGGGTCTCTTTAGGAGAGCTTGAAAGTATTATTTTATTATAAAATGATTTTCAGTTCCAAAAGGTCCAAAACAAATTTAATTCAAAGATAAAGTACATATAAGTCGAAATAAAACCATCCAATAATAATTTTATAGTTTTGGATATTTTTTAATCCTTATAGTTTTTATTTTACCCTTTGTTAACTTATTTAACTTTTACCATGTCGTCTTTTATATTCATAATATATGGTTAATATATTTACAATAAAATCCAAGCGACCCAAAATTTATAATTTATGATATTTATAACATTATTTAAGTCATTTGGAATAATATTATATTTTTAGTATTATTTTATCATTTAATAAAATATTAAATATTTTAAAAACTAATTTATGTCAATTTATATATTATTCATATCAAAACTTTGTAAAAAATCTATAACAACGTGATTATTTCGAAAAAAACATCATTAATTTGAAGATAAAAATTCATTATTTTCTCTAAAATTCTAGGATATCATAAAAAGTTTAAAAATAAATTTATTTTATTATTTATAATAACATATATTTGAATATTTTATTAATGAATAAATTATTACATCATCATCGTGTCATAATTAAATTTATTTATCTAATGTCTAAAAATGTATATAAAATACCATGATTTATGAAATCAATTTATCTTTAAAATGAATATTTATAGTTGAATATATCACTTATATAATCCTATATAAAAATTGTTTTACTAAAAGATATATGATTATATCATTTTTGTATTTACTTTAAATTAACTAATATAATGTTTCATTATCACTTCCATGTGGTTCAATGGGGTCCCAAAATCGAACCAAGGATGACTTTGGCCAAACGTATCTCATATTATAGGTTTAGGACAAGTTTTATGGTAATTTGATATTATTATAATATTATATTTCACCTTTATTTACCAGATTTACCCTTTAACCTTATAAATAAAATATTTAATGAAGTAAATATTCATAATGCCTAAAAACATTTACCCATTTACACAATATGGACCTCATGATTCCAAATATGGAATCTATTTTCCAAATTAAAAACACATAAGTTTCATAAATTCATTTAAAATTAATTTCAGTTGTTAAAACAAACAAAAAGCGTGTTTTTAAGAAATAATAAATATCAAACGATTGACACTTGTTTATGTTCCATTTCAAAGTGAAATTACTTCCAATGAACATCAATGGATTATATCATAAAATTATAATCCAATTACACTTTAAAACCAATAAAAAGAACAATATAACTGTATTAATAGATTAGATTAAAATGAATTTTTGAATAAAAATGCAATATTTTCACTATTCATAAAAAAGGAACTTTATCAAAAAAAATACCGAAAATTTACCCAAACTAAATTTTGATGTCCCTATTATAAATAATAAGCTTATTTTGTCAAATGGAACATAAAAAAGTAAAAAAAACTAGATTTAAAAGTGGTTCTCCATCAAAAGGCAGAAAAACAACCTTTTAAAAGTATTAGATTATTTATGCGTAAAATTAGATTCAATCTCATTTTAAGCCCCTAAATTTTATTTGATGAATGTAAAAACATTTATAAAACATGTGTAATCATATATTAGTTAGTTTTTTCATTCTATACAATACAACGTCTAGGCGTTAACTACCATTTAAAATAATATTATATTATTATTTTTCAGTATGACTCAGCCCTGTGAGCAACATGATATTTCAGAGAAAATCATTGTTGTGTGTTGGGTATGCCATCAAACATATAATCCCCATTAAAGAAAAAAATAATATTTAATTAAAAAATATTAATAAATTTGAAAAGGTCATATTCGTTATTTACCTAGATGTTATATCCTCCCCCTCTTTTGGGAATTGCTTCCTCACAATTTTAAAAATGGGCTCGGAAACATCATTAAAATTCCCACATCAGAAAAAGAGTCAATAAAACATCACTTTAAAATAAATAAAGATAAGAACAAAGGTCACCCAAGATAACACATTCTAGGATTCCATGTATGAAAACATGGATTTGGAGGAGAAATTAAGTGTCATGTTCTGATGGAGATTGATAGAAAACATGGCTAGGCTAAAGTTAACAATAATAAAACCACATACATTTGATAGGTTAAACGATTATTGATTCCCCAGTAGGAAAAATAAACTGACAATGTTTATTTTAAGTTATCTTTCTTAATGTTGGATAAAATATTTATGACATTGACTAAGAACATAAGGAAATATACTTAGTTTTAATGTATAGTTTCATCCTTTAATAAGTTTCTACCAAAAACTCATATTTTCTCCAAATGATGAGTATTCAAGATGAATTAGTAACACCTGAAGTGCTAGAATAAACTTCTAGAGAATCACATAATCAACAAATGATTAACTATATATTTCCCCTGTCTTTATACATCAACGAAAACCAAAATGGTTAGTAAGGGATTTGATAATCCCCAAAAAGGATAATCCTTTATAAATAGAAATACTACTCTTAATATCAAAAATTCAACAAACAGTTCCCAAAGTTCAATAAACCCCATTCAATAAACAATTTTCCTTAAAGTTATTCAATATAATCCAAACTAAGATTGAAACCCAAAACTCAAAATAATTTTATCACATAGTCTTCCAGGATAAATCTTAACATTTATCTCCAAATAACATTGACTACTCTTAAAGTCTCATACTGATGTGTAATTAACCTAATCATATATTCTCTATGATAGGATAATCATTTCCATAAATAACCCAAATCTCCATTTTTTCACAATAAGAACATAGATTCTTCCATAATAAAATTTCAACCATTGTTCTGCAAATGAGATCCCATGGTATTCTATTTCCCTTAAACATATAATATTCCCCAAAAAAAGATAACTTCTTCCAAAATAACCACTATAACTTAATCACCAAATCATTTTCCTATATTAAGGATATCCATTTGATAAAACATAAGTTCCAAAAATCAACTTATTATTGATCTGTAAAATCATTTAACTAAAATGAATAATTCATATTAACTAGGGACTTAACATAGGTCAGTGGTAAGTGATACGCCCTTGTCTCCCTTCGGTTGTGGGTTCGATTCCTACGGCCTTTCCAGACACGACGGGTTATCACCCATCTTACGGGTTGTCCTTTTTATAAAACTCAAAAAATAACCCTAACATGTTTTAACCTCAATGGTTTTCTTAGACCTTTCATTTTCATCCCAATACATTAAGACCTTAACATCCTATATATTTTCATTTTTTCACCTCCATATGATAAAATAAAACTTTTCCAAAAATAAAGAACATCATACCATGATCATGATGTCCATATAGTTTCATCATCATATTGTTCACATAGGTAGAAGGTCCATGCATTACAGCAATGATTTAGAGATCCTTCAAAATAATTTTCTTCCTTCATACAAATACAACTTGTACAACTTGGGTCATATAGGTGTTCACAAAAAAAATAGTTTCGGAAAATAATCACGTATGACATATAATTTCAAAACATCTGACTAAATGTGTTTTTTATAAAACAGTCAGACCAAGTTTGAGTTGAAACTTTCAATCAATGGTCCTTTTAAAATACCATAAGTATGTGTGGAGAGACTATATTGTAAAAATATATATAAATAGGTTTCTCAAGGGTCTCCTTCTTCAGTAACTTTTTTAAATTCATAAAATGCTCAAAAATCAAGTAATAAGGTAAAATATTGGAAAATGCCTTGATAATATTTACCTTTATTGAAAATATGATAATACTATGAAAATATGATTTGATTAAATACAAATCATGATATAAGATGATATAGAGGTATAGTGGAGGTGTTTTATATCTCAAAAAAAAATCTTTCAAGTACGTTGTATGATAGAAAAAGATTCACAATCATTTGAACATGACTTTGCAATAATTATTTCAATCATGTCATTAGGAAGAGATAGGAATGTTGTTTGAGATCCACCTTTTTCATTTGTAACCAACATTCCATGATCTTAAAAGGTTATAAAACAAGGATTTAACTAAAATAATACACATAGGGACTAACCATGTGTTAAAAAAACTCCTAATTCATAAATTTGTCTAAACCGACCTCTGATACCAACTATAAGGCTTGAGCCTTAATCTTTACATAATATTGAGTTAAGTAAAGAATTCACATTGAGGATATTTTCATGTTTATACTTTTAGATAATTAGGATATAACTATTAAATTACATTTGAATATTTTCAAACTAGACACCTCTACTTAGTTTTTATTTTTTTCATAAAAGAAAAACTCTTACAAAACATGTCTAGTCTTATGTTTTAGATAGCATAAATTTTACTTGATCCCATCCTTCACCCTTTTCATCTTCAAGTCCTTTGAAAAATTTTCAAAACTTTGGATGAGCTTAAAAAACTCAGCAAGGGTTATAAAATAAAGAAATAAAAACTTAGTCCATGAATACATACAAAACATAATATCTTTAACACACCTTGTGAAATCAAAAGATTAATAAATAACACACATAAAATGTAAATCATAAAGGTAACTTGTGTCATAAATAACATACTTACATTTTTTATTTCACAACTACATAGGGAGTTATGTTTGGAATACCCATCACGTTATATTCACTAAATCTCTTAGGAGAAACATTAACGTTTACCTCTATAACGTTACCCAATAGATTAGAGAGCTATCTCGGGCTCACCCGCCCTAGGTTTATCATGGAAGCACCCATATGTGTAAAAACACCAAGAACCATAATATAATAATAACACATACAACAGCCATAATGGAAAGATAACATTTCCACATTGTAATCACAGTATATCATTTCAATATATTTATACAATAAATGCTTTCTCCAAACCATTTTCAATACCATTTGAAACATTTAATAAAGAGATTTTTGAATTAAGGTTTCCCATACCACATTGAAAATTTTAAAGTAATTAACATTCTAAAACTTTAATGTTCATATAAATAAATCCTTAAAACCATTTTAAAAACATGGACATTAATGTGAATGATTTATAAAAATAAATCTTTAAAACTTTTAAAAATGATGTTTTGGGGAAAGAGTCTGGTAAAACTTGAGAAACACATGAATAAAAATACTTACTGAATAACATCAAAAAATATATTACAATATCATTATAATAAATATATTCATGATATAATATTTTAAAGGGTAGTATATACACCTTATAGGATAATAAAGGTTCATAATATCAATATATGTCTCAATGAAATGTGATTAAGACATAGCCCCTTACAAAGATTGTATCTTTATATTAAGGATAAATAAATGACATAATTATGTGTGAAAAAACTAAATACACCCAATATAAGTGGATATTATGTGTAAAAAAATCATAGTCCATTCACACATACTCATGACAAGACATAATCAAGTAGTGGAATTTTAACCCATAGAATGGAAATTGGGTTACGGAGTTCCCTTACCTCGTGTCCGACATGACTTGTTTGTTCCTTTTTCTTTGAGAATAATAAAATAATGTTAATTTATAATATCTTAATAACGTTATTCAAGTTTATTATTCCTTTTATATCACTTATTACCATGTTATAAACACTACAAAATCATTTAAGTCAATAACGGTCGTTTTGTCGATATTTAGTACTTAATTCGAAAATTAACTTCTTATATTCACAAGTTGTCTATGTGGTCAAAAGTAAATTATCTAGAAAATGATATTAAGGATTTAGATGTCCTATATATCATATATATCTAGTATATATATGTATTTATAACCATACATACAATTTGAATGCAATAAATGAAATGCACCGTTCATGGAGATGGTAAGTCGTACATACGCATGAACGCTACTTTAATTTCTATTTCATATTTAATGGAATGAAAAATTAATGATACATAATTAAATTATAATTAAAGTATAATATCATATAAAATTTCATTAACTCCATCCTTTATACATTCCATGTATGATATGAACGAGTCATATCACATTGAGGGGGTGGTAGTCTGCACTTCCTCAAATGAAATTATCATGTATACCTATTATGGAAACCATAAAGGTATGATATAAATGAAAAAATACAGAAAAATAGAGAAAATATAAATATAATTTATATCACATATAAATACAGTTCCATTATAATGGCCACCATCAGATGCAGCAGGAGATAATTGAACAATCATCATTTCGTGTGGTAGTAGTTCACCATCCACAAAAATAGTATATTTTTATCTATTAAATGGACGTGTGTGTAAGTGTAGTACTAATAATTCTCATAACAAAATCATAGTATATTAAGGATACCTTTGTTGTTATTTAATCAATGAATAAGAAGATAATAGGGAGTGAATAAGTAGAATAAAGAAGATAACTTGAGGGAAGACATTACCTTAAAATCAGGTAACTCCCTTTGGTTTTAACCAAAAGGATTTATTGAATTGCCTTCTTCCAAGGGTAAGGATTATAGGATGAATAGAGGGATGTTGGGAGATTATTTTAGTATAATATGGATGAGACAAGGGGCTTGAGAGGTGTGTGTAAAGGGTTAGAGGTGGTGTCCTTTTTTTAGAGGGAGGAGGGGCTTTTTAGGAAAGTTTGAAAGTATTATTTTATTATTAAATTATTTTCGGTTTAAAAAGCTCCAAAACATATTCAATTAGAATATCTGGAACATATAAGTAAAAATAAAATCATCCAATAATAACTTGATAGTTTTTGGATATTTTTTAATCCTTATCATTTTTTATTTAACCCTTTGTTAACTTATTTAACATTTACCATGTCTTCTTATATATTCATAATATATGGTTAATATATTTACAATAAACTGACAAGTGACCCAAAATGGTTAATTTATAAAAAATTTTACATTATTTAAGTCATTTGGACAAATATTAGATCTTTAGGATTATATTATAATTTAATAAAATATTAATTGTCTAAAAAACTCATTTATGTAAATTTATAAATTATTCATATCAAGACTTTTAAAATATATATATAACAACTTTATTATTTTGAACAAAATTAATTAAATAAAATATAACAAGTCATTATTATCCCTAAAATTCGTGTATTGAATAAAAAGTTTCAAAATAAAATTATTTTAATATTTATAATATCATTTATTTGATTCTTTTATTAATGAAGCAATTACTTCATCACTATTGTGTCATAATTAAATTTATTTATTTAATGTATAAAAATTAAAAATAAAATACCATGATTTAGAAATACATTTTAGATTTCAGATTAATATTAATATTAGAAGATATAACATATATAACCCCATATAAAAGTTTTTTTACTAAAAGATATATGTTTGTGTCATTTTTGTCTTGACTTTATATTAATTAATATAAAGTGTCATCATCACTCCCATGTGGCTCCATGGGGTCGCAAAATAGACCCCAAGGATGGAATTGTTCTGAAATATCTCATCCAATAGATTTAGAATAAGTTTAAGGGTAATTTTATATTATTTTAATATTATATTTCACCCTTATTTACCAGATTTACCCTTTAACCATGGTAAATAAAATATTTACTAAATTAAATATTAATAATGCCCAAAAATAAAAGATACCTATTTAAACAATTTTAAAATCATGATTACAAATATTTAATCCATTTTTATAAATTCAAAACACATAATTTTTATATATTAATTTAAAATTAATTCCTGTTGCCAAAACAAAAACAAACATGTTTTTATGAAATAATAACTATCAAATTATTGACACTTGTTTATGTTCAATTTCAAAATTAGATTACTTCCAATTACCAACATTGGATTATATGGTAAATATATAATCCCATTACACTTTAAAACCAATAAAAAGAACAATCTATCTATAAAAATAAATTAGATTAATTAGCATATGTGAATTAAAATGTAGTATTTTTCACTATTCATAAAAAATGATCTTTATCCGAAAAATACCAAAAATTTACCCAAAGTAAATTTTGATGTCATACTTATAAATAATAATTTTATTTTTTCAAATGTAACATATAAAATTAACAAAATTATATTTGAAAGGGGTTCTCCCTCAAAGGGCTGTAAAACAACCTTTTAAAAATATTAGAGTATTTATACTTAAAATTGGATTCATTATTATTTTAAACCTCAATATTTTATTGGGAAAATGTAAAAAATTTATCAAATATGTGTAATCATATTGTAGTTATTTCTATTCATTCCTGCCAATACAATCGCTAGTCGTTAACTACCATTTAAAAAAATATTATATTATTATTTTTCAGTATGACTCAGCCTTGTGTGCAACATGAGATTTCAGAGAAACCCATTGTTGTGTATCGGGTATGACATAGAACTTAGAATCCCATTTAAAGTAAAAATTAATATTTAATTCACAAATTTTAATAAATATGAAAATGTGATATTCTTTATTTACCTGGGTTGTTACAGGGTATGTTTTATAACCTCCACCATACTTACCATATTATGATTTAATGAATATATACCCATTTACCTCTCATTAATTCCTCTCATTTACACCCATTACTATGCCCAAATTTCATAATATTTATTCCATTTCCCCTCTTTATTCTCATTTATTAATTATGTTACGCCATAAATTTCCAAATTACTTATGTTGGTACATGTATTTATATGACCCTATTACTTTCTATTTCATGTATATATGATGAGAAACCTCTTCTGATCTGATCAAACCTTTTATGAATTTTTATGCCACACCATTATGCTACCAAAATTGCACTGGGATTTTCCATGCCAAAATCATCATATAGTAAATATCATACCCATTCCTCTATCAAGGGTGTTCACTTTTATACACATGTTTCTTTTTATTGAGGGATTACATTTATTTATTCCACACCCCTTTGTTGTGGAAAAAATTATGATGATGAATGAATCCATGATTTATGATCTATTTGGCACACTTAAGAATGAGATTTAAATGAAAGTGATTAGTGTTCCTAGAATTATATAGCACTCCAATGCATTGGGTAATGATTAGTATCATGATACATCATTTTGGGACATGGTTTTACCTGATTACTTTATGGTACTTTGTTCACTATGATTTCATGGATTGGTGACCCCTGATACTTCTCAAGACGATGTCTCCAATCAGATTGATATGCAACAACATGTTGATTGTCAGTAACAAATCTAGAAGCTTTTTCAAGTATCTGAATTACCCGAGAAATGGGGAAACATTTCTACAGATGAACAGAAGAATGTCGGTACCCCGATTATGATTTCGGGAAGTGGTGGTCATGCCTCTTACAAGAATGAAATCTTAAGTGGCAATCCAAAGGTTCCTGATAGTGAGGGTCTCCCCTATAAGAGGATACCATGTATGTATTACACTAATGTTCCTAGAAATGTTTCTACCATATTTTCAACTATGGTGTCAAGGAAAGTGGATACATATATATTTAAAATCTTCAATTGGGAGAAGTCTCAATCTGAGTGGGAGACTACTGGTGACTCTGATTATGGAAATGATATGTCGTATTAGGATCTCTAGACCTATTCTTGGTGGTTGAGGGTTTTTCTATTGTTTGTCCCCATCTACTGCTCTGTTGTACTTTTTTTATTTCTTTTTAATAAATGGTCAGAACCTTTGCTTCTGGGTGGACTTCCTTTGTATATCCTTAGTTTATCCCATGCAATGTTAAGTATGAAGAACTAATGTGGTCATGTAATGTGATTTTTCAATAATATAGTTTTATTTCATGTTTTACGTTGTTATATAACATTTTTAATTTCCCATCACTCTAGACTTCTCAATATTTTGGGTTCTATTAAGTGTAATTTTATGTCATTAAATCATGTGTGAATGTAATTAAAATAACATGATTTTTATAGTTGGAATCAGAGGAATGTTTAGTTTTTTGGGATTAGGATTAGAAAACTCTAGTGAAGGCCTTAGAAATATGACTAAGTATAATAAAAAATCCATAAATCTTGGTGAGTATAGATTAAGTGTTTTTTCAAGTAACTACATTCCTTTATGGATAAGAACAAGTGGATGTGGCTCTCGCATTTATGTATCTACGGGTAAAACCCCAAAACACCGCTTTGATCTAGACATGAATGAGAACTGGTGCATGACAATATGCCTTGTTGTACTTTTGTTTTGACACTCCCAGGGGATATTCTTTGATAAATTCATAAGTTTAGTAAAAACCATTATTATGAAGAAAAGGTCCCGTAAGAATATACATTAGGAAATATATCATGGATATATTAGATTGAAGCCTAGAAATTAAAATGATAAGGAAATAAATGTAATTTATATGTTATCACTTTAATTTCATTGGAATCCCCGTTATATGTTTAATAGTTTAAAATAATTACCCCTAATTTTCCTTTAATTCTTGATAATTGTTTGTAATAGGTGTAATCAGGACAAAAATCGATACAAAGATAAATGTAATGACTGCCCTAATGAGATGCCCAATCTAATGAAACCAGGAATCGCAAACTTTTTCACGATACACTATTAGTTAACTCAAGTTTTGAATATAAATCTAGATCAAGAGAATTGTATAAACCCCCTAAGAAATAAAAATTCACAAGTGAGTGATTCATGCTAAAAAGTCCTCCTACTTTCAATGGATCATATGATCCCTCAATCATCGAAAAATGGATCAAATTCATTGAGAAGATATTCTACATCCTCTAATACTCTGAACATGAGAATTTTCTTCTAGATTCATATCATATGGAGGGTGAATCTGGTCAATGGTGGACATTGATCAAAAATACAAATCCTGAGGGAGTGATCAAGGTGATGGGATGGATGGATTTTCAGAAACTGTTTTTCGATAAATATTTTTCTTGCACACTCTGAAATAAGATGGAGATGGACTTATTTTCCTCCATAAAAAAAGAGGATGAATCCATCAGATCATATGAGAAAAACTTCACTAGGATTTCACTATATGACTCTAGATTTTTCGTTACCCATTAATGCAAGTTTGACCACTTCTTTGGCGGGCTAAAACATAGACTATGGAAATCCCTAGAGATCTATGACTTTGATCGCTATGAGGAAATTTTCTAATGTTCCCTTAAAGTCAAAATGGAGATCAGAAACTTTTAGGGATATCGTCGTGATAATAAGAAAAAGGTGGAGTGAAATTATGGTGGTCCGATAGAGAGATCTAATGGTGCCAATAAATTTCAGCACCCTACATTCCAATGGTGTGGAAAGAATCACCATGGAAATTTCATAAAGGGAACGGTGAAATGATTTAGGAGCAGGTAGGAAGGGCACATAGCCAGTGATTTCCAACAAGAGAAAAATACTACTTCTATGGAGGAAAATAATTCTATAGTAAACCCTCAATGCATTTTTCAATACTACCACTGCAAGGAACCAGGGAATTTCTCAAACCAATGCACTAAGATAAGGGTTTTCAAAGGAAACCAACAACCACTAAGGTAGAAAGGGAGAGATTTTTCCCTCACAACTGCTAAAGTGAATCCCAACAATGAAGTGGTGAGAGGTATGATAGTTATTCAATCATGAATACAAAAAAAAACTTTTTTATTATGGTTTTATGCATTCTTTTATATCCCAAATTTTTATTAGAATAATCCAAACACCACCACAAATCATGGAAGTAGAGATGTCGGTGAAACCGGGAAATGGGGCACTATGGCATCCCATGAATATAACTCCTCCCTAGTCAAAATTGGTGTATTAAACTTCCCATAAAATCTTATCATACATCCCTTAGTGGAATTTTAGAAATTATTGCATGGATTAGATTTCCCTATATAGAGCCAACATAAATTTCCAAGAGTGGGAAATCTCTTTCCATATATCAAATCAATCCATTAATCTATACAAGTGCAAGGAGGGGGATAAACATTATTTAGAACTATCATCCTAAGCATGGATATTAGTTCTATATGAGCATTCATATCTTGTTCAGATGATCAAGTCTATGGAAGGAACCATCCTCTAAGATATAACTATTATGAGGAAATTCATTGATTTGTTTCCCGAGGAATTTCCTGGTCTTCCTCCAAGTAGAGATGTTGAATTATCAATTGATTTTATACTTGGGGGTTTCTAATATCCATGACTCTATAAAAAATGGATTTTTTGGAACTTTAGGAACTAAAGAAACAACTACAAGAGAATCCAGATAAAGGGTTTATATGTTTAAGTGCTTCATAAGGGGTGAACAATTCCTCTACATCAAGAAGGATTGGTCGATGCTCCTTTTCATTGATTATCATGAGCTCAAAGAAATCACAATAAATAACAAGTATCATTTTCCATGAATTGATGAATTGTTCGATCAGCTACATGGAGATCAATACATCCCCTGGTGGATCTGTGGTTGGCATATTACCAATTAAGGGTGAATAAGGAGGATATCCCCAAGACTGTTTTTCGTATAAGGTATAGGTATTATTAGTTCATAGTTATCCCATTCAAACTCATTAATTCTCCATTATTCTTCAAGGACATGATAAATATAGTATTTACAGATTACCTGGAAAAAGATGTGGTAATCTTTATTGATGATATTCTAATATACTAAAAACATAAAAAGAAGCATGAGGAGCATTTAAGTACTGTGCTAAAGACATTACGAAAGGAAACGATTTATGAAAAGTACAGAAAATGTGAGTTCTATTTGAAAGAATTATCTTTCTTGGGGAATATCATCATAAGAAATGGGATATTTGTGCACCCTTCAATGACAGGCAATTAAAGGATGGATGAGGCAAACATCTATGACAGATATATGTAGTTTCCTTTTTTTAGATATGTATTACCACCAATTTGTGAGAAATGTCTTGCAATTTTCAGACCCTATAACCAAGGTAACTCAGAAAGGAGTCATGTTTTATTCGAATGATTAATGTGAAGAGAGATTCAAGGAGTTATAAAGGAGGCTTATCATTGTGCCCATGATCACACCACCCAAAAGTGAATATTGTTTTTTGGTATTCGGTGATTCTTAGAAGAAGGGAATGGGATTTGTGTTGGTGAAAAATTACAGATTCATTCTCTGTACTTCAAGGTAGTTGAAATTTCATGAGCAGAAATATCCAACACATGATCTGGTGTTGGATATAGTGATCTTTTCATTGAAAAATTGGCGACATTACCTCTTTGGGGAGAAGTGTGAAATATATATGGATCACAGAAGCCTCAAGTATATATTCACATAGAAGGAGTTGAATATGCACCAACGAAGATGGTTAGATCAGATCAAGGATTATGATTTCTCAATTCACTATCATTCGAGGAAAGTGAATAAAGTGAATGATGCTCTAAGTAGAAAGGATCTAACAACTCTTTCATTGATGAGAATTGATAAGGATCCTATATTCTTATACATTAATAGTATGAACATGATAATCATAAAGGAAGGATCATCATAAATCCTTTCACAAATGATTTCTCAACTATCTCTTTTGGGGAGGTTAAAGGATGCTCAAATAGATGATGTAGGAATTCAAAAGAAAGTGGAAACTATTAAAAAAGGGAAATCCTCATAGTTTAGTGTTAATGAAGAAGGTGTTGTAAGATTTGATTCAAGAATATGTGTACCATAAAATCCCGAATTAAAGAAGGAGTTTTTGGATGATTCACATAGATAAACCTTCTTTATCCACCCTAGAAGCGCAGTGATGTTTTCAGATCTTTCAGAACACTATTGGTGGAACAATATGAAGAAGGAGATCACAAAATATACATCAAGATGTCTCTTATGTTAACAAGTGAAGGAATAAAGTAAAAAATCTACTGAGATGATACAACCATTACCCATACCTACATGGAAATAGGAAAACATCACCATGGACATTATCATCGGGCTTCCTAAGAAATATAGAGGAGACAATGCTATCTGGGTTGTGGTGGATCATCCTACAAAGACTGCACACTTCAGTGTGATTTGAGGGGATTTCTCATTGGATCAAATTGCACATATATACATCAAAGATTTGGTGAGGTTGCATGGTGTAACAATATGGATTATATCTGATCGAGATCTAATATTCACCTCTAAGTTTTAGAAGAGTATACAAAATGATCTGAATACAAGTTTAAACATCAGAACAACATATCACCCTCAAACTGATGGCTAATATGAGAGGACTATCTAGATAATTGAGGACATGTTGATATAATGCTCAATAGACTTCAAAAGAGTATGGGATAAACATCTTCTTCTGGTTGAGTTCTCTTACAACAATAGTTTCCACTCAAGAATCTAAATGTCTCCCAATAAAGTCCTTTATGGGAAGAGGTGCAGCACACCTGCATGTTAGGATGAAGTTGTGGAATGAAAACTGTTAGGCCCTAAAATGGTTGAGGAAATGGTGGATAAGGTTAAGACCATTCAGTAGTATATCAAGGCCACTTTGAGTTTGGAAAATAACTATGCTGATAATCATTGACAAGACCTATAGTTTGATATTATAATCATGGTATTCTACCACATATCTCCTTGGAAGAGATTAATGAGAATTGGGAAGAAGGGAAAGCTTATTCAAAGGTACATCTTCTCTTTTGATAACCATGATTGCATCTAAGAGGTGGCCTTCCAACTAGAAATCCCACATTACATATCTCAAGTACATGATGTATTTCTTGTATCCCTCTTGATAAATTACATACCATAACCCTCTCATGTACTCAATCTAGAGGTGGTTACATTGGGGAATGACCACTATTATCAGGAGAAGCCTGTAAAGATCTTATATTGCAATGACAAAGTTCTACGGAATAAGACTATACACTTGGTCAAAGTGTTGTGGAGAAACCACAAGTTTGAAGAAGCAACATGGGAACTAGATGAGCTGAGGAAACAGAGTTACCCTCATCTATTTTAATATAGTAAATGAAAATTTCAAGGGTAACATTTCTTAAGGGGGGAATATTGTGACAACCATAACTATTATAAGTGAAATTTCCCTTTTTATTTAATTAAATGTCTTATTTTGTAAAATGGATATAGAAAACACATGCACTCTGTTTTTTTATAATGACTATTATGTATCATTACTATTTATAATATAGCCATTGAACAATGATCACATGACTAGTATAAAATTAGTGTTTTAACAAATCCTTTTGATACAGAAAAAAAGAGTTTATGGAATTAACCAGTACGATCATTCCATATGAATACCATTTATCAGATCTTCTAAGGGAGATAGAATTTATGGGATTTTTCTTGGACCAATCCTATATTGAGATCTAATAACTTAAGCGTGATCAAAATTGTTTACAAGAGAAGTTCAAGCTAATTGATATCACAACTCAAACCATGTTAACCGAATGACCCCATGAAATCCCTACCATCACACAACTTACTCTTAGGGCTATTGCTGGTGTAATTTATTGATATGTATCAATACCCTAGAATTATGATTTTGTATAATATTTTTTTAGATAATAATGAATATACTTTCATTTTATTATTGTTTTCAAAGAAAAAATTGTATGTTTTTTTAATGTTCAAATTGAATTAAGAAATATATTTTGAGGAATTAATAAATAATATTATAATAAAATATTATTGTTAAATTATCTTTATTAAATACAAATTAATGTATAATATTTTGAGGCCAAATGTAATTTTTGTTAAGGTTTAAAAATTATTTTTGTCAAAACACATTAATTTTCAATAAATGTCAGTTTTTATTTTTAAAGTGAATATTAACATATTTAAAAAATTATATGAATAAAATGAATATTATTTTTGGAATCAAGATGTTGAAATTATCCAATAGTTAATTTTTTATAATTTTCCAAGAGAGTCGAATTTTTGGGTAAAAATTTAATAGAATATAAATATATGGTGTATTTAATGACATCATAATGGCCCAATAGTGTTGTAATAAACACTATAAAAGGGATATTCAGACAAATAAAAGGTTTAACTTTAAAATAATGTGATCTTATATTTTTTTAATTTTTTATAAGGCCTTAGTGAATCCTCCAAAATGTATAATATATTTTATGATTTTAAGTTCATTTGATTAAGATTGTCACTCACCTCCACATAAGCAAGGATAATATATTAATATCTTCGGCCCATGGACTTATAAAATAATTTTTTCCACTCCTCTTTGGAAAACAATATGGCCACAAACTATTTGATTTTTTGTGGTTTTGAATATTTAATTATACAGATTCCAAAACCAATATTTGTGAAATATTAAATAATTACGCTCTCATTCCCAAATAACCCCACCCGAGATCCCAATTCTCATCAATAAAAATCCTTGGACCACCTCTTTACTCTTTCCAATCCTCTCTATAATCCTCCCAAGGTTCCTCAAGCTTTCATGAATCCCCTCTTCAGTCTTTTGAAGTCACACACTCATGTAAGGGTTCCCTATATTCGCATTTTTATCCATATTTCCTAATATTGATTTAAAAACGATAGGTTATATTTTTTAACCTCCCCCATACTTCTATTATTATGTTTTAATGGCAAGATACCTCTTTATCTCTCATTAATCACTCCCATGTACACATGTTATCATGCCGAAATTTCGAAAGAGTTATTCCATTTCACCTCTTTCTCCAAGTTTATTTATTATGTTACGCCTTCTATTTCCAAATTCCTTACATTGGGAAATGTATTTAAATGACCCTATTAGTTTATATTTCATGTATATATGATGATATATCTCTTCCTCTCTTATAAACCCTTTTTATTAATTTCAATGCCATTTTGTAATACTGCCGAAATTGCACCGGGATTTTCCATGCCAAAATCATCATGTAGTGAATACCATACCAATTCCTCTATCAAGGATGTTCACTATTATACACATATAAATTTTTTATGTACTTAAACCCCCTTTATCATGGAATAAATTATTATGATTAATGAATTCATTCTTTATGATCTATGTGGAACACTTAAGCATGAGAATGGAATGAAAGTGATGGGTGTGCCCGAAATTTTATAGCGCTCAAATGCATTGGGTAATGTTTAGTATCATGATACATCATGTTGGGATAGGGGTTTACCTAATTCTTTGATGATATATTTTCCACTGTGATGTCTTGTTAGTTTATCCTTGACCTATCATGGAATGTTTTAAGTTGTTGCCACATTTCCATGTTATGATTATCATTGTATATAATGCCTCTATGTTAATTTTTATTTTATGCTCCATTGATATATCTATGGTCTAACATGTATTTTCTTCCCCATGTTATTCGTTTTTTATTCCCTTACCAGGATTTATAGCTCACCCATTTCTTATATATGTCCTCAGTTTATCTCATGCAATATTAAGTATGAAGTAATGTTGTGGTCATGTAATGATAGTTTTCAATAATGATGTTTTATTTAATATTTTTAGTTGTTATGTAATGTTATTAATTTACCAATACACTAGACTTAAAAATCTTTCAGGTTGTATTAACTATAATTTTATGTCATTAAACAATGAATGAACGTAATAAAGAGAACATGGTTGTTATACCTATGCATGAATTACAATCTATTTTCAGCTACGTTGTTTCAACCATATCACCACATATTATCATCACAATTCCAATATACCACATATTTAATTATAATGATGAATGAAATTAAAATGGAAGAACAAGAAGAATAAGATTACAGTAGATAGAATAAGGAGGTAGAGATGTTCAGTTTGTTTAACAACTACTAAATTATCCTAAAAATTAGTGAGAAAAATTGAAGAGTAATTAAACTCAAAATACCATTGTATACTCCTATAAAACAACAAACAAATTTATTTCACCATTGATATAGAGATGAGTAGCAATGTAGATGAACACAAAAGGGAAAATAATAATAGAGAGAAAGAGATCGAAAAGTATAGTTATAAAAAGAAGAATACTATTTCAAAGAAAACCTTATTCTATTTAATAATTCTTATCCAACAAGATATTTTATTTTTCTACACTTTTTTTAGGAAAGAATAAATTTTAAATAATAGTATAAAATGTGATGAATATGGTTTTTTGAGATTGATACTTTGAATATTTCAATATTTATCTCTGGATTTTCCTTGCAGTTGGGGTTGTGTTTTAAGTTTCTTAGGACCCTATAATTAAGAGATTAAATATATGAATATATATTAAAGAAAAAGTGAACATATTTTTGGAATGAATGGTTTACCCTTTGATCAGGACATTAGATGTGAATCTGAATTATGGTTGTTTAAAAAATTTGGGGTTTATTCTAGGTACAACATAATGTTTTTTTTATTATATCATTTGATTGAAGATGCCCATTAGTAGTTGCGTTAAGTGAATAAAATAATTTTTTTATTTAATTTACATAATAAACCAAAAACATAATATACCTCTAAAAATTAATCATTCTGATGAATTCCCAAGGTTATCTTCATAACCCTGTGAGATTAGAGAGGAGGAAGTTAGCTTCATTGGAGTTTGTATCGAAAGATCATGAATCAGTGATAACGATCAAGGGGGTTCGTTAGATGAATGATGAACATAGTTGGATCTTCACCTTAATCTCTAATGGTGATGTTCTGTAATAGTGATCCATATGTTCTTAAGGCAGGTCTTGCTATTTTGTGGATTTATTCCCTTGGATTAATTAATGAGAATTTATTTTCTTATCTAGTTATTATTTATCAATTATTTAAATTATTCACATTATCCTGATTAAATAGAATCATGTAACCTATTTTTTGTATTTTACGCACAAATGAATTCACACTTGTTCTTGATTTATGATCATTGGATGGGATCACATTGGCCAATAATGATTTCACCTCATTCTCTTATTTTTTTCAACCACCATTCATAATGTTCATCATCATTGGACCATAAGGATTTAGATTCGACAATATTGGGACATATTTTAGCATGATTGAACCCTCATATTCATGGATTTGTTTGAATGTTTCAGTTATTAGTGTTTTGTGGATTGATCAAGATGTATTGTGGGATATGGGTGATGGAAACATAGATCATGAGGTATATTGGTTACCCTCCCACCCGTAAGGGAGATTTGAGTTTTGATTTTCAACCTCAAAAGGCCTGGAATCGACAATCATAGGCTTTCACCTTCATTTTAGGTGGATTCCACCAGGTAAAATGATGAGGTGGGTGGATGAAATCAGGGATTAGAAATATTCATGAAGGAAGGATTCCATGTTTGTAAAAAATGTAACTACACATTATGTGCCAAAAGGAACACAAAAAATCACATCATGGGTTCTCATGGATTCAAGGGTTTCAACCCAGGTGAAATATCACACTATGTGAGCGGCCCCACACTCCATGTCACCCCACCTGGGCAACCAAGTCATCTACTGATGTTACACACTAAAGTTCCTGGATGAGATGACATGTCATGTTTTCCCTTGGGACATGTTGTGTGGAGTCACATGGCTAGTCAATCTGTGTACAGTGATCACATGCCTTGAACCATAGGTAATCTTATACACTACTTTCTCATATGGATATGTCGTGTTGTGGGACATGGCTAGCCAAGTCGTGTTAATGGGAGCACACACCTCGGTGCCCAGGTGATGTCACATGACTTGTGACCCTATGTATATGTCATGTAACTTGATTTTATATGCTAATTGCAGTGAAGGTACATGATCAGGGTTTAGATTCATGAGACATTCCATGTACCCTATTAGGAAATGTTTTGTACTCCCTTCAGTATCTTCTACATTGTGTATTTCCATTTTTTAATACTTGGATTTTGGCCCGTGAGTAGCATATCTTGAATGTTTTTCAACATGGTAATTGATAGTGGTTTTTGTCTTAACCTCAGAGATATGAAACAAGGTGGGTTAATAGGTATTATTATTTTAGTGATGCTTAGCCAATAGTAGTGATAATGTGTGATCATTAGAGTGCCTTCAAAGTTGGCACTCCCCTGTCCCTCTAGGGTTCTAGTCTCTTATATACTTTATATAGGTATAGATATAATTACCCCACATTACAGGGAGAGTGGGTCCTCTATCTACATAGTACTACTCCCAGGGTTGGTGCTCCATATCTCTCTAGGGTGAAAGTATCCCAAATCTAATATACAGATAGAGATAGTTCTCCCCCCCATTATGAAGGGTGTGAATACTCAATATGTGGAGTGTTAAACAACTTCAATGAGATCTAGTGGTGTGACTGTCCTCCATTGGAGTATTTATCCCTCTAATTTTTTTTTAAAATGGAAAGATGTGGGTCCTCCATAATCATTAATGATGGTTCATAAAAGATTCGTCACTAGGATTTAGTGATCGCTCGGTTGTGGAACGTGGTAGTGAAGAGTGGTCCATACCCCCTATTCTCATGAGGTTGTGCACAGTGTTTGGGATCAAGGATTAAACATTGGGATATGTGGGTAGACTCTTCATTCATATCTAGCTATATTGATGTAGATCAACATTATTTCATTGATTTTGTTTCATTGGGGAATAACTGATTTTACATTTTCATTACCATGTTATTTATGTGTTGAGATATATATTTTATTTCTATTAGTTTTCTTTTTGGTTTTAGGGGAGTCCTATAGGGTATGTATATACTGAAGACTACATGGGAATTTCCTACACGTTTTGCTACTTATGTAGATGACATAAATATTATTAGTATCTATAGTGGACCTAGAAACAAGGGATATTTGTTTCATATAATGATACTAACCATGTTTTGTGTTCATCCTCTCGGATATCGTGTTGGGATCTATTTTTCACTACAATTTATAGTTGTTTTCAGTTTGGTTTTCTTCCTATTTTTTTGGGGTGTATTTTCCCTTTTATATCAATTTAAATTCCTTAATTTCATTTTAAGTATATTCATAGAGGGTTTTACATTAATTAAATACACTCTAGATAACCATTTGTTTATTATATCTCTTCATTATAGAATATAGATGGTTGTTTTCTTATCTAAATGTATTATTGGATAAGGCCTCCCATTTCAGATACACACCTACTCGGTGCTTATTATCAACCCTTGCCAATAGAAGTGGGCTTGGGGAGTCACCCTCATCTTTTTTCCAACCAAGGAGGGGTCTCGGTGCTTCTGTTCATGATTGAGTGGATTAAAAGGAGGTTATATTATAGTGACCATGTTTGGAGTTATATGTGTTTTGATGTGTGGTTTGGGAAATTTTGGAAAAGTTATTGGAGTTTCTTGAGTTAAGAACTTGGACTAGAGAAACTATGGTTTTTATAGCAACTAACATATATATTTACCATGACTTCGACTACCTTATTGTTGACTAGGTATATTGAGGCATCAATTTTAGTAAAACCAATGGTACATGCATCATATAGTATTGGGAATTTGACTTTAATTTACTCTTTAAGATATGTCCCGAGATATTCTCTTTGAACATTGTACATCTTGATAATTTTTAAGAAGCCTCAACAGTGATATCCAACAAGGACCCTAAGATAGTGCCATGATGATGACCATTTGATTGATGAGGCCTCAGTGCATGGAACTATTCTTGAGGTGTTCTATCTAGATGATTATAGAGTAGTGCTTCTGCCAGATGAGAGGTGCATTGATCCAAATCTAGTGTATTAGTCAATTGATTGACTCTATGTTGAGAATATGAAATATCTATTAGGACATTATGATGATTCCCATAGGTTTAGCATGTCACACAGGTTCTAGTGATATTAATCACTATGTTTTTATGTTGAGATAGACTCTAAGGAATTGAAGGATTGGTTCAAGGAAGTTTTATGCGTTATCTAGTCTATGAAAACCCTTGATGATCATATATTTTCAATCCAAAACATTCCTCTTTTATAGAATTATGGTATTGGTTGGTTTTGGTACTCTAGATCTATGGTGAAGTAACAAACTATCGGGATAGAGGTGAATGTCTTTTTAGAGAAGAGTACATCCTAGTTATCCCCTCGGTAATTGATATTTAGCTAGAGGAGATAGATTATGTTTCTGACCAAGTATGGGACCCCTATTATTTATATTTTTGTCTTAATAGCTATAATTAGTTGGGGAAATTAATTTAATCAATGGATTTGTAATGCCTTGAAATTCTAAAATAAGTAAATTGTATTCTATAGCATGTGTGAAACGCAACACCAAGAATGTCAGAGAATATAATATCCTATGACTTTACATAATAATTACTATATTAAATAATTTCAATTTATGATATAGCTTTAAATGAACACAATAAAAGGTTATCTTTCATTACACACAACAAATACTTTCTTCGATATCTTGCATTACACGCAAGATCAAGTTTTACTGAGTAATAATATATTATTAAAATATTGTTAGAATAAGATATAACCTATAAGTTAAATTAAAATTTATGAATCATATTAATTAACTTATGAAAATATATGTTTTACATAAATATAAACTGAAATCATAGGACACTTATTAATTAGAAATGAAAATATAAACCAATTTAATATAAAATAAATATTATTATTTTTATGCTCAAAATGGTGTTTTATCATAATAAATTATATAAATTCTTATTATTTAATTATATTAATGAAATAAAAATATTATATATTCAATAAAATAGTTTTTATATTCGTCTAAAAGATTTTATGGGTATAAGATAAGAAAAAACCAAATTTCATCCATAAAAACCAGTATTTTTCTGAAGGTAGTTTTACAGCCTTTTAATGGTGAACCTATTTTAAATAAACTTTTTGGAACATATAAAATTTTATATTTAAAAATAATATTACTTTTTAAAATCTTAACATCAAAATTATCTTAGCATAATGTTTTTATTATTCTGTGAGGTTTCATTTCATGTTGAATAGTGAAAAATACTGAATGTTAATTCCAAACATCTTTTTCAACAAATTTATTTCTAACTTTAAATTATATTTTATAGTTGTTTAAAAGTTCATTTTTAAAAAATATACATAAATTATTCAAATTTTGGTATTTTTAATCAATTTCAAATTGAAATTGGATATAAAAAATTATCAAACTTTACAACATTTTTACTTTTAAAACACACTTTCTCTTTATTTAAGAAGGATTAATTTTAAATTAAATACTTCCAATTCAATGATTTCAATTTTTCAAAATGTATCCCATATTGGGAGTTATAAAAAATTATAATTTCTAATAAGTTCAAATTAGTTTTTACCAAAAATATTAGTGAATATTATTGAAATTAATTTCAGCGATTAAGTGAAAAATTGGACTAACAAGGGACTAAACCTTAATCTTAAGAGACAAAATGACTCATAAACAAATCAAAAATCACTTTTATATTCATATTTATAACCTATACTCCCTTTTATATAGTGGGTGTTATTATTAGATCAACATGACATTGTAAAAATGTAGTTTTAATTCCCTTTTTAAAAGATTACAAGAATGGCACTCCTCCTCCACTATAAAAAGGAACTCGCCGCTACCACTTATTCACACCTCTCAAGAAATTTTTCGCTACAAAAACCAGATAAAATAATCTAATAAAACATCCCATATTACTTTAGGAATAATTTTTTTTAAAAATCTTACCAATGATGTCTTTTGGTCTAATCTAAAAGGAGTTAACAAAAAATGAGGTAACACTCTTTAACGATCACTTTCGTTTTATTTCTTTCTCAATCCATTCAGTTATTATTATTACATAATAATATAATATAATATGTATCATTAACATAATTATATTTTTTTCAATCTAAGGGTGAACCATCACTTAAACACAACTCTATCAAATGGGTAATGAAATTTACTGATTCGTGTATGGTGAACTACTGCCTTGGGAAATGTTGTCGTTCGTTCTTCCTTTACCACCTATCATGGTTCGAATTTTAATGTTCATAATATTTTTCTATGGTATATATTATATTTATAATTTATTTATACTTATTAAATTCATATATAACTTGCAACATTATGATTTTCATTTTTTGGAAATACGACAAAATCTTTTGTGGAAATATAGACTATCACATCCTCAAAGCAATGTGATTCGTTTACGGTATATATGGAATCTATAAAGGATAGTTTTAATAAAACTATGTTAAATATATGACATTAATATAATATTGTAATTATAATAAACATATATATACATATCATTTAATTTTCATTATTTTAAATACGATAATGAAAGGGAAGTGGCGTTCAAGCGGATGTACACTCTACCGTCTCCATGAACAGTGTATTTCATTTCCTACGTCCAAATATTATGGATTATTATAATTAAATATATAATGAATATATATTATATTTAAAGCAGGTTTTAAATTCTATAGATGAAGAATCCATGTTCTAATTAATAGTAACAACAAGTAACAAGTCAAAACATTCTTCAAAAACAAGGCAATGAACACCCGAAATAGTTAAAATAATGAAAGATTATTAAAAAACAGGTAAAGAGATGTTATAAAAAGATAATATATGAAATTATAAGTATTTCTATAGTTCATTTATAATTTATTGACATATATAAAACCATTATACAGTATGTTATATGATGTTCTCTAAAAATTAAATGCAAGGTTAAAGATTCTTGTCTCATTTTTCTTTCTGTGAGGCATATACCATTTTCTCCACTTAATTATTTTTTGCGGTGTATAAAATTTCCATATTGTATTTCATATCATGGTTAAATTTATCTTCTGGTATTTATATTTTCATTTGAAATTATTTGTTTCATGGTGATTATAATTCAAAAGTTACCAAGTTGTAAAGGACTTCTTCTCAATTTCTATTCATTAGGGCATACATTATTATTGCGCACCTATTTTCTTATATTTGATTTATATAATTCCACTTTTACTTGTAGTATCATTATTCATTCATTATTCATGATATTTTTTGTTTCACTTTGAATTATTTCATTTAAGTGTATTTACACTTAAAGTTACCCAAGTGGTAATGAAATTTTATAACCCAATTCCTTTTTATTGGGTTGTATTACTTCCTCATTGTCATTAATATTCTTTCACTATATTTATAATGAATATTGATGTATTTACACTTCTTTTATGTGTTTTTATAGTTGAATAACATAGTAAATTCAATTATTAATTCTCACTTCAACTTTATTTCCATTTTAAAGGTTTATTTCACAGTCTCGTTCTAATTTATATTGCTTATACATAAAATTATATTAAAGGAATTTATATGACCATTGTTAAATAAAATTAATTCTTTTTCTCCAAAAATGGTTATCTATTACCCTTTTCAAGAAATGTTACAATTTACTAACTCTTTTGTAATCAAAATGTTTTATACAATTGTTTTTCATAAAACCCGACATCATTTCAATATTTAGGGGGATAAGATTTTTTCTTCTAAAACCCCCATTTTATAAAAAAAAATTAATAAATATTTTAACACTTAAAAATGATTTATTAAATACATTTTTATCCTTTTTCATATTTGAAAATGTTTTTAAATGAATATGCATGTCCCTTTCTAAACAAGGAACTTTTATAACCATTTAACTTACAAATATAATGTTCTTTTTACCTTCTACGACATGTGTGGAATTACCCACCACTATATCTTTGAAGCTTCCTTTTTATGTTCAAAATGATAACTACTAGTGAATTGGTTTTTTCAAAAATTTATTTTCAAATAAAATAATTCTCAAAAAAAAATTCAAAATAAAAATTAAATTTTCCCCAAGAATGTTTTTAGAATATTTTTTTAAAGTATTATCATTCATTATTGAAAACAACCCTTTATTTTAATAAACATGGAATATGTTCTATTGATACTATTATTATTCTTCCTTTTTAATGTATATTATTCCATTGATGAAGGATAATATTGAAATTAACCACCTTGATTCCTTTCTTATTCCCCTTGCAATAATCAATTTTATATGATCATGGAACATTGAATTTCCCATAATTATCCATATAATTTATCATTGATATTTTTAATATAAAAACTACATAAAATTTTTACATACAGTGTTAAATTTGAATGTTATTTGATTTATTAGGGAAATATTGATAAATATGTACCCATTACACAATATGTATATTTGATAAGGCATATTATTTTTGAATTAAAGCATTAATTAGATATATGAGGAATGATTTGGACATGAAATACATGGGTTGGGGACCATTTAAAGTAATCCCATTAACGCATTGGTAATCTCATGAGATGAAATTACTTTTTGACCAACCCTGTAATATTATTTCAATGTAGAATAGTTAGATTTCTATCCACATATTTAAACAGTCTCGTGAATGTTCTTGACAGTAGATTAATAAATCATCTTGTGAAAGGTATTGATGGTAATGATATCATGTTCCATGGAAATATGATGTCTGATAATTAATAATTGCATTCATTTTGATTCAATATTTATTAACCATGAGATTTTTATTATGGAATATTCTATGTATGGATTTTATACTCATTTTATTGCTTAAATGGAATTTATTTTCAGTTTCTTAACATTCCATATTGATTATACTTTGTCCAACTATTTAAATGTCATGTGTTTTCAGTTATTTACCTTTCCAAATTGTTTTTTTAGTTCCTCTTAAAATTATTTATTACATGGAATGTGTATTCAGTTCTTACCCTACCATATTGACTATTCTCATTAAATCATTTTTAAGTATGCTATACTTGACCCTTATTGAGAATTTGAGCCCACCCTTATTATGTTTACTTTCCCAAATATTCCCTAAAGTTTTATAAAAAACATATTCAAGGATACACTAAATGGAATAAAGTTATTATCATCAAAAATAAATTATGTATTAATTTTTGAATTCATTTTTAATACAAGACTCGTGTATTATCTAGTTTACTAAGACTGATAAATTATTATGTACTTTGGGAAACGATTTACTTGTATCTTATGCCAATGTAATGGTCATAAGATTTTGTCTCTAGGCATTCTATGGTTAGGTCTCTATATTTGGTAGATTAGTAGATTTTGTAGAAACCATGGGAACTAGATTTAGGAAAACATCAATTAGTGAATGTAACCGTGAGGTAGAACTTTAGGATAAGTACATAGGAACATCATAGTAAATTTTTATGGTTGATTTTATCTGAGTATTCCTAGAAAAACATCCATGTAGTAATACTACATGTTGATGTGGTTATGGGACAGATGTACCTATGGGTAATAACTCTGAAATGCGGCATTAGGCCTGACTCGAGAATAACCCGGTACATGATAATTGGCCTTACTAGGCACCTAGTTTGATACTCTCGATGGATAAGCTAGGGATAATTCCCATTTTCCTTACAAATTATTAAGAAGGATTTAAATATATAATGAAAATGAATGACCTGGGTTAAATGTTTCACTAAGGAATGACCTCTACTGAAATAAAAAAGTTGATGTATTTAGGTATTGAAGTTTTATTGAAAACATTTTTTAAAATGAAATTTAGTGATTAACCATATTTTAAGGATGCCTATCACATTTTTGGAAATTTAATTGAAATTATATTAATATATTTTATAAAGAGGAAACCTTTTTTTCGGGTGACAACCCATCAAGTCCAAAAAGTCCATTGGACTTGAACACATGACCAAATACGATAAGGGATTTGTGCCTACCGTTGACCTACACAATGCCTTGGTTAACATGTAATTATTCTTAGTTAAAAAATTTGAAGAATAAATATTAATAATGAAACTATAGTGTTGCTTTTTAGGTTTAGATATTAATGTATTAACAACATTTTATTTGAAGAATAGTTAGACACAAATAGAAAAACTTTTCACTCTTTTATTGTTCTTATTATATGATAAAGGTAAATTGTAGTGATTTAAAAAAGGGGGTTCATTCTAGGATATCCATTTCACAAATATGGTCTTCACAAATATGGGCTTCACAAAGATTGTTTCGTGGAGGATTAAAGAATATTGATTATGATCTACGCAATAGTGATGAGCATCATGAGTAGAGAAAATGAGGTGCACCGTGAGTGGAGCATCAAAGCGGCATGAAGGGTTTGATATAAAGATCAGTGATTATGATAATAATCATGAAGGGGGAAGTTATTTGGAGCTGCATGAAAAAGGAAGCACCGTGAAGGAAATGAAGAGCTTCGTGAAATAGTTATGATGTGTCCCATAAGTTTCTAGAATTGGTAGAGCACCTATAAATAGCCTTATACCATGTTTAGAAAACTATCAAGACTTAAAAAAGATCTTAAGGCCTTGGAATCATGAAGGTGGTTTGCTAAGGTGGATCGGGAAAGAGCTTCATGTGAAAAAGTTTTCGAAGGCTATAAAATCCGACTGAATGTTCGGAGCATCATGAAAGTAATGTAATTCATGAATCCTAAGTAAGCTTCATGAAAGATCGGAACTTCCTGAAGGCTAGTTGAGATTCACAAAAGTGGTGGGCTTCGTGAAGGCTAATTGGACTTCGTGAAAGGTAAGAGCTTTTCAAAGGCTATTTAAGATTTGTGAAAGAGGAGCTTTGCGAAGGTAGTAAGAATCGCAATATTTGTTCAAAATGAATTGCCTAGTAAACCTTTGGTAATTTTTTATTAATCAATATATTAAAGTGGTACTTCAATAGAGTATCTACATATTGTGGAGGATATAATCATTAGAGATAATGAAGGAACCTACAAGTCTATAAAGTGTGTTTGAATCCCTTCCAAGAGCAGTGAGAAAATGAAGAGGAAGATGGTAGTCCATCCACCTGTAGATATCCAAATAATGAGACATATGGAGGGACCTTTTGAAAAGTAGTGATATAACCCTAAACCTTGTAAAGGTAGTGATCTTGGGTATAGACAAGATTTATCCCAAACCACCATTCTTGGTAGTGAGCCTTAGTGGATTCGGTATAATTGGAATATTTTCTCTTTATACTTATTAGATGAAGCTCAGTGAGGGTGAACCAAGTAAACATTTTTGTGTCTCATGCAAGATTTAAATTCAATTCATACAATTCAATTAGAAAAAGATAGATGAGAGTTTTATTTAATGATGAAATAAGATCTGAAGGGGAAGAATTTTTAATCTGTCATACCCGGATTCACCCCCCCCCCCCCCCCTCAGGGTATTTAACCTAATTGGGATAAAATTAATATCGTATCCTGAAGGTTATTTTTCAGTGGTTATCTTTTAGTATAAGGAATTGAGGTTTTCAATCGCAAAATAATTCCTATCTTCGATGGAAAACATTTTCAATTATGGATGAATTGGATGGAGTACTACTTCCAATCATTAGGAATTGATGTCATTACAACAGCTATGCATGGAATATCAGTGTAGACGCCGGAAAAGTCCGTTGTTCCCGAACGAAGCTCCGGATGCAGAAAGCGAGGTCATATTTGGAGTCGGAAGCCCGTTTCAGAGGGCCCGGAGGTCTTGCGCAGAATTTCGGAGACCCGCGCGCAATGTTTGAGTGTCGCGCGCAAACCTCCCGGGATGCGCGCAATGCGCTGGGCCGGCGCGTAATTTTGCGCGCCCGTGGCCCGCGCGACTCCCTTGCGCGCCGGGCCTGATTCCGCGCCCGCGAAGGAACTTGCGTGCCCGCGAACCAGATTTCGTGCCCGGGGTTGCCTATAAATATAAGGCGACCCCCGACGTTTTGGAGGTTGCCGGAATTCGAAGAGTCGCTCGTTCGCGCAATCCAACCTCTTCCGCGCGCAATGCCGATCTTCAGGTAACCTCTTTTCTTTCGCGCAATAAAGCCTTGGGGTTCGCCTTCGCGCGCAATCCCTTTGGATCCTTTCCTTTGAAAAATTCTTCACCCAAAGGCCTTCGCGCGCAAAAGAAGCCTCTTGCGCGCAATTGCCCCCGGGTGTGCGCAATCCAGCCCGATTGCGCGCACCCCCCCTTTTCAAAGTGGCCATTCGTTAAAGAATGAGCCGTTGCCCCCACGCTCTATCCGAAGCCCGGTGCGCGCAATCTCTATCTCCCGCGTGCAAAGCGTTGGCCCCATTGCGCGCCAGCCCGCCCATTTGCGCGCCGACCCACGGTATTGCGCGCCAAGCTCCTCTTTTACGCGCAATCCGCCGGGGTCGCCCCCTTTGACCCCCTGAGGGTACCCGCCTGCGTGGCGCCCGACGATCTTCATCCCGGGTGCCCGCACCGTGCGTTGTCTTCCCGTGCGGCCCTCCAGGCTCGCGCGAAGTGACACGGACCCATCGGCGGAAGCATCTTCGTCCGCGCGACAAGACGTTAAACTGCCAAGCATCTTCGTCCGCGCTGCAAGACGTTAAACTGCCAAGTGTTTCGTCCTGCATGACGCTAAACTGCACCACGTCCGCGCTGCAAGACGTTAAACTGCCAAGCATCTTCGTCTTCAACAAACGACGTTAAACTGTACTTAGTCCGGCAAGACGTTAAACCGTCCGCTTCGTCCTCAACACACGACGTTAAACTGTACTTCGTCCGGCAAGACGTTAAACCGTCCGCTTCGTCCTCAACACACGACGTTAAACTGTACTTCATCCGGCAAGACGTTAAACCGTCCGCATCGCCCGATCCCGTGCCCCGCACGCAGGGTCCTCCCGGTTTGGATGTGGCCCCCACCCGCTCGTCTCTGTAGGGATGTCGGGATTGGAGTGGCCTTCGCCCACGGGGGTAGAGTGTTACAAACAGAATGAACTACGTGGACTTTGATCCCTGTCTCCTAAACAGGGTACGTAGGAAGCCTCTCCGAGGTTCAAGCCCACCACCTGGTCGTCCCGGTCGTATTCACGTCGGTTCGTCCATCAGTGGACCCCTCCCGGGTTCACACTTGCGTTGATTCACCTATGAATCCGCCCCTGTGGGAGACTGCACGTGTGTATCTCCATTGTGCTTCCCCACTGCCGAAGCCAGTAGAGGGCGTGACAGGGATCGAGGTCTCTCACCTTCGGCCCAAGTCCCTCTTCAACTGAGCTTTGCCGCATCCGGGCTGCCTCAGTGCGTAAGTCCTGACAGAATGAACTACATGGACTTTGATCCCTCTCTCCTAAACAGGGTACGTAGGAAGCCTCTCCGAGGTTCAAGCCCACCACCTGGTCATCCCAGTCGTATTCACGTCGATTCGTCCATCAGTGGACCCCTCCCGGGTTCACACTTGCGTCGATTCACCTATGAATCCGCCCTTGTGGGAGACTGCACGTGTGTATCCCCATTGTGCTTCCCCACTGCCGAAGCCGGTAGAGGGCGTGACAGGGATCGAGGTCTCTCACCTTCGGCCCAAGTCCCTCTCCAACTGAGTTTTGCCGCATCCGGGCCGCCTCAGTGCGTAAGTCCTGACAGAACGAACTACGTGGACTTTGATCCCTGTCTCCTAAACAGGGTACATAGAAAGCCTCTCCGAGGTTCAAGCCCACCACCTGGTCGTCCCGGTCATATTCACGTCGGTTCGTCCATCAGTGGACCCCTCCCGGGTTCACACTTGCGTCGATTCACCTATGAATCCGCCCTTGTGGGAGACTGCACATGTGTATCTCCATTGTGCTTCCCCACTGCCTTTTCTCCTTTCAACGTCCAGCATGACGTGAAACTGTGATCCGCCCGGCCGTTCCATCCTCCTCTGTGCGAGGTGGTTCAGTTTAATCCTCCGCCCGGCAGCCTCGACCTCTTCGTGAGTCGGCTTGCCATCGTCCAGCATGACGTTAAACTGTATATCCGAACTACGTTGACTTTGATCCGCGCTAACGCGCGGTACGTAGGAAGCCTCTACGAGGTCCAAGATCTTCACTCCATCATCCATCCTGATCCTTACCCGGGCCGCCACATCCCGGTGGGGTCATGCCATTTAATTCCACTCCACTTCACCCGGGAAGCCGCCCATGTGCTGGCCCCAGCGTCGGAGGTTCCTCGCAAGGGGTTCTGTCATCTGATCCACTTCTCGTGTTGATCAGTCCGATGCCGTCCCCGCTGGACGTTAAACTCGCCGCATACCCCGTGTTAAACATGGGAAGCTGAGGAAAACCTCAGGTAACACAGTTCCCCGCACCCAACGCGGGATGCCTCAGGCCATCATGCCTTCGAGAAGCCCTATTAGGGACGGAAGGCAGACATGCAGAGCCGCAGTGTTAAGACACGCCCCCAACACCCAGAGCCACCCGGTCTCCTCACCGCAGGTTGCTGCCCCGACCAGACTCCTTGGAGCGTCCGGGCGGAAGCAGCGTAATTAACCGGTGTCCATGAAGATATGGCTCCGGGAACGAGATTCACGAG
This sequence comes from Viscum album, assembly GCA_963277665.1. Taxonomy (NCBI): domain Eukaryota; kingdom Viridiplantae; phylum Streptophyta; class Magnoliopsida; order Santalales; family Viscaceae; genus Viscum; species Viscum album. Next base: position 1,482,012,550 of record OY728166.1, read on the forward strand.
CACGTCTTAAATCTATGAGGGAGACCCGGATTAGGTGACGAGTTCTGAGGAGACGTCCACGGAAGGAGGAGCCGACATCCCATCATCCCGGTTTCGATCAAGGAGCAGACGCCCCTGAATAAGGGACGGATGCCGCCTGCCTTTGGAAAGCGGGACTGCGGGGCCACAAGCCGCGCGCGCCCATCCCCTCGGGTCGACGGGCGCACGCGCGAACGCGTCCTGGCGGAACAGTGCCGGAACAGAAACCCGACGTACATCCGCACCGAAACAGAAAAATGGTGAATCCGACGTGAATCTCTTCTCCTCAATACGAAGACCGATGGCTTTCAGAGGTGTTGGAAGACCAGCATGTTGCCCGGCCGAGCATTCAGCACCGGGGCACGGAACCCGCCAGGGGCTGGGGAAGGGAAATCGGGCACTCCGTCTCACGACGTCGATGGCCTGGGTTCCCCCCCACGGAGGGCGTCGTGGCACTAATGGTTGGTTGTCGATTCCTTTTCATGTCAGTGTTAATGGGTTTTTCTCCCTGCTTTCAAGAATCAAGTCGCCCAATCCAGTGCCCGATCGCCACCCGCCCACTGGCGCAGGGGTAGGGGAAACACCGACGCGGCTACTTCGCGCGGTCCCGCCCGTTCCACAGCCGTCCCAGCAGACGTAGCTGCGGGACAACCACGCCCTCTCTCCCCCTCGGAGGTCATCCAGAGAAGGGTGATCAACAACTTTGTGCGGAGATATGAGGAAGAGGGAGTCATCCCCACCAGGGACATGGCTCGCCTAGACCTCGAGGAAGCTGCACCTCGCCACCAACGCCGCCCCCGAGGGCCGCGCAGGGAGGTACCGCTGCCTACCTCGACGTCCAACCGCTTCGGAAGTTTATCCCCGGAACGCTCCGACAGCTCCTTCCCCTATGCGGATGAGGTGGAAGATGCCCGGGACCACCCTATCCGAGATTCGCTCCAGGGATCCGCGATAAGGGCTCCTGTCAGGCCACGGCGACACCGCCGCCAGGCCTCTCAAGTCGAAGAACGGGCTCTCCACCTGGCCGCGCCGCTCATCCCGACTCGTTAGTCCCGACGCCAACGTCGGGCACGAGCGGAAGAGGATGCCCACCTTGGGGCCCTAGCAACAGCGGCCGCGTTGGCTCAAGCCACTGCTGGCTCCAGTCACCAGGCCCCTGCGCATCCTGAGCAGGGGCACTTCTATGCCCGACCTGGATCGAGGCCCCGACGGCCCCAAAGGCAGGTTGGGTTGACTCTCCCGGTTGCCGGTACAGGCAATAGCCACCGCGGACCACCTCGCGGTAGCGCTATTCACCAACAGGGTCTACTCCGTGTGGCCGATCCAAGAGGCATGGGTCACCCCACCTTCCGATCCCGGCCCGGAGGCCTGCCCGGAATCATCTCTCCTCGCGTCCCCTTTGATATCTGTCCCGGTGCTCCTCGCACCTTGGTTTCCAGTCCTCTTGGCCCCAACACCGGTGCGGCCGGAGGACGCCAGGACAGAGATCAGCCATGCCCCGAAGAACCACCCAGGGGCAGGAAGGCGAGGCGTCGACGTAGAGGGAGGAATGTTACGGAATTCCGGACAGAGATCCAACCGGTTCGTTTCTCTGATACAGAGGCGGAGTATGATTCGGCGATGGATCCCTCCCCCCGATCCCACCAGTTAGGGGCAGGGGTAGGAATGCGGCACGTCAGCCTCGTACTCCCCGAGAGCGAGATCGATATGATCCCCGCTTCTCTCCGAAGGTATATCCGGAGTAGTGAGGACCTGGTAGACCCCCAAGAGTCAAACTTGCAGTTGGTACCGGCCCCTCCGGAATCACCTTCTACCTCGATCGGAGAAGCCGGAGACCTTTTCTGGGGACCGACGGTCGAACCACGATCTGGTGCACCCTCGGCGAGCACCGACGCTACGGCAGGATGTTCGCTCGCCGGCCCGTCCTATCGTGATGTGGTAGCTGGGGCACCGCCACCCTCAGAGGGAGGCCCGGGATATGGAGGCCAATCGGCCTGCTCGCCATATTCACCGCCGGCCAGCCCGTCGGCCCGGCGGCCCGCCTCGGCACCACTGTCGGTTCCCCGTCCATTCCCAGTCATTGAAGAGGACCAAGGAGACCTGGGTCCCGAGTTTGAGTCGTGGAGCTTCTGGACCGTCCTTGCAGAGGGCCACTTCCTTGAGAAGTTTTGGCCAGTCGCAGGATCGGACTTTGATGCACCCAAATCGCTCACCACGGATGAGTTCGAATGCTTCCGCCGAACTCTCCGGGAGACTCACTCCCGTCTTCACCGCCTACAAATGCCATATCCCGGGAGTCAAGCGCACCTGGAGGATATTGGTGAGCAGTGCCGTCAAATTGACCTGGCCACTCTCCCCGCGGTTCGGCACCCCGGGTCATTTGGGCACCACGAGGCCCTCCAACAACGATGCGTTGAGTGTTTTCAAGTACTCCGCAAGGTTATCGAGGGAGCCACCCCCCACGTGTATATCCGTGGATGGGGGCAGTACGCTGCCCTATGCTTCAGTGCGATTCGCCGACAGCCCGATTCACTGGGTGGCCCTGAGGGTACATCCCCAGGGACGGAAACGGTCAATATGGCTGACCTCTCGGGAGAGCGGAACGGTTTGGAACTTCGCGACGGGGGCTCTCCCCCCGAAGACAAGCCGTTGTTGGATCCATCGGTGAGAGTTACTCGTCACCAGAGGAACCTCCTGGGTCTCCCCACACCCACTGAAGCACTGACGTTGAGCTGAAACGTCAGCAAAGGTAAAGAGCACGGCGGGGCTATAAAGCCCGCCGACCCATCTTCCTCCATGCAGAGGGCAGATGAGGATCCCGAGAAGGCTATGCTACGTCAACAGCTCGCCGAGCAGAAGAAGCTGGTTGACCAGCTCCTTGCCGAGCGCGCTGCAGAGCAGCGGCCTGACTACGGTGATCCTAGGCCAGGACAGCAGGGACAGGAACAACCGCTCCTCGACGAGACTCTCCCGGGCAACCGTGATTACGTCGTGTTCGCCGACAGGGGAGAGGCCATTGCCTATGTCAAGAGGGCGCGGTATGTTTCACCACACCCTCCCGAGCGGCGTGACTACCTGAGAGACCCCACTCGGATTCCTCCCGCTTCCCCAAGGGCCGCTCCGCCCGCCATCCCACGAGCTGCCGAGTTCGACGACCCGGTCGACGACCCGATTGAAGGACCATGCAATGCGCTCATGGTTAGAGATCCTCGCCAGGACTGGAACCCATGTCCGGACGATCCGATGGAGGCACTCATTGCCCGCTTGGAAGCCTTGGAGACTCGGCAAGTGGCGATCTCACCGGACGGCAAGCCATACCCAGCATGGGTGGATGACATGCCGGTGCCTCCGGGATTCGGGAATCCCACTTTCGCCCCCTTCAACAGAACTGGTGATCCACCACAGCATTTGGCCCATTTCAACTCAAGGTGCGGGCCTATGTTGGGAACTCCGGCGCAGCAAGAGGCCGCTAAGCTTCGCTGCTTTGTCCAGACGCTGGAAGGGCCAGCATTTGTCTGGTACAGCCAGCTCCCCGTCGGGTCGATAACTAGCTGGGAGGACCTTCGTAGACAATTCCTCTACCAGTTCAGTTCCACGACCCGGAAGACGAGTATCGCAGACCTCTTCAAGTGCAAGCAGAGGCCTGATGAGCGAGTCGCGGACTTCGTCGCCCGATGGAAGGGTCTCACGTATTCCCTTGACATGCCATTGACTCAGGAGCAGTTGCTGAAAATGTGTGTTGGGAACGTCAAGACCGAGCTGGTCCCTTCCTTGATCACTCAGAATTACCCCGGAGGGTTCAGGGACTTCTCAGACAAAGCTCAACGTCTTGAAGAAGCCCTGCAACAGGCCATTCAGGCACACCCGCTGCCTCCTATGATTCCTGCAAGGAGAGTCAGCAGGGCTGAGCCCGCTGCTGTTGCCCAGATAGAGGCCCCCAGGCCGTTGGAGCTGCTGCCGGCGAGGCCAGATCCACAGCCTCACAGGAATCCGCCTCCACGGGCTCAGTTCCCGGCCCAGCAGCGGCAGCCCCAGAACCGGTCGGCCCCTCCGCGTAATGTATCGCCACAACCCAGGCGAGATAATCAGGGTCCACCTCCTCGGCAGGCCCCTCTATCCCCTCGTCAAGACCACGCTCCCAGGGGCCCGCGATACCTGACTTACTCATTTCACGAGGATCAGGTCCCCGGTTATTTCCGGAGCGCCCTGGAGCAGAGGATTGTGCGACTGCCTGAGTGTTGGAGGCCAGAGGAGGCACATCTCACGGATAACCCCCGCTACTGCCCTTACCATCGGGCCCTGGGGCACACCATCCGGCGGTGCTACGTGTTTAAGGACTGGCTCCAAGACCAGATTAACAACAATGTAATCAGGTTGGGCCCAGCTCCAGCACAAGTGGCGGGCGTGTTCGTGGGATCAGATGACGATAGTGGCAATGAGGACGAATGGCAGCTGGTCTCCGACCGCGGATCCCAGAAGTATAATAACTGGATGGCCCGCAAGACGATCATTCGCGCCCATGGAATCATCCGTGCACGCTTGAATCAGCCTGAGCCCCCAGAATCTGCGGGTGTTGCTTCGGCATCGTCATCCCAGCCTGCCTCTTCCGAGAAGAGCAAACGGCGGCGGCGCAAGAAGGAAGAGCGCGCCCCACCAGTTCCGCCACTATCCCGCACTCTCGGCGATTTCATGCCCCTGGAGATGGGGATCCCTCCCCAGATCCGCCCAGTGGTGAATGATTCGTCCGATGACAGTGTTGGGTATGCTTCGGTTAATACCGTCGAGCTGGTAAATCCCTTTTCGGTTCCCGACGTTGAAGAACACCAGGTGGACCTCCCTAGTGTCCCCGGCCGTCTCCACCGTCGGAGGAACCGCAACAACAGGAGTCGCCGGGGCACAGCAGTTGGTACCTCCATCCAGGCCGTGCACGCCACTGAGACTAGGCAGCAGGCTCAAAACCGAGCTCAGCGTGCGCAGCCCCCCATCCGGGGATGACGGATTCGCCTCCGCCACTGTTTGTGGTGTGGGACCAGGCAGAACCGCCTCAGCCGCGCCGCGACCAGCTCCGCCCTGCCATGAGTCCATCCTGGCCTCCTGACCCCAGTACGGTAACTACTTCCCAGGCTTCAACCAATGAACAGCGAGATGCGCCAAGCACCAGTCGGCCGCCGGTCCAACCGGCAAGGCCCGTCATGCCTCCAACCGCAGAGCAACCTCCTACAACCAGGGGCTCGCGCTTGGCCAAAAAGTATGATGTCCTGAAGCACTTGGCCGACATCCCAGCAAGACTCTCCATCCTTGAGGCTCTGCGCATGTCATCTGAGATGCGCGAGGCACTCTCTGAAGCCCTGAAGAGCCCCCTCCAGTTTGAGACAGAGGTTGCGGTTGCAGAGGCCTTTCACGCCGAAACGATTGAGGACGCCGAATGTCAGGCAGTTATCTCGTTCTCTGGTAAGGATGAAGACCCTCCTATACAGGGGCACATTCTTCCGCTGTATGTTACTGGCCAGTTCAATGGCCTTGAAGTCCGGCGCTGTCTTGTCGACACGGGGTCTGGGATTAACCTGATTCCAACTCGGACGCTCCGGAGATTGGGGTTGTCTGAGGATGACTTGATTCCCTCCGACCTCAGGATCCAGGGGTATGACCGCACCGAGCAAACTCCGGTTGGAAAGATACGTTTGAAGACCCAGTTCGGTGACCTGGTTGCCAACACCGAATTCATGGTAGTCTCTCAAGACACTGCGTATAACGCATTGATGGGCAGGCCATGGCTCCACCTTCATGCAGTGGTTCCCTCGTCATACCACCAATGCCTCAAATACTCCCTTAACGGTCGAGTAGGCGTGCTTCAGGGAGATGCCTCTCCTTTTTCCTCATGTGAAGCCCGCTATCTGGACGCGGACTATTACAAGAGCAAGAACAAGCAGATCCTGGCAGGTGAGGTTGAGCCTGTCGTTGTTGCAAGTAATCCCTGGGCAATCTTGGATGACGCTTACATCCTCCCGATTCAACGGTTGGACGTAGCCGTGGTCTCGACGGCCTGTGAGTCTCCTAATGAGATGACCGCGACCGCCCGTGCCAGCACCAGCGGCCCAGCAGGATCTGGTAGCCCCAATGCAGTTTCCAACGCAGTCTCTCCCGTGGACGATCCCTCCCCAAGTGGAGAGGACGTGGAAGATGCACCCCCAGCTTTTGAGGAGGGCGTCTCCGCCACGGTCGATGAGTTAGTACAGGTGAACCTTAGAACCGAAGCAGATCCAAGACCCACATTGGTCAGCGCCGCCACGCCCTCTGAGGAGCGGCAGCAATACATGGACTTCCTCAGGCAGCACCATGATGTGTTCGCTTGGGGCTATGACGAGATGTCGGGGCTAGATCCTCAGGTAGCCGTCCACCGCCTTGGTCTCCCGGCGAACCATCGTGGGTTCAAGCAGCCTCCCAGGAAGATGCAACCATCCCACGGTGCCATGGTTGAGGCCGAAGTTGAAAAGCTTATCAAAGCCAACTTCGTGAGGGAAGTTCAGTACCCCAAATGGCTGGCCAACATTGTGCCGGTCAGGAAGAAGAACGGGAAGATCAGAGTCTGCATCGACTTCCGCGATCTCAACCGCCACTGTCCGAAGGATGATTTTCCCCTTCCAGTGACAGAGCTGTTGATTGAAGCCACGGAAGGGTTCCAAGCCCTCTCTTTTATGGATGGATACTCCGGATACAACCAAATCCGGATGGCCCCTGAGGATGAGGAGTTCACTGCCTTCAGGGACCCCCAAGGTATCTTTTGTTACCAGGTCATGCCCTTCGGCCTGAAGAATGCAGGTGCCACCTATCAACGGGCGATGCACCGCATATTCAAGCCAATCCTCGGCACACTGGTGGAATGCTACGTCGATGACTTGGTGGTCAAGTCGCGCCAGCGTCAGGACCATCTCAAAGATCTTGAGAAAGTGTTCGGCTTCCTCCGGTCTCGCTTCCTGAAGATGAACCCGTTGAAGTGTGCCTTCGGGGTCACCTCCGGAAAGTTCCTTGGATTTGTGGTAAGATACCGGGGTATTGAGATCGACCCAGAGAAGATCAGGGCGATTAGCCAGATGCCTCCCCCAGGTAACATCCGGGAACTGCAAGGGTTCCAAGGCCACTTAGCCTATATACGCCGATTCATCGCGAATCTGGCCGGCAAGTGTAAGCCTTTTTCTCGGCTCATGAAGAAAGGTGTCACCTATGTATGGGATAAAGAGTGTCAGACCGCTTTTGAGGAAATCAAGCAGTACCTGCTTCAACCTCCGGTTCTGATGCCGCCTGTATCCGGGAAGCCGCTGGTCCTTTATGTGACTGCCCTGGAACGGTCCCTTGGTGCCCTTCTCGCCCAGAAGAACAACGAGGGAACAGAGAATAGCCTCTATTACCTCAGTCGCATGCTCCTCGATGCGGAAGTTAGGTATTCCCCCATCGAGAAGAGCTGCCTGGCGCTCGTATTTTCCGTACAGAAATTACGGCACTACTTGCAGCACCATGAGGTACAGTTGGTTTCTCGGGTAGACCCGTTGAAATATATCCTGAGTCGGCCTATGTTGACTGGCCGTCTAGCGTGGTGGGCTGTGATTCTCCAGCAGTTCGACATCAGGTATGTGTCTCAGAAGGCCATCAAAGGGAAAGCATTGGCGGACTTTCTGGCTGCTCACCCGACCTCCGCGGATCAGCCGCTGGATCTAGGCTTTCCTGATGAGGCCATTCTCTCGGTCGATCATGTCGATCCATGCTGGCAGATGCACTTTGACGGTGCCTCCCGGAGCCCCACCGGTAGAAGACTCGATAATCCTAAGCTCAACAGAGTAGGCTTGGGTATCGTCTTCATTACCCCGGAGCAAGCCGTGCTGCCATACTCTTTCCTGTTGTCATAGGGTTGTACCAACAATGAGGCGGAATACCATGCCCTCATCACTGGCCTCGAGTTGGCTCTCGAGATCGACGTGCCCCATCTGTGTGTGAAAGGGGACTCCGAGCTGGTCGTTAAGCAGATCAATGGCGACTATGTTGTCAGGAAGCCGGAACTTGTGCCATTGCTGGAGTGCACCCTCCTTCTGATGGCCCAGTTCCCTTCTCGGCCAGAAATTGTCCATATTCCCCGGTCGGAGAACGGTCGAGCAGATGCTTTGGCCAGCCTTGCTGCGTCACTCGCAGAACCTGAACAGGACAACCTGATCGTCCGCGTGACGCACCGCAGGCTCATCACTCCCGTTATCCCGGAGGAAGATCGCGGCCCGTCGGTAAGTAATCTCACCACGGTTGCCTCTATGCCCGGAGCCCCGAGTACCCCAGATATGGCAGTCGAACCAGCCCCTGATTGGAGGACGCCTTTGGTTGAGTACCTCCAACATGGCATTCTCCCGTCGGATCGAGCCGAGCGCGAGCGAGTTCGACGCCGCGCATCGCAGTTTGTCCTCCAGAGCAGTCCCGGCCTGGAGCAGATCCTCTATAGACACGGATTTGATGGTGTTCTCCTTCGTTGCCTTCAGGGAGTTGAGATCCCACGAGTCATGCAAGAGGTTCATGCTGGTTCATGTGGTGCCCATCAGACTGGGCCGAAGCTGTCCCACCAGATTCGGAGGTTGGGATACTTCTGGCCCTCCCTGATCCATGACTGCATCGAGTATTCCAGGAGGTGCCATGCGTGCCAGGTTCATTCGAACTTTGTGCATCGGCCGCCGGAGCCTCTCCATACCACCAGGTATTCTTGGCCCTTTGCAGTCTGGGGGATGGACGTTGTGGGACCTTACCCGCCGGCGACGGCTCGCCAGTGCCGGTTCATTCTGACCGCCACGGACTTCTTCTCCAAATGGGTAGAGGCGATTCCGCTCAGAGAGGTCAAATCCTGTTCGATCGCTGACTTCGTGACTTCCAACATCATTTATCGATTTGGAGTGCCTCACGCTATCCTCACGGATAACGGAGCCAATTTCCGAGCAGCCGAGTTGAAGAAGTTGTACGCCAAGTACAACATTCGCTCGAACCATACATCTCGCTATCATGCGCAGGCAAATGGACAGATTGAGGCATTTAACAAAACCCTCTCTAACATTCTGCAAAAGATGGTTGGTCAGAACAAGAAGAGTTGGCCGGACAAGCTCCCCAACGCCCTATGGGCTTATCGGACGACGACTCTCAATTCCACCCAGATGACCCCTTATTCCCTGGTGTATGGAGCTGAGGCCGTCCTGCCCATCGAGATCCAGTTACCGTCCTTGCGCACTGCAGTCTACGACCAGCAAGCGCCGGACAGAGCTGCTGAAGCCCGTCTAGTCGAGTTGGAAGCACTGGATGAGAATAGACTTCGCGCCTTGCACAACTTGGAGAGGCATCAGAGCAGGATGGCTCGAGCTATCAATAAGAAGGTTCGCCTCCGCTCCTTCCTGCAGGGTGACCTAGTATTAGCCCTGAGAGCACCGATGATCCCCGGCAGGAAGCCACCCAAGTTGAAGCCCAAGTGGGAGGGACCTCTTGTCGTCCACAAAGTCTATCCCAATGGCGCGTACTCCCTAACGACTATGGATGGTGAGCGTGTCACTCCTCCCACCAACGCTAGGTTCCTCAAGCAGTACTTTTCCTGAGTGCATCTTCGTCCGCGCTGCAAGACGTTAAACTGCCAAGTGTTTCGTCCAACATGACGTTAAACTGTACCACGTCCAAGCTGCATGACGTTAAACTTCCTAGCATATCGTCCAAGCTACAAGACATTAAACTGTTCAGCATTCGTCCAACATGACGTTAAACTGTACCACGTCCGCGCTGCAAGACGTTAAACTGCCAAGCATATTCGTCCTGCATGACGCTAAACTGCACCACGTCCGAGCTACAAGACGTTAAACTATTCAGCATTCGTCCCGCATGACGCTAAACTGCACCTCAAGAACTACGTGCGGCTTGATTCCCATCCTTATGGGATACGTAGGACCGCCTGAACATTCATGTTTCAGGTCCAGCCCCATCCTTCGGGAATTTCCATCCCATCTCGGGCCCTTGGCCTAGTTGCCTCTGGGTATGCGGCGTATGGTGTGAACGCGGGGCTATGCCCTCATGAACGTCGGTTTGCTCGCCACGCTGTATGCCCCCCATGGTTGGGGATGCCTTCCGCTCCCCCTTTCCTTTTTCGTCCCGCATGACGTTAAACTGCACTTCAAGAACTACGTGCGGCTTGATTCCCATCCTAATGGGATACGTAGGACCGCCTGGACATCCATGTTTCAGGCCCAGCCCCATTTCTCGGGAATCTCTATCCCGCGTTCGGCCTCTGGCCCAAGTTCCCCTCCTTTTTGTGCGAGGCGTGTGGCGTGAGCGGGGGATTATGTCCTCATTCACGTTGGTATACTGGTCGCGCCGTACGCCTCCCCCGTGTGTGGGACTACCTCACACCCCTCATCGTCCTGCATGACGTTAAACTGCCTCTCAAGAACTACGTACAGCTTGATTCCCATCCTTATGGGATACGTAGGACCGCCTGGACGCTTGTGTTTCAGGTCCAGCCCCGTCTCTTGGTTGATCACGGGGATCTGCCGTCTTTTGGTTTCTCTCAGGGTGAGTCCTCCGACCCTTTCCGGTGATCTGTTAACATGTTTTGGGTACTTCGGTCTATGACCCGTAGTGTCGGATTCAATCCCGACAAGTCCTGTGTTGCTTGTCGGGCCTCGCGCTTCCTCTTGTTTGAGCCTTCACTCAAAGGGATCCTCGTTAGCGGTTTGGGTACGATGCCTCAGTGCTCTCCTACCGCTTCGGGTCGATTTACCGGCGGGTCCTGGGCCGCAAATCGATATGAATCCTGCGCTTGAGCGGTTGATGCTCGTTTGCTTGCCCCATCCTAGGCTGACGCGATCGGATGTTGTGTTGCGAATATGGTCAGCGACGTCCTTGATCGCCATGTCGGCTCTTTCAGGCTCTGAACATTGGTTGCACAGTCCTCATCACACTCCGCCTTTGTGCGTTGTAGTGGAATCTCGACACTCTCTTCATGCTGACCTGTAGTACACCTTTACACGTTAGGCAGGCCAACCAGGGTAATGGTGTCTTTCGAGGCTCCCACGATCTGAGCACCAAGGATATATGCTGATGTCCTCCCTAAGGGCCATGTGTAGCTGGACCCTCGTCCCCATAAGGAGGAAGGAGTCGCCCGAACAATCGCGTTCTGGGCCCAGTATAGCTGGAGGCTAGCATCTCCGCCTCTCGGGTGATGGACATACGCAGGCCCCTATCCCAGGATCCTTCTCCTGGAATCGTGCGTGACCGTAGGGCTGGGTATGTTCCCACCTCCGCTGAGTCCACCATATCGCAATAAGCGGATTCCTCCATGGTCCGAACCACACGACCTTAAACTGTGTTGTCTGGTCCTACCACACGACCGTAAACTGTGATCGTCTTGGCCGCCCGACGATAAACGGCACTGCATCGTGATGTTCTCCTCAGAGGACACTCACGTTGGGCGCTGGTTAATAACCACGCCATTTATCAATGCCTTTTGTGGCTTGATTATTGTGGCGACGCCAGGGATTTCTTAATCACAGGCATGTCGCTGCACCAAGAAAAACCATCCATCTTTAAGGACAAACAAGAAATATCAAATGCCGCTTCTTCTGGGTGCGAGGGCTAGACCCGCACCCCTCCCCGCGCTGGTGCCCGATTGTGTTGCACCGCGCTTCAAGAACTACGTGTGGCTTGATTCCCATCCTTATGGGATACGTAGGAACGCCCGGATGTTTGAAACTTCGGGTCCAGCCCCCACCTCTTAAGAGATTCCCCCTTCTCTGGGGAATACTCCGCCTTCAGGTCACCCTCAAGGCGTGTCCCTCGACCCCTTGCAGTGGTCCACCGGTGTCAAGAGTACTCTGGTTTTTTGCCAGGAGGGTCAGGTTCAGCTTGGTCAGGTTCCTTCCACTTTTCAGGCTTCGTGCTCCCTTTCATTCGGACCCATCGCCTACGCCCTGGGTGGAGCCCCCGTGAGCGGTCTGGACACAATGCCTCAGTGCTCTCCCACCGACTCGGGCTGGTGCCCCCAAGGGCCTCGGGCAGCAAATCGATATGAATCCTGCACTTGAGCGGTTGATGCTCGTTTGCTTCCTCATTCCATCAACGGTCAGTGCGATATTGATGCTGCTTTTCCGCCACGGTCGGCAGTACTCCTATATTGTTACGCCGGTTCCCCCAGTCCTTGAGTGAATGGCCGCATGATTCACTTTACATTTTTCACCTCCCATTCTGGCCAGGAGAAACCTCGACACTCTTGACACTATCCCTCAGTGCATCTTTGCATATCCAGGGGATGGGACCACGATGTGGCGTGCTTTGAGGTTCTTATGGTCCAAGCTCTACGACCTTAAACTAAGATCTCCCCAAACGGGGTTCTACGTCCCGCATGACGTTAAAACTGCACTTTCAGAACTACGTGTGGCTTGATCTCCAGCCTGATGGAGTACGTAGGAACGCCCGGGCATCTCGACTCGGGCCCAGCCTCAGGGATTGCTAAGTCCCGCCCCTCCTCGTCGCCGGCCGTCTGGCCTGGCTTCTGGTAGAGTGGTGCAGTTGTGATATTCTCCCCGATCCAGCTCGGGATGCCCCATTGCAATGATGGGAAGCGACAGTTTCCTCGTCAAAGAGGTTCTGTCTGAGAATTGGGGTGATTCACGGCCAGATTAGTGCATCCTCCTAATATGCTTTCCCCACGGTGGCGCAATTTTGAGAGCGTTAGATTCTGTCCGAACAAATCGTCACTCCGCCCCACGCTTCGCATGCCCTGTTGATCTGGATTTCCACCCTTGTGCCTGAAGGAACCCCCAAAGCGGCATTGATGATGACATGTGATTCGCCTCCTACAGTATGAATGGTGACATTCGGTCCGTCTATTGCAGTATTATGGTCGATTGATCCATTGTCCGCTTGCCGTCTTGGGCATTTCCTGGAAGGCCGACCGTCGTGGATTTCTGAATTCGGGACACGTGATTCACCCTTTCTCATTTCCCTATGTTCGGATAAAATCTTAACTCCCCTAGCGTTGTCCTGCTCGTGTGTTGGAATAAGTTGGGGGGATGATACATTGATTAGGTCTGAGGTCTCCTTTCCTAGGAATGACCTCCCTCTTTTCTTTAGAAATCCAGGCCCAATTATGGATGCCTGAAGCTTGGTTAACGCTCCCGCGAGACAATGAATTGTGGTTGAGCATGTTAAGCCAAAAGATGCAGATAAATATATTGGTTCATACAAGTGGATCGAAGTATTGAGTAGCGGAAGCAAAATGTTTTGGGAATGGAAAAACAAAGCCCCTAGGGATTAGCGTGCTGAATGAATCTTTCCAACGCCGCTACCCTTTGGCTGGCGGCCTCCAGAGCTGCTTCTCGCTCTCTGCGTGCCCTCTCCTCGTCGGCAGTCGCAGCACGCAGCTCGCCGATCCTGGCCTGTGCACGCTCCCGCTCGACTTAAAGTGTGACCATCTGTTGGCCCGCCTCCGTCAGCTGTACCTGGGCGTCATCCAGCTGGGCCGTCAATTGCTCCACAAGCTCGGTGCACGCTGCTACGAAGGCCTCCTTCTCTGCCGCCTGCCCTTCGAGGCGCCGGACATCCTGCTCCGCCACGAGGAGCGCCCGCGTGTTCTCCGACACGTCCCTACATTGTGCGACGTCGGCACGCCGGCGGCTCTCACGCATCTTTTCGGCCATGAAATCACGGACCGTCAGACGGAGGCGTTGAGCATCGGCTCCCCCGGCACACAGGAAGCGCAGCCAGGTTTGAAGGGATCCCATGCGCCCCATCCACTCCGACGGGTCTCGCTTGAGGAAGCGCTGGATGCACTTCCACCCCCTGTGGCGCGTTATCCGGCTCTCCTCGACCGCCTCCGTGTCCGAGTCGTCCATCTCCTCGGGGTCGGCAGGCCGGTAGGCAGGGAAGGCAGCCAGCAGGTCTGCTGCGGGGTCCGCCCCTGGGATGTCCTCATGGGGGATAGGTTCCCCAACATCTGGGCAACCTTCTTCTCCCGCCCCAGCGGCGTTGACACCCTCGTCAGCCCCCGACCTCTCTCCGATGGCAGCACCGCCGGCGTCCGCAGCCCCTTGATCAGCAGTTGGTGGGGCCGGCTCGGTGTGGGAAGTCTGTTCCGGAGCAGGCGGCGTGTCTGCCACTGGTCCACTCGTGGATGGCCCGGGTTCGGCAGCCCGACGAGCCTCCAGTGTTGAGATCACTGCGCAGGGCATGCCGTGGTTAGTCACGGATCGTCAACAACAAGCACCGACAGTAAGGTAAGGAGACTTACGGGAATCCAAAGCGTCATCTTCCGCTATCCCGGCCACCGCAGGAATGATTGCAGCAGGGGACCCCTCAGCGCTTGTCAATTCAATGATGGGCGTCTGGCCCCCGCCTTGTCCTGCTGGCTCCTCTCCTACTCCTACTGAGGATGCCTGACCAACATCCGTGCACTCCTGAGGAAGGTGAAGAAATGGGTTAGAAGCTTCATAAGAGAATGGATGAAGCAGGTTGAGTAGGGATATAAGCGGACCTCGAGGAGCTCAGTGATATCAATGTTGCCAGAGCCGGCCACCTCGCCGCTCTCCTGTGGGCTCCCCTGATGGGACCTTCCCTCGGAGCCTTCATCCTCCCCCGTCTCCTCCTCTTCCTCAGAGTTGTCGTTACTGTCATCTTCCTCCGGCGGCATCTGTTCTGGAGCAGGCTCTAGACCGAGCATCACCTTCACCAGAAGGGACGGCTCCGCACGCTGACCACGTTGGCGCGCGTACTCGTCCATGGCCGTCAGATACGCATACCTCCGGTGGAAGTTCACCCTGTCGGTGACCTGGAGGCGCCCGACCTCTGGCAGATGGATTCCTTCGCTGGTTATCTTCTGCCAGATGATTTCGGTCCCCAGCGACTGCCGTAGGGTCATCAAGGCCGACCACAGCGCTGGAAGACTGCATCGTGGGAGGGTTCGAGCAGACGCCTTACCTGCTTCCCGGGCCGCTCTTCGACCACCGCACGTGCCCCCTCTATGGGCGCCGAGGTCGTAGCGGCAGCCTGCGATGTGCCCGCCACCGAACTCCCTACTCGCGCCGGCTCCACTTCTTGGCGCGCCTCCGTTCTCCCCCGCGTGACGGCGCCTCGCCTCCTTCCTTGACGCCCGGTCTCCGCACGGGTGACCTCGAGCCGCCGAAATGGTTTCCGTATAAGCCCCTCGGGGTACGCGATGGCCCAGTGTTCGGCGTACTCGGTTGCCAAGCCTGCGTCGACCCCGGTAGGAGGGAGAGTGATGACCTCGCCAGAGCCGAAAGCGGCGAACATTAGCCACATCTGGCGAAGGACGCAAGGGTTCGTCTCCTCCCGGACAGCAGTGAATACCCTCTTCGGCATCCGTTGAAGGCACCCGAACTGCCTGGCGAACCGGGTTGGCACGTAGGGCTCGCAGATCACCTTCCCGTCGATCCGAGCCACGAGCACCCCGCCTCGCATGTTCAGGAAGTATTCGTGCTGCTTCAGCGGACCCTTCCCATTGTCGATCATCTGGCCAACGGGAGTGGGGAACGGGCTGAAGTTGAAATTGGCGTGATTGCCAATCCGAATCCTCACGTCCTCCTCATTTAGGGTCATCGGAGCGACCCCCGCGATGTTCAGCAGGGAGGGTCGCAGGCCGTTGCCCGGAGGAATGATGGAGTTTGGAAACGTGTACCCACCAAGGTGAGCAGCCACCCAGCCGTGGAAGAATTGAAAGGGCCCACAGATCCTTCGTGGAGACCCCCCTCACGAGATGCGTCCCAGGATGGCGTACAGCTTAGCCAGCACTGGGACCCCGAGGTTGTATCTTCTGTTGGCGGCCATGGCGCCCGCCATCGCCAGTGTCGCCGGGCGGACGCCCATTCTCGCGTCCCGCACTGGCAGGAGCCACCCACTCAGAAAGGCGGCCAGGAACGCCGCGTACCGGAAATTTGGGTCCCGGGCCTCGATGACGCGGTACCCCCATGAGCGGTAGTCGCCCGTCTCCAGGACCCGCCAGTACGACCCGTTCCGGCTCCTCTGAGCCGCGGTCGGGCACCGCTTCCCCCTGCCTGGCATCTTGACCGCTGGGTCATGCTCCAAGAACTGGCCGAACCACTCCTTGTAGGCTATGTCCTTGTGGAAGTCCTTGATCCCAAGCCGCTGCGTAGCCAGGTCAAGTAGATGCCATGTCATAATGGGAGTCCGTGACCTATCTTCCCAGGTGTTCTTTGGAGGCAGGAACTCATCGTATTGGTAACCCTCCAGCGGGATACCTCCGATGCAGTGGATGTCCCAGAGACTGATGCTAACCTCCCCATGGTGAAGATGGAAGGTGTTGGTATCCGGGGACCAGCGGGTGAACAGCTCCGGCCCGAGCTCGGACTGCTGGTAGAAGTGGAACTGCGACGTCCACACCGCCTCAAACAGGCTGATGTACCGCAGATCCTCCGCGAAGTGATCGCAGGTGTGGCGTACCCAGAACGCCCAGGCCCACTCACTGGTGAAATTTCCCCCAGACCGCAAGTCCCAGTCCTTCAGCCATCCCTTGGTGTCGTCGGTGACACTCTGGCGATATGTGCTCGAGTAGAGGGCTGGAGAATTCTCCGCAGTAGGCTCACTCCCGACGATGGTTCGCGTCCTCGGGTTTAGGACATAGACATCTAAGTGCCTGGTCTCCTTGGCAGGATGCCCATTGTTGGTGATGTTATAGCGGGGAAGCTCGTCCTCCCGAGTCACCCAGGTCCGTGGCGCATCAACCTTGAACCCTGGCACCGGAACCTCATCTAGGATGCCAAAGTTCCAGAGCGACAGGTTGTCCGACAGCGGATATGTCTTCTGGGCCGGCGTCAGCAAGTCGAACAAGGATTGATTGTTGGAAACAATCTCCTTGGCTCCATAGACCTCCTCGTTCGCCACCATCTCAGCTCTGCGAATGGCGGCATACCCCTCATTCCCTTGATTCGCGGTCATCTCAGAAGCTCCGGGAGTCGTGTGGGTTAAGGGATGAGGCGTGCGGAATCGGAAGAGGCTGGTAGAGAAGTTTGAGAGATGGCGCGCAATCCTAGTGGATGGCGCGCAATTTTGAAGTCCGTCGCGTAAAACCCCGGGTGTTCGCGCAAAGACAGGCCGAAATCCGGAAAGGTTTGCACGACGAACGGGCGAATTCCGCGCCGGAAAGGGCAATTTCGCGCACGAGAGCTTGAAAGCTTGTCGCGCGGAAGGCCGGTGTACGGTGCGGGGGACCCAGGGCCCCTATTTATAGGCGAGGCTGGGTGTCCACGCTGCGCGGAAAGCGCTTTGCGCGACCAAGACAGCGAATTTCACGCCCGACGCCCTTTTTGCGCGCCACAGTCCCGCGCCACCCAGGACTTCGGCATTCCGGCATCTCCCTCGGAACCCGATCGTTGCGACCTCTCGCCGATCAGATTCCGAGGGGGGGCTTTTGTAGATGCCGGAAAAGTCCGTTGTTCCCGAATGAAGCTCCGGATGCGGAAAGCGAGGTCATATTTGGAGTCGGAAGCCCGTTTCAGAGGGCCCGGAGGTCTTGCGCGGAATTTCAGAGACCCGCGCGCAATGTTTGAGTGCCGCGCGCAAACCTCCCGGGATGCGCGCAATGCGCTGGGCCGGCGCGTAATTTTGCGCGCCCGTGGCCCGCGCGACTCCCTTGCGCGCCGGGCCCGATTCCGCGCCCGCGAAGGAACTTGCGCGCCCGCGAACCAGATTCCACGCCCGGGGTTGCCTATAAATATAAGGCGACCCCCGACGTTTTGGAGTTTGCCGGAATTCGAAGAGTCGCTCGTTCGCGCAATACAACCTCTTCCGCGCGCAATGCCGATCTTCAGGTAACCTCTTTTCTTTCACGCAATAAAGCCTTGGGGTTCGCCTTCGCGCGCAATCCCTTTGGCTCCTTTCCTTTGAACAATTCTTCACCCAAAGGCCTTCGCGCGCAAAAGAAGCCTCTTGCGCGCAATTGCCCCCGGGTGCGCGCAATCCAGCCCGATTGCGCGCACCCCCCCTTTTCAAAGTGTCCATTCGTTAAAGAATGAGCTGTTGCCCCCGCGCGCTATCCGAAGCCCGGTGCGCACAATCTCTATCTCCCGCGCGCAAAGCGCTGGCCCCATTGCGCGCCAGCCCACCCATTTGCACGCCGACCCGCGGTATTGCGCGCCAAGCTCCTCTTTTGCGCGCAATCCGCTGGGGTCGCCCCCTTTGACCCCCTGAGGGTACCCGCCTGCGTGGCGCCCGACGATCTTCATCTCGGGTGCCCGCACCGTGCGTTGTCTTCCCGTGCGGCCCTCCAGGCTCGCGCGAAGTGACACGGACCCATCGGCGGCAGCATCTTCGTCCGCGCGACAAGACGTTAAACTGCCAAGCATCTTCGTCTGCGTTGCAAGACGTTAAACTGCCAAGTGTTTCGTCCTGCATGACGCTAAACTGCACCACGTCCGCGCTGCAAGACGTTAAACTGCCAAGCATCTTCATCCTCAACACACGACGTTAAACTGTACTTCGTCCGGCAAGACGTTAAACCGTCCGCTTCGTCCTCAACACACGACGTTAAACTGTACTTCGTCCGGCAAGACGTTAAACCGTCCGCTTCGTCCTCAACACACGACGTTAAACTGTACTTCGTCCGGCAAGACGTTAAACCGTCCGCATCGCCCGATCTCGTGCCCCGCACGCAGGGTCCTCCCGGTTTGGATGTGGCCCCCACCCGCTCGTCTCTGCAGGGATGTCGGGATTGGAGTGGCCTTCACCCACGGGGGTAGAGTGTTACAAACAGAATGAACTACGTGGACTTTGATCCCTGTCTCCTAAACAGGGTACGTAGGAAGCCTCTCCAAGGTTCAAGCCCACCACCTGGTCGTCCCGGTCGTATTCACGTCGGTTCGTCCATCAGTGGACCCCTCCCGGGTTCACACTTGCGTTGATTCACCTATGAATCCGCCCCTGTGGGAGACTGCACGTGTGTATCTCCATTGTGCTTCCCCACTGCCGAAGCCAGTAGAGGGCGTGACAGGGATCGAGGTCTCTCACCTTCGGCCCAAGTCCCTCTCCAACTGAGCTTTGCCACATCCGGGCTGCCTCAGTGCGTAAGTCCTGACAGAATGAACTACGTGGACTTTGATCCCTATCTCCTAAACACGGTACGTAGGAAGCCTCTCCGAGGTTCAAGCCCACCACCTGGTCATCCCGGTCGTATTCACGTCGGTTCGTCGATCAGTGGACCCCTCCCGGGTTCACACTTGCGTCGATTCACCTATGAATCCGCCCTTGTGGGAGACTGCACGTGTGTATCCCCATTGTGCTTCCCCACCGCCGAAGCCGGTAGAGGGCGTGACAGGGATCGAGGTCTCTCACCTTCGGCCCAAGTCCCTCTCCAACTGAGTTTTGCCGCATACGGGCCGCCTCAGTGCGTAAGTCCTGACAGAACGAACTACATGGACTTTGATCCCTATCTCCTAAACAGGGTACGTAGGAAGCCTCTCCGAGGTTCAAGCCCACCACCTGGTCGTCCCGGTCATATTCACGTCGGTTCGTCCATCAGTGGACCCCTCCCGGGTTCACACTTGCGTCGATTCACCTATGAATCCACCCTTGTGGGAGACTGCACATGTGTATCTCCATTGTGCTTCCCCACTGCCTTTTTCTACTTTCAACGTCCAGCATGACGTGAAACTGTGATCCGCCCGGCCGTTCCATCCCCCTCTGTGCGAGGTGGTTCGGTTCAATCCTCTGCCCGGCAGCCTCGACCTCTTCGTGAGTCGGCTTTCCATCGTCCAGCATGACGTTAAACTGTATATCCGAACTACGTTGACTTTGATCCGCGCTAACGCGCGGTACGTAGGAAGCCTCTACGAGGTCCAAGCTCTTCACTCCATCATCCATCCTGATCCTTACCCGGGCCGCCACATCCCGGTGGGGTCATGCCATTTCATTCCACTCCACTTCACCCGGGAAGCCGCCCATGTGCTGGCCCCAGCGTCGGAGGTTCCTCGCAAGGGGTTCTGTCATCTGATCCACTTCTCGTGTTGATCAGTCCGATGTCGTCCCTGCTGGACGTTAAACTCGCAGCATACCCCGTGTTAAACATGGGAAGCTGAGGAAAACCTCAGGTAACACAGTTCCCCGCACCCAGCGCGGGATGCCTCAGGCCATCATGCCTTCGAGAAGCCCTATTAGGGACGAAAGGCAGACATGCAGAGCTGGAGTGTTAAGACACTCCCCCAACATCCAGAGCCACCCGGTCTCCTCACCGCAGGTTGCTGCCCCGACCAGACTCCTTGGAGCGTCCGGGCGGAAGCAGCGTAATTAACCGGTGTCCATGAAGATATGGCGCCGGGAACGAGATTCACGAGTACGTCTTAAATCTATTAGGGAGACCCGGATTAGGTGACGAGTTCCGAGGAGACGTCCACGGAAGGAGGAGCTGACATCCCATCATCCCGGTTTCGATCAAGGAGCAAACGCCCCTGAATAAGGGACGGATGCTGCCCGCCTTTGGAAAGCGGGACTGCGGGGCCACAAGCCGCACGCGCCCATCCCCTCGGGTCGACGGGCGCACGCACGAACGCGTCCTGGCGGAACAGCGCCGGAACAGAAACCTGACGCACATCCGCACCGAAACAATCAGCTAATATCAATAGTGGTACTTTATTAAAATATGATCAAATGGAATTGGATGTCGATGATATGGGAATAAATACTTTAGGGGGATCCCTATCAAATGCGATATATATGAAGGTGATGTCTTGTATGTCATAAAATGCTATATGGGAAACGCTACTGAATGTTTATGAGGCTGACTCAAAAGCCAGAGAATAAAATATGAAAGTTCTATAGAATAAATATGAGGATCTCAGAATGAACCCCAGTGGGTCTGTTGATACATTCTCTGATCAGGTGAATGCTATTCTGTAATACATGCGTGATCTTGGAGAAATTATTGAAGATGGTTTGGTAGATGAAGAGACGGATGAGGTGATTTCATTATTTTCGTCAAATCATTAAAGAGGAAAAGGAAT
Source organism: Viscum album (assembly GCA_963277665.1). Lineage (NCBI taxonomy): Eukaryota > Viridiplantae > Streptophyta > Magnoliopsida > Santalales > Viscaceae > Viscum > Viscum album. The sequence goes on from OY728166.1 coordinate 1,482,033,591, forward strand.
GTTCAAGGGGAAACTCTTATATACATTCTTTCGATATGTATAGGTTGGAAATTTTGCACCAATATTCCCAAAGAAGTTTCAAAAAGATAAATTGTATGAAGATAAAATTCCCCATGAAGAATCCCTTAGCCTATGTGAAGGGAAAGAAAAAATTTAAGAGAAAATTCATCAAAAAGAAGAATATTCTTTGAATAGATGGTGAAAATTATGAAAAATATGAGTTAGAATAGTTGGATGATTGAAAGGATCATAATGCAGATGCTATGGTGGTAGTTATTAGAAATTCATAAATATGGGAAGAAAGAGACAATGAAGAAGAAGAATTAAAAGGAAAAGTTAACCTTCAGGTTGAATTAGAAGATATCGTTGAAGATATAGATATTTGGAGACACAAAACAATGAAATCTAACAAAGTGGTTCATGATGGAAACCATTATATATAGCATAAGGAAGAAGAGAATTCTGATTGGAATGAATAAATTGAAAAACTGATGTCTTCAACACTAGAAATCTTAGAGAGGGTGGATGAGTAAAAACTCAAAATTGAAGAATAGAAAAGAGAGATTGATGGTTTTACTAATACTGGAAAAGATAAAATCAAATGTATAGAAGATATTGAAGAGAAATTTGTTAGTATGTGAAGAAAAGTGAAATATCATGAGAAACTCTTGATTCCAGCATAGAAGGACACACAGGAAATATAAAAAGAAAAATTATAATTCAAAGTTCCAGTGAAAGAGACAAAGGAGTGTTAGGAGTAGAAAATAATTGATCAGAATTCTATATCTGGTATGTGGATTGTTCGCAAAAATAATATGGCACTGGTTGATGTTAGACCACCAGAACCCACTCAGAGGTTGAAGATTGATTTGGGTATGAATCACAATCAGAAGACTCAAAGATCCCAAGGGAGAACTAGTAGAGAAATATTGTGGTATAGAAATTCACCCCGCATTAGATACTATTGTTGTGGAAAGTTGGGACACACGCCATATTTATGTTCCATAGAAAAGAGGTATCAAAGGAAAGAAGAGCAATAGATAAAGAAATATAGGGCTCAATTTTCTAGGACCTCATTTGATGGTCACTGTTTCAGGTTTGGGGGATTCAGGCACATGGCATGACACTATTCATAAATGATGCATAGGAATGTGCTGAAGCATACTAAATCTGGTTAGAAGCCATAGAAAAATGTAACATTAAATGAGGTGAAAATGAAAATTCAATTTTTAGGTTTGGAATATGATGTTGGTACATAATTCAACATGGAATATAATTATCATCAATCTATATCAGGTATGAAGTCAAAAACATGGATAAAAAAGAAGAGAGTAGAACATGTAGTGGTTACAATGATTATATTCAAACCATCAGATCGCATTAGAATATGGTTCATTGATAGTGTATGTACTTCTTATATGATAGTAAATGAGGATATAGGGATAGTAATCAGGTGCGATAAATAATTTATCTTATGACTTGGTAATGATGAAGTTCTAAAGATTGTTGGCTTAGGAAAATAAAAGTATGGAGGAAGATACATGGGACGTGCTGATGTCTTAGTTGTTGAAGGTATCAGTCACAATTTTCTTAGTGTCAGTCAACTATGTGACTTGGTACATGCCATAATCTTTTCAAAGAAATCATGTTTCATCAAGGAAAAATATGGAATGGTTGTTTTATAGGGAATGCGTATGAAATGAAATCTCTACCTTATAAGTAGAGAAGAAGATATTTGCTTTATTTCCAAGGATGGAGAAAAAATTGTTGTGGCATAAATGTCTTTTTCATTTGATACTAACGTCCTTGGATGATCTGAAGAAATATGATGCTGCTCAATACCTCCCAAAGTTATCACATGATCATACTCATACATTCGATGCTTGTCAATAATGGAAAATCATTAGAATGATATTTACGCCAAAAGTGAAATAGTCAACTAGAGTGCTTGAATTGTTGCATATTTATGTGTGCAGGATTTTTCACCCAAGGATATTAATGGTAGGGGATATTATGTTATCTTCATTAATGATTTTAGTATATGTCATGGGTACTTGTCATTTACCACAAGTCTGATGTGTTCAGATGCATAAAATAGTATCAAAGGGAATCTGAAAGGACACTTTGAAAAAAGATTTTAAATTTTTGTACAAATAATGGTACATAATTAAGAAAAAATCAAGTGGAATACTATCTCATGAAACATGGGATAAGGCATCAAGTATCAGTATTAATAACTCCTCAACAAAATGGGGTGATTGAGAGGAGAAATAATATCCCCAAAAACATGGCCGAAATGATTGTTATTGAAAAGGAACTACCAAATAAATTCTGGAAGGAAGTAGTTTTTACATCAATATACATATATAATAGAGATTTTTTGTGTTCAAAGGAACAAAAAGACTTCATATGAGTTGTGGTATGGCAATAAGATGATGTTGAAGTAATTTTCTATCTTCATAAGAAAATGGTTCATTCTTAATAAGGATAAACACAAGAAGTTTGAATCCCATGGAGATAAAGGGATATTTCTTAGATACTCAATGAAAAGAAAATCTTATAAATATTTCTATAAGAGGCTTCGAAAGGTATTTGAAACATATGATGTAACTATAGTGGAGAATGAGAAGAAACTTAAATAAATACATGAATGTACTCAATAGGATAGTGGTGAAGAGATAAGAATACCAGGTGATGTTTTAGTTCTAGAGGATAATCCATAGGAAGACTCATATAATGAGAAGAATTATAATAAATCAGTATCTACGTAGAGACCAATGAGAAGATGTGAAATTGGTTGATAGAACATAATCGGTGATCAGATATCTTCAGTACAGACAAGAAAGCTAAAGAATCTATAGCAGTCATTGTACTTAATATTTTTGAGCGTAAATGTTTTGACAACACTGCTGGAGATGAAAATTAATTTCAGACTATAAATGAATAGCTTGGAAATTTTGAGAATAATCGGACATGGGATATTCTTTCGAGGACAACAGATAAGAATGTTATTGTGACTAAATGGGCCTTTAGTAATAAGATGAATGAAGACAACAAAGTAATTGAAAAAAATGACTGGTGTAAAAATATTACTCCCAGATAGAGGGATTTTATGTTGATGAGACATTTTCACCTATTGTGAGGCTAGAGACAATCAGATTATTCTTGGCCAAAGCTGTGTAAAGAAGAATAAAAGTTTTCTAGATGGATGTCAAGTCATCACTTCTAAATGGGGTGCTGGAAGAAGAAGTATAAATTGAATATCCAAATGGTTTTATCATTCATTAATATGAGAACAGATTTTGTCAGCTAAAAAAGTCATTTTATGGGTTGAATCAAGCACCAAGAGTGTGGTATTCAAGGCTCGATCAGTTTTTGAAGAAGCTCAGTTTTCAGCACAGTGATTTTGATTAAAATCTATATGTCAACAATGATAGTGATCAAAGGATATTGGTTCTAGTGTGCGTTAATGAAATAATATTTGGTGGATTAGATGAAGTGTTTTGCAGACAGTTTTCTGAAATCCTGAAAATTCAGTTTGAAATGTCAACGATTGGTGAACTTGCATTTTCCTTGGTTTATTAGTAACATAAGGAAAGAGTGGCACATTCATTTCTCAAGATAAATATTCCAATGATATTTTGAGAAGATTTAGAATATAAAATTCCAAGGATATGACAACTTTGGTGGATACCAAGATGAAATTGTAAAGGGATGATGATGGAAAAGTGGTTAACTTCACAGAGTACAGGTAGATAATTGGAAGCTTGTTGTACTTAACAACGACTTGACAAACTATTGTTTTTTACACATTTCAAGTAGTGTGGAATCAATGAAATCCAAATGTAAGTTTCTTGTTTTTAGTAAAAATATTACTCTGGTATATCAAGGGTATAATTTATTTCAGTTTGATGTATAGTTACAAATCTCAAAAAGATCTATAAGGATATACATAATCAGATTGGTTTAGATCATCAGATGACATTAAATCAGCATCAGGAGGTGCTTTATCATGGTGGATTTTGAATTTCATGGCTGAGAAAGAAACAATATCTCATTTTATTGAGCACCTAAGAATGTGAATACATTGCATCCTCTCAAGTGTGATACAATTATTATGGAGGATACAATAGCTTTATTGTATGGGAGTTGAAGTAAAGTCACCGAACTAAATCCATTATGATAATTCAAGTTCTATAAATCTAAAAAAATAAATTCCATCACTCAAGTACAAAGTACATAAAAATAAAATAACATTTTATCAAGGAGAAGGTAGAGAAAGGCCTTGTGAAGATGGTGTATATACCTATATAATAACATGTTGCATACATTATGATGAATGCCTTACCCAATGAATCATTTTAATGGAATCAACTAGCTCTCGGAGTTTAGTTGACCCCCCGTACTTGAGAAATTGTTGATGTGGGACCCCATTTCCCTGAGGTATGGTGTGTTTTTCCTAAATATCTTTATCTATGTTCTTTACCCTATGGCAGACATAATGGAGTGACCTTTGGGTTCATTGAAAAAGGGGGATAAATTGTTTCTATCAAAGGGGAGAAAACTTCTTAATCAAGACACGGGGATAAGATATTAGGTGGAGAAGTTAGACAGGGTGATAAGTGAGATAGGGGGAGTTAAATCTGGTAGGTGGAATAGTGATATAGGGATGCTATCAAATATGACAATACTAAAGGTGATTGTAATACCCCAAGCTTCCACGGCACGATTCTCTTTCAATACTGCAATAGCTTGCATTGTACACAAGTTCGAGATTCTAACACACCGCGACCAATCAAAGTAGTTGTTATGAATAGTAATACCCAGTTTTTAAAATTATATAAATTTTATATTTCAAAATGGACTTCATTTTTGGATTCGGAATATTCAAATTAGACTATGTTGAATTTATGGTATTTTTCTGAGAACTTCCAATTTTTGATGAATAGTGAAAAATACTTAAAAACAACTTTTTTAATAAAAATAATTTATAGTGATAAATTATACTATTGAGTGATTTTAAATTATAATTATAATATAATTTTACCATTTTATCCAATGGTGGTCATTATAATTAATTTCACTGTGAAATTGGACATAAACAGTTGTCAATCTTTTGATTGATATTCTTTCTTAAAAACATGCTATTTGTTTTGACAACTGGAATTAACTATAAAAATAATTAATTCAACTTATATGTTTGGAATTTTGTAAAATAGACATCATTTTTGAATTCAGAATATCAATTATAGATTAGGGTGAAGTTTTTGTATTGTTCTGAGAAACTTCAATTTTTGATGAATAGTGAAACCACTAAGTGGTAGTTAAAAAACTAATTTTTCATTTAAATGACACTTTACCACTTCTGTGAATTGAATTTAAAAAATCCAACATACATGGTTATAATTAGGAAGAAAAATTTGGTTCAATGAGATGAAAATAATTTTTGGTGAATAGTAACTTTTAAGTTTTATTAATCGCGATTAAAGGTAATTAGTATAATTTAAGGTAAATATAATGTTATAATAATATCAAATTACCTTTTCACTTGTCCTACCCTTATTGTATGAGTCATGTACGACCAATAAAATCCATGGGTCAACTTGGGGACCCCATGGAGCCACTTGGGTAGGAAAATGACATTAATAACTTTTTATTTAATGTAAAAATAAAATTGTCACAAACATGTGTTATTTTACTAAAACAGCTATTTCATGGGGTTACATAAGTTAAAATTTCAACTATAAATATTCATTGGAAATATAAGAATATTTAATACATCATGATATTTTTTTATAATTTTTATCCATTAAATAAATTAAATTTTTTATGACACCATGATGATGCAGCTATTACCTCATTAATTTACGATTTAAATAAAATTAAAAGATAATGTAAAATATAAGAATTAAACTAGTCAAAAACCTATTGGATGAGTATATTTATAACCCTTATCACCTTATCCTATAAATATATAATTGTGGGACCTTTGAAATCCAAAAAGCACTTCATAATAGTGTAACATTTCATGACTTTCCAAGAGTGCCCCTCCTATCCTCTTATAAAAGGCCCCCACCTCAACCACCTTATTCACACCATCAAAGCCATTTGTCTCGGCCATCATCTGACAAAATACTCTCTCAACTTCCCTCTATTAGTCCTAGAAGCCTCACTTTGGGCAGAAGTCTTCCCAAGGAAGCCTTTGGCTCAAATCAAAAAGAGTTACCTGTTTTTAAGGTAATGTCTTCTCTTGTGTTATTTTGTTTTATTTTTCTTCTCCAACCCCCTAAACTATTTTTATTCCTATATTTTGTAAGAACACAGGTATCTTAAATATACTAGGATGTTGTTATGATATGGATTTTATTTAAAATTACACACACCTCTGTCTAATGGTTAAAGAACATACTATTTCTGTGGTTGGCGAATTACTGCCTCATGAAACGATGATTGTTCAATATTCATTTAACACCTTTCATGGAGGCCATTAATATGTCACTATATTTATATATTATATATATTATGTTTATGTTTTCATTATTATTCTTTATTTTTCATTTATGGAATACCTTTATGGTTTCCATTATGGGTAAACGTGATATCTTCATTTTAAGAAGTGTGGACTACCGCCCCTCAAAGTGATTTGATTCGTTAATGCCATATGTGGGATGTATAAAGGATGAATATTATGATGTTATATATGATATTATACTGGAATTATAATATACCTTTATATAATTATGATTTCATTCCATTAAATATGAAATAGAAATGAAATTAGCGTTCATGTGTACGTACGGCTTACCGTCTCCATGAATGGTGCATCTCATTTCTTACCTCTAAATGTTATGTAATATTATAAATTCATATATATACTGGATATATATGATATATATGATATTTAAATCATGAATATAATTCTGGACATAGTGGATAGTTTACCACATGAACAACTTGTAATTATAAGAAGTTTATTTTCGACTCAAGTACCAAAGATTGAAAAAACAACCGTTATTAACTTAAATAATTACATGATGTTCATAACATGGTAATAAGTGATATAGAAGTAATAATGAACTTGAAAAATGTTCTTAAGCAAGTATAAATTAACTCCATTTTATTATTCAGGAGGTTAAAGAACGATCGAGTCAAGTCGGACATGAGGTAAGGGACTTCGTCTCAATCTCCTTTCATTGAGGCATATTTTGTTTTATACACAACTTTCTTTTATATGGTGTATAAACCCCTTTGACTATTATGTTTATTCAAAAGGAATCTTTTTTATACGAATCGTTTTAATAAACTCCAAAAGGGAATGTTTTTTTTCATATGTATGCGGCGACAATGACTTCTCCGCCATCGTGACCATTATTTGAGTTTCGGCTTCCTCTACAAGCCATAACATTTTTTAAAATGAAAAATAAATACCATGTTTTACTTTTATATTATTTTGGTATTGAAAATGGTTTTGATAATGTTTCTATTAAATTAATGTGTTGTATTTATATCTTTTGATTGAAATATGGAAATTTTATGTTTCCTTTATGCATGTTTTATGTGATAAGATTATGTTACAGTTTATGATATGTTTAAACCTATTCATATGAGGAATGCATTGGAATTAATAAGTAATGGGTGGAGCCCGCTATAGCTTCTCGATGCATCGGTAGGTCTCATGAGACAAACTAGTGTCTTGGCATGAGGCTTTGACAAAATCATATTTGTAGTCTTGGCACGAGGCCTTGGCTACGTGGTTATGATAGTCTGGCATTATGCATTCCATCATTATGAAAGTGGTTATTGATATTGCATGTGATTATTCGACTAGTAGAATATCCATGTGAATAATTAAATGGCATTATTTCATTTTATTTTTCCATATTATGCTGAAGTTCAAGTATAAAATGCTTTTTTTTCAGTTATACATTGCCTTAAATGTTTATGTTTATTTATGAAAGTTTCCGCTATATTGTTATCCTTACTGAGCATCTGAGCTCACCCCTTTCAATGTTTTAATTTTTCCAGGATATGAAGAAGTATTTTATGAATGACCTGTAGGGATAGTCGGAAGGGGATATGAGTGTGGACTATAGACACCACTTTATTTTAGTTTTTCACTTTATGATGTAATTTAACGTTTATGAATATATCTAGTGTTTCCAAGGCTGTTAAACTAATTGGTATTTCGAGACTTGATCTTTTGTGATCATTCCAATGTTACGTAATAATGCACCGACTCTGGGTAACTGGGGTCGGGGCATTACATTTAGTATCAGAGGCAGTTTAGTACTAACTTTGGAAGTTAGATTTAGATAAACTCTGATTAGAGCACATATCCCTAAGAGAGACTTTGAGGATTAGTATAGGAGAAAATCCTACAATTTTGGTATTATAGAGATTTTGTGAGATTTCCGAGAAATACATCCTTGTATAGATACGAGCAGGTAGAGGCGGCTCTGGCATAGATGTACCTAGGGGTAAAGCCCAAAAACACCGCTATGAACTAGACTCGAATGGGAACTGGTGCATGACAACGGGCCTTGCGACGCTCTTGGTTACAACACTCCTAGGGGATATGATTAGGATTATTCTCATTTTATTTAGAAACGATTATGAAGGGTTTATGAGTATATACTTTCTCAAAGAAAACATTTTTATGATTATGGATTATATCAATAAATAGTTCAATTTAGGTTAAGTGTTTTACAAGTATGGAATTATGTATTTTGATTCATAAACTAATCTAGTTTATGCCATTGCTTAGAAATGGTTCCTACTGGAAGGGATGGAAACCGTATCAATGCATGAACTCCATGTAGCGATTGCCCTCCTTCTCAAGATAATTATAGTGGAGCTGGTGATACAACTGGTGCAGATCAACTTATCACCATACTGGGACAACTCACTCAGGTTATGAATAATAACCATACTCGTATGGGTCACCCTAATCCGCAACATGGAGGATCAATGTTAGACCGCTTAATGAGGAAAAAACCACCAATATTTAATGGGAGTACAAATCCATTATTAGTTGAGCAATGGATAAACTCCATAGAGAAAATATTCCATGCCTTAGGGAGTAGTGAAAGGGAGAAATTTGTCATGGAAGTTTACCGCCTCACTGAAGATGCCGATCAGTGGTGGTCGCTGATTCAAAACACAAAGGAAGATTAAAAAGTAACAAGTATGGAATGGAGGGAGTTTAAGGAAATTTTCTTAGAAAAATACTTTCCACAGGACCATCGAGCAAATATGGAAAGGCAATTTCTGAGTCTGAGGCAGAAGGAGGATGATAATGTCGCAAAGTATGAGGCTAACTTTACAAGGTTAGCGAGGCATGCACCAGATTATATACGTAACCCAAGAAGTAAGATTGATCGTTTCTTTGATGGGTTCAAACCATTTCTCCATTGAGATTTAGTATCACAATATTTCTCAATGTATGAATATATAGTCTCCTGTGCTATCAAGACAGAAAAGGAATTCTCTAAATCTTATGACCATAAAGTAAATCATGAGAAGAAGAGAATGGTGTAACAATAGACATATAAAGGTAAAAAGAGAAAGAAGTATTTTCCATTATGCGATAATTGTGGGAAGAATCATCCCGGTACTTTCCTTAAAGGAATGGGAGTTTGTTATAAATGTGGAGAAAAATGTCACCAGGCTCATGATTACAAGGGAAAGCAAGAGGCTATCAATGTTGAATGCTACAATTGTAGGGAAATGGGCCATTATGCAAATGAATTTCCTAAGCGTTAGGGAAACTTACCTCAGAAAAGGCCAAGGTATCAAGGCCAATCTTATACTGTGACTACAGTTGAAGTTGAATAATTAATGTATTGGTGCTTTTGGACACAAGAATTATATTCTGGTTATAAGAATAATGTGATATATATATGGATTGTATTGCATTACTTGTTGTTATCATTAAGGTTTTAATATGATGAAGGTGATCATATTTTTAGTATGTGACAGTAAGAGAAACTTTAATCTGTTTGGGGAATCTAATGTTACAATTGATTTTGGAATTTAGAAACTTTTCAGAGAAAGTCTGGACAGAGGTATTTTTGGATAACTATAAAGGTTGGAATGTATTAAGTTTAACTTTGTATAGTATTTATTAAGGTTAAAACATTTATAAAGATTATTTTTGGAATATTATAATACTACAGTTTTAGGAAAAGGACAACCTGCAGGTTGGGGGATAACCCATCACGTCGGACAAAGCTGCAGGAATTGAACCCACAACCATAGTGCGATAGGACTTTATTACCTACCACTAGCCTACAAGAAGTTACTAGTTATTAAAAAATAGTTTTACTAATCTAAATGGTATGTGTTAATAATTTGAACCTTTTACGATTAGAATAAATATAATATTTTTGAGTTCTATTATCCTTTTGAGTGAAATATGAGTTTGTGGTAGAAATTAGTTGAAGATTGACACTCTACTTGTCAAGCATATATATATGTATACCTATCACTTATTCTATGAATAAATTAATTCTTAAATACTAGGAAAAGAATATTAAAAAAAATGTGTTATCCTAATACCTTATGTTTTGTTGAACTGATGATATTTTAAATCACCATAGATTGAAGGCTTTGAGGACCTCAATTTTACACTTGTTTTTTATTGATGACCTCAATAAATCCCTATAAATATTTACGTTTTTCCTCTAATTATGTGTCTATAATTTCCACCAATGTTCTCCTATTCGAAACCCTAATTTGGTGGTGACTTTCTCATTTCCATTTCCCTCTTATTAAGACTAAATTTTATTAACCCTATTTTCGATGTGGGTTTTCCACAAAGGTATTTTCTACATTCAACCTTTTATTTTCTAAGAACATTTTCAAATTTTGAGGATGCAATTTATTGAAGGAGGGTAGAATGTAACACTCCAAGCTTCCATGGCACGATTCTCTTTCAATAATGCAATAGCTTGCATTGTACGTATGTTCGAGATTCTAACATACCACGACCAATGAAAGTAGCCATTATAAATAGTAATACCCACTTTTTGAAATTATATAAATTTTATATTTCAAAATGGACTTCATTTTTAGATTCAGAATATTGGAATTATCCAATGTTTAATTTTTGGTATTTTTCCGAGAACTTCCAATTTTCGATGAATTGTGAAAAATACTTAAAAACTACATTTTTAATAAAATTAATTTATAGTGATAAATTATACTATTGAGTGATTTTAAATTATAATTATAATATACTTTTACCATTTTATCCAATGGTGGTCATTAGAATTAATTTCACTTTGAAATTGGACATAAACAATTGTCAATCTTTTGATTGATATTCTTTCTTAAAAACACGCTATTTGTTTTGACAATGGGAATTAATTATAAAAATAATTAATGAAAATTATATGTATGGAATTTTGTAAAATAGACAATATTTTTTAATTCATAATATCAATTATATATTAGGGTGAATTTTTGGTATTGTTCTGAGAAACTTCAATTTTTGATAAATAGTGAAACCACTAAAGGGTAGTTAAAAAACTAATTTTTCATTTAATAAATCTTTACCACTTCTGTGAATTGAATTTCAAAAATCCGATATACATGGTTTTCATTAAGAAGCAAAATGGGGTTCAATGAGATGAAATTTTTTTGGTGAATAGTAACTTTTAAGTTTTATTAATCGCGATTAAAGGTAATTAGTGTAATTTAAGGGAAATATAATGTTATAATAATATAAAATTACTTTTACACTTGTCCTACACTTATTGGATGAGTCATGGAAGACCAAGAAAATCTATGGGTCAACTTGGGGACCCCATGGAGCCACTTGGGTGAGAAAATGACATTAATAACTTTTTAGTTAAAGTAAAAATAAAATTGTCACAAACATGTGTTGTTTTACTAAAACAGTTATTACATGGGGTTATATAAGTTAAACTTTAGACTATAAATATTCATTGGAAATATAAAACGATTTCCTACATCATGATATTTTTTTATAATTTTTAGACATTAAATAAATTAAAGTTTTTATGACACCATGATGATGCAGCGATTACCTCATTAATTAACAATTTAAATAAAATGAAAAGATAATGTAAAATTTAAGACTTAAACTTGTCAAAAACATATTTTATGAGTATATTTAGAACCCTTATCACCTTATCCTAAAAATATATAATTTTTGGACCTTTTAAATCTGAAAATCACTTCATAATAATGTAACATTTCATGACTTTCCAAGAGTTCCCCGCCTCTCCTCTTATAAAAGGCCCCCACCTATACCACCTTATTCACACCATAAAAGCCATTTGGATCGGCAAACCTCTACCAAAATACTCTCTCAACTTCACTATATTACTTCTAGAAGCCTCACTTTGGGCAGAAGTCTTCCCAAGGAAGCCTTTGGCTCAAATCAAAAAGAGTTACTCGATTTTAAGGTAATGTCTTCTCTTGTGTTCTTTTGTTTTATTTTCTTCTCAAACCCCCTAAACTCTTTTTATTACTATATTTTGTAAAAAAACTGGTATATTAAATATACTAGGATGTTTTTATGAGATTGATTTGATTTATAATTACACCCACCTTCGTCTAATGGTTAAAGAACACACTGTTTCTGTGGTTGGCGAATTACTGCCTCACGAAACGATGATTGTTCAATATTCTTTTAACACCTTTCATGGTGTCCATTAAGATATCACTATATTTATATATGATATATATTATGTTTATTTTTTCATTATTATTATGTATTTTTTATTTATGGCATACCTTTATGGTTTCCATTATGGGTAAACGCGATATCTTTATTTTAGGAAGTGCGGACTACCGCCCCCTCAAAGTGATTTGATTCGTTAATGACATATTTGGGACGTATAAAGGATGAATCTTATGATGTTATATATGATATTATACTGGATTTATAATATACCTTTATATAAATATTATTTCATTCCATTAAATATGAAATAGAAATAAAAGTAGCGTTCATGCGTACGTACGGCTTACCGTCTCCATGAACAGTGCATCTCATTTCTTACCTCTAAATGTTATGTAATATTATAAATGGATGTATATACTGTATATATATGATATATATAATATCTACATCATGAATATAATTCTGGATATAGTGGATATTTTACCACATGAACAACTTGTAATTATAAGATGTTCATTTTCGACTCAAGTACCAAAGATCGAAAAAACGACCGTTATTAACTTAAATAATTACATAATGTTCATAACATGGTAATAAGTGATATAAAAGGAATAATTAACTTAAAAAATTTTCTTAATCAAGTATAAATTAACTCTAGTTTATTATTTAGGAGGTTAAATAACGATCGAGTCAAGTCGGACACGAGGTAAGGGACTTCGTCTTAATCTCATTTCATTGAGGCATATTTTGTTTTATACACAACTTTCTTTTATACGGTGTATAAATCCCTTTGACTTTTATGTTTATTCAAAATTAATCTTTTTTATATGAATCATTTTACTAAATGACAAAAGGGAATGTTTTTTATCATATGTATGCGGCGACAACGACTTCTCCACCGTCGTGACCATTATTTAAGTTTTGGCTTCCTCTACAAGCCATACCTTTTTTTAAAATGAAAAATAAATACCATGTTTTACTTTTCTATTATTTTGGTATTGAAAATGGTTTTGATAATTTTTCTATTATATTAATGTGTTGTATTTATATCTTGTGATTTAAATGTGGAAATGTTATGTTTCCTTTATGCATGTTTTATGTGATACGATTATGTTATGGTTTATGATATGTTTAAACCTTTTCATATGAGGAATGCATTGGACTTAATAAGTGACAGGTGGATCCCGCAATAGCTCCTCGATGCATCGGTAGGTCTCATGAGACAAACTATTGTCTTGTCATGAGGCCTTGACAAAATCTTATTTGTAGTCTTGGCACGAGGCCTTGGATATGTGGTTATGATAGTCTAGCATTATGTATTTCATCATTATGAAAGTGGTTATTGATATTTCATGTGATTATTCGACTAGTAGAATATCCATGTCAATAAGTAAATGGCATTATTTCATTTTATTTTTCCATATTATGCTTAAGTTCAAGTTTAAAAGGCTTTTGTTTTAGTTATACATTTCCTTAAATGTTTATGTTTATTTATGAAATTTTCCGCTATATTGTTATCCTTACTTAGCATCTGATCTCACCCCTTTAAATGTTTTAATTTTTCCAGGATGTGAAGAAGTATTTTATGAATTACCTGTAGGGATATTCGGAAGGGGATATGAGTGTGGACTATGGATACCACGTTATTGTAGTTTTTCACTTTATGATGTAATGTAACGGTTATGAATGTATCTAGTGTTTCCAAGGCTGCTAAACTAATCGGTCTTTAGAGACTTGATCTTTTGTGATCATTCCAATGTTACTTAATAACGCACTGACTCTGGGTAACTGGGTTCGGGGAGTTACAGTGATCGATCAAAGTATTTATATCATGACAGATGGAGTTCATGATGAAAGTAGTTGACAGGTTTTTGAAAGTAGTGTTTCATTAATGAGATTTTCATGTTACTCTTATTTCTCACACCGATAATGGGTGATGTGGGAATATAGTGTGTGTTGATTATGTCTTTTATTGCTATCTAAATCGAAATATGTTAATGGTAGTGGAATATGGAAGAATCATCAATGAAGAATCAAAATGTGAAGAGTTGTCAACAAACCCAAAGTGAGAAATTGTTGTGAAAAGTACCTCAAGATAACCTTGAATTATTTTTGGGTTGAATGTGTTTGTTGAAAAAGATGGTTTCAATGGTATTTTGTGGAACAATAGAGTGATTGTTGACATGATATGTTGAAAATGATCCAGGATAGAGGAATGAATTCCATGGAAGTGGTACATAAAATTGTTTATGAATGGTGATGTAGTTTTGCAGTGTTTGTCAAATTTTTGGGGTCCAAAATTTGGATTTTGGATAGCATCATGAAATATAGATTTCATTTAAGATCTCAACAAAATATATAAAATGAATGAGTTTTGTGAATATGGGTTCCATGAATACTATTTTGAAAAGTATCAAGGAATGTTGATGGTGATCTACGTGAAATCAATGAGAATCAAGAATGGTGAGTATAAGGATCACTGTGAGTGGAGGATCACATTGATGTGAAGGTTTTGATGGAAATATCCATGATAATGAAAATCATCGCAAAAGGTAAATTTTAAAATAACTTCATAGAAAGGGGACCATTTTTAAGGGAATAAAGGAGCTTCATGAAATGGTGATGGAGTGGCTTGGAAGGTTCTGGAATTGGTGGAACACCTATAAATATGTCTCTACACCCTTCAAAAAACTATCGAGACTTAATTAAGATATTAAGGCTCCAGAATCACTATGGTGGTTCGTGAAGGTGGTTTGTGAAGTACTTTCATTATAAGAAGTTCTCAAAGGTTATAAAATCCAATAGAATGATCTGACCATCATGAAAGATATGGAATTTTTACAGTCTAAGTAAGCTTCGTGAAAGATATGATCTTCTCAAAGGCTTGTTGAGCTCTGTGAAAGAGCTTTGCTTCATGAAGTTTAAGTGAGATTCATGAAATTTCAGAGCTTTGTAAAGGATATTTGATATTTTTGAAAGAGGCGATTCATGAAGGTAGTGATAATTTCAAATTTTATTCATAATAAATTTCCAAGTAAACATGTGGTAAAGCGGTATTCATCAATGGATGAAAGTGGGACTTCAACAAAACATCTAAATATAGTGGATGATGCATTCAGTAGAGATAATGATGGGACCGACAATTCTATAAACTGTGTTATAATTCCTTCTAATAGTAGTGAGAAAAGGAAGAGGAAATTGATGATCTTTTCCAATATCAGTGAGTCGTAGAATGAGATATAGGGAGGGGCCATTGGGAAAGTAGTGAGGTGACCCTAAACCTTGTAAGGTTAGTGAGCCTAGTTATAGATGAGATCTAGCCCGAACCACCATTATTGGAAGTTAGCCTTAGTGTATTCAGTACAATCTGAAATTTTCGATTGTATGCTCCTTGGATATAGCCCATTGGGGAAAATCTTGTGTCTCGTGCAAGATTTCAATTCTGTTCATACATTGAATTTGGAAAGATTGAGAAGAGAGTTTTTTTAACAAAAAACAAGATCTGTAGGGGAAGAAGTTTTAATTTCTCATGCCCTGATTCCCGCCCCCCTCTTAGGGTATTTAACCTAATTGGGATAATAATATATTTCTTTATATTCTCATGTGGTAAAATAATTACTCAGCATTAGGATAATGATCAAAAAAATATTGTCTAAATACCATAATTCCTATTGAATCAATTGCCTTCAAAATCATCATAGATTTATGGATTTTAGGACCTCAACATTCCACTAATAATTAAGTAGTTTGTGATTGACGGCCTCATTCACTCCCTATAAATATTTATTCTTTTCATCTATGTATTTTTCTTCACTTTCAATTAATGTTCTCCTATATAGAGACCTAGATATATGTTAGTCCATGTGACCTGTGTACTTCAAATTATCTCTTTTATAGAGGATATTTTATGAACCCTTATCATGATATGGGATATCAACATAGGGAGTATAAAACAATTTATTACAAAGTTTATGTTTATACTATAAGGATTAAATTTAATTAAAGTGGGGTAAATGTAACACCCCAAAATTCTAAAATAAGAACATTTTATTTGATAGCGTGTTTGACACCCAACACCAAAAATGTAATGGAATATAATATCTTAAGGCTTTACAATATAATTAATAATTTAAATATATTCAATTTATGATATATAATGCAATTAATAAAATATTAACTTAGATTTCGTTATACAAAACAAATACTTTCTTTGATAGCTTGGGTTACATGTACTTTTGAGTTTTACTGAGAAACACTGTCTTACTAAAATAATAAATAAACTTGTCGTTAAATTAGAGGTTATGAGTTGTGTTAACTAGCTTATGAAAGTTATGGTTTACAAAAAAATGAATTAATTGGTTACCAATTAATTTTAAATGAAATATAAACCAATTGAATATAAATAAAATATTCTTATTTATATGTTTACAATGGTTTTTTATCATAAAAAATTAATTAAATTACTATTAGTGAATTATATTATGACATGTATATATATAAAATAGTCAAAACAATATTTCTTATATTCATTGAATATATTTGACTGGCATAAGATAAGAACAAACCCAATTTTATGCATAGAAACCTATATCTTTTGAAAGGCAATTTTATTGCATTTTAATGGAGAACCTATTTTAAATAATTTTTTTGGATCAATTATAAATTTTACGCATAAAAATAAAATTAATTTCTAAATCAAAACATCAAAAGTATTTTAGAGTAAAGTTTTGGTATTTTTTTATGAGGTTTCATTTTTTAATGAATAGTGAAAAATACTAAATTTTAATTCAAAACAACTTTTTCCTCAAATTTTTTATAAGGTAAAATTATACTTTTTATTGATTTTAAAGTTTATCTATATCAATTATAGAAAAATTAATCTAATTTATGTAATTAAAAAAATCTTCACAGTGAAATTGGATATAAAAACAAAGCAAACCTTTGAACATTTTTACTTTAAAAACCCGCTTTGTCTTCACATCTGAGAGATTAATTTTAAATTAATTTCTACCAATTATGTTATTTTAATTTTAAAAAATTGATTTAATATTGTTAAAAAAATAATTTACAATTTATAATAAGGTAAAATTAGTTTTCTCCCAAAAATGTTATTGAAAGTGATTAAAATTAATTACAGTGATTAAGAGACAAATTAACTTAAGAAGGGACTAAACCTTAAACATAAGAGACCTAATTATGTAGAAACTTTTAAAAAATACATTTTATGTTTATATTTATACACTAAAATACATTTTATATAATTTGGTTCATTATTGGTTCCAATTTAAATTTGAAAAAAGTGTGTGGAATTCCCTTTTCATTTATTAACAAGAATGTCACTCCTTCTCTACTATAAAAAAGAACTCGTTCATCCCATTTATTCACACCTATAAAGACTATTAGATCTCCCAAAAACTACTAAAATAATATTCCAACATATATACACTCATCCTATAAGCCTCAATTTGGATATAAATCCATCCAAGGATGTCTTTTGTTATAAACCAAAAGGAGTTACCCAAAAATGATGTAACATTCTTTAATGAACACTTACTTTTTATTTCTTTCTAAAAAAATTAAATTATTTTTATTAAATTGTTATATAATATAATCATTATACTCTATATACTTATATTTTTTTATTCTAATTTTTTTAACTACATGTACACACACTTCCATCAAATGGGAAATGAACTTACTGATTCGTGTACGGCAAACTACCGCCTCATGAAATGATTTCATTGGTTCTTCCTTTACTACCTATCATGGTAATAATTATGATGGTAATGATATTTAAATATTTTATATATGATAATTTTAATATATTTATACTTATTTTATTCTTATATAACACATTCCATTATGATTTCCATTTTTTGGGAATATGATAACATCGTTTGTGGAATTGTGGACTACTGCCTCCTCAAAGTGATATGATTCATTCACACTATACATGGAATGTATAAAGTATGATTTTAAAAAAACAATTTGATATATATGAAATTAATACTATAATATAATTATAATATACATATTCATATATATCATTTACTTTTTATTATTTTAAATAAGAAGAGGAAATAGTAGCAGCGTTCATCCATACCTATGAATTTCCATCTCAATGAACGGTACATTTCATTTCCTATCTACAAATATTTTGGATTTTTATCAATAAATATATAATTAATATATATGATATTTAAATCATTGTTTACATTCTGTAATTTAGGAAATTATTATCTATTTAATAAGAACAACACGTAACAAGTCAAAACATATTGAAAGAACTAGACAATTTACACCAAAATAGTGAAAATAATAAATGATTATTAAAAATGGGTAATGAGATATTATAATATGACAATATATGACATTATAAAAACTATTATGGTTCTACTATAAGTTATAAAAAAATTTAAAACCATTATATAGGAAGTTAAAGGATGTTCACCTGAAAGGAAATGCGAGGTAAGGGATTCTTGTCTCACATTTCTTTCTGTAAGGAATACACTAGTTTCACCAATTAATTCTTTTTTGTGGTTTATATACATACAGTATTGTATTTTAAATCTTAATTACATTTATATTCTTTGTATTTAGAGTTTAATTTGAAATTATTTCTATAATAGTGATTATAATTCAAAAGTTACAAATTAGTAAGGGACTTCATCTCAATTTCCATTATTTGAAGCATACTTTGTTGTTGTGAACCTAATTTCTTATATATGGTGTACATGATTCCAATTTGACATGTAATATCATGATTAAATCATTATTCATGATATTTTTAGTTTTAATTTTAATTATTTCATCAAATTTTATTTACACTTAATATTTCCCAAGTGGTCAATACATTTCAAGACACAATTCATTTTCATTAGGTTACATTACTTCCTCATTATATTTAATTTTATATGATTATTTTTATAGTGAAAATTACCATTCATTGATGTATTTAAAATTCATTTATGTGGATTTTCAGTTGATTCTCATAATCAATTCATTGATTAATTCTCACTTCGACATTATGGTCATTTTAAGGGTTTATGTTATAACCTCATCCTAATTGATATTTCATATTCATAAAGTTCCATTAAATGAATTTATATGACCATTGTTTATAAAAACCTTTCATTTTTATCCTCCTGTATTAATTCATGTAACCTTAATATATTTCCACTCTTTGTTACTCAAAATGTTTTATGAAAATGTTTTTAATAAAAACCAACATCCTTTCTCTCTTTATTTAGAGAACATGTTTTATTTGAAAAATAATACTTTATAAAATGGTTTTCAAAAATATTTTTAACCTTTAAAAATGATTTATTGATGAAAATTTAACCCTTTTTTTCTTTTATAATTTTTTTCAAAGGAATCCTATTGTCACTTTATGAACATTTAACTTCTCTAACAATATACCTAACAAAAGTAATGTTCATTTTGCTTTATAAAACCTGTATATAATTACACATAATCTTTTCTTTAAATCGCCATTTATATTTTTAAAAGTTTAATTTTTAAATAATCTTTTTTAGATATGTGCCTATCAAAAATAAATTATTTCCAGTTTTTTTCAAAATGGAATGGATATATTACTCAATAATGTTTTCAAATGATCTTTTTATAGTATTTTCATACATCAATGGAAAAAACATTTATTCTACTCTACTTGGGATATTTTTAATTGATATTATCCTTATTCTTACTCTAGAAGGTTTATGTTTCCTTTTACCAGGGATTGTTTTAAAATTAACTACCTTCATTAATTTTTTATTCCCCTTGAATTATTCAAGTTCTTATGCCCATTGAACATTGAATTTCCCCTAATTATTCATATCATTTATCAGGTATATGTTCATTTTCTAAATAGTATATATTTTTTACATATGGCGTTTACTTTGACAGTTTTTTAATTTATTGGGAAAATTTTGAAAAATCTTTATCCTTTACTAAATATTAATATTTGATAATGCACATTGTTTTTAAATTAAAGTGATTATTTGATATACGAGTAATGATTTGGACATACAAGACACATGATGGGGATCGTTTAATGTAAGCCCCTAGATGCATTGATATTCTTATGAGTTGACATTATTTGGAGACAAACCCTTCAAGTTTGTTTCCAAGAATAAAGGATGGGTTTTTACCCATAGATTTTAAATGTCTTGTGAATGGTCTTGACATTAGTATACTAAACCATCTTGCAAAATATCTTGATGGTAAATGTATCATGTTTCTGGGAAACCTGACGTCCGATAATTATGAATTCCATTTATTTTTATTCTATATTTATTATCCATGTGATTTCCATTATGACAAAGTTTGTGGATGCATTTCTTTCTCAGTTTGTTGATTAAATGATTTTTTTTCTATTTCATACCTTTCCATATTGATTATTCCTTATAAAGTTAATTAAATGGAATGTATTTTCAGTTATTTAACTTTCCATATTATTTATGCTCTTCCTTATCAGTTTATTGATTACATCGAAAGTGTCTTAAGTTATTACCATTCCATATTGAATATTCACAATGATTTATTATTTATTCCACTATACTTGAACCATATTATGAATTTAAGCTCACCCTTATTATGTTTCCTTTTCCCCAAATTCCTTGACATGTGCTATGAATGATATTCAAGGATACTCTAGATGGAATAAAATTATTATCCTCAAAAAAATATTTTTTAATTTGTGTATTCATTTTTGATAAGGGGTTCACTTATATATCAAGTTTACTATGATATATAAATTGATGGGTCCTTTGTGAGGTTATTTACTTGTATCATATTCCAATGTAATGGAAACAAGACACTAGCTCTAGTCCTTCTAGGTTCAGGTCACTATCGGATCCTTTTGATGGAAATGTGTGATGTGTCTTCGAGCATGAAAGAAGGAGAGATTATTCCACAACTAAGACACATTCTCTTTTAATGTGATTTAATGTCATGAATTCAAGTCAGTGTCACCCAAAGAGGATAGTGTAATGGTGTGGTGGATAATTTTCATTGAATCAAATGTTTGAGGTTGTTTTGGTGGTTCTAAGGTGTTGAATGTGAACCCTTATTATGGTTAACTGGTAGGGTAAATAGAAGGATAGCTTAACGGATTGGAGTCTTATATCCTAGAGGTTTTTTAGTTATCTGTATTAGTCCAATTAATTCTCAACATTAGCTATAGTTGTAGTAGACAAAGTTGTAGTTCACCCCTTCTTTATTTTATCCCTCAATTGATACTTGAATTTTCCAGTGGAGCATTTATCCTGACACTTTCATGTAGTGACATGTACTGAGGATGTTTTGAAGATCACTTTTCACTTCTAGAAATGTTACATGACTTCTAGAAGATATAGATTCTCAATAGACCATTCAATAGATTAAATGAGACCCCATGATGTTTTATAGTGTTCTTGAGTGGGCATATGGAGTTTTTCCTTCATTAGCAAGAGGGAATTTCCGCCAAAGTGGGCTATGATAATTTGTAGGAGGATAAAACCAAGTAACCATTATGTTGTAAAGTAAGACCCTTGTATTAGTTTAAAATATGAGATGGGGTTTTTTAGGCCAAGTATATCACCATAGGTGGCTCTAGTGTTATTCGTGAAAAGGGAAGATGAGATCCAAAACCTTTCTATTATTCATCGTTGTTTGAATCATGTGATAAACAATGAAATGAAATATTGTCAAAGTATTGAAGAAATTTTAAACCTATTTTATGGTGTGATATGGTTCTATAAGTTTGTACTCAATTCATTCTACCACCAATTGAGGGTTCATAAGGATGGTATACCAAGGATGACATTCTGATGTCACTACAGGCATGTTTAGTTCCTAGTGATTCCCTTTAGTGTGATGAATTCCCCCATAGTGTTAATGTAACTTATAAACTAGATCCTCTAACATTACATGGGTAAGTTTTTGGATACCTTTATTGATGATGTTCTTGTGTAATGTGTTTTTAAGTTGGTGAACATAAAGATTTTGAGGATGGCCCAAGAACTACTCCAGGAGAACCAATCATACGGTATGTTCTCGAAGTTTCAGTTATGGATTCATGTGGTTCACTTTTTGGGGAATATAACCTGAAATCACAGGATATATGTGGACCTAAAACAATATTAATACAGTTTTTTCTTATGATCCAACCATGTGAGTGGTAGATTTGTGGAGGTTCCTTAGTTTGGAAAGGTACTATCTAGGTGTTGGGATAAACTTCTCCAAGATTTCAGCCACATTGATTCCCTATACATAGAAATGGTAGACAATTTCTTGGACTGGGTGGTTCTATATCCTTTGAGGTGTTATATGAGATACTAATTAGTGCCCCTATGTTGAGAATTAAAGACAAGGGAGTTCAGTGCACGGTGTTTTGGGATGCCTCTAGTGATTGGTTCAAATACATTTGGTTGCAGAGGAAGGTAGTGATTTCTAATGATTCTAGGTAGTTGTGACCCCATGAGATGAATTACATGACACATGAGTTGGTTTTTGAAGAGGAAGTCTTTATCTTGAAAATGAGTAAGTGATATTGATGCAATTATGTGCATATAAAATTTCCACACTTTAAAGGACATTGAATATGGTTATTTTTTTTATAAATTTCATGTTTTATACCCTTAAAATGTATTGATTGGTGAAAATATGTCATCCAAGGATGGGAAAAGAATATTTGGAATGAGACAATAATTTTGGATGGAAATTAGAGGCATTTGTACAATTTTTTCTATGTGAACGGTTACTACAAGTCACCTAAACTGGGCCCCAAAACCCATGAAACTATACGTACCCAGGATCCTCAAAATGGAACTGGTTCCATTCCCTCTACATGGTTAAAAAACCAGGACGAACCTCCAATAAACCATTTGGTGTGAGATTTTTAGGAGGTAGTTGAAATTTTCATGGTCTCTGGAGGGTTAAGAAAACTGTACTGACCGACCAGAAAATGATGTGCTTGAAATTGAGAAGAAAAGAACCATGAACACAGTCAGTGCACGGTTAAATTAGCCTGCACCTAAACCACGAAACAGTCAACATTCAACTAAACATTTTCCATTTATCCCCCTTAACCACAATTTGACTCTAGATTATGACCCCTAACCACTATTAGACACCAGGGGTCAGCTAATTAATAATCCATGAATGATTTTGGAAGAGGGGGATCATCTGGAGGGGATGGATCTTGGTAGAAAGGGAGCCTAAAATGCATTATATGATATTTTTGTGAGATTACTCCCTTGTGTTTGCTGGGGAATTTTTCATTTCATTACCAGATGTAATGAAAATTAGAGTTAACAATAGATTTTTTGTCATCATTTGTTCCTAGATTTTCCAATTCCTTCAATGTGTTGGGGATGTGGGCATTGAATACTCATTGGTGATTTATTTCACTTATTGTGTTTGTGTTAATTATATTATCTCTCATAATTTCTCTTAAGTCGTATTTCTTTCCCATGTTGAATACTTTGTTCTGTATCAATAGTAGATCTTCTTGGGATCTCTCGGAGAATTACAATGAGTTATTCCATGACCACTTGGTCCACTCATTATCTCTAAGGGGTTGTTTTCAGAAAATATTTTAAAAACCAATTGTCAGAACAAGAAATTTATTTCTATTAACATAAATAGAACATACCAGACTAAGGGAGTTATGTCACATTTTAATCCCAAAGATGAGAGTTGTTATGAATAGCACAATAAGTCAACTGATTTTCAACGATCTTCATAAATATCCACATCCCTGACACATTTCCTCTATTAATTGTTAAAAACAATTTTTCTACTCTTTTTTTAGAAAACAACTAAAGAATTTTGGAAGTGAACCACTCAAATTACTTGATAAATTCTAATAACCACCAAATATAATCTCAAAATTCAGAAAAAAACATTATTTAGTTAACCGCAAATCAAGGTACAGAACATTATATGTGTCCCTTTGGATCGACATCATACATACACTATACTAGTTTTGATGGTAGGAAATTCAATTTGTGATACTGAAAGTAACACTTCATTTGGAATGATACCAAATTTTTTTGCCACTATTGTGGAGTTTTAAATAGTATTATGATGATTTTTGGGATTAATTAAGTGAAAAAAAATATAAATTAAAAACAATTCTACACTCAACCCCATTTCTATTTTTGGTTATTTTTTGTTTTTTCCCTTTTATGCTTGGTGTGTTGTTTAGTTTCAAGAAAAACCGTAGGTGCATGAGTCACTGTATCACTCATTCCAAGAGTGTCTAGTCAGTTGAAACACTCTTGATTCACTCTAAAATTGAACGAATGATATCATGGAGACAACGAGGAATTGTGGGGGAGAACATTTAGAATTCCTCCATGGTGAATATGGAAGAGGAAGAAATGGATTCAATCCATGGAGTTCGACAACATTTTGTTCTTGAAAAGAATAAAAAAATAGCTTTTTTCTAATGGGGAACAGAACAAGCATCCACCGGATAATTTTATGGAGTAAATTATATGGAACGATCAACAACCACCATCTCAATTACTTACAGGTTATGTCCAACAACAACTTCTACAATATCTTCCACAAGTTTGGCTATCGTACATGCCTATGAATCAATAAAATTACTTTTCATTAGAGAAGAAATATATGCGTGAACCTCCACCAGAACAGATGCCTCCATGTCGTACTCTAAGGGAGTATGGATTTCCCTAGATTCATAGAGAGGATATGGGAATTTTCCAGCCACCGGTGAATGCGTAATAGTTTGAAATAAAGTCAAGAATCATGAAACTCATCTAGAATATTGTCAAGTCTATGTGTTTTCCAAGAGAAGACTCTGATTCTCATCTCTTAGATTTTCTAGAGATATGTGACACATTTTAATACCGTGGAGTATCATATAATGCTATTAGGCTCCATCCATTTCCCATTTCATTAAGGGATAATGAAAAATGTTGGATCATTGAACTTCTTTATAATTTCATCCTCACATGGGAGGAATTGGACCAATCATTTCTGTCCAAGTACATTCTCCCTCACAAATAGTGTAATTAAGGAATTAAATTCAAAAAAATTAACAGCATGAGTCGGAATCCTTATACTAATCATGGTAATGTTTCAAGGAGATGTTAAGAAAATGTACTCATCATGGACTCCCACTATGGATGCATGTTCAAACATTCTATTTGGGTCATACAACGAACACTAAATCAGTGGTGGATACAGCAACTGGAGGAACTATCATAAAAAAATATTTTGAAGAATTGTTTGATCATTTGGAAGATATGTTACTGAATAGTTTCCAATGGAATTTAGAATGGGGATCTCAAAAAAAAGAATGCATAATATTGATTCCACTATGATGTTGGCTTCCCAACATTATGTAATGTCAAAGAATATTGATGTGATGAATTTAAAAACAACTTCATATGTTCAAGCAGTTAACCATCCAGCTTACAATAAGTGTGGTGGAAACCAAATCATGTGTGAATGTCTAGGGATAAGTATCATCCCCTATAAAAATAAATTGAGCTAAATTTCTTAGAACTAACGAACAAATATGTTCCCTCAATATCAGAACCATGTATGGAATGAAAATTTCAATACAGGATGGGGGAAACCACAACAAAATCCTCAGCCACGATCTCAGAATCCACTGAGGTTTGTCCAGATGAAATACCAAAATACATATATGAGACAACAATAAGTTAACCAATACAAACAATGATCGTATCAATAAAAAAGGTATCAAAACCCTCTTTTGGAAAATACTCTTCGTCAACCACAAAAGAAACAAATTGTTCGTCAACAACCATAGTAGGAAAAGCCATCAAAATTAGAAGATATGATTTCCAAGTTTATCACTACAGTAGAAACTAGATTCTAGAGTCAAGAAGCATCCATTTGAAGCCTCAAAAGCTATATTGGACAGCTATCCAATCAACTCTCTATGAGAAAGACCAACACATTACTGAGTAACACTAAAAAACCTCAATGGGAGGAAGGCAATGAAGTTACCTTGAGAAGTAGGAAGGACCTCCCACAACAAGTTACTTAAAAACAAGTAGAAGATAAAAATTAAAAACATGAAATACATACCAAAAATTTGGAAGAAAAATAGATTGTAAAGACCCAGAAATTCCATGTAATTTTTTTTAATTATATGGTAATTTTACGAGTCTTCGAAAAATGAAGGCACGTGATTCTGAGGCCCGGTGTACCCAGAATGAATTTCTGAACTTTTTTTGGGTATGATTAGTAAACGTACAAATAAGTTTTTGTAACTTATAAACCGGTGCTCGGAATTGAAATCTGAGGGAAATGTTGAACTCACAGCACCGGTATTCTCTTAAGGAGATCATCACCTCGACCGCAGTGGTTCGAGAGAGAATGATAAAATTTTTGTGCTTTTCATGAAAGAATAAAATAAAATCAAAATATCTAACATTTTTATTTCTGAAACCCCTCAACATGGGTTATGGTGGTGGGGACTACCTAAGCCTAAAACTCCAGTGGTAATGTTATAAAGGTGGGGACCACCAAATTTAAAACCTCCCAATTTGAAATTAATGGTGGGGACCACCCGGACCCTCTTAATGGGGGAGAAACCACTCAACTTCCTATTAATTATTTTTCTCCATTAATTTGATCCAATTAAATTGATATAATTAAATATTCCAACACCCCATTTAATTGTTAGAGCCAACCAACAATTAATGAAATGTGTCAGCATTTTTAATTGTGCCAACATTATTAATCTACTTAATTTAAATTAATAAGTTGGTTATTTCTTCATTTTGGTGGAATTAGAGAAATTTTTGGAAAAAGGGAGAAGCTTTGGAGAATCATTGAGAAACTCATCCTCGAACGAATAATACTCTCACCAATAAGGAATGTATTCAACTACGACAAACCGATGAACGAACCCCGGATCAGAGGTTTGTGGTGTGCGCTGCGAATGTCGAGATCTTAGAATTTTTTCTCGTGCCAACATCAATGAACCTTTGAGGTAGGGTGGTTGTTTGAATTTCTTCCCCTTAACCATTCTTGATAATTCATCATGAAATCAGGAAAGGATTATACCCGCTTGATAAAGCTCTAATGCGAAGAGTGCGGTCCAAACAAACATAGCCTGACCACTCTTCAAATCTTGTGTTTAATTGTTCTGTTCTTCACGATGGAGGAGGAAGGCACCCAACCTCTGTGGGGAATGAGAACTGTGGCCAGAACCATTGTCGGCCATGATGAAGGTGACGGTGCAACGGAGCCGCCCCGCGGCCACCA
Organism: Viscum album; assembly: GCA_963277665.1. Lineage (NCBI taxonomy): Eukaryota > Viridiplantae > Streptophyta > Magnoliopsida > Santalales > Viscaceae > Viscum > Viscum album. The sequence goes on from OY728166.1 coordinate 1,482,061,498, forward strand.
CGCCGCCGGAGGCCTCCACCGCCCCGTGGCCTTACACCACCTACGACCTTCGTCGCCTCGTGGCCTCGTGCCGTCCGTGGCCTCCACCGCCCCGCCACCTCATGGCCCTCCGCGGACCCTGCGGCCTCACTGCCCTGTGGCCCTCGTGGCCTCCTCTTCTCCCTCACGGCCTCATGTCGCTCCCTGTCCCCCGTGCCGCCAAGAGCGGGTTGGGCTGGACCCAGTGGGCTGGACCGGACCCAGTGTGAGCCAGTTTGGACCCAGCGGGCTGGGTCAACCCAAACTGGTTCGGGTCGGCCCAGGCTGGGTCAGACTGGACCCGGACCAACTACGAGCTTTTCACTCTATTAGCCATTACTTTGGCACCGGACGTCCGTTTGACAAACCGTTAATGGAACTGTAAACCTTGGAGAGAGATGGTACCTTTGGTATACCCCACTTGAGATTTGGATAAAGTTGGGATACGGTTGAGTTGAATAAAGCATGAATCCAACCGGGCCATCAGGACTAAAAGCCTGATAACTTACAGACCAGATGTCTGATTTACGCATCGTCTGTTGCGTTGAGACCCCTATGACATGGCAGTCCTTTGGGATACTTTTTATTGGGACTTTGTTGTAGTTGGAGTATCAACCAGTGGATTGGGGAGCGGACCCTCCTAAAGATGAGTGATCTTAGTGAGGGAACCCAGTAGCTGGCTGTGACATGAATAATGAATACTGATCGTGAGTGGGTCAGCACCGAAGGATCCTGTGTGGGTCGGCACCGAGTGATCTTGTGTGGGTCAGCACTGAGCGATCCTATGTAGGTCATCACCTAGAGATCCTGTGTGGGTTAGCACCGATCGATCCTATGTGGGTCAGTACCGAACGATCCTGGGTGGGTCAGCACCTAGAGATCCTATGTGGGACAACATCTAGAGATCCTATGTGGGTTAGTATCTAGAGATCCCATGTGGGTCAGAAGTAGATATTCTTAATAGTGTAAGATGATTCAGTAGTTACATGTAATCATTTGTATTTCTATACCTAAATTATATCTGGTGTGATCTGAGTCAGTACCTTTGTGGTATTCTTCTGTGTGGCGTACCTATGTGGTACTTACCTTCTTGGTGTTCCTTCCTTTGTAGAACAGTTGAGCTTTGGGCTTTTGAGTTAGACTTTGTGTTTCCTCATGATTGAGATGGGTATACTTGATAACTTAGGTATATGTATGGGAATATATCTAAGTAGGTTTTTCACTGGTTTACATGCTTTGTGGTTTATCCTTGGTAGATTTTGTGAGACCTTGAGGGTCTTAGGGTCCCTGTTGAGTATTGTTATATTCACCCCTACATGGGATAGGCTCGCACCTTGTTGTGTTTGGTGTATAAAAAAAATAGTGCTAGTTGAGGACGAGAGTACCAGGACTGGAGGTAGCTCAGAGGTGGACATTAGATGAGGCATACCGCAGAGATGACCGTTCGAGAGCTGTACCTACCATTCACGTAGGATCCTTGGAGGGTGATCACAGGAGTTGTTCCAGTTTATTTGTACTTTCAGTTTCTTATACTTTCTAGTTGAGTTTGTATCTTGTTGTGTGCTTGGTTTCATGTGTTTCCAGGTTATAAAGGAAATGCCTTCCCTATTTTAGGGAATATGCCTTCGGTGCTAGTCGCCAGCCCCTAGCCTATGGAAGGCGGACTTGGGGTAGTCACGACATGGGACCTGAGGGATGGGTCGTGACAAATTTGTATCAGAGGAGTTGGTTCTACCATAGAACATAAGACTCTGATATTTATTCTTAACGGAAATAGTGTTAAGTGTAGTGAGTGTGGTTATCCATTTAAGGAATCTAGTGTTGGTGCGGTGACCGACGTATTCATACACCAAGACCCTGACTTCTGATTTCAGACTCAGTGCATGAAAACATTGATTGCGTGTGTGTTTTGAAAATTTTTCTTTGTGGTCTATTTGATTCAGCTCACCGGGTATAAATTTTTTACCATGGCACACCTATTTCTTTTCAGGATGCCTCCAAGAAGAAATCTAGCTAGGGTTTCGAATATAGTATGCAATGATAGCCCACCGAGCGATGAAGCCTTAGTGTAGGGCCCTCTTCTAGTAGAGGCACCAGTGGTACCATTATCTATTGGACCACCAATGCCACCGGCCCCAGCAGTAGAGGTTGCACACTGCTTGACCGCATTGCACGAGTTCCAGCGCCATAGGCCACCCAAGTTCAAGGGGGAGACGGACCCACTAATAGCTGAGGTTTTGCTGGATGTTGTGGTGAGAGTCTTCCGAATGGTAGGGACACCAGACGATCTCATGGTGATCCTTTCCTCCAGTCTTATATAGGCACCAGTAGGAAGATGGTGGAGCATGATACTCTAGATTCACGACAAGTTGACGCTTCTCTGGGTAGACTACGAGAGCCTGTTTCGGGCAGATTTTGTTTCAACGACTCTTCATGCAGTGTGCATACAAGAGCTTCTCCATCTGCAGCAGGGCAGTATGACTGTGGTTCAATACTCAACGAGGTTCACTGAACTCTCACACTACTCCACTAATATGGTTTAGGACCCATTCATCAGGGCCTGGACCTTCGAGTAAGGAATCAGGTGAGTGAGCAAGGCTTCGATGACTTCTCTTTGCATCCCGATGCAGGCAGGGGTGTTAGAGCAAGCCCTCTTAGTGGAGAGTTTCCTTGATGAGAAGTCACTAGCAGTGAGACCCACCACCAGAAGTCACGTAGAAGATTCTTCTATAGCTGGAAATAGAAATATTTCATAGAGGTCCAAAAGGACCAGACCTACAGGTGGACGACCGCATGATTCAGGGTTGGTTGTGAAGGGCACCCGAGATAGAGCTAGTCATGCGAGAACATGTAGTGTTACGCATGCAGTGGGCAAGGCTACTTGGATCATGACTGTCTGACCCGCTATATAGCTTATTAGCAGACTGTCGAAGGACCGCCGAGGCAAAGACATAGGTTTGATAGAGGAGGTCCGCTGGGAGCAGGCGGACGTGGCAAAGGAGCTGGCCATGCAACTGGCAGTGGGCGATGATTTGAGATGTTACTCCCACCACCACTAGGTGGTCCACCCTAACCATGGGGAGCAGGTGGACAGGGGAGATCTCATCTTCAGGCAGCTGAGGCCTACGACCATGGTGCTTTGGGGATGATATGAGGTACGATCTGTGTCTACTCTGCTTTAGCTACAGTACTTATAGACACTGGTTCCAATCATTATTTTATTGCCACTACCCTTGTTCGGTGCTCGGATATTCCGACAGATTCATTGGCTCGATCCTTACTACTAGAGACTCCAATGAGATCGATTTCGATGATTACTCACTAGTGCCGACAGTGTGAGATTACTCTAGGAGGCGAGAGCTTCGGCTGGGATATCCCAGTAGCGACGTTGAGACCTTATGACATCATCTTGGGTATGGACTGGTTATCTATAGTCCATGTTCAGATTCACTGTATTAGGTGAAAAGTGTGGTGTGTTTGCATGGATGGGACTAGATTTACCTTCATCAGAGAGAAGGGAGCCTTTGCAGCACGGGATGGACTTACCCAGAGGAGAGTGCAGTCGATCACTCATCAGTTGGCTAGCCTTACCCTTAGAGCAGTTGATGTGGAGAGTCTGAGTTATCTTATAGTGGTGGACCTGTACGCGAATGTCTTCCCTGATTATGTTCCAGGTCTACCTCCTCATATAGAGGTATACTTTTACATTTAATTTTACCCCGATATGACACCGATATCTACACTAATGTATCAGATGGCTTCTACGGAGCTTCGTGAGCTGCGGGTACAACTGGAGGAATTAATGGGGAAAGGGTTCATTCGGCCTAGTGTTTCTCCTTGAGCAACCCCGATTTTGTTTTCCAAGAAGGCAAATAGGATCCTGAGACTTTGTGTTGACTATAAACGCCTGAACCAGGTGACCATTATGAACAAGTACCCACTTCTGAGGATTGACAACCTCTTTGATCAGCTAAAGGGGGCACGGTGGTTCTCGAACATAGACCTCAGATCAGGTTATCACCAGCTCGGAGTAAGAGATGAGGATGTGCAGAAGACGACTTTCAGATGTCAGTACGGCCATTTTGAGTTCTTGTTTATGTCATTCGGCATAACCAACGCCCCCATCAGTGTTCATGGGACTCATGAATAGGATATTTCATCCATACCTTGATCGCTTTTTGGTAGTCTTCATCAATGACATTATGCTCTACTCGACTACTGAGGAGGAGCATGCCTATCATTTGCACGTAGTATTGGACACACATCAAGAGCACTAGATTTATAATAATCCCTTGAAGTGCCAGTTCAGGATCCGATAGGTTCACATTCTGGGACATGTCATATCGGAGGCTCGAGTTGCAGTATATCCAGTGAAGATTGAGGCAGTACTTGATTAGGAGCCACCCAGGAGTGTGACGAAGGTACAAAGCTTTTTGGGTTTGTATGGATACTACTGGAGGTTTGTTCCATATTTCTCCAGATTTGCAGCACCTTTATCAGTGTTGATGAAGAAGGGGCAGCCCTTCGTTTGGTCTGAGTGATGCCAGCGGAGTTTTCGGGAGCTGAGGTAGAGGCTGACTAGTGCCCCCATCTTGAGACTACCCAAGGAGGGTGTAGGGTATGTAGTCTATTGCGACACATCAGGGACTGGGCTCATATGTGTCTTGATGCATGAGCGAGTAGTGATCACATATGATTCTCGACAGGTGAGACAAAATTAGTAGAACTATGCTACCCATGACCTGGAGTTAGCAGCAGTGGTCTTCGCCTTCAATATGTGATGACATTACATGATGGGCGAGCATTTTATAGACTACTCTGATCACAAGAGTCTCAGGTATATCTTCTCTCAGAAAGACATGCACCTGAGACAATGACGTTGGCTTGAGTTTCACCAGTATTATGACTTCGAGATAGTATATACTCCTGGTAAGGGGAACGTTCTAGCAGATCCACTTAGTAGGAGATCTGGTATACAGCTACTAGGCGAGGCGACAGAGCAACTGGCCGCTTTGCGGATATTCTTTGTGGATCAGGATGGAGTATCTTTTCTTCAGTCTCTTACACTCACTCCCCCACTTCTTCAGTGAATCAGAGAGGCACAACATGGCGACGCTAACTGCGAGGCTCAACGTGCTCAAATATCCACAGGGCAGGCACCTGATGGATTTTCTAAAGGTGGTGAGCACGTCATCCTCTTCAAAAGATGTACCATGGTACCAGTGTCGCTTCGAGATGAAGTGATGACGGAGTTCAACGCATCCCCTCTAGAAGTACATCCAAGAGTGGCGAAGATGTACCAGGATCTCCGACGACAGCACTGGTGGCCGATAATGAAGAAAGCAGTTGCAGATTTTGTCTCTCAGTGCCTCACTTGATAGAAAGTGAAGGTGGAGCATTAGGTACCAGCAGGCTTGGTTCAGCCTTTGGAGGTCCCATAGTGGTAGTGGTATGGGATATCCATGGACTTCGTGACAGGACATCCATGTACATCCAGGGATCATGAATCGATTTGAGTGATCATCGACTGACTCACCAAGTCGGCCCACTTCCAACCGATTAGATAGCAGGGTTCAGTAGAGAGAATGGGATGCCTCTATGTGTAGGAGATTGTGTGGATACATGAAGTACCCTATATGATTGTCTCTGGTCGATATGCATGTTTTAATTCCTGGCTATGGAAGAAGTTGCAGGAGGCTTTCGGGATACAGCTTCATTTGAGCACCGCCTTCCATCCTCTGACGGATGGTCAGACTGAGCGAACCCTTCAGACCCTCGAGGACATGCTATGTGCTTGCATCCTCGACTTCAGTCATAGCTGGGAGGATCACTTTCCTTTGGTAGAGTTTGCATACAACAATAGCTATCACTCTACCATTGGGATAACACCTTTCGAGGCCTTGTACAGGAGACCTAGAAGATCACCTTTGTGCTAGACTGACCCAGGGGAGTCAGCACTCATGGGACCAGAGATGGTACGGGATACCACAGAGAAATTGCATATCATCCAGGAGCATATGAAGACAGCACAGATCAGGAAGAAGTCTTATAATGACTGGAGATGGAGACCTCTAGATTTTGAGGATGGTGACCACGTCTTTCTATGGGTCTCACCCCGATGAGGTTTTTGGAGATTTGGACGAGGTGGAAAGTTATCTCTGAGGTTCATCGGACCCTTCTAGGTCCTCTGTAGATTTGGAGAGGTGGATTAATGCTTAGCTCTTCCACCTTAGTTGCACCAGGTGCATGATGTCTTCCATGTATCCCATCTGAGGAGATACATGCATGAACCTTCTCACATCACCGACCACGGCGAGTTGGAAGGAGTGAAAAAGAGAGTTCATCTGTTCGAGGAGTGAAAAAGAGAGTTCATTTGTTCAATTTAATGAGTAATATCTGGGTGACAATGTTTCTGAAGGGAATGAACAATCTGTATAGGAACATATAACTCAATGGGTAGATATGATAAATGAAAGTGTGGATGTGGATTATAGGGAGGATGGCAATGAAAATACTATTCATATGATTCAAGATCTTGGAGATCAAAGCGTGCATGATCTTGAGAAAGATGTGAATGTAAATTATGATCTAGGATTATGGGGTAATATCAATGATGTTAAGATAATTTTGTCGGTTCAATGTGGCCCAATTAAAATATTAAAAGAAAATGATTCATTTCCAAAGGAAGTCAGTCATGGGAGACACTTTACTTCTAATCATTATTTTTGTCTACTTCCTAATGGTGAAAAACACGAGAGGAAGCAGATAGTGTATTATAATGAGATGGACATGGTATTTTTTTTGTTGTAAATTATTTAATTAGAAATCGATGAAAAGTTCTTTTACTAAAGGAGGATCTAATGATATTAACAACCTTCCAACAAGACTTAGGGAGCATGAAAGAAAGTTTGAACACATTTCTAATGTTGTGAAGTGGGTGGACTTTCACAGAGGACTTGAAAATAAACAAAATTTTGATAAAAATATTGAATGTTTCTTTGAGAAGGAAATAATTTGTTGGAAAATGGTACTTACTAGAATGATTGGAATTGTGAAGGTACGTGCACAAAATAACTTACCATTTCGTGGAACAAATGAGAATATTTATGAGAAGGATTATGGTATTTTTTGTAAACTTATTGAATTTGTTGCTGAATTTGACCCAGTTATGCAAGATCATGTTCATCATGTTGTTAATAATGAAATTCAAAAGCATTGTCTCAGTCATACAATTCAGAATGAATTGATAATTTTGTTGGGGGATGCGATTAAATAAAAAATCTTGAAGAAGATCATGAGAGAAAAGTATTTTTCGATTATCCTTGATTGCAATCTGGATCTAAGTCATAAAGAATAAATGTCAATTATCATCTGATGTGTGGATATCGAGGAAGAATTTAATGTTAAGGTGGAGGAATTTTTTCTTGGCTTTATAAATGTGGATGACACATCCGGTCGTGGGATTTTCAAGTCACTTGAAGATGTTTTAGTTGATCTTAAACTCAACATTGATGACATAAGAGGAAAAAGTTATGATAATGGATCAAACATGAAAGGTAAACATCAAGGTATCCAAAAAGGATTCTTGATGATATCCTAGAGTATTTTACACTCCATGTGGACGTCATAGCCTGAATCTTTCTATATGTGACATGGAAAAATCTAGTGTGAAACCCATAATTTTTTTTTCATATGTGAAAAAGATTTATACATTGTTTTCAGGTTCACCACCTCGATGGAATGTTTTAAGGACATATGTGATGGGTTTGACACCAAAACCCTTATCAATAACTCGTTGGGAAATTCACATCAAGAGTATTATAGCTATAAGAAGACAAACACCCGAGTTAAGAATTGCATTGGTTTAAATTTCCAATCATACTAAACATGATGATGTTGTGGTGTTGGATGCTAAAGTATTGTGTTCCAATGAATTAGAGAATTTGGAATTCATCATTATCTTATGAATTTGGTATAAAATTTTAGAAAAAGTTAATCATATCAGTAAATTCCTTCAAAGAGAAGATATGAATGTCGAATATGCAAGTACACAAATAAAATAGTTGATTTTGTTCTTTGAAGAACTTCGAGCAGAGGGGTTTGAAGGTTTATTGAATGAAGCAAAAGAAATTGCACTAGAAGTTCGTATTCATCTAATATTTGAAGAAAAAAGAGTTGTTTGTAGGAAGAAACAATTTGATGAGGATGTGGAAGATGATGCTATTAGAAATTTTTCTATAGAGGAAAATTTTAGAACAAATTATTTCATTCAAATTATTGATCAGGTCCTTATGGCATTGAGATAACGTTATATACAGTTTGAACACTTTGATGAAATATTTGAATTTTTGTTGAAAGCAGGTTTTAGAAATATTTCTAAAGAATAATTGAAGGAACATTGCACTCAATTTCAATGTTTTTTTAAACACGATGAACATGATGATATTTGTGGGGATGAATTATTTCAAGAGCTCAGACATTTGAAGTCAATATTCCCAAGTGAACTGATAAAATCGATTGATATCCTTGATTTTATAATGCCTTATTGGAATGATGGAGGGTTTCAAATGACATGGGTGACATATCAAATTTTGTTGATTATACCCATTACAGTTGCATCAGCATAGATACATTATTCTAAGATAAAGTTGATTAAAACTTATCTTCGGACTACCATGTCACAAGATAGATTATGTGCATTGGAAATGATTTCAATTGAAAATGGATTTTTGGATAGTATGAATTATGATGAGTTAATTGAAGAATTTTCATCAACAAATGCAAGGAGAAAGCGTTTTCCTTTGAATTGGATTATAAACTACCATAATCGGGTTTGTGAAGTGTCGCAACATGATCTGGTATGTCGTGCTCTATTTCTCTATAATTTTTTATTTTCTTTGAATTGGATTACTTAACTTTTTTGATTAGGAATCTCTATCATAATTTAAGCATCTGAATCAAATTTTAGCATTGGAGGACATGGGTTGAACAAATATTGGTGTTAATTTCTTCCAAAAAAATCAATCCTTTATTTTTATATGAAGTTGGTATCATGGTTTTACACCAACTGGTAATGTTTTTAACTATATAGAAGTGTGCTTTTGAATACATCTATTATGTTATTTTAAATTTTTAGGTTCAAATTTTTATAGGTTTTGAAGAAAAAGAAGTGAGTGGTGAAGATGAATATGAGGATGATTCATTATTTTTTTCAAAGGCTTAACATTCTAGTTTTTACAGACTTTAATGTCTTTTTTGATCGGTTTTGAAGTGGTTTAAATGGTTAACTGTACATTATTTTTCTTTAATAAAAGAGGGTTGTTTGGAATTATTTATATATATAGAAGACTGCAGTTTTTATATGATTTAAATCCTTGTTTGACATTATTTTTTAGTAGTTTTTCAACCAATAGAGATTTAGTTTTAAACATATAATTTTTTATTGTTTTTTTTTACTTTTTAATATTATGTGGGTAAAAAATAAAATGGGACTACTAAACTTATTTTTTGAAGTTTGATTGTAATGTGGGTTTATAAGGATTTATAATTTTGGATCTGCAAAGTGTGAGCTTTGATTTGATTTGTTTAGGTCTAATCCTTTTACTATCCATATTTAAAGGGAAACATTTTTATAATTCTTCTCACGCTTCAACATGGTTATGGCATGGTTAATCAAACCATGTGTAGTACCATGAATCACATAAAATGTCATAATTAAAAAAAATCATCCCCCAATTTTTAACACCAAAATCGTGTTGGCCCTCCCCCTTCCAGTCGTGCGTAACCCCATTCTCCTCCATCTCCTTCAAACTTCGGTCTCCTTTTCTCCTTCTTCATCCACCGGATCACACTTCAAGGTAAGCTCATTTTTGTTTTTCCTCTCTTCCCCCTCTCCATCTTCCTCTTCTCTTTCTCTCATTCCCTTTTCCCTATCTTCTTTCCCTTATCTTAGGACAACCGCATATTCCCCCCCATCCCGTTCTTCAGTTTTTTTGTCTGTAAATCTTAACTTTTCATCAACTTTTTTAAAACATTTATTTTTGAAACATCCCGAAACACACTTTCACACCAACTTTTTCCAAAAATAACTCACTTTTTATAATATTTGTATCTATATTTTTTTGTCTTCCATGGGTCATTTAGGCATTTCATAATGATAATTTAATTTTATATATATCGTTTTTTTTCAATTGTGCCATCTCTATGCTTTTTTTCCTACTGCCTGCCAGAAACCCACCCAAATCTCCACAGCCTCTTCCAAATATGCATTTGCTTCAGTTTCTGATAAACTCACTGGTCCCCACCTTAAATTTACCATAAAAGTGGAGCATAAGAGATATTGAGTGATCATCACTCGAGAAGTCAACACACATCATTGTTTTGACCAACACCACCTTGATTACACATACATATCTGAAAAGTTGTTGAACCCTATTGAACATGGCCACCTCACCAGGGCACTTGATGTACACACCGCAACATATAAGGAAATCATTATGGAGTATGCTGAGATGGAATGAGATTGTGACCCTAACACTGCCAGAGAATTTTGGGCCACTATTTCCCAGCTTGATCCAGCCTATATAAATAGTAACTTTAAATATTATATATAATCAAGTTATTTATGTTTTTAATAATACTAAATAATAATGTAATTAATAATGTTATTAATTATAAATAATTATTAAGTCGAAATGATTATAGGTTCATAATTATTATTTAACAATAAAAACATTTGATGATAATATGATTGTAATTTATTTGACTATAAAAAAGAAAATAATAACTATTTTTATAAATAAAAACTTATTCTTATTGAGCTAGTTACTTGACAAAGATATGTTGATGTTTGAAGCGTTCTAGAATTTTCCATGTGTTGTGGCACCAACGAAACAAGGAGTTGCACCTTATTTGCTTTGTGAAATTCCCCATAGAAGTTGTTTGTTAACGATCTGTCTACTCAAAGCCAAGCAAGTTCACCTTTTGTGGGCTGTGCTGGAATGTTTTGTGCTTAAAAAAACCAATACCATTGAAGAGTTTTTGATCGAATCAACGATTACAAAGGAACTACAATGGCGACGGTGTTGATCCCATTGGGTTTGTTAGAGACAGAGATGAAAGGTCTGGCTGTCAGAGTCTTTGGAGGGGCCTCCATTTCTGTTGCATTGGGGTGAGGTTGCGGGGCCACCGTGATCCTCTCCATCTTGTCCTTTACTTGACGAATCTTGACGTCCAGGCGATGGCGGACTGAAAACCGACAAAAGGACGTCATTTTAATTGAAAAAACATCAACTGGCATACGGAAAACTGACAAACAGCACGTAAAACGGATTGAGGCGAGGTTGAATCTTACACGTCACATATGACCCATGGATCGTTGTGCTAATGTATAGACACAATCCGAATGCGTTTGGTCGGTTTTCCGTATGCCAGTTGATGTTTTTCAATTAAAATGACGTCCTTTTGAAATAAAAGGCATACACTTTGAGTGGTGTCGGCCACACTGTGCCTCGGAATGAGGCGAAGTTGACTCGTACACGTCACATATGACCCATGGATTGTTCTCCTAAAGTTTCAATGGAAACCGAATTCATTTGGTCGGTTTTCCGTATGTACATAAATTGTTGTCCATTTTAAGAAAAAGAGAGACACTTAGAGTGATTCCGGTCACACCGTGCCTCATATTAAGGCGGGGTTGACTCTTACACGTCACATATGACCCATGGATCATTGTGCTAAAGTATCGACACAATCTAAATGCGTTTGGTCAGCTTTCCGTATGTTAGTTGATGTTTTTCACTTCAAATGACGTCCTTTTGAAACAAAAGACAGACACTTTGAGTGGTGGCAGCCACACCGCACTTCTTATTGAGGCGGGGTTGACTCGTACACATCACATATGATCCATGGATCGTTTTTATAATGTATCGACACAATCCTAATGCATTTGGTAACTTTTCCGTTTGCCAGTTGATGTTTTTCAATTAAAATGGCGTGCTTTTGAAACAAAAGGCAGACACTTTGAGTGGTTCCAGCCACACCGTGCCTTGGATTGAGGCGGGGTTGACTCGTACACGTCAAATATGACCCATGGATCATTGTGCTAATGTATAGACACAATCTGACTACATTTGGTCGGTTTTCCGTATGCCAGTTGATGTTTTTCAATTAAAATGACGTCCTTTGGAAACAAAAGGCAGACACTTTGAGTGGTGCCGGCCACACCACGCCTCGAATTGAGACAGAGTTGACTCGTACACGTCACATATGACCCATGTATCGTTCTCCTAAAGTTTCAATGGAAACCGAATGCGTTTGGTCAGTTTTCCGTATGTACTTAAAATGTTGTCCATTTTAAACAAAAGAGAGCCACTTAGAGTGATTTCAGCCATGTCGTGCCTCAGATTAAGGAAAATTTGACTCATACATGTCACATATGACCCATGGATTGTTTTGATAAAGTATCGACACAATCTGAATGCGTTTGGTCACTTTTCCGTATGCCAGTTGATATTTTTCACTTAAAATTACGTCCTTTTGAAACAAAAGACAGACACTTTCAGTGGTTCCGGCCACACCGTGCCTCAGATTGAGGCGGGTTTGACTCATACACGTCACATATGACCCATGGATCATTTTCCTAAAGTATCGACACAATCCGAATGCGTTTGTCGGTTTTCCGTATGCCAGTTGATGTTTTACAATTAAAATGACGTCCTTTTGAAACAAAATACAGACACTTTAAGTGGTAGCGGCCACACCGCGCCTCAGATTGAGGTGGGGTTGACTCGTACACATCACATATGACCCATGGATGGTTGTGCTAAAGTATCAACACAATCCGAATGCATTTGTCGGTTTTCTGTATGCCAGTTGATGTTTTTCAATTAAAATGACGTCCTTTTGAAACAAAAGGCAGACACTTTGAGTGGATCCGGCCACACCACATCTCAGATTGAGGTGGGCTTGATTCATACATGTCACATATGACCCATGAATTGTTCCCCTAATGTTTCAATGGAAACCGAATGTGTTTGGTTGGTTTTCCGTATATACTTAAAATGTTGTCCATTTTAAGCAAAAGATAGACACTTAGAGTGATTCTGGCCACACTGTGCCTCATATTAAGACAATGTTGACTCTTACACATCACATATGACCCATGGATCGTTTTTCTAAATTATTGACACAATATGAATGTGTTTGGTCGGTTTTCCATATGCCAGTTGATGTTTTTCACTTCAAATAACGTCCTTTTGAAACAAAAGACAGACTCTTTGAGTGGTGGCGGCCACACCGCGCCTCGGATTGAGGCGGGGTTGACTCGTACTGATCACATATGACCCATGGATTGTTGTTCTAATGTATCAACACAATCTGAATGCGTTTGGTTGATTTTTCGTATGCCAGTTGATGTTTTTCAATTAAAATGACATCCTTTTGAAACAAAAGGCATACACTTTGAGTGGTGCCGGCCACACCACGTCTCAGATTGAGGCGGGGTTGATTCTTAAACGTCACATATTACCCATGAATCGTTCTCCTAATTTTTCAATAGAAACTGAATGCGTTTGGTCAGTTTTCCATATGTACTTAAATTGTTGTCCATTTTAAGAAAAAGAGAGCCACTTGGAGTGATTCTGGCCATACCGTGCCTCATATTAAGGCGGGGTGGACTCATACACGTCACATATGACCCATGGATCGTTGTGCTAAAGTATCGACACAATCCGAATGCGTTTGGTCGGTTTTCCGTATGCCAGTTGATGTTTTTCACTTTAAATGACGTCCTTTTGAAACAAAAGACAGACACTTTGAGTGGTGGTGGCCACACCGTGCCTCAGATTGAGGATTGGTTGACTCATACACATCACATATGACCCATTGATCGTTGTGATAATGTATCGACACAATCTGAATGTGTTTGGTCACTTTTTCGTATGCCAGTTGATGTTTTTCAATTAAAATGACGTCCTTCTAAAACAAAAGGCAGACACTTTGAGTGGTGCCAGCCACCCCGCGTCTCAGATTGAGGCGGGGTTGATTCGTACACATCACATATTACTGATGCATAGTTCTCCTAAAGTTTAAATGGAAACCAAATGCGTCTGGTCAGTTTTCCGTATGTACTTAAAATGTTGTCCATTTTAAGCAAAAGAGAACCACTTAGAGTGATTCCGGCCACACTGTGCCTCAGATTAAGGTGGGGTTGACTCGTACATGTCACATATGACCCATGTATCATTTTTCAAAAGTATCGACACAATTTGAATGCATTTGGTCGGGTTTCCATATGTCAGTTGATGTTTTTCACTTAAAATGACGTCCTTTTGAAAAAAAGACAGACACATTGAGTGGTGGCGACCACACCGCACCTCGAATTGAGGCGGGGTTGACTCGTACATGTCACATATAACCCATGGATTGTTGTGCTAAAGTATCGACACAATATGAATGCATTAGGTTGGTTTTCCGTATTTCAGTTGATGTTTTTCAATTAAAATGGCGTCCTTTTGAATCAAAAGGCAGACACTTTGAGTGGTGGCAGCCACACCGCGCCTCGGATTGAGGCGGTGTTGATTTGTACACGTCACATATGACCCATGGATTGTTATCCTAAAGTTTCAACGGAAACCAAATGCGTTTGGTCAGTTTTCCGTATGTACTTAAAATGTTGTCCATTTTATGAGAATCCTCATGTGTATATTAGTGGAATGGTATTTACATAAAATATTGTGGATATTTATATAAAATATTTTTATATCATTCTTAGTATGGATTAGATTTTAGTTTATAATTCTATGAAACATTTCAGAGCTAACAGTGTCATGCCCAATGAATACATCTCTTTTATAACATACCAAGAATCTATGATATTGATTAGATGTGTAAATGTGATTTACATTGATTATCATGATGAAAATAAATAAAATATATATTATAGATTTTCTAGTATTAAATGAAATCAAGAAGGGTGGGGGGGCTATCCGGCGGGGCTGTCCGAGGGGCTGTCCGGTGGGTGTCTGGGGGGCTGTCCGAGGACCAAGGAGGAGGGTGGGGGCTGTGCGGGGGGGTTTTCTGGGGTCCAAGGACGAGGGTGGGGGGCTGTCTGGGGGGGATGTTTGGGGGGCTGTCCAGGGGGTTGTCTGGGGTCCAGGGAGGAGGGTGGGGGGCTATGCGGGGGGATGTCCAGGGGGTGTTCGGGGGGCTGTCCGGGGGGCTGCCCGGGGGGGTTGTCCGGGGTCTAGGGAGGAGGGTGGGGGCTGTGCGGGGGGGGATGTCCGGGGGGTGTTCGGGGGGGTTGTCCGGGGTCCAAGGGGGAGGGTGGGGGCTGTCTGGGGGGCTGTCCGGGGGGCTGTCCAGGGGGCTGTCTGGGGTCCAGGGAGGAGGGTGGGGGGCTGTTCGGGGGGCTGTTCGGGGGCTGTTCGGGGGCTGTTTGGGGCTATCTGGGGGGTTGTCCGGGGGTCCAAGGAAGAGGGTGGGGGCTGTTTGAGGGGCTGTCTGGGGGCTGTCTGGGGGGTTATCGGGGGTCCTAGGGAGGAGGGTGGGGGCTGTTCGGGGGGGCTGTCCGGGGTGTTTGGGGGGTTGTCCGGGGTCCAAGGAAGAGGGTGGGGGCTGTCCGAGGGGCTGTCTGGGGGGCAGTATGGGGGGCTGTCCGGGGTCCAGGGAGGAGGGTGGGGGTTGTCCAAGGGGCTGTTCGGGGGCTGTCCGGGGGGTGTTTGGGGGGTTGTCTGGGGTCCAAGGAAGAGGGTGGGGGGTTGTCCGAGGGCTGTCTGGGGGCCTGTCCGGCGGGGCTGTTTGGGGTCCAGGGAGGAGGGTGGGGGGTTGTCCAGGGTCTCGGAGAGGAGGGGGGTTCCCAAACACATTAAGTTACAAAATAGATATTAAAATATAAATTCAACAGATTAAAACTTACAATCTGCTGCTGAGTCGCTTCGTTGACGGCACTTCCATCCTTTTTTCGTCTACTCGAGCAAAATAGTTTTTTCTCGAGGCACATGTCCTTCAATAATTTGTATTTTCCTCTACAATGACATTGAAAACTAAAGTTATATGAAAACATTATCAAACTATTAAATAATTGAGGAAACAAAAGAAAGTTTAAGTCGTAAAGAAAACTTATAAACAATTGTCATACCTGTTTCCTCTCATGACCAGGCATCGTAGTGCGTCCTAGTGTGTGGAGGTATTTTTTGCATCAATGTTCTTTTTATTTTTTCCAGATGATTCCTAAATAATATTCGAAAATTCAACATATATTATTAATTCAAAACATGAAAGTTATTATTTAAATACCTAAAATGTTATTAATACCTTAAATTGGGTACTCGTCCAATGAGTTATCATATGATGATACTGCTCTATAGGACAATCATCCACCATTGGTACCACCTCTAACTTAGTGCCAACTCTAGAAACCCAGCCAATATACATCTCATGCTTGTAGGATCTCCAAAGCTCGCTTAAATCCTTTAGAAGTTCCGGTCATGCACCCTCACCATCGGGAAAATTAAATCGAAGCTGAAATCAAAATATTAATTCATATAAATACAAAAATAATTCATGGCATTAAATAGAACAGATTTTTTTACCCATATCTCTACCCAAGCTCTATCCTTGACCTCATGTGGCAAATGTCTCCATGATAGCAGGCTAACGGGAATGATGTCGGAGTATTTGGAAAGCGTCGCCAAAAAACTCCGACATTACTGCTCTATTTTCTCAACCATTTGGTTGTCTTCATTATAATCCAACATAACCTGTGTGCGGAGGTTCCACACTGAATGCATGAATGTACGCCCCCGCCCATGCCTCCTGTTAGTACATGTATCTTTCATGAAAGAAAAAACAAATATTTTATCAAAACATGTTATAATGAAAATAAATATTTCTATAAATATTTGTTAGGGTTATATAAATATACATATGTCGGTCTGATCATTGAGCGCCGCTGGATCCACAGAAACTGATGGAACACCCTGTGGTGGAATAAGAGTCGCAGATGATGAAATATAGAAGCTCGGAGAGACAGAAGTAGAAGGAAAAGAAGATGGGACAACTGTCTGACCGGATACTAACTAGGGAGTGGGAATCATCATGGGATGTGAAAATGATGGGCCAGAAGATGCAGAAGGTAGCGAAAACATGGGAGGCCTAAATATCCCATGTGTCCCCTAACGACACACCGGGATCAGAATGTGGGAAGGATGACATGTCAGTGGGAGGGGGTAGGGTCTAGTCGGGTACGTGAAGCTGCTCGTCCACCTCTGATACGAACCCTCCTTGTACCACCAGCCTGAGTACTAGGGCCAGTACTAGGCTACGCGTCGAATAACTATCGACGTATAGGTGGATCCTAAAAAAATGTTTACAAAAAAATTAATCACATGTCATTATATATTCTTTAAATATATCAATTTGAAATAAAGTACTCACTACAGGCACTAATGATGGAATTCCCAACTCCGTCATTCGACGATTGTTCTCCATCATTTTTTTCCTTCATCTCTCTTCAATTGTCTTCATTTCCTACTTTTGAAAACAAATATTTAATTAATTAGAAAAATAAAACTAATGTGTAACCCAAAAAACTAAATATATGAGGGAATAGGGGGATTCATTGGTAATTTAGCTATCAATTGTTTTAGAAGAGCTTGAATGGATTTAGTAAATCATACAAGTTGTAATGTTCACCAAGTTAGAAATATTGTTTGACTATGTTTGAATACAGTTCAATTCCAAATTAGAAAATGCAATTCAATTAAAACTACAACCAATTAACATTGAAAATTCACATAATGGTCAAGTCAGCTATCAATGTTTTAGAAGAGCTTGAATGGATTTAATAAATCATACAAGTTGTAATGTTAACCAAGTTAGAAATATTGTTTGACTATGTTTGAATACAGTTCAATTCCAAATTAGAAAATGAAATTCAAATAAAACTGCAACCAATAAACATTGACAGTTCACATAACGGTCAAGTCAGCTATTAATTGTTTTAGAAGAGCTTGAATGAATTTAATAAATCTTAAAAGTTTTAATTTTTACCAAGTTAGAAATATTATTTGACTATGTTTCAATATAGTTCAATTCCAAAATAGAAAATGCAATTCAAATAAAACTGCAACCAATAAACATTTAAAATTCACATAACGGTCAAGTCAGCTATCAATTGTTTTGGAAGAGCTTGAATGGATTTAATAAATCATACAAGTTGTAATGTTCACCAAGTTAGAAATATTGTTTGACTATGTTTGAATACAGTTCAATTCCAAATTATAAAATGCAATTCATATAAAACTACAACCAATAAACATTGAAAATTCACATAATGGTCAAGTCAGCTAAATCATATTTGTGATCAATAATAAATCAATTTGAAAACATGGATGAATCATTCTATATATTTTCAACCACAAATTTAGGTTCACAATCAACTCTGACAATTGAGCTATTTGAGTCATCAAAAGAAATAAATGGATTGGTTCCAATGGCACTAGGGACAGTGTCAATTCCATCATCACCATCATCAAAAATATGTCTTGGAATTACTTCAACTGTGACACCAAATTCAGGTCAAAGTTGGTCTTTTCCATAAAAAAACTTATTTAGCCATTGATGCCAACACATATGGTTCTTCAGTAGCAAGAGTGCGAGTCATATTAATTACTCGAAATCCACAATCATCAATAAATGTTCCATTTATCTTCATCAAATCAAATCAATGGCATTTCATCATTGTGACTCGTCCATGAGAGTAATAATCCAATATTATTATTTTCTCAACAACTCCATAATAACCCACATTTTCAAATCATGGTCTACTATCTGATGCACTGGCATAACAATCTGTTGTGGTAGTAACCATAACACCATCATGTTGTGTTCTCATGTTATTTTCTCGTTCAGTGATAATAAATTTGTACCCATTGATAACAATTGATTTACCAGTCACGAACCACAGTATTAGAACCAAAAGCCAAAGCTCTTATTTCCTCAGAGACATAGTCAGCAGACAAACTCAATACCTGTAATATAAATGACTATTGAACTTAATTAAATATTGATATAATTATTTTAAACATTAATTTTTTTAAACCTTCAATTTTAACCAAGTAGAAAACTCTTTGCTATGCAAAGTCTCTCTCCTTCTCAAAGATAAATAACGATGTTTTCTATTTATCATTGTTTTATGTTCTCTATAGATAAAAAATATGAATAGTTTAACAGATATATATGTAAGATATACATAATCAATTTAGTTACCTGATATAGTCATCGAACAAATCACAGTTGAAAAAAATTGTGCGATGTGCCATCTCCCGCTCTTCATGGCTTAATGTCTTCAATGTATATGATCCAAGAATTCCTCTTGTTTGACGAAGTGATGGAAAAATGGGTTCAATTTGGTCATACTGTTCTTCTTCATTTCTCATTGGTCTGTTCAATCTTGTCAGTAAGATCAGACAAATAATGAGCAAAAATCCATACATTCTTGAGCCAAGTAACCATTCACGATATAACCTTCAAGATGATTTCTGTTTCAAACATAAGACTTTAATGTGAACATATTTCTTTCATTTGGATACATCCAATGAAAAGAAACTAGGTCCTCTGGAAAGTATTTCAGTGGTAATATAGACAGTCAGATGCAGCATGCATGTGAAAAATGATAGAGGAAATATTTTCTCCAACTCACACAAAATTAATGGGGCATCTGTCAACATTTTTTGCATGAAAGACTTGGACAAATTCTTAGCACAAATATCTCTAAAAAAACGGAACAACTGAATAACATCCACCCCTTACATTATTGGAAAAAATATAACTGATTTCTATTGGAAGCAACTCATGTAGTAGAACGTGATAATCATGAGTCTTCAAAGATTTTAGCTTCAACTCTCTTCCTGTTGACCCATTTAGATATGTTTCTTGAATAGCCATCTGGAACTCTAATAGTCTCTAATACTTCCAGAAATTGTTTCTTTCGTAGGTTTCATCACATAAGAAGCACATAGAAGTTTCCATTTATTTTCACTGATACGAACAGGATGCAATTCTGGTCTGATGCCCTAGTCCACCAAGTCATGCTGAGAACGTAAATCATCTTTTGTCTTCCCCTTAACATTTAGAAGAACTGAAAGCAACATTTCACATATATTATTTTCAATATGCATTACGTCTAAGAAATGATGTAAAAAAATTGGTTGACCAATAAGGCAAATCAAAAAAGATACTCCTCTTCCACCAATTGTAACAGGTTTCAGTGGAAACATTCTTTCTATTTCCAGATTTCATTTGACCCTTCCCGAACGAAAAACTGAAATCTTTCAATTCATTAAGCACATCAGTTCTAGACATACACTGAGGTGGATCATCGGTCTCTATGGTATTATCAAATCTTCGACGATTCATTCTATATGGATGATCCTTTGGCAAGAATCGTCGATGTCCCATAAAACTGAAACTACAGCGATGTTTCAGTCTTCTAGATCGTGTATTCTTCATACAAACTAGAAATGATAGTTTTCCCTTTGTGCTCCATCCATACATCATTTCATAATCCGGAAAATCATTGATTGTCCACATAAGCGCAGCACGCATCTGAAATATGTCTTTTGAACAAGCAACGTATGTGCACACACCCACATCCAAAAGGAGTTTCAACTCTTTTATTAAAGGTTGCATGTATACATCAATATCAATGATGGGATTAGAAGGACCATATATGAGTATACTCAGGAAAGTGAAAGGTTTTTTCATACACAACCATGGGGGAGATTATAAATGTGTATAAAAACTGGACATGTGTTGTGTGAAGTAAGCATCTTCCCAAATGGATTAAAACCATCGCATGAAAGACCCAACCTCACATTACGCACGTCAGCTACAAAATCAGGATGTCGAGCATCAAATCTCTGCCATGAAAATCCATCTTCTAGATGAACCAAATCATCATTAGTCTTCTTTCTCTCGGTATCATGCCATCTCATTTTTATTGATATGTCATCAGACATAAAAAGAATCTGGAATTTGGGGATCAATGGAAAGTGCCACATTACTTTTTTGGAACGCGGGATGGTGTTCCATCATAATTTGACTTCCAGCGGAATGTGCCACATTTTATACAATCATTTCGTTCAGCGGTTTCCTCCAAGAATAAACAGCAATCTTTTGGGCAAGCATGAATTTTGTTTCTTGAAAATCCATGTTCCTCAACTAACTTCCATGCCATATAGTGGTTTGATGGAATATCTGCATCATCTGGAAGTAAATCCTTCAAGAGGGTAAGAATGTAATCAATTGTTGTATTATAAATCCCATACATAGTTTTTCCATGAAATAATCGGATTAAAAATTCCAGTTTTTTTCATTTTATCGTATTGTCGATATATTAGAGTCGTGGTAGCATCATTCAATTTTTTTACCCTATCAATATCATCATTTTCACTAGATGCATCAGCTATCCTCATATCGAAGTCTTCTTGAGTCGAAATCCTTTCTTTTTCATTATGACAAATAAATGGAAACCGATCATCTAACAAATTCTCCATTCCAGTTCTTTCATTTCGATCATCACCAATTTGAGATTTTATTTTCTCCCCATTGTGATACCACACAAAGTAGTTTTCTTGAAAACCATTTTTGTTTATATGGTAGCTGACTTCTTCATGGCTCAACCAAGGTCTACCAGCACAATTTGGAACATGGGCAGTGTATACGACCACTATCTGAAGCATTGTGAAATGAAAAATCTATAAAGCTCTCCAAATTGTTTTGAAAATCGCTTAAGATCCGATCGGTTTCATACATCCAGCTTCTATCCATTCTGTAAAAATAATTTATATAAGTAATTTTGTCATAAACAATTCAATAGGATTGAACATAAATAGAAAATACATTTAAGTAAATGATAAAGGAAGGAGTTTCTAGTTGATGTAGTTAACTATTAAAACAATGTAAATATATACTAATTAATTCAGTTATGTGTGCCTAGATTTGAGGTGAGATGTGTTTTATCGTTTTTTCATTTATCACATACCAAGAAGACACCATTGACATGATAAAACATTGTTCAAGATATTACAAAGTGAAGGCTTTTCATGAAAGATTCAGAATGCATAAAGAAAGTATTTTAAATAAGTTATTGATTCTAAAAAATGGAAATATTGTGAAAAGTTAGTACATTTCATAACACCCAAACTAAAGTCCACAGAAAGTTCCATATCACCCCACTAAAAAAAAGGGAAAACACATACCCCACTACCCCAACCATGTCAATTAACTCAATGAGGGCTTCTATGTCTTTATTGGGGAAGAGGTTGAAGGAGTCTAACCGAGATGGGGGGGTTGTAGCCGATCAGATAGAATACCTCAGGTTAGGGTTCACCTGTGCGGGGGCTTCTGGAAATCGGGGGAAATGCAAAGTAATTTTTTTTTGTGTAATCAGGGGCGAGCTGTCCACGGGGGTGGAGGGGTTTTCCATGGGGTACGGGGGTGTCCAAGGGGTGTGCAGGCTGTCCATGAGGGTGGCGGGGCTGTCTGGGGGGGAGGGGGGTGTCCAGGGGGTGGGCGGGCTATCCACGGGGGTGGGGTGGGGGGGGATTTCCAAGGGGTACAAGGTTTCCAGGGGTGGGGGTGTCTGGGGGGTGGGGGGGGACGTGTCTAGGGGGTGGGCGGGCTGTCCACGGGGTTGGGGGGCTGTCCAGGGAGTAGGGGGGTGTCCAGGGGTGGGCAGGCTTTCCACGGGGGGTGGCGGGGGTTGTCAAGGGGTACAAAGTGTCCAGGGGGGTGGGCGGACTATCCACGAGGGTGGCAGGGCTGTCCAGGGGGTAGGGGGTGTCCAGGGGGGGTGGGCGAGCTGTCCATAGGGGTGTGACTGAGAGCTATGAGATTTAATTGGGTTTTCATTCATGTTATGAAAAACAAAAAATGGGTGTTAAGGATTAGAATAGTATTTTTTATAGTGAAAATTCAATTTGGTAGGATTAGTGACTTGATAACATGATGGTATCAAGTTTGTAATTGGGAAAATGTTGGGGAAATGGATTCTAAAAGGCTCCCACAACCTTCCAATGATAAATTATTTTTAGAAAATTGTGTTGTGGGAGAAGGAATTCATCCTATATAGTTGATGTCACTTTTAGATCATGTGATGCCTTACTCATCAAGATGACTAGACAAGAACCAAAACCAAAGAGGCCTCAAAACTATCCAAATCTCTAGAAGTGATGAATTCCCTGTGCTTATTGGTGAACTATGGAAGTGATGACTTCCCACCTGCACAGCCCCCCTCCCCACCTCACCCCCAATAGACTCCCCCTGCACAACCCCCCTCCCATCCATCGACTGCACAACCCCCCCCCCCATCTGCACCCCCACTTGCACAACCCCCCCTCCCCCACCCCCACCTGCACAACCCCCTCCTATCCAGCCACTGCACCCCCCCCCCCCCACCTGCACCCCCCACCTGCACAACCCCCCTCCCCCCACCCCCACCCCCACCCCCACCTGTACACCCCCCACCTCACCCCCCAACATACTCCCACCTGCCCATCCCACCCCCAACCTACACACTCCCCTCCCCCCCACCCACTTGCATAGCCACCCCCCCACCTACACCCACCCCCCCCCCCCCTTGCACAACCCCCCCACCACCCACCCCCACCAGCACAGCCCCCCTCCCCCCACCACCACCTGTACACCCCACCCCCACCTCACCCCCAACAGACTCCCACCTACCCAGCCCACCCCCCCCCCCACCACCCAACCTGCACACTCCCCTCCCCCCACCTACTTTCACAGCACCCCCCTCCACTTTCACCCCCACTTGAACATCCCCCCTCCCCCACCCCCACCTGCACAACCCACCCCCACCTCTACCACCCCCACCTCAACCCCTAACAGACTCTGACCTGCCCATCCCACCCCCCCCCCCAACCTACACACTCCCCTCCCCCCACCCACATGCACAACAACCCCCTCCACTTGCACCCCCACCTTCACAACCCACCCCTCCCCCCACCCCCACCTGCACAACCCACCTCCACCCCCACCTGTACAACCCCCCACCTCAACACCCCACCAGCACACCCCCTCCCCCAACCTAAACACCCCACCATCACAACCACTCCCCCCACCTACTGCACCCCCCACCTCAACACCCCACCAGCACACCCCCTCCCCCTACCTAAACACCCCACCAACACACCCCCTCCCCCCACCTACTGCACCCCCAGCACCTCCCAGCAGAACAAAAACAGAAAACAAAAACAGAACAAAATAATTCATTCACACATGACACCAGAACACAAACAGAAAACAAATAACAAATCGAATTGAAATTGTTGGGTATACCATACTGCACGAACCTTAGGTTTTAGCCAAATAAAAATAGAAAAGAAAAAATTAGATGCAAAACATTAAACATAACGTACTACTTACATATTTGAAGTTTAGAAGAAAAAAACTTTGTGATTGAGTATGGATCTGGTGGAATGATTTTCCAAGCGAGAGAGATCTTATGTCTCAACATTAGAAGTTCAATCGCGTGGATGGGATATCGGGTTTGCTGGGATTTTAGGGGAAAACTTTCCCAACGGTTTGTTAAAACCATTGGGAAAGGTGAGCTTTACTAACGGTTTACACAAACCGTTGGGAAAGCCTTCCTAAGTCATGGCCTTTACCAACGGTTTTGTAAAAACGTTGGTAAAGGGAGAAAAAAAATTAGATTTCCCAACAGTTTCTTCAAACCGTTGGCAAATACTTGTTTTATACCCCTATACCAACGGTTCAACAGAACCATTGGCAAACAAGCGTTGGGAAAACCCAGCTTCCCAGTAGTGAGAACTTGCACTGGAAGTTAGTATTCATATAATATTTGAAGAAAAAAGAGTTGTTCGTAAGAAGAAACAATTTTATGAGGATGTGGAAGATGATGCTATTAGAAATTTGTCTATAGAGGAAAATTTTAGATCAAATTATTTCCTTCAAATTATTGATCAGGTCCTTATGGCATTGAGATAACATTATATACAGTTTGAACACTTTGATGAAATATTTGAATTTTTGTTCAAAGCAGGTTTTAGAAATATTTCTGAAGAACAATTGAAGGAACATTGCACTCAATTTCAATGTTTTTTGAAACATCATGAACATGATGATATTTTTGGGGATGAATTATTTCAAGAGCTCAGACATTTGAAGTCAATATTTCCAAGTGATCTGATAAAATTGATTGATATCCTTGATTTTATAAAGCCTTATTGGAATGATGGAGGGTTTCAAATGACATGGGTGGAATATAAATTTTTTTTGATTATACCCATTATAGTTGCATCATCATAAAGATATTATTCTAAGATAAAGTTTATTAAAACTTATCTTCGGACTACCATGTCACAAGAGAGATTATGTGCATTGGAAATGATTTCAATTGAAAATGGATTTTTGGATAGTATGAATTATGATGAGTTAATTGAAGAATTTTCATCAACAAATGCAAGGAGAAAGCGTTTTCCTTTGAATTGGATTATAAACTACCATAATCGGGTTCGTGAAGTGCCGCAACATGCTCTGGTATGTCGTTCTCTATTTATTTGTAATTTTTTATTTTCTTTGAATTGGATTATTTAACTTTATTGATTAGGAATCTCTATCATAATTTCAGCATTTGAATCAAATTTTAGCATTGGAGGACATGGGTTGAACAAATATACGTGTTATTTTCATCCAAAAAAAATCAATCCTTTATTTTTATATGAAGTTTTTTTCATGGTTTTACATCAACTGGTAATGTTTTTAACTATTTAGAAGTGTGCTTTTGAATACATCTATTATGTTATTTTAAATTTTTAGGTTCAAATTTTTATTGGTTTAGAAGAAAAATAAGTGAGTGGTGAAGACGAAGATGAGGATGATTCATTCTTTTTTTCAAAGGCATAACATGCTAGTTTTTACAGACTTTACTGTCTTTTTTGATCGGTTTTGAAGTGGTTTAAATGGTTAACTGTACAGTTTTTTTCTTTAATAAAAGAGGGTTGTTTGGAATTTTTTATATATATAGAAGACTAATGTTTTTATATGATTTAAATCCTTGTTTGACATTCTTTTTTAGTAGTTTTTCAACCAATAGATATTTAGTTTTAAACATATAATTTTGTATTGTTTTTTTTACTTTTTAATATTATGTGGGTAAAAAATAAAATGGGACTACTAAACTTATTTTTTGAAGTTTGATTGTAATGTGGGTTTATATAGATTTATAATTTTGGATGTACAAAGTGTGAGTTTTGATTTGATTTGTTCTGGTCTAATCCTTTTATTATCCATATTTAAAGGGCAACATTTTTATAGTTCTCACGCTTCAACATGGTTATGGCATGGTTAATCAAACCATGTGCAGTACCGTGAATTACATAAATTGTCATAATTAAAAAAAATCATCCCCCAATTTTTAACACCAAAATCGTGTTGGCCCTCCCCCTTCCATTCATGCGTAACCCCATTCTCCTCCATCTCCTTCGACCTTCGGGCTCCTTTTCTCCTTCTTCATCCACCGGATCACACTTCAAGGTAAGCTCATTTCTATTTTTCCTCTCTTCCCCCTCTCCATCTTCCTCTTCTCTTTCTCTCCTTCCCTTTTTCCTATCTTCTTTACCTTATCATAGGACAACCGCATATTCCCCCCATCCCATTCTTCAGTTTTTTTGTCTGTAAATCTTAACATTTCATCAACTTTTTCAAAACATTTATTTTTGAAACATCTGGAAACACACTTTCACACCAACTTTTTCCAAAAATAACTCACTTTTTATAATCTTTGTATCTATATTTTTTTGGATTCCATGGGTCATTTAGGCATTTAATAATGATAATTTAATTTTATATATATCCTTTTTTTTTCAATTTTTCCATCTCTATGATTTTTTTCCTACTGCCTGCCGGAAACCCACCCAAATATCCATAGCCTCTTACAAACATGCATTTTCTTTGGTTTCTGATAAACTCACTGGTCCCCACATTAAATTTACCATAAAATAGGAGCATAAGAGATATTGAGTGATCATCACTCGAGAATTCAACACACATCATTTTTTTGAAAAACACCACCTTGATTCCACACACATATTTGACAAGTTGTTAAGCCCTATTGACCATGGCCCCCTCACCAGGGAACTTGATGTACACACTACAACATATAAGGAAATCATTATGGAGTATGCTGAGATGGAATGAGATTGTGACCCTAACACTGCCAGAGAATTTTGGGCCACTATTTCCCAGCTTGAGCCAGCCTATATCCCCCAAACATCTGAGGCCTCCATGCTCCTGAACTGCACCCCTCGTATTTTTCATCGGATCATCACAACCCGATTCACTCCCCACTACACGGCCTACTCCACTTAACCCAGTCATGTGGGAACCTCGTTCAGCAATGTAGATCTCCAATTGAAGCAGGAACAAGATTTGTAAGCATTGTTTGACTAGATAGTTGAGGCCACTCGGCGACAGATGGTAGGCATCATCTTGTAAGATCTACCTGCCCCCAACCTTTACTGACCCCTTCCCACCCATCAGCCTACCTGTTACATGTTTGAGGATGCATCCTCCCACTCGCATCCTTCTTGGGAATCCTATCTTCCAGTGAACCCACAAGAAGGTCCTCCTCAGGGGCTAGATACCGGCCATGCCACCGCAGATCCATCATGGGATGAGGCTTCCCACGCTTAGTTCCAGGACCATTTTTGAATTGGTCCTCCCACGGAATGGAAATTATTTTCATTGGATTTCTGCTGCTCTTAGCACTTGATCATCTTTGTGACTCTATCTTAAAATTTCCTACTCCTGTGGATGTTTGTTGTATTATTCATTTGTGGTGTGATTGTGTTCTTATATTTAACTCCACCTACAACTACTATTCTATTCATGCTACACTTTCTCTGGTTTCCTCGTCAAGCCATTAGGGGGAGGATTATTTTGGTACAAACACAATCTTCCTTTTGGAGGGCTCCTTTACACCAACTGAACACCATTCTACAACCTTTTCTATGGGACTTTTTCTATTATGGTCCAATTTTCATTCCCTCCAACCCCCCCCCCCCCCCCCATACTTGCTGTTGTTCTTCCCTCCCTTCTCCACCTAACTGCTTTCATGGGGAACTGTTCTTGTTTTTATGTGTGGGGGAGGGCGCTTAATTTTGTAACCCCATTGGGTCATTGCCTTGGAATTCCCGAGGATGACATTTTTTTTCTAGAGGACCTCTAAAGGAATGTTATAGATTTCAGACAATTATATCAACTAGACAAAAATGTACATTGGAGAAATATTTCGAAATTCATCATATGTCCATATTGGTATGATTATTTTTTATTTGAATAATCATTGTAACACTAGAAGACAACCCATAAGATATTCACTCATAAAATAATCCTTTTTAACATGAAAATTGTGATGGAGTAGTTTAAATTAAGGAGCCCCTTAAATTGGAAATTAATTTATGAATAAATTAAAGTGAAGCACTGAAATTTTTTATGCTTCACTAATGGTTATTATGTGGTCATTAATTTCCTGATATCTTGACTATATCTCTTAATTCATCAAGATAAGACATTATAAAATTGTTCAACCAAATTTTAATTCTAGTATCTCATCTCAATGAAATAAATTCGAGATATGAAAACGATTTACCATGTTTTGATGAACTTTCTTCATTCTTCAAAGATGCAAGTCAATGAGATATTCTCACCTATAAAAACGATAGCCCTGAAATTTGTGTTGAAGGGATATTTTTCTAACCTACCAAAGTTTGTGATGATATTGAAGTGGAGGATGGAAATTTCATTAAATGAAGAATGAATTTTTTTTGTTTTAAACATAAATGATTTAAGAATGAGTATATGTAGGTCTTGAATTGAGCATACATTGTATTATAACATAACAAATTCATGTGTCTTGCAGAATTCATGTAGTAATTTTGATATATATTCATCCATAATTCTCATTCATTTAGTTTATTTAACCTTTGCTATTTCTACTTGTTGCTTTGAATGTCCCTTTGAGATGATTGTATGGGCATTTGTTTGAGGGAAAAAATAGATCCAGTGTGGGGGAGTTTGATGCACATATGTGTATATTTCATTTACATACATTAAATAGCATTGAAAATGTTTATTTGGATCAATTGTCATGTATTTACAATATTAACATGTCTTGATAGGCGGGATTTAGTCATCCAAAGATGGGCCAAGGAGATGTGGCATGAAACAGGAATTTCAAATAGATATCGGTGGCATTTGGACCCTTTTTTCATGGTATGGAGTAACTAATAAGTCACATTACCATGCACCATATCCTAGAAAAATTTGTGCACCTAGGAACCTCCCTCCACACAATTAAACAAACCATGCGAACCCTCCAGCAATCCGTGCGGGGTGAGCTTGTGAGGATGTAGTGGCCATCTGCATAGAATCCGTAAGGTTTATAAAACTATATGAACCATCAAGAAAACCATTTTCCTCAAATATAGTTGAATATAACCATGATTATGGTTGGTATATAGTTAAAATAACCATATTCTTTAACCACATAGCAGTGTTCAGCCAACCACTTTGCATTGACCCCCTTAACAACAATTTAACTCAGTATTATGACCCCTAACCACTCCAAGAAATTGGGGGTAATCCAATTAATGATCCTTGGACCATTTTGGATGATGTTTGAATCTTCTAGAGGGGATGTATCATGGAAAAAGGGATCTTGAAACTCATTCTAGGCATTTTTTTGGAGATATCCCTTTTGTGGTTGTTGGGGAATTTGTCCTTTCTTTCTTAAAAGAATTGAACATCAGAGGTAACAATATATTTCTTTCATCATTCATTCCATGAGTAACAAATTCCTTCAATGTGTCAGGGTTTTGGGAAATTAAGACTCTTTTGTTATTGACTCCATTTATTGTGTTTGTGTCAATTGTTTATCTCTCATAAATTATATTGAGTCTCCTTTATTTCTCTTGATAGATACTCTGTGTTGGATCAAGAACGGTGAATCTAGTGTTCTACATGGGAGATATAATGAGTAATACCATTACCATTGAGTGAACTCATCATCCCCAAGGGGTGGTTTTTAGAAATTATTTTAAAAACCAATTATCAGACTAAGAAATTTGTTTCTATTTAAATAAATGGAACTTATCAGACCAAGTGAGTTCCATCACATTTCAATCCTAAAAATGATAGTTATTATAAACAACACAATACAATAATTTAGTTAATTTTCAATGATCTTAATAAATATCCACAACCCCGACACATTTCCTTTATTGATTGTTAAAAATAGTTTATGCATTTTTTTTATGTAAACATCTATTGAATACAGGATGTTTACCACTCAAAACATCTTGAACAACTCATATATCCTTCAAATATCAAATCCAAATTCAGTAATCCTTTAGATAATTTACCAATAATCAAGGTACAGAGAACTCTAAGTCTTCCTATGTATAGACCCCATACTTACACTATACTTTTTGTAAGGGAGATAAATTTCATTTTGGCCACCAAAAGTAACACTTCACCCAGAATGATTCCAATTATCATGTTTATGATAATTTCATAATTTTCTTAGACCACTAGGTTTTCATGTTTATCTCTAGGTTGTAGGTACATCTCTATCTAGAGAAATTTCAACCATTCATGGAGGCATATGTTGGAGTTTTTGTGGAACTATAGTTTCAAGATATTATATACTCCTAGGAAAAGAAACAAGGCAATATATTCTCCAAATTGGAAAACTGACTCGCATTGAGTGGATGAGGCTATAAAGTAGTTCGCCTCAATATAGATGAACCTATTAGTAGATATGGGTGAAACTTATCTTTAGTTAATGTTGGTAAATCCTTCAATTCTTCAGCATGTGAAATATGCTCTTTTGGGAAATTTTCATTGTGAATTTCTACGCAAGTAGATATCCTCTAGAGATGTGTTATATGGATTTCTTTAATGGTGGATAGTGCATTTTACATTTTATAACTATGAATGGTGGTTCTATTCTCATTCCTTGAGGATGTGTTAAGGGATTATTCTTGCCTCCTCCTTGGAAGTTCATCCAATAGTGGAAGATATTTACCTTGATTTTTAGCAGTAGTTCTAGTAGGCTGGCATGTGGAATATACATGGATTTTGTGATAGTTAATCCACATATAGAGAAGGTCCATGACAATATTTGGGTTATTTTTTCTCAAATAATTATGTTAGGACACTTTTTTATATCATATAGTAGAGTCTGGTTTAGAGTTTGGGACAATGTACATGTGATAGATTAGCTGGATTCATATGGTTCCCATGGTGATCCTCATCTTCCATGATGCTCAATTTACATCAAGTTGTTGATAGTTTAAAAGGAAACTTTTGGGACCCAATTACAGTTGAGCACATTGTTTTACCCCTATAAATATGGCTAGAATGAGTGGAATATCTAGGTTTTAAAGGACGTTCTGAGAGCCATTATTTTATTTTTAGACCATAGATATGTGGATCACTTACTGATGGTGAAGGTTCACTATAATTGTAGTTATCACACCATTATTGGTATGGAACTAGTTGAGGAAAAATATAGAAGACCATATCAGTCACTGTTGGTCTAGATCGAGGTCAGCGAGACATCTCTTATTCATCAAGAACTAATGTATTAAATGTTGGAGAATGGTTCAGGTGATCCATGATAATTTAGGATAGCTCAATTTTGATGGAAATATTATGCAGACTAATTTCATTGATCATTGGTGTTCGAGTAGGGAGACCATGTCTTTCTGATATTCTCTCCCTGAAAAGGGATGCAGAGCATTTGTTTGGGAAGTATGTTTTTTCATGAGGCTCATCATGTCATACGAGTTTCTATATATGGTTAAAAAGGTCTCTTACTTCTTGACCTTACCCTAAAAAATGGACTGACTACGTGATGCCTTGCATGATTTGAATTAGAGGAGATATGTGCATGACATGTCACATATCATCAACTAGGGAGAGTTGGACATCATGGAAGGAGCAACCTTCTCAAAGCACATGGTGGTAATTGTGGGATGATAAAAGAGGATCCTATGTGAAAATTCCATTCCTTTATTTTAAGTGCTTTGGTATCATAGGAGAATGGTGGAGAGATCATGGGAGTGTTATGTCCCGATGTAGGATCAATCCCACAACTTTTTTTGTGAATCTTGTGCATTTGAGGGTGAGAAGACTTGATAAAGGGTAGAATGTAATGATTCTGGTTTCTATATTATGATCATTTGAATAATTATATATATATATATATTTAAATTTTTCCTCAGAGTTGGAAATATTTTTTGGGTTTCATAGGACCCCAAAATTAATATTTTCAAAATATTAATTTATATTAAATCACATGTGTCCATTTATTTGGAATGAATGGTTTTCCCATTGATTGGGACCTCAAATTGGAAATGAGAGACCATTTTTATTTCCAAAATGTGGGGTTTACCCTTGGTGTGATATAAACCAAAACCTAATCTACCTATTTAAATATATCATTGTGACGAATTCCCAGGGTTAGTTGTAGATCCTTGGGATATCAAAGTGGGGAAAGTGAGCTTTTCTAGTGGTGGAAACCTGGTAATGTGGATTGACGTCATTGATTTAGGGGATTCATGAGATGAATGATGAATGCATATGGGTATTCACCTTCATCGCTAGTGAACATGTTATTCATTGGTAATCATTCCGTTCTTGAGGTAGGGCTCATTATATTATGTATTTCCTCCCTTTCTTTAAATTGATGATCATGGATTTTATTATTTTCTTATTTTGTATCTTTTATTTATGTTTGTCACATGAAACCAATTAAATAATTTGTTGAACCTATTATTTATATGTTCTGTGAATGTGAATTCTATTTTATTCAAGTTTTATGATCATTCCCTAGGATCACATCACCCAATAATGAACTCATTATATTCTTGTATTTTCCCAACACAATTCTTCATGATTTTTATCATTGTCCCATAGGGTTAGCGATACGAAATTTTATTAAAGGATTTGATTATCATCAGTCCCCCATATTCATGGTGGTTGTGTGAATGAAATTGGGATCAATTTGTCACAGAAGGATCAAGACGTGTTGTGGGATGTCTGTGATGGAATCATGGATCATGACCCCCATATGGTGATGGGAGGCACATTGGCTAACCCCCATAGGAGAGCAGAGTTCCAACTTCCAACCACCGGAGGATAGGAATCAATAGGCAGAGGCTTTCCCATGCATTGTTTTCAAATTCAGGTGGGTCCAATGGTGAGGAAGGAGGAGAAAATCATAGATCTGGTGTCCATATGATGGAATGCTTCATTTCCTACAACAAATGTGACTACATGTCGTGTACCTAGAGTAACACATGCCATGTATCCTAGGATCTCATTGTGGATAGGGTTTTATCTTGAGATAATTATGAAACAACATGTGGCTGAGGGAACATGCCATGCGAGCCTACCCAGGAAGCCATGTCATGGGTTGATGCCACGCTCCCATATACCGGGGTGAGAAGACATGTCGTTTTCAAACTAGGGACACACCATTCAGAGGAACATGGCTACCCAAGTCATGTTCCATGATCATGCACCCATGACCTATGTTGAACTTACATGTTTTTTTCCCTTAGGTACATTTCATGTTGTGGGACATGGTTGTCTAATTCGTGTCTAGGGGAGGACATACCTCATGTTCAGATGATTCCCCATGCTGTGTGATCCTATGTGCACACCGTGTAATTTCCTTTTAAAATCTGATTGTAGCGATATGACACGGAAAGGGTTCACCTTCCTGAGAAATTCCTTGCACCCTAGTATGAAAATACATTTTACTCATTTCATAACCTTCTCTATTGAATATTTCAATATTTATGACCCATATTTGAAACATTGATTAGAATGTCATTATTAGTTATTTGTGTGTGATGTGATTGTCCCCATTTCTCAAAATCATAGGTATGATACAAGGTGACATAAGTGGGATCATTATTTTTGTGATGCTCAGCCTATGGTTATGATTGGGTGTGTAACCGTCATAGTGTTTTTTCGGTCAATATCGCCCTATGTCTCAAGGGTGCGGGTCTCGCATGACCTTTATATAGGTAGAGAATGTCCTCTATTTTTGAAGTAGTACTCCCTGGGTCAGTACTCCCTTGTCTCTCTAGGTTGCTGGTCTCCCATATCCTTAGAAATATTAACATGGTGATCCGCCACAGAACAAAGGGTGTGAGTCCCTTTTCTATGCATTGTTACTCCCTATCATTAAGCTCTTACATTGTTAAATTATTTCATTGGGGTTGTTCTCCCTAGGTTGTGCTGTAAAATAGTGAGTTGTGGGTCTTTAATACTCATTCTTTAGAGGTTACACGAGATAAATTATTAGGAGACAGTACTCTCTCGGCTTTGAAATGCAGTAATGAGGAGTGTGCCCTCTACTCTAATTCTCATGAGGTTGTGAAGAGTGTTTGGAATCAATTATAAGACTTTGGGGGCAGCCGATAGGCTAATCATTATTATATGTCTATGGAGATGGATATCCACTCTCTGTCTTCATTTGGGTTTCACTCTAGCATATGTGATGTCAGTTTTTATTTACCCTTTTTCTTATGGTTTGTCTTGACATTTTTATTTCTATTTCTTACATTTTTCGTTTTTGTGGTGCCCTACCGGGTATGTATACACTCACCCCTGCATCGCATTAGATTTATCCACACATGTTGTGTGTTATGCAGATGATAAATATATTGATAGTGACTATGGTAGACTTGGTATCAAGTGATATTTTTAGTACATTATGGTGATGGCCATGTTTTTTGGTTGAACTATAAGATCTTAAATCATTCCCCTCCTCTTCTCTACACTTTAAAATTGTTTTCAATTCAGATTTCCCATTGTTTTCAATTTGGGCATATGTTTTCCCATTTATATAATTTTTATCCCCTCTCTGCGCGTTGATTTATTTCCCTAGAGGTTGTTGCATGCATTTATTATACTATATATTTTTGGTTTATTATTATATTTCTTCGTTTTTGTATATAGTTGGATGTGTGTGTAGGTACTATGGGATAGGGACTCTCATTTCTATTATATTCTTACTCAGTACTTGTCTCCAAACCGTGGCCTATGGGGAACATGCATGGGGTGTCACTCTTGGTTTACTTATGTCCCAGGAGGGGTCTGCATGGTTCTATTCATAATAGGAAAGAACTGGATTTTCAAATTCATGGTAAAATATTCCTCACGTATATGGACTTGAGGATAGTAAACTTCCATTTCATAGTATTCCATATCTTTTATTATTCCCAATTATCCTTCCATGTGGTAGTAATATTTAATGTTCATTGAATTCCTCCCATGTTTTTTGGATTTCTATCTTCTCTTTAAATGAGTAAATATGGTATGCATAATATTTGTAAATTTTTTAATGTAATGATAACGGGATAATTGACCAATCCCAACAATAATATTATTTTTGTGACTCATTAAATTCCATCTAATTTTAGTTTTTTTTTTGATATTTACTCATCAATATAAATAACTCTTATGTAATTCCATTTTACCCCATGTGGAAAAGTTCATTATTCTTATGTATCAATTAGAAAATGTGTTTTACTCATATTTATACTATAATTTTATGCTTATATATTCCCTGGTTCTTTGAGAAGACAATTATTTATTATCATATTTAGCTCTATTGAAAATGGAATTACCATTGTATATTAGAGTTGGGTACTCTTATGTATTGATCACCAGGTCAAATTTATAAATAGATGTATAGGAGTGACCTTTATGTATTGATGTATATTTTGGGTTACTTTTATATATTGGGGAAATTTATTTTACACATCAAATGATTACTTTTACACATCCATGGAATTATCCAAATTTCACTTCACTTCTTCTACTGACCTTCATGTATAACTTAGGGACAATTAGGCATCCCATCTTCTTGTCAAATTGTCTAATCAACATTAAAAATGACTCTTATGTATGACGCATATAGCCCATATATAAGTGTATTTCCCATTTAAATATAAAAACAAAATAAAATAAAGACTTTACAAATAAATCATAATTAAATAAGAATACTTAAAAACACATTAATTAATACATTTTTAAAATAAGATATAATTTTGTTCCTAAAAACTAAAAATGTGATAATTGCTTGTAAAATGATAAAATAGTTTGGAATAAACCATTTAATTCAAGATATATAAAAAATATTGAGCTCTATCAATTCCTCCACACATAAAAATTACACTCTTAGAAAACCATCTAATACCAAGGTCAATCTAGATTGATCAATATATTAATTTAAACACTTTTAAATTATCATATACAAAGAAATATCATGCTTAATATATGGATATCAACTCCCTAAAAATCAATCATAAAAATTCGTTCAATATTTTAGTAACCCTCATGTGATGTTATTGCTTACCACCATAATGATATCCCTCTCTACAGTCAAGGTTTTTTATATGATTGTTTACTCATTCTCAAGTGTTTGTAATATTACCACAAGATTTATTCTTTTTGAGGAATCATCGAGAGTCACAACGTCAAAAACAAGAAAAAAAGAAAGAAAAGAAAGCAAATGACACAGCAATTTACGTGGTTCGGGAATAATCCCTACGTCCACAGGAGAGGAATAAATTCACTAAGTTGGGAGCAAAAATTACAGTGGGGGTTTTTCAGTAGTAAAACCCTAGCCCGAAATGGGCTACATATGAAGAAGACGGTCCACTATTCCGAATAGTAGTCTGCGTTGCAATAGTGATCGGCGGATCACTTTGTCAAAAGTGCTACAGTGTCTGCCGGATGGAAGTCAAAAGCGCTATAGTGAATTTCACCCCGAAGTCCGCACCGCTACAATGCCTGTCAGTGTCAGTCGGTCTGCTCCGCTACAGTGGTCCGCATTGCTACAGTTGCAGGCCACAAGAATTCGGCCCAACCGGATCGGGCAACACCAATCCAACACTTCTTTTCTAGTATCTCTACTTAACACAAGCATAAAATTGTTTCAATCATTAGGAATTAATGTCGTTAAATATATGGTTAAGTTCTTTCGAGTTTTAAATGTGAAAAACTTGGAGGAACAATGATGATGGTTTGGATGTAAATGAAGTAAAACACATGATGTCCATTTTTGCCTCAATAATAGTATCCTCATTCTTTATCCTTTTCAAATATTTTACCTTTAAACACATTTTAATAAACTTGTGCAGTCCAAGCATTAAATGTTTTAGTTGAACCAATTATTTATTCATTTTATACTTCTCTTATTCTCTCCACCTTCTTATTAGTAGATATATATAATTTTATTTTTTTCTTGCATGGAATCTATATAAATATTTTATTCTTTTAAAGTTAGAGAGGCATCTATGATCTTCAAAAGGTTGTGTTAAATTCCTTGAACCATATTGTAATATATTTTCCTTTTATCCCTAATTATTTTTCTTTTTTAATAGTTATTCCCAACAAATAGCTTCAATAATACCCTAATAAGGTTCACCTAGTTTCCAAATAAATTCATAATAGGTCACATCACAACGTAGCCCCCCCCCCCCTCACACTATTGAGTTCAGCTATAATCATGAATTTAATAATAGATCTTGTTTGAAAGTTATTTCAAGATTATTATGTTTCTACCTGAAAAGGTTATTCATGGATAATAGGGGATTTCAAGGATCATAAATAAAGGGATATATTAAAATTGAGGTGTAAAAATAGAAATTAAAATGAATATTATTTCTTCAATATTTATCAACAAAATTTCATGAACTCTAACAACATTGATAAGGAAAAAAATAATGTTTATATCTCACAACGCACCTCAAAACTCTCAAGAAAAATAGGAAACTAAAGAAGTTAGGAATTTTTTTTGAAACCTATGATTATGTGAAAGATATAGATTGAAAAAAATAGTACTCATGGGGTTCACATTTGATCAAACATCATTAAATGGAGATTTTTGAAATCATGGAATAAAATCCATTCCGAAATCATTTAAATCCTTAATATATTTAATTAATTAATTTTATAAGAATACCAAGATGATCTAAATCTTTATAAACATTGATTAGAATAACAATATGTCCCAAAAATAGGGAAAATGCAAACAAATAAAATATCCTAAAATAGACTAACATTCCACAGTTGAGATTTTTTTTGTCTTTCATTTCAACTCATGTAAAATTAAAAATAATAGGGGAACTAAACTAAATAGAAGGAAAGATATAACCTAAGTTTATTTAGGTAGTGTAACGATTGAGTTAAGATCCTAGTTACTACCACTAAAAAACTATATGAAAACAAGAATCAAAATATGAAAACATTAATAAAAACAAAATAAATAAAATGAAATAGAAATAGAAAGCTGAATTGGTTTGAATAAAAACTGAGAGGGTTTTAGGCTATGTATAATATTATATTATACATTATAAAATTAATCATATGATGTCGATGCATCCTTTATAATACTCAAAAACATTTAAAACTCATTATCAATGTTAAATTCATTGATAGATTTTTATTACTGATCTTTTTCATATAAATGATATTTTGTGACTATAAGAGCTTCAACCATATTTGGGATTAGTCATATATCATAATCCCTAATAACTTATTTACCTACAAAAAATGGAATTTTATGCAAGTTTTGAAATAATTACAATAAGTAAATTATGAGAAAGTTATGAAATTAATGGACATTTTTATTCGAAATCTCTTCATTAATTTAAAATATAAAATCCGTAATCGTAATAAATTAGATATCATAACTATCATTGTAGTTTATGTGTATATGTACTAGTAAATTCCAAAACTCATTTATTTTGTATAGCCTCCATATACATCAATTGTAATGAGAATAATTTCTCGGTTTTATGTGTTTTCATCCAATATCATTTCATTTAATCAATTTATATACATGGTATATTTTTTATGAAAATAAAATATTACATTGAATTACCAATCATCATAGAAAATTATTCACAAAAAATAGTCTGGTTTCATTGCAAATTAGATCCAATAAAACTAAAATTCCAAAAACAATATTTAATTGGTTAAAATATTTATACATTTATTATTTTTTGTCAATAAAATTTTGAATATAATATTTTTAAAATATATATTTTATAAATAAATATATAATATTCACTAAATCATGTAAAACTGATGGTGAAGTATTGTATATATATAAAAAAGTTGATTTTTTCAAGTACATAAAAAATATATAGTTTAGCATTATTGTAATAATTTTCATATATGAAAATATATCTATTTTGTACTATTATAGACTTGAAAAATAAATATATTTCTATTTACTACGAGGAAAACACAAATTTGTAGTGGGTACTTTTTCAATGTCTCGTGGTTTTAACAACTAATATTTAATTGATAACAATTTTTAAAACTATCATGAATTAATAAGTAGACTATTAATTATTGATGGGTTTTTTAAACATGAATTAATTATTTTATAATACACCACAATTTTAAAATAATACTATATTTGGTAGCGTGTATGACATGCAACACCGAGAATAAACAATGAAATATATTATTTTAAATATGATTGTTATAACCAAACCACTGAATTGGTAGTTAAGAATATTACTAACCAAATTATGAAATATAAGAATAATTTTACTACTCAATACAAATTTAATGATTATTTCAATGAAAATAATCACTCAATTTTTTCTAAAGTCATTTTATGCTTAAAAAATACTCATTCTACATAAATGGTTTTAATAATTATTATGATAAAAATATTATAATTATTTTATTCCAATTTTATAAAATGTTTTTTATAAAAATGATATGATTTTTTATATAATCAAATCAAATATTACTTATCGTTAAATTTTGGATTTTTTCTAAAAAGTTTAATTTTTCACTGAGTAGTGAAAAATAGTGATTTTATAGGAAATTGCCTTTTCTATTCAAGTATTTTATGAGTCCCATATTATTTTGAATTTATTTTAAATTTTAATTAGATATTTTTTATTAAATTTATTCCTATTAATTTCATTTGGACCAAAATTATGATAAATTTTAATATAAAATCATTATTATACTCAAAAATGCATTTTTTTTTAAAAATTGTTCTCATTGTGTTTTTCATGTTTATTATAAAAGTAATTTATGTCACTTATGTAGATTGAATTTTATAAAATAGTTTCCATATTTTTAATAATATTATAAAAACTTAGTAAATAGTTCAACTTTATTTTTGGCCATAATTAATACTATCCTTGGGAAAATTATTGTCATTACAAAATGAGTAAAATAGGTACATCAAGGTTGCAACTATAAAATAAGAATTAAACATAATCCATGCACTTACCTATACTTAATTATACGATTTTAATTCGAAAAACCAATTTATATATTTAAAAATATTTAATTTGGGTTTTTATTCTCTTTCACAAAGGCCATTATATTATTTTATGAAATGAAAAATTCAAAAATGTATTTTTCTTGATTTTAGTACAAATAATATTTTATAACAAGGATTAAAACAAGTCATGAATGGATATAATGGTTAATTTGGAATATTAATAAACTTATTCTATGTAGTTAATTTTTTTTAAATTAAGTTATGAAATAATTACCTTAAATTCTTATGCAATTCCTATACAGTGCTTGTGAAATTTGTAGAAAAATCAAGTAAATGGTATTAAAAAAATCAAAAATTAATATTTTTGGGTAATTTATTGTATTGAAATAATTTTATAGATAAATATAGTGTATTAGGTAATTTTTAAAAGTTTTCATTGAAATTAAATTACAATATTTATTTTTTAAAATTCAAATTATGCGAATAGTCTTGAAAATGATTTTAAGGGTATGTTATCATTAATAATATTTTATTAAAATATTTAAAATAAATAAAAAACATAACTTTATCAAATTTAATGGGTTATATTATATAATATCATCCATTTTCCAATTATTAATTAGGTTTTCTTATATATAGTATCTTTATTGACCCCTAAAGTGTAAAAATATTATTATTATAATAATAATTAAATAAGTTTAATATGGGGTTTAAAACAAATAGATAAGGGTTATGAAATCACCAAAATGTCTAAAACTTTTATTGTATTATATTATATAGACTTATATCCATAATATATTTTCAATATATATATTTTGTTCCACATTAAAATGAAAACTAATTTATATTAATTTAAACATTATGTAATTCCAAGTGTACCCCTCTCCTTACATATAAAAAGACATCACCTCTCCTCTATTCCTAACATTTCATGAGACACATAGATCGACATATAAATAATAAAATCCCTTTGTATATTTCTTATTATCACGAACCGTCCTCGGGGCCCGTGCCATGACTACCCCAAGCCCGCCTTCCATAGGCCAGGGGCTGGTGACTAGCACCAAAGGCGTAAATCCTGATAAAAAGGGAAGGCATTGCCTTTATATAAGTAAAAAAACACAACAAAGTACGCAAATGAAGTAAGCACTAAGTAAAACTGAGTACAAAAGTAAGTGCTGAAAATTAAATGGGCAAGTATACAAACCCAACTGAAGGTACAGTACAACTGAAAAGGAAAGTACAAAAGCAGTAAAGTAAAGTGGCAACCACTGAGTCGTCCTCTGGGAATCCCACCTGAAGGGTGGCTACAGATAGTCTCATCGGTGCCTCAGGTCTGTCCGTCTGCTCTGTGTACGTCCCGCCAGGTGGTCCACCTCTGGATACCGTCCAGCTCCACAAGCTTCAACCACGATCAGTGATGTCCGTCGTCTGCAACCAACACAACATTGTGCGGGAAATGCCCATGAAGAAGTGAGTATACGATACTAAGTAGGGACCCCGAGACCCCCGAAGGTCTCCCAGAATCCATGAAGGATAAAACAAAAAGGAAAAGAACAAACACGAAGAATCAACCAACCCTACTTAGGTATATACCCAAACATATACCTAAGTTATCAATCTCAGTTTGGCTCCAACTCTCGAGCCCAAGCACAACCCAGTCCACACAGGAAAAGTCAATCACACTGATGGTAATGATTGAAAGTCCAGACTCAGCTCACACCGATATACTACTTACGAAGAGGGGTGGATATGATTAGATATAGTCTCTGAATCATCTCCTCTACCGAACCCACGTAGGATCCAAGTACAGAAGTCGTCGATGCCGAACCCACGTAGGATCCAAGTATAGTAACCATCGCTACCGAACCCACGTAGGGTCCAAGTACAGTCGTCATCACTGCTGAACTCATGGAGGATCCGAGTACAATCTTCCTCACTACCGAACCCACGTAGGATCCAAGTATAGTCTTCTTCGTCGTCGAACCCACGGAGGATCCTAGCACGGTAGTCGTCGCAGTCGCAGCCAGCTCTAGGGTTCCCGCACACAACGTACTTGATTCTAGGAGGGGCCGCTCCTCGAGTAAAGGGGGTTGATACATCAACTATCACAAAGTCCAGAGTTGATGTATCCCAAAGTTCAGACTCATAAAAAGGAACTCAATGCGACAGACGGCGTGTCAATCGAACGCCCGGTCTGAGAGATATTGGTTGTTTCGTTCTAGGGGCACGGTTGGAAATATGCTCGTTCCAAACCCGGACGTTTACCAATGTTTCCCAAAACTCACTTAGAGTATTGAAAAAAGGACCGCCTCGTCGTTAGGGTCCCAGTTCCACAGATGGCGCGTCGATCAGACGCGCGGTCTTTAAGTTATTCACGTTTAAGTGAATAACAAGCCCGACCCGTTAAGCCCCGTGGGCTGGCGGGTTAGGTCACCCAGTTTTGGCGGGTCTGACCCGGTAGGGGTGTCGGACCGGCCCAAAGGTTTGCGTGGCCCGGCCTGAGGGGCGCGGCCCGGCTCGAAGAGAGCGCGGCCCGGCCCGGTGGGGTGCGGCCCGGCCGGGCGCGGCCTAGCTGGGCACATGGCCCAGCTGGCTCAGCCCGAAGGCCTAGCGGTCCAAGCCCCCCCCCCCCCGGATGTCCGAACCGGCGACGCCATATGGCTCCGCCCTCCCAATCCGGCCCGCTAGGACGGCCGGCCTTCTAGCGCAAGCGTCCCGCACGGGTGGGCCACTGGTTCTCCAGCGCGGTGCCCTCCTGGCGCCACGGCTTTGCTCCGCCCGGCCGGCCGACGGTCCGACCGGTTCTTCCGCCGAAGCGGCCTACAATGGGGGGTCGTGGTTCCGGCTGCATAGCCGGCGTGACGGCGCCGGCTTCCTCCACCGCGGCCTGTGCTGGCCACGGCTCCGCGTCCCCGGCACGGCGCGACGACGCCGTGCTTCCTCCACCGCGGCCCGCTTGGCCGCAGCTTTTCTTTGTGTGTGTGAAAAAGGCCCTCGCGCCGCTGGTCTCTTCCACGTTCCGCCTCCGATCGTCAATTCCATAATTAAACAAGATCAAACGGAGGGTCGTCAGGTCGTGTTCGTTCGGCCCGTGCCCTCCGCCTTAAGTGATACCAATAGGCCAAGACAAACAAGTTTTAACAACAATGAACCGAGGCACAAATTTAATCAATTAAAATTGAACATAACCCCTACCTCGATAATTGACATCGCACGTCGAGCGTCGTGGAATACGGCATTGTGAGGAAAGGTTTCATAGGAAATGTCGAAGGGCATCCGAGGAGGAAGCGACATCTACTCACTTGTCTCGGAGAAGAGAAAGGAAGGTGTGTTGTCATTCTTCGTGGATCCAGAATTCTTCGTCGAAGAAAACTCTGTTCTTCGTCAGAGAATAAAACTATTCTCTTAAGATCTCTCTCCCTTCACACAATGAATTCTCCTCCAAAATAAAATAATAATATACTCCTATTATTTTATTTAATACAAACCATTTAAAATTCAATCATTCAAACACTTGACTAATTAAATGAAGAGGTTCCATTTATTAATTAAGGTATGTTGGAAAAGGTTAAAGAGGGAGAGAGGTAGAGGAAAGGTCCTCATAAATTAAAGGGGTTGTCATGAAT
Organism: Viscum album; assembly: GCA_963277665.1. NCBI lineage: Eukaryota > Viridiplantae > Streptophyta > Magnoliopsida > Santalales > Viscaceae > Viscum > Viscum album. Next base: position 1,482,105,532 of record OY728166.1, read on the forward strand.
TAATGAGTGAGGAAGGTGGAGAGTTTGGAAATTAAAGGGGTGTTTCCAATTTAATGAAGGGGGTTTAAGGAGTTTAGGGGAAAATGAAATGTTGCGGCTCATGTGGGCCCCACCTCTTAAACATCCACACTTGGGTAGTTATGTGGTTGTGGGTACCACCCTTAACTCCCCTTTGTAGGATATAACTACCTCAGATAAAAATAGAATTGTACACACCAATTTTATTTATTTAATTCTAGATTCCCAAAGATTAAATTTAGACTCGCATAAAATGCAACTGCTATGAAGGTACCCTTAAGCGATTACCGGCACTACGAGTTCATCGGAGCCCTCGGATCTCAATGCCGAGTACCGGTTCAAAAGATATAAAAACTCGCTCGTTCATTTACTGAACGTACCCAAGCTAAACTTCAAAAATTGATTCCGAGCACACTGGGCCTCAGAATCAGGTGCCATCAGAAGCCACAGACTTGTAAAATTCCAAAGTATTTAAGAAAACAAAATATTGAAATTTCCAGGTCTTTACATTACTCCCGCCTCAGGGATTTATGTCCCCATAAAGCTACAACATAAACTAGGGAAACAAATGGGGGTATTATGCACGCATATGTGCCTCTCGCTCCCATGTGCTCTCCTAGAGGTTCTCGTGCTGCCAACAAATGTGCACCAGAGGAATCGACCATCCACGTAGGACCCTCTCTTGTTGATCCTCAATCTCCACTGGGACCTCCATGAATATAGCCCCGTTATCGATGTCCATCTCCCCATGATCAATGATGTGGGTTGGGTCAGGCACATATCTACTCAGCTGAGATACTTGGAAGATTTCATGCACCCGGTGCACCTGAGGTAGAAGGGCCAGGCGGTAATCCACCTCGCCTACCCTACTGAGGACCTAGAAAGGTCCGATGAAGTGCGGAGATAACTTGCCGCCCTGGCCAAATCTCTGTAGTCCACGTCGAGGAGAGACCCATAAGAAAACATGATCGCCATCCTTGAACTCCAATGGTATCTGTCTCTTATCAGCATAGGACTTCTGTCTGCACTGTGCAGTCCTTATCCTCTCCTGGATGATATGCACCTTCTCCGTCGTAGCCTAACCCATCTCTGGTCCTACTAGTGCTGACTCCCCGGGGTCAGTCCAGCACAGAGGTGATCTGTAGGGTCGGTCGTACAGTGCCTCGTATGGTTCCATCCCGATGGTGGAGTGGTAGCTATTATTGTATGAAAACTCCACCATGGGTAGGTGATCCTCCCAGTTGTGACCAAAGTCAAGGACACATGCACGGATCATGTCCTTAATAGTCTAAATGGTCCTCTTCGTCTGCCTATCCGTCTGAGGATGAAAGGTGGTGCTCAGGCGTAGCTGCGTCCCAAATGCCTCCTACAACCCCTTCCTAAGCCGGGAAGTAAAGCGAGCATCTCGATCGTAGACGATAGACGATGGTACACTATGAAGTCGTACAATCTTCTGAATGTAGAGGTGTCCCAAGCTCTCTACTGAGCCCTGCTCTCTGATCGATATGAAGTGGGCCGACTTGGTGAGTCAGTCTACGATCACCCAGATGGAGTCGTGTCCTCTAAAATTACGTGGAAGTCCCGTCACGAAATCCATGGATATCCTGTCCCACTTCCATTCCAGAACCTCTAAGGGCTGTACCAAGCCTGCTGGTACCTGGTGCTCCGCCTTCACTTACTAACAAGTGAGGGATTGAGAAACAAACTCTGCTACAACATTCTTCATACCCAGCCACCAGTGCTGTCATCTGAGTTCCTGGTACATCTTCGCCACTCCTAGATGTACCTCTAGAGGGGAAGTGTCAAACTCCCTTATCACTTCCTCCTCTAGTGCTACTGGTACCATTGTACGTCCCATGAAGAGGATGACGTGCTCTCCTCCTTCAGAAATTCCATCAGGCGCCTTCCTTGTGGAAATCTGAGTGCGTCGTGTCTCACAGTCAACGTCCCCAAGCTGTGCCTCTCTAACCCACTGAAGTAGTGGTGGAGTAACTATAAGGGACTATAGAAAAGCTGCCCCATCTCTATCCACGAAGGATATTTGCAGAGTGGCTAACTACTCTGTCTCCTCTCCAAGTAGCTGAATGCCCAATCTCCTGCTGAGAGCACCAGCTACTACGTTCACCTTCCCAGAATTATATATTATCTCAAATTCATAGTCCTGGAGGAACTCGAGCCATCACCGATGTCTTAGGTTTAGGTCCTTCTGCGAGAAAATGTACCTGAGACTCTGGTGGTCAGAGTAGACTGTAAAGCGCTCGCCCATCAGATAGTGTCGCCACATATTCAGGGCGAAGACCACTACTACTAACTCCAGGTCATGGGTAGTGTAGTTTTACTCATGCTACCTCAACTTCTGTGAACCATAGGCAATCACTGCCTGCTCCTGCATCAGGACACACCCGAGTCCGGTCCCTGATGCATCGCAGTAAACCACGTACCCAACACCCTCCTTTGGTAGCCTCAAGATGGGTGTACTGGTCAATCTATGTCTTAGCTCTTGGAAGCTCTGCTAGCATCTCTCTGACCAGACAAAGGTTTTACCCTTCTTCGTTAAAGCTGAAAGTGGTGCTGCAACTCTGTAGAAGTCTGGCAAAAATCTCGAATAGTACCCAGCCAGACCTAGGAAACTCCACACCTTCGTCACGCTCTTGGGTGACTCCCAACGAAGTACTGCCTCGATCTTCGCAAGATCCACTGCAACTCTTGCCTCCGAGGTGACGTGCCCCAAAAATTGAACCTCCCAAATCTAGAACTGGATCTTCGAGAGCTTACCATAAATCTGGTTCTCTCAAAGTGTGTCCAGTACAACCCGTAAGTGGTAGGCATTCTCTTCCTCAGTAGCCAAGTAAAACAGTATGTCATCAATGAAGACTATGACAAAACGATTAAGGTAATGCTGGAAGATCCTATTCATGATACTCATGAACACTTCTTGTGTGTTGGTTATGCCGAAGGGCATAACCAAGAACTCATAGTGTTCATACCTACATCTAAAGGTCGTCTTTTACATATCCTCGTCTCGAACTCTGAGCTGATGATAGTCTGACCTGAGGTGTATCTTCAAGAACCATTGTGCTCCCTTGAGCTAATCAAAGAGGTCCTCAATCCTCGGGAGTGGGTAATTGTTCTTTACTATCACTTGATTCAGGCGAAGGTAGTTGACACATAGTCGTAAGCTCCCATCCGCCTTCTTGGAGAATAAAATCGGAGAAGCCCAGGGTGAAACACACGGTCAGATGAATCCCTTTCCCTGCAAGTCTTCCATCTATACTCACAGCTCTCGAAGCTCGATGGGAGCCATCCGATATACTGGAGTAGATATCGGTGTTGTCCCGGGGTACACGTCTATGTAGAAGTCTACCTCTCTGCGAGGAGGTATTCCTGGAACATCGTCAGGAAAAACGTTTGCACACTGATCCACCACAACAGTAAAACTCGGAATCCACACATCAACCGCTCATAGGATGAGACTAGCCAACTGATGTGTGATTGGCTTCCCCCTCCTCTACATAAGTCCATCTTGCCCTGTAAAGGCTCCCTTCTCACCGGTGAAGGTGAACCTACTCCCATCTATGCAGACACACTGCACTTTGCGCCTAATATAGTTGATCTGAGCATGGACTGTAGACAACCAGTCCATACCCAAGTTGACGCCGTAAAGACTCGACACCACTACAAGAAGATATCATCCGAAGCTCTCTCATCCTAGAGTAAGCTCACACTGTCGGCACCAGTGCGTAATCGTCGAGTCTGCTCCCATAGGAGTCTTTAGTCATAAGTATTGGGCCAACGGCTCTGTCGGAATCTCCGAGCTCCAAACAAGGGCAGCAGCAATGAAAGAATGACTCGATCCTGTGTCTATAAGAAATGTATCAAGGGTGGAGTAGACATAGATTGTACTTCAAATCATCTATAGTGTGCTGTGGTTATAGGCCTCGACTGCCTGGAGCTGAGCCTACCCTTGTCTTCCAGCTCCCTGTGGTTGGGGTGGTCCTCCTTGTGGTGGTGGTGGTAGAGCCTCAAAGCGTCGTCCACCACCTGCTGCTCGGCCAGCTCCTATGCCTCGTCCGCTTGCTCCTTGTGGACCGCCACGGTCGAAACTCTGCCTCATCCTGGGAGGTCCCTCTACTGTCTGCTGCTCCTCTGCACAGCGGGTCAGGCAGTCACGAGCCATGTGGCCCTGCCCACCGCATGCATAGCATTTCCTGCCCCTCGTATGGATGGCTCTTATTTGTGTTCCCCGCACATCCGAACCAGTATCCTGAGGTCACCCACCTGATGGCCTGGTCCGCTTGGACCTCAGCGACATCTATCTACTGTTGGCTACAGAATACTCCACCACGTGTTTCCCTACGGTGGATCTCGCTGCTGGCGTCAGATCAGCAAGAAATCTCTCTACAATAAGGGCTCGCTCCAGTAATCCTGCCTGCGTCGGAATGCTGAGGGAGATCATTGAAGCCCTGATCTCATGTTGTAGTCCCTGCTCAAAGGTCCGGGGCCAGAAGAATGGGTCTCGTACCAGGTCCATGGAGTAGCGCGAGAGGTCGGTAAATCTCGCAGAGTACTAGGCTACTATCACGTTGCCCTACCGCAGCTGTAGTAACTCCTAGATGCGCACCGCATGGAGGGTGGCTAGAACAAACTCCGTGAAGAAGAGGCTCTCGAAGTCCGTCCAAAGTAGAGATGCCTCATCGTGCACCTGGAGCATCAGGCTCCACCATCTACCTGCTTCTTCATGCAGGAGACTCGCGGCAAGGATAACTATAAGGTCTACTGGTGTCCCTACCAATCTGAAGACTCTGACGATAGCCTCCAGTCAATCCTTGGCTGCCTGAGGGTCCGTCTCTCCATGGAAACTGGGAAGCTTCTATCGCTGAAACTCGTGCAACGCACTTAGGTGGTGTGTACTCTCTACTACTGGGGCTGGTGGCATCGGTGGCTCAGTGGGTAGTGGTATTGCTGGTGCCTGCGCTGTAATGGGGCCCTGCATCGAGGCCTCATCACTCGGTGGGCTGCCATCTTGCACATAACTTGGAACCCTAGCTGGCTGCCTTCGTGGGGACATCCTGAAAAGAAACCGGTGCGCCACGGTCAAAAAATATACCTGGTGAGCTGACACAAAGTAATCCCAAAGAAAAATTTTGAAACACACATGCAATCAGTGTTTTCGAGCACTGAGTCGGAAATCAGAAGTCAGGGTCCTGGTGTATGGATACGTCGGCCACCACCGCAACACTTGACTCCCTGGACTTAAAACCACACTCAATACTCTTAACATTATTGCTTCACAGAGAATAAATTACCAGAGTCCTGAGTTCTATGGTAGAACCTCCCATTGAAACCAATTTGTCATGACCCATCCTCGGGGCCCGTGTCGTGACTACCCCAAGCCCGTCTTCCATAGTCCAGGGGCTGGTAACTAGCACCAAAGGTGTAAATCCTGATAAAAGGGAAGGTATTGCCTTTATATAAGTAAAAAACAAAATAGATTACGCAAGTGAAGTAAGCACTAAGTAAAACTGATTACAAAAGTAAGTGCTAAAAAGTAAATGTGCCAGTATACAAACCCAACTGAAGTTACAGTACAATTGAAAAGGAAAGTACAACAACATTAAAGTAAAGCGGAAACCACTGAGTCATCCTTCGGGAATCCCACCTGAAGGGTGGGTACAGATAGTCTAGTCGGTGCCTCGGGTCCGTCTGTCCACTCCGTGTACGTCCCGCCAGGTGGTCCACCTCCGGATACCTCCATCTCCACAAGTCTCAATCCCGATCAGTGTTTTCCGTCGTCTGCAACCAACACAATGTTGTGCGGGAAATGCCCGTGCAAGGGAGAGTATATGATACTCAGTAGGGACCCCAAGACCCCCGAAGGTCTCCTAGAATCCATGAAGGATAAACCACAATGGAAAAGAACAAACACAAAGAATCAAACAACCCTACTTAGGTATACGCCCATACATATACCTAAGTTATCAATCTCAGTTCGGCTCCAACTCTAGAGCCCAATCACAACCCAGTCCATACAGGAAAGAAGTCAATCACACTGATGGTAATGATTCAAAGTCAAGACTCATCTCACACAAGTATACTACTTACGAAGAGGGGTGGAGATGATTTGATATAGTCTATGAATCATATCCTCTACCGAACCAACGTAGGATCCAAGTACAGAAGTCATCACTGTCGAACCCATGTAGGATCCAAGTACAGTCTTCATTGTTGCTGAACTCACATAGGATCCAAGTATAGTCATCATCGTTGCCGAACCCACAGAGGATCCAAGTAAAGTTTTCCTCACTTCCGAACCCACGTAGGATCCAAGTATAGTTGTCTTCGTCATCGAACCCACAGAGGATCCCATCACGGTAGTTGTCATAGTCGCAGCCAGCTCTAGGGTTCCTGCACACAGTGTACTCGATTCCGGGATGGTCCGCTACTCGAGTAAAGGGGGTTGATACATCAAATGTCACAAAGTCCAGAGTTGATGTATCCCAATGTTCAGACTCATCAAAATGAACTCAACTTGACAGACGACATGTCAATCGGACGCCCGGTCTGAGAGATATTGGATTCTTGGTTCCAGGGGCCCAGTTGGAAATATGCTCGTTCCAAACTCGGTCGTTTACCAAAGTTTCCGAAAACTCAATTAGAGAATTTCAAAAGGACCGCCTCATCTTTAGGGTCCCAGACCCGCAGACGGCGCGTCGATCGGACGCGCGGTCTTTAAGTTATTCTCTTTTAATTGAATAACTGGCTCGGCCCGTTAAGGCCCATGAGCTAAAGGGTCGGGTCACCCAGTTTTGGCGGGTCTGACCCGGTAGGGGTGTCGGACCGGCCCAAAGGTTCGCGCGGCCCGGGCCGAAGAGAGCGCGGCCCGGCTGGCTCGGCCAGCTGGCCGAGCGGTCTGAGGGGGCGCCCCCCCCCCCCTAGCTGTCCAAACCGGCGGCGCCATATGGTGCTTCCCTCCCAAACCAGTTGGCCTTCTGGCGCAAGAGGCCTGCACGGGCAAGCCGCGGGTGCTCCAGCACGGCACCCTCCTGGTGCTGCGGCTTTTCTCCGCTCGGCCAGCCGACGGGCCGGCCGGTCCTTCTACCGAAGTGGCCTGCAATGTGGGATGTGGTTCCTACTGCACAACCGACTTCGGCTTCCTCGGCTGCGACCTGCGCTGGCCGCGGCTCCGCGTCCCCAGCACGGCGCGATAGAGTCGTGCTTCCTCCAACACGGCCTGCTTGGCCACGAATTTTCTTTGCGTGTGCGACGACGGCCCCTGTGCCACCGGTCTCTTCCACGTTCCACCTTCGATCGTCAATTCTATAATTAAACAAGATCAAACAGAGGGTCGTCGGGCCGTGTTCGTTTGGCCCGCGCCCTCCGCGTTAAACGATAGAAATAGGCCGAGACAAATAAGGTTATACAATGACGAATCGAGGCACAAATTTAATCCATTAAAATTGAACATAAACCCTACCTCGATAATTTACATTGCACGTCGGGCGTCGTGGAAGACGGCATTGCAAGGAAAGGTTTCGTAGGCGACGTCTAACTACGTCCGAGGAGGAAGCGACGTCTCCTCACTTGTCGTGGAGAAGAGAAAGGAAGTTGTGTCGTCGTTCTTCGTGGATCCGGGATTCTTCATCGAAGAAAATGCCGTTCTTCGTCGGAGAAGAAAACTATTCTCTCAAGAGATCTCTCCCTTCACACAACGAATGCTACTCCAAAATAAAATAATAATCTACTCTTATTATTTTATTTAACACAAGCCATTTAAAATTCAAACATTCAAACACTTAATTAATTAAATGAAGAGGTTCCATTCATTAATTAAGGTATGTTGGAAAAAGTTAAAGAGGGAGAGAGGGAGAGGAAAGGTCCTCATAAATTAAAGGGGTTTTAATGAATTAATGGAGTGAGGGAGGTGGAGAGTTTGGGAATTAAAGGGGTGTTGCCAATTTAATGAAGGGGGTTTAAGGAATTTAGGGCAAAATGAAAGGTTGGGGCTCGTGTGGGCCCCACATCTCAAACATCCACACTTGGGTAGTTAGGTGGTTGTGGATCCCACCGTAGACTCACCTTTGTAGGATATAACTACCTCAAATAAAAATAACATTGTACAAACCAATTTTATTTATTTAATTCTAGATTCCCAAATATTAACTTTCGACTCGCATAAAACGCAAATGCGGTGAAGGTCCCCTTAAGTGATCACTGGCGCTGCGAGTTAATCAGTTCCCTTGGATTTATATTCCGAGTACCGTTTCAAAAGATAGAAAAACTCACTCGTTCGTTTACTGAACGTACCCAAGCTAAACTTTGGAAATTGATTTCGGGCACATCGGGCCTCGAAATCAGGTGCCGTCTGAATCCACTAACTCGTAAAATTCCAAAGTATTCAAGAAGAAAATTTCCTAGAAATTTCTAGGTCTTTACACTTATACACATTATAGAGTTGATTTTATTCTTAAATTACAATTCCTAGGGTATTTAAGGATGAAACCAAATGAGGTTCTTCAAAGAGTACGTAGTCCTCAAAACCGAGCATTTTCATTTTACCTATTCTTAATCCTCATTCATTTCTGGAATAACCATTCTAATATAAAAATATCAGTATCTCTTATATAAATATATTTCATAATATTTATACCATAATATTATTATTCTCTTTTTTTTGTCAAATTGGAAATGAAACCATCGTTTATGCGTACATGTGGACAACCGTCTCATGAACCAAGGATTTTCGTTTCTCATCACTACTTTTAATGGATTTTATCATTATGGATTTAATATATATATATATATATGTGATATTAATGAAATAATTATGATTCTTTGAATATAATATAACTTCTATATCCATACCATTACATTCATTAAAAATGAAATCATCACATGTGTGTATAAACAGACTACTATCTACACATAGCGGTGTACTTAATTTTTCAAAAATGTCTAGTCATTAATGGTCATGGGTAGGGATTTAATGAATTTATTTTATTTTTATCTCATGGTAAGGATTTCGTAATGAAAATATATTTCTATTTATTTTCCATCCAATGAAAAGTGAAAACATTTCCTGTGTGTACGTGCGGACTACGGCCTCACGAGCCGATGTATTTTGTTTTTAAAAAATCCTTTCATAGATGAATCTAAATTGTATTTGTTGTATAAAAATTATTATTATATTATTATTATCATTGTTTGTATGATGTAACAATGACCTCTCTTACCATGAATAACCTACAAAATTCATCAGGAAATTATGAATTGAACATCCTCCAAACACCTAATGTGGACTTAATAAATTATTTAATTAAATATATAATTTAAATAAGTGAAATAAATTGTTTAATGAAAAATTAATAAACCAATAAATTTTATTAAAAATTGAAATAATTAATATATATTTTTCATATAATATTCAATAGATATATATAAATAATAATTCCGAACTATTGGTAAGAGGTTTCATAACTTATTTTCCTTTCATTGGATTGTATCACTTATTCAATGGATTTGTGATTCCATTATTACATGTGAATTGATCTATAAACTATTTTATGATGTACACATACTTTTTTATATATAATTACATATGTTAACATAGTCAATTAATGGATTAATTATCACTTCAAATGTTATGATCTACAGAAGGGTTTTTTTGTCTCAATATCATTTTGTTGAAACATGTTTCTGGTCATGCACCATGATTTATTTGTATAGAATAATTAATTCCACATGAATTAATTTTGAAATATTAATTCTTGTAATTTTTTTTGAATTTATAGATCCATATTATATTTTTTCTTATAATTTCTTTTAATTTGAATGTTACCAAAGCGGTAAATTATTTATGATTTCAACTCATTTATTTTCATGATTTTTTATGTTCAAAGTTATTTTCATGGAAATTAGATGATATTAATTTGTTAAAAAATATATATATTCATCTCATAGAGTTTTTTTAGTTTTATCCTTTAATTTTAACCTATTTTTCACTTAAAGAGATTAAAGTAACATTTTTGAAGAATAACATTTTGTATTTCTCTTTTTGGATGAAAATATTTTTACTTCCATATCCATGATCTTTAAAATGTCTAAAATAATATTATTTTGTATGAATCTTTGATTATTTAAATTCATTTTCAACTATAATTCACTATATTTAATATAATCTAAAAGGAATTTTTGTTTTCTTTCCAAACAGGGTACTTTTGGTTTTTATATGGAATGTGAAATGGGTATTTTCATTAATTTTTAACAAATGAATTTTTTCCCTACAATATTAAGTATTATTTTATTTGTATTTTTTTTTTTGAAATGTGAGCATGGTAATTTTTTTCAAAAATCCTAAATATTCTTGAAATTGTTATTTAAAATTTTATCAAAAGAACATGATATTTTCCCTATTTCCAAATAAAAGGTTTAAATGTTTTTTTAAACATTTTTTTCATCTATGGTAATATTGTTTATTATTTTCAAATTCCCCAATGGGTATAAATTCCAATGAATCAACCTTATTCATTCTCTAGATGTCTTATAATTATTTTAAAGTAATTTTCATGAAACATGTTTCCTTTTCCTAGTTAGGTGACTCTATGATGAATTCTTCATGTTCTAGGATACTAAAATAGTTATTAAACTATTTCTATGAATTATAATTCATCCTTTAGAAGGATTATTTCCACATAGATCATCATTAGTGAATTATATAAATCTTTTAATATGTTAAAGTTTTATGCATGTATCATGATTTATGATTTTTTATGTGTATGAATTATTTTGTGTTATGCTCATAAAAGTTTGTTATTTCATCATACTCTTATGATCATTTTATACTCACTGATGAAATTCAATTGTTAATGTTTATGGCTAAACATATTGAACATTTTAGATCACCCTTAATTGGTTTTACATTTCCCTAGGTCATGAAAAATGATGTTAGACGAATAATTTATAAAAAGGTTTCATTTGTTGGTAATTTTATTGGAGATGTTGAATCTTTATTCTTGAAATAGGAAAAGATGCATATAGTAGGAAAAATAATCACTTGAAAACATAGATATTTTTATTGTTCCGCCTCTGAGGTGGAGCATGTTCAGGCGGTGCGGAGATGGAATGACTAGGATCATCTCATATCCCTTTTTCTATTGAGATGATCTCTCATTGAATTTACGATTCCTTTGTTTTGACCTATTCAGTGTCATTATCATTTAAAGAAGGATGAATTAACCCTGTGGGGAACTGTTGGTCCCGGCGGGTGATGTCATGGGGGTCAAGCACTCATGCAATCTCTCCTTCTTGGATATAACTTCTTCAGATGGTCTCCAACAAGTTTATTCGTGGAGTCAATAATTCCCAATGGACCTAGTATCCATGATTCGTGGACCTGCTTTCCAAAGGCAGGTGCTCGTTGGCTGACGATTTGGCTAACAACTCTTGAGGACTCCATTGGTCGATAGGATGAGAGGTCAGGCTCACCGTTCCCTTTCGAGGGGGGGGGATTGTTTCCTGTTCCAAGACTCTATTATAGATTTAAGTCATGTTTATATGTTCTTGAATCATTGGTTCATTCCCGAAGAGTGTGTCCATGAGCTACCCTTAATTTGCAAGATTGTCATGAGAATGCATATGTTTGATGCCACTGAGGTGACACTGACATAGCCATATTGTAAGGCACTCTGGAGTTTATCGCCAACCAAGGGGGATGGAAGGTGACTTGATGTTGGTATCGGGCCCACATGGAGGGCTTCCTACATATCCTCGGGAGAGGAATCAGAACCCATGTAGTTCGGATGTGTGGGGCTTACGCATGGAAGCTGCCCATTTTATAGAAATGATTGGATGTACCCATTTGGGATGGGCACCCTTTTGATCTCGGGCCTTCTGCAAGGCGTCTTACATATCCTGATTTGGTTAGGAATCAGAGTTCTCATAATTCAGATAGGTGTGGGGCTTACGCATGGAAGCTTCCCATTTGATAATCATGATTGTGTGGACCCTTCATGGATGGGCACCCTTTTGAGCTTGGGCCTTCTGGTAGGCATCCTACGTATCCTAATTTGGTTAGTAATAAGAGTTCACATAGTTTAGATTGATGTGATGATGTTGTAATCCTCACAAACCTCTAAGCCCACGTGATTCATGCTTGGTGTGAGAAACAAGATGATTTGAAATATTCAACAATGCATTGGTCTCCTCCCCTGTTGGTGGCTGAGGGAGAGCCTGTGGTGGAAGAGGCTAGGGAGACTGTGGGTGAGGGAACGGAGCAATGAACCTTTCAATGTGAAATGACATTGAAGGTAACGTGGCCCTGCCTCGAAAGATTGGGGACTTACCTTAGTGGGAGGGCCCCAGAATATGTTCTTAGAAGGGAAGGAGTTTCATTCTCATCAAACGGGAATCTCATTAAAAGTAAAATAAAGTGATCACCCCTATTCCTGAGAATGGGGAGGTTCACGTCATCACCCCAAGGTTGGACTCCGGGTTAACGTGGGAATGTTGTATTACAGGCATTCCCGAAGCCCGCACCTTTTTTCGGAGGGCCTTCGTGACTCCGCTTACTGTGGGTATGTAGACTTTATGGGGCGTGCTAATGCACTTGATGGCCGGATCATATGGGTCCAGTGGATTTGTAGGTGGCTTTGGATTAGTGATGGAGAATTGTTTAGCGGAGGGATTATGGGTACTGGATGGTAATTGAGGAGTGAGATTAGAACCAGAGGGAATGATACTCGAAAACACCCCATTCTGTGTACTAGTTTCTCATGCAGGATGGGGAAGACTCTGCATACCATAATGTTATGCGGGAAGGAGGTCCATCTACATACCTGTGTGGTATGTGGACATAAGTATCACCAACCACACACCAAATTGGTACGCATATCACCGTGTTTCCTTGGGATATAACCGCGTATCGATTGGGTACGAGGCGCTAGGTTCAGTCCACATAGCAGTACGCTATGCGGAGCGCCATATTAAAGAAGGGTCAGGGGAATTACCATTTGTGGTAAATTCATCCGCGAGAAGTCATTTTTTTCATTTCACCAATTAGGTTCATAGTTATTCTTCTTATTATTCAATTCCCCATTTTTATGGTTCGTGGCTGGTTGTACCTGTGGATGAAGTAGTTCGCGGTTCGTGCTTCACCGATGAAACAAAATAGAAACTGAAGTAAAACCTCTGAGTTTCCCTCAAATTTTTTCTCTCCCTTCTTTCCCTCTGTCTGTCTCCTCTCTAGTTCCTTCTCCTTATTCATCTACTCTGCTCCTTTTATAGATAATCAGAGAGATCGTATTTACTAGGAATGCAGAACCATTTGCATAGGCCCATTGAAGCAATTTCATAACCCACAAAAACTCATTCAACCGAGATTTGCAGAGACTTTGTTTTGCGATAATTGTTCCCAAAACCCTGCTCGCCCTCTTAATCTATGTACTAAGGGGTTCACGGCACGGTAATCAGATGTTCTTCTATGTAGAACTCCTCCGGTTGACGCGGTTTGCAGTTTACCCTACTGGATGGCCATCGTCTCGCGGGCTAGTGGTTCACGGACCTTCCCGCATACCCGGCATTTCACGCTCCTTCTTCGTCGCGTACCTTTCCCGGTGACGGTACGCTAGCCATTCGAAAACCCGAATTCCTTTAAGTCTCTTCAAAGAAATAAAACTCAATTTGAGTCACTTCGCCTTGATAAACATATTTATGTGCTTAATTCCTTCTGGAAAGTTATTTCAGGGGTATTTCTTCTCCATAGAGGAATTTTTAGGACCCTATAAATGCCCCACATCAGAATGGTGTCCGTTCGGAACGAAAAGGGGACTATTTCGATGTAGAAGTGGTCCTAAACTGTAATGGTTCACCGTAGAACAGGTAGACCTGGTAGGAGGGGACCACACCTATATATAAGGTCCCATGTTCTTTGTCTTTTACAATTTCTCATGGAGAAAAGCGCTCCCGATTTCCCAACCTCCTTTACTTTATAGTATGGTTCTCCTTGCGAAAACCGTGTTCACGAACTTCTCTGTATGTTCGGTGAACCAATCTCCTCACCATTTCCCCTTCCGTGTACCATATTATGGTTTCTGCGAACAGAACTGTGGAAATTTAAAACTTAAAATCTTGATTCTGCATAGAATAAGGCTATGCAGATAGCTTGTTCGCATACCGAACTTGATTCGGTGAACCAAACCTCAAAACTATTAATACAGACATAAATTTTAATCCCCAACTTATGAACATAAACTTAACCGAGGCTTAGGTTCTCAGTTTATACATTTCGTGGACCATTCTTTTTTTTGGTTAACGGTTCACAGGCCTTCGCATTACAGTCATTATGTGTACCATGGCTGTAGGCGAAGCAGCTTCCACAAGTTATGTTGTACGCAGAATGCTCTTTTTGCGTACCAATTTTATGAATATTACACGGATCCTCTTAAGGACATGTTTTAAGCCCTTTATCCATTTTTTCATAGCCTTTTCCCATCAATTCTTGTTGTACTGACTTATTATCCGCTTCTGGATCTTCCCATGAAGGTTACAATGGATGATTTATAGACTGCTGATAACATTGATGCTTCTTCTGAGGCTACTAATGTTTCTCCTCTTTCTAATTCTAATGAAAGATGAAGGGATATGTAGTTTTCGGTTGACGACAAGACTCGGGTCGCCCCATTTCACCAATCCCTTGTAAATTTTCTCACAGTTGGTCAACAGGAGTACCCAGTCCCAGACAGGATTCCTTCTTACGGGTTTGGCCTTTTCTCCAACACAACGATCACATCGCCTAACTTGACCGATCAACCCTCTACCTAGATAATTAATATTTTTATTTTGAATTCCTCAAAATCTTACAATGGAAGGTACCTTTGGAGAGAGACTGCTTTTGGTCCCTTGCTACATTATGCGCCTCAAACCTTATAAGGGGTGTAGTGGAAACCCGATTTGACAGACCACTATTATCAGAGCATCGTGATGGTGGCCACTACAAATGAGCATCATGGTTGGTCATCTCGACTGGACCTTCTCCCCAGACGCTCGTTTGGCTTGGATTGGGGGTGGCCCTTTTGGGTTTTCCAGAGTTGTGAAGCATTCTAGGCCGATCTATAGCTTGTGGGACTGTACGAGGCCGCCAGGGTTTCTCAGACATAAAACCATCGTCCTACTGCCATTATTTCACAGCTTTTATGTAGGTGGAGTCCATATACCAACACTTTCCATTTGACCCACATGTAGGTTGGTATCAGCCTTTGGGACATCCAGATGATTTTTGGAGTCCCTGTCGTTGGGGATATATACGATGAATTTCTCCCCCCATTCACTATTTGGGATGACGAGGAAAGACCCCCCCCCCTTGGTAAGGAAACTCATCATCCAAGCGAAGATTATTTTGAATGAAAGTGATCCCTGTCTAAAATAGTATGTTCCATTTGATGAATGGTTTGGTGCTTTTGCTAAGAATAATGTCCTCATGCCCGATCCGTGGAGTCCCGAGGCTTGTCTTATCAATGCCACCCGCAAGCGAGCAGGTACTTACTGGACCACCTTAGAAGAGGGGGATTTTCAGAAATGGGGATGGGCTATCATCCCTGACGTCAATCAATTATTTTGATTGGTGGCTTTCTTGGCCATGTTCTTGAGTGGGTGGCTTCTATCAGTGCAAGAATCTGTTGGCGTAAGAGCCTCAACCTTTATCATGTCCGCTCAGTTGGCCACAAGTAAATGCATCAATTTGGCTATCCCCACATTGGCCAAGATATATTGCTTTCTAGGTTGCATCAGCAAAGGGGGGTCACCTTGTCGGATGGTTGATACTTTTCAAATTCTTTGGGGGATGGATGGGAGCCCACATAGGGGGTTATTCCTTCATCAATTCATTACCGATCCCATATTCGACCCTTCGGTCGTACCTTCAGTGCACTAGCAGGGTCATGCCAGTAGCTTGGGCCTCACAGGATAAGCTGGAGGAGCATACCGAAAGGAACGAGCAAGACTTAATGTCTTGCCTCAACGTTTATGAATGTTATTCTTACCACCCTTATGATTCCCCCACTGGTACCATTACAAAAAATTCATCGGAAGACTTTGTCAATCGGGGTTACTTATTTTTTTTGCGAGAAGGCATTTTGGTTGCTCATATTATAGGGGAACTCATTTTCGAGGGCTATGCACCCTTCAGGTTTAGTCTTCAATTAAACTGATTTCAAAAGATAGGTCTTCCTTCTCTTAACAGCGCTCTACAGGAGAAACATCTTTTGATAGCTCACCAATTGTGACTAATGTTCACCCGGGAGGATACCCAATGCCAGGAAAAACATTCAGATTCTATGGATAATGTGCCCTTACATTCCAAGAATTACGTTGAGGCTTGGGTTAGGTCATGTAATAATGGCCAATTGATGGACTTGGTGCCCACTGTGGTGACTCCTATGGCATCCAAGGTCAAGGGAAAGGGGGATCAAAAGGAAGCGGGTGATAACCCTCAACCTGGAAATGATCTTCAAAGGCCCCTTCGCTCCCTCCCCAGGAAAGTTGTGACAGATGGGGTTATGACCTCACGGGATGCCGATCAAGATAATGAGGCTTTTGTCGGGAGTCTATCATCATTTCCTTCGGAGGCCAATTTTTCAGTGGCCTTGAGGAAATTAGACCTTTTGAAAGGTCATCAATCTTCCCGTGGACAGTCCTCTTGCGATTTATGGAAACTCCAACAGACTAGGGATGTTTCCCTTACTGATATTGTTTTTGTGTTAGCACCGACGGAAATTTATTTCGATGAGAATCCAGATGAGTTGGGTTGTTTCCTCAAAGACCTTGAGACCCTCATCCACTCCTGAAGTGGTCGCTACAGGTACTCGCATCGGGTGCTTGCCATGTTGCGACCAGAAACCACCGACGACGACGACGACGACGTTGTTGTATTTCCTACTATGACCGTTATGAAAATGGTTTCTTCATCTCCACCATAATCTCATAAACACTCCTCTTCTCAAGGTCCTGAGCCTGCAGGGGCACCCGAGAAACATTTATGGTTGTCTAAGTGTACTCCGCTTCATCATGTTAACCCCCCTGCATTGGCCATCCCAATTAAGATTGTGTTTACAGAGGCTCGGAGAGTCTGGGATGAGTTGAGGAAGAGCACCTCAGATGAAGATATATGAAGACTTATTTAGAGGGAACGCTTCAATCTTCCAGGTTTTGGGGGAGACATCGCTCCCACCAACATTTTAGCCAACGAAGAGCCCGATGAAGTGGCTGCTCACCTGACTGAAATGGATAATCACCTTCATGATCTTATGGTCAGACATTACTGGTCAGACCGCGTAGCACTGATGGTAGTATTCCCATAGCCGACAAGAGAGGTATTATCTACAGAATTCATCCATAAATCCATTTATTACAAAGATGCTGAAAGCTTCCTCCTTTTCATTCTTATTTATTTCAGGGGGTCCGGATCTCGGGAGACAACTTTTTCCCCGACTTATTCCCCTAGAGGTACTGTAGATGGGGAGTACGCTCCCTCACCAGTAGGGGTACTTCCAAAGGATCTCCCGTAGCCCAAGAGCATACAGAAGCAACGATTTCCGACCCTTCCAGGGAATTTCCTCCACCATCTCCTCTCGGTAATCTTATTCAGGGGCCATTTACCCAATATTCCATGAAATTTAAGCAAGCTTCCAAGCTATCAAAGCACATTCGAAGGGGGATTACGAGTATGTGTCGGTTCACCAGGTGATTGAACCAAATATCCATACCTTATTGACTCATTGGTACGTATATGTACTTCGACGCAGGGCCCATCGGTGATCAAACGACAATTGATTAGGCATTTATAACCCTTGTCCCCTTCAGGATAGAGGTAAAATCTCCATCTATTACATCAGATAAGATTAGGGAAATATGGTCCTTTGAGGAGACCAGGGGTATTACTGACCCCTTGGATGTGCCTTTCCCTACTCATAAAATTTATGCCCTATCAGTGTAAGGTCATCCAGAAGTCGAGGGTTCATTTGATCATGTCGAACCAATTCTCATGGAGTGGGACATGTGTTCTTTGTGGTGGGGGCTAAGTCCAGTGACAAGCAACCGGTTTTGCCTGATTTTTTAAAGGGATTCAAATACTGTTGAGCCAATAAATCTTGACTAAGTGGATCTTGTCCCTACATAGGTAATTGCTTCAAAATATTATACTCTATCAGCTTATGGTGGCTCTGAGAAAGTCACATTCAGGGAGGCCGATGTTCCGTCTGCTAAAAATCTAGAGCAGGCTATCGTTCTACTTTTACAGTTCCGATAGGTGTTATGTTTTCTTCCCACATTATTCCATGACCAATATCCTTATCCAGAATGACTATCCTCACAAGTCTTATACTGACTAGCGACCTTTTAAGGGCTGTCTTGAGGGTTGTTGTTATGACCGATCATGGTTCTGGGTCCTTAGTACATTCTCTTATCCATGGAGCGTGACTAATGATTATAGATGTAGAGCTGCCTATTTTGGACAGTGATACTACTTTGGGGTGGGAGGTATTGACTTCTTTTCTTCATCCTATGAATCCAAACCACAATCTTTGGGAATGGAGGAAGTCCCTTCCTTTCCATCTATTATAGTTAACAGAGATGAGGTTGTTGCAGTGTCAAGCCGTGTTGTAGCTTCCGAACTAAGTCCCTCTTTAGTGACATTAAATCTGGACTACATTTCATCGTCAGGGAGTGATTCCAAGATAGATTGAGATAGCATATCAGAATTTCATTATACTCGACAAAAAGCGTGGAGGAAAATCTAGGGATTAATCTCTTAGACTCCATTGGAAGAGATGCCAGCAAAATGTCCAAGGTACCACTGCCAATTTGTAGTTCTGGGTTTTGGTGGATTTAACTATCATGGAATTTTTTATATAATAAGGCAGTTGGTTGCAACTCGGGAAGTAACATGTGCACTTGAGTCTCGAATCTCTATAGCATATTCGACGACTTATCTGACGACTACACGACAAATCCTTAATGAAGAAGAAACCACTAATACCAGGATGTTTGAGAAGTTGAAAAACGACCTCATAAAGCAAGAGTCTCAGATAGAGTAGCTTGACCTAGAAGTGGAGCAACAAAGCTAGAAATTGGAATGACTTAAACAGGAGCGGGCTCGGGCCACAACTACCACTAAGGAAGGGCAATGGAAAATGCTGGAGATAGAGATAATTGGCCTCCAATCCATGAGAGAATCAGAGGCACTGCGAGTGAGTGCAGATGCCGAGACTGTGAACTTATTGAAGCTTCGTCAGGCCATTGAGGAATCTCACCAATCGTTGATGCAGCTTTGAGACTCTGCCGAATTTCTCTTGTAAAGGACTTATCTTGTTCTCATGAAGAGGATCCAAGTTGTGGATTCCCACCATATATTTCATGGAATATGATGGGACTGATTTACCTTTAAATTCCCCCTCTTCACCCTTTCCTATCAAGATCATTTCAGTCAAACTTTAATTTTAAACCATGAATTGAAACCAGTAAACTGAGATAACCGAATCAAGCTCTAATGTTTTCCTGATCCAAGGGACTCAGTGAGCGTAGTTCGACTATTTATGTGTTTTAATGGAATACGTCCCAAACTTTTATGCCTTTTTCATTATTACCCTAATTCTTGCCTAAGCCTGCTTGACACAGGCTTAGCAGGAATAAATTGGCTTTTTCTTTGGCCTCCCTTTGTGGGTTTTCGACCTAACAAACTTTACTCCTCTTCTGATGGCTCGATGTTTTTAAAAAAAACAATACATGATTTTTTCCCAGAGGTGCCTTCAGTGGACTTTCCCTCTGGTGATCATAAAGCCTTTTTTTCTAGCAGTTCACTATTATGCTATTCAAACGTTTTACTCTTGTTTTTGGTTGAACAACTTTGACTATATTTAATGGGGTAAGGCCCTGACTCAGGACCATTAGTCGATAATGTCCTAGTATCATTCAGAAATGGGTTAAAAATCTTTCTTGGCCTTGGGTTTTTGGATTCTGGACATGCATGAGGCTCAAGTACCACTTTAGGCATACATAGGTTGGAAGGGACTCTCCTAGGGATGAATTTTCCTTTGATTGACATCCATTTTTATGGGATATATATGTAGAGCCACCAGGGCATGATATGCATAGTCAAGAAAAGGTGTCCCCAGGACACTGGCCTTCCATTACCGATGGCCTGGTCGGATTTACCACATTTTGGATTTATCATGATCTTGGGAGCCACAATAGGTGGCTAGCTTGAGTAGTGTTGTCTAGGAGCATTAGGAACACCCACATCAGCCATGATTAGACAATTGTTACCGCACATTTCTTGAGTGAGGGAGAGCAGACAAGTGGTTAGTTCAGTTAAGAGTCTTTTCTATGTCAAGGGCACTTGGGATGAAGGAAGTACATAAGTCGTAATACTAGGAGTTCTCTGAATCTTGGGGCATGTAAAGAAGTGAATGACATTTGAGCGTACGAAGGTTGGAGAGGACTCTCCTAGGGAGGAATCTTCCTTTGATTGATGACCATTTTTGCGGGTGACATATGCAGAGCCACCAGGTCACAATATGCATTGTCAAGCAAAGGTGTCCCCAAGACATTGGACTTCTGCTTCCGATGGACTTTGATGATCGTGGATATTGGGATATTTTTTAATACGGTGCGTGACCTTCGACCATGGTCTCCCCTTGTCATAAGAGGAGGCTTTTTAGTTGAACTTCTTCGGGGAAACCCAAAAACAAGCGGGGGCACTCTTCCTTTTCATGCGGATCAACTTTGTGCATGCGGATATGATATCTTTTAGAATTCTCAAAAGAAAAAAAGGTTGAATTGGGCTCATATGTTCCGATATATCCAGGATGTGTGAAAGGGGGGGAAAAGTAAACCATGACTTTGAGGGCCCTAGAATTTGGAGGGGTGGAATGAGTCTTGGAAGCCATTGGGAATACTGATATAGGATATGACTCTCCTAGGGATGAATTTGCCTTTGATTGGAAGTAATTTTTTTGGGCGACATATGAAGAGCCCCCAGGGCATGATATGTATAGTCAATAAAAGGTGTCCTCAGGACACTGGATTTCCATCCCAGATGGCCTTGCAGGGTTATGTGGATTCAATATCACTTAAATCAGAGAGTTTGTAATGTGGAAGGTGTATACCAGGACCTATTGGGGACATTTGGGATATGATTTACTCATGGAATGGTTTCCTTTATGTAGATATGACTCGTACGCAGGGTGAGGTATTTGTTATATCATTGGGATACCTGGTCATTTAGCATCACATGGCTAGGACACGTGGTTCTTCTCAGGGGAGGGAACCATGACATGTCTTTTAGGGTCGTTCTAATAGGACCAAATTCCTGGGCCGTTTTTCCATAATGTCATGGCAGATTTCTTGCTAAGATCCCTAAGATCACGTGAGCTATTCTTGGTGTGAGAAATAAGGGATCACAAGGGTTTCATGTCACCATCTAAGAATAAAGAATTCAACATTAGGTGGAATTTTTAGTCTAAATCCATTTATTTTCAATTTAACATCGTGTAATGAGGATAATTTTGGCCTCGCAGTTTAATGTCCTGTGGTGGGGAAGATTTTGCCCTTGTCGTTTAACGTCGTGCAGTAGATGATGATTTTGATATTGTAGAGGTCTTCAAAAGTTTTAGGTTAATCATAGTCAGGGTATTCCAATATTCCTTAGATTCTATTGATGATAGAAGGTGTAAACCATAGTCCCGAGGACGACTTGAATCAGGAGGGATGACATGTGGCTTGAAATCCATTGGGTGTACTGAGGTAGGAGAGTAATCTCCTAGGGACGAATTTGACCTTGATTGACGACCATTTTTTTGGGTGACGTATGCGGAGCCACTGGGGCATGATATGCATATTCAATCAAAGGTGTCTTTAGGACACCAGCCTTCCATCCCAGATGTCCTTGGATGATTATGAGGATACAAGTTTTCCCAAGGTATAGAGTGTGAAAAAAGGGAATGGTGTTCCTGGGAATGTGATAATACCTAGACCATGATTACCTATGACCTTCTTGGAGATTCCACATAGGTCTGACCCACGCATGGGGGAAATGGGAATTTTTTGCTGGTGGCTGGGCTAGGATTTCAAATCCTACTGTCACTACGTATCCTGCGAGAGTAGGAATCAAGCCACACGTATTTCTGGATGTTCCCTACAAATTTTTGTTCGATGTGTTAGGGACAATTGAGGGAAATTTGGTTTTACTTGATATGGGTTCCAGGCCTACCATACTTCTCTATATTTTACTTGCATAAGAGAATCCATACCATTGGTTCTAAGATCATGTGAGTTATACTCGATGTGAGAAGAAATAAGAGGTCACAGAGTCTCCTTTGAAAGTGTGAGGTGAAAAGAACATAATGGGAGATTTTTCATTTTCTTACCCAGTGGGGTTGGGCCAGGATCGAAGGATCGAGGAATCACTACGTATCCTGCTAGGTCACGAATCAAGCCATACATAGTTCTGTGTGTGCCCCATACCAGTTTGGTTCAGCCCAACAGGTAGGGGATTTTTCATTCTACCATCACGATTGTCAGGTTCTCCATGTTGCACCATAATTGACCTTCATATGAGAATCTCTATCACCATTACTAAGATCACGAGAGTTGTACTCAATATGATAAACATGGAGTGATAAGGGTCTCCTTTACGAATATTGGTAGATATGAAGAATGATGGAGGAAATTTTATTTATTTATGGGGGTTGGGCCAGGATTGAAGATCAAGGTGTCGCTATGTATCCTGCGAGATCATTAATCTAGCCACACATAGTTCTTTGTGAGATCATGCAATTTATTATCATGAAATTAGAACATTTTTTTCTACGTAGTTTAATGTCTTACGGCGAAGAAATGTTCCTTATAGCATAATGTCATGTGGAAAGGATGATGACTCATTGTTTAAGGTCTTAGAGTTTGGACCATGACATTTGGGGAAATTTTTACTCATAATTTAGGGTCGTAGAGTTTGGACTTATGATACGAGAGTGAATTTTTAGGACTCATAGTTTAGGGTCGTAGAGTTTGGACTTATGATACGAGAGGGAATTTTTATTACTCATAGTTTAGGGTTTTAGAGTTTGGAACATGACATGGAGATATTTTTTTAAGACTCATAGTTTAGGGTCTTAGAGTTTATACCTTAACCTCGGGTAATCCTTTTTGACTCATAGTTTAGGGTCGTAGAATTTGGACTATGGGGACATTTTTATGACTCATAGTTCAACGTCGTAGAGTTGGGACCTTAACCTTGGAGATTTTTCATTACTCATAGTTTAAGGTCTTAGAGTTTGGACCTTAACCTGGGGGAATTTTTTTATTACTCAGAGTGTAAGGTCTTAGAGTTTGGACCATGACATTAGGGGAAATTTTTACTCATAGTTTAGGGTCGTAGAGCTTGGGCTTATGATACAAGAGGGAATTTTTATGACTCATAATTTAGGGTCATAGAGTTTGGACTTATGATACAAGAGGTCATTTTTATGATTCATAGTCTAGGGTCGTAGAGTTTGGACCATGTCATGGAGACATTTGTTTATGACTCATAGTTTAGGGTCTTAGAGTTTCGACCTTAATCGGGGGAATCCTTTATGACTCATAGTTTAGTGTCATATTATTTGGACCATGGGGTCATTTTTATGACTCATAGATTAACATCGTAGAGTTTGGACCTTAACCTTGGAGATTTTTTGTTACTCATAGTTTAAGGTCTTAGAGATTACACCATGGCATGGGGGTATTTTTTCGTTACTCATTGTTTAAGGTCTTAGAGTTTGGACCATGGCACAGGAATTATTTTGTGAAGTATTTCTTCAAGAAATTCGCATTTGTGGGAGCTGTGATGAGCTTTTAGTCCATTGATATTAGGGCATACGTTCCATTGGAATAAATCTGATGTATTACATATGGTCCTTCCCACTTTGTTTCAAGCTTTAGGGGCTTCTTCCCTATTATCATCAAGGTTTTGAGGACTAACACCATTTCTCCTTTGAGGAAAGATCGAAGGTGAACCTTTTTGTTGAAGGCTTGTCCGATCTGGTTTTGGAAGATATCTTAATGGTGTAGAGTGTGCATCCTTTTTTCGTCAAACTATTCCTATTCATCAAACCATCTCTGGGATTTCTCGTTCATGGATAGTTGATCACAAATGGACACACAAAGTGATGACACTTGGATCTCGATAAGTAACACTACATCTACCCCGTATACTAGTGAGTACAAGGTTGCCTTAGTGGCAGTGTGGTTCGTGGTCTAGTAAGCCCACAAAGAATGAAGGACATTGTCTGGCCATGATTTCGTATCCTTGTTGACCACATTTTGAAGCATGTTGAATAGAGTTTTGTTGAAAGCTTCTATCTTCCCATTGGGTGCTGCATGGTAGCAATATGACTGGTTGACCATGATTCTGTATTCCTAGTATAGCTTATCCATCTTAACATATCAGATGTTGGTGCTGTTGTCCGTCAGTATTGTATGAGGGACGAAAAATTTGGTGACGATGTTGGCCTTCACAAACATGACGATTTTTTTCGCCCCGACTTCCTTAAAGAGTATGGCTTCATCCCATTTGCAAAAGGAGTCATTTTCTATGAGTATGAACTTGAATTATCTGGCTGTAGCGGGAGGATACGGTCCCACAACATCCATATCCCAAGAAACAAATGACCAAGAGTATTTAGCCGCATGAAGAAACTCTGGGGGTGGTTTATGAAATTAGCATGAACATGGTAGGAATGGCACTCTTAAGTGAATATGGCGCAATCCTGGATCATGTTGGGCCAGTAATACTCAAGCCTCCGGATTTTTTGAGAGTTATTGGTTACTGAATGGTGTGATCCACAAGCTCCAGCGTGCACTTATTTCATGACGATAACAGACTCTTCTCCATTAATGCACTGGAGAAGGACTCCATCAAGGCCTCATTTGTACAGGACCTTCTCTTGGTTCACCCTATTGTATAGGGTAAAATTGACTGCCTGCCTTTGAACTTACTCTCTTTCAGCCCTAACTAGTGGGAATTCCCCATTATAAAGGTAATTTGTGACGGGTGTCATCCAACCGGTGGTATGACCATAAGACTAAGGAAAGAGGATAATTTCATCATTTTCCTCTGTATTTCTCGGTATTAATAGCAAGACCATTTGACGGTGAGAAATGATAATGACTATTTTATCCCAGTTAGAATCGTCCATGGCTATGGATGCATTTTTCTAAGCATCAGCTTGAGCATTCTATGACTGGGGTACAAGATTCAACGTTGGTTCTGATGGTAATTTTTCCATCAGTGCTCGAACATGGTTCGTTAATGGAACCAACACTTCTTTCTTGATAGCATAGTCACAGTTGACCTGTTTGATGACTAGCTCTGAATCACCCTTTATTTTTAGGTGTTTGGATTTCACCTAAACTGCTAATTCCAGACCTGCAATGAGGGCCTGATAGTCCACTTCATTGTTCATGAACCCTTCCGAAATTAGGAAAGAGTAATGCAAGATAGATTTTTCGGGGGATATGAGTATGGCTCCCAACCCCACTTTGTTGAGCTTGTGATCCTCCATCCTTTTCCCATTTGGGATTTGGGAAGCACCGTCTAAGTACATTTCCCATATCTAGGGGTTATCCTAGATGGAAAACACTTATTCATATGGAAGTTCGGTATCCAATGGTGTTTCTCTTCTGAGGGGTGATCAGCCAGGAAATCAACTAATGTTTAGCCTTTGATGGAATTTTGGGGCACGTATTGTATGTCAAACTGTTGCAGGATAACCGCCCATCGTGATAGGATCCCATTTATCATGGGATAGTTTATGATATACTTGAGTGGGTTGCAGTGGGAGACCAAGTGGACCTCATGGTGCTGAAGGTAATGCCTGAGTTTCTAAACTTCAAATATTAAGGCTAGGCAGTTTTTTCGATCTTCGAATACTGAGTTTCGACATCAATCATTGTCCGACTAATGTAGTAGAGGATTTTATCATTGTTGGCATCATTCTTCTGTGTGAGGAAGGCACCTAATGACTGTTCTAGGGCAGTCATTTATAAAATTAGAGGTCTCCCCTCAACTGGTGTCATGAGCACTGGTGGGATTAGGAGATATCTTTTGAGGTTGTCAAATGCTTCTTGACAATCGTTATCCCATTCATACGAAACTCCTTTCTTCATGAGATTGGTGAAAGGTAAACATTTACTTTTGAGGCTTGCTATGAAGCACTAATTGTAGGCGAGGTGCAACGGGAGACCTCTCAACTCATTGAGGTTGCGATGTAGAGAAATTCCAAGAATGACTTTCGTCTTCTCAGGGTCAAATTCGATGCCACGATGGCCTACAACGAAGCTGAGAAATTCTCCCGAGGTAACTCCAAAGGCGTATTTCAGGGGTTAATATTTAAACTATGGTGTCTCAATTTGTTGAAGACAGTTTCAAGGTCATCCAGGTGGTTCGAACACTGTCATGACATAACTAATAGGTCGTAGACATAACACTCGACAAATTTTCCCAAAAAGGGCTTGAAGATGCGATGCATGGCGCGCTGATATGTGGCACCAGCATTATTTAGACCTAAGGGAACCAATTTATAAAATAAAACCACCTAAGGGGCCCTAAAAGCAGTATATTCTTCATCTTTTCAGGACATCGAAATAAGATTGTATCCAGAATAGCTATCCATGAAGGATAGGGCTTTGTATCCGGCTATTACATCAATCAACAATTCTGTGATCGGCCCCAAGAAGCCGTCTTTTGGGAAATTCTGATTAAGGACCTTGAAGTCAATGAAAATTCTAATATGTCCATTCTAATTTTTGAAAGGGACTATGTTGGACAGCCATATCAAATATTGGAAATCCCGTATAAAGTTGGATTTGATCAGTTTGTCAACATCAGCCTCTATTTTAGCAGCATGTGTCAGGTGGGTCATTTTGACTGCCTATTTATTTCCCCAGTGATCTTATGGTAATATCAGATGATGGGTGGAGACTTCAGTGTTGAGGCCTGGAATCTATGTGTAGTTCCAGGCAAACACATCTAGATTCTTCTTCAAAAAGGAGGTATATGCCTCATGTTCCTCAACAGGCATTTCCAAACTGATTAAAGTGGGTTGTAGGTCATTTTTAGTGCCTGGATTTATCTCTTTAAGTTCATCGATGGTGGTGGAAACACTTTCTTCAAATGTTGGAGGGGCATCTTTGAGGTATTCTTCCTCTTCTTCTTCTTCATCATGATCATCTTCCCCTTCTAATGGAGAAAGTATTTTTGAGATAACTTCTCCAATATTGGGAAAGAAATCATCTTTTTCCTTAGTGTGTGATGTGTGGGAAGTTTGATGCCCCAAGGATGGGTTGTGAGCATCTTCGACATGGCTTTTCCTGACAACATGGGATCTAGACCATTCTTCTATGTCTTTGGTCTTGGTGGCCGTAACAAAGACCATGTAGATAACTGAGTCTATATCTGGGATTGTACTTACACATTCAACTTGGTTGATGGGTAGTACGTATTCGTCCCTAAGCTGCTGGAAGGGGTTAGAGAGAGACATCTCCAATCAATTCGGGGCATTGATCCAGTAAACATCATCGGTTGAAAATTGTTTTTCCTCCGACTCATAGAACCCTACGTCAATGTAATGCGACTCGCAGAAGTCAAACTGTGATTTATTAGCGTGGAATGTCCCATTTTTCCCATTAGTGAAATATTTAATACACTGATGGTATGAGAATGGAATTACAACATGCTGATGCAGCCAAGGCCTCCCTAACATGACATTGAAGGTCGTACTTTTCCGCACCACCAAGAACTCAGAATCTGATATGAGATCTCCGAGCCATGTTCTAAGCATGATTTTTTTCAATTTTTTATTCTCACTTTTTTCATATCCCAATAGAGTTATAGTGTAGGGTGTCAGGTTATCTTTATCATATCCCAATCGACGAAGCATTATTTTCTTGTCCATATTGTCTCTAAGGATGGAATCTCCATTGAACCTTCAAAGACCAAGGCAATCCAAGAATGGCCAGAACCGACTAGTATAATTGAGGTACGCAGTTTTATTGGTTTTTTAGGTTATTATCGATGTTTCATCCAGAAGTTTTCCCGATTGGCTAACCCATTAACCAAGATCACACGTAAAGGAGTCAAATTTGTTTGGAAAAAAGATTGTAAAGAATGTTTTGAAGAACTGAAGAAATGATTAGTCAATGCTCCTATATTGACTCTACCATCAGGGAAAGATGGGTTTGTTATTTATAGCGATGCTTCAAAGAAAGGACATGATTCTTTCCTTATGTAGAATGATAGGGTTATTGCCTATGCATCACAACAGCTAATTATTCATGAGCAAAAATATACTACTTATGATCTTGAGTTAGAATTTGTAATCTTTGCTTTGAAGATTTGGAGACACTATATCTAAGGTGAATATGTGAGATATATACTGATCACAAGAGTTTGAAATATATTTTCTCACAAAAAGAACTCAACATGAGACAAAGGAGGTGGATTCAACTACTCAAGGATTATGATTTCACTATACACTACCACCCAGGGAAGGAAAATAAGGTGGCAGATTCTTTGAGTAGAAAGGATCATGGAGTTTTGAACATGATGAGAGTTGAAAAGGATCCTATATACATGGATCTAGTAAAGATGGGTATAGGAATCACCATGGAAGGTGAAACATAAATACTTTTTCAAATGGTTTCCAAACCATCTTTACTAGAAAGGACAAAGAGTTCTCAGACCCGTGATGAAGAGTTTCAAAATAAGATTAAAGCTGTGAATGATAGTAGATTGAGTGACTTCTTATATGAAGATGGAATTTTGAAATTTGGGAAGAGACTTTGTGTTCCCGATATACCTGATCTAAAAAGGTAATTTTTCGATGATGCTCATAGTTCTAATTTCTCTATACACCCTAGTAGCACTAAGATTTATAGATATTTGAAAGAACATTTTTGGTGGGACAACATGAAGAGGGAGATTGCTGATTTTGTGTCAAGATGTATGGTTTGTCAACAAGTGAAAGTTAGAAGGCAACAGCCTAGAGGATTCATTCAGCGTCTTCCCATACCGGAGTGGAAATGGGATAATATTACGATGGACTTTTTCATGCGACTACCAATGACTCCTAGAAGGAATGATTCAATATGGGTCATTGTTGATCATCTTCCCAAGTCAGCAAATCTTCTTGCTATAAGAGAAGATTTACCACTTGAATGTTTAGAAAGACTATATATTAATGAAGTTTTAAGACTTCATAGAGTACCAATATCGATTTTTTTTATCGTGATCCCCGTATTACATCAAGATTCCGAAAAAGTCTTCAGAAAGCCCTAGATACTGATCTTCGTTTGGGCACTGCCTACCACCCTCAAACTAATGGAAAATCAGAACGGACTATTCAAACAATAGAAGACATGTTGATATCATACTCACTTGACTTTCAAGGTATGTGGGATCAGTATTTACCTCTAGTAGAATTTTCCTATAACAATAGCTTCCATTCAAGTATTCATATGGCACCATATGAAGCGTTATATGGAAAGAGATGTCGCACACCAACCTGTTGGGATGATGTTGGTTAAAGAAAACTCATAGTCCCAGAACTTGTAGAGGAAATGCTGGAATAGGTGAAGGTAATCCAAACCCACATCAAAGCAGCTCAAAGTAGGCAGAAGAGCTATACTGATAACCGAAGGAAGGATTTGAAATTTCATGTAGGAGATCATGTTTTCTTGAAGGTATCTCCATGGAAGGGTGTTATACGTTTCAGTAAGAAGGGAAAATTGAGTCCCAGGTACATCGGACCTTTCGAAATTCTAGAATGAAATGGGGCTGTAGCTTACTGTTTGGCAATGCTGCCAAGTCTCTCCAAAGTCCACGATGTGTTCCACGTATAACTGTTGAGAAAATACACGCCTGGCCCAATGCATGTACTCACCCATGAGGAATTAGAACTGGAACCCAATTTGTCTTATTGCAAGAGCCTGTCAAGGTTCTTGATACAAGAGAAAAAGTGTTGAGAAACTGGATGACTCGTTTGGTAAAAGTTATATAGAGAAACCATAAGATGGAAGTGGAAACGTGAGAACCTGAGGAACTTATGATGAATAACCACCAGAGTCTTTTTATGCAGTAATATTCTAGAAATTTCGAGGATGAAATTATTTGAAGGAGGGGAGAATGTAACACCCTAAACTTCCACGATATGCTTCTCTTCGAATAATACAGTAGCATGTGTTGTACGCAACTTCGAGTTCTAACACACCACAACCAATCAAACTAGCCATTATGAATAGTAATACCCACGTTTTGAAATTTTATCTTTCAAAATGGAATTTATTTTTGTATTTGGAATATCGAAATTAGCTTAGGGTGAATTTTTGGTATTTTTATGAAAACATTCAATTTTTGATGAATAGTGAAAAACATTGAGTTATAGTTTAAAACCAAATTTTTATTTAAATAATTATTTATTTTATTTAAATTTATTTTAGGTTAGAATAGATACAAAATATCTATATAAGTTCAATGTAATTCATTTGAGTCAGTTTATAATAATTTTAGATATATAAATATTTTATTGAACTTTTCACCGTCTTTTACCCACCTTCTTGGGGAATTTACAAATTTATATAAAACTTAATTTTTCCCCTTCTATGAGTGGAATTTCAAAAATATGAGAGACACGGTTGATATTAGTAATAAAAATGTGGTTCAATAAGATTAAAATAATTTTTGGTGAATAGTAACTTTTTACTTTTATTTACCACAGTTAAAAGTAAATAGGGTAATTAAGGGTAAAAATGGTATTATTATTACCATAACACATGTCCTAATTCTATTGGATAAGTTTAATTCGACCAAAAACAACCTTAGGAATAAAATATTATCCTTTAGGCCCACTTGAATTAGATTAGGACATTTATTATTATTTTATTTAAAGAAGAGTTAAAAGAGTTAAAATCAAAGTTGAATAACTAAAACATTTTTAATATAGGGTTACACATAAGATACATTTGACTATAAATATTCATTAGAAATATAAAAATATTTCATACATAATGGTATTTTATTTATATTTTTTAGACATTAAATAATTAAATTTATTTATGTCACAATGATGATGCAGTAATTACCGTATTAATGAAATATTAAAATAATTGAAATTATAAATATCCAAATAAATGTAATTTGATACTTTTTATGAATTATAGTAATTTTATAGCATAATATTACATATTAGGGTTGGTTAGATGAATTTTGTTCGAAGTTATGAATTTAGAAAAAACAAAATACCAAATAGTGTGAAAATTGACATAAAAGAGTTTTTAAAACAAATATTATATTATTATTTGACATCCTATTCCTAAAAATATAAGGATTGGAAAAAAGACTTATTTAATGATATTTGTGTCATTAATTAACCACTTGGGGTTCTCTTGGAAGTATATTGTATGTTTATTAACCATATAATATAAAAATACAAAGAGATATGGTAAATGTCAAACGATTTAACTAAGAGTTAAATCTAAAAGATAAAGTTAATAGAGTGACCCAAACCTATCTAAAACCTAATGGTTGAGTGGTTTTCGACCCATACCCACCTTATACTTTAAATAATCTATTTTGGAACCATTATAAACCGAAAATTATTTTATTATAAAATAATATTTCTAGATTTTCCTAAGGTGACCCTCACCCCTCTTATAAAAGGGCACTCCCCCTTTTCTCTAATTCACACCTTCAAAGCCATTTTCTCGGCCAAAATCTGCCCAAATACCCTCTCAAATGTCCTCCCTTCATCCTAGAGTCATTCCTTTAGTCAGAAAGCCAACCTAATGAGCCCTTTTGATCAAATCAAAAGGAAGAACCCGAAGAAGAGGTAAATATTTCATCACCTCTTTCAAGTTCCTTTTTCCTAAACTTAATCTTTCTTTGTTAATTCCATTCTAAAATAATAACTCCAGTATATTCTATATACTGTGATGTTATTATAAATATGGTACAACCATATTCATTATTCTATCCATCCTTTGAATGACATGTCACCATACGTGCGTACATATGGCTTACCGTCTCCACGTCATGGTGTAATTGTTATTCAATAAATTATTATTTGGATGATTATAATAATGATGTTTAAATTATGTAAATAATAAATATAACATGATAATGATTCTATATATATGATATACCATCCATTATATATTATTTTAATATCAAAATAATGATATTGTCGCTCGTGCGTATGTATGGATTACCGTCTCCACGAACGCAATGAGATTCATTCCCCATCGTATCCATTCAAGACTAATTTTCATTTGATGATTAAAAATAACGTTTAAACACTTGATATAATTCTGGATATTAATAAGATACAACTCATTCATAACAAATATGACTCACATAACAAATAATATAAAGTAAAATGAATCTGTTAACACCTGAAATGACAATAATACTAAGATATTATTAACAATGAAATGTTAAAAGATCATATATGATATCATATTAATGAATATTATTCTTGTATAATTTAATAACAATTACTTCTCCATTATATAGGAATTTATCCTACCCTCGACCAATGAAAAGTGCAAGGTAAGAGTTAATTTCACAATCTCTTTATTATCCGAGGTTGTTTATACGTAATAATCTACTTGGACCTCTTTATCATCTACATCCATGTTTCTTAAAAATATATTTCAAAACATTTTTACAATTTACTATAAAATGGGGTAAAGTAATTTATACCCTTATTTTACATTATATGTTTTGAATGGAATCTTTCAGTCGTTTTCCAAACAAGGTACTTTATGACCTTTTCGACAAAATTAAGGTAAGAATGTCTTTTTTTAACTTATACAGTGGGTGAGGCTATTTTCCACCATTATAATATCATCAAAGCTTCCCTTACAATCTTATAATAATATCTCAAAAATAAATGTTTTCTTTTATAATTATATGAATTTTAAATTATTACAAAATAGAAAGAGATATTTCTCTAAAAAGGTTTTGATTTCATCTATGTCAACATCCTTTGATGTATTTTAAGTTTATTTTAAGTTGATTTATTATGATACAAAACTTACATATTATATTGAAGGTTTTGTGATATGGTTGATTGTGTATGTGTTATTTTTATACCATTCATGGTTTATGGATAACGTATTGTCATTTCGTATGCTAGTTTTAATGCGAATGTTTATGTTATGTTTAAACCTTTTCATACGAGGAATGCATTGGACTTAGTATGTGACGGGTGGAGCCCGCTATAGCTCCTCGATGCATCGGTAGGTCTCATGAGACAAATTAGTGTCTTGGCACAAGGCCTTGACAAAATCTTCTATGTATTCTTGGCATAAGGCCTTGACTATGTGGTTATGAAAGTCTGGCATTATGCATTCCATCATTATGAAAGTAGCTATTGATATTGCATGTGATTATTCAACTAGTAGAATATCCATGTGAGTAAGTAAATGGAATTATTTTGATTTATAATTGCCATATTATGATGAAGTTTATGTTGAAAAGGATTTTATTTTAGTTTTATACATTGCCTTAAATTTTTATGCTTATTTATGAAATCTTCCGCTATATTGTTATCCTTATTGAGCATCTGATCTCACCCCTTTCTATGTTTTATTTTTTCCAGGATGTGAAGAAGTATATTATGACTGACCTGCAGGGATAGTCTATAGGATCTCAGTGTTGTCTACGGAAAAATGTTGTTTTATTTTTCTATTTTATGATGTAATGTAAACCTTATGAATGTATATAGTACTTCCAAGGCTACTAAACTAATCGGTCTTTCGAGACTTGATATTTTGTGATCATGCCAATGTTATGTAATAATGCACTGACTCTGGGCTTCTGGGGTCGGGGTGTTACAATAAGAAAGTTATACTTTATAACTTTAACAAAATAAAATTTCAGCAGAATAAAAACAACTTGAAATAGAAAACAAGTAACAAGAATATTTTTTAACACAAAGTGAAGGGTATCCAACAACATTGGATAAAGGTTCCTTGATGTATACTTTCAATAAAGACTATCTTACCCAAAACCAAGTAAGCCTTCAATCCAAAGATCAGTATCTATCTTGTTGTCCCCACAATACCTCTATTTAGAAGGAAATCAAAACCTCTGTCTTCGAAACCTGGAAGCCCATGATCAACATGATCAGAGTCTTCACAAAGCAAGTCTGAACAAGTTGTTCTCTCCTAAACAAGTTGTTCACAAAATCTGCATGAAGCACTAAGAGTTTTAAGAGCCTCTCTCTCTAGAAATCACTTCACAATGTTAGATCACTTTACAAGCTTTGAGCACATCTCAATTCACTAAACCCCTTTGCTCATTCCATTTAACTCTTATTTATAGGAAAAACATCTCAACTGTCTGCTCCACTGCAACAGTCATATTTTCCTTAAATTTCAGAGGGACTTGGACACGTGTCAAACAGACAATGATTAGTTTATAACAGATTGTACGATATCATTTCATGTATAAGAAACAATGTTAAGTTTGAGATAAAAGTTAAATATAATAAAACATAGAATATGATAATATTGGAATGATACATTAAACAAATATAACATTATCATGAAAACAGATTCTTAATAAAATGAAAATCGGATTGATAATAATGGTATCACTGTTTTTGGATACCGGTGACATAAAATCAGTATGACATTTTTACTGGTAATGGTATTATGAAAAATAGTATCATAATAATGAAAACAGTATCACGGATTTTTATGTGACAACGGTATTACAAAAATAGTACCACAGATTCACCAGTATCACAAAAATGGTATCATATAGTCTTATGTAAAACAATACATCAGAATCTTATGTATATCATAATGTTAAATATGTATGTAAAACGTAATGACAAATATATAAGTAAAACATAATGAAAAAACTGTAAGTAAAATGTAATGACAAATCTGTATGTAAAACGTAATAACAAATCTGTAAGTAAAACAAAATGAAAAATCTGTAAGAAAAATGTAATGAAAAATCTATAAGTAAAATGTAATGACAGATCTGTATGTAAAATGAAATGAAAAATCTGTATGTAAAACGTAATGACAAATCTGTAAGAAAAACGGAATGACAAATCTATAAGTAAAATGTAATGAATAATTTGTAAGTAAAATGGAATGAAAAATTTGGAACTTAATAAAAAGTGTTTGTGATTTTCAAAACAAAAAACCATAATGAATGGAGAAGTCATAAGAGAACCTTATTGACTCAACTTGTTGATGCGCCTGATGATCCATTCATACAGGTCCGGTGGATTTGTAAGAGGTTTTGGCCAAATTTCGGTGGACTAATTTGTGGATGGGATTCAATGTATGGGATGGAAATAGAAGGGTATGATCGTATTAGAAGGTGGAAATCCTAGAGGTACCCTACTACACATACCATTTTTTCATGTGGGCTGGGGTACCTTCCACATAGCATTTTTCAATGCTGGTGGAAGGGACATCTGCGTACTGGGGTGGTACATGGATTTGGGTGTGGTCCGCATAGCATGGTGGTATGTGGATCTAGCTGTGGTCATCATACCATGGTGGTACGCGGCCTCGAGCTCCGTTCTCATACCATGCTGGTATGTGGTGCTGGAGTCCCTCTCTATGACATAATGCTTTGTCAGACAGGGTTTGGTTTACATAGAGATGTGCTATGCGGTACACTAGATTGATGGAGGGGGCATTAGACTTGCAGTTCATGGGTAGTTCATCAGCGAAGGTAGTATGGTTCGTGATTCCCCTTTTAGGTTCACGAGTTTCCAACATTATTATGCTTCCATCTATTTATGGTTCACAACATGTTTATACCTACTAGAAACCGTTCGTGGTTCTGTACTTCACTAACTGTTTTCCTTTGAAGACCTCCATCTGTAGAATCTTATCTCTCCAAAAATCTGATCCTTTTCTCAGATCCTCTTGTGATCCTTTTATAGAGTGTCGAGGAGGCCGTATCTACAGGCACATGGAACCTTTTTTGGAGTCCCATGGAGGGATCATCTGACCCAGGGATGAATCGGTCAACTGAGGCTTGCAGTGTTGCGGTTCACAATAGTGGAAATCACTTCCTCAATTCCATGAACAATACGGTTCATGTGGGTAGTATGTGGGGGTGTACCTATCGATCATGTCTTCGCCAATGACATGGTAGGAAGGAGGAATTTATATGACTATGTTCTGCCAATGATGTGGTTCATGGTTGGCTGATGCCTTTCTTCATTTATTTCACAAACTTCCTGGTTCGCTATCCGACGCTTTGCGGTCTAGCATTTCGCAGGCCACCCATGTACTTATCGGTTCGTGGTTTGAACCTTCCTTGAACCTTTACCTGTAACCAGTACATGGACTAGGTTGGTTCCTTTTCCAAATTGGATTCCTTCATTCATTTCCTCCAATTTTCATCCCCACATTTATCCCTCTTCTTTATTAATTTTATGGGAGTATTTTCATTCCTTTAGTGGATTTTTCAGGATGCTAAAAATGACCCCATCAGAATGGGGTCCAGTTGGAATAAAGAGGAGGATATTCCAATGTAGAAAACAGTCCCGAACAGAACTAGGTTATGGTAGAAAGTTAGACCCGTTGTGGGATCACACCTATATATAGGGGCCCAAGTCCTTTGTCTTCTTCTTGGTTTCCCATCGAAAAGTACTCCTCAAATCACACATGTCTTTCCATACTTTTTTGTACCTACTCCTTTGAAAAATTCATCATATTTGAACTAGGCCCTCTGTTCCATGAACCACTTACTCATCACAGTTTCCTCAGATATGAACTGTAATTTGGATCTTCCAACCGAACTGTGGAATTTAAAAATGTAAGTATGAAATTCCATGTAGTAAGATGCTACATGGATTCCCTATACTGTAAACGTAACTTCAATGTCTTTGAACTGAACTTTGAATTTCCAAATCGGATTTGAAATCTCTAAATTATGAACTCTAAACATCCGTATAACAGGGCTCAATACACAGATTTCCCATTTCGCGAATTGATTGACCCTATGTCCAATGCTTTGTGGGACAACATCTCGGGGGGTATTCAACATACTATTGGTTCGCAGTGGATGCACTCTATGTACCATTCCCAGGATTCAGTACGCATAGCCATGTACTAGGTGGAATTAATTTATCCTTTGGCATTTTTTTCTGTTATCCCAATCATTTTAAGTGGAATGAACCTTTTGAATTATCTTTTTGTTGTAGTAAGGATAAGGATCTTTCTCTTGTATCATTACAATTATTCAGGAGGAGGGGATGCGTGGTCAAGAATTTCAAAGAGAAACTTCATTTTATCATTGCTCCCCAAAGGGGAATTCTCCGAGATCTCCTCTCACTGGAGCTAATAGCCTATCTATTATCCAATATGTTTTCATTTTATAATTTTGGGCACTAATACGATGCTCCCTTTCCAGAGATTGATCGTGGCGAACTTTTCACACATCCAAAATACCCCATGGGAATATTATTGCAAACATATATTATTCCTAGAAAATTTGTTACTACTTTTATTCAATAGGATGAGTTTGTCCCAAGTGGCTCTATGTGGACATAGAGTGGCCAATGCCCTCATAGTACGTCCTTAGATTCCATGGTCAATGATTATCCATATATCATTAACCTGTCATGAGGTAATCCTAACGAAGGATGGAGCTCCAAATGGGACCTCTTATTTTGAGGGTTCTTTTCTAAAGAGTGGTCTTGGGCATTCTGGGTTCATCAAAACTGCTTGGAAGCCCCCATGACACTAAAATCTGTCAATCTATATCAAGCGGTGTCGGTCTCCCAATTTTCCATCTTTTCACTGGACGGTATACTTCCCGAGCTACTCATCCAGTGGTGTCTAGGCACCAACACCATTCACATATCCCATGGTGAAGTGGGGATCAGTCTATGGGATGTCTACCAGATATGGTGACTTCCTATCCTTAGTGACATGTATGAATAATTTTTACCGATGTCCCACACCGTGAGGATTGTTTCACAAGTATCCCTCTCAGAAGGAGAATTATTGTTTATGTTAGAGAGGCTACTTGGTCATCCCCTTCATGCCCTCTCACTTATCTAATTTGAGGATTGGAAATGGATTTTCTTGTATGTGAATGGGCCACAACTGAGAGTTCATCATAGACAAACCCATCCGACCTAGCAGTCATTGTTTATTCATGGTCCATACTGTGCTACCCTTGAGGCTAGTCAATACACCACTTGGGGCTATGAAATCTGCCATGAATTATTTCCTAATCTCTGACAAGTAGATTTCTTTTCCATGTTCCTAAGTGGATGGATCTTCCCCTCTCGTGATGTTTATACCTGTGTTTGAGAATATACTTTTATGATGGAAGCCACATTGGAAGAGGGACAACCCATCTACTTGGTCTTTCCTACTCTTTCCTGAATCAAAAAACTGTTAGGAAAACTAAACTAAGAGAAACCCCTAAATCTTCCTAATGGGATATTGAAATTTTTATATGGATAGATGGAATATCATTTCCCCTACTATGAGTACTTGAATACTGCCATAATTCCTCATTCTGAACTCCATCCATCCTTTCTTTACATTGCTATCATCTGTGAAAAAAAATTTAGTGCGGAAGGTGTGATTGAATTGCTAAGTGATGTCTCTAACTTGTCTTTTGTGCCTTACGCAGGACCCCAATGGCTAGTGATAGATACTGGGAGAGGCTACCCAAAAAAATTCTTATATTATTTCACTTTGAGATGGAGTCTTGACCGCACATATAAATAGAGCAACTATTTCCAAACCTTACATTCCTTATAGGTTTGCAATGCAGTTTGGATGACTTCAGCGGATTACATCTCTCCCAGCCACCCTGGTAAAGCGAGAATCTCACCCCGTAATCCTTCGCCAATTGTAGTTGTCCATGACGTTGGAGGATGCTAATGTGTAAGTCCCCATTCCTCCCACTGTAACCTCAACAAACAAATCATTACAGTTTTCCCAGATCTTGGTGGATTACTATTCTGACGGGGTATTGTCAGGGCAAGTTCGGAGGGTTCAG
Organism: Viscum album; assembly: GCA_963277665.1. Classification (NCBI taxonomy): domain Eukaryota; kingdom Viridiplantae; phylum Streptophyta; class Magnoliopsida; order Santalales; family Viscaceae; genus Viscum; species Viscum album. The sequence continues at coordinate 1,482,144,632 of OY728166.1, forward strand.
ATACCGTTGGTTGTTATAGATCCTATCCCGACGGTGCCAATTGCTCCATCTATTCCCCTTCATGTGGTGAGAAGGTGTTATACCCAATGTTACATGTGTTTTGAATGGGTACACCCACACTACCCAATTCTATAGAAAGTGATTTAGATCCAGAATCTTTGGACAATGTGGTCTGTGGTCCAAACGAAACTGGTCTGAGTAGGACATAACCCAATTTTCCTGAAGTTACTTCCACCCATACTTATTTAGTCCCAGAGGATGAACCATCTATTGGGAGGGAAATTCCCCCTGATTGCGTGACCCAACTTAGGGATATTTTGACAGTTGGAATGCTTCTTTCTCACTACATACCATTCGTGTTGGATGATGACTAAGATTCCAATACCATTAGGAGGCATTGAGCTATGTGAAAGCATTAATGTCGTGAAATCCGGACTCCTTCTGCAGAAACTCCCCTGATTGACTTTTCCAATGATGTGGATAAAGTTCGATGACTATTTTTCAATCTGGACTTGGTCGGTTTTGATTATCGAAGCCTGCATCTCTTTTTGAAACAAATTATTATAGCTCGAGAGGATCTGGATTCTTGAGAAGGTGACCTTTCTTAGTTCAATTATTCTCACCACCAAGATCCGATTTTCTAGGTTATTACTAACAAGTGGAATTATCTGGAAGTTGAGGAAGATAGTTCTTGTGACCAGGTGATTGCCCAGCCAGAGTAACTGCGTGAGTGAAATGCTCACATGGCCAGACTAAAAGTGCAATATGCATCATCAAGCACCAATTATGAGGTTTTCCAAGATAAAGGGAGGGTCCTTAGGATTGTTATGAAGTGAGTGTGCCCAATGGTTGAAGATGAAGCTGAAAAGCAGAATTCCTTAGAGTAGGCCCTTGATGGCCCTCATCAGGATGTTATCAAACTATTAGAAAGAATGAGTCGAGCCTCATTGTAATCCATGGGGCTACACAACATCACCCTTATTTTGACATCAGGGAGAGGCTTTGGATTGTGGATGTCCCCCCATTATTAATTCCGTCTTTGTTTATAAAACAAAAACATTTCTCTTTCTACTGTTCCTCTTTTAGTCTTTCCTAGAATATGAATCATTTATAATCGACTGTATTTTAAACAGTAATCTCAACCAATTATCAACTTGAATTACAATCTAGGATAACAAAATTATCAAGTTATGCTCTAATTTTTTTCCTGCACCGAGGGGATCAGTGAGAATAGTTTTAATCTTGCTAGTGTCACATAAATAACCCTACAAACTTCATGCCTTTTTCATTATCACCTTAATTTATTCCTAATCCTTCGGTGCAGATTTAGTTGGAATAACTCGACCTTTTATTAAGAAACCATTTGTAGGTTTGCACCCTAACAAACTTTGTGTCTCTTGTTTTTTTGGTTGATCAATCTTTTTTTTTCTAAACTGCCTATAGCATGGGTTTTGTGAGTTGACACTTGAATTTTATTAATGGTTTTCTTTGAGGGGGTTTTTCCTTAGAGAGTGTAGTTTCTCTTTTTTAGGGTCATTTTAAAGTCTTGTAGACCGAACTATTATTAATTATGTTTTAGCTCGAATAGATTTGACCATAACTGCACTGATGTATTACATCAACTAGCTTGGACCATAACTGCACTGATTGTTAATGTCGAACAACTTGGACCACAACTTGTGGGTAGGGACCCTGATATAGGAATCATAAACATAGAATTTCCCAGCATCTTTCAGACATGGATGAGAGGTTTTTCTTGACCCTATAACAATTTATGGATATGAGACATGATATGGGGAATGGAAGGCATAGGGATTACAGAGATAGGAAATGCCTCTCCTGAGGACATATTTTTCTGTAGTTGAAAGGCCATTTTTTGGAAACATATGTAGAGCGTTCGAGGCATAATGTGCAAAGTCAAACAAAGGTATCCACAGGACACTGGCCTTCCCTTTTCGATGGTCGGGATGTTTTTATAGAAATTTGGATTTATTTTGATATTGAGTACCACAATGGGTGTACCTTTTAATGAATTATTTCTAAATTTAATAAGGGATTACATATTGGATTTGGATGAAGAAAATCTCCCACACAAATTTGGATTTTGTAAAGGAGGGTTGAAGCATGGTGCAGTTTAACATCATATAGCCAGGACATTTGGGACATATTTTGTACAATCTTCCTGCTCTGGCTAGAATAGGGAAAATGATTGATTTCTTCTACAAAAGTTTGGCCATGAACATCCTTCAACTTTAGGCATTTATAGGAGGAAATATGTAAACCGTAATCCAAGGGTTTTTCGAATCCAAGGGCAGAGGTGGGACATAAATGTCGTAAGGGCGTACAAAGGTTAGAAGATCCACTCCTGAGGATGGATTTTCTATTGGATGAAAGATCATTTTTGTGAGAAACATATGTAGAGACTATAGGTAATAATGTTCATAGTCAAAAAAATGTGTCTGCAGGACACTGTCCTTCCATTTTTGATGCCCATGTAGGATTATGGAGATTTGAAATTTCTTGGACATAGAGTATGGCTTTAGAAAAGGGTTATTCCAATGAGGTCAGGGAGTATTTCGAACCTCCCTATGTAGATTGATTTTTTTCATAGGGTCATGATGGGAAATACCCTTGGACATGATATGACCTACTGGTGAATATTGGGTATCATGTATCATGTGGTTTAAACGTCATTCAATCAGGATGTCTGTGTATAATCCATGAGTAGTTGGAGGGTAATCGATCTGGGGTGTTCTGAAATGTTCAGGACGTGAGTAGGAAAGAAAGTGTATCACATGGTTTCAATGTTTGTTGAATCAGGAGGAATTAAATGGGGCATAGAAGTCGTTAGCCGTATGAAAATAGGAAATACCTATCTTAGGGATGAATTAACCTTTGGTTGATAGAACATTTTTGTGGGAAACATATGTAGAGCCTCCAGGGCATAATGTTCATAGTCAAACAAAGGTTCCTTAGGGACAATAGTCGTCCAGTTACGATAGTTGTGTAAGGTTATGATGATCCAAGATCACTCAAAGCATCAAGTCTGATGAAGGGACAAGGTTTGTTTGGATGTGTCAGAAACACTCAGGTCGTGATTATTCACTAAATTATGTGATTATTCATGGAATTGGGAGTCTATATATAAATATTTAACCTATACATGTGGTGGGATATTTTGACTCCCTCGTCATATTAGGACCCAATTTTGAAGATCCAGGCATCCCGAGACCAGGTTCCCTGCTCAAATTTTGGTCTGTTCTTAAGGAGTTGGGGAATTTTGGCTATACTTAGGGTACCATGATGTTTTTTATGTCATACAGTTAGGAATTTGGGCCATTCAGTTTAACATCATGTAGTGAGGACATATTCCATACAGTTTAACATCATATAGAAAGGACATCTTTTGTACATTTGAACATCATGTGGAAAGGACTTCTTCTATACAGTTTAATGTCACGTGGAAAGGACATCTTCCATAAAATTTAACATCATGTGGAAAGGATGTCTTTCATGCAGTATAAAATTGTGTGGAAAGGATGTCTTCTGTATAGTTTAATGTGTTGTGGAATGTACATATTCTGTATATTTTAACATTTTGTATAAAGGATAGCTTCCGTACAATTTAACGTCATGTAGGAAGGACGTCATATATACAATTTAATTTCATGTGGAAGGGATGAAACATAATGGGGATCATGCATATATATGATATAATCAGACCAAGATATTTTTATTATTCCCTATATGTGACAAACGGGTCTCGATGACAGCACAGCCACCCCGCCTTAACAAGGTCGTCGGGTCCTAGCCCACCAGGTACCACCATTTGCCCCGCAGACACGTGAGGCCCACCCCAGGGTCCACCCACATGCCTGAATGAGTCATCTGACTAATGACAGTCCCCACAGGCCAACACATGTCCTTTCCAGTGAGTTTTGTCCTCACTCACACACACCCTGAGAAATGTCTCAGAAGGTCACCCATCCTGATCACTACTCCAAGCGAAGCACGCTTAACTGTGGAGTTCTAATCAGACAGGCTCCCGAAAAGGAAGGTGCACCTTGTTGACATGAGTCATATCATTTAGTCATTTAACCGTTTATCATTTGGGGATGTTACAATCACCCCCCCCCCACCTATCCTGATCACTACTCCAAGCGAAGCACGCTTAACTGTGGAGTTCTAATCAGACAGGCTCCCGAAAAGGAAGGTGCACCTTGTTGACATGAGTCATATCATTTAGTCATTTAACCGTTTATCATTTGGGGATGTTACAATCACCCCCCCCCCACCTTTAGAGCACAACGTCCTCATTGTGGGCCCTACATCCCAACCCAGGTAGTGCACCGCACTTAAGGCTGGGTACCACCTCTGATACCAAATGTGACAACCGGGTCCCGGTGATAGCACAACCACCCCACCTTAACAAGGTCGTCGGGTCCTAGCCCACCAGGTACCACCAGTTGCCCCGCAGACACGTGGGGCCCACCCCAGGGTCCACCCACATGCCTGAATGGGTCATCTGACTAATGACAGTCCCCACAGGCCAACACATGTCCTTTCCAGTGTGCTTTGTCCTCACTCACACACACCCTGAGAAACTTCCCAGAAGGTCACCCATCCTGATCACTACTCCAAGCCAAGCACACTTAACTATGGAGTTCTAATCATACAGGCTCCCGAAAAGGAAGGTGCACCTTGTTGACATGAGTCATATCATTTAGTCATTTAACCCTTTATCATTTGGGGATGTTACACTATACATGAGTGGGGGAAGAATTGTTAAACCATTATTCTAGGAGTCGTCAAGTTAGTAGGTATGGTGTGAGACTTTAGAGCCAATGAGCGTACAGAAGTATAAACAACCTCTTTTGATGTGAATTTTTTTGTTGATTGATAGACCATTTTTGTGGGCAATGTATGAAGACCCCCTGGGGAATAATGTGAATTGTTAAACAAAGGTTTCCATAAGACACTTTCCATCCATTTCTGATATCACATGGGTGATTATGGTGATCTGAGATTTTTGAGGCATAGAGTTTGACGGATGAAATCAGGATGTTTTGTTATGTGAAAAACACCAAGACAGTGTTTAGTTTTAAGGTAAGATATTATTTACCTAGATCTGATTCTTATGTAAGGGGAATCATGGTCTCTTGATTCATTTTGGATGCAAGAATTCATATCTGAAATCCCATGAATCTATTTGCATTTCAATGCAAGGGGTTGGGGGGTTTTCCCCATTTTTTTATTCTTTGTGTCTTGTCCTGAGATTTATAGATTGAGTGTTGCTATGTATCTCATTATCCTTAGAAACATTCCATACATAGTTCTTAAGGTACCTTACAGTTTAATGTGATTGGTTAGGACTTCTTTGGACATTCAGTTTAACGTCATGCGATGAGGACTCAGGGATTTCCCTGTTTAAATTTGGCTTATATGAATAGGGGAATTTATTTTTTGATGATAGGATCCAAGAAGTCCCATGTGTCACTACGTGTCCCATTGGTTGGTGGAAATCAAGACACATATAGTTTTGGTATCCTATGTAGTTAAATGTCACACAATGAGGATCAATGTAAACCAACATGAAAAGGATGAGGTGAGTAACGTGTCGGACCTGAACCTCGTAGATGTTTCCTACGTATCCCATTTAATTGGGAATCAAATTTCACATAATCTTTTAAGTAAATTCCCTACATATTTCTAATTGACAGGTAGGGAGGAGGAAATTTTTTTAGGTGGTAGCTGGACTAGGATGAAGAATCCAGGTTTCACTATGTATCCTACGAGAGCAGGAATCAAACCACACGTAGTTCTTGTAGTTCCCTATGTCATTCGGACCCATGCATAGAGATGAGGTATTTTATGTTTTTCTTTTTTTGATAGCGACTAGACCAAGATGGAAGATCCGAGCATCACTATGTATACTACAGGGCTGTAATCAAGCATACATAGTTCTATATCATGGCATGGTAGGTCGCCAATGAAAGAGTAAATGTCTCCTTGGGTGAGAACATTGTTGGGGCCATTCAGTTTAACATTATGTAGTAAAGATGAAAATTCTCCCCATGCGCGTCTGACCTGTATAAAGAGAGAGTGGCATTATTGATTTTTACTATTAGAAAGACCTGGATATAGAATCCAGGCATCACTACGTATCTTGTGAGGTAGGGGATAAAGTCATATGTAAATATAAGGACCCCACCCCCTGTTTCAGTCTGACCTGTGCACGGAAAGGGGGAAATTTTACCCGATGCTTTCAAGATGATTGGATTATTATAATCTTCTATTCTTTTTCTATGCAGGGGAAATTCAGACAGCCATTCCTAATCTCACCTGAGTTATACTAGGTGTGATAAATAAGGAACGATGTGGACTTACCTTGTAGTATAGGGGCAATAGAGGATACAATAGAGACATGCCATGTTATGTGGTGGCTAGACCCAGACATTAGGTAAAGGTGCCTCTACGTATCCCATTGAAGAATAGGAATAAATTTTTGTGTAGTTCTCTAACATGGAATGGTAAGTAAATGATTCCATAGACACTATTCCCTGGGGTGAGAACATTGTTGGGTCCATGTAGTTTAACATCAGGCGGTAAAGCCGGAAATTCTTCCCACGAAAATCTGACCTGTATGTGGGGAGAGAGGAATTATTGATTTTGACTTGTGGATGGACTAGGATGTAGAATCCATGCATCATTTCATATCCCTCATGGGATGGAATCAATCCATATGTAGTTCTGAGGACCCCCCCCCCACTATGACAGTATAGCCCGTGCACAAAGAGGGGGGATTTTATACCATGCTTTCAAGATGATGGGATTATTATACTCTATTATTCTTTGTCTATGTGGGGAAAATACTTACCTTCATTCTTAAGATCACCTGAGTTATAATCGGTGTGAGAAATAAGGAATAATGATGAATTCCCTTATAGTATAGGGGAGATAGAGGATACAATAGAGGCACTCTATGTCATGTGGTGGTTGGACCAAGACTTAGGGTCAATGTAAGGACCTGACCCCAGTTACCCAGAGGCAGTGCCTTATTGGTTACATTGGCATAAAAATAAGGAATAAGAATCCCAAAGGATCGAGTAGTTTATTATTATTGGAAACAAGATACATACATAAGTCAATCATTACAACTTGAAATGAAAAACAACATAGAAACTCCTTAGACAACTTCCATAACTCCTAGGTTATTTCTGCATGTCATTCATAATAGAATTATTCTTGCCCTGTGGAAATGAAAGATAATAAAGGGGTGAGCTCAAACACTCAGTAAGGGTAAGAAATACAATGGAAGATAACATAAACATTAGACATGGTTAATAATTGAAAACACATGCCTTTTGAAATAAACTTGAACATAATATGGTAGAAATATGAGCTGAGTAAATATTTCCATAACATAACATAATCATGGGTATTCTACTAGTCTAATCACCACATGAACCATCAATACTACATTCATAATGAGGGAATTCAAAATGTGGGACAACATATCTATACCTTTAAGGCCTCGTGCCAAGACCATAAATAATCATCTTGTCAAGGCCTTGTGCCAAGACCGTAGTTTGTCTCATGAGACCTACTGATGCACCGAGGGGCTATAGAGGCCCCCAAACGATACTTACTATGTCCAATTCATTCTTCATATGAATGAGGATAAACATAAACAACATACACATTAATATATTAAATGTAAATAGCTTTCACCGAACATTAAGCCAAAACACTAACCATTTGATGTAAACTGATGAATGGTTTCAGGATAGCACATCAATAGCCAAAAATTATCATAAACCATTAAATTGAATATGGTAGATGATAATATGGAATAATAATCCCAATAATATATAAGAATCAACAAGTGTGTTGAAATAGAGGAAGATACTCTTATAAAATATTTGAGTAATTATTGAAATAAATACTCTTTTACTTTGAAAAGAAAAGTTCTTTTGGAAAAATATTTGTATAAAACCAGAAGTGAAGTAAGATATTATTTTCATAAAAAATTTGATTTTATAGATATAATGGTTTCCAAAAATAGATTAGAGATTTCCCATGAAAATATGTAAGAAATTGAGATATTCCCTTGAATCGGGCTTGTATTTCAGAAACAATTTGAAAAATCCTTTTAAAGAATGTAAATAAGCATAAAATAAAGAAGGATTATGGTTTGTGTACATATATATAACAATCACACAGAATTTATGATGAGTATATTATAATACATAATAATTACATTGAGGTAATTTATACAATGAAAATAACCCGAATGGAAATGGAAGTTCGGGTGAAAAAACCCTTACCTTAAATCTGAATGTGTTCCCCTCTGAAAATTAAGGTCCTGGAATTTGAAATTATACATATCAATAACTTATTTGAGAACCTAATAGAAATTTATTTAGTTTATCATAATTCTGTTTAGTTCATTTATGTTATTATTTATAAGTTATTATATTGAATTTCGTCGTTCCGGAGTGTTTGTTTTCTTGATTTTCATAATCGGTTCACTTGATGAAGTTCATGTGGAATGGTTGTAAACCTCTAGAATTGAAGTTACATATTATTTATGAACATCTAGAATTGTTAATGGTCATTTCCATCATTTTGTTACATGGAATGAGGATGAATCAGTAGATGACAACCACTTCGATTATTTGGCGGTATTTGGATTATTATGAACTAGTTTGGTCATATGATTTAATAATATGTACATATACTAGTTCCTGAATATTAATTAGATTGTGATACATGTATTATAGTCTAGTTCAAAAATTAAAATGGTTTCATGACCAATAATTCAGTATAAATTGAAGAACAAAACTTCGTCATCCATGAAGGTTATAAATTGGAACCTCGTGGACGTAGATTTCATTTATAAAAATAAAAGGGAAGAAGTAAGAATATTGATGATGGATCTTCCATTAACATGATATTATTCCAGTATATAGATGATAATGGAGTTTATCATGGTCATTTGGATAGAGGATGTGAGGAGAGAAAAAGAAAAGATATGATCTTGAAAATAAGAGAAAATGTGAGAGATCCCTTATGAAAATTCGGCAGCCTAACAGCGTCCCTTAATATTTCATAAAATGAAACTATGAGAGAAAAAGGGTTCCTCATCATATTAAAATCAAATGGACAGTAATAATAACACATAAAATCATACCCCAACATATTTGAATGGAAATTCAAATAGATAACATAAAATAAGTGTCGACTAAAAGATGAGGGTGAATGATTCCCTTGCCTTGTAGAGTAACTACTAGAACTTGAAGGTTGGGACCTTGGGGGCTTAAGAACACCTTGGGAGTAATCTTAGAGAGATAAAACCACCAGATATTTTAGTATTAGGGATTTGTAATTAATTAAAATGAATGGATGAGTGGGTATTTATAGAAAAAGAGAGAGAGTTTTTTAATAATTTCAAAGGGACACCTGATTAGGGGTTTTTACCAAACCATGGGCTTTCCCATGGTATTTGCCCACAATGTTAGTCACTTGGGACACCTAATGTCATATGTTATTGTACACAAGTCCATTGGCCTTTTATTTTAAGTATTATGTCATTATGATGTCATTAAACTACCGAAAACTCAAAACTGTATTTTTTACTATTCGCGAAAAAATCAAGTATTTTAGAAAAATCCAAAAAATTCACCCCTACCATTTTTTGATGTGTAGAATTGAAAAATGAAATCCATTTTTCAAAAATAATTTTCTAAATATTATTAATTTATTTTTTAAATAAAATCATATTTAATTTGAAAAATAACAATTTTAAGGTATAATTAGTTTTATATCACATTGAAAAATCAATTAAGATATCATTATCTTATTATATTAAGAAGACGAAATAATATCATTATTTACTATTCATAAGGGGAATATTACTATTCATGTTACTATTCATAAGGGTATTTTACTATTCACCATAAATTAAGTTTGTTCTAACAGACTCCAAATGAATTACTGGTCACAACTCTAGATGACCATTATTTGAAATTCCAATCACAATAGAGGAAAAGTTGTGTTTAATGGCTAGATTATAAAATGAATTCAATATTTATTTTCAAAATCTTGGGGTGTTACATTTTCCCCTTACAAAAATTTCGTCCTCAAAATTTCATTTTACAATCTAGTCCTAAAACAGGTGGGGGTACTTTTCCCTCATTGCTTCCTCTAGTTCCCATGTTGCCTCTTCGTACTTATGGTTTCACCATAGTACCTTGACCAGATGAGTAGTCTTATTGGGTAGAAGTTTGTCTCTACGATCCAAGATTCTCACTGGATGCTCCTCATAGGAAAGATCATCCTCCAACTGTACCACCTCTAAAGAGAGTACATGTGTAGGGTCTGGTATGTACTTCCTTAAGAGGGATACATGAAATACATCATGTACTTTCGACATGGTAGGTGGAAGTGCCAGTCGATATGCCATAGATCTGACTCAATCAAGGTTCTCAAAGGGGCCGATATACATGGGACATAGCTTTCCTTTCTTCCCAAACCTCATGATCTTCTTCCATGGAGATATGCGTAGAAATACCAGGTCCCCAACTTTGAATTCAAGGTCTTGTCAATGGTTGTCCGCATAACTCTTCTATCGAATTTGGGCTTCCTTGACATGTTGCTGAATGGTTTTCACCTTCTCTACCATTTCTTCAACCATTTCAGGTCCTAGAAGCTTACCCTCACCAACTTCATCCCAACACTCCAGTGATCTGCACCATTTCCCATAAAGGGATTCATATGGTGTCATTCAGATGCTCGAGTGGAAACTATTGTTGTAGGAGAATTCAACTAGTGGAAGATGTTGGTCCCATCCCCCTTTGAATCCCATAGAACATGCTCTCAACATGTCTTCCAATGTATGAATAGTCCGCTAAAATTGGACATCATTTTGAGGATGATAGGTCGTACTGATGTTCAATTTAGTTCTTAGAGCATGTTGGAGACTTTTCCAGAACTTTGAGGTGAATCTAGGATCACGGTAGGATACAATAGATAGTTGTACTCCATGCAGCCTTACCACTTCTTTGCTGTAAATTCGTTCTAGTCAATCCAATGAGAAGTCCTCTCGAATCGCGATAAAGTGAGTTGTCTTTGTAAGACAATCCATAACGACCCATATAGAATTTTTTCCTCTGGATTTCCTTATAAGTCCAATGAAAAAGTCCATGGTAATGTTCTCCCACTTCCATGTTGGTATGGGTAGTGGTTGCATCATCCCATTAGACTTTTTCCTCTCAGCCTTCACTTGTTGACATACTAGACACTTTGATGTATATTCAGCAATCTCCCTTTTCATATTTTCCCACCAAAAGTTTTCTCAGAGATCTCGATACATCTTTGTGCTACCAGGGTGTATAGAGAAATTAGAGTTATGTGAATCATCCAATAGTTCCCTCTTTAGCTCAGGAATAGAGGGAACACAAAGTCTCTTCCTAAATTTAAAAATGCTAACTTCACATACGAAGTCAGTAAACTTTCTATCATTTACAACATCAATTTTCTTTTGAAATTCCTCATCATCAGCCTGAGAATTTTTTATCCTCTCTAGAAAAGATGGTTTGGAAACTATCTGAAAAAGTAGTGATGTGTTACCTTCCTTGATAATTCCCATATCCATCTTTACTAGATCCATGAATAAAGGATCCCTTTTAACTCCCATCTTGTTTAGAATTCCATGACCCTTTCTGCTCAAAGCATCTACTACCTTATTTGCCTTCCCCGGGTGGTAGTGTATTGTTCAATCATAGTCTTTGAGTAGCTCAATCCATCTCCTTTTTCTCATGTTGATTTCTTTCTGTGAGAATATATATTTCAAACTCTTATGATCTGTATATATATCACATTTTTTGGCATGGAGGTAATGTCTCCAAATCTTCAGAAAAAAGATTACCACTGCTAACTCAAGATCATGAGTTGGATAGTTTTGTTCATGAATGTTTAGCTACCTAGATTCATAAGAAATCACTCGATCATTATGCATAAGGACACAACCAAGTCCTTTCTTTGATGCATCACTATAGATAACAAACCCATCATTCCCCAATGGTAGGGTTAGGATCAAAACATTCACTAACCTCCTCTTTAATTCTTCAAAACATTCTTCACATTTCTTTTTCCATATTAACTTAACCCCTTTTCATGTGATCTTGGTCATTGGGTTAGCTAAAAGAGTGATGTTCTGAATGAAACGCCGATAATAACATGCAAAACCAATAAAACTATGTACCTCAGTTACGTTCGTTGGAGTAGGCCATTCTTGCACAGCCTTTGTCTTCGTGGGATATACAGATATTCCATCCTTAGAGACAATGTGTCCCAGAAAGGAAACTTATTGGAGCCAAAAATTACACTTGCTAAACTTCCGATATAATTTATTTCTTCTAAGTGTTTTCAGAATAGTGCGCAAGTTATTTTCATGATCTTCGTAGCTTTTAGAGTATACCAGGATATCATCAATAAACACCACTACAAATTCATCAAGATAATCCTTGAAAACTCTGTTCATTAGATCCTTGAAGATATATGGTGCATTAGTTAGTCCAAAAGGCATTACTGTAAACTCATAATGCCCATACCTGGTTCGAAATGTTGTTTTTTGAATGTCTTCCTTCCTCACAAGCAACTGATGATATCCAGATCGAAGATCAATCTTAGAAAAATATTGGCCTCAATGAATTTGATCAAATAAATAATCAATTGTTGGCAGAGGATACTTATTCTTTATTGTAATAGCTTTGATTTCTCTATAATCAATGCACAGCCTCATGGATCCATCTTTATTCTTGACAAAGAGGACAGAAGCTCCCCAGGGAGAAATGCTAGGGTGAATAAATCCTTTATCACTCAATTAATTTAGTTGTTTCTTTAGTTCCACTAACTCCACAATGGACATTCTATAAGAGGTATTCTATATGGGCCTTGAACCATGAATTAAGTCAATGGAAAACTCAATTTTCCACTTTGGAGGATGTCCTGGTAAATCCTCTGGAAAGACGTCAACATATTCTTTCACAATAGGTAAGTCCTATATCTGTACATTCTTCTCCTCACCCATATTTATTTCATTCCCTTCCTCCCCAATAATTTAATTCAGTAGAGCTACTGGGGGTTCATTTAGATGATAATCACATGGTGAGGTTTCTACTCTAAAAATAAGGGATTTTATACCATTCTCAAAAATTGTAACTTCCATCTTCTTACAATATATCTTCACTTCATAATTTGATAGCCAATACATACTGAGAATTATATCATAATCAACCATTGGTGTGATGATAAGATGAGAAACTAAACCATGTTTATGTGTCATGAGGGGGACTAATCAACACGCCTTTGTTGCAATGATACATCCACTAGGAGTTTTTACTGCTAACTCCTTTATTAAATCAAATTGGGAATATCTAATTTTTATGGAAAATTGGGAAAATATAACTCAATGTGACGATCTAGAATCAAATAAAGTATTTTCTATGTTGGATGAAACAATCAATGTATCTTCCACCACTTCGTTAGGAACTTCAACCTCTGCAGTTGTAACCATATAAGCTTAACCTTTCTCCCTTTTCCTTCTTTGGGGAACATTTCCCTGACTATTAGGACACTCATGTGCATAATGTACCATATCCCTAAAATTGTAGCACAAAACATTGGTAGCTTCTTTATTCCCCTTACAATCCTGAGATAGGTGGCCTTTTTCTCCACACTTGTAACATACTCTCATTCCATTTAGGCAAGTCCCAGGGTGTTTCTTCCCATAATTACTATATGATAGAAATTCAATTCTTCCCTTCTTCCCCATTTCCGTATTTCCTTTCCCAGAGTTTTCAGATGACCTATTCTTCTCTTGATTTCCTTTAAAGTCATAAGACTTAGAGAATTCATTTTCTGTCTTGATAACACTTGAGACTTTATCTTCATATGATTCAAATATTTGGGAGACAAGATCCCTTCATAGGAATGGTTTTAAACCATCAAATAATATATCAATTTTTCTCCTTGGATTACGTATGTAGTCCGCCGCATGCCTTTCCAGCCTTGTAAAGTTGGATTCATATTTGGCAGCATTTTCATTCTCCTTCTTCCTCGGATTCAAGAATTGCCTCTTTATATCTGCTCGCTGTTCATGAGGGAAATATTTTTGTAAGAATATTTCCTTAAAATCCCTCCATTCCATCTATTCTATTTAATCCTCCTCCTTTGTGTTTTGGACTAAAAACCACCACTGATCTGCATCACCCATTAGACGATAAACTGCCATGACAACCATCTCTCTTTCGTTACATCCCAAAGTGAGAAATATCTTCTCAAGGGAACATTTCCACTACACTACTACAAACGGGTTTGTATTCCCATTGAATGATGGAGGTTGTTGTCGCATAAAGTGATCTAACATAGCTCCTCCACATGGTGGATCTGGATGCTCCATACGAGAAAGATTATTATTCATAACCTAAGTAAGTTGTCCCAATATAGTTATGAGGTGCTTAGCACCAGAGCCAACATCATTATCTTGCATCGGAGGGAAATCCCTATAGGGGACACGCGCGTTCGTGCGGTTTCCATTCCTCCCACTTGGAACCATCTCTAGATAATGTAATACACTAGATTAGATTATGAATCATAATGTATAATTTTAACTTAACAAAATACTTATCAAAAATTGAGATCCTACGCATGGCTAATCCCATATTCACAAAAATGGTTTCTTTGAGGAAATTTTTTCATTTCAATCAGTCATAATGGCTTGTAAAGAAAATGTGAATTTTCCTAATCATATCACTCAGGAGTGTCGTAAACAAGAGTGTAGAAAGGCCCGTTTTCATGCACCAGTTCCCATTCGAGTCTAGCTCAAAGCAGTGTTTTCGGGTTTTACCCCTAGATACATCTGTGCCAGAGCTGCCTCTACCAGCTCGTATCCGGACATGGATGTATTGCTTGAAAGTTCCACATAATCTATTCCTTACCAAAATACCATGATGTTATTTTATGTATATCCTCAAAGACTAACTTAGGGACTCTTCCAGAATTATACGTTTTATAAATCTAGTTTCCATGTATTCTTCTAAACTTCCTTTGATACCAACTGTAAGGACCCAGCCCCAGTTACCTGAAGCCAGTGCCTTATTTGTTACATTGGCATACAAACAAGGAATAAGCATCCCAAAGGATCGAGTAGTTTAGTATTATTGGAAACAATATACATACATAAGTTCATCATTACAACATGAAATGAAAAACAATATAGAAACTCCTTAGACAACTTCCATAACTCCTAGGTTATTTCAGCATTTCATTCATAATAGAATTCTTCTTGCCCTGTTCAAATGAAACATAATAAAGGTTTGAGCTCAAATTCTCAGTAAGGGTAAGAAATAAAGCGGAAGATAACATAAACATTAGACATGGTAAATAATTGAAAATACATGACTTTAGAAATAAAGTTGAACATAATATGGTAGAAATATGAGCTGAGTAAATATTACCATAACATAACATAATCATGGGTATTCTACTAGTCGAATAACCACATGAACCATCAATACTACATTCATAATGAGGGAATTCATAATGTGGGACAATATATCTATATCGTTAAGGCCTCGTGCCAAGACCATAAATAATCATTTTGTCAAGCCCTTGTGTCAAGACCGTAGTTTGACTCATGAGACCTACCGATGTACCGAGGGGCTATAGAAGGCCCCACCTAATACTTACTATGTCCAATTCATTCCTCATATTAATGGGGATAAACATAAACAACATACACTTTAATATATTAAATGTAAATAGCTGTCCCCGAACATTTAGAAAAACACTAACCATTCGAAGTAAACTGATGAATGGTTTAAAGATAGCACATAAACAGCCAAAATAATCATAAACCATTAAATTGAATATAGTAGATGATAATATGGAATACTAATCCCAATAATACATAAGAATCAACAAGTGTGTTGAAATAGAGGAAGATAATCTTATAAAATCTTCGAGTAATTCTTGAAATAAATACTCTTTTACTTTGAAAATAAGAGTTCTTTTGGAAAGATATTTGTATAAAACCAGAAGTGAAGTAAGATATTATTTTTATAAAATAATGAGTGATTTTATAGATATAATGGTTTCCAAAAACAGATTAGACATTTCCCTTGAAAATAGGTAATAAATTGAGATATTCCCTTGGATCAGGCTTGTATTTCAGAAACAATTTGAAAGATCCTTTTAAAGAATGTAACTAACCATAAAATAAAAAAGGATTCTGGTTTGTGTACATAAATAGAACGCACACACAGAATTTATGATGAGTATATAATAAAACATAATAATTTCATTGAGTTAATTTAGACAATGAAAATAACCCGAATGGAAATGGAAGTTTGGGTGAAAAAACCCTTACCTTAAATATGAATGTGTTCCCCTATTGAACTAAGGTCCTGGAATATGAAATTATACATATCAATAACTTATTTCAGAACCTAATATAAATTTATTTAGTTTATCATAATTCTTTTTAGTTTATTGATTTTATTATTTATATGTTATTATATTGAATTCTGTCGTTCTGGAGTGTTTGTTTTCTTGATTTTCATAATCGATTCACTTGTTTTTAAGTAATGAAGTTCATGTGGAATGGTTTTAAATATCTATAATTGAAGTTACATATTATTTATGAACATCCAGAATTGTTAATGGTCATTTCCATAATTTTGTTACATGGAATGAGGATAAATCATTATATGACAACCACTTCGATTATTTAGCGGTATTTAGATTATTATGAACTAGTTTTGTCATATGATTTAATAATATGTACAAATACTAGTTCCTGAAAATTAATTAGGTTATGATACATGTATTAGAGTCTATTTAAATAATTAAAATGGTTTCATGACCAGTAATGAAGTATAAATTGAAGAATGAAACTTTGTCGTCCATGAAGGTTATAAATTGGAACCTCATGGACATTCATTTTGTTTATAAAAATAAAAGGGAGGGAGTAAGAATATTGATGATAGATCTTCAATTAACATGATATTATTCCATTATATAGATGATAATGAAGTTTATCATGGTCATTTGGATAGAGGATGTGAGGAGATAAAAAGAAAAGAGATGTACTTGAAAATAAGAGAAAAGGTGAGAGATCCCTTATGAAAATTTGGCAGCCTAACGACGTCGCTTAATATTTAAAAAAATGAAATGATGAGAAAAAAAGAGTACCTAATCATATTTAAATCAAATTTAAAGTAATAATAATACATAAAATCAAACCCCAACATATTAGAATATAAATTCAAAGAGATAACATAAAATAAGTGTCGACTAAAAGAGGAGGGTGAAGGATTCCCTTACCTTGTAGAGTAACTCCTAGAACATGAAGGTTGGGACCTTGGGGGCTTAAGGAAACCTTGTGAGGACTCTTGGAGAGGTAAAACCACAAGAGTTTTGAGGATGAGGGATTTGTAATAAAGGAAAATGAATATATGAGTGGGTATTTATAAAAAAAGAGAGCGAGTTTTGTAATAATTTCAAAGGGACACGTCATTAGTTGTTTTTGCCAAACCATGGGCTTGCCCATGATATTTTCCCACAGTTTTAGCCACTTGAGACACCTCATGTCATATGTTATTATACACAAGTCGAACAACCTTTTATTTTAATTATTATGTCATTATGATGTTATTAAACTACCGAAATCTCAAAACTTTATTTTTTTTTACTATTCACTAAAAATTCAAGTATTTTAGAAAAATCCCAAAAATTCACCCTACCATTTTTTGACGTGTAGAATTGAAAAAGGAAATTAATTTTTCAAAAATAATTTTTTGAATATTATTAATTTAATTTTTAAATAAAATCATAGTTAATTCGAAAAATAACAATTTTAAGGTATAATTAGTTTTATATCACATTGAAAAATCCATTAAGATCTCATTATCTTATTAACTTAAGAAAATAAAATAATATCATTATTTAATATTCATAAGGGTCATATTAATATTCATAAAGGTATGTTACTATTCACCAAAAATCAAGTTTGTTCTAACAGACTCCGAATGACTTACTGGTCATAACTCTAGATGATAGTTATTCGAAATTCCAAACACAGTAGAGGCAAAGTTGTGTTTAATGGTGAGATTATAAAATGCATTCAATATTTATTTTCAAAATATTATGGTGTTACAGTCACTATGCCTCTACGTATACCATTGAAGAATAGGAATCAATACGTACATAGTTCTTTAGTGCGACATGGTAGGTGACCAATGACAGAGACAAATTTCCCTCGGTAGAGAACATTGTTGCAGCCATGTAGTTTAAGGTCATGTGGTAAGGACGAATATGATGCTATGAAGTTTAATGTCAGGCAGCTAAGATGATGGTGTTGAGTTGTTTAACGTCATACATCATGGACGAATATGTCTCTATTCAATTTATTGTCATGAAAGTATGAAAATGGTGTTGAGTATATTAACATCATGCGACATGGAAAAATATGTCACTATGCGGTTTAATGTCATGAAGTTAAGATGTTGGTGTTGAGTAATTTAACATCGTTCAGTATAGACGAATATGTTGCCATGCAGTTTAATGTCATGCAGCTAAGAAGACTTCATTGTGATTATAAAATGTACTTTTTAAGGAACCTCGTATTGGTTGGAGCTGTTGTGAGTTGTTCGCCCATTGAAATTAGGGCAAACGCTCAATTAGAGTAAAATATGTGTATGACATATGGTCCTTCTCATTTTGGATCCAACTACGGAGATTTCTTCCCCAATATCATCCAAGTTCTGAGGACCAACACCATTTCTCCTTCAAGGAATGATCAGAGGTGAACCTTTTTATTGAAGGCTCGTGCAATCTGATTTTGGTAGACTTCAAGATGGTGCAGAGTTTGCAAATTTTTCTCATCCAACCACTCCAACTCATCAAACTATTTTTGGGATCACTCATCTGCATGTAGTTGATAAAAAATAGTGATGTAGAGCGATGGAAGTGGAATTTCAATGGGTAAAACTACCTTCGTCCTGTGTAATAACTTGTATGGGGTTTCTTGACTGGCAGTGCGGGTTGTGGTCAGGTAAGCCCAACGATCATGGAGGAGCTTGTATATACGTGATTTCTTAACCATGTCTACCATCTTTTGGATTATATTGGATAGGGTCTTATTGAACGCCTTTATATGTATGTTGGCTGCCACTTGGTAGCAGGATGAATGGATGGATTTGATACCATACTCCTGGTATAGTTTCTCCAATTTAACAAAGAAAAAATTAGTTCCATTTTCCAGTAGTATTATGTGAGGGACACCAAACCTGATGATGATGTTTTCATTCACAAATCTGACAATTATTTTTTCCCCAACCTCTTTAAGAAGTAAAAATTCTTCCCATTTGGAAATGAAGCCGGTGGCTGCGAGAATGTATTTTTATTGACTGGCTATGGTGGGAGGATATGGTCTGATGACATCCATTCCTCATATAGAAAATGGCCAGGAGTACCTGGCCGTGTGAAGTAACTTTGTTGGATTAGGATGAAATTGGCATGGACTTGGTTGGAATGAAACTTTTTTGTGAATTTAGTACAAGCCTACATCATGGTGGTCCAATAGTATCCAAGCCTTCAAATTTGATGATAGAGTTTGGATGCTTATTGGTTTCCCCAGAAGTGTTGACATGCACTTCTTTCATGAAGATGGTAGTCTATTCTCCATCAACGCACCTGATAAGGTTTCCCTCAAAGCCTTGCTTATAATGATCTTTTTTCCGATTTTTCCCATTGTCCAACATGAAATTGACATCTCTTCTTCGAATTTTTTCCCTTGCATCCCTATATGGTGGGAGTTCCCACTTTTGAAGATAGTCCACAATGGGTGTCAACCAGCTGGTGGTATGATCGTGTGGCTCAGAGATGAGACTGATCCCATTAATTTCTTCCTTTTTGGCATAATAATATGTTAAAACTATCTGGTAGTGGGAAAAATTGATGATACTTCTGTTCTGATCTGGGTCGGCCAAAGCTGTGGATGCATTTTCCAATGCATCGGTTTTCCCATTTTGTGACTGGGGAATATTAGTCAACGTCTGCTCTGATGGGAATTATTCCATCAGTTCTCAGATAGGGTTCATCAAAGTTATCAACTCCTTTTTCTTGACAATATAGTCACCGTTGACAATCTTGATGACCAATTATAAATCTCCTTTTATCTTCAACTGTTCGGATTGCACTTGGAGTGCTAGTTCCAGCTCTGCAATGAGGGCATGGTATTCTACTTCATTATTTTGCACCCATCTAACAGTAGGAAGGAATAGGGTAGAATTTCTATTTCTTGGGATATGCGTATGACTCCTAGTCCCACTTTTTTGAATTCTGGGTCTTCTATTCTTCTTCTTGTCAGACTTCTAGAGGCACCGTCAAAGTTCATTTCCCCCTTTTGGGAGTTCTCTTGAATAAAGAACACTTCCTCATCAGGTAACTCAATATCTGATGGGGCCACTCAAGTTGAGGGGTCCTTGTCCATTAAATATGCTAATGCTTGGACTTTGGTAGCTTTATGCTGTATGAATCATATATAGAACTGCTACAAGATGAATTCCCATCGTGATATGTGTCTGGTTAACATTGGAAAGCTGAGAATGTACTCGAGCGGGTTGTTATGTGAGACTAAGTGGACCTCGTGGTGATGTATGTAGTGTCTTAGCTTCTGGACCACAAATATTAATGCAAGGCGGGTCTTCTTGATATTGGAATAATGATTCTCAACATCAATCATGGTTTGAATGAGATAATAAACATTATTCTCACCGGCAGAATCATTCTTTTGTGCGAGGAAGGCACATAGGGATCATTCTAAGGTTGTTACATACAATATGAGTAGTCTTCCTTCAACAGGAAGCATTAACACCAGTGGAATCTAGAGATATTTCTTCAGATTGTCAAATGCTTCCTGACAATCATCAGTCCATTGATATTCTACCACTTTCTTCAGTAACCTAGTAAAGGGTAAACATTTTCCTACAAGGTTGGATATGAAGTTCCGAATGTAATCCAGATTCCCTTGGAGTCCTCTCAACTCAGTGAGGTTGTGAGGTGGTGACATGCCAAGGATTTCATTTTTCTTCTCAGGGTCGACTTCGATGCCTTGATGGAAGATGACGAAGCTGATAAATTTCCCTAAGGTGACACCGATAGCATATTTTAGGGGGTTCATTTTCAAACTATGTTGTCATAGTTTGTTCAATATAGTTTCCAAATCCACTGGACGGTATAAGTGTTGTCATGATTTAACCACTAGATGACTGACATATCATTCGATGAAAATTCCCATGAAGGGTTTGAAAAAGCAGTGCATGGCATGATAATATGTGGCACCAACATTTTTCAGGCCGAAAGGCTTCACCTTATAGCAAAACAATCCCTGGGGAGACACGAAGGTAGTGGCCACTTCATCTTTATGGGTCATTCATATCTGGTTATATCTTGAAAAGTCGTCCATGAAAGAGAGAGCCTCATATCCAACTTTTGCGTAGATCAATAATTATGTGATTAGGATTGGGTTATCATCTTTCAGGAAATGATACTTAAGGTCCCTAAAATTGATCCATACACTAATATTCACATTTTTATTCTTAACGACAATAATGTTCTCTAGCCATATGGGGTATTGGACCTCCCAAATTAAGTTAGCTTCAAAGATATTGTTGACTATAACCTCTATTTTTGCAGCATGTGTCATGTGTATCTTTCTGTCAGCTTGCAAGTAACCACAATGATATTATGGTAGGATTAGATGGTGAGTGGACACCTCTGGGTTGAGACCTGCCATTTTCATATAATTTCTGGTGAAAACATATCGATTCTACTTTATGATAGAGGTGTATATCTCTTGCTCCTTGGGAGTCATGGTCACACTAACCAGAGTGGGTCGTGGGTCTTCTTCCATACTCAGGTTTATTTCATTGAGTTCGTCAACGGTGGTGGAAACACCTTCATAAAATGTTGGAGTGGATTCCCTTAGGTCTTCTACTTCCTCCTCCCCTATATCCTCATCATATTCCTCTTCGTCTTTTGACGGGGAAACAAACCTTGAAATTATTTCTCCATAGTTGAGGGAAGAGTTGAAATTTTGGTTTCTGGGAGGTAAAGTCATCTCTTATTCCTATTCTATTGTGAGGGGATTTTCTGGGAAAGATGCAGTGAGGGGTAAAAGATTGTCCTCATCTTCCTTGAATTAAGAGACACTTTTTCCTACCTCAGCAGGTAAGGAAAGAATTTTTGTGAGTTTTGATGTCGATTCGAGGGTATTTTCATCTGAACCCTCCCCATTATCTTAGGAGTCAACGAGCCTTTCAACATTATCAGGCATGGAATCCGTAAATTAAATCATAATGACTACTGAATATGAATCCGAATTTGGACTTGCGCTTTCAATCTAATTGATGGGTAGTATGTATTCTTACTTGAGCTTCTTGAGGGGATTGTTAGGAAAAATTTCCAAACTATTTGGGGCAGCGACCCAATCAATTCCATCAACTCTGAGTTGTTTCCCCTTTAGATTTTAGAACCCTACATCAATGTTGTGTGACTTAAAAAAAATCGAATGGGGTATTATCGGCATTTCATGTCCTACTATGCCCACTAATTCTATACTTCAGGCACTGATGGAATGAGGAGGGGATTTTTGTGTGCTTATACAGGTAGAGCCTCCCTATCAGAGCGTTGAATGCCTTTTTATTTTGGACCACCCGAAATTCTAGGTGAACTACGAGGTTACAGAACTGGTTTTTGAGATTGATTCGGAACAACATATTTTAACCACTTCTATCATAGACCAATAGAATTGTGGTGCAGGGTGTTAGATTATACTCATTGCATCCCAGCTGACGAAGTTCCCACAGTGGAGGGAGATTAACCCTAGAGCCATTGTCAACGAATACTTTTCAGATATCGATTCAATTTTTCATTCAAGACATGTATAAGGGTTTTATGTGTCCTTTCATGATAGAATCTTCTGCTTGATCTATGAAGGAGACAAAAGTCTGAAATTCATTAGGATTGATCTATGTCTAGTTGACTTCAACAGCGGATACTTCATCTTGAAACTTCTATGGACTCTGTAGATCCTCTATGATAGTTTTCTTAAGATATGCTAATAGATTCAATGCATCCATGATTGAGAGATTAATTGACATTGAAGATAACTGTTTAAAATTTCATATTTTCGATCCAAAGGTCCGTGCTTCCCAGATTGGGGAGGCTCTTTCACAGACACTTTAGGGGATTGATCATTTGATAAAGATGGGTCTGGCCTTGGTAAAAAATCCGAAGGAGATTTCGTTCATTATGGATCGGTCCAGGAATATTTTCTCACATGATTAGGGTAATCAACCATTCTTTCTTCCTCTACCAGATATTTTAGATGAATTGGACTGGGATGGTTTCATGTTGGGGTAGGAGAATTTTTCAGCCCCTATCAGATTCGCTGGAGGGTCCTTCTACGATGTTTCCCAACAATTACTGTTAGAGAGGGGTTGTATCCATAAGCTTGATTTCTTCCATAAATGCATCATCATTGGTATCCCTGACTTCTTTGTATTCTTCCTAGGCTCTATGTTTGGGTGCATGGGATTCAAGTTTCTAACCATACTCATCATCGAATAAATGATCCACCAAATGGATGACACTGATAGAGCCAAAAGTCAACTCCTCTTTTGATGATGACTTTACCTCATCATCGACCACCGGTTGTGTCATTTGGTGGGGAGCTTCCCATTGTGCCATTTGGTGGGGTGGTGCCCATTATTCCATTTGGTGGGTCGGTGCCCGTTCTGCTATTTGGTGGGGCGGTGCTCGTGGATTCAAAATTTCTAGCATAAAATATGAGAGTGTCAAAGCCAACCTTGGATTTGGTGTGAGTCTTTCTTTCTGCACTCGCTTTCCGCCCTTCTGATTGGACTACTTTCTGGGCAGTTGTCCTCTAGATGATTGTAGAGACGAGGATGAAGAATGTGTTTAATTAAGATCTGTTGGAGGTGTGGTTGGTTGCTTCAACTATGCCTAGAATATTCCATGGTCTCAGTAGACTGTCTTCCAATTCATCCAACTATCAAACTTTTTCTCATTTTTGTTAACAACTCTTTTCCATCTCCCTTCTTCATCTGGATTGGTGGTGGAAACATATGACACTTGTACTGGCGGTGGTCCCATGTTGACCTGTCCTGAATCTACCATCTTCTGCATGAGGTCTTTAAATAAAAAGCACTCCTAGATAGTGTGTCCCAATATCCGGTGGAAGGGACAACAATCTGGTCGATCATCAAGACCTACTTCATCATCTCTCTTTTGTTTCGTAAGCTGAAGAATATTCTAATTCATGGTGGCTATGAAGTAACTATGGACATGTTCGTCCCAGAACGAGCATACTTTATTTCTATAGTCCTATAATTGATTTAATTTGGGCCCCCTCTGCTCATCTTGATGGGGCGAGGGTGGCTGCTGATGTCCATGGGGGCCTACATGGTTTGGTGGGGGCCTTGGAGCTGGGGCCGGTGTAGGGGTGGCTTAAGCATAAACAAATTTGTGTCATCTCTCCCTACACTTTTTATTGGGGATGATGGGGCTACCCTAGACCTGATATTAGTCTATTATAATGAACCCTTTATCCTTTGAGTGATAGCGGAGATGTCTTGGAACCCACCTATGTACTTCATAGGAGTGAGTGGAATTCATAGCTCATCTTGGATATTATTAATGCACATAGAAATCATCTCATCTTGGGGGAGTGGTTGGTTCAAGGATAAAGTCAGACCTTTATATCTGGTGATGAAGTCTGAGACTCTATCATTTTCTTGCTATTTGCAGTTCATGAGGTCACTAATAGATGTTTTGGGAAATGTCGAGCTGAATTGGAACAGGAACTAGCATTGGAGATCCTCCTATCCCGTTATCAAGTAATGTTGGAAAATGGTGTACCACACGAAATCTTAACCTTGTAGATTTCACAAAAAGAATCTATGTTTTACATCCTCTTTGTTGCACCGGAGTTCCAATCATGGGATCACAATAAGAAGAGTAGTGCATTAGATGCTGTTTCGAGTCCCCTGAGCCATTGAATACTGGGAATATGAGATTCCTGAAATTTGGTGGAGGCAGGACGTTGCTCACCCAGTAGGGGTATGACCCCATTTCTGGTTGTAATGGAGCACACTGATCTTCCATTTCTTCTATTTGATAAGTTAATAACTCGATGGTATTCCAGAGCCCTTGATGCATATCTTGTTGGACATGAGCATGCGTGTGCACATTAAGGGGAAAGATTGGATGTGTTGACACTATTGGACCTTGAGTTAGATACCCAACCAGGGGCATCCTTTCTGGATTTTCCTGAATTTGTTCCAAATGCTTCCCTATGGGAGGGAAATCATGATATCCTTTTGGGATTGGGTTCTAGTAGATTGATGGTCTCAATGCCACCCTAAATGAGCCTTCCAACCTTGCTTCATTTATCAGGATGAGCCCATGGGGAAAAGGGACATCGGATGGAAGTGTGTGTTGATGCTCCACCTGAGTAATATACCTAGTATGGTGGCTTACACTTTGTATCTCAACATTGAGTCACTTTATCTCTTTCATTTCTTAATCTTGTTGAGCGGATCTCTCCTCAAGTGTTGGGGAATCATTTTCACAAGAAGGATGAGGTGGGTTGTAGACCTTGCACTTATTCATCTCCTAGTTGAGGGTTCATGTGAGAGGTAATGGCAGATTGACTGAGGGGACAGATGTGGCCTTATTTTACATAGTTTTTCCACATCTTTTTACTTAATTTTTAATGTTTTAATTAACTAATTTTACACTTTTTATTAAATAAATGTACTTTTGTACATTTTTAAAAAAAAATCAAAAATTTATAAAATTTTATAATTAATTATGTAATTTTAGTCTTTAAAATAGTTAATTTTGATTTATTAATTTTTATTCTCATTTATTTTATTATTTTGATTAGTTGTATTTATTATTCTCACTATTTAATAATTTGCATATTTTGTTAATTAATTATTTAATAATCTTATTTGTGTATTAATTAATTAGTTTTTAATATAATATTCCTCCATTTAATTTAGACTCATTAAAATAAATTAAGGTTATTAATTTATTTGTTTAATCATTCTTGCAGTTTATATTTTTTAAGTAAAGAACTTAAGTTTTAAATGAATAAAATAATGTGTTTTTAAGTGTTCTTTTTTGTTTTTTAATAATTAGATTATAATTTTAAAACATTAATTTCCTTAATATTTTAAATTAATGAAAACAGATAAGAATTTAGATTCAACAACTATTATATTCATTATTTTATTAATTTAATTCGGTTTATTATTTAAATAGTTACCATTAATTATTAAAATTTGTTATTTTAAAGTCTAATCTAATCAATAACCCAATTTATTTTTTTTAGTTAATTTATTTAGATTTTAGTTTTTTTATTAATTAATCAATTAATTACTTTAAATAATTAATTGTTAGTTTTAGTTAATTAATGGTTTTAAGTTTATTATATCTAAATTTTTAGTTGTGTACATGTGACTCACCATCGGATTGTCCAATGGTGACTTAATTTAATTGTGTTTTTATTTAGTTTAGCTTTTAGACATTTGTTTGATTTATTTTAAATTAATTAATTAGTTAGAGTTTGATGTTTTCAATTTAATTTTTTATTTTTTTATTTTATTTTTAGATGACACAACGATGTTTTTTTAGATGACACACCGATGTTTTTTTTAATAATAATTTATAAAATTAATTATTAACTTAATAATACTTAAATATTTAATTATTAATATAACTTTACTTTTATAATTAAATAATAACTATGTTAATAATAATTTTATTTCTTCTTAATTAATAAAAATTTAATTTTGAAAATATAATTAATATTAAATAATAATACTAATAAAACAACTTATTAAATAATATCTTATTTAAAAACATTTTTGATTCTTTTAATGACTTTTAATAAACTAATAACTTTAATTATAAATATCTATTTATTTATTTCCTTCAAGATTTTAACTGTTTGTTTTGTCTTTCATGTGTAGGTTCATTCAAGAGTTGAAACCTCATACAGATACATTTAACTAACTCGTGGGGGAGTTAGTTATAGGGGTTTTTCTAATGCAATGTGTGGTTCACAGAAAAACACACGTGTATAATGCAAAAGTAATGAACCAAAGTATGTCGGTGGAAACGAGGCGGTGACGAGCATTAGGTAATAGTGGAAATTAAAAGAAATGAAAACAGAAAAATTTCGTGATGGAGATTCGGGACAAAAATTCAGGAAAAACATTCTAGGAGAGCATCATTGGAGATTCGAGAGCTTATCTCTCATCAGAGTAAAGAGATTCTATGGGCAGCCCTAGAGTCAAAAGAGCATTAGAGCAGAGCATATTTCAGGGAGTTATGTTTCCCTTGTACTTGAATTCTTTTACTCAGTTTAGCAATGTTCTCAATTGTTGTTATAAAAATGAGCACTATTTTTAGAAAATCCTCTACTTCAGGGAGAAATTGATGTTCTGCTAGTTATCTTTAAATTTTCTCTTTCATTCAATCATTTTGATGTATTTAGTATTGATCGGCGAGATCAATACTGAACTCATTCTATTGCTTTGTACCACTATAACATAATTTAAAAACTCCACAATCAATTGGCTAGATTGATCATGGATGCATCTTTCAAAAGATAACAATTTCATTAATATTTAGGACTCACGGTGAGTTCGTCCGGTTGTCATTTTCAAATAAACATTTCCACAGTTGATCTATTTTTGTGCAGCGAACACTAAAATTGATCAACTATTCTGGCTTAACTCTTGGAGAGGGAAGTAAGTCATTCTATTTAAATGGTGGTATATTGAAACAATTGTAAGTGAATTGGAATACTTTTAAAACATGTAGAATGGATAATTTTCCCCAGGTGTTTTACTTTGATAGTTCATTTATCATCATTGTACACTTTTATTGTTCATTGTTTTCAATCTATTTTCTACTTCATATTAGTCTAGATCAAAAACTAAAAAATTGTTGTTACTTTACTACATTATAAAAACATAAACAAAAAAATTTAAAAAAGTAAAAAAAGGGAAAAAAGGGAAAATCTACTCCACTGCTGACAACAATGCGGACTTTGGAAAAGTTTTAGAAATGTTTTTGTCAAAATCACATTCTATATGGGTTGGAACATACCTTAATTTAACTGATTTCAACGATGTTCGGGTCAGGGACACCCAAGTTTAAGACAAATCTTTGGTTTCTGATGTGCACACCTCCAAGCTCGGTGTGAACCGTCTCCAGGAGGGAACCCTCTTCTCCATTTTCCTCATTATTTTCATTATTTTTAGTGATGTATCTAGAGATTATTTATACAATTTTCACTGATGCATATCACATATGTGGTGGAATACTAGGTGCTGGATGGTAGGGAAACTTCTTACACCATTTATTGGATCTTTTTCGGCCATTCTATGATACTCTTCCAGTTTCTTGGTGATGAGTGACTCAAAGGGAGCCCTAATATGACCTTGTAGTACACCTTCATCCCATGGTAAATGAGTCACGAGATGGGATGGAATGAGCGGCCCCTCTCTCCATTGTTCTCCCTATACTAGAGAAGACATACGTCCCTTGGGCAGGAATTTGAGGTAAAAATACCACTATACCTACGGGATGGGGTTGCTCCTATTTTACTATTGACGGTCTTTATCCCATATTTTTTGGTCTTATGGAGAAATTTGAGTTAAAAATTCCCCAAGACCTGTAGGCTAGGGTTGATCTCATGTTGCGGTGGATGCTACTGCTATTGTTGCCTTCTTGATCTTAGGCATTCCCATGCAGATGTGAGCTGGATATGGTGTCAGGTCTGCACGTGAATTACATGCTTCAGAAGACATGACCAGTGGATCATTGGATTTTCTTAAATGGGAAGCCTGCAGGATGCTCTCGGTTTCCTAGTTCAGGAGATTATCAGTGGATTACTCTCACTGGGCATGACGCTTCTGAGGCTTACTCAAGGTTGGCTCATGTCGAGCATTCGATCTTTCCAAAAAAGGGACTTCTTTGACTACCTTCTTTGGGTAATGACATTAAAGGAAGTCATTTCAAGTGAGTTATGATGGATGGAAAGTGCGGTGAAGTGTAGATATCCATGTTCTCTCCATCCTCAGATATGAACACTAGATAGGGCATCCCAGATAAGACAATTGAACTCATGCATCGCATGGAGGCATGCCAGCCTGAGGCCTTTCATTCACCTTTCTGATTGTGGTTGTCATCCAGACGGAAGGGCTTCTAGGTCAATTTGATGTCAATTCTCCCCCAAGATGTTAACATGGTCTGTGTACCCATCGTAGGGAAAAAATTATTTAAATTGGGGAAGCGTTGTCCAGATATTGAGGAAAATGTAATGCAAACATTTTTATGAAAACTCATTTTGTATGTTGAAATGAGTAGTGGTCATGGGACAATATATAATAGGTATGTCATCCTTAGATAGTTTTCTTATCATGAGAAACACATCTTGTTGTTGTTTCACCAGAGACTCTTCTACTCGATCCACCTAGTTTGACTGCTCCATCATGATTTTGTTCCAAGCAGCAGGGATGGGGGGAGTCTCGTTGACATTTTAATGGTGTGAGGGTGGCTCGAAAGATGAGCGTGTACCTGGTCCATCCTCGGGGTGAGAAAGGATATCTCTTATCACGGAAAGAGTATCCAATATGTTGTACTTCATTTTTTCCAATAACCTCATCATATGAAGGTTTTCTCGTATTCGACCCGACGAAGGGAGGAACTTCTCATCGGCATGAATTTGGATTGTGGGGGGACCTTCATAGTCAGTTCCGTGATGGTGAAGACTACTATCAGAGCTTAGTATCTGAAAATAGAGAGTAATTATGTGGAATAAACCTTAGGGAGGACCTTCAGGGCGAACTGTAGTAAGGGGATGACCATTTTTCTGATTAGCATCATTGAGGAGAGGGACTTCGTGATGACTAGTATTAAGGCGAGGAATACCATCATAACACTAGATATAGGGAGGGTATTTACAGCATATACTCTGGGGAGGGCCTTTAGGATGTACTGCAATGAGGGGAGGGCCTTCTTTTTGCATAATGTCACTGTGGGGAGGAACTTTGTGGTGACTACCGTCATGGAGAGGACTACCATCACGAATTGAAATCTGACTATAGGGAGAATCATATCTATAGCATATACCCAGGGGAGGACCATTAGGGCATACTACAACATGGGTAATTCCTTCTTGTTGTACGATCTTCTGGTCAAGCAGAGGGCTACCCTGAAACGCATCAGAAGATAGACTCTCGCAATCAATCATGTTGGGTCGGAACAAACGAAGAATGATGGCAAGAGGGGGGGTGAATTGTCTTTTAAAAAATAATTAACAAATTCAAATCAAAGTTGAAATGCAGCGGAAAGTAAATAGGCAAGACACACGAAATTGATAACGGAGTTCGGCCAAAACCCGGCCTACGTCTCCGCTCCCAACTCAACCGTTGAGATATTCCTACCGCTTGCTTTTCAATGGTTTTAGCAAGAAACCCACTAGGCTTTGAGGTAGCACTAGGACCTATTACAGCTTGCTTTTGAGTGGTTAAGCAAGAACCCACTTGCTTTTAATGGTTTAGCAAGAACCCACTATCCTTCTTACAGGTGAAGGATAGCTCACCTATGTCTCAAGCTATTTAAAGGAAAGCTTGGCAACCTTTTCACACCTTAATGGTGATGTGAAACCCAAAAGAAAGGGGGATGAGAAATAGAGTGGTTTGTAGACACAAACCCAAATTAAGCTCAAAATAAATAAAGAATGAAAAACCGTAATGGAGGAAGTCTTGGGCGCCTTTGATTGATTGGAGATGTTGAAGGCCGCTTCCAAGCTTCTTTGAAGGAGCTCCTTGGATGTGGAATTGAGTTGGAGCTATTGGGATTCCCTTGGAGGAATGTGTCGGAGGTACGCCAAATGATCTACAAGGTGTCCGTGGGCTTCCGTATAGTTCCGGTAAGTGTCCGGGGCTTCCTTGGCCTTTATTTATAGGCATGGAACCCTTGGGGAGGCTTCGGAGCCGTTGGAGAGGCTAAAGGAGCCGTTGGGAGCCAAGTGGGCCAGCCTGGTCAAACTGCAACGGCTAGTTTGACTGGCTCCACCGGCTGGCCGGTACAGTCCCACCGGCTGGCCAGTGCCTTGAAAAAGGATGAGGATTTCTGGCCAGGGGCCACCGGCTGACCGGTGCCAGAGCCACCGGCTGGCCGGTGGCAAGACAGTAGCTCACACTATTCATCTGGGTGCCACCGGCTGGCCGGTGACAGAGCCACCGGCTGACCGGTGGAACCTGGCAGTGGGCAATGCCTCTGCCAGGTCCACCGGCTGGCCGGTGGACTGAGTTTCAGTCCACTTGATGTTCTTTCTTGGGCCAATCCTTGGCAATCTTTTGCCTATAAAACAAAAACACTTAAAACAATGTTAGACAAATAATAAGGTGATTGTGATCATGAAAATCAAACAACGAGGGGAACGAGAGGTACAACAATCTCCCCCTATTTTGATGATCACAATCACCGAAACAATCAAAGTAAAATACTTAAATTAAAGACATGCTTTAAATGATAAATTGAAAATAAATACTAAGCATGAGAGAAAAGATTCTCCCCCAATCAATCAAGAAATTTCTCCCCCTCTGTGATTATCAAAATAGCGTGGGGCATACAACTTGATTGAGGGAAGAGAGATTTGAAAAACAAGATTTGAGATTTGAAAAACAATTGAAATTTTGGAAATTGAAAGATTGAATGAAAAATTCGAATTGAATATTTTGAAATGAAAATTTTGATACCAAGTGTTGAAATTGAAAGTTGGAATCGAAAATTTTGGAATTGAAATCAAAAGGGCTTATTTTGAAATTGAAAGTTTGAATTGAAACAAAAAGCTTAAACAAACCTAACTCCCCCTAAATAAAAACAAAAAGTCACCGGGGAGAGGGATTTTGAAAAGAGACAATTTTAGGCCCGGAGAGACTCGCTAAGAGGGATTTTTCAATCCACACTTGCCTTGTAGCGGGTCTTCTCCTATAGAATTCATCCGAATAAAAAATCGATTTGGGCCAACCATACCGGGCGTTTTTGCAATTACATTCATATATCATGTGCCCGTGTTTTTTGCAATAGTTACAAAATTTAAAACAAGAGCTCCCCCTTACAAAAACAGTTGGAGCATGGGAGGAGGAAGCTTGGTTGGTGTAGCCAAGTCCATTGGTGGTTCTAGATATTCGTTGGGAACCTAGGAGTTTGGACAAATTTTGTTCACCTTGGGTGAACTTGGCTAGGGATTCTCTAAGGTCCTTGATGGTTGATTCCAAAGAATCAACATTGGGGAAGTTTTGGATTTTTAGGGAGAGTTCCTCCTTCTCTTTGAGAAGTTGTTCTTTTTCGGAGGAAAGTTTTTTGAAATTCTTTTTCAAAGCAACGAATTTTGAAGAAAGCTCATGAAAACCATTTTCTAATTGGTCTCTAGCATGTTGGAGTTCTTCATATGACAAATGATTGAAAGAATTTGAAGAACTAGAGGAGGAAGAAGAGGAAGAGGATGATGATACCTCATGTTTTGCCATTAGGCATTTTGTACCTTGGTCGCTCGAGGAGGAGGAGGAGGAGGATGATGAGGTGTCACTCCATGTCGCCTTGAGGACCTTTTTCTTTCCTTTTTCCTTAGCCCGTTTCTTGTTGAGTGGGCAATCGGGCTTGTAATGGCCCTTTTCGCCGCACCCGTAGCATTTTACCTTGGGCTCGGATCTTGCGGTGGGTTCTTGCTTTCGCGCCTTGCGAGATTTCTTCTTCTTGTGCTTCTTCATAAACTTGTGCATTTGGCGGGCGAGATTCTCCATTTCCGAGTCGCCGCTTGAAGATGAAGAAGATGAAGAGGATGATGAGGAGGAGCTTTCTTCCTTTTGTACCTTGAGGGCGATGTTCTTTGGAGTTTTGATAGGGGTGCCCTCCTTTTGAGCTTGCCTCCTCATCGTGATCTCATAAGTCATGAGAGATCCGATGAGCTCCTCTACCGGCATATTTTTGACGTCCTTAGCCTCTTGGATCGCCGTCACCTTTGGTGCCCATGAGCTCGGAAGGACCCATAAGATCTTCTTGACCATTGCTTCAGCTGAAACATCATCACCAAGAGATTTTCTACCATTACAAACGTCAGTGAAGCGTGTAAACATATCGGTAATAGATTCGGAAGGATGCATAGTAAAGCTTTCAAAATCTTGTCTATACATGTCTAACCGAGTATCCTTAACTTTGTTAGTGCCCTCATGGGTTACTTCTAAAAGTTTCCAAATTTCATGTGAGGAGGTGCAAGTAGACACTCGATTGAACTCATTTCTATCTAAGCCGCAATGGAGAGCATTCATGGCTTTGCCATCAAGCTCGAAATTCTTAATATCGGCGGGGGTCCATTTGGATTCGTCGGGGGAAGACAAAGAATAACCTTGCATGACAATTTTATAAATCGGATAACCTATGCTTCTTAAAAAAGTGGTCATGCGGGTTTTCCAATAATTATAGTCGGTCCCATCAAAAAATGGAGCCCGACCCAATGAAAAGCCTTCGGGGGCGAAAGAGGTTGATGCCATCTAAATGGATCTTAAATTTGAAACCGGGTTAGGGAATTATTCAAATTTTCCCTCTGATACCAATTGTTTTGTCGGAACAAACGAGGAATGATGGCAAGAGGGGGGGTGAATTGCCTTTTAAAAAATAATTAACAAATTCAAATCAAAGTTGAAATGCAGCGGAAAGTAAAGAGGCAAGACACACGAAATTGATAACGGAGTTCGGCCAAAACCCGGCCTACGTCTCCGCTCCCAACTCAACCGTTGAGAGATTCCTACCGCTTGCTTTTCAATGGTTTTAGCAAGAAACCCACTAGGCTTTGAGGTAGCACTAGG
This sequence comes from Viscum album, assembly GCA_963277665.1. NCBI lineage: Eukaryota > Viridiplantae > Streptophyta > Magnoliopsida > Santalales > Viscaceae > Viscum > Viscum album. The sequence goes on from OY728166.1 coordinate 1,482,178,675, forward strand.
ACCTATTACAGCTTGCTTTTGAGTGGTTAAGCAAGAACCCACTTGCTTTTAATGGTTTAGCAAGAACCCACTATCCTTCTTACAGGTGAAGGATAGCTCACCTATGTCTCAAGCTATTTAAAGGAAAGCTTGGCAACCTTTTCACACCTTAATGGTGATGTGAAACCCAAAAGAAAGGGGGATGAGAAATAGAGTGGTTTGTAGACACAAACCCAAATTAAGCTCAAAATAAATAAAGAATGAAAAACCGTAATGGAGGAAGTCTTGGGCGCCTTTGATTGATTGGAGATGTTGAAGGCCGCTTCCAAGCTTCTTTGAAGGAGCTCCTTGGATGTGGAATTGAGTTGGAGCTATTGGGATTCCCTTGGAGGAATGTGCCGGAGGTACGCCAAATGATCAACAAGGTGTCCGTGGGCTTCCGTATAGTTCCTGTAAGTGTCCGGGGCTTCCTTGGCCTTTATTTATAGGCATGGAACCCTTGGGGAGGCTTCGGAGCCGTTGGAGAGGCTAAAGGAGCCGTTGGGAGCCAAGTGGGCCAGCCTGGTCAAACTGCAACGGCTAGTTTGACTGGCTCCACCGGCTGGCCGGTACAGTCCCACCGGCTGGCCGGTGCCTTGAAAAAGGATGAGGATTTCTGGCCAGGGGCCACCGGCTGACCGGTGCCAGAGCCACCGGCTGGCCGGTGACAGAGCCACCGGCTGACCGGTGGAACCTGGCAGTGGGCAATGCCTCTGCCAGGTCCACCGGCTGGCCGGTGCTATCACACCGGTTGGCCGGTGGACTGAGTTTCAGTCCACTTGATGTTCTTTCTTGGGCCAATCCTTGGCAATCTTTTGCCTATAAAACAAAAACACTTAAAACAATGTTAGACAAATAATAAGGTGATTGTGATCATGAAAATCAAACAACGAGGGGAACGAGAGGTACAACAAATCATTTCAGGCCCACAGAGTAAACCCCTGTGGGTGCTCTGGGGAGAGCCTTCAGAGCTATTAGTAGCAACATTTTGGGGAGGAAATTCAAAACTGCTACTACCACTTCCATATTTTGGTAATGGAATAACCGGATCTTGACAATATACTAATAAATGTTTGATAGCGCCAAGAACTCCAGCTGTCAGCAGAGCAAAATCATGAATGTGATATTCATTTTCCAGTTTCCATCGGCACCTTTCATTTTTCACTCTCTCCTGAGGGAAAGTGGGGCCACCTGTTTTTGGTAATGAACTTCATATATGGGTCCTTGTCTAATTGGTTCTTGTGATGTCTCTACGACACAACGATGAACATCATGTTTTTTGGCAGGGATATATGTCTACCCTGGAGTGGACACCATGTCAGACTGGTGTCCCCTAATTGGAATGGGAATTTATTCCCGATTTGGTTTTCCATGAATCGTGGAATATGGTCACCAACCCTCCCGGAATAGAGCATGGATGATGGTCTGCTCCAGAGTGATTATCTGATTTGGTGGATAGATCACCCCACCCAAGGAGGTCAGGTTGTGAGCCCGATTCCTCACTTTTACCACTGAGGTAATGATGTTTTGACACATATGAAGGATATAGTTTGGAATTTATTTTTGATCTTCTATCATTGACAAGATATGATAAGATATGTATTTGGATGGAACAGGTATGAATTCCCATTCTAATGTCGGATCAGGAGTATTTTCCTACTCCGGTCCTCCATGAGTTGCTAGTGGGTACTGGAAGTTCTCTTGTTTCGTGGTAGAGGAACGAGTCTGCCACAAGATATTTTCTCCGGTTGCCACCGTATTTGACTGGTGGGATTTTTATTTGTGAGAAATAATTTTCTTCTACCCATTTTTCATTGTATTTGTCTCACGAGACTAATTTACATCCGTATGAATTTGACTCTGATCATATGTTATTGCCACTATATTTGGCTGGTCAGATTCAAATGTGCTTGTTTTGTTGTATGACTGACCATAATTTGATGCCCTATTTATATTTTGGTATTTTTTTAGTCAGTATGGATTTGTGCTTGCTTATAACCGGGTTCCATCCTATTTTGATGACATGATTCTTTCACATTTCTAGATGTTTGGATTTTCCTGTAATTTGCAGCTGTGTTTGCGTGGAGGGACTGGAAAGCACTGAAATGAATGTGATGTTGCTCGTATCATGACACCATATTTCTATGGCGGGCTTCTTAGGAGCAATTGGGAATTTGTGTCCGCTCATAGATTTCCATCATATTTCTATAGCATGCTTCAGTAATAGGGGAATGATTGTATGTATTCCCATTACATACCACCATATTTTTGTGGAAAACCTCCTCCTCAGAAATCAGGGTGATAACCTATTCCTTATATTCATTTTTTCCCTCAGTGGGCATCCCAAGGGGGCCATGTCCCTTGGACTTCAACATGTTCCCTCATCATGAGATCTTCTTCAAAGTGAGGATATCGGGTTGTATGCCACTGATGACGATGTCCTCTAGGAGGAGCCCTTGAGCAGGGATCCTTTGAATCTAGTATTAAGTCATTGGTGGAGAATTCTTCTACCTCCCTAAGATAAGAGAGGTACTTGTTATCCTATTCTAGGGATAGAATCCTAAAATTGTTGGAGATGACCAGTAGATCCGTCCTATGTCGGATCTTCAGCCAAGGATGAAGAGGTGGATGGTGATCTTTCTCCAATTGGAGGGATTTTCCTGCGGCCTCCACTGTAGGTAGAGTACCATTATTATGGTACTCTTTGACCATCGTATTTGAAACCCAGTGTTGAAGATGCCGGGTAGGCAAGGGGGTCCTGTTCCTTTCTAGGGAACCAACCGCTCGGGCGGTCGCTGGCATGCGTGTCTAAGAAATTTTTTGAGATGGCATTTGGATCAAAGAGAGCTCTTATAAATTCAATATATATATATATATGACATATACAGACAATAAAACTCCATCAAAGTAACATATAATGATATCACATTAAATTGATGATCTTTCTTGGACCTCTTTCTTTTCAATGTGAAAGTGGATTGAGGTGGGGTAATATGCCACCTTAGTGAAGGATTCACGTCGAGTTAACCATTTTTATTTTTTCCCAATTCTCATTGTACCGCATATTGATAGGGTGATATGGTCCAACCGGGATTGGGCAGTGTATCCTTTTTATATTATTCAGGAGGTGCCACATTTTCCTGATCCCAGTGGTCAATTGCAAAGGGGGTTATGTGTCCATACAGTCAGCCTATGTTGGGTATGATATCCTCATATAGCCTCCAACATGTTTATTCATGGAGTCATAAACACCCAATGACCCTGATATCCATGATTCATGGTCCTGGTTTCCCAAGGCATGTGCTCGTTGGATGACAATTTAGCCAACGACACTTCAGGACTCCATTGGCCCAGAGGATGGGAGTTCGAGTTCATCAAACCCTTTTGGGGGAACTATTGCCTACTCTAGGACTCGCTTATAGATTTAAGCAATGCTTATATGTTTTTGAATCCTTGGTTCTTTCTCGAAGAGTGTATCCACATATTAACCCTGTTTTTCAAGATCAATCATGGATATGCATGTATTAGGAATTACTGAGGTGATGCTAGTTTAATCCCTATGATGAGGTACTCTCGAGTTTATCATCATCCAGGGGGACATAATATGCTTTGATATTGGGATCAAACCCATGAGATGGGTTTCCTACATATCCTATTGAGAAGAATCATAACCCACATAGTTCTATGTCACTTAAATTGACACATCACCTTTTAAGGTCGTGTGATAAGGACCCATCTGTGTAGTTTAACATCGTGCAACAAGGCCATCTAGGAGAAAGGTGCCTAGTCAAGATTCAGTTCGGGGCTTCTGCTGAGATGGCCTATGATGCTCATGAAAGATATGGTATCCTGGATGAATATGACCCCATAGAGAATATGTCCCTGGGAATTATATGGGGCTTTGGTTATTGGTTTTGGACCTTAGAGATGCTTTCTATGTATCCAAATTGATTAGGAATCAAATACCTCATAGTTCGGTTCATGTTGTGACTTTATTGGGGCTTACACATGGGAGCTTCACATTTGATGGGGGGAAATGATCTCTCATTTCATGGTGGAGATGATATGGAGCTCAGGCTTATAAAGGATTCCTATGTGCCTGATTGTGCTAGGAATCTGATTATCACAGTTCATTTGGGGTTGTAATGTGATTGGGGATTATTCGTGGGGGCTTCCCATTTAAAGGGGATATAATGTCTCATTTTATGGATTAGATGATATGGAACTTGAACCTAGATAAAGAATTCCTATGTATATAGATTGTGTTGGGAATCAGGGTTCTTGTAGCTCATTTGGGTTTGTGCCAATGTTGTTTTATCAAAAACCTCTAATCCCACGTGAGCCATGCTCGGTGTGAGAAACAAGAGGATCTGAAAGATTCAACAAAGGCACACTATCTCTTCTCTACTGAGGGAAAATGAGGATCCCAAAATGGAAGACGTTGGGGTGAAGATGGATGAGGGTGTGGAGCAATTAACCCTTCAATGTGAAATGAAGGCCATTAGGTCCATCCCAAAATTCGAGGGGCTCACTCTAGGAGGGATTCCCTAGAATGGGATTTGGGAAAGTGATGGAATATTTCATCTTGTAAAAAGGAAGAGTGGGCATAATTCTGTTAGCCTATCACCGACCCTCATTGAATGGAAAAGCAAGTGATTACCCTTAAACCCCAGAATGGGGAGATCCCTGTTAGTATCCCAATGTTGAACTGTAGGTTACCATGGAAATTTAGACTTAATAAAATTCCTAGAGTCCATACCGGTGTGGGGATCACATTCGTTAATCCTCTTACCATGGGTATGTAGACTCAGAAGGGCACACTAATGCGCCCAAGGGTTCGTTCATATGGGTCTGGTGCCTTTGGAAGAGGCTTTGGATTGATGCTGGTGGACTAGTTCACAAAGGGGATTCAGAGTATAGGATGGTAACAGAACAGTATGATCGTTACCAAAAGGTGTAAAGACAGGAGGTAGCATACTCTGTGTACCATTTTTCATGTGGGGTGGGGTACCTTCCGCATAGAATTTTTCTATATGTGTGAAAGGGTCGTCTGCGTACTGGGGTGGTATGCAGATATGGGTGTGGTCAACGTACCGTGGTGGTACTCGAATCTGGGTGTGGTCCACATACCATGGTGTTACGCAGCCTCGAGTTCTGTTCGCATACAATATCAGTATGTGGTGTTGGAGTCCCTTTGTGTGGAAGAATGCTATGTCTGGTAGTGTTTCGTCCACATAGAGATGCGATACACGGTACACCAAATTGAAGGAGGGTGCATTAGTCTCTCAGTTTGCGGGGAGTTCATCCACAAAGGGAGTATTCATCACTGTTCTCCTTTTCTGTTCATAGTTTTCCCATACTATTATTCTTTCTTCAATTTATGGTTCACTTTGTGTTTATACCTACTAAAAACCATTCATGGTTATATACTTCACAGACTTTTTGCCTTTGATGTATTTCGTCCATAGAGTCCAAGCTATGCCAAAATCCAATCATTTTATCATCTCATATTGGGATCCTTTTATAGTGTTTTGGGATGCCGTATCGATAGGAAAATGACACCTTTTGTGAAAGACCATGTATGGTTAATTTGACCCATGGATGACTCGATCAACTGAGGCTGGCGGGGTTGAGGTTTGCAGTGGTGGAAGTCACCACCTCAATTCTGCATACGATGCGGTTCCTAGGGATGGTATGCGAGGGTGTAACTCTCCGTTATGTTTTGGACAACGACGTGGTTTCTGGGTGTAATTTCTCCGCATCTATTCCACCAATGGTGTGGTTCGAGGTTGACCGACGCCTTTACTCAATCATTATGTGAACTTCCTAATTCTATGGCCGACACTTTTTAGGCCAGCGTTTCACAGGACACCTATGTACTGCTCTGTTCATAGTCTGCACCTTCCGCAGACCTTTCCAGGAAACTAGTATGCAGACTAATTTGGGTCCTTTTTGAATTTGGATTCCTTCATTCATTTCCTCTAAATTTCATCCCGACATGCATCCCTTTTTCTTATCAATTTTATGGGAGTATTTTCTTTCCCTCTATAGATTTTTTGGGACCCTCCTATTACCTTTAATTAAATTCTTTTAGAAATAATTTTAGAGCCAATGGTTTTTTGAATAACTTAATTCTCCTTAATTTATACCTTTTTTAAATATTCTTATAAAAAGAATAATGTTAATAAAAATTATAATATTTTTTAGAAATTTATATGAATTCTGTAAGACATTATCAAATAATTTATGTGAACATACATGTTGTATATCTAGAAACAATATATATTGACCTCAATGCATCCATTCAGGTACCTTTTCATACATCTGATGAATAATGATTGAGGATTTATTAAACTCCAACCACAATATATACCAGAATCCATCCACTAATCTCCCTATCTTTTTTATGTGAATTGACACACCAGCATCTCATACACATCGAAATGTAGAATAACCAACATATAATATATGCCAAAATTATTTGATTAGTGTATTAAATAAGAATATTAAATTAAATAAACTATAAATATATATTTTAACATAGCTTTAGTTGTTTGTTAAATATAATTTTTTTCTATCATTACGGTTATTCCTTTAATCATGATATATGATGGAAAGAAACATTGTATCACATGCTAGTTAATTTATATCTAAGTAATCATCTAGTATCATATATAGGCACAACATACATGTTAAATGGATCAACTACTTATATAATTTTCATCCTAAAATCATTTATGCATTCATGTTTGTTTCTCCCATGTTATTATCCGAATATGTTCCATACATATATAAACTAATTAATATATAGATATGATAAATTATTTTTTCACATTAACATGTATTTAATGGTAATATTTATCCTCAAATAAACTTGTGATGGTAATGATGACACATCAGGATTAATAATACTTAGTGATCATATGTCTGGTCTAATCCCCCCATCCATATTTGATGGAACCCCTAAATTATGAGGGTGTATACTGGAGGTAAGAAGAATACCTAATGAATATGTTGTCATATGAGACAGATTTTCTAGGGGAAAATAGAGAATAACGAATGTTGGGAGCATACCTGATGAAGGTGGATGAGTATTTTAAGGGGAATTCGACAACATGTGTAGTGTAGAAGACCTGATTATATCTTTAAATTAGTTTTATTCTACAATTCCTTTATTAAAAAATTTAAAAAAAAATTAAAAATTATTATTTGATATAGATTGATTTATTTCCATAACAAACTTGAAAATTTATTGATTGAATTCATTTATCCTAAATTAAAAATTCATATAAATTATTAAATTAGTTAAATGTGGAATGAAGATATAATCACTTAATTCATTATTCAGAAAATTATTATCATTACCCATCATGAACATGATTGCATCATCTTCTCCCTACATTATAATACTTATTGTTTTAATATCATCATTGAAAAATTAATCAAACTCTTATTATTGATGTCGTTCACTCTCAAAAAACAATTCTTTGACATTCTCACCCATTTCATATAGGAATATTTGTTTTACATGAACTACAACACTCTACACTTCATTGACTCAATTATTCATAAAATATACCATTCTAGCATATGAGGCCCAATATACCATTCTTTGTTAATGGTGGTTGTTATGTCTTTCTCATTTCTAGTTTGACTATAAAGTTTCCACTTTTTTTCAACTTCAGTTATTCAATAAAAGTATCCAAATATCATTTTTTATTATTATAAAAAAAATTTGTATGAACTATATTTTTATCAATATAATTATTGATATTTTACCTACATGATGAACTTGTGTTGGAAGGTGAACTGATTTACAATAAGGATATAATTTATTTTCATTATCATCAATTCATCCTACATGATTGAATTTTGTTTGCATCCTATCCAAATACATTATATAAATTTTTAGATGCTTCTTGTCCATATATCATTCCATAATAGTACCAATTGGAATAGATTTATTTTCCAGATAAGAATTTCATATGATAAAAATACATAATAAAATTTAACACCATATAATTGTTAACTGTATATATAATAAGTTTGAAAATTTTATTTCAGTACTGATAAATTCATAGGATCTAAATGGATTTCTCTGAGAATAAGTTCATCAATAATGTGCAGGCCCGCCAAATTCAACTTCGTACGTTAAATAAATAGTCTGAAAATTGTTATAGTTTGAAAATATGGGAGATATTTCATTTAAAAATAATACAGTTTCATTACAACTCATTCTTGAATTTTTTTTCAAGATCAATAGGGTTTAATGTTCTCTCAGCTAGCTATCTGATAAATGTGAAAACCTTTATTATAATTATAGATATTTTATCAGTAAAGATTTTATGAAATTACAATGGTAAAAATTAATCCATCAAAATATATGAGTTTTTAATCTTAATCCCATGTAGCTTATGATATTTTAAGTCAGTAAAACATGAAGTGTTACTTGAATATCCCTTAGTTTCATTCACATTCTTCAATATTCAAAGGAAAAAATTTTATTCTGGATATTTCAATGAAAAAATTGTTATAGGATACTTTTCATTATCATTTACCTATAAATCAATAATTATGTACATTTATTAAAAACCATTTTGAGAATTAATATGATCTTTTGATTTCCCCTACTCATTCAATGTTATAAAAAAACTTCCACAAACATTTATTTCGATGTATATAATTTCCAGATTAAGACACAACAACTAAAATTACATATAAATAAGTTAGAAAAATATACTTTGAATCCTTATTTTATGTATTTAGGATGTATCTGATGATGTTAGAACATTTTTTTCACCAACTTACAAACAATAAACTTTCCCAAAATATGAATTTACAAATGATAATAGTGATAGAATTTCTAAAACTGATATTAATGTTATCACTGAACCCAAATCATCTCAACCGTAAAATTATGATGTTTAAACCAAAATATATGAGAAATACCAATGAATCACCGATAACATAAAAAACACCATTTCTTAATAAAATATAGTAATCTAAAATTGAACTCAATGTTACAGACTAGACATGCATATCCATTGTGATTTGTTTTACTGAAAATCCCTTGGTGATCGGGCATGTTGATTAGATTTAACAATCTATCTTGTAGTGAATTAACAATGTGGGAGTTCTGATTTAATGAAAATCGATACATTTCTAGTATAGTATTCGTCCTTACACTAATATTTAAAAATTAATTAATAAATCATTATATTCTAGGCTCTTTTTCAGATAACAAAAATAGTGGAATCTTTCTATGAATTCATTCTTAAGAGAATTCATTAATGTGTCCTAAATATGGTTTTGTATTGTATTGTATTTTATATATATTCATGGATTAGTGAGAGTTAATTTGATGCTATGATGGAAGGAAAATAATTAATACATTCTATGGAAGAAATATATATGTTATTGTGTTAAATCGAACATGGAATTTTGACCATGACTAAAAGAGTTAATTAAGAAATCAAGGGGAAATGGGTATTTCCAAAGTCATGGACTCTGGTATGATTAGTGGTAGACAATTTTATTAAAAATAAAATCCTAAAAGATGAGATCATATTACAATCTTTGACATGAAGGGGAAAAAATGCCCGGAAGATCCTCCAGCCTGGTTATGTCATGTGCGACTCCTTTATTAGCAAGACCATCAACAACCATATTCGCCTCATGGTAGGTATGGGTTGCAATGAAATTTGTGCCCTGAAGAGAACAGAGACAATTCATCCAACACGTAGTAAGCGGCCAAGCTAGGTGGGTCATACAATTCCAAATGGCTTGCACCACAGTCGTAGAATCACTTTCAATCCACAAGTTGTTCCAACCACGTTGTATGGAAAAGGAGGCTGCATGAATTACACTCAACATTTCTGCTTCCAAAGAGGTTGCAATACCACAGACTCCATAAAAGCACCCAATGATTTTACCAAAATGATTACTGTATATGGCGCCACACCCTGCGGGTCCTGGATTCCCTTTGGAGGCACCGCCCACATTGATTTTAATCCACCCAGGTAGCAGCGGTCTCCAGAAAACCACAAGAGTGCGTCTCAGCTGGCTAAAGTTGGCAGTGACCCGAAGACATCACAAAACCATAAAATCATCCACCGAGTTGTCACGACACCCTTTATGGACTAACGTGGATTCATAGATAGCGATGAGAATCCGCATTTTACCTGCATTGATTTTCAAAGAGCAATTGTTGTGAAAAATAGCATTTCTATCCTACCAAATTACATTAAGAAGCTCTGAAATCCCAACAAGAAATAAGTTTTTGATTTGTTGGGAGCTTTCCAGTTCCACACAACGTTTTATCTAAGAATTGATAGAATCAAGCATCGGTCATCTACAATCAAAGATGTCAAAAATATAACTCCAAAGAGCAGTGATAGTAGCACAAGGCAAAAATAAATGATTAGTATCCTCTCTACGTTGATTATAGAGATGACATTTGGAACAAAGTTAGATCCCAAATATTTGCAAACAAGAATCAGTGAGAACCCTGTTATGAGAAATACGCCAGATAAGAGTGAGTCTTGAGGGTTTAATCGAAGACTTATCGAAGAATTTAATCCACTTAAAATCATTTTCAGGGTTATGAAAGGAGTGGTTGTAGAAGCTTTTTGAATTTAGCAAACCATTGTGAGCAGGTTCCCAAGTAAGAAAATCCTCCAAGATAGCAAAATGGTAATTATCAATAATTTGAACAACATTTTCAGGAAGAGTATCAAAATGAGAGTTGAGATAATTGTTGATAGTGTCGTTAATATCTTTAGGTAGGTGATCAGGATGAGTTAAAGTAATTAGAGGAGTCCCAGTCCAGTTATCCAACCAGAATTTCATGGAGGAGTTTCTCGTGACCATCCATCTGGCATTGGTCATAATGTTGGCATACATATTTCTGATGGAGGGCCAAATGGAAGAGTTTAGGTATCCCTTACTACCTCCCCTCAATCTATCAAGGAACCTATTTTTGATTAAATCAATCAAAGGGCTATCATTGTGAATTAGGTTCCAGATGAGTCCTGCTTGAAGGGCCTCATTGAAGAGTTTTAAATTTTTAATACCAAGAACACCCTTGTCCAAAGGCTTACAACATGTAGCCCAGGGGATAATCACAAGCTTTCTTGCCACGGTGATGCCAGTCCAAACAATGTTTTTAATACGAACATTCATTTTTTTGGTAAGACTAGCCAGCTACTTATAGACCATCATAGAGTAGACTAATTTAGAGACAATGACCAATTTGATAAGACAGACTTTCCTTGCCATGGAAAGACATTTACCTTTCCAAACAGAAAGCTGACTGAGGATTTGATCAATAATACTTGAAAAGTAACAAGCTTTGGGTTTGCCCCAAAAGATGGTAACCCCAAGATAATTGAAGGGAATTGTCCCTTCTTTAATTCCAATCTCATTGGTGACCATGTTTTCCAACTAGTGGGGATGTGTTTTTTCAAAATAGATGGAGGATTTCCTCCAACCAATGACTTGACCCGAGACCTCTTCATAATGAGTGAGAGTAGATATGAGAGTTATAATATTTTTCATATCACCCTCAAGAAACAGAAAGATGTCATCAGCATAAAGAAGGTGAGTGGGAGCATTCATATTTCTATATGCATGAATAGGTTTACGTTTATTTTGGTCAACCAGACAGGTGAGCAGACAACATAAATAGTCTTCTGTGATAGAAAAAAGGATTGCGGATAGAGGATCACCCTGTCTGGCACCTTTTGTGCAATTGAAGTACACTCTTGGAGAGCCATTTATCATAATGGAAATGTGGGACGAGCAAAAAAGTTCTTTGATTCTTGAAACAAGGAGATTATTGAAGCCAAAGCCACGAAGAACTTTGAAGATGAAGTCCCAATCCATTGTATCAAAGGATTTTCGTATGTCAAGTTGAATTGGAATATTACAACCCCTATTTTTATTATTCAATGTGTTAGTGCATTCAGAGGTGAGACAAATGCAGTCTTGGATGGATCGACCCTTGACAAAACCAAATTGGTTCCAAGAGATAATTTTATCCGTAATAGAGGTGAGTCTATTCGCAATCAATTTGGTGATGATTTTATAGAGAGTGTTGATAAGGGCTATGGGTCTAAAGAGGTGAATTTCAGAGGCATTATCATCCTTGGGAATCAAAGTGAGGAATTGGGAATTCAACTCTTGTGGTAGGCACCCACTAGAGAAAAAATGCTTAAGAACTTTTCAAACATCAATTTGGATGAGATCCCAATATTTCTGGTAGAATCCATTATTAAAACCATGCGGACCCGGGGCACTATCAGGGTTCAGGCTAAAGACAGTGTCTCTGATTTCATTATTAAGAGGAACACAAACTAGGAAAGTATTCTCAACATCAGTGAAAATGTTCAGAATGACATCATGAATGAGATCGTTGTTAATGGCAGGGCTGTTGAATAAGGACTCAAAGTAGTAGACAACATGACTATCAATGTCTTATTCTTTATCCAAGAGATTGCCTCTATCTTTGAGGGAAGCAAAAGGCATGCATGCTTTCCAGATTCTCTGTAAAAAGTTGTAGAATATGGTATTTCTATCACCATCAGTTATCCATTTGATTTTGAGGGATTGCCGACAAATGTTATCTTGGATGTTTTGAAGAGAATTCAGTTTCAAAGAAATGTTAAATTCTTGGTTATGATACAAAGTAAAATCCAAATGAGTGTTTTTGTTTTGAATTTAGTGAAGTTCATTCTCAAGAAGTAGGATATCACTATCAACTTGTTTGGATTTCATGCTGCACCAATTTTTAATCTTTTTCTTAAGAAGTTTTAATTTAAGAGAACAAGCAAAGGCATCGTTGGATGAAGTCATAGAAGACCAAAAGTGATTAATGAGGTTGCAACACTCAATATCCGAGAACCAAGAATTGTTGAATCTGAAGGGGAGAGGAGGTTTTATAGATTTGGGAGAGATAGTGACCAAGATGGGGTGATGGTCAGATTGGATTTTCGGTAGGGTGACGCTGGAGATGGTGTCCCAATTATCTAAGGCATGATCATTGGTGAAAGCTCTATCTAATTTGCTCACAACAACGCTATTATAATGGCTTCTATACCACTTATATTTTGCTCTGAGGAGAGTAATTTCAGTTAGACCAATGTTTTCAATAGCAGCCTTAAATTCCCTCATAGATAGAGTTGATTAAAGAGGACCATGGTTTTCACTTGAAGAGAGAATAGCATTAATGTCCCCAACGACAAGCCAGGGAAAATGAATATAAGAGTTCAAGGAAGTAAGGTCATTCCAAAGAGTCCTCTGATCCTAATATTTGTTCGTGGCATAAATAAAGGAGCAAAAGAGAAGAGATGAGTGCGATCAATCATAAAGTCGCAAGTGAAGCATTTATCAGCAATGTGATAGACATTAACATTAGACACAGACGATCGAGAAAAAATCCAATGAGTATCATGATTAGTGGTACTCTGACAAGCACCTTTGAAAGTGTAACCAAAACGATATAAATGAACTAAATTAGTGGAAAATTGATCTCAGGTTTAGCAATAGAAAAAACTAAGGGTTTATGAATGTTGACCATTCATTTTAAAATAATGAAGGTGTCAAGATTTGAAATACCTTGATAGTTCCCATATAAAATCATCATTTAAATTTGTGTTTGGAGTTAGAACTCCCTTTTTTCTTACCATTCGAGCCTTTATGTCTAGTTGATCTTCTAATATTTTTTGTCAACATGGGGCTCATATTTTTCCCTTACTGTCCTGTGGTGCCTTTAACATTGTCACTAGCATGCTGAATATATAAGGCAGCATCTTGTAATATGTTAATATCAGATGATGACTCAATAACACTAGTGTCTCCAGGACAAGAAGCATCTAAATTATTGTTAGTAGAGGAAATTTGATTCACAATATTAAAGTAGGTACATGAAGTCTGTAACTGGGTGAATTCCCCTTACCTCAATGTGAGGTGGGGATACTCTTTTATAGAGAAGTAAAACTAATTACAAGGTGTTTAAGTCCGATGTGGGACTCAGAACAGAAATACCCATTTAACCTTAAATGGGGTCCAACACTCCCCCTCAAGCTGGACATGCCCAGATTGGATAGAGTCTCACAAAGAGAAAAAGACAACAAAGAGATAGGACCATCTCAGACTCCCCCTCAAGCTGGGCCAGGGAGGCTGTGAATACCCAGCCTGGTAGTGAGAGACTCAAGGCGAGCTCTTGGAAGACCTTTGGTGAAGAGATCGGCAAGCTGATCGGTCGTCGGGATATGGCCGAAGCCGATATGATGCTGCTCCAGATGGTGGCGGAGAAAATGACAGTCCACCTCGATATGCTTTGTCCGTTCATGGAAGACAGGATTCGAGGCAATCTTCGTGGTGGCCTGATTGTCACACCAGATATGAGCAGGAGTCGATGTGGGGAAACCGAGCTCAAGGAGGAGATGATGAAGCCAGACGATCTCAGTAGTGACGGTGGCCATGGATCGATACTCGGCCTTGGCACTCGACCGGAGGACGACAGTCTTCTTCTTGCTGCGCCAAGAGATGAGATTGTCGGCGAAGAACACGGCGAAACCCGAAGTAGACTTGCGGGTAGCGAGGCAGCCGGCATAGTCCGCATCACAGAAGGCCTCAACATCCATGTGATAATGACGTGAGTACTGAAGGCCATGGGCAGGGTCTTTCTTTATGTATTTGGAAATGTGAAGGACAACATCCCACTGAGATCTGGTGGGATGCTCCATGAACTGGCTGACTTTGCCAACAGCACAGGCAATGTCGGGACGTGTCATGGTGAGGTAGTTGAGTTCACCGACCAGGAGTCGATAGCTCTCGGGATGAGGAAAGGGTTCCGAGTCGGAATGAAGGGAGTGTTCCCCAGGCTCAAGGGGAGTGTCCACGGCGGTGGCTGTGCTCAACCCGGCATCCTGCAAGATATCAAGAGCATACTTGCGCTGGCAGAGAGAAATAGTGTCCGCAGTTCGGGAGACCTCGATGCCAAGGAAGTAAGTGAGGGGACCAAGATCCTTGGTGTGAAAGTTCTGGTGAAGATGTGTCTTAAGGCTGGAGATGCCTCTGGAGTCACTCCCTGTGATGATGATGTCATCAACATAAACCACAAGCAAAATACAACCATGCGCCGTCGTACGGAAGAAGACTGTGTGATCCTTCATACTGTGAGAGAGGCCAAAGGCTGTGACGACCGTGCTGAAGCGGTCAAACCAAGCCCGAGGAGACTGTTTGAGGCTGTAGAGGGAGCGACGGAGACGGTAGACATGGCGGTCGGCACCAGAGGCCGAAAAACCAGGAGGCTGCTGGAGGTAGACTTCTTCATCAAGAAAGCCATGGAGAAAAGCATTTTTAACATCCAGTTGATGAAGCGGCCAACGATGATGAGCAGCCAGCGAAAGGAAAATGCAGACCGAAGCGATATTTGTGACTGGAGAGAAGGTCTCAAAGTAGTCGACGCCATATGTCTGAGAAAACCCCTTTGCGACAAGATGGTATTTGAGGCGGAAAAGAGAGCCATCGGGATTGAGACGAATCTTGAAAATCCATTTAAAGTCGACCGCCTGTTTTCCCGCTGGAAGTGGAATAAGATCCCATGTATGGTTGTCATCCAGAGCCTGCAATTCATCCCTCAGGGCGGCTAGCCACCCGGGGTGAGATTTTTCTTCACCCACTGTCCGAGGAATCGACACGGTCTCCAGCGCCGACAGACCCCTGTAGGAAGATACAAAGAGAGGAGAAGTCTGACACGAGCGAGTACCTTTCCGGAGCGCAATCGGCACGTCCTCGGGAGGTGGGACAGGAGCATCGGACAAAGCAGGAATAAGGTGGTCCTCGGCCGGGATGGAAGGTACAGCGGAAGGACGACGGGAGTAGGTCTGGCCAAAGATATGACCGGGTGGGGGAGACACCAGAGGCGGGTGAACGAAGAGCGGAAGACAGTCATCGATGGTAGTGTCGGGAGAAGAAGAAGGGAGAGTGAAAGGAGAGGTCTCGACAAACGATACTTCAGCAGAGGTGATATACCGACAGAGATATGGAGAGAAGCATCGGTACCCGCGCTGAGTGCAGGAATATCCAAGAAAAATACAGCGAAGGGATTTGGGAGAAAGTTTGGAGAGATTGGGGCGAGTGTCCCGGACATAACAGAGACATCCAAAGACGCGGAGTGGAAGGGAGTGAGGAGGAATAGAGGGGAACATGGTATGAAAGGGAGTCTCCCCCTGAAGGATTGAGGAGGGAAGACAATTCAGAAGGTAAGTAGCAGTGATGACGGCATCCCCCCAGAAGAGAAGAGGTACCTGGCGGTGGAAGAGGAGGGCACGAGCGGTTTCCAAAATATGCCGGTGTTTCCGCTCGGCCACCCCATTCTGCTGAGGGGTATCAGGACAGGAGGTCTGGTGGATGATGCCTTGGGCCCACAGAAACTGCTGAAAGTGAGTGGATAAGTATTCTCGCCCATTGTCAGATAGGATACATTTGATAGGGATAGAAAACTGTGTTTGGATCTCATGGAAAAAGGTCTGGAAGGTGGAGAGAACGTCTGTCCGATCTTGAAGAAGATAAAGCCATGTCATTCGGGAAGAATCATCAATGAAGGAAATGTAATATTTATACCCAGATTGACTCGAGGTGGCACAGGGACCCCGGACATCAGAATGAACCAAATCAAAGGGTTTGGCAGCCCGTGTGTCAACTCGAAGAGGATATGATGTGCGATGATGTTTCGCAAAACGACACGACTCACAAGGAAAAGAAAAACGGGGACTAATATCGGGGTAGAGTCGGTGAAGTGCAGAGGTGGAGGGGTGGACCAACCGGAAATGGAGGTCAACGGCATGAGCAGGGATAGACGCGCAGGCGATGGAAGGAGGGCCAGTGAACATGTACACCCCATCCCGAAGCTGGCCTCTACCATGTTCTCGGTTCGTCGTCCTCTCCTGAAACAAAACAGAAGACGAGGAAAAGAGAGCAGTGCAATTGAGATCCTTGGTCAGTTTGCTGATGGAAAGAAGGTTAAAAGGACTCCGGGGTACATGAGCCACCGAGGATAGGTGAAGGGAGGAGGTGAGGGAACAGGAGCCAAAGCCGGCTATGGGGAGAGTGGACCCATCAGCAACAGTGATGGATGAGGATCCACTATAGGGACGGTAGTGGGAGAGCATACCTGCATCCACGGTGAGGTGGTTGGACGCACCCGAGTCTAGCATTCATGTAGGGGAACGATGACTGACAAGGGCAGTGTGACCACCGGAATGGGCAAGAGAAGATGATGAAGAGCCCGCGATGGAGGTGGACCGATAATCGTGAATCAGCTAGAGCTCTGCCAGGGAGAGATCCAAAGACGGGGGAAGAGCAGCAGCAGGTGAGGACACATCACGGAGCGCAGTCTGGCCCTGGCGGGTGTGCGACTCGGGACGACCATGCAGGACCCAAAAATGGTCTACCAGATGGCCGAGATTGCCGCAGTGCTGGCAGAGGGGGCGAGGTCAGCTGTCCCCACGGCCGCGCCCGCGAGGGCCGGTAGGACGACTACCGCGACGTCCAAGGAGCGTAGTGTGATCAGGGGGGGTGACAGGTGGGGCAAGGGCCCGATGAGCCTTCTGCAGGAGATGATAGACCTGTGGGATATCCAGTGTAGACGGGATGGCAAGCATCTCAGTGGCCGTCGTGGCGTAGTCCGGTGCGAGGCCATTCAGGAGATTGAATAGGCAGAGCTGGTCCCGCTGAGTCTGCGCTTCGGCCGAAGTTTGAGGAATCGGCCAGAGTTCCCGTAGTTCATCGCGGAGACCCTTCCATTCCATGAAGTAGGTGGGGAAGGTCCGATCCTGCTGTCGGATATGGGAGAGACGCTGTAGAACGTCAGAGACCCAAGCCAAGTTATTGGTCTCAGAGAACATGACAATCAAGGAATCTCATAGCTCTTTGACGGTGTTGGCAGTCCTGGTGACATCTTTTACAGAGCGGTCCATGAAGTTGACCAGTAAGGCGAAGATTTTTCTGTCCGCCAGCTGCCAAGAGTCGAACTTAGGGTCAGTGATTTCAGGTGGGGGTTTCTAAAGATGAGAATGAAGTCTCATGCCGCGGAGGGATATCAAGACCGTCTTCCTCCAGATGGAGAAATTAGTGGCATCCAGCCTGTCATTGACAAGCCGGGAGGAGGCCGAGATCAGGGACGGCAGAACGGAGGACGCGTCCATGGAGGGCGGGCGCGGGACCCATTCGCCGGGAGTCGGGTGGTGGAAGGGAAGCGGCCCGGAGATGCTGCCGGAGGGAGCAGCGACAGGGGGTCGCGCTCAGGATGGCGTGCCTGGAAGGAGGGAGACGTGGCCCGGAGATGCTGCCGGAGGGATCAGCGATAGGGGGTCGCGCTCAGGATGGTGCGCCTGGGCAGGGGCGGCGCGGGTGCTAGGGCGCGGGTTCTGGGCAAGAGCACCGCGGGGCCGAGGGCAGGGCTAGACCTAGGTGTGCCGGGCGCCGGAACCCAGGGCCGAGAGCAACGCCGGGAGAGGGCGTCGGGAGGGGAGCCGCTGGGGGAGGGCGAGGGCGCGGCGCCGGGGCGAGGCCGAGGGCGAGACGCCGGGGCGGGGCGCCGAGGGCTGGGCTCCGGGGCGAGTCGCCGAGGGCGGGGCACGAGGGCTAGAAGCCTGGGCGGGGCGCCGGGGCGAGTCGTCGAGGGCGGGATGCGCCGGGGTGCCAAGGGCGGGATGTGCCGGGGCGACGAGGGCGGGATATGCCGGGGCGAGGAGCCGGGGCGAAGCCGGCGAGGGCGATGCGTCGGGGTGAGGCGCCAGCATGGAGATCGCGCGCCTGGCAGGAGGGAGATGCGGGGAGGCGAGGCGCCGGGGAGCCGGGAGCCGCGGCAGGCAGGAGGGCCACCGGGAGGATGGAGGGCAGCCGGGAGGGAGCGCCGCTGGAGAGAGGGCCGCCATGAATGGTCAGGCTGGAGAGGATCCGGGCGAGAGAGCTGCGCCGGGATAGGAGGGGGGGCCTGCCGGGAATGGCTAGAGCAGCATGGAGAGAGGCGGGGCTGGGAGGACGCCGGGAAACCACAGAGGAGGGAGAGTTCGGGATAAAAATCCCTCTGATACCATGTAACTGGGTAAATTCCCCTTACCACAATGTGAGGTGGGGATACTCTTTTATAGAGAAGTAAAACTAATTACAAGGTGTTTAAGTCCGATGTGGGACTCATAACAGAAATACCCATTTAACCTTAAATGGGGTCCAACAAAGTCTGTTCATGAGAATGTGAATGTGTTCCTGAATGAGAATTTGTCTGCATCTTTGTGATCAAACCACAGGTAGAGATGCACCCAATGTGGTTCATCACATTCTGCTTAGAGCAAGCAGTTTCTGTACATTTATTCTGCCCAAAATGGTTCATTACCTGCTCTCTAGAGAGGGATTTTTGCGAGCCAGCCAGGGTGCAGGATTTTTGTCCTCCTTTACTGGGGTCCAGGTCTGTGGCTTCAACAGCCTCTGTAAAACAGTCCGGAGCAGCATTCCCCCCAACCGCAGTAACAGAATTCGTTGAATCCATGTGGCATTTTATCTGTTGAGCAGGATCCAAAGAGGGAGCAGCACTGCCACCTACCTTGCAATTTTCCAGATCAGTATCAGCTAAAGTAGAGGCCTTCGAGGAGGGATGTCCAAGAGAAGATCCCAAAACCATTGCATCCTTGATCATCAGTGGAAAATGTCCAGAACTTTCCAGCTCCGAGGGGATGTCCTTTCCTGGAAAACATGGAAGGGCCACCTGATGTGGACCAACACTTAAAAATGGGATAGCATTGTTCATCAAAATACCTATACTGGAATCACAATGAAGGTGGGCAAGAGCTGAAATATCATCTAAGGTATCATGTGTAACAGTTTTTTCAATTAGTTTCTCAACATGTATAACATTTATAACCAGTTTTTGGATATCTTCTAAAATGTTCTATTCTGTACAATTATTTTCTTCCATTTTAACCAACTCATCCCATGTGCTACCTGAGGTATCTCCTAAATGATTTGGGTGTGATGTTTTCTGAACCCAAGTTTCATTTTTCCTTTTAGGGGGCTCAGTTATGTCAATATTGATCATTTTGCCTCCTCTATTTCTAATCTCAGTCCATTCATTACCTTTTGTGTGGATAGCCTGGGTATTAACTACCCTACAGTTCAGTATAGAATGCCCAACTATCTTTCAAAACTCACAAAAGGGTGGCTTACGTTCATATTCAATTCTCACTTTAGTTATTTGATCCTTGGCATTAAAGCTGACAACATTCGGTAATTTGGATTCAAGGTTGATTTCCACCATGATCCTAGAAAATTAGCCTAGTTCAGTATTAAAAGTACGTTGGTCTATCTTAAGATGAGTGCCTATACATGATGCTATGTCATTAAGAATCTTAGGGTGCCAATAGAACCAATTGAGACCATGCAACCGGATCCAAAAGTTTGCCATTGTGTTTTTGTGTGTGTGTGGATTAAAGGTTCTGTCCCATTCTGAAATTCGAAGGAGAACGGGTTTAAGTTGTATGTTTCCTAATTTCCAAACCCGATTCATATGTTCCTGCGTGTTCAGTAAAATGTGAAAATAGCCACAGCCAATTGGAATTAATTTCCAATCCACGAAACCCCAATAGTGTGAGATTCTTGATTTATGATCAGCAAGTTGCCAAGGTTTATCACCTTTGAGATAAGAAGTGCGACCCATAACTGAATACCTACACATTTTCAACTGTTGTTGAAGAGCTTCAGGATCAGCTTCGACAAGGAAGTGACCATCATCCAACTTCTTGCATAAATGTGTCTTCGAAAGAGTTATAGTGGACAGATTCATACCTTTAAGTGCTTCAAGGAAGGAGATTCTTCTTGGTTTCCCCTGCAATGTGCGTGAAGCGGACTCTTCGGGAAGGAGATCATCCTTTTGCGAGCCTGTAATGGCTTGTTCATTTGAATTTTGCCTCTTCTGGAAGTGGTGGGGCTCGAATATCCCTGGGACTAGAAAGGAGGCAGCCATCAAAGCGAAGATCATGAAATCAGATCACATAATGTAGATTGCCGGTGGTTTTTTAGAGAGAGAAGGTCCCTCATATTTCGAAAACCCGTAAAAATTTGGTGGTAGAAAATGTGGAGGCCAGGAATAGGCTTATAGGATCATCTTAATGTCATGGAAAAAATGAACACTTTTTGGAGGAGTGATGATAATAAGTAAATGATGTGTATCAGTTATTGATTTGTGATGAAAAATTGAGATTACTGACCATAAATTCTAGATCTCATTTGGGGAAGGATTTAGTTGGGATTAAGTAGAAGAAGAAGGGTGGACTCTAGAGGCACATGAAGAAGCTAAAGATGATTAAGATTCTTATTTATTATCACATATCAAATTCTTATACTCATATTTTAGGTTAATATTCATATTCAAATACATTCTTCCTATTAATAATAAGATAATAATGGGGATATATGGATCATAACCATTGGCCACCAAGGATTATCTGCAATATTAAAGAGTGTTTAAACCTTGTAAAATATATTTTGTTTCATGTGATCACTCTATATCTATATCTATTCATTTATTTGATTTATTCACGATCCTGAACACAAACTACTAATGAAAATAATTGTTTGAGAGGTATCATTTTGGTAACCAATGACTCATCCCTCCCTACATCAGTGTTTGTGCATCCCTCGCATGGGGAATATCATTGCGTATTAGTGAATGGTTTTTATTAATAACATCATTCTTTATTTATCAATTGGTATTTAATAGAGACTTCTATATATGCCAATGATTCTAAGTTATCATTACCCAAGCTAAATAAAAACGTTTATATGATTATTTTTCATGAATAAACATTCCATCTCATAAATGGTCTTGAAAACCCGAGGATCATAGGTTTAGTGGTTTGGGGGGATTCTCATTATAAACAACTTATTTTAACATACTCATTACAATTTCATCATAATTGCATGATATAAGACCATGTTCTAAAAACACATTGGTTAAAATCATCCCCATGACAGAGGGAATGAAAATATAGAAAAGTGGTGTTCTAAAAGTCTTAGCAAGGTATGAAAAAATAGTTAATCAAGGATGTGTTTATAAGAATTATAAAAAAACCTGATCAAAAGATAAATATTATATCATCATGGGTAGTAATCATATAGTAAAAGTGAACTTTAAAATATGTGGCATAAGAACTTAAATCCACAAAATATCATCATGGAATAATAATATCCAAAACATGAATTAGAAAAATTTAACATGAACCTTGAATCATGAGATAGTAAGATCATACTGTTTAATATCTTTTAACTATATAATAGACATTAGCATCGAGAAACATTACTTTCATGAGCCACACAATCATGGCCCACTCTTTTGAGTGGCTAAAATTTACCCATGAATTAATTTGTCATGCGATATTGACTTTTAATCAATGAATTAGAGGGATATAATGGACCACACACATAGTCATATATAATTAAGAGTTATACATGAAAAACATCAAATTATCACTTCCTAAAGAACCCATTGAAATAAAATTTGATTCATAAAATTTTTAAATGAAACTCATTCAATTTTTATAGATAACCAAGGGAAATAAAAACTGGTTTTATATAAATTTTAAACAAAAATCAGTAACCTGTAATATAATAAAGAACCCATGGGAATGAAAATGGGTTTCATAACATTTCCAAATGGTATATAAAATATCACCATGAATTAAATTGATTGACACTAAAATCTTGTTCATAAAAAATAATCACCAAATAAATAGAATGGTGGGTGAATCTTGAAACCTAACTCCATAGAAGATAAATATGTTCTGAATATAGAGAGGAAAATGCATGCCAAATCAAAAATGTACTTTTTTGAAATCATTTTTCTATCCTCGATGTGAATGTCATATTTTTGAATCTCTTTTGAAAATTCATCTTTTATTCTAAAAAACATGTGAAAAGATAACAATTCCTATAAGTGTATTTTAATTAAAAATTATTTTTTATAAGAGTTACATTATAATAAATCATTTATAATTAATATGTTTGGAACATAGGGTAATGAAATTCATGAACAAATTGGATAACTCTAAGGAAGGAGATTGAGTTATCAAATCCCTTACCTTTACTTTTGATTTAAATGGATGTTCCTTTATATCTTGTATGATGAAGATAAATTATCATTTACCAATTCCTAAACATTATTCATAAAAATTTCCATTTATAATTTAATTTTATATTAATTATGTTCATTTATATTAGATCATTTTTACCTATTTTTAACATTGGGTGTTTATAATTTGATTTTTTTACTAGATTAATAATTAATGAGTTGATCTACCATTTCCCCCCAAAGTTCACATTTTTGAAACCATTGATGGTACTGAAATATATTTTTTATTATCAACTAAAATGTGATAATTTCATTACATGTGACTTGTTTCATGGTTTTTGTTGATCTACTCTGTGATGAATTAGTTTCGGGTTATTAATCTATATCAATAGATTACCTTATAATGATCATTAATTGTTGTGTTATCCTTGAATAAAAATAATTAAATAATTATTTAAATATTAATATATTATATTATCATTACCTTTGTTCTTCATTTAATCCATGATATAATTTTACATTATTTTTTAAGTAGGTGGTTAAAGTGACCAAAAGAACATAACATAATTTAACAGATAAACATTATTTTGGTGTTAATTGGTTTTAATATCAACATTATAGATGTATGATGATATTATTTTTGATTTATTAAGCTGGTAAAACATATTTTATATTTTTTTGATAAATATTAAAAATTCAAATATGAAAAATGAAAAATGTTACATCATGGAGGCGACAATCTGCAAGTACATATAGTTAATGTTATCATTTCTGAGAAAATGAGAGGGGATAAAGGTAACTGTAAAATTTCATTTTCATAATAATAATAACTTTATTTATCTCATTATTTTTAAAATTATCATCATTAATACGTTCCTTGAGGTACAATGAAAAATAACATAAGATGTTTCTTCCATGTGGTAGTAGTATGCACAATGCACGAATGAAATTTTTTGGTCTTTCTAACTAAATTTTATTAAATAAATTAGGGTTTTCATATTAATATAATAAAACATTGGAATATTAATTGTATTCATTTAATTATATTGATGTGGTTAGAAATGTTTTGGAAGTAGAAGATTAATAATAATGGATTTAGAAGGAGGTAATACTTACGTCAGATGCATGAGTTTTTTCATAGAGTATCCTTGATAATAGTGGCCATAATATTATTAATGGTGAGAACATGATTAAGGAATTTTGGTAGGGTTAGTTGAGAAAAAAATGATAGATTTATAGGAATAAATTTAATGGTAAACTTGTAACTTGATGTGTAGAAGTGATCAAATTTTATCAACAATGTGGAGGAAAATTTTGGAACTACCCATTAAATTTTGAATAATGTAATGATAATTTACAGTGGTAAAAGAATAAAAAATGGACCAAATAATATGGTAGGTGATTTACGATCAAGAAGAACCCCAACCATCTGTTTAAAAACATTTTACATATTTTTTTGCGTCATTTTCTCTAAGTAAATCATTTTTACCATTTTTTACTTTTATTAGGTTAGTTCAATGTTATCATTAGTAATTAATTTCAATGATAAAAATTAAAATTTAACTTCATAACTAATTTTAACATTATAATTTAAAATTTAAAATTCATTTTATAATATAATTATTATAATGGTGTGAAACAATAATTCGAAAATAAATGCATATAACTTATAAAAACTGTTTTTATGAAAAATATGTGTTCATGATTATAACTTCTGCATAAGCCATAATAATTAAAATTGTCAACTATCCTAAAATAGATTGTTATATTAATATATATATATATATATATATAATAAAAACAATTCTAGGCTTCATTTTTTCATTAAAATACTTAACTAAAAGATATGATCAAATCAATTTTAATGAGACTTAAAATATTAGTTTTTCCTTATAAGGATAAAAAGAGGTTTTGTAAATTTAAAAAATATATTTAAGTTGAATAATATTATTTATTAAATACATATTTTATCAATTAAAATAAATTATATTTCTTTCTTATATACTAATAACATAATAAAATTCATCGTTTCAGAAAAACATTATTTTCCGCTATTCATCTAAAAATAAATTTCTATAGAAAAATACCAAAACATATATATAAAGTTAATATTGTCATGATAAATCCAAAAATTATTTTGATTTTATAAAATTAACATTTTATAACTCATAGATTAAACTTTTATAGATATTCATAAATAATGGAAAAAATTATTTTTTATAAGTAATCATGTATTAGGTATAATAACATTTTTTCTCAAATTAGTGAAAATAAAAAATAAATTGTTATTATACCTAATACATGATAAATTATAAACACTTAATCACTTGCACTAGTTTATGATCATGTCTTGGATGAGTGAACCACTGATAAAATCATCAATTAGTTCAGATTCAAGGAGATATAGAGAGGTTTATTGTTTAGGATGAAAGGAAAATATAAAAAAGATAATGAATTATATGATAAAAAAATTAGAAACATATTTAATTCAAGAGGTATGATGGAGATGAATCTAATGTCAATGATGATTCCTTGAATTTAAATAAGTTTATTTTATTCTTCTCTAAAGAAATGAATCAAGGTAAAGGAAAATTTAACAAAAACATTCATTTAAATGTTTCCATTAAAGAATGATTGAATCTTTATACGTTTTTTTCCTAAATAGGATCAAGAATATGAAGATGATGATAAACCCAAAATTCCATACAGGAGAAATGAACTAGAAATTCCTTATAACAAATGAAATTTCTTCAGTAGAAAAAATAAAGGGAAACACAAAAATGAAGAAAATTCACTCAAAATATGGTGTTGTATATTATGTCATGGAAACTAAATAAGATTAAGATAACAAGTAGTGTTAAAGAATTTAATCTTTTATGTATAAATATAATGATTTCAATAAACCATCTAAAAAATAGGGTTGTAGTAATGATGAAATTTGTTATGAGGATACACCAAATGAGTTTCAATTAACGATTTTACACATACTATGCTTAAAGAAAAATATGAATGGTTAAGTGAAAGAGAAAAAGATTAAATAATGAGAATGAATCATAAAATAAATCTATTTATGAGTTAAATTCTATGTATATTTATGAAATGGAAATGTATTTCACATAGAAGATGGGTTATCTCAACAAAATCCTTCATGTAAGAGACAAAATGTTTGAGCTTATTATGAAAAAACATTATTTCAAAAAGTGTGTGGATAAAGTAACATGTGGTAAGGCTAGATAATACTTAAAACAACTCGATATAATTAGTAATATGTGTTTAAAAATCAAAGATTATTAGAATTCTAAATCAGTTGAGATAGTTTCTGATATGATAAAAAAAATTATGGATTTTCTTTTTGTTCCTAATATGATTGTTTTGAAAAAATATATGATGCATAAAAAATAGTGGTAAAAAATTAATGAAAAGTTTTATCATATTAAAGATGATAGATAATTAACCCATTTTTATCATTTAGATCTTTATAAAATTAGAAAATAAAGAGATGTGGATTGTGAAGAATTTCAAGGATAAAGATAATCAAAAATTGAATGTAAAATGGATTTATTTATGTATTATAAGGATGAGAAGAATCAGTTTAGTTTAATTTATAATGTAATTCATTAAGAATATTTTATGATTCTAGTTTCCAATCAAAGGGAGCCATTTTAAAGGATAATGTTAGTATTATGGAGTCTATCTATATAAGTATTTTGTGTACTGGTATAATTTTCTCTCTCTAAATCAAGGAGTGGATTTGAATCAAAGGGGTGTTAAGATGTAGTTACTTATGGGTTGCCAAGAAAATATTTGAAATATAAGGTAAATCTAAATAACACTTTTGATTCACATAAGGATACTAATGGTAGGTTTGATCAACCTAGAGACACCGGTCCATGTAATACTTACGCCTATGGGCCATGTAAGGGTTCCACCTCACCCCTTGAAAGATGGATTATCAAAAATCAATAAAAAATGAATGTCTTCAGGACATTGTAGGAGGATCAACCTAGAGACACTGAAAATAAGTTTCATCAAATACTATTAGAGAGATTAATGAGGAATTATCATTTTAAATCTATCAGGATGTGTATTAATGTAGAAAAATATTTTTTCCTAATATTTCATAAAATGACATTATAGGTACAAAGTCATGGATACATGATAGTAGTTTTTTATTACACATGACATAAAAATATCATGGAAGATATCCAAATGTATAATGAAGGAGATATTATTTTTATAAATAATGGATCACTAAATTTTAAAGGAGTAAAATTAGTTTAAATCAGTTACAAATGAGTTTGAATACATTGATATTCTCCTTATAAAGAGGTTGAGGCACAATTAGTTGTGTTCCACTAAACACTGTGATAATGTGAATTTGGAGATATTTTTTTTAAAACAATATTTCATTATAAAGTTCACGGATGTAAAATCATTATAAAGGGATAGTGAAAAAGTTAAAAAAATATTTCAAATATCATGGGGTCAAAAAAATTATTTTATGAGGGTGATGGAGATGAACATGTTTTTGGAATAAAATACTTGGCCATTTGGGATAAAAAAATATTTTTGCGATTTTCATATATAGATATATAATAAATATACTAAATATTAATTTTGAAATACTCAATACTTGTGACTTTTGTCTCAAATATAACATGGGGGAAATAGTTATAATAATATGGAGATAAAAACCATAAACCCTCTTTAGTTGATAAACCTGAATGTGTACGACCCAATGGGAATTTCCTTTATAGATTATTTTTCTTTTATGACCTCGGTTTTATTTATATCTTTTTAATTAAGGACTCTTTAGAGGTTTAACCACATTTAGCGGCATGTAAAAAATAAAATTGGAAAAGTTATCCAAATATTTTAATCTTAAAATTAATTTCAACACAATAATGAATTTTTTTTATTATATCTTATGAAATAAGGAGTGAAGAATCAATATAGTTCTCAACGCAAACCATAAATAAATGGATTAGGTAAAACAAAGAACTCATTTTTCTAGAAATGGGAAGGATAATGTTAGAGAAACATTGAACCTTGAAATTAATTTTGTGACAAGAGATAATAGTATATGTATATATCCTCATCTAGTGAACAATTTGACCAAATTAAATATATATGTAATATATTAAGTTGTTTAAGAAGATTAAAAATGGAAATTGTTAGTGTTTTTGGTCTTTTATATATATTAGAAATGAAAATTCAAGCATCTCCATGTCGTCTTCATAGTTGTAGTGGTGTCACAATCAAGGGAAACAACCTTGATAATGTTTTTTTCTATAAATAATGCACGAACATTGAAAATAATGAGTATACGATGTTTCTTCAGTTTATAATCCATTTGATATATTTTTTATGGATTATCAGTCATTTATTAATGTGTACAATGAATGAACACCAATGGCCTATAACACTCTGGTTCCATGATATTTCAATTGAATCATTTAATATAGTATAATTCTATTCATTAATGGATGAGTATTATGGGTGCCTATAAAATGATGTGTTCCAGTCCTTTTTTGATTGATTGGTTATATAAAATCCCTTTAAAACCCCCTTCTTCGAAAATAATTTTTTTTTCACCTGGTGAAAGCATTAACACCCATTATATTTTTTGTATCCTTAATAAATATTCTAGGATCTAAGGCTGGTGTAATCGCCTCAGAAGTGGGAGGATATTTTATAATACATTAGTGATCACTATAAAACAAGATCTGTGTAAGGAGATGCATGCCACTGTATGAGAATTGTAGGATTGCTATGTTTTTCAATATTATTGTAACATTTGATTCGATGAATTTAAATCAGGCTATGTTTGATTTATCTTCCATAACCTAGGAAAATAAAAACATACCCTAAAACCCATGAATGGAACTAGATACAAAATTTTCAATAATCAAATTTGTTATTATACGTTTTTCATTGAAACATCACCATTACCATATTTTAGTGCCTAATATGGTATTTTTTCAATGTAAATTTTACTAAAACCATGAGATCCACCTTGATGTGGCCTTCCCATGGTGTGGATCATCATGTACCCTCACTATAACACACTAAAAAATGGTCTTATCACTATACTATAGTGAATGGTGAGGTTCACTCTCACTTGAAAAAAACTCGAAGCACCATCGCATGCACCCTAATAAGGGTTCTTCATTTTCCACCTAGTGGTCCAACTAACATGAGAACCATGGTGGTAATCTCCATGAAATGATCCAAACTATGGGGTTACCAGTGGTGTATTCAATATAGGAACCATATATAGATGAAAACTTATCTTCAATTCCTTTTTTTTTCTTAAAATGTAAATTAAATTGTTTTGAATTTTTTAAATTATAGTGTATTAATAGGTTATAAATGATAAGAAGTATACTTTGTAAGATAATATTTTTAAATTATAATATAAAAAATTATATTATATCTATTGTTTTATATATTTTTAAACAAATTACTAAACATTAATATTAAATAAAATTAGAAAATGAATAAAATGTTTATTTATTTTTAACTCCTTTATTATTAATGTTTAATAAATTGTTTATGAAATGTTAATATAGTGTATATAAAATTTATGTGATAAATTACTTCTATGAGATAGATAACCACATTACATTATAGGTACGACTCTATAAAATTTAGTATTCATTGAAATTGAAGTCATTTTATAATTGAAGTTATTAATTTGAATTTAGTTGTTTGGAATAGTTTATGCATATTAGGTTTTATAATTATTATGAATTTGATTCTATCATTAGTAAAAATATCTATAGTTAGATGGGTTTTTTGTTGGACTACCCAGTAGCCTGGAGGCTTGTGCCTTTTTTTATTAAGGTAGGTATTTTCAATTTGAGCCTCCAACCTTACCCATGTGGAGATTTTCAGTCTCATATTATACTAAACCTTTACATTAATAGGTCATATACCTTATACATGGGATGTATATAGATATGTGTCAAATTTTTTAGCATCTATATTTATTTAATTAACACAAATTATGGGTTTTGTAAATAGTTACAAATTAATGTGATATGAACATAATAATTTTGTGGATTGAATTGTGATTCCAAAAATAAAATCATTATAAACATAAATACACACAAGAAAAAACATGATAAAATAATGATTACATGAGATTTAATTATTTTTAATGTAATATAAAAATGATATATATTTTGTTTGTGATAATTTTTAAAGAAATATCCTTAGAAAACATTGAGTATATTTCCTTCATCAGAATCACTTATGAAGACCTAAATCATCCATATGGGTAGTTCTAGGGCATAGTCAGGTTCCCCTAAATTATCTTATTTTATGAAAAAAAGTTTTAAATTTACCCCAATGGTTATAGACTAATCCTTGTCATTTTCGTTGGGAAACACTTAGCTGTTAAACCCTAAATTCTATGATACTAATGGAATAGGGCTGAGTAAATGCATATGATGGATTTTTATGAAGATTAATCTAATCAAATATCCATTAATCATTACAATTATTTTTGGGACAATTCTCTACATAAATATCCAAGTGGTGATACAAATTCTCTAGTAGAGTCATTTCATTGTAAAATAGTAATCTTAAATCACTAAAGGGATATGACTTTATGGGTTATCATTTTTAGTGGGAGATAATTAATTAAAATATCTTGATGAAAATTTATAAAACATGATACTCCCTTATTTATATATCTTTATTATAGATTATTGATTTCTTCTTGATAATTATATATATATCTCTTATATGTATGACCTATATAATAGTTAAGAATTTTTATCTAAGGATGAGAGGTTTTCTCAAAGAGAAGAATTATAAACATCGAAATATGAATGTTATAGAAATAAATTCCACTATGTCTGAATCATGGGTTTTACATAATGGGTTTGAATCAAACATTTATGATGATAAATATACACTTGGGGACAAGATATAATTTAAAGGGATAATCATATATTCATGTTATTAATCAAGTAACAATTTCTAGATTTTAGTTTGGATTTTATAATATAAGTCTTCCTATTTGGCTGGTTATAGAATTTGTGAATTGTTTATATATTACTATATTAAAAAGAAATTTCATTTATATATCTTGTTTGGAAAAGAAGTCATTTTTATTAACTATTATAAACAAGTGTTCTTATATATAAAACAATAAAATGCTTTATGGAATCAAGAATATGATTAATGGTTTACATATTATATCTATGTTGAATCCTAGCTATATCATTCAAAGTATGAAGATTATGATCATTATAATCTCGCGTAACTTTAGCATTGGAACCTTAGACATATAAGTTTCAAACCCATTAAATGAATTTGTAGATATGTATATCTTGACTCATTCGACGAGGAATAATTTTTAGTAATAAAAACTAAAAATTAATCATTTAGTAAAAAATTATAAAAGGCTAATGGATTTTTGGATCTCAAACAAATTAATGTTTAGGGACAAATAAATACACAAGTAAGTCATGGTTTTTGGTAAATCATTAATTTTATTGATGGTTTTATTCTGTATGGTTATGTGTTTCTAATGAATGATAGTATAGAACATTGGAAATGTTCCAACTGTCTGATAAAGACTTTTTGAATCAAATTGGGAAAATTGTTAATATTCTTCGATCAAATGAGGTTGGTGAATACTTATTCCAAGAATTTATTGATTGTATGAAATATTTTACAATTTTCCTATGAACCACTAATCATGGAACACCATAATGGAATGGTATTTCTAAGAGGATTAATAAAAAAAATTTAGTCATGGTTCTATCAATGATGATTTTTTCTGATCTTCCTATTATATTCAAGGTTCATTCTCTAGATACTTTTATATTTATAATAAAATTAATTCCATATAAAGTACTCATAAAGAAACCATATGATATATGTAATGGGAAATGGATTATTTTTCTTTGTATTATGATTTTATGTTGTGAAGAACTTGTATAATGATAGGATTTAGAAAAAATTATCCCTATGTTTGATAAAATCTATTTTTCATCTGAAGGAAATTGAGGGATATAGTTTCTATAAACCAACTGAAAACAAAGTGTTTGGGGACCGAACTACTGTATTCCTTGAGAGGTAATATATAAGTTGAGTATTTAGTGGGAGGAAGGTAAAAATTGGAGAAGTTTAAGACCAAAAAATATAAATTGTTCATGAGACTAAGGTTTTTTTGTTCCAAAATTATTTTAGGAAGATTAATTGAATCAAATTATACAAGAAACATGAAGACATTTGTATACTTTTTTTTGTAACTTGAGATATATAAATTTTTCATAGAAAATTATGATGAATTAGTATTTATAGAAGATGAACCAAATTCATACTAGGATTCCATTAGGATTTCTAGTTCTTGGAAATAGTTAAAAGACATAAAATCATTGATAGACACGATGTAGACTAACCTAGTTGGGAATATAGTGGATGTATATAAATGAATGAGACCCTTCCAATGAAAAGGGTATTGTAAAAGAAAACAAACATGGATTTTAGATATTCTACTTATATATTATTCCTAGAGGAAAAGGGTTTGAAAATAAACATTCTATTGACTATAAAACATAATTTTCATTTATTTAAATGATAAGGTCAATTAATATTTTTCAATCCAAATAAGACTACTATGATTATGAAATATATCAAATGGATATCAAAACCACCATCCTTAATGTGAATTATAATAAGGGTGTGTATATGATAAATCCTAAAGGTTTTAAAGTTATAAATGG
Organism: Viscum album; assembly: GCA_963277665.1. Classification (NCBI taxonomy): domain Eukaryota; kingdom Viridiplantae; phylum Streptophyta; class Magnoliopsida; order Santalales; family Viscaceae; genus Viscum; species Viscum album. The sequence goes on from OY728166.1 coordinate 1,482,211,564, forward strand.
GTCTAAAAAGGCTTTAATGTTGCAATGGTCTATTCATGGATGAAATAAAGTCTCATGGACTTAGAATATTTGGTTTGATGATGCAAAAAATAGTTTTCTTTCCTTTTGAACATGTAATATTCCTATATAAATAAGAATATAAGTGGGAGTATAATAGTTTTCTAATATTTTATGTATATGGAATACTATATATCAAAAATGATATCCTAAATTTTCACTATGTAAAGATATGGTTAGGAAATTACTTCCCAAAAAAAGGGCATGGGTGAAGTGGCTAACATAATAGGTATGAATATATATAAAGATAGATCTATGTGGTTTCTTGGTCTATGTTAGAACACATATTTTGTTAAAGTGTTGAAGCATTTTATTACCGAGAACTCGAATAATAGATATTCACCAATGATGCAAGGCACAAATCTTAGGAATATTTGGAATCATTATAAAATGTTAGAAATCATGGATAGAATAATTTATACATCCACCAGAGAATATATATTGTATTCCATATTCTTTACTCAACCTATGTTTCCTATACTCTTAGTATAACTATAATATATTAATACAATCTCGGTGAGAGTTACCATAGTGCTATAAATAATAACCATATGCAGTTGAGATAGACTAAGGATGTGTTTCAAGTCATTCTAGGATAGGATAATCTTGATGTAAAAAAGATACCTAGATTCTTATTTCCAATCAGATAGATTTGACATGAAAAATCAATCTGGTACCGTATTTTACCTAAATAGAGGATCCATTGATTGGATGTGTCCTAAATAAGCCACCATAGAAGACTCGATAATAAAGGTAGGTTTATCACAACATTAGATGTAGTGATAAAAGTTTTTTTAGATCAAAAAGCTAATTACTGATTTTAGAGTGGTTTCTTGAATTGAGGGAGAAATCAAGCCTTTTTAGGACAACAATGGAGTTTTTTCTTATAATAAGGAACCCTAGCCACACCAAAGGAAATAAGACATCCTATGAAAATAACATATCATTCAATAGATCATTGATAAAGGAGATTTAATGTTTTTCTATAATTCTATAAAGGATAATATTTTAAATCCTTTGATGAAAACATTACTATAACCACAACATGCGGGTCATAAATAATCTATGGGTATTATATACAAGACATATTGGTTGTAATAGTTGTAGTTTATTATATTAAAGTAAATATCCCATTACAATTCATTCATGTGTACTTAAATTCATATTACATGAATGATGGAAGTATAATATCCCCTCAATGTAGGACTTTGAGTTTTCCGTAATCGATGATCATTAGAGATTATAATATGATATGATTATATATTAAGGTTATCATGAATATAATATTATTATCCTTAAAATGGATTTTGTAAGAGATGTGAAGAATGGATTTATGAGGTAATGTGTAGAGATTTATTACATGGACTATCCCACTAAAGTAAACATCATAGAATTTCATATAATCAGAGATATACATAGGGTTGTGTGATATTATCAATCCATCTCACATGAGGCTAGTCAGATAAATTTTATGAGAACATTTATTATTTAATAACTCACTTATGTTATTCAAATGTGACATATAAAATTAGGGGGTGGGTGGGTATGTTGTTAATCATGTCTTCAGTTGGATAACAACAACGATCGGATTTTTATATTTGTATAATGAGTAAAGTAAAATATCACTTGATTGAATTAATTTCAAGAAATACATACCCTAACAAATTTGGTACATAGATGATTTGTTTAGTTACTGAGATGAGAATCATGTTATGTACTCATATGTAAGATGAATATAATGTGATGTATTCATCGACATGATTTGTTTTTATTGTGTGTTTGAAATGTTATTATAGAGATATGAGTATGTTTGATAGAGATCACACTAGAACCGTTAGTATCTTAAGTAGCACTGGTACTTTTCTAGAGATCACTCTACTTATATTTATATAATAATGATTTCATATATATTTTTCAATTATTTTAAGGCTCATTGGGTCATACAATTAGTTCTGTGGATAAGGATTAGGTTATGGAAATAAATTTCATTCCAAAATAAAGAGAGTTTTATGAAACCATATCCTAATAGAGTTTTTGATAGAATTATAATGAGTTGTGAATTTTATCATAACTTTTTTATGGATTTAATGAAAGTGGTAACATTTGGATATGTACTATAATAGAGAAAGCAAAAACCTTCATGCCATGGTCTATGTTATGGTGCTTCTATGGTCATGGGAAACAACCATTAAAATGTTATTTTATATAAATTTAATGAATGAACATGCCACATTCCCAGCAATCATAGTTTATTTGGTTTAAAATACATGATATGGATTATTTGAGATAGAACATTCATTTATTAAAGTGTTCAATAAATTAAAACTAACACTATATAACTTCCAGGTTTCCTGAGATAACACCCGATATGTATAATATAGTTTGATGTACTTCATTGAATGTAGAGAATCAAGGGATCCAAAAAAGGATGTGATCTTGTCCAGTTCGAGGTGATTGGTTGAATGAATTCCTTCTAAAATTATCTTCATACCAAAACATTGTTTGTCACTAAGTAAAATCAATAACACTAATTTTTTTTTGATATTCTAAAGATACATTCTTGGATCCAAAGATATTGTAATCACGTAGAAGGTTGGATATGTTTATCTTTAACATTGGTGATCATCTTTAATAGAGTTAACAAACATATAAATGTGATAAATTATAATTATAATTTATTATATTAACATATTAAAATAAATAGTGAATAAAATGAATTATAACTCGAATATTGGGTAGTAGTGATAGAATAAATGTATAACCATATTGAGAAGGAAGAAAATTATGTTTCAATGTCATTTCCCAAGGAGAAGAATAAAAATGGGAAAATGTTTTGTTTCTATAAAAAACACAATGAGAGGGAAAAGTTATAATTGAAAAAATATTTTATTGTGTGTAAGGGATATTCTCAAATTGACAGTTTAGATAACCAATTATCCTAAAATACTACCTTTACATAAATCCTTATTTATCCCATAGAGACCGTGAATGTCCTTTAGAGGAATGATCCATGTTTCAAGATATTTTTATCCATTCCTACCCTCCTCTTAGTATATTTATCATATTTTAAAGATGAAGTGCGGGGGTGAAGAAAATAATGGTAATTGGTATGATTTACATTGTAAGGAAGAAGTGTGGGGTTGATTATTGTGGGAATTGTAAAAGGTTGTGGAATAATTCATTATACTCTATTGTTTTTTCCCACATGAATAAAAAAATGAAAATGAAAAAAAAAACAAAAATGTGAAAAATGTGTTGTGATTGGGGTTAACTAAAAAACACCATTACTAGACATACTGGTTTTATAATACATTTTTAGGTGGGGGATTTTAGGTTTATTCTAATAAAAAATTTTGAAAAAAAGAAAAAAGAAAAGGTTCTTTGAAAAAGAAAAAAATATTAAAATAAAAAATATATATATTCAAGATAGGGCAAAAATAATTCATTATTCATAAACTAATCATAATAATTACTTTTTACATTTCGGGAAGTTGGGAGTTGATATAAATTGAAGGTAATAATGTCATTAAACATTTAATTTGAATATCATACTTTATTATTTAAGAGATAAACCTCCTCCTTGAGCTTTAATTTTTATCATTAAGTCCTACCAACATTAATCCTCAGAGACATTTGAACCATAATTACAGTCCCTCATGATTTTTTTTCATTTTCCCTTACAAAGTAGAGAAAGTATTTCTTTTACAATCTTATTGATAAGGAACATGTTATCATGATATGATCATAAGTCTACTTGAATTTTTTCAAGAGAGATTAGAGAAAATATTCTAAATTGAGATAAATACTGGCATGGATTGTTTAGTAATTATGAATTAAATATAATGAATGAATGTAAGTTAAATTTCAATAATATTTCAATGGGGAAAAGTAAATATTATTGCATTTATTTTATCTTTTAAAATTTAGAAATTAAATTGACACTTTATGTGCCATTTTATAATTAAATTTTAAAATGATAATTTTTCAATTTTATTACATTGAAATTTGAATATTGATAACATTGGTTCCCTATTTAACTCTTTGTTGAGATTTTATTCTTAAGGACAATCATGGTTTAAGTGTGGGGGTATTTGATAGACCAAAATTATGGGCATATTTGTTTTAAAATTCTGATGATTTATTCATTTTTCTCAGTGATAAAACCCATATATTTTAATGTTTTGTTAAAATAATGGGTAATTTGAACTATAAAATGAAAATGAGCTAAAATATGAAAATTTATTAATATAGAATATTGAAATATTTTATTAAATTTTTTATTTTGATAATAACTATTAACATATCAAACCAATTGATGTGATTCCTTTTTTGAGGATTATGTGATTTGTGGGATACAAATTTGTATTCTAGAGTAAGATGTGATTGAAAAACCTAGAGGCATGAAAAAATCAATCAATTTTAGAACTTTTTTGGGAGGAAAGAGTGGACCCCACAGTATGAAAGAGGCATGAATTATGTTACATGCCTAAAATTGAGGTGATTATAAATGTATTTGAATGAGGACACATAGTTGTGTTTTCCCATTAAATTGGAAGAATTTATTCACTCGTTATGGTAGCCATTGGATGCTCAATATGGAAGGATGATTCAGGATGCATTTACATAAAATAAAAACCTTGAGTAAATTTCCCATAACATTCTATAGACATAGATGGAAATGATAGAATTTGGAGTAAAAAAAGGACAATTTGGACCAACCTTTAGGAAGGCATGATGTCCCAATTCATTAATTTAACGAGTAAAACCTATGGAAACATTCATAGGAATAATTTTGATCCAAAAAATCTCCCCCCCCTTCTATAAAAGGAGTCGAACCCCTCCATTCCAAATCATCTATGATCATTTGTTGAGACCTCCAATGAGATCTCCAAGGATACTGCTTCATGCTCTTCTTCCTCCCTCATTTCTATTTATTCTTCATTGTTTTTGTTTCCATTATTTTAGTTTCAGTTTTAAATTGTAATTTCAATTTCTAATAAAATCATGTATTTATTTTAATTTTGTTTCCACCAATTTCATCCTCTTCTATAATTCTTCTTCTTTTTATTTTTTATTATATTTTTCATAACTAATATAATTAGTATTAATAATAATAAAATTATTATTATCATTATATTTATTTTAAGATTCCTATTTTGAAATTTAGTTTTCTTTTCTTCTTTTATTATTATATTATTTTTTAAAAATTATTCTCTTAAATATAATAAAAATAATTATAATAATAATAATTATTATTTTAAAATTATTTATAAATTATATAATTTCTTATTTTATTTTATTATATATTCTCTATTTCTTATCATCCCTTATTCTTTTATTTTTTAAAATAATAATCCACCATTATTATTTTACTTTATTATTATTTATTTTTCATCTTCTCATCTTCCACCCACTCTACCAAGTAATCTCTTACTCTCGAAAATGAGAGGATAACCCTGAGGCTTGGCCTAGAGGGATGTGAAGGTGTTCTTGAATTTTCATTAATGTTTAATTTTATGTTAGTAGATATAATTTAGTAGCATGCATGAGTGTGGTGAATTTCCCTGATTTGGTGACTGTCCCCAATGACATACAACTAAATCTATCTCTATTATTTTATTTAATCATATTTCCCTCCCTTGACTGGTTAGTTATTCACACGTTGGAGTTGATATAATCAATGGATGAAACATCGTAGTTATAGATGGGTCCTGGAAGATGGCACCACCTGGACCAAAGATTTCCATTAGCCTTGGTTTAAGGATTAGGTGGAATTAAGTGTGCTTTGAAATTCAATGATATTCCACAGTGTCAAAATTAGAAACAGTAGGTCAAAAATGGGATTTCATTTTTGAATTATCAAACTAAAATCAAAGATAAAAAATACATTAATCATTGAACCTTAATTCAAACCCTAAAACTAAGTGCTTACTTATTAACTCGTTTTGATTATATTTTCATGTTAATCTAAATTTCCATATTTTACATCATTATAAAATTAATCTAAACCCCAAAAACATTTTCATTGTTTTCATTTAAAACTAAAAACAACAAAAATAGATAACTTATGTGATTTAGATGAATTAAGTGAACCCATTGAGAATCTCCTCAAGTGTGCCAACCCTAGTCGGCCTCTAAACTTCATTAGGAAAAAATAATATTGCTTTATACCATATCCTATGATAGGCGTGCATCGGGAGTCATTGCCACTATGAGAGAAATGAGACTTATTTATTGATCACATGATTTAAAAATATATATTCACATAGAATGGGTTGAAGATGGATCAATGAAGATGGTTAGAGTTGATCATGAAAAATGATTTCAAAATTTACTACCATCCTTGAAAGGTGAATAAGGTAGATGATGCTTGTAGAAAAAAGGAATCTAATACTCTTCCCATCATGAGTATTGAGAAAGGCACTCTCCTCTAGGGTAAGAAAAGTATTGATCTAGAGATAATATATGCAAGGAATAACTACCGACATTCCTAAATGATTTCCCATCCATATATTCAAGATAAAATCAAGGAGGTACAAATGGATTATTTATAGAATCAAAAGAAGATGAGAAATAAATGTAAACATAATGAATTTAACAAAAAAGATATAGATTTATTTAGTTTAGAATTTTATTTTTTTTCCAAAATCACCAATGATATATAAATATATAACGAATTATGTACATATCACGTCTTTCACCATAAACATGATAAGCACCAGGATGTACTGAGATCATTAAGAGCCTTTTTAGTACTGTAATGTGAATATATAGGTTTTTTATTACACCTCAACGATCTTTGAATGATTGAAATTTAAATTAGAGTGTTATAAATACAATTGGATGAATAAAACATTACCCATGATGACATGTAAATGGGAGAAAAACACTATGGAGTTTATCAAGAATATTCCAATGAAATTTAAAAGGAATAACACCATATGGGTTGTGGTGGATTGACTTAGAAATACATCCCACATAATCTCCATTTTGGAGTACATATCTTTAATCTAACTTTCCATGATATCTGTAAATGTGGTGGTTATGTTTTATAGTTCACCATTTTCCATCATATCTTATTAAGATCCAAGGTTTACCTATATGTTATAAAGAATTCTTCAATATGATCCATGTATGAGTTAAAATATAGTATATTGTATCACCCCTATACTAATGTTAAATCATGAAGGACCATTTAGATACTTGAAGTTATACTAAGGACATTCACGATGGACTTAAATTTTTTTATTTATATAGAAATAACATCTACTTGAGTATTATCATTATCCCATACGAATCTCTATATATGAAAATTTATATAACTTAAACATTTTAGGATGAAGTTGTTAAAAGGATTTTTTTGGACCTTAACCAATGAAATATATGATATAGAATGTTAAATCCATTTAGAAACACATTTTGTATACATATATTTTATGTAAATGTAAGGTTTCATATTCTTAATTGGATTTTGTGGAATCTGAAAATTTAGCACAACATTGCTACTGAAATTGGTGCACCTATTTTTTTTGGATAAGGAAACTAAAAAGGTTCAGTATGGTAATTTTGTGATAAATATGGTTTAGATTGATCTTATCTCTACTTTATTTGATAATTCTATTCTCACTACTCACATTTATGATATTTTTATCATTGTGGAATATGAGAAATATAAAGATTTTTTTACACTTAGAAAACTGTCAGTCACCTGTATAAGAATTGTTAGAAGAATTTATATAAATTATATGGCTCAAAGAGGAATATATCCAAGGACTGTGACACTAAATTGAAATGTAATATATATATTCTAGAACACATGGGATGTCATATTTAGTCATGCGGCTCGTGGTGAAAGAAATTGATAACGAATCCTAGGTATATTGGTGCCATGGTGATTCAGCTCGTTGGGCTCTACCACTAATGGAGAATAAATAAATTACTCTAAATATTACAATACCAATAATTATAGTTTTAAGTGTCTAGTTCCATAGTATTAGTGTAAAAAAATTTAATCATTGGAAGGTGGTTCCACTGATTACATCAAGAAAGCCGCTAAAGGTTATGAGTTCTAGATTTCTCCTAGGTAGTCCTCATAGTCCCTGATCAACATTAAGGACCAGGTGCATGGTCTTATTATCTCACATGTTCTATATACTTATCAAATCCCTTTAATTTCTTGGGTTTACATTGGAGACGAGGAAAATTACATGTGGAAAATTCTTCATGAGAAGTCTTTTTCAAAGGATTTGCTCTATCTAGATGGTGAAAATGAATATTGTGAATCTACATACAGTTTGTTTAATATTGAGATGGATTATCAAGATGATGTGGATTTAGAGATATGGAAATGGAATATATTTATTACTTAAAATTGAAAAAGGAAATTAAAAAATGTTGTGTCTATGCCAAATTATCCTGTGAATCGTTTTTTTATTCTCTATCTGGGGATCATCCAGTGAGGGCTACACTTTTTACTACTTTGGTTGATTCCATGAATATTATGGAACTTTTCCAAGTTATTTCCATCCCTCTAGATATTCTTGGGCATGATCCAGCTTAAATATAGGTGAAAAAAGATAAAAATATCTTTTCATGGGATTCTAATCAAAATGTTATAGTGATTGAGTGGTATATTATATAGTTTCCTAATGTAATGGAAATTGAAGAATTTAGTGTATTGGTTGATTCCTCTAACAAGAAGGTGGATAAATAAATGGGAAATTATTTTATAGAACCTATCCATGATTCATTATTAATGAACTCTCCCAGGGAAGTTCCTATGACTGATGTTGATTCCAAAGTAGTCATAATATCATCTTCATGGAGGATTAGGAGGGCTATTATGCCTAACCATTTTTAGTTTCATACCTCTATCATCGATGAGGAGGAAGGTAAGAGTATTTTTAGATCCTTGAAGTAGCTATGTTGAGTGAAAACCTTGAGGATAAACCCCCAGACGACAGAGGTGGAAAATGGAATCGTGTCAAGGCTTGGAGGAGGGGATGCCACTAACAGTATTTTGTAAAATGAATCTCACATCATCGCATGTGTACTAAATATCGAGTTGGGTGACACATTTCGTTTTGGACAACTCATATCATTTATAGCTCCAACATCCTTTTGTATATTTTATTTATTTTAATAATTGGGTTATGGATTTAACACTAAAAAAGCCTTTTATATAATTATTTAGTGTTCCTTTTAATATCAACATGTAAGAGAGTCATGTGGGATAAAAGAATGGAAATTTAAACCCTATGAACATTTTCTCCATTTATATACTTGATCACATAGGAGTCATGTCCTATTGACTATAATATCCACTAAACATGTATTATGTACATGGAATGTTACACATATCCCTATTAGGGAATTACTTACATGGTATCTCACATGTACTGAATTAGAATGGGGTGAATTTGGAGAACAAACTCTAATGCAAGGAAAAAATAATGATGATCTTGGACTTGATAGATAATTTTAAACATAATAAGACAACTCAACATACCAAATTACTATGGTTAAACCATATGCATAAATGGAAAACACAAGAACCTAATGAAGAAATGAAACAAAAGAACCCTCATCTATTATAAACTATGTATATGAGTTTAAATTTCAAGGAAGAAATTTTTAAGGGGGAAGAATGTCCAAACCTAGAATTTTATTTATATGGATTTTCCATTTTAAAAATACATGTTTTTTATATTTAAGAATATGGTATAATATAAACCAAAACTACCACATAATAAAAAATGCATAATATTTTAATTTTAAAATATTGAATGTTTAATATAGGGAATAAATATAAACCATAAAATTAAAATTAGTACAATGGGACAATGAACAGAAATAATAACAAAAATAGAATAGGAAAATTTTGATCATTTTAATATCTATAATTATCACTATAGTGAACAACATTGTAAAAAAGGAAACAAATAAAAAAAAATGATTGTAATTTTATAATGGATATAGATTGAATTGATAGAAAACTAATTGAATAATGAATAAATCAATTGAATGTATTTATAGTAAGTATAAAACAAATATGAAATTTATAAAAGTGACATGTCCATAAGGAATATAAACCTAGAGGTTAGAAAGACTAACCAAATATTTAGAATAGTAACTTGACCATTAAAATAGTAATTACATATATATAGTATCTAGTCTGAAAAAAATATGTAGATTATAAATAATACAGTTCAATAAAATAATATTCAAATTATAAATCTCAAAATAAATCTTAATCACATTTTCAATAAAGTTAATTATTACATATTTTATAACAGATATATTTTTATATGAAATATTTAAACATCCTAATACATATGATTATTTTGATAAAATGAATTTATTTATTGAAATCATCGTGTTAAAAAATTTAAGTGTAATTTGTTTTTTATTTTATAAATAATATAACTTTTTTATTATTATAAATATTATTTTTAAAATTCCGATGATTTATGATGTAATATTGGTGTAATAATGACATAATTAATACTAAAATGGTTATATTTACCCAAAAGTTATTTATTAAGATAAATAATTCATTTATAAATAATGAAATCAATTTTATAACATAAAAAGTAATTTCCAAATCAAAAAAATGATTAATGAATCATAAGAATTTAATTTTCCATTTTCTTATTCTTTCATTTTATATTATACTATAATGTAAGGTTTTAAATATTGTATTTGATGTTAATTTATGTTGGAAGTAATTTGAAATTTATGGTTATAGTTGGAGATTATTTTAGTCAAATATTGGATTAGAGGATTTTTTTAATTCACATAATAATGGGAAGGGTCATGTCATGACCATATGTTGGAAAATCTAACTGAGTCCTTCCAAAGGATGTATAATGAAATTTTTACTCATAAAATTATTAAATATTAGTATTTATTTTGATACTATGTCTCAAGATTTGATGGTTGATCATGAATACTTCTTTTAGTTTGGATTTTTGGTGCTCATTCCACGATATAGGAGGCTATACCATGAATGGTACCCAGATAGAATGTTGTATTACTTGTGATATGTTATTTAAAATTTATTGAATATACAATACAAAGAAAGATTCCTAAGGACGTTTTGGTGGCTCATGATAGATAATTTCAATTCCATCTATAAAGGAAACCTCAATGTAATTGAGAGTTATTTTTTAGGTTTTTTAGGATATTTATGTGCTACACCAAGAAAAATGAATTCCTCATCACAATTAATTTAAATAAAATATTAGTGGTTTTGGTAGAATTAAATACACACCAGGAATCAATTATATATTTCATGAAACTAATAGTATTTGAGATTAACTGTTGTTTTAACCAACAAGTTATGTTGTGATTGATTGGTCCATTACACGTCTCATGCTATCAGGATATTTCAAACTGCAATAATGATGTGATTTTATTATAATGGTTTGGTGGTTATTTGTGTAACTAATAATCACCAAATTCAAATTATTTGGTGGAGAATTATTTTTCTAAAACTCAAGTGTTTTAGTTAATACTAGAGTATTTAGGAGTCAATTTTATTGGAATATATAATTTAAATTAAAATATTTTCTTGATATAGAGTATACTTGTGTGAAAAGGATGATCATCCCACACTTAAGAAGAGATAAGAAATATATTTACAGTATAAAATCATGGAATTAGTGTATAGTAATGATTAATATTGTTGAATATTAATATTTAATAAGTGAAGTGGCATTACACTAATTAACATTGAATATTAGAACATGAAATAGATTTCTAGTGTATTTTAGAGAAACATTGGAATCAATGAAAAGTACATCATGTAGAAAGACATGGCTATTTGATTTTATATAATTTATTTATATATTGTAAGATATAATTTTGTTTTTATTTAGTATTTAAATTCCTCTTTAAAGAAGTGTGTGGAAGATATAATTAGGACTTGGACCACAGTGGAGTAGTGATCTCCTCTTGAATATTTATCCCATTAATATTGAAGTAGTTGTCAATCAGACATATCAACAAAACATTTATATGGTATCATTGTATAAACCTTGAATAGGTGAACCAAGTAAAATATATGTGTTCATGAACTCTATATTCTTATATTTGTTCGTGTTTAAAAATAATATTCATGGTGTATTTTTCAATTCAAATAAAAGATCCAATTAACTAAAACAATAATATAGAATTTTAATACACCCTAATTCACCCCACCCCCTCTAAATATTGAGATTTTTAGTAGGCCCAAATTTAATAACAAATGGTTTCATAGGAATTGGTCATTACTTCAATCTATTTGAATAGAAATCTATTATATAGAATATAGAAAATAAAAAATTTGTACCCTAGTTTGATGGGTGAAATTACCAGATATAAAAAAATAAATTAATTTTTTATCTTTAATATATTGGGATAAATATTTATATAGTGGCTATAAAATTTGTTAAGATATATGATACCATTAGAAGATTAATGAGTGAATCAAATAATATAATATTGAATGATGATTCTTAAGAAAAAAAATGCTTTATTAAGATAATTTCCAAAACAAAGCTAGATAAAGATGATTGACTGTGATACAGACCAATATATTTGTGATAATCTCTCTAATATCATTGATGATGATGCAATTTTTAATAAGGTAGAGTAACATGAATTATATAACATATTCAATGATATTGTGATGAGTTTTAGTGAAATCATTGGTGTTTTCTTTAACCATACTTCCAAAGTTGTTATAACCATATGAGGGATAGGTCAAGAAATCAAAGACTCTATTATCATGAAGAATATTATCTGAATATTACCTCTATGTAAAGTAAAAAAATTATTTTCTATTGTGGAAATGAATTTTGGTTATTTTTTCGGTCATGATTTATATAATAAGTTAATTGCATATGAAATATAGGTGAACTCAAAAATATCATTATAACATTAAACTAATGATATTTTTGTTTAATAATTTTGAGAAGTAGGATGTTTATAATGTGGATATTTAATAATATGTAAGTGGAGAGTTTCAATCAGTTAGTATGGAAAAATTGGAAATAGGTAAAGATGGATTTTGGGTTAAATTAAGCTTAGCTTACTTTCATTGTCCAAAGCTTGGAAAAATTTCTTCCATATTCCCAAAGAGTATTAATGAATAATATTTTTTTTTTAATTCTCACAAAAAATATAAGATTATGTTTTCCCCAAAAGTTATTTTAAAATATGGAAATTTAAGTGGAGATAAGTTTCAAAGGAAGTGTTTGATAGCATTGAAGAATTTTTTTTTGAGTATAATCTATTGGACGATATTGAAGATGGATTTTTCTCAGAAGTAAAATCTACGATGGTTTCTATGGATAAATCTAAAACTAAATTATAACACAATGATAAAACATAAGGATATGAATATATTCAAGTGAAACTGTAAGGATCAATTGAAGAGGTTAATTTTTTGTGAAATAATAATTGAAAAATTAAAGGTTTGATGAAGGAATATTCATTTAATATTGATGAAGATGAAGCTGAAATTGATAATCTTGAAAAGATAATGCAAGATTAAAAATATAAACATGTTAAGTTATAAGATTCAATAAATTTCATAATGAAAATTGAAGATTATAATAATATCATTGATGATATAAACCTGTCTATTGAAGATAAATTTTTAAAGATAAGAACACTTTATCTAAAAGTCATGTCCTTTAGGAAGTAGATTTAATATATGATCAAAACAAGAGTATGCATGAAGAAAATTATATTTAAAATGTTCAGAGATCAAGTATTCAATGTAATAGAAAATTTAGGTACATTTAACTATGAGGAAATGTATTGTGTTTGGAGACCAAGTTTCATTACTAAAATTGGTCTTCAATTTTATGGTGAAACCTAAAAAATAAAATTCATTAAGCCTAAAGAGAAAAGGAGAGTGGGTAAAGGGATAAATGTATCATCAATTATATAATTATAACCAACTGATGGAGTACTCAAAAGCTGGATATAAAGGGAGAGATATTAGAAATGAGATATTCCTTATAATTATTTATTAAGGTATGTGTTTCTTCCTTACATCATCTTCTTCTTTTATACATTAGTAATTCACCTCTTTTAATTTGTATAAATAGCACAAAAATTTACTGACTCATAACTTATTTATTTTATTTTTCTTATGAAAAATGATATAAATAGAAACTTCTCTTCATCTCACTTATTATATTTATTCTTCTTTGTTTCTTCATTTTAAAATTTAATTTGACTAGATCTTATTCCCTTCTTATCTTCTTCTTCTCCTTCATTCTTAGTTAGAAAAAAAAAATAGATTACACGGGTTCTCTCATATGTTATTTAGCTTCAATACACATGGTTTTTTAGGGTTGATACAGTGTCGATGATTCCTTCTTAACACAAAAACTTTATTCAAGAATAATTGTGTCGAACCACCACACATTTTCTTTGATTACCTATAATATATATGTGTGTGTGTATAAGTGTGTGACTATGTGTTTAACAAACATTTTTTTCATCAGTTATTTTCCCTTTATCTCTATCTATTCCTCTTTCCGATATTCACTATCCAAAATCAATTCATGGTTTTAATTTTCCATGAATTTCAGAAAATAAAATTACATGGATCCATGACCATTACCTTTGACTATATTCTTACTTCATGGTCTCATCATCTTCTCATAAAATTGCTTCACAAACTGTATCCATATATACACGCATCTAAAAATATAAAGTTATTGGTTTCTCTTCATTTATCTTTCCATTAATCTAGGAATTATTCCTCTCATCCCCAATAATTTTAAATATCTATACTTTATATGAATTCATATTTAAGTCATGATTATGGAATCTCTTTCATGGAATGAAACTAATGAGAACTCCTCCCTTCTTCTTGATACTATTTTCTTTATTAATTCTTTAATCATGAAATTTTGATAATGTTAATTTGTTTATATAGAGACCCTATCCTTTTACACATATCATTACATGATTTTAAGCATAATAAAACATCATATTACATGCCATAGATCATAAAGTCTAGTGTCTTCGATGACTAGGTTCAAAAAATTAAAACATTAGAGTAAATAAAACATTTATTAATTTAATATTCATAAATAGGTCCTGACATTAATTGTTCTCATACATATTTTTAGGTCAAAATAGTGATAAAATGAATAAATAGATGATCTAAAAAGACCAGTAAGGGAAGAAAAAAAAGAAAAAAACATTAGCACATGGTTTATATGGCATTACATAATGATATAAAAAGTAATGGAATATATGGAGTCATGAAATATAAACATGGAACCATATAAATATGTTTTAATAGTATTATGTAAGCAATATAAGATATTACTTTATAATTATTCAAGGCTCATTTCACATAGGGGAGCACAAGTCATGGTTAACCACCAAGACCGTTTAACATTGTAGCACGTCTCAAGGCTAACAACCAAGACCATTGCACATAACATCTCATGAGAGTAAATTTTACCCAATACATTGGATCTATATATGGGTGCACCCATATTAAAATTTTCATTAATATGTTTTCCATAAAATTAATCATACATAATCAATCATACATAAACATAAGGGTACCCTAAGAAAGAAATGGCTATCATAATCATCCCATAAAGAATAATGAATTGGCGTATCATAAAAGTGTCTATTAAAGAATGTAATTAAAACATACATGGAAATACATAAGTAGAAATAATAATATATAATGGTAAGTGGTGTCAAACAAAATTGGAAAAATGAAAGAATAATATTCAAGAAATTTTAGCATTAAAATATTTTAGTGCGGTTTTAAGGAAAATATTAAAGAGAATTTAAAATAGGAAAGAGAACTTTTTTATATAAAATCAGAAGTGAAACAAGAAGGTTTTTTTAATAAAAATTATGATTTTATAAAAAATAATGATTTCTTAAAAGATATGACAGTGTGAACTAGAAATTGGGTAAGAATTCAGGAAGTTTCCTTAAATGGGGGTTCTTATCGAGGAGTGTTAAGAAGGGGACCACATAAAAACATGTATATCCCCCAAAAATAGATTGATGAATGGAAATTTAAAATTTTTTTTGGAACATTTAAACATAATTTATAATATGTATATAATAAATAAAATATAACTTCATTAGGGTAAAATTAAAGATAGAGCATCATGAAGGAATAATAGTGGTTTGGGTAGAATACCTTACCTTAAGTCTGATGATGTCCTTAACTTGATCCTAATGTCATGGGTAACCAAGTTAAATTCATTAATTTTTATTTTAAAAACATATTATTAATATAAATGATTTAGTATAACCTTATTAAGTTCATTCATGACATTTTTTATGGGTTAAGTGGTTCAATTTCATTGTTTGGGAGTGTTTGTTTCCTTTGGTTTTCATGATTGTTTTTATTATATACATGTAAGGATAAACATGTAATATAAGAATCGTTTTTGAGAATAAAATTTTATGTTATTATTTAAAGTTTAAAAGATGACATGGTTATACAATTCATTTGGTTATTTGGACTGAAGATGAATCATTATATAATGCTTTATTGGTAACCGTTTTGGTTAATTGGTGGTTTTTGATCACATCAAACACATTTTATTTATAAATAAACATCATTATTAAAAAAATACTTTAGAACCTTAATTAAATTATAATAGATATATTATAGTCTGTTTCAACCATAAAAATGGTTTCATGACCATAATTGAAGACGATAATAGAAATTTAAAACCTGTTGTCCTTGAATGTGATAATTTTACACATCTCGGATGATGTTTTCATTTCTAGAATAAAAGGAGCGGAAATGAGAGATGATGATAAATTATTAAATTATAACAAAACATTATAGTACATGTAAGGTATTAGAGTTAACCTAAAATTTGGATGAAATTAGGTGAGGAAAGAAAAATAAAGAAATGAACATGACAGAAAATGAAAGAAATGAAAAGAGGAAGTTACCTCTTGAATTTATCATCCTTGAGAGCATCATGGGGGAGAGGATTTGGTCTTTTGAAGAGACAAAGGGATTCTATACTTGGGGAGGAGTTTGGGAGGATATTTTAGTATAATTTAGACAAGGTACAAGGCTTAAGAGGAGTAAATAGAACATGTAAAGAGGGGAAATATTTATAGCGGAGGATAGGAAGGGTTTCCCATTATTTAAATCATTAGTTTAATATTTTTTCACAGGACTATGAATAGCCTTCATTATTTTGACCAAAAATAGTAAATAGATCCTATGAGTTTGAACCAATGGTCATTTAAATTATCCATGACTCAAGCATGATTCATAAGTTCATTTATTTATCATTTATCGTAAATTATCTTATTTTACTATTCACTAATATATCAAGTATTTTAGAAAAATTCCAAAAATTCACCCCAACCATTTATTGATGTGTATAATTCAGAAATTAACTACATTTTATGAAAATAATTTTCTAAATTTTCTAAATTTTATTTTTAATCACAATTATAATTTACATGAAAAATACAAATTCTAAAATTAAAAATGCTTTTATAATACTTTGGAAAATTACTTAAGGCCTCATAAACATATATTATAATCATAATTCATCAAAAACATTATTTATTAATACATTTTATGTAAATAATTTTTCATTAAAATTATTAAATTAATCATTAAATATATACAACATACAAAAACACTAATACATAATTAATAAATTTTAAAGTATTTAATTACTTATACTATGTTATATTTATATCATATTATTACTAAAAGTTGGGTACATTTTATTTATACATTAATTAGTGAGGTTGCTACTCAATTGTCTGGTTTACTATTCATAAGGTTCACATTACAATTTCAAAGGTCATGTTACTATTTTATCGGTATGTGCTCCTTTACTTTTAGAGATACCATTTATTTCACCCATACATCATTTTTAAGGTTTGTATGGTGTTCTATAAGTAATATTATATGATTGTACTATAATACATAATTATATGAAGGGAATTTCATTAATAAAACATTTGGTCATTACATTCTTCTCCTTTGTGAAATTTCCCCCTTAAAATTTTGTTTTATATTTTAAGACATAAACAGGTGTGGGAACTTTTCCACCACTGTCTCCTCCATCTCCCATGTTCTCTCTTTGTACATATAGTTCCTCCATCGTACTTTGACTAGGAGAGTAGTCTAATTGCATAAAACTTTATCTCTATAATACAATATCTTCGCTGAATACTCCTCGTAAGAAAGATCATTCTCCAACTGTACCACCTGTGAAGAGAGCAGATGTGAATGGTCTGGTATGTACTCCCTTAAGAGGGATACATGGAAGACATCATATTATTTAGATATGGTAGGTTGAATTGAAACTTAATTGGACATAGCACCGACACAATCAAGAATCCTGAAGTGGTTGATGCACCTATGACTTATATTACCATTCTTCCCAAATCTCATGAAATTATTCCATGGAGATGTGTGGAGGTATACCATGTGTCCAAATTTGAACTCAAGGTCCCATCGATGATTGTTTACATAACTCTTCTGTAAACTTTGGCCTACCTTGATGTGTTTGCAGAATGGTTTCCACCTTCTCCACCATTTCATCAACCATTTCAGTTCCAAGTATTTTACGCTCACCGACTACATCATAGAACACCAATGTTCTACACCATTTATCATAATGGGATTCATATGGTAAAATTTATATGCTTGAGTGGAAATTATTCTTGTATGAAAATTTGGCTAGTTTAAGATATTGGTCACATCCTACTTTGAATTCCATAGAACAATATTTCAAAATGGCTTCCAGTTTCTAAATTGTTTTCTCAGATTGGCAATCAGTTTTTGGATGATAGGTCGTACTAAAGTTCAGTTCAGTGCTTAGAGAATACTGGAGACTCTTCTAGAACATCGAGGTGAATCTTGGATCTCTATAAAATATAATAGATAGTGGTAATCCATGTTTCCTTACCACCTATTTTATATATATCCTTGCAATTTGATTCAATGATAAGTCCTCTCAATTTTCTATAATGTGAGATATATTTGTAAGTCAATCCACAATGACCGAAATAGCATTATTTCCTCTTGATTTCCTTGGAAGTCTAATGAAAATTTCCATGGTGATGTTATCCCACTTCCATGTTGGTATGGGTAGTGATTGAATCATCCCCTTATACTTTTTTATTTCATCCTTCACTTGCTGAAATACCAAGAACTTTGATGTATACTCAAAAATCATCTTCATATTGTTCCACCAGTAATTCTCCCAGAGACCTTGATACATCTTTGGGATCCCTGGGTGAATAGAGAAGGTATAGCTATGTGCATCATTAAAAATATCCTTTATTATCTCTAGATTGGATGGTACACATAATCATGACCCAAATCATACAACTTCTTCCTCATCAATATTGAACTCATAGGATTTTCCATTTTGGATAGCTTACACCATTTTCGGAATTTCCACATCATTTCTTTGTGCATACTTTATTTTCTCCATGACGGATGGTTATACAATAGTTTGGTAATGTATTAAGGATTTTACTCCCTTAATTATTCCCATTTATGTCCTCTACAAATCTAATAAGATTGGAAACTTTTCAATTCTCATAATTGATAAAGATGTAGGATCGTTTCTACTTAGAGCATATGCCACCTTATCTGACTTACCAGGATAGTAGTGGATTGAGCATTCATAATCCTTGATTATATCTAACCATCTTCTCTAGGGAATATTAATCTTCTTCTCTGTGAATATATATTTGAGACTCTTGTGATCAGTATATATCAGTCACTTCTCCACATAGAGATAATGCCACCAAATTTTCAATGCACAAATCACATTTGACAACTCTAGATCAAGCGTGGGATAGTTTTGCTCATGTATTTTCAACTACCTTGAGGTATATGATATCAATTTATCTTTTAAATGAGTAAAAAATTTAATTCTTTCTTTGAAGCTTCACTGTACACCACAAAGAGTTCTCCACTTATCAGGAGTGTGAGTACTGGTGTAGTGATAAGCCTCATTTTGAGCTCCTTAAAGCTTTCCTCACATTCTTGAGTCTAGAAAAATATCACCCATTACATTTCATCTTGCTCATTGGGTTTTAAAATAGTGATAAGATCTTAGAAAATAATTTATAATACCCAGATAGACACATAAATCTGGGGATCTCTATTACAGATGTTTTTGTGGGCCACTCTTCAATTGCCATTGTTTTGGAAGGGTCCATAGACATTCCTTTCCTATTGTTAACATGCCCTAAGAATGATACTTCCTCCATCCATAACTCACATTTACTATACTTTTCATAAAGTTTCTCCCTTTACAAATTCATCAACATAGTATTCAAATTCCCCTCATGCTCCTCCTTGGTCTTGGAGTAAATCAGAATATCATCAATAAAACCTACCCCAAATTTGTCAAGGTAATATCTAAAGAATCTATTTATTAAATCCATAAATATTGATAGATAATTAGTGAGTTATAAGGGAATCAATATGAACTCATAATGTCCATACATCCCTAAAAAGGATGTTTTGGGAATATCTTCCTTCCTCACCCTTAAATGTTGATATCCCGACCGAATGTCCACCTTAGAGAAATAACTGTCAATAAGTATCTGATTGAACAAGTCATCTATTCAAGGTAGGGGATAATTTTTTTATATCATGATTTTATTGAATTGAAGATAATCAAGTTAGAGGCTCATTGAACTATACTTCATCTTGAAAAAAAGGACTACTTCTCCCCATGGTGAAGAACATGGTCGTATAAAACCCTTGTCCCGATTATCCTGTAACAACTTATTAAATTATTCCAACTCTACAGTCCCATTCTATAATGTTTCGTTGATATAGTTTCGAATCCAAGAATAAGTTCAATTTATAACTCAACCTCTTGATCATGAAGAAGACGATACAATTATCTGAGAATACATCTATGTAATTTCTCAAGATGGGATTATCTTCAAGAAGTATCATCTCATTTGTCTCAATCATTTGAGAAAGATATACTTTCTCAAAAGGTAGCATTTTCTAAACATGATATAATGATTCTTAAGGATATTCTTCTTCCTCCTTACACTTATAAAGGATGGGAGGACACTCTGGGATGTGAAGAGTGATCTCCCTTTACTGAATGTTAATGTTTTATTTGTATAAAAATTGACAATCCCTACCCAAAATAGTATCAAACTCCACAAGAGGAAGTATGAAAGATCTTATTGGAGTTTAATTGCATAAAACTTTATCAGGGAGGAGTTATAAACATGGGATGAAATATTTTACCCACTCTTTGTTATCAGAGATAACTCATCCTCTAAATTTTGATGTGGTGTTTGAATAGTTGTACTAAACCTTTATGATATGAAAGAATGCAGAGAACTAGAATCAAATCATATGTTCTCTATTATTGAATGATTAACTTGTGTACATGTCACCTAATCATTTTCCATCTCCACCTCAGTAGTGGTGATAGCATAAGCCCCTCTTTTTTTCCTTGGTGGTTTTTTGTTGATTTCCTACGATAACCCATGTCTTACAACAATTGTACACATAATTATCATGTTCCATGTAGTTGTAACATTTCATTATAGGATGGGAGTTGATTTGGACCTTCCTTTTTTCTTCCATGTTAGTGAGATTCTTCATATCCCTTTGGAAGTTTTAGCCAGATGTCACATTCATTCACATTTTAAGCAAATCCTGGTTCCCTTTAGACAGCTCCTAGGATGCTTCTTTCAATAATTTTGACATGTGGGCTGTTCTATCTTCTTTCCATCATGGGATTTTTTTGTCGAAACACCCATATTAGACTCAATTTTCTGCTTTTTCTTTTCTCCGATCCCACGAGACCATTGAGAGTCTCCAATCTCCATTTCAACATTGAGGGAAAATTTACAATCTTCTCATAACTGTCAAAGTCTCAAATCTCCAACACTTTTCATAGGGTCATCTTTAGTCTACTAAAGAAGTGATACACCTTGATTTTAGTGTTCATTACAAAGCCAGAGGTGTAACTTGAAATCCTTGTGATGTTTTCTTCATACTCCCTGATGGAATCATCTTCCTTCTTCTTAATTCCTAGGAAATATCTTTTTATCTTGAGATATAGGTTTTAGGGGAAATATTTATTGACAAACATTTTCATGAATTCCTCCCAATACATGGAATCAATTTTCCTTTGGGACTTCATATTCTATATTAATTTCCACCACTAATCAGATTCAACATAAAAACAATAGACCACGAGCATGAATTTATATTCTTCTGAGAACTAGAGGATAGAGAAAATCTTGTCAATGGAGTTAATCCATTATTTCATGAGGAGGGGATCAGAGATCCACACAACATGAGAGGCCTTTGTTTTATGAAGGATTCTATGAAAATATTCTCTTTCCTTAGAGGAGGAGGGATTTCCACATGTTTCATGTTATTATTCATAACTTGAGCCAGATGAGAAAGTACTATCATAAATTTTTGAGTAGCCATTCCCATCATATCAGACATATCATTAGGGAAATAATCAAAATGCCTATATCATTGATTTTTGGCTTGTGTTCTTAAATTTCCCATTATTAACTAAGAAAAAGAAGGTATAATTAGGGTGATTGAATACTTATCTAATAAGAAGAAAAATGGGATCTTTAAACATAAAAGGATAAATTTTTAAAGGAATAATTTATCATAACTTGTGATTCCATAGGTTTAAATATAAGTTATCCATGATCAATTTTTTGACATATATTCTTATTTGGTTTCTTTTTCTTATTCCCTTAATAATTGTTCGTACAAAGCTTATGAATTTACCAAAGAATATCCATTGGGAGTGTCAAATAAGGAGTTTAGAAAGGCCAGTTGTCGTGCACTAGTTCCTACTTGATTCTAGCAGAAAGCATTATTTTCAGGTTTTACTAGTAGATATATTTGTGCTATAGCCACATCCACTTGTTCGTATCCAATTAGGGATATATTTTCTTGATAAACCACTTACTCTATACTTACCAATATTTAGGGATGTTTTCTTATAATTAGTCTAATTCCTAAGGTTCTTAAAAAATTTATATATTCATAATCTCCAAATATAACTAGAACATCCTATGATTTCAACAATAACAACCCTATCCTTTTACACATATCATTACATGATTTTAAGTATAATAAAACAACATATTACTAGCCAAGGATCATAAAGTCTAGTGTATTAGATGACTAGGTACATAAAATGTAAAAACATTAGATTAAACAAAACATTTCTTTATTTTATATTCACAAAGAGATCATAACTTCCTTTGTGCTAATACATCTTCATATGTAACCTGGGGATAACATGAAAAAACTAATGAGGAAAAAATCCCAGTAAGGGAATAAACATAATAATAAAGCTTTGGTACTTGAGTTAGAAGGCATAGAATAATGATATAAGATGGAATGGAACATATGGAATCATGAAATATAAACATGGGTCATATAAATATAGTTTCATTGTAATTTTTTATAAATATTAAACATGAATTTAGCACGATTCAAGGCTCATTATACATAGAGGTGCAGAATTCAAGGCTAACCACCTTGACCATTTCCCATGGTAACACGATAACCGCCTAGACCGTTGCACATTACGTCTCATAAGACTAAACATTAACCAATGAATTGGATCTATATCTGGGCATACCCATATTAATATTTTCTTAAATATTGTTTCAACATAATGAATCATATATAATCAATCATACATAAACAGAAGGGTGCCCATGGAATGAAATGGGTATCATAATCATGTCATAAACTATAATGAATGGGCGTATAATAAAAGTATCCATAAAATAAAGGAATTAAAACATACATGGAAATACATAAGGTAAAATAATAATATATTATGGTTAGTTATGTAAGACATAATTGACAACATGTAAGAGGAGTATTCAATAAATTTTAGCATTAAAACACTTTAGTGCGGTTTTAAGGAAAAGAATAATGATCATTTTAAATAGAAAAGAGAATAATAATTTATATAAAACCAGAATTGAAAAATAAAGTTTTTATAATAATTTTTTTTTCTGAAATCAATGGTTTTGTAAAACATATGATAGGGTGTACTTGAAATTGTGTAAGAATTTGGGAAGTTCCCTTAAACGGGTTTGCTTATCGGTATGTATTGAGAAGGAAACCACATAAAAACATGTATATTACATAAAGATAATGATGATTGGAAATTGATCCATGATTTTGGTACATATACATAGAATTTAAATTATTTAAATAAAAATAAATGATAACTTCATTTTGGTAAAAAGAATGATAGAGCATCCTGAAGGAAAACAGAGGTTCGAGTAGAATGCCATACATTAAGTTCAATGGAGCCCTTCACTTGATACTAATGTCTTGGATAACCTAATTAAATTCATTAATTTATATTTCAAGAGACTCTTATTCATTTAATTTATTTATTATGACCTTATTAAGTTCATTCATGGCCTTTTTGATTGGCTAAGAGGTTTGATTTCATTGTTTAGGAGTGTTTCTTTCCTTGGGTTTTCATGATTGGTTTATTTATATAAATGTAAGGATAAATATGTAAGATGATAATGGTTGTACCGAATTAATTCATATTTTATTAGTTAACATTAGGAATATCACATGGTTATAAAATTAATTTGGTTATTTAGTGTGAAGATGAATTATTATATAAAACATTAATGGTAACCATTTTGGTTAATTGGCGGTTTTGGATCACATCGAACACATTTTCTTTATAAATTAATATAATGAGTAAAAATATATTTAAGAACCTTAAATAATTTATAATAAATATATTATAGTCTGGTTTAACCATAAAAATGGTTTCATGATAAGAATTAAATATGGTAATAGAAATTGAAATCCATTCTTCCTTGAATGTGATAAATTAACACATCTGGGATAATGTTTTAATTTCTAGTATAAAAGGAGGGGAAATGAGGGATGAAGATGAATTAATACATTATCATTAGAAAATTATAGTAAATGTAAGGTAATGAATTTATCATATCATTTTAATGAAAGGAGGTGGGGAAAGAAAAAGAAAGAAAGGAACTTGAAAGAAAATAAAAGAAAAGAAAAGAAAAGAGGAATTTACCTATTGAATTTATCTTCCTTGAGAGCCTATTTAGGGGATAGGATGTGGTATTTTGAAGATAAAAAGGTATTTTGGATGTGGGGAAGGTATTGGTAGGATATTTTAGAAGAATCTAGACAATTCACAAGGTTTGAGAGGAGTGAATAGAAGAGTTAAAGAGGGGTGGTATTTATAGTGGAGGAGAGGATGGGTTTCCCATTATTTTAATAACTAGTTTAATATTTTGGATCAAGACTATGAATAGTATTGATTCTTCTATCCAAAATTAGTAAACAGAGCATGTGAGTTCTATATAATGGAATTTATATTATTGATGACTCAAGCATCATGCATAAATTCATTTATCGTAAATTATCATATTTTACTATTCACAAATAATTCATGTATTTTGGAAAATCCAAAAAGTTCACCATAACATTTTTCAATGCGAAGAATTCAAAAATTAACCCCATTTATGAAAAAAAATTAAATATGAGAAATTTAAATTTTAAATAAAATCACATTTTATATGGAAAATAAAATTTTTATAAATTAAAATGATTTTTTAACACTTTGAAATTTTTATTAAGGTCTCATAAAATTATCTTATATTCATAAGTCATCAAAATAATTATTTATGAATACATTTTATGAAAATAAATTTTCATTTAAATTATTAAATTAATCATCAAATATACATGACTTACAAAAATACCAACACTTAATTGATAATTTTTAATGTATTTTATTACTTATACTATGATATATTTATATCATATTGTCACTTATTAGATAGATAAATTTTATTTATACATTCATTAGTGAGGTTACTATTTAACTTTCTGGTTTACTATTCATAAGGTCACATTACTATTCTAAAGGTCAAGTTACTATTTCATCAGTATATATTTCTTGGCTTCTAGAGATTCTTTTTATTTCAATCATAATTCATTTTTATGGTTTTCATTTTGTTCTATAAGTAATATTATATGATTATAATATAATAAATAATTATAAAAAGGTAATTTCATTGATAAAACATTAGGTCATTACAGTTTACAATAATGATCACAACACCTAGAATCAAAATATATAAATCACTCCATTATTCCATGAGTTTGATTCCTTCTGTCCTTAATAATATTAATTTATTGAAATCCATACAAATATGTATTCATATATTATGGCTACTTCTATATTCATAGTTAAAGTTAGTGGACTATATTTTTCCTTCATCATTCAAAATCTTATATCATAGATCACACATGCATGAATCTCCATTTTTTATTCTCTATTATTAAATTTGATATATTCATATTCAACTCACATATTTTTAATTTCTACATGACCATCTCTGAGGTATTTTCAGAATTTTTCAATGTTTACTCATATGTGGAAATTTCTATGTTGATATTTATCCTCCTTTGTTTGATAGAGGATTTTATTATTCCATTAATATATATCTTTATAACTCTATATCATTATATATAAAACATTGAAGAATGGATCCATTTATACTGAAAGATTCATTCTTATGGTCATTCCATAGTCATATGGTCTCTCACATACCACGCATACACATGACCAATCATCTTATTTTGAAAAGTCTACGGTCACACTACGACCATGTGACTAATTAGTCTTATAGTGGTCAATCACTTTCGATGGCTTTCCCTAATGTGTGAAAACATTTAGTATCTTCACCTACTATGTGAGGGAAACAATCATTCTATATACAAACCATTCCATCCAATTTTAATATGACATATCCAATGAAGTTAACAGTATGTCTCCTCATATGAAATCATTCTACATTACATATATCACCCAATTGATCATAACAACATGGTAATTCTTCACCATTATACCTTTATAATTCTTCTTTTAATAATCTTCACAATGGTATGATTGATGTCTGAATATAATGTTGTATTTAATCAAATGATTTCATTTGTTTTAGTTAAGTAACCCATATTATTTTAATTTTTAACAAAAAGTGAATATTTACCCATATATAAAATATCCCATATTGAAATAAACATTGGTCAGTGTATCTTTAATAATATGATGTACCACCTTAGTAACTCATTGAAATCAAAATAGGATCGGTGGTGTCCTACCATCCCTAGTCCTGGTCCCCAGGCGAGTCTTACCATCATCCATGATATGTGTGTCCAAGATATTCCTTACCATGAATAGGTAGAATCTTTATTAATCTATCTATGTCCCATATACATCCATTTACTATAATAGACTAGGATTTTTATTTCTTAT
This sequence comes from Viscum album, assembly GCA_963277665.1. NCBI lineage: Eukaryota > Viridiplantae > Streptophyta > Magnoliopsida > Santalales > Viscaceae > Viscum > Viscum album. Next base: position 1,482,238,968 of record OY728166.1, read on the forward strand.
TTTTTAGGCCTAGACTGGCCCATATTTTGTATAAACACTTTCAAAAAAATTATCCAAATTCTCATAACATTTTTCTAAGACCATCTCTTCAAATCTTATTTTAACGCTTCATCCATAACAATTGGATAGAACTTAAAATTCCTAATGCATGAAATATAAATTCCATTATTAAAAAATATGTCCAAATATTTCAAGATAATAACTATTTATTTTATCACCAGTCCTCCAAATGTGTCCCTTGAATCGTCACTAAATAACAAGTCTCACAACAACATCAGAACTACCCCTTTAAACTTAAATGATACTTCTCATCAACTATAATTATTATTTATACTACCTTAATAAATATTTACTTGTACCATAAATAAATAATTTACCTTTATATTAACTAAAAAACATAACACACAATGTGGGATCAATGATCACCCCCTTTTTATTTGTTGTCAACACCCATATATATTGACATGATAATTTTTACATCAGCCAAATCATCTTAACTTATCCCCTTTCACTTAACTCCCCTATTTCTTACCAAACATTCATTTTTATTACTCTCCCTTAATTGAAAATAAATATAATGTACTTATAGAGGATGGTAACAATTTAAAGTTTAACTAGTGCATCATCAACTATTCCACTCAATGTCTATGTGACTCATGCTAGATGTAAAAAGAGAGGGGTTGATTTAGATATAAACAATTTCCATTATAATTAGAATATAATACTAATAGTAATGATACGACTCATAAAATTTCTTCAAGTTAATTCCCACATATTTCATGCTTATATTTGATTAATTTCAATTGTGGCACAACATTCATGTAAACCCGAACATCCATCATCCCTTACAAACACATATTAGAGCATTAAAATGATATAAAATTTTATATTATCCCTAAAAATTATTAAAAAATACCATTTATTCTAATTATTTTAATCAATTATTATTCCCCTAAATGTTATAGTTTTATTTTATTTAATAGGTATGAGAGACAATAATGGCATAACTTTTCAATGATACCAACTTTAATCACTTTCTAGAATATTCATATTTTCAATGAATAAAAATTATTGCATTTTATTTTTGGAATCATTATTTGTATCCATGTAAAGGCGATACTCTAAATATTCATTATAATTATTAATATCTTATTTAATGTTTTTATGAAGGTTACATTGAGAATTCACAAAAATTTATTACCTCAAATAGTTATATATGTTTGAAAATGTCTTTATCATCACCATGTATAACCTTGTTCAAACCATGTTTTTTAGAAAACTAAATGTGATATCAATCTAAGATGGTTTTCTCTTATTCTATTTTTTAAGATAAGAAATTATTTAATCCCCTGTCAGTTCTCCACATAATAATATGCTTCATCATCAATTATATACATTGTAAATATAAAAAAAAATAATAAATCCAAAAGGGAATAATATGGATATTATTAATTATCAATGTAAACAGAAAGGTTGATAGGATTTACTCAACCATGTTACTCTAATTTCCATGATTTAACATCTAGTTTTCAAATCTAATTTAGTTGTTAGAAATAAATATCTTATCACTTATTCAATTTCTTTTTGTGTGAATTTTCACTTTTCAAAATCCATAAAAAAATGTATCACCTTGTGTAATGTTCATATTTGTTTGGAACTATTATTTTGATGTAATTATATCATATAAATCTCTAGGGTTATGATCAGACATGTTTCAACTTACAAATAGAACACCTTCAACAGAAAAGTATTCATTTTTTGACAACCTTTCATGAAATTCAATGCAATTATATAGTTTTTATTTATTCCATTTATCACTAGATTTTAATTAGTATTCTTATAATATTATATCATTTTAAATATTCAGTAGAAAAATTACTATTATACCTATTGTAATGTGAGAAAGATGTTCGGTTTTTCTGTGTGTCTCAATTTTGAGTGCCTGTCATCACATCTGTCCCTTCTTTTTTATTTTAGAATTATCTTCTACTTTTTTTTTTCTTCAATAAAAATATATATCCATGGGTTGTTTACATAATTTCATGGAGTTTAATTTATTCCAATATATTAATTAAAAAGTATTCATTGATTTCGCACCGTTATTGAACTTCTAGGACCTTCTTTGAACTAAATATTTCATTTGATAGTTGTCCAATGATAACTCATCCGCAATTTGAAATTCTTAGCAGAATTATGGTTTTTAGAAATATATGGTTTTAATTCCATGTTTATTTATCCATTATTCACTAACTCTTGTGATCAACTTTCTTTATTTTCTTTTTTAACTATTGAGATTAACATTTATCACCTCTATGATCACATTCATTTAACAGATAATAGATATTAAGATATTTTCCAAATATTTTTTTATAATATATATTTTTCTTCATATGGGGATGTTTCACTATCTCTTAAATTTTCCTCCTTCAATTGATCCTCTTTTGAGTTACTTCAATCAATGGATTGTACAAACAATATAGTGCACTCAGAAGAAAATTATTACAAAACCAAAATATTCCTACAAATATTCAGTCATCTTATTAAATAAATGATGTCCTAAAATTTCAAACATGTGACTAAGATTTATTTATGGATTTATCCACCACAAGTTGAATCATTCTTGGGGTACCAATCTCATAAACCTTCTTCAATCTACAAATGCTTTAATTGTAGATTTATATTAATTTTCTTTCTCCAAATTATTAAAAAATTTTAATTGAAACCTATTTTTTTAAAGATATAGATTTATTAAATACATTATAGGTATATATGGATGGTATATTAATCATTGATCCTATTCGGAAATGATCATGAGATTATCCAAATGTATGTTTTCCACAAAATAGAGGTATTTTAGAAGATGAATACTCATATTATTATAGTGAATAACTATTATGTTATTTATCAAATTCATATGAAGACATAGATTGAGAGGTTTCTATACTTTCTAATATAACCTCAATCAAAAGATTTTTTATATTGAGAATATTAATCTCATCTTGTTCATTTTTATTCTATCTTTACTAGTATTTTAGTTTTAAAAATAGATCATTTCCATTTTACTTATTTGTTAATGAAAATTATAATTTAACTAGATTTTCATATGGTGTTCACATCAAAGTAATCACACTTGACATAAATTCATGACATTTGGGGAGATTAATATTTATTGATCTTCTATTTAAGATTTCTCTTCACTTATTCCTTCACATAAATTTATTTGAACCATTTTTCCTCATATTGTAAAAAATATTACATCAAGCTTCATATTCATTGGTTCTATGGATACAAATTATTTTAATATATTTATACATACTTGAATATTTTGTTTGAAAATTAATCTCTATTTTATCAGCTTCACCTTCAAGTTGGGTGATATATTTTGAAGTTATTTAAAATATCCCACAAATAAAAGAAACATTTCCATCAGGTATGACATTTTGAATATCTCTATATATATCTAATTATATTTCTTGAAATATATTTTTTATTTTATTAACACCACTAATTCTCATATATTATTTTGGATATTTATTACATGATTTTTTAAATATCTCAAAATTATTTCAATTTCTTGAAAAATCTTTGGTAGATATGTTTTATAACCTCTTTATGGTATATTGAACCACGTGACCTCTAATATGAATACCGTATATAACTTCTTATGAACTTTTATTTTGTCGAACATATTTTTATTTTATATAATGAAATTATAATGACCCATTATTTTCATACATATATATTATATCTAAATAAAATAATATTCATAATATTATAAAACCACACAAGAATTTTTTTGGTTTAGTATCTATAGAAACATTGAAACATAAAAAACAAGAACATAAAACAATTATATCTTCTCCCACTTATTACTTCATAACCAGAACCCTTTCTGAAAAATAATACATTATTAATTTTATAATATCATGGGGAAAATAAAGATATGAAATAGGTGATATCAGATTCTTAGTAAGGTAAAAAATAGAGATACCAGTCAAAACATAAGCAAAAGTGAATAAGAACATGATCATAATATTTTAAATTTATAACATTCAGATCAATAATCATAATATTTTGTCATGTAAAAAATCATATATGTTCATAATACATGAATAATAAATTAACAAGAGCCATTATAGAATAAAAATAGAGAAAAATATGGAATGTTAATACACATAATCATAGAAAATCATTTCCTTAGTGGTCAAGGATCATTACAAAAACATATAAGGGAAATTATGGGAGGATACACCTATTTGGTGGGACACACCACAAACCCCTGTGGAATCCCTTTATTCATAGTGTAATGGGTTCACTACCCACTCTATCATATTATTCAAGGTTCACTATGAAGACTATAATGGAGGAAAAATTCCCTTACCAAACCAATTTCACTTCCCATGTTAGTCCTTTATTACTGAACCAAGTTCAAACCCCATTTCATTCCTATCTTAATATACTGATTTCGCTTCCCATTCCATCCTTATATATCTCATAATATATAAATCATTTACAATTTCATTGGAGGGAGATATATGTCTCACCGATCATTAGTTAAAATTTAACCACTTTACATGCTTATAATATAACCACCATCCTTGGTTATAACATAATAACCATATCATAATGAAAACCATACATACATGTTCCATAAGAACAAAAGTGATTAGTCATATCTTAACCCATGTTACGAAATTAGTTTCCTTAACATTCCATCATATCATAACCCATAGAAAAGAAACAGAATTCATAAATTTCATGCCATCATGATCGTAAACATTCTATAGAAAGAATAATGATGGTATCCTTTGATCATATACTAAAAAAAATTAAGTAACATAAAATAATGTTATCTTATATAGAAAATGATTTTGAAAGATCACTTGAAATAATTATTTTAAAAAATAACATTTCTAATTTCAAATCATTTATTTTTAAAGAGCCTCATAATTATTAAAAAAAAACAATTTCTTTAAAAATTTCTTTGTAAACTTAAAAAGGAAACGTTTAATAATTAAGTCGTTCTGAATGAATTAAAATCTACTTATTACATATTAGTTAAAAAATATTCCTTCTACATATTTGTTTTCTGAAAATTTACAATGAACCCCATTTAAAAAATGATAAAAACAATCATTTAAATTTGTTTCATAAAAGGTCAAACATGAGTGAAAATGGTTTTAAAAAATGAAAATATAATGTTAAAAAAAATTTAAAAAAAATGAAAAAAATATAAATTGATGAAAAATATAGTCATAATCGAAACACTGAAAATAATTTTTTTAAATGAAAGTCTATTATAAATATCTTATCATTGAAGTGATGATTAATCAAATGAATTAATTATGTGTATCGACTATAAATCTATTGAAAATAAGTAGAAAAAAAATAAGAAAACAAATACATATCACACATAATATTAGCATTAAATGATCAATGAAGTAGTAATTTAACCCAATGAATAGAAATTGAGTTATGAAATCCCCTTCAAATTGTAATCAGTCAAATTATATGGACCATAAAACTAATAATTATCAAATAAACCATCGAATACCATTAAGAAAAATGAGATTAATGATACGATATATCAAAGGGATGTGTATTTGTAAATAAAAGAAATAATTGGTGAATAATTCATATATCACATAGGAGTAAAAGTTAGATGAGATACCATTACCTCATGCTTCCATTTACTTTTCCATACTTTAACCTCCTCTTGAATATCACTCTTGAAAGGACCCCTTAAAGAGTTTGGAATTTTTTTTGGGTGATACCAATATAACTTAATCGTGGGGAGAGTGGGTATGATAGTTTATGATAGATATTTGGAGATTTACATTTCTTTTGAAGAGCATGGAGTGGTGAGGGGTGATATTTATACTTATGTAAGGGTGGATTTAAGTGATTAAATAATAATTATTTTATATTTAAATCCAAAAAACATTTGTTGTGAATTAATTCCCAAATATTTGGTTTATGATTAATGTTGTAAAGTAAAGTAAAAGCTGATAAATACCTAAAACTCAAATTAATTATTTTATTTTTTATGTATTTTATGCTTTTACCTTTTAACATTAACTTGGTGTGTTATTTTATTTATAATACGGTAAATAATTTTTTTACCATGATTACTTTTTTATACCGAAAAATGAAAATGAACTTATAACAAAATTTAGAACTCCTGATTTCAAATATGGAATCCTTTTTAAATAATTAAAAATACCAAAGTTGAAAATTACATCTTTAATAAAATAGTAAAAATACAATCAAAATATTCTTTTTTAGAAAAGTCTATTTTTAATCCAAAAAATGTACTTATAATAAAATGAGGTGTAATAATTTTTAAAGTGTAATTAATTATTTTTTATATAAATAAAAATTACTCATGTTAGTTTTAGATCAATTTCATATAATAATAGTAATATTTAATATAATGAAATTTATGTTTTTTCTAAAAAACGGTATTTTTCCATTTTCACTGGAAAATCAATCTTTTTCAGAAAATTCCTAAAATTTCACCACATGTTAATTTTTTTATTATAATTTTAAAAAATAAGTTCCTTTAATCAAATAATTTTTTTTTAAAAATCAAATCAAATTATCTTTGCTTTCTCATTTAAGGAAATAAAAATTTCTGTTTGAAGAAAACATATATTTGAAGAAAAAATAACATTACTAAAAATTATATGTTTATTTAATATGGAAACAATAATACATTAAAAATGATTTGGAAAATTATATATTTCTCAAAATTGTATAATAATATTAATTCCATCAAATTTAATGTCTAGGTTATAATGGTTGTGTTAAAAAAAATAATATTTTGGAGTTTGTTAAAGCTTAGTGTTCTTTGAAATGTAATCCATTCCAGATATTATATTTATTTAAAAATTAAAATACTATTAATTATTTGGGTATTACATTATATCCCCCTTAAAATGAGTTTATACATTGAAATTAATCATTGTTATTCAATCATATGAGGGTACCTCTACCTCATCGCATCCTTAGATTCCCATATAGCTTACTAAAATTTGTGGTCTATGGACAATAGTTTTAGTAGTTGAGTGTTCTTGTTTCATAAAACATTATATATATGATCCGGAATATCTATTGGTTATTCATCATACGAAACATCTTTCTCCAGTAGTAAAAATTATAGGTTTAGTACATGTGAATGACCGAGTATGTACTTCCTTCGGAGAGATACCTGGAACACATCATGAACATGAAAGAGATTCAGGGGAAGAGCTAATCAAAATGAAACCATCCCAACCCAATTATTAATTTCAAAAAAATTTCATCCTAAAAATTTGTAATTTTAATTTTAAAATCAAATGTGGATATTTGAAAATTCCTTTGTGGGAACCCAACATCAAAAAAAGGGTCAATAAAAAAACCCTATTAAAAAGAGGGAAAGTTAGAGGTGAATTTCACCACAAAACAAGGATTCAAATTTGGAGAACATTAGAGGAAATTAAAAATATGGGCATGGAATAGAGTTCTAAATAAAATTTTTTTGATGGAGAATGGAAGATAAAATGTTAAATATTAGGTTAATGAACACAAAATAATAGACAAAATAGGTCTGAAAAAAGTCATTAATATCATCAAAATTGATGATAATTGGAGAACATTTTATTTCAAAATACTTTGATAATATTTACTTTGTTTATTTCATTTCATTACTATAATATCACTCATTGGTTATTACTTGATAAATTTGTGCTTCATATCTTACTCTAGGAAATGATGTTAAAAATGTAATGCCTGAAGAATTAGTACAACATAAGATCCATAATGAGATGAAAAGTCATTAATTATATTTATAGTTATAATCATAACAAAATGGTTATAATATGTTATCTAATATTCATTAATCTACCCATTATTAAGTAACAAATTAATATCTAAACATCATCCAAAGTTCAACGTAAATAATTTTGTAATTGTTTACCCTTATAAACCTTAAAAAATCTTAAAATTCAAAACATTTGAAAGAAGGCCAATAATTTTTGACAATAAAATTATCATTAATCTCCAAAAAAACATGATGTAACTATTAATTTTCACACACCATGAATGTGAAGATAATTATCATGTATTCTTTTTAAACATTTTAATAATTTGACTTACCATAACATTTTAGTTAAAGCATGCATGCTTCCAAAAATTAACTCTTTCCTCATGCCCTAAATCTAAAAATTATATAAACTCATTCCATAAACCACATTTTAATAATACTTCCAATAACTTACAAGGTCATCAATACTATCCAATTTATTTTATCATAATCAAAAAAATATTTTATCTCATTATTATCCCAATATCATGAACATATTAATGGTTTTATTTCCATTAATCACATTTTCTATAAAAATATCACCTTACCACCTCAATTACTTTTCTTGGTTACTAGTACCATTCTACATATAAATTCAAATACATATGTTAAAACTTTAGTGAAACTATCATTAGATGTTCCATTATCCCATAATACCATAAAAGTACCTATACAACATTATTCTTGAATTCCAATACATAAAACCTAAATCATTAATCTTTTTTTTGAACCATTATCCATGCTTCATTTATTTATTCTTTAAGACTTCTTTCATCACATATTTCATTCATATTCTCTTCATTATCAGCAAAATAACCATTACTCATGAAAGCAATCCAATTCACTTCATGATCTTTCTTCATAGAGAATTTAATTATATAATTCCCATAAATTTCACATTTAAAACATTTAACTATCAATGATTCCTTAGGAATAACATTATTATTTTAAATTGTATTAACAAAAATATTTTATTTTCCTTTTCAATTAAATTCTCTATATCCTTCTTTTTTCACACCCAAATAATCTTCCAGTTCTATTGTAACATTCTCCTTGATGCCTCTTCCAACAATATTTACAGGAGGACAATTGAACATTCTTTCCTCTTTGGTCACAATGATACTCCATAATTCTCTTATTATATGGGTCAATGAACTCACAAATGTTGATATTATAAAAAATATTATGATATTGATGGGTAGAAATAATAATAAGTTTTCACCTTCTGAATCCATTTTTCATTTGGTTGATCATAAGGAAAATCAGTCCATTGTCCATCACATCCACCATTAAAATGAATCCTCCTAGTTCCAACCATTATTTAAAACAAAAATATCATAGTTTCAGAAAAAATAATCATAGTGGGGAAACCAAAAAATCAAGAGGAACTGCTTTTAAATGTTTTATTTATGACACATTATTTTTAATTCTAGGTTATTCATGATCATTAAAAAAACTCTTGGATTGTATCATATACTTAAACTTATCTTTAGGGATTTTACATAAGGTTTTCTCATACTAGTTGCAAAATATTAACTAACCCTTTAATTGATACAGAATATGAATAACCCCTTTCTTCATACATATATATTACATCTAAATAGATGAATATTCAGAACACAATCAAACTATGCCAGAAAAATCTGATTTTAGTGTCTTTGAAAACACAAAAAAACTACTTCATAAAAAATCTACATCATATACCTTTTATTTATTAATAACTAAAACCATTTTTTACATACCATATTTAATAAATTTATTCATATCTTGGTGAAAGAAACATAAGAAAAGGGTGATATTAGATTCTCTATAAGGGTATACAAGGGAGATATCAATCATAACATAATCATAAGTGAATAAAAACAAGATCATAAAATTTTAATATTATAAAATTAATATCAAAGTTTATAATCTTGAGCTGTGAAGTAAATCATAAAAGTTTATATGAGATGGGTCATAAAATAACATTATCCATGATAGAATATAATTTCCATAATACGGGGAATGTGTCCAAAACATAAGCATATAAAATCATTCCCTTGGTAGTCAAGGATCAATACCAGAAACATATAAGGGATCTATATGGGAATCTTCACCTCTTAAGTTGGACACACCACCATCCCTAGTGGTATCCCATTATTAATTGTGGAAGGGTTTAACTCTCTAAACCATCATAGTAGTCAATGGTCACTCCCATGACCATCATGGGGGACAAAGTCCCCTACATAACCGACATCACTTCCTATTTCGATCATGTCTCACTGAACCGTGTTAACTTCCCATTTCAATCATGTATTACTTCACCAAGTTCACATACCATTAAATTACTATCAATATCATCATATATAAATCATTACCCAATGCATTTGAGGGAGATTGAGGTCCCATACATCATTGGTTATAACGTAATCACCGTCCTTTGTTATAATGAAACCAACATCCATGATAATAACGTAATTACTATATCATAATGAAACCCATTAAAATTCATGACACAATAACATATTTCTTTCATAATATTAGAACACATATAATTATATGATTTTCATAAAAATTTCATTATAACATCACTCATGGAAAATAAATGGAATTGATAAACATCATACTATCATAAATATAAACCATCTATAAAAATAATAAGGATTGTATCCTTGAATAATATCCCTGGTAAACATAATTAATATAAAATATATTTATCATAGATATGAAAAATATTTTGAATGATCAATTAAAATAAATCTTGATAAAAAATAACATTTTCATTTTCAAATAATTTATTTATAAAGATAAAAAAAATAAGAAAACATTTTATTTGAAAAGAACCTTGTAAGACTATAAATGTAATATAAAATCATTAATGTATCATGATGGAGATAAAATTTTCTCATTTTTTAAAATTTAAAAACATTCCTTATATTGTTTTTGTTTCTTCAGAAAAGTAAAAAAGAACATTGTTTAGAAAATGAAAAAAAAAGAATCATTTCAAATAGTTTTGTATGAAGTAAAACATGAGTAAAAATGAATTTAAACATTCATATGAAAACATTAATCACATTTTGGAAACCATTTTAGAAAGCATAGATATGAAAAAATATAGTTTTAATGAAAACATTAATTTTTTTTTAAAGAAAGTACTTTATAAATATCATATCATTGAAGTGAGAATTAATCAAATGAATGGATTATGTGTATCAATTTTCAGTCTACAAAAAATAAGTGCATATAAAATATAAGATAATAAAAATTATTATCTAATATAATATATAAATTTCATAATCAAGGAAGTAAAAAATTTAACCTGATTAAAGGAAATTGAGTTAAGAAATTTCTTACATATTGTTATCGGTCAAATCTTATGCACCATAAAAGTAACAATTAACTAATTAAATATTGAATAACTTGAAGAAAAATGAGATTAATGATATGATATATCTATGTGAAGTATATAAAACACAAAAAATATGTAAGTAGTTAATAATTCATATATATTATAGAAGTAAATGTGAGACGAGAAGCCTTTACCTCATAATTCCCATTAGTTTTGTGTACTTTAACCTCCTCTAGAATAACACCTCCTTGATGGACCCCATATGGAGTTTGGAATTGGTCTTTCACTGAAACCAGCAACACATGTATGTTGGTAGAATGGGTATGATAGGATTTGATATATATTTTAAGATATTTAAGGCTTGTGATCATAAATGGGGTGGTGATGTGTTGTAATTATAAATGAGGAGAGGAGGTTTTATGTGATTAAAAAAGATTATTATTTTTTAAATCCAACCACATTTGAGTAGAATTTATTAAAATTATTTTTTTGATAGATAATGTTGTAAATGATGTTTAAAAAATATCAACACCTCAAAAACCCATATAATTTGTTAGTTTTTAGGTATTTTATTCTTTTACCTTTGAACTTTAACCCAATACATTATTTTACTTATACTATGTTAAATAATTTTTTTACCATGGTAACATTAATATTCCAAAAATAAAAATAAGATTATAACCAGATTTAACTCTCATAATTTCAAATATGTAATCTAATTTTAAAAACTTTTAAAAAATTCAATATTACATTGAGAATTAAACCTTCAAAATGCAACAAAAATCTTTTTTTTTCAAAATTATGTTTTAATCCCAAAAATGCACTTATAATAAAATGAGTTATAAAGATTGTTTAAATGTAATTAATTATTTTATATCAAAATAAAAATTAATTATGTAACTTTGATATCAATTTCAAATCATAAATGGACATTTTAATATGAAGTAAATGACAGTTTTATAAAAATCTACGATTTTCACTTTTCAGGGGGAAATCAATCATTTCATAAAATTACCAAAACATCACCTTAAGTTTTTTTGATATTCCAATTTAAAAAAAGAATTTAATTTAATCATAGGAATTTTTTAAAAGTTTCAAACTTTTTTTTTGAGTTATTTTATCATAGAACGATATAATTTTTTTTGAATAAAAAATATATTTGAAAAACAATATGACTTTATTAAACATTATATAATTATTTAAAAATAAAACATTAATACATAAACAATGAGTTGGAAAATTATATATTTAATAATGTGGTTAATATTTTTCATTCTCTCCAATTTAACTATTAGGTTATAGTGTCCGTGTAGAAATAATAATATTTTGGAGTTAGTTTAAGCTAGGTGTTCCATGCCATGGAAGATATCAAAGGGGTTAAATTTATTTAATAAGAGACATACCATAAAATCCTGGGTTGTTATATAAATATTATTCAAAAATTTCTTTTATTTATTTCTATTGTTCATCACCATATTGGTAAATATTTAGTTCTAATCTAAGATAATAGAATCCTCCCAAAAACTATACGTCATTTTAAATATAGTAAATTTACTAAAATGTTCAAAAAGGGAAAAAATTCAATACAAATAATCCCATTTATTTTTAAAATAGATCTGATAAAAATTGAAAGGACCTCTTTGGGATATACTCAATGTTGATAGGTGGGGTGAATCATTGTTAGGGTATTTTACTTCAATCTTAACATTATATCCCTTTACCACATAAAACGTTTAGGTTCTTGGTTCTCCCATTATCACTTATCACCTTTGTTCAATGGCATACACACAATGTCGATAATAGATTTACATGGTAAAAATTTCAATAAGTAAGGCTCATCCATGGTAAAACAAGGATGAAATCCATGATCACACTACCCACTAGAATAAATCATACAAGTTTATAGATGATCTAGGTACATCCTACAAACCCATGTTTAACTATAGAATCTTTGATAATTCTATGACGATTCTTCATAAATAGGTTCATAATTCACCTTATAATGATATGGTAAGGGGTCATTTGCTTCCTTATTATTTTTCTTCTCCTGAACAATATTGTTCTAGATCCTTATTTTTTTACACATTATAGAACACACAATTTATTATTCAATTATTCATATTATTCATCACGTAAAACTAGTATGCACATAATATTATCTTTTCTATATTTTACTTATTGTACATTATTTAGTGTACTTTATCTTCCCTAGATCTTCTTAACTTCCTCTATTCTTCTTCTTCTTCTTCTTTCTTTTTCAATAAATATCATACTGCAGTAGTTCTCTATTCTATAATTTTTTATCAAGACATAATGTTTCTTTTGGTTCTATTCGATGTCAGATCATCCTTATTGACACATAAATTTTCTTTAGAGAATATGAATCTTTAAACACAATACATTTTCAATGAAAAAATTATATATATATATTTATAATAAAAAGTTTTCACTTTAGTTATCTTCCTTCTCCTTCTCTTCTTTGTTATTTTATTCATTATCCACTATGAAATAATGATTTGAATTAACATAAATTTTAACAATCAAAATTCACTATTTCTTTTTCCATTACCTTATACTAGATCCACAATTCTTAGTATCATATTTTTCTTCATAAAACCAAATCAAAAATTGTATCCACATGTAACTATATCCATGTATTTTCTATTTTGGGTTTCCCATCTTTGACCCTTCCATTAGTCTTATCAATATTACCCTCTCTATAATAATCTTAAATATTTATTATGTATATCAATTCATATGCATTTATATGTCAGTCATGATTATAGAATATCATTGACAACATAGAAGCTATGAGGAATTGTTCCTTCTAATATATACCTTATGTTCATTACATCTCAAATAAGGATAGTCTAGTCATGATTATTTGTATGCATTAAAAATAAAAACACCTAGAAACGATATATCTAAATCAATAATTCAATCCATTAATTAGTTTCCTTATATCTATAATATTATACATGTACTGATCAATATATAAATATGAATGATTGCATCATAGAATCTCTTGTATTTGTAGTGAAAATTAGCATAAACTCTTCTTCCATTATAATGAACAAGTTACTATATCACTACTCATACATCCATGCATCTACATTGATTATTCACCATTATTAAATATATAAACATCATATTTATTTTATTGTGTCTTTAACACTATGATTCATTATCCCTTGAATCTTCTAAATATTTAATATGTTACTCATATACAAAAATATTTACGTGAAGATCCATAATCCTCTATTTCAGAGAGGTTTTTTTTCTCCCATTTGTATAGATTATTATAAATAAATTTCATGATATATAAAACATAAAAGAATATATCACTTGGTATTGAAATATTCAATGTTTTTTTCAAACCATAGTCATGTGGTCCCTACACCAATGATTCAAACAAACAGTCACTCTTTCTACGTGAAAAGTCCATGGTCACTTTATGTTCATACAATGGATCAATGTTCATAAGGAAAATCACTTACAATAGAATCACCTAGTATGAAAATACTTGTGGTAGCTTCACCTACATTAATAAGTCCGTAGTCTCTACATCATCCTACCATTCTAACCTAAAGTCACTTGACCTACCATGAGAACCCCACAATAACTATCCTCGTTTGAGATCAATTGACCAATAATATGTCACAAATTCAATCACAAAACAATTTTCACTCTTCATTGTTCATCATATAAATTTTTTCTTAGAATGATATTTACAGTTTCACAGTTTAAGGATGAAGAATATAAATCATTTAATTAAATGAAATCATTCATTTAGATCATGCATCTCCTATTATGTATGTATTTTTAATGATGGGAGAATAGTTACACATGTATCATCTATCCCACATCAATGTCTTAATGGGTATCTAGATTGACAGTGATATGTTTTCTCCATTAGCGGATCATTGAAATTAAACTACGATTATTGGTTTCCTAACAACGTTGGGCATGATCCCCATTATTTCTAACCACCATCCATGATCACTGCCTTCTCTATGCTTCTACCCATGTGAATCTAGCCTCCACTGTAATCTGTCTCTATACCCATATAATTTTACGGTCCATTTAATCCTTTCCCATATTTTTATAAAATATTTTTTTTATCAAAATTATCATCAAATAATGGAAATCCCTTAACTTCAACTGTTATTTTAAAACATCATCTAGAAAAATTGGATGTATCTTCAAATTCCCAAATCAATGAAAACATTTCCTCCAGTAAAATATATGTTCATATATTATAGTAAAATAACACTTCATTTTTTGAAATATCCTCCAATATGGGTTTAATTAATAATCAATAAATAACAAGTCACATAATACAACATGGGAACCGATCTTTTCATCATCCAACCTATATCTTTTTAACTTCAATTATTATTATTTAAAATTTTTTACATATTGAAAAAAAAAAATTACGGAATATATTTCATGTATATTGAAAACAAATACATCAAATAAATTAGGCTCAATAGTCAAAATACGTAGGTGATATAACTTCACGGAAGAGAGACCGAAAAATGGGTTTCAATTATTATACGATAGGAAATATGGTTTTTAATCCTTATCCTCCAATGAATAATAGAGAATATATATTTTATGTCAATTTGACATATATTAATAAAATCTAATTAACTGGGTAGGAACATATGGAGAGTGGTACCTCATTTTATTTAGTGATGATTTTAGTTGGAAGAGATTTGTAATGTTTATGCAATTATGAATTGAAGAGAAATAATTTATTAAGATATTATATATAAGAGTAAGAAATTAAACTGGATGAACCATGGATATTATCTTAAAAGAAAATAGAAAAAATTCACATTATATGAGGGTTAAAAATATCATAAAAAACATGGCATGAAACATGGAGTATATTTAGTGAGAACCCCTCAATTGAATATAGTTGTTGAGAGAATAAAATTTATGGTGAACAACATGGAAAACATATTGTTTATATGAAGTGTAATAACATTTCACTACTAG
Organism: Viscum album; assembly: GCA_963277665.1. NCBI lineage: Eukaryota > Viridiplantae > Streptophyta > Magnoliopsida > Santalales > Viscaceae > Viscum > Viscum album. The sequence goes on from OY728166.1 coordinate 1,482,255,143, forward strand.
AAATAAGAGGTACGTGTGGATATTTAAATGAAAAATAGATCCCTACTTAGTACTGATGTTGGGAGGAAACCATATATAATATTTCATGGAATAAATCACTCACTGAAAAAAGAATAGGGTGTTTGGATGAAATATTTTAATTCAAACCAAAGAGGGTAAACAAGGTAAGTATAGTGAAGTAATTTGTGAATGAATTTTTCTATTCCATTATACAAAGACTAAATATTATAAGTGATTTAATGTAATTATCCACAAGATACATGAAAGTAATGATGTGAATGAGGATGATATTTAAGGTAAAAAAATTATAGTACAACTATCAATAAATAATCTATTAAAGAGGATGAATAATATTAAAATATTCAAAATTATGGTGGTTTTAAAATTATATATATAAAAGAATAAAGTGAAAGAGAAATTCAACATGTGGCTTAAGATAGAAAGAAAATTGTTCAATGTTATTTGAGTAATGAACTTAGAGACAAATCTATTAAAACAATGACTCAATGGTTGAGAATATTATAGAAGAATTATCTATTTTATATTTTTATAAAATACTCATTTGATTAGTAAATAAATATAAAATAATTAATTAATTACATTTAACTCAATCAGGATAATAATAATAAAACTTGGGAGATCATGGAAATACCAAATCACTATATTATTAAGGGAACAATATGGGTCTTCATGAATAAGCTTTATGAAAATGGAAAGTAAATCATGAACAAAAAAGGATAGTTTGTAATGTTTATGGTCATGTTGAATGAGTTTATATTTAATAGAATTCACCTTGTTTGTAATAATATAATCTAATAAAAGTTTTCTTTTCAGTGGTCATCCAAAAAATATTCCAATTTTTACAAATGTATTTTAAGATAGAATTATTGAATTTATTATTTAATGAAGAAGTCTTTATAAAAAATTAGTTGGATTTATTATAAGAAATTATGGTGATAATTTTTATAAGATAATGAAGGATGTTATGGACTAAAGTAGACACTTCACTCTTGGAATGCATGGTTTCATCCTTTACTAAGGAAATTGAATTAAAGAGAGTAGGGGTTTAAGACAACCTCTGTGATGAAATTTTGTAAGAGGATAATTTTTATAGTTTTGGTATATGTAGTAAACATCATATTCAATGGTATAATGATTAATCCTGAAAAAATCACAATTAATTTGTTTTGAGTTTTAAATTTTAGTTATCAAATTGTGGATATATATTATTCGGTAACAAGTTTATCAATATTAAGGGAATTCGTTCTTTACATAAGTGAATTATGAAAACAAAATGTTAACTAAATTCATAATAGAAGACTGTAAGTTGGTTTCAGATATAATGAATTTTTTAACTATGTTTGGAATGGATGAAAACAACTAGTGGAAGAGTAAAAAAATATATAGGGGAGTCATTGGGAGTTTACTCTATAAAACAATTACTATATCTATATTTTTTTGTTACATTATTGGAAGCATGGTCTCATAATGTTTCTAATAATGAATAAACCATGTTGATGGGAAGAATAATGAGGTATGTTTAAGGAACATTATGTTATAGTTTTTAACAAAATATAGAATGAACATGAACATATTATAATTTTGAAATACTGATTATAAGGATGATATATTGGATCTAAAATCAAATAGTATGAGAGTATTTTATTTTAGAGGAATCTATGTTGTTTGGTTATGTATAAAGAAGGATTTTTTTCTTTAAAAATATAAAAGGTAGATTATATTTCAACTTCCAAGGAATGTAAATTTATTTTATTGATGAAGAAATACTTTCAAGATTTTGGAAAAAATCGAAAGAAATTATGGTTATTCAATTTGATAACCAAAGTTTTATTAATCAAATGAAAAATAGGGTTCATTATTCATATACAAAGAACATTGAGATTAAATATCATTTTATAAAACATAAATTAAAGAACAATATTATGAGACTATAATTTTATGGAATTCAAAATAAGGTGGTTGATATCTTTGCAAAACCCTTAGCAATACATGTGCTCCAAGGACATTGATTAAAACTCGTATTTTATCCACATTCCTCAAACAATGTTGTTTGGATATACTCCTCCCCCTTTTATGTTATCCATTATATTCTAGTTATTTTTTTAGGTTTATATCCTTATAAGAAGAAAAAAAGATATGGGGAGATATTATACATGAGGTTTAATAATCGAATAAAATAATTTGTGGTAGTATTAGAAACATTATTTCATTTATTTAATTATCTTGTTTCATAAGTCAATATTTTTATCATTTTGGCATAGAGGTTAATCTAATTATCTTGGCATGGATCTCGAGAAGTGAAAATTTTAATTATTTTCAAACCCTTTTCTTTCTAATAAAAGAGGGAGAGAGAATTCAGTATTGTAAGGGGACATTCATATCAAAGTCAAAATTAGGGGGATCATATGATATATTGTTATCTTGTTTGATCATGTGGTTAATGATTATGGTTGACAATACAATATAAGTGGGAGAATATTAATATAATTGGTTTTGAATGTTTTATTGTTATTATTAAAGTATTTTTTTATAATTTAATTCAAATCATGGATTATTTGACTTCTCTGATTCATGTTGTGATGGGGTGGGTCACACTGTAGCTAGATGTTAGAAAAATACAAATAATTCCTTACATAGAATGTTGAATGGAAGTTTAAAAGAGGAATGTATGAAAGTTTAGTATGTGTTGTTATACTATGTATCATGTCTTCATGGTTGGTCAATCTTATCTTTATCATTATAGAATTTTTGTTCTAACTCCATGATATATAAGGTTTTATCATGAATGGTACCTACTTGGGGACCCTATAATTTTCTTTCTTTCTCTCTCTTGAGTTCCACCAAGGCTTTGTCACCTACTTCTATATAATTTTGTATCTCCCCCCATATCTCTTTAGAGTTACTTCAATGATCCTTGGTTAGTAACCTAGCGTTTGTTGTCAAGGGGTTGTTGAAGCCGGATCGTATGTCTAAGGGCATTGCTAAGGATCTTCAAATTGCAATATTTTCTCCAAAATGTCTCTTGTTGGTCTCTTTGATGCATGTAGAAATTGTGTTGAGTCCTTAGTGTCCTCCTTAGGCCAGTAGGAGTCCACTTTCAAATGATTTAGATGATTCGTTCAAGAATATAGTGCACTCTAGAAAGAGGGATTCTCTAGTAGATGGATCAGCAAATCCTGTCACTTGTTCTAAATTAGAGGAAGGTTTGTTTCTATCCCTACCAGTCCCTATCCTTTTTGGCCAAAAATCCAATAAGTACTAGCTTTTATGTTTTCTCTGTTGATATGGAATGCACGAGTCTTGGAGGCCCAATCCAAGCATGCCATTGTCTCCTATGAATCCAAGAAACATCATGCTTCCCTCATGGATATTATCAAGCCTAAACAAAATCCAAATAAGCTCCCATGGTTGGCTAATAGAATGGGTTTTTGAAATGATTTTCGTGGAGGTCCAGACAATTCTCAGATAAGGATCTGTTGGAAAAAGAATGTTTCAGTTGAGGTTGTGAGTCTCATGTCATATTGTGACATTACTAGGATCTCCTAAAACGGGATGAATGTTATGATAAAATTTGTTTATGCATCTACTAACACACATGGGAGGTTGGGTTTATGGCACCATATGGAGTCCTTTCATTAAGGATCCCATCTAGGGTTCTTCAGTGGTTATTTCAACTCAATATCATATTTTTCAGAGGAAATAGGTTGCTCGACCACAAGCAACTGTGGCAAGAAATATTTTGGGGGTTTTATGTCTTCTGCAAGTCTTCTGGATTTGGGGTTCACTGGCTCCAAATATACATGGTGCAAAAACTTAAAGGGATCTCACCGCATCTGGAGCCGTCTGGACAGATGTCTTACCAATATCCAGGGGTTGGAATCATTCTCTAAGACGTCTATTACCCACCTCACACGTTCTATTTCCGACCATTCTCCACTCCTTGTGAAGGTCAAGCAGGGAGCCTTAGAAAGTCAATATTTTCTGTATATCAGCACGAGGCACTAGAATGACTTCTTCATATAGTTACTTAAAAAATCCTTGGAATAGTAGGAGTTTGGAACGTCATGGTGTGGTCTAGATAACCAACTCAAATTTCATATATAGGATATTAAAGGATGGTTTTCTAATATGCATATTGATGTTTCAGGGTTGGATAGTATTCCGATTGAGGATGATAGGCTAGAGGAGGTTCTTTAGAATGAATGTGATGATAACACTTGTATCACCCTTTTTTATAAATGGACCACTCTTTCTCGAGAAGATCTTGGAGTTTGATAGAATCTATAGGAAATGTTCTCGTGTGAGATAGTTAAAAGAAGGTGACCATAACAGTGCCATTTTTCAAGCATGCATGAAGAAGAAGAGGAGCATGTAGATCAATCTGAGCCTACGAAACTACGTCTTCATGTATTATGTGGATGTTGCAGGAAGAATGGATTTGGATCACTTTGAAGGTCTCTTGGTGGGGTAGGACTCCTATAACTAAGAGTATTCTCAAGATGAAGTTGTGGATGTGGACTTCTGGATCTGTCTTCCTCACTTGGTGAGGGGGATCGACAATGCCTTCCTCGAAGCTCTGCCTATGTGGGTGAGATCAATTATTCAGTTAAGAGAATTACACAAGATAGTTCACCCGGTCTAGATTGCATTCCAGTCTCTATTTACATGGTACCTTAGGATGTGATCGGTCCCTAGGTCGAGGAAGTAGTGCAAGACTTATTTTGTGGTGGAGTCCTTAATAGAAGCACTTGTTCTTTGAGGTATGTTCTTATTCTAAAGATCAAGGATCCCATTTACATTATTCATTACCACCCTATCTTTCTTTTTATCTCTTCCTATAATATATTGGAAACTATTCTTTTATGGATTCTATATGGGATCATTCCAATGTTGGTTTCAAGGGAGCACCACGGGTTTATCTAGGGTCATAGAATAAAAGGGGCGGTAGGTATTTCTAGTGAAATTGTGAATAATTTAGATAAATTATCAAGGGGATCTAAGGTTATTTTCCAAGTTTATATGAATAAGGCTTATGATAAAATTGAATGGAGCTTAATTATTTGAGTTAGGAGGAAGTTTGGGTTTTTTGAGAGGTTTTGTGACCTCTGTTTCAGGTGTTACTCTTCACCTTGGATTTCACTATCTCTTATGGGGAAGTTATTTGGTTACTTTAAATCAGTTTAGGGAATCTGTCCAGGAGATCCTTTTTCTCTAAGTCTCTTTATCTTGGCTGAAGATGCATTGTATCGGAATCTGAGTAGGGGTTTAGAGGATGGTAGGATGAAGCTGTATCGTAGTCTTCTGGGAATGTAGTTCATTTCTCATTTAATGTTTGTGGATGATGTGTTTGTTTTTATTAATGGAATTTGCAGGTATTTGCTTAATCTCATGGAGATCATGTAAATATATGGTTTTTTGAGTGTCTAGAGTATCAACCCATCAAAAATCCATGATTTTATTTCAGATAAGTTCTCTGGTAGGCGTTGTAGATACATACAATCTATCCTCAGTTTCCATCAGAAGTAGCCGACAATTCATTATCTCGGTGTCCCGATCTCTTACAGCCACATCAAGAAGAAACACTTTTAAGATATCATTTTTCATCTATTGGGAAGGATATTTAATTGGAAAAACATGCCAATGTCGTTTGGAGGGAGGGTTACATTGATCAATAGTGTGCTAACATCTATGTTGATGCATGTCTTTTCGATTATTATACCCCCTAAAGCTGTCGTTAAGAATATAGAGAGAATTATTATATCTTTTCTATGGGATTCCAACCAAGTAGGGCATAGTCACTGGGCATCTTGAAATTGCATGAAAAAGCTAGTTGCTGAGTGGGGGGGGGGGGTTAGTGGGTCTCCGTGACATCAATGAATCCACCTAGGGCATGTAAGGACAACATGATTTGAACAATATTGTTGGGGAGTCTCTGTGGGAAGAGTTCATCAGAGCAGTGTATGGTACCCATTAGGAGGTGTCTAACAATCTAGGAGCAACCCCTTCTATCATAGATTTATGTATGTTTTCCCACCTCAATACTCTTTCTATTGTTACATGGTGGATCATTGGTAAATGTGACATTAACTTCTAGGAGGCCAACTGGTTTGGTGAATGGATGGATTTTCCAGGCTCCGAATTTGTGGACATTTTTTTCAACGAGGAAGGTGAAAAGAATGATCTCATTTAGGTGAATCCTAATCCTAGTAAGATAAAGCTTTTTGAAGGTATCGTTATGAATTGTGACCTCGACATATGATTATTGACAAGCTCGAGATTGGTCAGGTTTAATACTTGGGATAATAAGAGGTCTCTCTATGTAGAGAATATTTCGGATGAGCGGTCAACCAATGTATGGTGTAATGAGATTCCTATTAAACTAAATTTTATGGTTTGGAATATTGTAAATAAGGAATTCTCAAAGAAAAAACATCCAAAGAAAGGGAATCTCCATGTAATAGTTTTGTTTTTGCTGTGTGAATCTGGTGGAAGATTCTACGCTTATGTTGTTATTTTAGAGTAGCTGGGCTACATACCTATGGCCGTTCTTCACTCCCACCCTTACATCGATAGTGATCAACTGACATTGTAAGTTTTTTTTGGATAATTAGTTTTGCGGATCTGAGAATAGGATAATGGAAGATGAAGTATGAGATGTTATCCTCTCTTCCATATGATGGATTATCTAGGAGGCTCCGAACCATGTATGGATGGGCTCTAGTTGCACACTATTGTTCATGCAGATGAGGTCAATATGTCTTTCTTGTTGGTATGGATTTTTTTTGGAAGGGATCCAAGCTTTTGTAACAATCTACAATCCTCGTATAATGCCCTACATCCAAAGTAGGATGAATGTCCATTAGGTTAGATGGGAACCTCCTAGTGGTGGCCTTAAGAAGAATTTGGATGTCTCTTTTATAGAAGGGGTCATGATAGGTGGTTGGGTTATTCGGGACTCTTGGGGTTCGGTTCACATGGGTTTCAGTGATTTTTAGGGTCTGGGAATCTCCTTGGTTGCTGAAGTTCATGCTCTACTCTAAGGTATGATGGTCTGTAGGAGACTTGGATTTCATGTGGCTGAGATCAAAGATGACTTAGAAATATTAGTGAAATATATTTAGATACGCCATGCAGTTCCATGGGATTTGGTCTATCATATTCGTATGTGAACGGTGGAAACCAATCTAGGGCGGATGATCTATCATAGTTTGAGGGCGGCTAATTATGCAGTGGACTCGTTGGTGTGCATGGGTAGCCCAGAGGAGGAACTGATGATTTATGGTTGTTTGGAATCTCTCCCTATTGAGTGTAAGTGTGTAGTTCAAGGTGATTCCATTGACCTACATCGTTTTTACCCTCCTTGAGGGGGTTTGGGGCTCTGTTTTGTCACTTTACAAACTCAATAAAAATTCAATTTTCGTCAGTCATCATGAATGGTACCTAGAGATAATGAATGTTTACTCCATATATGTTGTTCAGTCCATATAGAATATACCATTCCATAAAAAAATTATTGGGAAAATTTAAATGGACCTAGAGATATGCTTCTCATGAAACATATTAATTTTAGTATTACATGAAATACAATGGGTGTTTTTATGGTTATTTATATATATGTGTCACACCATGAAACATAATTTACATTTTGTGATGTATATCATGAAAGTATCTGTAGTTTTGGGAGAATAATGAACACACTGTGAATTATTTCTACAAGCCAAGAGGCTACTAATAGAAGATATTAACTAATGTCAAAAACAATAGGTCACTCCATGAATGATAGTTCTATAGTATAATGCATCATATCCAGACACTTTAAACTATAATGATGATGTGGTTATCTCTTACTAGTTATGTGGTTATTTTGGAAACTAATAACTTCCAAATTTGAAATCTATGGTAGATATTTAGGGGAAGAAAATTCAAGGTCTAGAGTCAAGCCTATAATATTTTGGTGATCATTTTATTCTAATTTAAAATTTTAAATTCAAATATTTTATAGATATAGAGTATATTACTCGGAATAAGAATATCATCCCACCCTTATAAAGTGAAAGAAAAATATATTTCTTGTCTGAAATCATAGAAGAAGTATGGATCAATGAATAATCAAATTGAATATCATGATTGAATAAGTGAAGTGGAAATAGACATATTTAAATTAAAGATCAATTCTAGAAGATAGATTTTTTTCCAAGTGATATAAAAACTAGAATTAAATAAAAAATCATCGTGGAGAACACCCTTAATTTTTGGTGTCATATATTTAACTAATATTGTGTAATATTAATATGTATATTAAACTAATCATTGTATACCTCTTGAAAAATTACATGGAAAAGATTAATTGGTAATAATTCATGGTAGAGTAGTGACGAATTCATAAGATTGTAGCCTCATATTGGATAATTAGTGGTTAATTATGAATATTAATACACCATTGATACTTTCTCCTTATAGTTTTCTTTTTTATAGGTGAACCTAATAAAATCTATATGTGTGTGATATTTTTATTTCTACATTTTTTTACATTTAAAAATCTACTTCATAGTTTCTTCTTATATAAGAACATAACATTGAATTAAATCAATAATTTTGTACAACCTAGTTTACCCAATCCCCCCTCTTAGGATTCTGAACATGCCAACATGGAAAAATATATAAACTAATAATTTTTTTTGTGGAATATTTAAAATTTCATAAATCATATTATTTTATTCAAATATGATTAATAATTAAAAAATATAACCATTATTAAAAGTTTTACATTGAGAATAATAATTTATTCAACATTTTAATAAAAAATACCATCTGCTCAAGTATTAATAACCCCTCTCACCCCTCTCAATGAATCACATCTAAATCAGTTATCAATTATCAACATCTACCTAATTCCCACTTCCGAAATTTTCTTTTTATTATATAGATTATCTTTTTTCATAAACGTTTTTTACCCTATTGGGTTAAGGTTATATAAAAAAAGTGACTTTGAAGATAGCCAAACCCCTCTCAATTTTATTTTATTTATCTTTTCTTCTTCCATTATTCAATTATCCAACTCTTATGTATAATTTTTTCTTTTAAATTTCATTTAACCTTTATATTAACAAGTTTTTAATGGTATAAAGATACTAGGAAACTATTATTATAATATATTCATAATATATATATATATATCCCCCTTATTGCCAAGTCCCATTGGTAGTCGATTTTATCTGCCTTTGAGGATGTCATCAATTCTATAATGATCACGACCTACATGGATGGTTATATTTTCTTATTTAGAATGTATAGTTACTTAATTATATGTATTTTAAACTTTTGGAGGTAATTTTACTTATGAATAAATAACAATTAGTTGAAACTATGAAATTGGAATGAAGTGGTTTAATTAAAAAAACATGTTATCAAACATCTCATATTTATAAAAAATGTTATGAAATAAATTATAATGATTATAATTTGTTAATAATTACATGAATATATATGATTCACTTCTACATCCATGTTTTTATAAACATAATATAGATATACATGAGGTGAACACATGAAAAAATATGAACTAATGTAATGAGACTCTCAAACCAAACTACTTCTTCAGTTTTATATCATGTTCATCAATCATTTCACATTTTTTATTCAAAAAAATTTCAGAACTGATTTTATTTTACCTTCCATTTTATTATTTTGAGGATATGAATATATTTACTTCATTAGGATTCATTTTTATCCATCTTCATGATAAAGGCTATGTTACTGAATTCTCTGATGGATTATTCTTATTGTTGTTCTGTATTATACATGAAATTTTCTAAATTACTTATTAAGGATTCCCATAAACCTAAAAAATAGTACCTTATTATTTTGGGAACCATAATGTTTATTACTAACATATGATTCATGACATAACTAATAAAACCATTCTTTTCATATGGGTTCATTTAATGTTTATGATTGATATTCATTTTCTTTTATATATTCATGCATGATTATAAGTATATTATGATTTAACGGGTGGGTATATAATTATATATCTATCAAACACATTGTTTAAATAAAGGCATCTCATTATATTATATATGTTATTTATAAACATTGTACTAGCTCTATTGAAATTTTATGTGGGATCATTGATCATAATATTACGATGTTTCATTATTATACATGTTACACATTTAATGTCAATTTTAAATGATTTTACAATTCTTATAATGATGGTCCCATGATTATGATATTATGATAATAATAATTCTCACTAATGTAATATGTTTATTTATGTATTGTGTTTGTTCCCTATGATCCCTCTTCATACTAAGCTTTTATCTAACCCTTTATTTTAAGCATGTCGTCACGTGATTGATCACTTAAAATTGAATTTTTATTGTCAAAAAATAGGAAAAGAAGAAAGAGAAAGGGGGAAGGAACAAAGGTGGCTTAAATTTATAAATAATAAGGGAATTATATTGGATGATATTTAAACTGTCCATGTATATGGAGCCTAAACATGAGAAATTGTTCAACCCCACTACTTGGTCACCTTTTTATGCTAAAAGATCCACTAATTTTTTCCCCTCTATCATAGAATACATTATCTCTACTTCAGAGGAAAACATACTCTAAAATTTCCTAGTAGTGTATGCGATGCTCTAATGACAAGGGTAGTGGCCCAGGAGAGATTTGAAAATAATGGATGATTCATATTCAACAGAGTATAATTAAATGTTGTCATAAGATTACTCTTTATAGTAGGATGAGAAATCCATGATGATTGAACTACTCTCGTCCCTAACTAGGACTCCTCAACTCAGAATCCCTTAGTAACAAGATCCATCGGTATTTAGTTTATGTTCCAGCCTAAGTGCCTCATATCAAACCTAGGATATTATAGGTATTGAGCTATCTATGTTACTACTGAAAAAGAGGGGGATCTATATCTTTACTGCATATTGAAAAATAGGCACCTTGTAGAGTGGGATAAGGTATTGGACCTAAGAGAGGATTCTGGTTTTAATGTAAAATTTGTAGGGGGAGAGTACTTAATGGAGAAATGGATTTTGGGCATCCCATATCACATAATATCTATCCCCATAGATAATGCTTCAATATTTTGTGTTCAATAAAAAACCTAAATTTACACTGATATTTGAAAAGGGAATATGGGAAACATATTCAAATCCATTATAATTCCTCATAAGATAATTCTATACGTAGAGGGAATAATCCCCTATATGAATAGGTAAACCACTAAGTTGGTACAAGAATTCATGCGGTAGATATATTTTGAGGCAAGTTTAATGCCTTTACTTTGGAGAATACCATCCAAAGGGAGAGCATAAATTATAAGGTGAAAATTTGGAAAAGTGAGTTTGTTTGGTATATTTTAATATAAAAGCAATTTTTAGGGGGTCATGAGTTTGAAAACCGTGGATCATCACAAAATAATTTGAGTAAGAGAAGGATATTGATTGACATAGATTAAAAATTCAGTAGTTAGGTTACATAACTATTGAATTATGCTATAAAGGTCTTTATAGATATCAATAAGGACCATTTATAGGAATAGTGGGAAAGTTTTGGTCTGCCCGTAGCTTATGTCTGAAGTAGGGAATATAGGGAAGAGAGATGAAGGCTTACCCAATTATTAGTCCATAAGGAAATGTTATCTCTTATAATAATCCAATGGGAGCTAAAATATATGATTCATATGTTATATATTTTTTCACACAAGAGGTTGGATCTAGAGGACCCTTCAATCCAATGAATTGGGTAATACCCATATTTCAACATGATAAATTCATCCCAAAGAGAGTTCCCAAAAATTCCCACCTGAGAGATATTGGTTTTCAGACAAGAAATTTTTTTAGATGTGCTATTGAGATTGATTACTAGATCAGTAACATGTGTGGCTAGCCTAGACAGTCTATCCCTTAGGTGATTAAATGTATTATGGTGATTATGAAATATTTTATGAGGGATATGTTGAAAGATTAAAATAATTTTTAAATTTTCATGTGTAATCATATTGTATAAAACTGATTTACCTAATAAACTAAACATATTTTTTAAAAAGTATTATTGTTGGGTTATATATCTTAAAAAAATAACTAATAATCATGTACATATTTTTTGGATTGTTATACCTAATGTCATGGATAAAATCAACTTGTTGTGTTGGAGATATGATTATACATGAATTATATGTTCCACTTATCAATGTGTAACAAAACATTAAGATATTCCACCATGCATTATAAAGATAATTATTCATAGGATTTAGTTGTGATTTAAAATAATGACAAAGGTACATAATTGATTCAAAATTGAGACGAACTTGAGGACTTTGTGGGAGAATGATTGAATTATTGAGGATATACTTGATCATTATTATATATAGAGTTTATGACCACCTTTTTACACATTTAGTTTTTTCTTTTTAATAATAAGATAATAATGTGGATAGCATGATCACATCTATTTGACACCATGTATTATCCACTCTCTAAAAAGAGTGCAGGAAACTTTTAAAATATATTTTTTCATATATATATAATATCTCTTTTTATCTCTCATCAAGACTCAATTATTTATAATATATACAAACTAGATATGGGAATAATTTTTTAAGATTAGTTGTTTTAGTAACCACTAATTCACTCTTAGAGGTTGTGCACCTCACACGTAGATCCCATCACTTAATAGAAATTATTCCTATTCCTTACAAATCACTAATAGTAAGCATTATAGCATAATTAATATATATATTTTTATCATCATTGTATCATATATATATCTACACAATTATTACATAAATTATTTACACTTTTATAAGATAATGATATATATCTATTTGAACCCATCAATAGGCAATCCTAAACTCACATTCCTTGGATCTAAAGAGAAATATGGATATTATCAATCAAATAATTACAATAATTATAAATATCTTAAATGACATCTAAACCTATCATTTTTTTCTATATCACGACACTTCATTTGTTTTATCATTTTATATTTCATGAATAATATTTTTAACATTTCTTTCAATGGAAAGTAACATAAATCCTTTATAGTAGATATATTTATTTCCTGTTTTCCGTATTATGTTAATTTATAATTTCATCATTATTCATCAATTTATTTCTAAATTTTTCCAAAATGTTTTGATTTCCTTTTCCAAAATATTATCCCCAAATGGAAAATTATACATTATTATGCGAATATATCATTGTAAAATTAATTCAAATCATGTTAATAACATTTTTCTTCTTATAAAAAATTTATAGATCTTCGATTCTTAAAATACATCATAGAGAAACTCTAATATTATCATCATTACATCATGTATAATTATAAATAAGAACATAATATGGTAAAATATTATAATAATGTTTAATTTTGTATATTTACAACATCCTTTACATATCCATTGGTTTTTATCTTCCATTAATTCATAAGAACCAGGTTATTACTCCAGAAGCATCCCAATTTTATTGGTATACCCAAATTTAAGAAGTGATGCCCCAAATTAGTGGTTCTATTCATTATATTATGTTGTAGTGCTGAATAATTGTTAATTTAATTTGGAATTTAATTCTCCACAACTAGGGGAGTGACTTTTTTATTCTAATAATGGGAAAATCTTAAACATTATGTATTGACTTGTTCCACATGCCAAATCCATCACACATAACCAACAAGAAATTTTTTCAATATGATGTTCCCATGAGATTATTAAATTATAAACCATCATAAAAATTAAAAAACTAGTAGGGGCATTGTATTATTTCATCTATGACCTTATTTATAATTTTTAAAAACTAAAATGAATCTTATCCCATAAAATATTGAGGTTTATTTCAGGTAAAATTAACCCAAATTTTTACTATTTTCATCTTAATGAAATAGCAACGTGTAAATCACCAGACACATATTACTGAAATTAATATCATGTCAAATAAAATCAAAACTACAATTCATCAGTTTAATAAAATTATGTTCAATAAAATCATTGATATTCGATATTAAAATGGAAAATAATAAAAATGATATATGATATGTTAAATGTGAAAATAAAAATATATTTATAATCGATGAATAATAAATCATTGATAAAAAATCATAATTTCAATACATTAACCAAATGTTTAATAAAAAACATAATATAAAAACATATATCATTATTATACATATAAATTTAAATTATAAAACATAATGATAGTAACAATAATAAAAAAATTTACACATTAAATATTAAAAAATGATTACTCATAAACTTAGGAAAAACATGAAAATGATAAAAATTGTTTCATATAAAAAACCTCTTGTGCTAATTTTTTCTTCATAACACCTTTCTTAAAGACTCATTTACAAAAAATAAAAATAAAAATAAAAATAATAAATCATCATTTGTAAGAAAATAAAATAAATACTCTTCAAAAAAAATTTAAAAAGTGTCTATCATATTAGTCTGCCAATTTTTTTTCACAACCAATTATATTTCAAGAAAATATTAAAGAAACAAAATGTAGTTAAACCATAAATAAACTAATTTCCCTCAGAATAAAATTAAAAATATAGTTTGAAATCAAATTAAATAAATAAAATAAAATAAATACCCAAATATATATGGAATTAAAGTGTAGAGTTAATGAGTATGCAAATAGGGTCCGAAATAAGGGAAAATGGTGACTGGAGACAATGAGATGTGGAGTGGAGACTAATATATGGTGATCAATAACTAAATCCCATGAATTAGATGGTTAAAGAAGTCAGTGAAATTAATATGGGATTTGGGTTACCATGATTGGGGCGATCTAGGGATGAAAAGGAAGAAAAGGTCCGAACAAAGGTAAATATAGGGTTTTATTAACAATGTTTTGTAAAAAACACTACTAATTTTTTTATTATAAAATATTAAAAAAACTATTAAAAATTAATATATATGTTGTGTTTTTTCTTTTCCACCATTAATAACAAAATAATAAATAATAAATCATCGGATTGTTTTATAGAGGCGATTTTAAGAAACTATATCATAAAAATCACTGATAAATGAGAATTTCGATGGTATTACATTGTTTGGAAGAAAATTTCAACATAAAATATGTTAAATTCCATTTACTAACTACATCTATTTTTTTTGTTTAATTGTATTTTATTTCATAAAAGATCTTATATATACATGCACATGATTAGGATAATACCTTTTGTAATAGTATCTATAAAGTTTTTATAAATAGATAAAACATGTTTAACAATCAAATGTAAAATATGTAAACAATGATAAAAATGATATATTTCTCCATGAAACAGTGATTCCAATATAGATTTCATATATTCAATGATATTATTTTATTATATTTCATATTATATTGTAATCCTGAAATATATTTTTTAAATTCATTAAAATATATGATCTCTTAATACAACTCCTAATGAATTACCAATATATGGAAGTTTATCTAATTTAAATGAAATAATATATTTATTTAATTTTTCAATTATTATCAATAAAGGGGGTGGTAATTAATTGATACTTAATAATTAGATTAGAATTCCATGAATTTCAACTTAAAAAAATGTCTAATTAATTTATTTAAATTATTAGTAATTTGTTCATTAATATTATTATTATTATTATTTAAATTGGGTATATGATAGTATTTATTGAAATGGTTTATATTTATTATTAAATTATACTTGAATTAAATTCATAAAATTAAGTTATTTAATTTTATTTAAAGGATATTTTTTAATTATATAATCAACCATCATATCTTATGTACATTTGGGATCATAGGAAAAATAACTTATTTTATTAATTTCTAATTAAATTTATATTCTAATATTAGGTCGAACATATTTAACATGAGCATTAATATGAATTCAGAGATGAGGAATGACACTATTAGAATCACTAATAAGTAATATGGAATAATATTTATATTTATATTTTAATGTCCTTATGGCATCTGATTCATTAATATAAATTTTATCAAATTCATCTCAAACACTAGACTGAGTTTGAAACATATATAATGATAAAATATAAGGAGGATGTGAGTAAATAGGAAGTGAATAAAGAATAATGTCACTAGAATAATCAACTGATTAAGGATCATAAAATTGATGAGGATCCATTATAAAAGACAAATTAAATAATATAATCTGAATAAATAGACAAAAAATTAAAACAATTGTTAGTTATTTTAAACAAAAATTGTTAACTAATTAAAAAAATATGTATACTTACATGTAAGAAATATATAAATATTTAATAATATGTTATAAAATGGAGGAAATCATTTTGGTTTGACTTTCTTGAGTGAGATATGGGGATTGGAAGACCTTCAGCTTGGAAATCAGGGAATCGAATATGATATTGAGGTCTTCTACTTTGCATGGCTTCCCATAAGGATCTTGATATTGAGTTATTAGATGGGGTGAAACTTCTTGGATCATCATTTCGGGAAGGCATATCAAAGGATGGGAATCCATATCTCTCACTCCACTATTATAGATCACTTAAATGTGATGGGAGAAGATGATGTGATTTTTCTTCTCTGTATGTAGCGGATCATGATAGGATATTCCAAAAAAGAAATATTTCTTTGTTATTGAAAATTATGATAATATTAGTGAGATGTTTTATATATCTAAGCCCTATATTATAGAACAATTATTTCTACGAAAATTTGATAAACCTAAGAGAGATTAGGATTTGGTAAAGAGAGTGTCTGTGATTTAGGGAATCACTAATTGGAAGTGTATACCTATTGGGATATTGTAATTTTTTTTTCATATATAATATAAAAAATGTCATTCATGGGTTCATGCATCAATTGAATTGATTTTAGGTACTCTTGGTGTTATGGAATGGGATTTTCATTTCAATTTATTTAAGGTTAGGAACCCTCAAGTGTATATTTGGATTTGCGTCATTGGGATTAATTTGATATTGTGCCACCTGTGAATTATATTTTAAATTTAATATTCTCTTAGGTTTACAATAAGGATGGAAAAAGATAATAATTATTACAATTATGGTTATTATGTAAGGTTACATGTTAAAATTTTCTTCTCCTCTACCATAAAAGAAAAGGTAGTTTTATTAAAACATAAATATGATATGAATCTTCATATTGAAAAAAATATTTTCCATTTCTTTTATTTTTCTTGTCATTCCATTGTTCATATTAAAGAACAATTTCATAGATATATTTTGTATTCATTTTTTCAAAGTGAAGTGAGTAATTTTTGAAGGAGGTGGAAGCAAAAGGGAAATCAATAGATTTAATTAGTTTCTATGGAATATTTGGAGGGAACAACAGGTAATCCTTAGGAAAATATATCTCAGGGGTGTGAACCCCTTCTTTACCCATCAACCATTAGCATGAGTTGGGGGTTTTTAGGCCTCAATAGGCTCGATATTTTGTTGTTTCTACTATTCTACATAAGCTGGTTTCCATTAGATACCTTCAACATGATGTCTCTGAAGGGATGTATTCATATAAGCTGAAAGGTAGTCTTACTACATTACAGAATATAGAGTAAGTAAACATTTACTTAATTTGAAACAATATACTAGTGTCTTGGGATAATGATGAAGATTATGATATTAATTTCATGGATGTTCTCACCATGTACATGGAGGTGGGTAGTATGGGTGAAACATAGGATAAATAGAAAAATTTATAATAATATGTGGAGATAGATATAGACTCTAATATTAAAAAGATAATAATTTACTTAATTCTATAAATAAAATAGGAAAAAATAAATTATATGTTTCTTATTTTGTTAAATAAAAATCTAAGAAGTGTTTTGAAAACAATTTGGTGATAGTATTTTATCAAAATGAACATGGATATTCTGTCAACATTCCTTTAGAGTTTGATCTACATTTATGTATACCTATAGTTAACAAGAGGAAGAATAGACTGAAAATATTTGTGAATTTATTTGGGTATTATGTATTTGAGTGAAATTTCAAGGTTCATTATGTTAAGAATAGTGAATCTGTAAAACATGTTTCAAAAATAGTGGTAGATAAAGCTATTAATATTCAAAGTAACCAACATTTTGAATCTCAAAAGAAGTTTTTGGAATTTGTTACAAAATATTTATGCACTTCTAGATCCATATGTAATGAGTGTGGATATAATGGTCTTTATCTAAAGGTTATTAGAGTGGATAATAATAATGTTCTCATACTGGAATCCCAACTTGTGGGCATAAATATTGATGTTTCTTTAGATTATTATAATGATCACCCATAGGGAAATGTTCCTTAGATATTGGGTCATTATCCAATATGGTGGAACCTAAATTGTTATATTTCCACTCATAGTGTGTATGATATCTAGTTTGAATCTATTATAATTTCCAATTTGGATTTTCAGGATCAATTATGTTTTCAATTTCGTATTATTTCCTTCATTACTCTAATTAGTGACATTTAATCTAGACTTTTCTGGGTTTCCTTTAACTATTGGTTGTGAAATCATTATATTTTTATTTATAACCTTCTTTGGTTTTATTGTTTTTATATATAATTTGATTTTGGTTACTAGAATGAGAATAAATATTTTATGTTTTTGCATATTAATCATCTTAGATGAGTAGGTAAGAAAACTATGTTATCATCTCATTATTTTTTGATGTATCCATTTATTTGGGGATGATAGACTTTGAGTATGAAGGATATATTTTCTCATTATAATTAGAAAGAATGGATGTTTCTTTGATGTATGGGTGATAATTTATAATCTAGTTGTAGTATTGTGTTTATATATCTTTTATTTTCCATTGAATCTTTTTATTTATATTCTTTTTGATTGAGTGTGGACATTTAAATCATCATCATTTTTATAGAATTTTTGACTTCCATTAACAAATGGGTAGGAGCCTAGTTCTCTAGGTTTCATTCACATCCTTTTTCAAATGAATATTTTTATATGAAATATTTTTGGTTCATGACTTTGTTTTTTATGTCTAAAACCTTATAATATTTTTAAATATTACACAGGTTTCCATTGAAGATGTTACAGAAATACGGGTCTCACAGGACATCGATATTGATATATTTAATATATATTAAATATGTTTATTCTCTCCCACACATTATATAAAAAATTATTAATTTCCTATTAATTAGAGTGTTATATTAGGAAACCAATACCAATATTTAATTGGTAATGTGGTATTCACCATCAGTATAAAATGACTTTTTTACCCATCATGTTTTGGGTTGATGCACATTAACGAATGGGAATTAGAGGAATTAAATTATCTAAATATTATAATTAATTTAATTTACTAGTCTAGAATTTATCCCAACCATCCTTTTATATAATCCAAACTAAATCCATTATATGGGTTTATCCACATAACTTTGTATGTTTTAGGGGTAGCGATCCTCACTTTGAGTAGTGATTTTGACGATCGATCAAAGGAGGTTCGAGGATCAACAACCAGATTCTGTAAGATTATTCATCAATAATTAAATTCTTAGTGATATCCAAAAGTATCAATGTGGAATCACTATTCATAAACTAAAGACCCATCTAAATGGCAGTGGTTTGTTATTTTTGGTGATTTTATTTATATTCTTGAATTCATGCCTAGATAATTTATCTGATCCAAATCCCTATAATTTTGTTCTAGAAATATCCATACATATTAATTTTTTTTTCTATTGGGCTCGTAAAATTTCACTATATTGATATTACCATATATTTATTCTTTCCACATATATGTATTATGTTCATATTACCCATGAACACTATAGATTTCACAATGTTGGATGTTCCTTTCTCACTCAAATTCATTATATTCGTCACTGTCCTAAGATCGATCGGTGGTTTGACTTTGAATCACATTTGAATCATGATCAAAATATGAATCCAAATTTCCTTCTATTAGTTATATATGGATTTGTGTATTTTCATAGTTTTTTTCTTAATGGTGGATCATGGATGAAGACAATATTGTTGGAACCTTCGGCTAGCATTACGCAGTGCATAAGACATTCAGAAGGTTGTCAAAATTCTTATTTCTAACCATCTAACATCATGAAATCATTAAAGAAGGGTATATTATTTGCGAAAAGGTATATATATATATATAATATGGTTATTATAGTGTTTTTTGGTGAAAAAGACATGTTTGGTGTGAAATACCCAGCAATGCAGTTTGTGAGTTGAAGAACAAACATAGTGTTTCCACCATTTTAGCAATGACTAGTGTTTCAAATAGATATAAGGGTTAAAAGCCTTGTCATTTGAAACACACAACAGGTGAACCTATTCTATACCAATCATCATGTACCTAATAATAAACTCTTTATCCCAAGTTACTATAAATAACAATGTGGAATACACCACACATCTTGTATCTCAATGCCGACTAGAATTGTGTTTCCAATTCCAAGCTATGTACTTCGATTCAGTATTACATAAACCCTAGAAGAAAAGGAATCATGCTAATATTCATTCCTTCCTAGTACCTAGGATAGCATAACAAACCGTGTTCTCTTGGATGATATGTTGTGTACTCTTCCCAGAATGACATAACTTTTTCATCTCCTTTCATTGGATCATATTTGGACCCACTAGAAATATATCATGAGTATAATTCTACACAGGATGTGATGAAGACCCTTTTTATGATATCAGAGATATGGTACATGTTTTATGAGTGCACCATTCTTATTGCTCCAGTTGGTGAATAGTTATATTCGAGTGTGATCTCAACAGTTTCATCATGATTAGTAACTCACCTTATGGAACATTTATGTTATGTCATGGGTCACCCACATCCTTTGTACATATAGGATCGGTACCCCCTCTCCATTCTCACAATCGATAATGTGTCTTCTATCTATATATTGGTAACCCCTCATCCTCAAGCTTGGGAAGGGTGTGGGTCCTCCACCCACATGGGGTTAGCACCCCCTGGTAGTGACATTCCATCAGAGAATTGTGGGTCCCCCATAACAGATCTATTGAAGATTAAGTTGGAATAATTGCAGAAAGTATTCCAAAACATGGACTTATGCACCTACCTGACAACTATAGCTACTTGCAATGATTGAGACCATTCCCTCTATCTCTTTTCTTTAGTTTCTTTATAATAATATATGTTCTATTTATTTTTCTCATTTTATTGTCTTTTTTAGTAGAGTATAATTATAGTTTTTGTTTATCATTTTGGGGTATCCCACTAGTCATATAAATACTCATAACTGAATGGGATTCTTCCTATACATGTCTTATCTTATGTGTATGATAGACATCCTGGATGTAACCTTGGTTGGAATAAATTTAGTGGAGCATATTTGTACCAGGTGGTGGTGACCACATGCAGTGGTCAGTACCGAAGATCATGAGTAAGTCTCTTCCACTCATCCCCAGTTGTTGATAGTTTGGGACTAATTTTGGTTGGGAAAGTGATTTCCCTATTTATTAAATGGATATTCTTTTTTTATACTCTGATATTTTCCTAGTTTTGTTTCATGAAATTATTTACTCTCATGAGGATTTAAAATACTTATTATTCATTCACTATTATATGGAGTATAGAGGTGTGTGTGTGTGTATGAGGACATTAGGCTAAGGACACTCATCTTGTGAGATATACCAACTTGACACTAGTCACCAGGCCCTAGAATATTAAAGGTGATCTTGGGGTGGCACACTTAAATTACTACCACCCCAGGTGAGGCCTTGGTGGTTCAGGTCATGTAAAGTAGTATCATAGTGATGACGTCCTATAATATAGTTTGTTGATAGATGTGTCAAGTGGATTGGTTTGGTAATATAGGTCAATGGTGTTAAGGTGTCTTGGGTTCATATGACAAGCCAAGATACATAATGACATTGTGGTGGATGACATATCCATACACACATACATTGATAACCTTCATGTCAACTAAACATGTTGAGAAACTAGTTATATAGAAGATAATGGTGAATGAATGATATAGTTCATGTTATTTGAATTATATACACTTCATGATTCAAATACCCTGATATTATCTTCTCACCATGAACCATCTTGTCAATTTTCATGATGCCTCCATTATCATATCTAGTGAGGATTTCATGGTATATTTGAAAAGCTGATCATCTTAGTGATGAGTTTTCTATTCAAGGGACATTCCTTGAGATATTACTTATATGTGGGACTGATCAATTCTCACAACCATTACATAGGGATTAGATCAATCTCTATGATCATAGTTGAGTCATTCCCTTTTTTATGGAGTATTCGATAGTAGGTACATGATAGTATGATGAATCATGTAGGATTAACAGTCTTTTCCAGTTTTATTGACCAATACCACTTCATTTTAACTGAGAGACAAATCCTCAAGTAATAAGTTAATGTAAAGATTATTTTGGTTTATATATTTTTACTAGTGTGGATTGAATTATATTAGATAGCGGTACTTATAGCCAAACTTCTTCATGGAACATTCACACACTGTTTGAGTCTGGTGACCTAGATGTAAGATGAGGTGACACTCACTTGGAAGTTGTTAGACCATTAATTCCATGAGAGTCATTACCCTTTAAAAATATTTTAGTGTGTATTCATAAGATTTTGGAGTTTCAATAGGGTGACATGGTTGTATCAAAGTACATATTGAGTTTTACCATCCTCACTTTATACTCTCTCAATATGGTGGGTGGTTGATACTTTTGGGCATGAAAGTTTCAGTATGGCCTCTACTGGGGAATTTGAGCTATAATGGTTTCTCTATGAATTCCCACTTATGTTGAAAAGATAGAGAAATACTTAGTGACGTAGAGCTTACAATAAAAGGTAAATAATATAGTTATAGAAATTGGTTTAAACTACATATACTAGTCTTCTGAAATAGCTGGTAGATGTTATAGATCACATTCCTTGAATAAGATGATGTAATGTAGAAAAACTCAATCATAGTGTTCTACAACATAGGGCTTCCATTAGGGGTACCATAATTCAATGGATAGATTATTCTATGATTAAAACAAGTGAGGTCACATTGATCATTATTACTTTAATCGACATCCTTTATATGGTGGATAGATAGCAGAAGGACCACCACATAAGAGGAAAAAACATGATCAAGTACTTCATAGTGGATATCTAGAGGGACACCAGAGAGGTAGAGATAGAAGAGGGGCTAGTGGATACCTAGGAGGAGAAAATTTTGTTGTAGGATGATCTTATTACATTATTTCACCACTTCCACCAAGGAAACCATGTTAGGTGTAGAGGACTGATAGTCATGGGTGCAGTCAATTATAGGTTTTGGAAGCATATAACCAAAAGGTGTTATAGATTATTCAAACAATGATCAATGTCTTATTTTCTTTAGCTAAATTAATAATATGCATATTTTCAGATGTTCCTATATATCCTTATCCCTTATTCATGTGATTGATATTCTTATGTAAACATTAGCTAAACCTATTTGGATGGATATTCCTACTAGAAGTGATTCAACTATTTCACAAATCCACTGAATGTGAAAGCATACACTTTGTGGGGAGAGTTTTCATTATGATCACTTCAGGGATGTGATCCGGCCATAAGAAATCATATTATGAATGGAATGAATATCCTCAGTCCATGCCATGAAAGACTACCACCATAAGAGAGTGAGGTGTCATCAGATGAATGGATTGATATTCTCCTTAACTACAGAGAAGGACTTTCTGGAAGAAATAGTAGGGATCGTGTGAGAGAAGTCAAAACCCATCTTAATTAGAAAATGATCATAGCCTTTAGTGAAGTAGGATCCTTAGGTACCTTATTTATCATGGTAATGGATTTATTGTTGGATGTATTTCTAAACGATATATCTAGACAACATCCATAGTAAGATATTGAATTTATTATTGACTTACAACCTTGAAACACTATGATATCTTCAACAACATATCGGATGGCACCAGCTGTGATCTATTTTCATAGGGTGTAGTTAGAGTAGCAATAAGAGAACAGTTTTTTAAAACCCATTGAAGCCACCAAAGCATCTTCAAGTTTTTACACCAATAATGATGATGGGTGGATGAGGATGTGTGTTTATTAACATCACCTGAATGAGGGAATGGCCAAGAATAAATTCCAAAAATAGAGGATAGATGACCTCTTCAACCAGTTGAATGGTTCAAGATGATTCTCAAAGATTTACCTTAGCATAGACTACCACCAGTTTCATGATTTTCTAGGATGATATCTCTTATAAAACATTATAATATCACTACATGTATTATGAGTTCTTATAAAATCCTATTGGTGTGATGAATTCCACTTCCCTTCTTCAACTGGCTCATGGAAGTCTTCATCGATGAAATTATTGTCTATCATGAATCAAATGAGGGGAATGAATTATAGCAACACATAATTTTAATACATTAATATTACATCTTATTATAAGAATATTAAATACATAACATTACAGTCCATTCCATAATTGGATAGGTATAATGACTTTGGAAACATATATATATAAAAAACTTGTTCATAAGATATCTATATCATCTCACACTATGATCCCCAAAATAAGCACATTCACCAACCAACCTAGTTCGACCCTGGACCAGTCACCATATCCCATCTAAGATGAGGAAAAAGAGGCATTCTCAATCCTCCCAATTTAGGAACTGGTGTTGGTCATAAATAATAACACAATTCTGAATAATTTATCCTGAGTCAAAATTTTATAAAATAAGAGAAAGATAAATAAAACAAAA
Source organism: Viscum album (assembly GCA_963277665.1). NCBI lineage: Eukaryota > Viridiplantae > Streptophyta > Magnoliopsida > Santalales > Viscaceae > Viscum > Viscum album. Next base: position 1,482,279,913 of record OY728166.1, read on the forward strand.
CTAGAAGTGTAAAACAAACAAAATAAACATACCTCCTTGTAACCAAAAAGGTCACTAAATCCATAGAACTATACTCAATACATGAGTTATCTATAAATCTAACTAAACTTGATATTGAAAATGATAATACTGGTGTGAGAAATGAGATTATTTATAAGAATTCACAAAAAGTCTCCACAACCGTTGTCTTATATTTAATGATAAAATCATTACATTCTAGTTTGAAATATAAATGTATAAAAATATAGTTTACTTTTCATTTGAAAATAAAGTACTAAGAATATATCTCTTAATAACCATTTCCATTTTTTATTTCAAAAAATATTTTCCCAAAATGAAACACTTTTAAAAAACCCCATTTACATGAAAGAGCATGTGATAAAATAATTAGTTCAATAGAATGTATAAAAGTGGAAATTCTTCCTAATTTGATAAAAACAAAAGAAAATTAGTGTGTATTAAAAATGGTTTTCATGGTATCTTAGTATAAATTCAATACATACTAGGAAATTATTTAAAATATTCACATAATCAATCTATACTGGAATTAGTTTAGCATAATCAACTCTCCCCAAAATAATATGTTACCAACACTAGATCAACTAAAGGTCATATCCCACAAGTAGAAAAGTCTATCCCATGGCCACCAGTCAGAGAGTAATATGAAAATAGTGAATCATGGTTACCAAGATCTCCATACTAACTTTATAAGGATTTTTATTATGTGTTAATAGAGGTGACTTTTTATCAAGAATTAATATACATTCATATCATATTATTTTCTAAAAAAAACTATTCACATTCTCACCTCTAACTTCCCTTTTAAGAACATCCCTTTTTTCCTTTCCATTATACATAAACAATCCAAAATCTCCCTTATCTATATAACATCACTTTTCACACATTTATCACACACCACATTTAAAAAATAGGGGGAATACCTTAATAGTGGTTTTAATTTTCTTAAAACATTTCAAAGTTCTAATTGGGACTCATCATTTAAAGCCAAAACATAGTTTTTTTGAAAACCAATTTTTCCCAAGTCTTTAAAGCCCCAAAATCACACTTCACACAACAAAAAAATTAAAACATGATATATATATTGATACCCCTTGTACCAATGAACATTTTCCCACCAGCATAAGTGAATATGTACCAAGAGGACTCCAATATTTGTTTTTATATAGGTATATATGGATAAGTCGAATATAATACATAAAAATACTGGAAATCACTTATGGATTTTTTAGAAAACCAAAATATGACTTTGGGAATTTGTATGAAATCATTCTAAAGACCAAAACATTCTCATTATTCTAAATTTTTATAATAGAAACCATTTTGAAACCCAATCAAGCACCTGAGATTCATGATGTTTAAAAAAAATGAAAAAAATCTTTGATAAGTATAATCCAAACCAAATTTACGAGGTAAATGTATACATAAAATAACCCACTACATTCATTAAAATAGATTTCCACAATTTAAATACTACTTTATATAATTAAAAGATATATTAAAATAATAAATGAATCATGGATTTTGGTGAAAATTCCCGGACATAGGTTAACCTACCTCAAATAAAATAGAAACTCATTTCATTTTATACGCAAGAACCAAAACCATCTCAATCAATTCTAAGGATCCTCCCAAGATGAGAACAAACCCTAACAGCACTGACAAGCACAAAAATTAGACATTAAGAAAATACTAGGGTTTGGATGACCTAACATCCCAACAATGAAGACAAGAAGTTAGAAGAATAATGTGACAGAGGATAAGGAATGATCACCTAAGATGGTCGTATAATGAAATGGGAGAAGCAACGGTGAGGAGAGAAGGCTGCAAGAAGGGGGTATAGGGCATGAGGGGAAACCCCTTGGGAAAAGTTTATAATGAGAGAGAGGGGGGGATGGAAAAGATACCCACATTTTGGGTTTTAATCTACCAATATAAATATGGTAATTATTTTTAAAAAAATAAACATCAGGACATGGCACATGTTTTGGCCGCACAATTGAATAAATGGTGTGCCAACTGTGCACCTCTACTTGATGATCTAGACACTTTTCATGGGTAGGGAACATTGTTAGGAAAACCATGTTCTAGCCATGCAATTAGATTAAAAAAATTATTGAAACTATATAACGATCTATGAATGATTTTTAATAATAGTTTTCCAACCATTCCCATATGCTGAAAATGTTCAATGTTTGAAATTGTGACATGGTATGACCCAAAACACAAAAATGGATAAATATAATTAAATAATTAATAGTAATTAATATTTCAAGGTCAGGGTGTGCCAATTGTACCCATCATGAAACTATCATACCCTAGAATTTCCAAATATATTTATTTGACCAAGACCAATGTAAGGAAGAACTACATGTAATGACCCGCCAATTATCATTGGCTTGATAGTACAACGAGTCATTACTAGGCCTTAAGAGACATCCCCATGATGCCAAAGGTTGGCAATAAACGCCGAAGGGTTTCAAATACAAGTGGGGGATGATTTTCCCTTTAAGAAAAAAACCAATAAACGTACCAACCATAACCAACAATCACTATATAATGCATGAACAAATGAAAGATTACTCAACAACTTCATGTATCTCAAAACCCCATAAAAGTAAGAAACAGTGGAACAATAATCAAGTATCAAAGTACAAAGGTGAAAAACTACACAAGACTCTCTAAAGACTCCATGCTCCACAAGTTCTAATCTACAAAACCTCCGAACATCCCAAACATCACTAGGTAGTGCTAAACATGTGTAAAACATTGCCTTTTCCATTGTCCTGGAATATAAATTTTGCAAAAGCACCAAAGTTCCAAAGCAGGGGTGAGTATAAAACTCAGTAGGGTTTCCCCAATGACTTCTCTACTCATGCCACTAGGATAAAAGAGTTAGAAACAATTATATAAAACAATTCATATAATATATTTTCTCAAAAATAGTTTATAACTAAATATAAAAAAAATACAAAACCATTCATTACTAATGCATACATGTGCAATGGAAACCAATTTTTTCTATCAAGATATTATTCCAGAGAAATAACTAAAAAATATTTTCTACCATTCCAAAATATCCCTTTATCGGCATACCCCACCATTCCTCAAACCCATGCAACCAAACATGCATGAAACGATTTGATAGTTCCATACTCATGAGTGGATTCTCATCGATCTACCAAGTCGTCACAATGTAATTGTTTCCCATGTGCCATTAACCCTTTGGCACTGATCACAAGGACATATTTCAACCAAGCCCCATGTATGAAATTACCATGTGCATTTAAACCTCTGGAACTGATCACAAGGTAAAATTTCAACCAAACCCCATAAATGAAATAGTAACACCTACCATATATTCCCAATGATCATGACAAAACAACTATTTCAATGAAAACACCTTTTTATTGAAAACCATTTCCGTAAAAACCATTTCAAGGCCAAACCATTTCAATTCCAAACCATTTTAATAAAACTAAATTTTTATTTAAAACCATTTCTATTGAAAAAATCTTTTTCATAAACCATTTATAAATTCCTGAAAATTCTTAATTTAAAATCATCATTCTAAATTCATGAAACTAAACCCCCTTGCACAACTATTCACCAAGATCATGCAATTTCACAAAAACCATAAATCTTCAAAAATGATGATTTTTCCATGAATTTTACAATCAATATACTAATTTGAATATAAAACAATAAATTAAATCTAGGGGAGTCAAGAGAGAAGTCACCTACCTCAAAGGTGTTGATGAAACGTTGACAACAAATGAAGAACGCACAAGAAAATGGGTCGATTCTCCAAGAACGACCTTAGTTCTCTTATCCTAGAAAGATCATAACTCAAAATTGAATTAATTGGAATCCAAAAATATATATCTACCCACTATAGGTTCATATGTAAGAAATAATGAATACTGGAGAAGTAGATCTAAGCAGATCTAAGAAAACAAGACAAATCCGGAAAGAATGTTGACATACCTCAAGAATAGGACTCGAAATCACCAAGGGAAGGCTCAGGGATGGATCCAACTCATATGGGGAGGGTTCTACAACCTTCTAGAGAGAGTTATATCGACATAGGGTCGTTTTAAAGCCGAACCAAAATATATTGAGCAAAAACAAGTAATCTCCAAGAAAATAGGATCTAGATTTGATCTCTGCACAAGGTTTGACCACATGGTTTGGGCCACCCGTGCATGGATCGTGTGGCCTTCCTTTTGGTCCCAACAGTCCTTATAAAACCCCCAAACTATCAATTCCTTCACCTTTACCCTTTTTATGGAAACAATTTTTTATGGAAACATCCCTCTTTATGGAAACACCCCACTTTATGGAAACAACCCACATTATGGAAACACCCACTTTATGTAAACACCCCACTTTATGGAAACAACCCACATTATTGAAACAACCAACATTTTGGAAACACCCAACTTAATAAAAATATATATATTATGGAAACTCTCTATTTTATGGAAACATCTTATTTTATGGAAACTCTCTATTTTAGGGAAACTCTCTATTTTATGGAAACTCCCTATTTTATGTAAACTATCTATTTTATGGAAAATATCTATTTTATGGAAAATCTCAATTTTATACACACCAATTAAAAAAACACGAGGATATGTGTTATCTACCCAAAACTGGGGGCACTACATTCTCCCACCATTGGCCTTTCCTTCAACAGAAAGTAGAAAACCCTCACTGGCCAAAAAGAGTTCCGACCACTACTCTTTCATTTCCTTATCACGTTCCCATGTCTCTTCCTGAATCTAAACATGTTTCCATAAAACACACACTAGGATGATGGTTTTCCCATGCAAGACTTTACCTTTTCTATCCATGATCCAAACTGGGATATGTACTATAGATGCATCCGGTTCTAGCTCAACGTGATCCCATCAGATGACATGGTCTGGATCAGGGTGATACTTTTTCAACTAGGATACATGGAAAAAATTATGCATTGAACTAAACTTTGGAGATAATTCCAACTGATATTCCACCTCTCCAAACCATTCTAGTATCTAAAAAGATCCAATGTATCTATGAGATAACTTTCCTTGCTTCCCGAAGCGATGATTTCCAAGCCTTGGAGAGATCCTCAAGAACACATGATCACCCACAGCGAACAACAATGGTCTTTTATGGTGATATTCATAAGATTTTTGACGACTCTGAGATGTCTCCATCCTCTTTCTAATCAACAGAATCTTCCCTATTGTTTCTTGGACAAGGCATGGACCAACCAGTGATGTTTCGCCTGTTTCCACCCAACACAGTGGAGAACAACAAGGACGCCCATACAATGCTTCAAACGAGGCCATGTGTATCGAGGCTTGATAGCTGTTATTGTATAAGAACTCCACTAAGGGTATATTCTCCTCCCATGAGCCACCAAAATCCATTACACAAGCCCACAACATGGCTTCAAATGTTTGTATCATCCGTTCTAATTACCCATCCATCTGAGGATGATATGCCATGCTCATAGTCAACTGAGTCTCAAGGGCTTGCTGTAAGGATTTCTAGTAATGAGACGTGAACCTCAGATCTCTATCTGAGACTATTGAAACTGGTACACCATGCCTCTTTACCACTTCTCGGATATAGATTTTTGAAGTATCCTCTATCGCATGAGTTTCACGAATATGGATGAATTAGGCCAACTTGGTTAGATGATCCACTATCACCCAAATGGCATCATGTTTTTGGACCATTCTTGGAATACCTATAACAAAATCCATTGATATATAATCCCATTTCCATAATGGGATGGTAAACGATTATAACATACTAGCTGGTCTTTGATGCTCTACATTAACCTACTAACATGTTAAGAACTCTGAGACGAACTCGACCACCTTCCTTTTCATGCTACTCCACCAAAACAGCACCTTCAATACCTTATACATCTTCTGTTCCCCTGGATGTACTACCCATCTCTAATGGTGGTAATAAAGAAGGATTTGTTCCTAAAAAACCATAGGTACATCCATCCAATCTCTGAAACACAAAACTGAACCCCCATCAAGTTTACAGCCCTCAATGGTCTCCCCACCATTGAGTTTTGAACTTATAACCATACATTCTGCATTATATGTTTGTGCCTCTTGGATCATTTTTACTAAATAAGAAAATAACATAGCTAAAAAGAAAACCACAACATCACCTCGGTATTCACATTCCACATGCATGTCGGCTAAGACCGACATCAACTTCCATTCATCTAAATCATCTTTCGCCAACTGTGCATATAAATTTCTACTCAACGCATCAGCCACCAAATTTTCTTTTCCCTTGTGTGTACATCAAGTCAGAGTCAAAAATTTTGAGATACTCTATCCATCTACTTTTCCTCAGATTAAAATCTCGCTATGAGAAAATGTGTTTCAAGATTTTGTGATCCATAAACACATTAAATTTCTCACCAAAGAGATAATGTCTCCATGTTTTCAAAGCATGGACGACTGCAGATAACTCCAAATCATGTGTTGGATAATTCTTCTCGTGCACTCTCAACTGCCTTGAACCATAAGCAACCACATGATCTCCTTACATGAGAACACAACCCAATCATGATCCCGAAGAATCACTATACACCACATACCCCTATCTGGATTCTGTAAAGATAAAGATAGGAGCTAATGTAAGACAAATTTTTAGTTCCTATAAAGACTTATGAATTTCCTCTGTCCATTGAAATAGAGCATTATTCTTTGTTACAACTATCATTGGTGAAGCTATCCATGATAAATCACACACAAAACATCGGTTGTAACCAGTTAGACTGAGAAAATTTCTCATCTTGAAAAAAATTCTTTAATAGTTTCCAAGAGATAACGACTTCTATCTTTTAAGGATCAATAGAAACACCTTTATCAGAAATTACATGGCCAAGAAAATGTACTTCCTATATCCAAAAATCAAACTTGGATAATTTGGCATACAAAAAATAATCTCTCAATATTTGTAACACTATTTCTAGGTGCACCTCATGATCATCCCTTGTCTTTGAATAGACCAAAATTTCATCCACAAAAACCACAAAAAAATAATCCAGATATTGTTGAAATATTTGATTCATCAATGCCATGAAGACTGCTAGTGTATTTTTTAGACCAAAAGGCATGACTACATATTCATAGTGGCCATATCTACTTATGAAAGCTGACTTTAGAATATCCTCTTTACTAACTCTCAATTGGTGATATCCTGATCGCAAGTCAATGTTGGAGAACCACTGAGCTCCCCTTAATTGATAGAAAATATCATCAATGTGTGGAAGTGGATATCTATTTTTTATCGTAAATTGGTTAAGCTTACGATAATCAACACACAACACAAGAGTTCCAACTGCCTTATTTACGAACAAAACCAGTGCTGCCCATGGAGATATACTTGGTTAAATGAAACCCTTGATTTACATCTCCTCTAAATTCACTTTCAATTATTTTAATTCTGTTGGTTCCATCCTATAAGATGAAAGGAAAATAGGACTAGTCCCCAGAAGGAGATCAATCGTAAACTCCACTTCCATTAGAGGTGGTAACCTTGAGATGTTCTGGGGAAAGACATCTTGAAATTTATCCCCAACAGCTTGAAAAATAATTTCATCGATCTATGTCATTGATGCCAAAGTCAACGCTGCTAATTGGTAAAATATCGTTCCCAATATTGGTTCTAACAAGCACTTTGGACCCTTCTTTACAATCCTCTCTCCTCTAAAGAGATGCTTGATGTTGTCGTCAGTCTTGAAACTAATTGTTCTCCTAAACAGTCAATTTGAGCCTTGACCGTTATCAGCCAATCCATACCTAGGATTACATCATAGAAATCTATATCCAACATTGAGAAGTCCCCTTTTAGATCATCTCCATCAATATTTATAGCACATTCTCTTCTCCCAAAGGCTTGACATTCTCTTTCACCGAGAGGAGTTTTTAGTTTCAAAAAAGAAGGCATCATTTCTAGTTTTAAACATAGTAAGTCAACAACATGAGAATAAATGAAGTAATGCGATTCACCTATATCAAACAATATTTGAACAAAGGTGGAATTCCAATTAATCGTACATCTCACTGTAGATGGTCTAGCCTAATTATCAATAATCATCTGCTCAGCTCCATACAATTACTTCTTCACTACACTATTCTCATTGTTTCCTTGCTAAGGTTTCCCTGGTTGAGGAGTCATGGTATTTATAGAATCACCATGGATATCTATACTCTGCTGATGAGACTAATTATGCTTTCCTTATCCAGTCGAATCATACGATGCTTGCGACACCTGAGAAGTGTCTCTAGTACTTGACCTTGGAGTACTGCGATAATAACACTGACGATGTCCCATCTTATTGTAATTATGACAAGATCTCGGTTGTTCTATACAATCTCTCTTTATGTGGTCAAGAGAACCACATTAAAAACAACTTTCTTTGCTCTGGGGTTGTGGAGGAAGGTTTACAGATCTAGCTGTCTGGTTATGATTTTCACTTTCACCTTAGAAATAGGTGTCCCTTTTCCTCTTTTTCCCAATAGTTGAGTTCCCACTGTTTCCTGTAGGTATCATCATGCCACCTTTCACAGATCCTGAGATATCACATTCAGCCATAGTCACTCTGTTCACCATATCTGTATAATCTATAATACAAAGTACTGTAATCTTTGATCGGATATCCTGTCGTAGCCCTGATTCGAAGATGCATGACTTCAAAGAGGCACTTGATACAACTTTTGGTGAAAAGTGTACTAAGTTCAAGAACTTAGCCGCGTACTCTTTGACAGAGAGACTCTCTTGTTTCAGGCTGAATATGTCCGTTGTTTTCTGTATCTTGAACGCGTGAGGATATAATTGTTTGTTTAAAAATTACTCAAAATCCTCCCATGTAAGTCCTTCATCTAATTTAGACTGCACCGCTAAATCCCACCACTGATGTGAAAGACCCTTGAGCATTTACATCACCAGTTTTACCTTTATCTCTACTGGAGTGCTGATGAAGTCAAAGATATGATTCATCCTACCTAGCCACACCTCCACCTTCTTAGGTTCAGAATCCCCCTGGAAATTAGGTGGATTCTGCTTCATGAATTGGATAGTATTATCCACATGTCATGGATCATTCCTCCGGTTCCCTGTGTCCATAGCTTGAAAATCATGGACAATACTCTGAAACAGATCTTGGTTCACATGTGGTTCAAGTGCAACCACATTCTCTGCATCTTCTTCATGTTGGTTTCAACGACGCCTACTAGGTTCCATTTTCTAAACTAACAACAAACTCTGTTATTCTCACTCTCTAGCAACTATTTGTTTAGCATTTAAAATTATATCAAATCAACTATCACAATATTGTTTTCCAAAACAACCTTTTTCCCATGTTCAATTATTTTTTAAACAACTTCACAGGCTTTTGAAAATTAAACCATTTTCAAAACATGATAAGAATTTTATCATTCAAAATCGTTCATTTGAAAACCAATTTCATACTTTTCAAAAAATTAACACTTTTTTCACAACATGAATCATTCCTCGAAATGATGTATGCACTTTTAGTGGTAGTTAATTCCTCTAAATTCAAGTCATGCTCGTCTCATTGGCTAAACCCATGACAATGAGATTTCAAAATTCAAGAAGTGTCTCCAAACACTTATTTAACCAACTCCCTGGTAACTTGATGTTCAACATTAAAGGGTTAGCTACATCCTTTTATGATATATATTTCATGTTTCAACAATCCTACTCCTTTCTAAGATCCCAACCCAAGGAATATACAAGAAGATATTTCATCTCCAAAAATAGGAACATCGATGACTACTTGTTATGCAAGGACTGAACAAGCCAATACCATTTGTAGTGACTCCCCAATTCTCATGGGCTTGAGAGTACAAAGATTCATTACTAGGCCTTAAGAGACACCCCCAAGATTCCAAAGGATGGCAATAAATGCCAAAGGGTTTCAAATACAAGTGGGGGATGATTTACCATTTAATAAAAAAACCAACCAAACCTACCAACCATAACCAACATTCACTATATGATGCATGGACAAATGAAAGAAAACTCAACAACTTCATGTATCTGAAAACCACATCAAAGTAATCAACAATAGAAGAATAACCAAGTTTAAAAGTACATAACAGAAAAACTACACAAGACTCTCTCAAGACTCCATGATCCACAAGCTCCTATCTTCAAAACCTCTGAACAACCCAAACATCATGAGGTAGTTCTAAACACATGTGAAACATTACCTTTTCCCTTGTCTTGGAAGATAGCATCTGCAAAAGCACTAAAGTTACAAAGCAGGGGTGAGTATAAAACTTAGTAGGTTTTACCCAATGACATACCGACTCATGCCACTAGGATTGAAGAGTTAGCGACAATTATATAAAACTATTCATACAAAATAATTTCTAATAAATAGTTTATAACTAAATAATAACAGGTTTCCAAAACCATTCATTTCCAATGCATACAAGTGCAATTGAAATCAATTTTTCCCATCAAGATATTTTTCCAGAAAAATAACTAAACAATATTTACAACCATTCCAAAATAACCCTTTATCGGCATACCCAACCATTCCTCAAACCCATGTAAACAACCATATTTGCTACGATACGACAGTTCCATACTCATGAGCGGTTTCTCGTCGATCAACCAAGTTGTCCCAAGGTAATTGATTCCCATGAGCCATTAACCATTTGGCACTGGGCACAAGGTCATATTTCAAATGAGCCCCATGTATGAAATTCCCATGTGCCATTAAACCTTTGGAACTGAGCACAAGGTCATATTTCAACCAAGACCCATGTATGCAACATGAACGCCAACTACATATTCCCAATGATCATGCCAAAAAAACCCTTTCAAAAAAGCACCTTTTTATTGAAAACCATTTCTGTCAAAACCATTTCAATGCCAAACCATTTCAATTTCAAACCATTTCAAAAAAACATCATTTTTATTGAAAACCATTTCTATTGAAAATATATTTTTCATTAACCATTTAGAAATTCCTGAAAATCCATAATTTAAAATCATCATTTTAAATTCATGTAACTAAACCCCCTTTGCATAACTATTCACCAAGATCGTGCAATTTCACGAAAACCATAAATAATAACAAATGAAGATTTTTCCATGAATTTCACAATCAATAAACTAATTTGAATCTAAGAAAATAAATTATATCAAGATTAGTCAAGAGAGAAGCCACCTACCTTGAAGGTTTTGATGAAAATTTGACAACTGACGAAGAACGCACAAGAAAACAGGTCGATTCTCCAAGAAAGACCTTAGTTCTCTTATACTCGAAAGATCATGACTCAACATTGAATTAATTGGCATCCAAAAACGTAGATATACCCACTATAGGTTCATATATGAGATAGAATGTGTGTCGGAGAAGTAGATCTAAGAAGATCTATGAAAACAAGACAAATCCAGAAAGAGTGGTGACATACCTCAAGAATCGGACATGAAATCACCAAGGGAAGTCTCTGAGATGGCATCAACTCATGTGAGTAAGGTTCTACCGCCCTATAGGGAGAGTAATATCAAAATAGGGGCGTTTTGAAGCCAAACCGAAATATATAGAGAAAAAACGTGTAAGCTCTTAGAAAATAGGATCTAGATTTGACCTCGGCGCAAGGTTTGACCACACGGTTTGGGCCAACTGTGTATGGATCGTGTGACCTTACTTTTGGTCCCAACACTCCTTATAAAACCCAAAAACTCTCCCATCCTTCATCTTTACCCTTTTTATGGAAAAAAAAGTTTTTATGGAAACACCCCACTTTATGGAAACACCCAACTTTATGGAAATAACACACTTTATGGAAACACCAACTTTATGGAAACACCCCAATTCATGGAAACAACCCACTTTATGGAAAAAACCAACATTATGGAAACACCCAACATAATTGAAACTCTATATATTATGAAAACTCTCTATTTTAGGGAAACTCCTTTTTTTATGGAAACTCCCTATTTTTTGGAAACTCTCTATTTTATGGAAAATCCCTATTTTATAGAAACTTTCTATTTTATGGAAACTCTCTATTTAATGGAAACTCTATATTTTATGGAAACTATCTATTTTATACACACTAATTTAAAAAAATGTGAGGAAATGGGTTTTGTACCCAAAACCGGGGGTACTACACTACAACTCAAAGTGAGAGCTAAAAACATTAGGACCAATGAAACAACACTCACATTCAATTAAAAAACCCAATGTTCTAAAATACCAAAAATAGGCTAAAAGAGATCAACCTAATGATTCCAACCAAACACCCAAAGAAAACTCGTAACTCCCAACATCATCCTAAAATAAGGAATACCCTAACCTCAAACATTGAAATCACCAAAACAAATCCCACCATGGTTTGTTTGGGATCTCCATGAGCATCCATCACAAAACCCATAGTATAATCTAACCACACCACTATGGTTAGGGTCAAGTAAGACATAAAAAAGGAATCACTCTATTATAAGGGATTGAAAAATTGACTCACCATGTGCAACTTCTATGGTGGATTACCCACCATTTTAGGACTACGATCGAATAATTATTTACTATGCTAAGAAAATGTCATGAGTCATAGAGAAATTAAAATATATGAGAAATTAAATAAGGAATGAGAAACTCATAACTCTACAACATCAAGATTTATAATTTTCCAAAATGATAGTTCTATTTAAAACATTATTCTTTAAACTTCCATCACATTATCCTCATCCTAACAAAATAAAACACCATAAATTCCAACATCTAAAACATGAAACATTTACAAAAAAAGAAACATTAAACATAGACCAAATCAACACCATGTTCATCCTAATGGTCCATAAGATTCATCAACGAAGTGGAAATAGATCCATGTATCTTACTGATAACACACATGAAGATTCTTTTTAGGTTCCACATGAATCAAAATGTATTGAAGGTATTTTGTGCTTCTTAACATGATTGCTTCTTATGTCCCAAATTCCCAAAATGATGAAACAAACATAGCTTCCTACTGGATTATTCAAGTGTGTATAAAAAATGGCCTTTTTATCATTGTCTCTAATAGGATAGACACAATTTAATTCCCTTTCTTGGAACCATTACCAACACTCCCAAGGATCATCGAGACATAAACTAAATTTGGATCTCTAAATAAACCACATTATACCCTACTAGCCTTCCTCACCTAATCTTCATAATTTTTTAGGTTCAAAAAAGACACTATCTAAGGAAGTTCTAATCACAATATACTTTTAATGAATTGAGCCTTCATGTAATCATCTTCATTCAGATCTGGATGATATGAAAATAATATAGAAAAACTCTTTTCAAACTCCAACACCATTGAATCACATTGCATGATATAGTACAATTCATTACCTTTATCATCCTAATATAATCATAAAATTACTAAAGGATGAATAGAGCCTTAAATATTTCCCAAGAGTATACTTTTTATGGCTTGGTATGATTAATGGACTTATACCATTTCCTACTCAGACCATCCAGTATGAAGGATAAAAACATGTGTGTAAGAGGCTCGGGAAGACCATGATGAACCCAGATATCCGAAATGCATTGAAACTATTATTCAGTATTCCATATCTCAGACTTCCCAGAGATATGTGGAGAGTTTAACTCTGTGAATTTTCATATAAGCTCCTAATACTGAAGAATTAACTTGTAACCACTAAACACCATAACTAGGATAGAATAACGAATCTAATGTAATGGGACATTATCATTTGAAAATATTGTGGTGTAAGATCCACCAATATACCATCTCTATGATTTCTTAGAAAATAGTGGGAGTGAACACTTAAAATAAAAGAATAAAACCAAATCTGAATATAACAGAAACAAAAAATCCACGTTTCAAACATAAATAAATAACACAAACTCGAATCACTATTTAAATAACACTTATAATATTAAAAAACCATAAACAAATCCTAAAAAACACATGGAGACATCAAACAATTACTCACTCATCAAATTATCAAAATTTAATTTTAAAAACAGTTTAGAATGTAAAGTAAATCTTTTAATGTTCTTCACATACAATGGTATTCCATGAAGCATTACATATACCGAAACCAAATTTCTATTTTATGACCATGTATTCATAAAAACATATCCCAACCACACACATATAAGTATATGTAAGCATTGATAAGGAATACCAAGGGTCAAGTAAAAACACATCCATTTAAAATAATTTATAAAACAACACCAATTGATTTTTAAATCCACCCATTATTTTTAGCTAAATAATTTCAAAATTTCCAATTCAATTTTCATTATAAAATGAATAAAACCCTTTTAAATTCAAAATAATTTCTATTCTCTTTTTTCATATACCTGAGTTTTTCATTTTGGAAATATTTTTTTTATAAACCAAAAATCTTTTAAACTAAAGGGAAACATCCAAAAAACAACCTAAACCAAAAAATAATAATGGATAGAAGAAATCCAACACTCAAGGAATAAAAATACAAAAAAATCGAAGAACCATTTTTGTACAAGTTTTGGTCATATGGTTTGGAAGACCTTTCACTAACTAGGTGAGTATGATGGAGGTCATCGAAGGCAAATACATGATCTATGTGTGTTTTCCAAATTGTGAAAAGTAACTGCAAACCCCCCTAAAACCATACAAAAACCCACTCAAAGCATTTGAGTTCCTCAATAAAAACCCATAAACTCTCAAAACCCATAGTAACAATATTTTATTAGATACAAAAGCATCCTGGAACACCCTAGAAACTCAAGAATCATTTTGAATATGAGGTGATCAAGATCATACCCATTTATGGACACTTGTATTTTTAAATTCCTATCTCCACACAATCAGAAAATCCAAAATTTAAAGGGAGAAATGATCTTATTTCATTTTTCCCGGAAATAGCATGTGTCAACCCTGAACCGATCCTCAGATCCCATCCTTGACATTGCCTCCGACACATTCTTGATCCACTCGAGATGGAAACTAGTTCTAGGCATCAATAATTACTCCACTTGGAATAATCTATCCCAAATTAGAAAGTAAAATGTAACACCCAAAGTTTCCTCGGTATGTTTCCTTTCAAATAATGCAATGGCGTGCATTGTACACAACTTCGAGATTTTAACACACCATAACCAATCAAACTAGCCGTTATGAATAGTAATACCTACTTTTTGAAATTTTATAAATTCTATCTCTCAAAATGGACTTCATTTTTGGATTCGTAATATCTAAATTAGCCTAGGGTGAAATTTTGGTACTTTTTGGATAACTTTCATATTTTGATGAATAGTGAAAATTACTAAATTTTAATTAAAAACAACTTTTTTAATCAAAATAATTAATAGTGATAAATTATGAATTTGAGTTGTTTTAAAGTATATTTAGAATATATTTTTACCATTTAATATAATTTTGGTCATTGGACATAATTTTACAATTAAACCGAACATAAACAAGTGTCAATCTTTTGATAGTTATTATCTCTTAAAAACACGCTTTTTGTTTTGACAGCGGGAATTAATTTTAAATTAATTTCTGCCACTTCTGTGTTTTGAATTTAGAAAAATGGATTCCATATTTGGAATCAGGATGTTCAAATTGTGTAAATAGGTAACTTTTATTTTTAGACATTTTGAATAATTACTGCGGTAAATATTTTATTTACCATGGTTAAAGGTAAATCTGGTAAATATGGGTTAAAAAATAATATTATAATAATACTAAATTACCCTAAAACGTGTATTAACCCTATTGGTTGATACATGGTCGACCATGGGCATCTTTGGGTCTATTTTGGGACCCCATGGATCCACTTGTAAGTGATAATGACACTTTATTTTAATTAAGTTAAAATAAATACAAAAATGACACAAGCATATATCTTTTAACAAAACAATTGTTACACTGGGTTATATATGTTGGATTTTAGATTATAAGTATTCCTTAGAAAGATAAAAAGATTTCCTACATAATGATATTTTATTTATAATTTTTAGACATTAAATAAGTTAATTTATATATGACACAATGATGATGCAATAATTACTATAATAGTGAAAAATCAAAATAATTGATATTATAAATACCCAAATAAATAAAATATGAAACTTTTAATGAATTAAACTAATTTTCTAGGATAATATGATATATTAGTATTTATTTAATTGACTTTTTTTGAAGTAATAAATCTGTTATGAGTTTCACAAAAATCAACTATTGAATAGTGTCAAAATTGACATAAAAGAGTTTTTAAAACAAATATTATATTATTAATTGATATTAAATTCCTAAAAATATAAGGTTCGGCCAAGAGACTTATATCATGATAGGTGTGTCATTAATGTACCACTTTTGGGTCGCTTGTATGTATATGGTAAGTTTATTAACCATATAATATAAAAATACAAAGAGACAATGTAAAAGTGAAACTAATTAACTTAGAGTTAATACTTAAAGATAAGGTTAATATAAGTACCCAAACCTGTCTAAATTCTATTGGTTGAGTTGTTTTAGACCCATCCCCACCATAAACTTTGAATAGTAAACTTTTGAGCCATTGAAAACCGAATATGAATTTATTATAAACTAATATCTCTAGCTTTTCCAATGGTGCCCCTCACCCCTCTTATAAAAGGGCACTCCTCCTTCTCATTTCTTCACACCTTCAAAGCCCTTTGGTTCGGCCAAACCCTGACCAAATACTCTCCCAACTTCCCTCACTACAACCTAGGGGCCTTATTTTGATCAGAAAGCCAACCTAAAGAGCCCTTTTGATCAAATCAAAAGGAAGAACCCGAAGAAGAGGTAATGATTTCACCACCCTTCTCCAAGTTCATTTCTTCTTCCACTTATTCTTCCTTTGTTATTACCATTATAAAATAATAACTCCAGTATCATATATATACTGTGATGTTATTATAAATATGGTACAACCATATTCAGTATTCTATCCATCCTTTGAATAACATGTCACCATACGTGCGTACGTACGACTTACCGTCTCCACGTCGTGGTGTAATTGTTATTCAATATATTATTATTTGGATGGGTATAATAATGATGTGTAACTCATGTAAATAATAAATATAACATGATAATGATTCTGTATATATGATATAAAATCCAATTATATATTATTTTAATATCAAAAGAATGATATTGTCGCTCGTGCGTATGTACGGACTACCGTCTCCACGAACGCGATGAGATTCATTGTCCATCATATCCATTCAAGTATAATTATCATTTGATGATTTAAAAATAGTATCTAAGGACTTGATATCATTCTGGATATGAATAATATACATCCCATTAATAACGAATATGGCTCACATAACAAAGAATATAAAGTAAAATGAACCCGTTAACACCCGAAATGACGATAATTCTAAGATATTATTAACAAATCAATATTAAAAGATCATATATGATATAATATTAAAGTAAATGATTCTTTTATAATTCAATAACAATTATTTCACCATTATACAGGAGGTAAACCTACCATCGACCAAGGAAAAAGTACAAAGTAAGGGATTTTCTTATCTCACATTCAATTCCGTGAGATTTCCATTATTCGCCACTAAATTATTGAAAGTGGTGTATTGTGTACTGGCATTTGATATATATATTATCATGATTATCTTTATATTCATGTTATTCTGTAAATCATTTGGTGGTTATTAACTTTTGGCCATATGACTCAGTTGATTAACGTGGTAAGGGATTTTCTTATCTCACATTCAATTCCGTGAGATTTCCATTATTCGCCACTAAATTATTGAAAGTGGTGTATTGTGTACTGGCATTTGATATATATATTATCATGATTATCTTTATATTCATGTTATTCTGTAAATAATTTGGTGGTTATTAACTTTTGGCCATACGACTCAGTTGATTAACGTGGTAAGGGGTTTCTTATCTCACTTTTAATTTCGTGAGATTTCCATTGATCACCACTTAATTATTGCATGTGGTGTATGTGTACTGCCCATGATTGTATTCATTGTGTAATATACTTTAATTTATGGGTATTTACATCATTATGGTATGATACTTCTTTCATGGGTGTATGTTTCGTATGTTACCTTATCGGTAAGGGAATTTGAGATTTCAATTCCCACTCATTTGGCTTTACGCATATTTCATTGATTATATTACTCCATGATTATGTGTGGAATCACTATTCATTTTATTATGTCACAATTTCCACTCCCCTTCCTGTGGATATAAGTTTGATACACATAATCACTCATTGGTAATTCTCAAGTCATTGATATGAATTTGATAAGAGTAATTTTAACTCATTCACCATTTGTTGAGTTAAACATCCAATTCGTTGGTGTTGTTTTTACAAGAATATGTGTGAATATCCTTTGATTGTTTTACACTGAATATCCAATCATATTTAGTGTATTTATATTTGTCACACATAATTATGTCTTTGATTTATCCTTAACCTAAGGATACGACCTTTATGAGAGATTTCATCTCAATTTACATTCCATTGAGACTTCTTTGTTGATATACACCAAATCACTTTTATGTGGTGTATATAATGTACTTTGACATAGTATATCATGAATCCCTTTATTCTCATGATATTACAATGTTTTGATTACCTCAATTATTTGTATTCAAGTGTCTCTTTTTGTTATAATCTCTAACTAAAATACCATTTTTAAATGTTTTAAAGACTTATTCTTCTAAATCTTGCTCATTAATGTCCATGTTTTAAAAATGGTTTTAAGGATTTATTTATATGGACATTAAAGTTTTAGAAATTAAAACTCCTTTTAAAAAGTTTCAAAGTGGTATGGGACACTTTGATTCAAAAATCTATTTTAAATGGATTCTTGAAAAATATTGTGACTTTTGAATGATTTCAAGAAAAGGGGGATATTTCTCTCAAATTGTTTTGATGATTATTTTCATCTATGTCAACATCCTTCATTATTCTTGATTGAGGTTAATGTGATACAATAAAATCTTCCATATTATATCGAATGAGTTATGTTTGACTGTGGATGTGTTATTTTTATAGCATTCATGGTTTATGAGTAAAGTATTGACATTTTGTATGTTAGTTCCAATAAGAATGTTTATGTTATATTTCAACCTTTACTTCATATGAATGTGTTGGACAAGTATGTTCCAGGTTGGGGACTGGTTAAAGTAAGCCCTCCAGGTTGGGGACTGGTAAAAGTAAGCCCTCCAGGTTAGGGACTGGTAAAAGCAAGCCCTCCGGTTTGGTCTCCGGTTATTAGAGGCACTCCGGGTTGGGTTCCGGTTACAGTTAGCCCCAAGGTCTTGGGACGAGGACTTGAAAAGAAATTAAAGTTTAGAATTATGCATTCCATCATTATGAAAGTGGTTATTTTGCATGTGATTATTCGATTAGTAGAATATCCATGTGAATAAGTAAATGGCATTATTTCATTTTACTTTTTCCATACTATGTTGAAGTTCAAGTTTAAAAGGATTTTGTTTTAGTAATGAATTTCCTTAAATGTTTATGCTTATTTTGAATGTTCTTCTATATTGTTATCCTTACTGGGAATTTGAGCTCACCCCTTTTCTATGTTTATTTTCCCCAGGATGTGAAGAAGTAAGTTATGAATGACCTGCAGGGATATTATGAGGGGATAATAGTGTGGACTGTGGAAACATTATGTTGTTGTATTAGTTTTTCATTTTATGATGTAATGTAAAACTTATGAATATATCTAGTGTTTCCAAGGCTACTAAACCAATCGGTCTTTCGAGATTTGATCTTTCTTGTGATCATGCCAATGTTATGTAATAATGCACTGACTCCGGGTAACTGGGGTCGGGGCGTTACAGTTGGTATAAGAGGAAGTTTAGTACAAACCTTGGAAGCTATATTTAGATAAACTCTGATTAGAGCACGTAGACCTAAGATGAACTTTGAGGATTAGTATAGAAGAATTTCCTAGAATTTTGGTATTGTAATGATTTTGTGAGTTTTCCAAGCAATACATCCATGTCTGGATACGAGCAGGTAGAGGTGGCTCTGGCACAAATGTACCTAGGGGTAAAACCCGAAAACACCGCTTTGAGCTAGACTCGAACGGGAACTGGTACATGACAACGGGCCTTGCTGCACTCTTGGTTACGACACTCCCGGGGGATATGCTTTGGTAAATTCACAAGATTAGTATAAACCATTATTAATGGAATACAAAAAAATGCCCCTAAGAATATATGTCGGCAAATAGATAGTGGATAATGTAGATTTTAACATAAGGTACCCCAAGTTAGGATATATTGTTCAATTACAAGATTATCCTATTATGTCTTTTTTTTATTCCTATTAGATAAGTATTCAAAAACCCTAATTGTATTTTATTTTGTTAGTTGAAACATGGAGGGAGCAAGATCACGAACAACTCTTCTCTCTCTTCCTGAAGAACTACTTACAATTATTATCCAGAAGTCATGCGCAGACGATGTTGAAACTTTTTCAAATGTCCAAGTTACATGCAAACAACTTTATGAGACATCCAATACCTCTAGCATTGCACGATTCTTTCAAGGATCAAGTACCGACTGTGGGATAATGTTGCGCTCTCAACTTTCTTACCACGCTAAGCGTGGGAAGTACCATCAGGGTCTTTTCAAATTATTCACTTTATCTCAAAATTACGATGCACTAAATGATTTTCTAGATGCTGCAGAAGAGGGAGACCTTCGAGCAGCCTATATGTATCAAATTATATATTTATGTCTTTTGGGATATACGAAAACTGATTTACCAAAACCTTATTTTGAAATATTTGAAGATGAATCACTGAGAATTTTTCTAAAAAAACATGTTAAAGACGATGTCTCCAAATTATATATAAGAAATACCTATTTTTTATGATGCATCGATGCTTCCATAGATATAATCTAAAATGGATGAGGAGTTTTTGGGTAAAGGAAGTAGATGATTTGGAAAAATTCCTGAGGTACCATTGTGACACATGAACGCATTCTACCAAAAGGAAAATCCGCCTAGTCTCTCCAGAGTTCATGTTGTGATCCACATATCTCTAGTGACAAAATACATGCCTGACCCAACGCATGTACTCACCTATGAAGAATTATAACTGGAACCAGATCTATCTTATTGTGGAGAGCCTATCAGAATTCTTCATACCAAAGATCAAGTGTTGAGAAACCAGATGACTCGTCTGGTAAAAGATCTATGGAGAAATCATAAGATGGAAGAGGCAATGTGGGAACCCGAGGAACATATGATGAAGAACCTATGTGGAAATAAATGGATGGTGAAATGTTTAAAAGTGTTAGTGCTCTTTATTGATGGGTTTACTTTGAAATAATTTTCTCTTGTATTTGTAACCCCGCAGTTTACCATGTGAGAATGATATTTGAGGAAGAATTGTCTCTTCTCTTGTGGATATAGGTATAAATAACCATTTGGTTTTATATGATCATTGGGGTTTGAGAAAATTATAAGTTATTATAATTTGGGATAAAAATGCAAAGTATGATATAACATTTGTGATTAAATTATGTTATTTTGAGGAATTTATCTCATTTTGGTAATATTATAAAATATAGTTTTTGAAAAAGGACAACACGTAGACCGTGTGACAACCCATCGCGTCGGACAAAGATGTGGGAATCGAACCCACAACCAAAGTGCGATTGGGATTTATCGCCTACCACTGGACTACGTGAAGTCCCTGGTTAATGTGACTATTTTTTTTTGTTAAATGATTTTATTGATCAATAATAAGATGATTTGGGTTCTTATGTCTTATCAAATGAATACCCTTGGTATAGGAAAATGATTTGGTGATTAAGTGATAAATGCTATTTTGGAAGATGTTCGCTTTGTTGGAAACACTATATGCCCAAGGAAAATAGAATACAATGGGGTTTCATTTGTAGAGTAATGGTGGATTTTTATCTACGTTTTTATTGTTTATTTATAGTGATTTGGGTTATTTATGGAAATTATTAATCTATAACAGAGAATATGTGATGATGTTAATTACTTTTAAGTATGTGACTTTAAGAGTATATGATGTCATTTGGAGATACAATGTAACATGGGAGACTACATAATCAAATTCTTCTATGATTTGGGTTTCAATATTAGTTTGGATTATATTAAAGGATTTTAAGGACAATTGGTTATTGAATGGTATCTATTTAACTTTGGGGTATTGTTGGTTTAATTTTAGAAATTAAGATTAGTGCATATTTATCTCAATGAATATCCTTTTGGGGGATCATTAGATCATTCACTAACCATTTTGGTTTTGATTAATCTTCAAAGACAATGTAAATATATGGTTTATCCTGCATGGATCATGTGATTCTATAGAAGTTTATTCTAGCTCTTCCAGTGTGACCAAGTCTTCTTGAATACTCATCGTTTAAAAAAAAATTGAGTTAGTGGTGGAAATTTATTAAAGAATCAAAATTTACATAAAATGTAAGTATATCTCATAATGTTCTTAGTCAATATCATAAATGAATTCATCTTCCTTATGTAATGTAACTTTAAAAAAAATGTTGTCCGTTTACTTTCCTACTAGGAGACTAATGGTCGTTTGTCCCAACAAAAGTTTGTGGTTTTCTCATTGTTAACTTTCTCATGATCATGATTTCTATCCCTCTCCATCAGAACTTGACACTTAGTTTATCATCCATATCCATGTTTTCTTACATGGAATCCTAGTATGGGTTATCTTGGATGACCCTTATACCTCTCTTTCTTTCTTTTAAAGTGATAGTTTTATTGGCTCTTTTTCCGATGTGGGACTTTCCATTATATTCCCAAGAAAAATTTTAAAAATTGCGAGGATGCAATTTATTGAAGGAGGGGAGAATGTAACACCCCAAGTTTCCTCGGTATGTTTCCTTTCGAATAATGCAATGGCGTGCATTGTACACAACTTCGAGATTTTAACACACCATAACCAATCAAACTAGCCGTTATGAATAGTAATACCTACTTTTTGAAATTTTATAAATTCTATCCCTCAAAATGGACTTCATTTTTGGATTCGTAATATCTAAATTAGCCTAGGGTGAAATTTTGGTACTTTTTGGATAACTTTCATATTTTAATGAATAGTGAAAATTACTAAATTTTAATTAAAAACAACTTTTTTAATCAAAATAATTAATAGTGATAAATTATGAATTTCAGTTGTTTTAAAGTATATTTAGAATATATTTTTACCATTTAATATAATTTTGGTCATTGGACATAATTTTACAATTAAACCGAATATAAACAAGTGTCAATCTTTTGATAGTTATTATCTCTTAAAAACACGCTTTTTGTTTTGACAGCGGGAATTAATTCTAAATTAATTTCTACCACTTCTGTGTTTTGAATTTAGAAAAATGGATTCCATATTTGGAATCAGGATGTTCAAATTGTGTAAATAGGTAACTTTTATTTTTAGACATTTTGAATAATTACTGCGGTAAATATTTTATTTACCATGGTTAAGGGTAAATCCGGTAAATATGGGTTAAAATATAATATTATAATAATACTAAATTACCCTAAAACATGTCTTAACCCTATTGGTTGATACATGGTCGACCATGGGCATATTTGGGTCTATTTTGGGACCCCATGGATCCACTTGTAAGTGATAATGACACTTTATTTTAATTAAGTTAAAATAAATACAAAAATGACACAAGCATATATCTTTTAAAAAAACAATTGTTACAGAGGGTTATATATGTTGGATTTTAGATTATAAATATTCCTTAGAAAGATAAAAAGATTTTCTACATAATTATATTTTATTTATAATTTTTAGACATTAAATAATTTAATTTATTTATGACACAATGATGATGCAGTAATTACTATAATAGTGAAAAATAAAAATAATTGATATTATAAATACCCAAATAAATAAAATATGAAACTTTTAATGAATTAAACTAATTTTATAGGATAATATGATATATTAGGATTGATTTAATTGACTTTGTTCGAATTAATCAATCTGTTATGAGTTTCACAAAAATCAACTATTGAATAGTGTCAAAATTGACATAAAAGAGTTTTTAAAACGAATATTATATTATTAATTGATATTAAATTCCTAAAAATCTAAGGTTCGGCCAAGAGACTTATATCATGATAGGTGTGTCATTAATGGACCACTTTTGGGTCTCTTGTATGTATATGGTAAGTTTATTAACCATATAATATAAAAATACAAAGAGACATTGTAAAAGTGAAACTAATTAACTTAGAGTTAATACTTAAAGATAAGGTTAATATAAGTACCCAAACCTGTCTAAATTCTATTGGTTGAGTTGTTTTAGACCCATCACTACCATAACCTTTGAATAGTCAACTTTGGAGCCATTGGAAACCGAATATGAATTTATTATAAACTAATATCTCTAGCTTTTCCAAAGGTGCCCCTCACCCCTCTTATAAAAGGGCACTCCTCCTTCTCATTTCTTCACACCTTCAAAGCCCTTTGGTTCGGCCAAAACCTGCCCAAATACTCTCCCAACTTCCCTCACTACAACCTAGGGGCCTTATTTTGATCAGAAAGCCAACCTAAAGATCCCTTTTGATCAAATCAAAAGGAAGAACCCGAAGAAGAGGTAATGATTTCACCACCCTTCTCCAAGTTCATTTCTTCTTCCACTTCTTCTTCCTTTGTTATTACCATTATAAAATAATAACTCCAGTATCATATATATACTGTGATGTTATTATAAATATGGTACAACCATATTCAGTATTCTATCCATCCTTTGAATAACATGTCACCATACGTGCGTACGTACGGCTTACCGTCTCCACGTCGTGGTGTAATTGTTATTCAATATATTATTATTTGGATGGGTATAATAATGATGTGTAACTCATGTAAATAATAAATATAACATGATAATGATTCTGTATATATGATATAAAATCCAATTATATATTATTTTAATATCAAAAGAATGATATTGTCGCTCGTGCGTATGTACGGACTACCGTCTCCACGAACGCGATGAGATTCATTGTCCATCATATCCATTCAAGTATAATTATCATTTGATGATTTAAAAATAGTATCTAAGGACTTGATATAATTCTGGATATGAATAATATACATCCCATTAATAAAGAATATGGCTCACATAACAAAGAATATAAAGTAGAATGAACCCGTTAACACCCGAAATGACGATAATTCTAAGATATTATTAACAAATCAATGTTAAAAGATCATATATGATATCATATTAAAGTAAATGATTCTTGTATAATTCAATAACAATTATTTCACCGTTATACAGGAGGTAAACCTACCATCGACCAAGGAAAAAGTACAAAGTAAGGGATTTTCTTATCTCACATTCAATTCCGTGAGATTTCCATTATTCACCACTAAATTATTGAAAGTGGTGTATTGTGTACTGGCATTTGATATATATATTATCATGATTATCTTTATATTCATGTTATTCTGTAAATCATTTGGTGGTTATTAACTTCTGGCCATACGACTCAGTTGATTAACGTGGTAAGGGATTTTCTTATCTCACATTCAATTCCGCGAGATTTCCATTATTCGCCACTAAATTATTGAAAGTGGTGTATTTTGTACTGGCATTTGATATATATATTATCATTATTATCTTTATATTCATGTTATTATGTAAATCATTTGGTGGTTATTAACGTTTGGCCATACGACTCAGTTGATTAACGTGGTAAGGGGTTTCTTATCTCACTTTTAATTTCGTGAGATTTCCATTGATCACCACTTAATTATTGCATGTGGTGTATGTGTACTGCCCATGATTGTATTCATTGTGTAATATACTTTAATTTATGGGTATTTACATCATCATGGTATGATACTTCTTTCATGGGTGTATGTTTCGTATGTTACCTAATCGGTAAGGGAATTTGAGATTTCAATTCCCACTCATTTGGCTTTACGCATATTTCATTGATTATATTACTCCATGATTATGTGTGGAATAACTATTCATTTGATTATGTCATAATTTCCACTCCCCTTCCTATTGATATAAGTTTGATACACATAATCACTCATTGGTAATTCTCAAGTCATTGATATGAATTTGATAAGAGTAATTTTAACTCATTCACCATTTGTTGAGTTAAACATCCAATTCGTTGGTGTTGTTTTTACAAGAATATGTGTGAATATCCTTTGATTGTTTTACACTGAATATCCAATCATATTTAGTGTATTTATATTTGTCACACATAATTATGTCGTTGATTTATCCTTAACCTGAGGATACGACCTTTATGAGAGATTTCATCTCAATTTACATTCCATTGATACTTCTTTGTTGATATACACCAAATCACTTTTATGTGGTGTATATAATGTACTTTGACATAGTATATAATGAATCCCTTTATTCTCATGATATTACAATTTTTTGATTACCTCAATTATTTGTATTCAAGTGTCTCTTTTTGTTATAATCTCTAACTAAAATACCATTTTTAAATGTTTTAAAGACTTATTCTTCTAAATCTTGCTCATTAATGTCCATGTTTTAAAAATGTTTTTAAGGATTTATTTATATGGACATTAAAGTTTTAGAAATTAAAACTCCTTTTAAAAAGTTTCAAAGTGGTATGGGACACTTTGATTCAAAAATCTATTTTAAATGGATTCTTGACAAATATTGTGACTTTTGAATGATTTCAAGAAAAGGGGGATATTTCTCTCAAATTGTTTTGATGATTATTTTCATCTATGTCAACATCCTTCATTATTCTTGATTGAGGTTAATGTGATACAATACAATCTTCCATATTATATCGAATGAGTTATGTTTGACTGTGGATGTGTTATTTTTATAGCATTCATGGTTTATGAGTAAAGTATTGACATTTCGTATGTTAGTTCCAATAAGAATGTTTATGTTATATTTCAACCTTTACTTCATATGAATGTGTTGGACAAGTATGTTCCAGGTTGGGGACTGGTTAAAGTAAGCCCTCCAGGTTGGGGACTGGTAAAAGTAAGCCCTCCAGGTTAGAGACTGGTAAAAGTAAGCCCTCCGGTTTGGTCTCCGGTTATTAGAGGCACTCCGGGTTGGTGTCCGGTTATTAGAGGCACTCCGGGTTGGGTTCCGGTTACAGTTAGCCCTAAGGTCTTGGGACGAGGCCTTGAAAAGAAATTAAAGTTTAGCATTATGCATTCCATCATTATGAAAGTGGTTATTTTGCATGTGATTATTCGATTAGTAGAATATCCATGTGAATAAGTAAATGGAATTATTTCATTTTACTTTTTCCATACTATGTTGAAGTTCAAGTTTAAAAGGATTTTGTTTTAGTAATGAATTTCCTTAAATGTTTATGCTTATTTTGAATGTTCCTCTATATTGTTATCCTTACTGGGCATTTGAGCTCACCCCTTTTCTATGTTTATTTTCCCCAGGATGTGAAGAAGTAAGTTATGAATGACCTGCAGGGATATTATGAGGGGATAATAGTGTGGACTGTGGAAACATTATGTTGTTGTATTAGTTTTTCATTTTATGATGTAATGTAAAACTTATGAATATATCTAGTGTTTCCAAGGCTACTAAACCAATCGGTCTTTCGAGATTTGATCTTTCTTGTGATCATGCCAATGTTATGTAATAATGCACCGACTCTGGGTAACTGGGGTCGGGGCGTTACATAAAAAATAAAAACATGATAAAAAACAATAATAGAAATGAAAAGGAATATAAATAAACATTCCTCCATTTGACCAAATGGGTCACCAACATATCTGGAACTAATATCGTTCAATGATTGATCTACGTAGCATACTAAACATAATGATGAAAATGATATAGGCATGAGCACTGAGATTATTAGTAGGGATTCCAAAATGGAAACCATTACCTATTCCATAAATTTAATGATAAAATCATTTCATACTAGTTTGAAATATAAATATATTAAAATAGGTTGTTCCTTTTCTTTTTTAAATAATTTTGCAAGAAGATAGATCTTAAAACCCATTTTCTGTTTTTATTGCCAATTTTTTCCCAAGAATCAAAGACTTTCAAAAACCCTAATTATATGAAATAGAATATTACAAAAGAAAAATTATAGTAGAAATAAAAAAAGTATAAATCCATTAATAAAGGTGCTAAAAAAAATAGAGGAATATAGAGTGTGTGTAAAACATGTATCATGGGATCTTAGGAACTAGTTAACGAGGCCTAAGTAATAATCATAAACATTCATATAATCAAAATATACCATTTTTCATTACCCACAATCAACTTTCCCTATCACTAAGCATAACCCTCACTAGATCGACTGAGGGGCATATCCCACGTGAAGACAAGTACATCCCAGGGCAACTAGTCAGAGCATAATACTAAACAAGTGAAACATGTGTAAACAGGGAACCATCCTAATTACTGATGGATTCTTATGATATAAAAATTGAAGTGAGTTTTTATCAATCTATCATATACATATATATCAAATTCATTAAAAAAAATAAACCATTCACTTTCTCTCCTACGAACTCCCTTTAATCATATTACCTTTTTTCCTTTCCATGATACATAAACAATCCACACACCCCATACCGAGCTTACATCACATATCACACATTTAGAACACACCACATTTCCAATACAAGGTTCATTTTTTAAGAGGTGTTTTAATTTCCATTAAATAATTCAAAGTGCCAACCAATATTCATCATTTAAAATCGAAACCCAGTTTTTTTTAGAAAAATAGTTTCTCCTAAGGCTTTCAAGTTCCAAAACCCGCACATCACATAAAAACACATTTAACCCACCAATATATATATATACCACTTGTACCAATGTAAATTCTCTCATTTCCATGACCAATTGTGTTCAATGATGGCACATATATATGTATCCATGCATCTGTATATGGATAAGTCACATTTGATACTTCAAAGGATTAGAAATTAGTTAGGGGGATTTTCGATAATGATAATATACCTATGGGCCTTAGTCGAAAACCTGTTGAAAGACTAAAACAAAATCAACATAAACAACTTTATAATAAAAACCATATTTAAACCTAATAAATCACCCAATATGGATGCAGTTTTAAAATAATCTTGTAAACATTATTTAATAAAAAGAACCCAAAACATGATTGTGAGGTAAATGTAGAAAACATAAAATAACAAACTCCTTTCATTACCAAACTTTTATACAATTTACTTACTACATAATATAATGAAAAAATATAATAAACCAATCATGACGTAGTGTATTTAATCTCAAAGTATCATACATAGGGTAACCTACCTTTGGTTGAAGAGAAACTTGTTTCCTAAGATATGGGATACCCAAACCCATCTCAGTCGAGTTGAAGGAGCCATGAAGGATAAGAGGAAACACTAGCCTCATAGATGACCACAAAAATCATACCATAAAAACCCCTATGGTTATCCAAACTCATTCCACTATGAGGAAGGGAATAAACAGGAAAAATAATTTTATGAAGGAGGAGGTATTTTCACTTTAGATGATCACACCAATAAACTAGAGTAGAATCATTTAGAAGAGGATACTGTAGGAAGAGGGGGTGGATAACACGAGGTGAACCCCCTAGGGGAAGGTTCATGATGAGAGAGGGAGTGGGGAAAGGGAGATGCCACCATTTGGGGTTTTAATATACAAAGGGAAAAATAGGAATTGTATTATTTAAAAAAAATTAAACATATGCATGATGAACACATATTTATGGAAGCAATGTGTTTTACGATCAACTTTGTAAAAATTTTAAACACCCTCATAAAGACTGTGCACAGATTCTACTAATCATGTTCTAACCATTCACCTATACTGAAAATCCATAAATATTAAAATTATAACCCGTCCTGACCCAAAAAAAAATCAGAATAATGGGAAAATATAATTAAATACCAATAGAAAATTACTAATTTATGGTTGCGGTGTGAGAAGAATCCTTATTGGACATGTAGAACTTAAAACCATTATCCATAACCTCAGGATTTGAAACATAAGAAACAGTGAGATCATATTATCAATAATGGTCAATAGGTTATATATGAGTGATCACATAGACATACCATGAGAAAAATGGAACGATAACATGTTATTAAAATTGTAAACACATTCCTAGAATATCATAGATCATAATTTTGATTAATTTCATAAATAATGGAAGTTTATAACACATGAATCATAAAGGAATCACGAAACATGATCCATGAGAGAATAAAATTTGATGAAGAAATAAGTTTTTTTCATATACATAATCATATAAAATAATTTATATAGTTATGTAACACTTCCATGACTATCATAGTGGATGTGACACCCGTTATATCACTAGCATGTCTACTTTTTAGATTTACATACCCATTTAGGCATGACATGGAGTTCTCATATGTTAGGAATCAAAAATGTGGATTCTTGGGAATATAGAACAAGGTTCATGGTTAGCATAATATTATTATAAACATATAGATAACCTTTGACAGGGCTGCAAGGGGTGAAAATTCAGTTTTGTATGATTTAACCATGGTTTTTCAAATAGAACAACTCCTAAGAGTAACTGTGTGGATCGATTTTTGCAAAGATAGTAGCTCCTCATAGTTAGGGTATAGTTTTCCTAATTGTGTTTCCAAACCATATTTCATATCTAGATAAGTTAAAAATTAATGTTTTACCAAAATTCCACTGTCAATTTTTCAATTTGTTGGCTGTAATTTATCATCCCCATCACGTATATCCCCTCTCCATTGGTGGGGGGGATTTTATTCTTATTTAACGGGGGATTTATCAATAGTTTTGATAATTTGGATTGAGGTAAGTATAAATAGATATGGTTTTCTAATTCCATCCCCATTCATCATGCATGTTCATCCATTTTTTTGGATGTGTGGAATCTTAAGAGTTTTTGGATGAATATATGTTTTAAAAAAGTTTTTTTGTTTATTTTTCTTATAGATTAGATATATGAGGCCTTGATTTATCTCTCATTAGAAATTTAAATTGGAGGAAATGATATTTGTACCAAATCCATGTTAGGGGTCTCTATTTATGGGATATCTTTATAGATTACATTTAAATTGGGAATCACCTTCTGTTTTCATTTGTTTAATTTCAAAATAAATAATTTTGGCTGATTTTATGATGTGACTGATGTTGTGGTTTGGTAATTATGGTGTTTGAAATAGGTTTTCCAAATGGGGGTGGCATGTGTGTGCCCTGTATATTTGATAAAATGGCACAAATTGATCTATTGGTTTCAAGTTGATTCTTAATATGTCATTAAAAATGGTTTTTTCCTTGTTGACTATTTTTTGATGAAATGGGATTGTTTCATTATGAAATTCTCATGTGTGATTTTTTGATTTATATAGAACATATTGTGATGATGTGGGAATGTAGTAGCACCTAGGATAACTAGAGTTTGAGCCAGAGGTTTGTTTGATGGATAGTGTGAGCCTACATAGGGAAGACCATGCAAGATTCAATTTTGGTTTCCAAAGGACAATGAGAGACTTTGAGTAAGAAGACCAAGTGAGATTCGATTATTAGTTTTTGAGAGATAATGATAGATCTTTGATTTGAGTCTGAGGAAAGACACTATTTCTTCCACAATTTCATAGCTAAGAATCAATCTTGTTAGACTCACTCATGATAGGACTGGTTGTTAGAACCCTAGGTTCACATTTCTCATTAAGAATGGGTTTATATTCTTTTTTAATTTTATTAGTGCCCCATTTTATGTGAGGATATGTGTTAAGCCCACTTCCATTTCCATTTATATGGTCACATGATGATGATGAGGTTTAATATCACACTTGATATGCCTTGTTGGATATGTTGAGAATGATGTACCTTGTGGCCTTGTTTATTTATTTATTTGAGTTTTGGTTGTACATTATTTGGAAAAACATGTTTTGTTTCAAAAGGGAACACAAAGGTATTATAAAGGCTCATTTAAAATCTTTTTTTTCAATGTGATTTAGTTTTGAAATAGAGTTCTGAAACTATTTTATTTTTTCATCGGAAAAAGTTTTAAATAGACACATAGTGGTATCCTACTTGGTTATGTGTAGTATTAGAAATTGGTGCATTTTCAACTAGTCATTTGCAACGGGATCTAATCGCAAATACCCTTTTGTGATGGGATCCCACCGTAAATGACATGTTGTAGAGAACTATGTCACAAATATTGTTTTTTGCGATGACCTGTCATAAAAATTAAATATTTGCGATGAGATTCCCACCAATCTCAAACAACTTCGTCATGTTGTTTAAATACGTTATTGCAACAGCCCGTGGCAAATACTTATTGCGATAGGACCTTCGTAAATACTATTAGCGACAGTTATCGTCGCAAAAAAGTCACAAATACTATTTGCGATGGGCCCATCGAAAATACTTTACAAAATGATAATAATAAAATAATATTAATATTAATGAAATAAAAATAATAATTTTAGTAAATTAAATTAAATTACAAAATAATTAAATAAAATTCATATAATAATAGTTAAAATAATATTATTAATATGATAAAAATAATATTATTAATATTAATATTATTTGTACAATATAAAATTATAAAATTATAAAAACCTCAATATTCATGGAAAATATAATAAAATGATAAATATAAAATAATCATAATTAATAATTTAAAAAATAATAAAAATAATAAAAAGAAAATAATAATTTATATTTAATAAAATAATAAAACAGAATAAAAAATAATAATAAAAAATAATATTATAAAAATAATTAATTTTTTTAAAAAAATAATAAAAAATTTAATATCTACAACAATATAAAAAATGAACTATATAAAAATGTAGATAGTTAATATTACAAATAAAATTTACATTAAAATGATTGTTCATACAAAATAAATAGATCACTGAGGGGAGGGTCATTCTTATGAGATGGTGGATGTAACTCCATCCCTAAACCACGAGTCATACACCACATGTCCTCTAACTGCTCATGCTCCTGCTGTTGCCACCATCGACACATCTTCTCCTTCAACTCCTCCTCCTACTGCTGATGTCAAAGGAACTCTTCATTTTCATGCTGCTTCCATTGACACATCTGCTCCTTCTCCCTTTCCATACTCTCTATAAGCTCACACTAAGCTCACAGTTACTTACTACTACAAATATGGCCTTTATCAGTGTAAGAAAAGTCAATTAACAGCGCTAAAAAATGTTTTTAATCGAGGAAAGGATAAAGGGGGGTCTCTTTCATCAGCGCTCTGAAAAGCACTGATAAAGGCCCCTTTTATCACCACTAAAAGAAGAGATAATAAAAGGGACCTTTTATCAGTGCTTTGTTTTAGGGCTGATAAAAGACCCCTTTTATCAGCGCTAATAAAAGTTGAAAAAATATTAAAAAAAATAAATAAAAAAATATTTTTTCAATTTTAGGGGGCTTCAACAGCGCTTGAAGCCCCCATTTAATAGCACCCACTGCCCATGGTATCCCACGCACGCCTCGTGCAAGCTCTACCCTGCCCCACCCTCTTTAACAGCACTAGGTGATTTCCCTCACCTGCGCGCGCGACCTGCCTCCCCCAGGATTCTAACTCGAGACCTCTTGTCTGCGTTCCTAAGCCTTTACCACTCCAACTTATTTATTTTCTTTACATTTATTAATATATCTAGTTATTTAAATACATATTTAGTTATATTTACTCATATATTAATATATATGTATATTTATTTATATTAATATATATATATGTATATTAATATATATATATATAGTTATATTAATATATACATATATATTTAGTCATATTAATATATACATATATTTAATTATATATATATATATATATTAATATATATATATATATATATATTTAGTCATATTAATATATACATATATATTTAGTCATATTAATATATACATATATTTAATTATATTAATATATATATATATATATTAATATATATATATTTATATCTATTTATATATATATATATATTTAGTTATAATTTTTTATCTGTATATTTATTTGTATATTAATATATATTAATATATATTTATACGACTATTTTTAAATAAATTTATAAAATATGTTTCTTATGTGTGTTTTTATAAATAAACAAATACATACATACATACATATATACAACAAACACACACAGATATATATTATATGTATATCTATAGGAATAATTATACATATTTATATATATTTACAAATATTATATATTAATATGTATATACAAAAGTACTAGAAATGGGGTTTTGAAAAACCTATCAAATCACAGAGTCACTAAAAAAGACATAACTTCTTCTTCGGGTGTCCATTTCAGCTCCATGAATAGTAAAACTGACGTTCATGGAACGAACTACGATAACATAGGTTATAGAGGCTGAATAGACATAGATCAGAAGTCATGACTATTTTAATAAAAATTTGACAGGGGTCCGGACATAGATTCTGAGTTTTGGAGGCCTTCTGGTGGTTTTTTTGGATTTTAGGTCCTAGAAATGGTTGAGACTATGTCTCAGGCATTTTTTTTGTATATCTCTTCGATGCCTTTGATTGGATACGTGGTAGAGCCCTAACGGACACCCAAAGTGAAAGTTATGTCCATTTGAAGTTGGACTTTTATTTTGGAGTACTATAACTGATATATCTTTTGTTCCTACGATCTTATAACTGTTTTGACTAGATGTGTTCGTTCCTCATTTCACGATCTTTGATTTGACTAGTCGTGGCACTCAAATGGAATACCGGAGCAGAAGTTATACCCTTTTTAGTGAGTTGCTGGTTTCTTAGGGTTTTCAGAGATATGAGAGTTGCACAATTTCAAACGACAATAACTTCTGCTCCGATTGTCTGTTTTGGCTCTACCACATATCAAATCGAATCTTGCAAAAAGTTACACACTACGTTTATTATTGAAACCCATTCTCACGTGCTTTGAGGTTCAAAAAGGACCAAAAACCCTCTGAACGATCATAAGCTTGGCTCCGGGGGCTAGTTTTGCCATAACATTTGCTTCGGGTGTTCATTTTTCATTAACCACATATCAAATAAAATCTTACGACTATACCTACAATACGGTGAAAATTGTAACACCTTCTCATATTCTTCTTGGTACAAAAAGGTCATTAATCCCTACAAACAGCCATACTTTCTTCTCTAGGGTATCCATTTTGGGTCTATGAAATATCAAATCAATATAAAAATATTATAAAAAGTATTTATTTTATTTATATAAATATAAATATATACATATATCAATATATTATTTTTTATGAATTTTTTTTCTGAAACATACACATTTATCAGCACTAGGAAAATGTGTGCTGATAAAACCCCCCTTTATCAGCGCTAAAAAAGTGCAGATAAAGGGGGGGGGGCTTTATGAGAGCCAAAAAAAAGCACTGATAAAGGGTCACTTTTAACATCTCTTTTTTTACACTGTTAAATGTTCCCTTTATCAGTGATTTTTATTAGCGTTGATAAAGGCCCCACCTTTATCAGCGATTTTTTTAGCACTGATAAAGGGTGGCATGGAAACCCAGTTTTGTGGTAGTTACTCTTGATATTGTGTAGCAGATGATGATGAATCTCCATGATATCCTCTAGAGATGGATGATGACATCGTAACAGTGCCATAATAATCCATAAGCGTTAATCGAGAGGTGATACCAACAACTCAACCTTTCTTTAAGGCATACTAGGATTCATTCATCCATGTTGTCTTATCAAATCGATAGGTACCGATCTGAGCATCAGTCTCAGCCTGACTCTCAATCTATGTCTGAGATTTCGTGACCTCATATGAATCCTTAATTATAATTTTAATGTAAAATAGTTAAAATATTATTTACAGTTAAATTTTAAACTAAAAAAAATACACTTACCACATTCTGAAGCTGGTGAGTACCTCAAATCACTCAAATAGTTAGATAACTATACATCCTTCTGTAAATGTTGACATCTAAAATATCAGGCTGCTCGACTGCCTATTTGAATATTAAATGAACCGTTTACATTCAATGTTATATAAAATATTTAAAAAATTTACTAACCATATACTCTCTATGTGTACTGATTGTACGACTACCAGCTTGATCTGTCACATCTAGCCTCCCCCAGTTTTGTCGACCTGCCAATGATCTCCTCTAAAAATGATCAACCGACCAGTGTGAACATAATCAATCACAAACCTAAGATGTAATTTTATCAGGTTAGTGGGTGTTACAAGACTCATCAAATTTTTTCAATCCTAATTTCTCCATTGCTTTCCTTATAAAATTTTGCAAAAACTGACTACAACACAGATACATAGTCACCTACCATTCATAACAGCTAGTCACACACATTATCTCATCAAGAAGATACCATAAACCCAATAAACAATTTCTATTATCAAGTTTTTAATTAAATTAATTTCAAAATAAATATTATTTATTTATGTACCATCCAATGATCGAACATATGGTGCTCCACATCAATAGGAATCTAATCCCATGAAACCCATGCTTCAAAAAAATAATTGCATAGTATAGTGCTCCCCTGTCCAGTAGCTATAAGGGTAAGCTATGAAAAAAAGAAAAAAAAATAGTAGGTAAATAAATTATTTAAATCTAACTAAAATACAAAAGTAAAAATACCTTTGTACGCGTGGATCGAAGACAAGACATGGACATCGCTCATGAATAGGGCCATGAATCATCAACCACGCAGACCACGCCCCCTCCAAGTCCCCCCCCCCCCCCCCGAACCCCCAGTAGTTTGAGGGTCATATGACCCAAC
Source organism: Viscum album (assembly GCA_963277665.1). Classification (NCBI taxonomy): domain Eukaryota; kingdom Viridiplantae; phylum Streptophyta; class Magnoliopsida; order Santalales; family Viscaceae; genus Viscum; species Viscum album. The sequence goes on from OY728166.1 coordinate 1,482,316,777, forward strand.
ATCCTGCTCATCCAAAGGTATCTCAACTTCCAACAACATACAATATAGATCCTTTTCCATTTGAAACACAAAATGATTATTTTTAGCAAATAATTCAAAACAACTAATATATATAGATATATATTATATATGATTATAACCCGCATTTAACTTTGAAAATTTTCATCTTCATCCTCATCTTCATATTTGATGATGTATCTTCATATTCCTCCTTAGTATCTTCAATTTCCATATGACTTTTTGTTGCGTCATCCCTTATCATTTAAAATTCATTTGTAACATCATTAACTTCATCTTCACCATCATCCATTAACTGTGGGGTGTCATCATCGATATCCATGTTTCTTTGTAAAAAATATGGATTTGGAGGAGTCTCTTGAAAATTTTAATTCCTTCCACTTTATTGGAACAACATTCACTTCGCGTAAATTGATTTTCCTAAGATTTAATTTTTTTATTCCCTACCAATCACTCAACCCTCTTTAAGTAGCACAATATTTTGAATAATAAATTTGATGTTCCTAGTGGGACAATAAAAATGGTTCATTTACTCAAAGAAGCCTTTTATATTTAAAATCTATGATTCCATGGGTCAGATGAACAAGAAAGCCTCTCTCTGTATCCAACCAATAACATTTAAACATTGTTATGTACTATTTTCCTAGAAAACACAATTCAATAAATTCTTCTAACATTCCATAAAAGTCAACATTAATATATCTTTGATGATATCCTCTCAAAAAACCACCACTATCCATTGCTTTTTATATTACCCATATGAACGTGTATGAAATCAAAAACCATTCACCTCATATGAATTATAAGATTTAACCGTTTTTATGGTGGATTACTCAATACATGAAATCAATTATCAATTTTATCAGCATGTTGAGATACCATAAATTTTTTAAAACAATTATCAATATAAAAATAATAAATTGATTTTATATTTTAAACCAAAAATAATTTATGTTACCTGTTTTTGAAACCAATAGGTAATGTTTTTTGCTAACGTTCATCAATAGAAGCTGCTGTAATTTGTGGAAGTTCTTTTCTGATATAACTATCATATAACCTAAAAATTGAATAAGATTAATTGAATATAGAAAAAATTATAAAATAAGTGATAGGAGCACTCACTATAAAAATGGTGTCATTTTATCACAATTGAGCAGAACATATGTATGAGCTCTATGATGTTCATCATCAGAAATCCATCATTCATGAACTCCACTGAAGCTGTGTTCAGGCTGATTGAAAACTAATAATTGATTTCCAATTTCATCATCAACATTTCCCTCATTATATCCCATACAATTGTGTTTTGACGGATATTCATATTGAAAGTAATGAAATCCTAGAAAAGTAATTACATCTTGTAAATAAGCTTACTAAATTTAACCTTAAACTAATGATACGCTACATACTTGTTTATTCTATTCCTCCATGCATCTATCAAATGGGTACATCCATCAGAACTATACCATACCACCAATTTTTTTTTCATGCAGAAAATATAATATCAAATGTTCCATTATGTCAACCAAAGACAACAAGATGATTTTTCCAATTTACATAAAATTAAAACAACATCTTCTTGCAGCCTTTTTAATGCATCGTAGTTACTTTTTTCTAACTAAATGTCTCAGAAAAACATGATATGTATGTTAGTGAATCTAATATCATATAACCCAACATACCTCTTAATCTAATCGACATTAGTCTTTCCATTAGAGAATGACAGTAAAGACTTTTTAATCCTATAATATGACAATTTCTAACACATCTACCCAAATGGGAATCATAACTATCTGGAAGTCTCAAATCTACAACCCACTGACAAAAAAATAATTTATTCTCTTTAGAGAGTGTATAAGATGATTTTGGATTCATTAACTTCTGTGATCTAACATTTTCAAATAGTTCATATTCTGGTCACCTATAAATATGGGCAAGATCTATTCATTCCATTACATTATCTTTGGTCTTACTTGGTGTATCCAAAAATGTATGAAATAAATTTTCAAAATAGTTCTTATTAATATGCATAAAATCTAACATGTGACGGTCCATAAAATCATACCAATATGAAAGATCCCAAAAAATGTTCCATTTTATCCAATTGTGTTCTTTCCCAAAGCCATTAATTTTATGTTGGTTTATTATTGGTCTGAATGTGATGTGAGGTAATGAAGACACAATTGATTTTACCTATGTACCTAAGATCATGGTTGTAGGTCCATATCGTTCTATTGTCCCTTTTTTGAAATGATATTTCTTCTTATTAAATGGATGATTCATTGGAAGGAATCTATAATGATAGTAAAAAAAAAGTTTTTTTCCATTGACGAGCATAAAAGATTTGTTATCTCTCATACCATACAGAAATGATTTTAGACCATGTGTACTCTATCCAGATAACATTCCATATTCTAGTAAGTCACTAATTGTCAACATCAATTTATATTTTAGCAAAACTTTTGTTTCACAGCAACATCAAATATACTGAAACCATTAATGCATAATGAATTTAACTCATTAATCAATGGTTTCAAATAAACATAAATATTCGTTTTTGGATGTCCTGAAATTAATAAGGTCAAAAATATATATGGTTCCTTTATCAAAATATAAGGATTTCAATTTTATGGAGTTATAAAAATAGGACAACATGAATAATGACTACCGTAAGAACCAAATGGACTGAAATCATCAATATAAAGACCTAATCGCACATTTCAGGCTTCTAAAGAAAAAGACAGATGCACTTGGTCAAAATGTTTCTCTGAATGACCATTATAGATATAATTTTAGGTTTTACCAATTCGAATATTGTTTTTATTCCATGACATCAATGCACCTATGTTATGAGACATAAATAAACGCTGTAATCTGGGTGTAAACAGGAAATATCATAGTAGTTTTACAGAAATAAATCCAGACTTCCCTTATTGGGCCTCTTTATATTTCGATTGTCCCCATGTGGGTAAATTATGCAACAAATCATTTTCACCATAATATAACTTGTAATCTTTTTAACATGCATGAATCTTATAATAACCAAGACCTAGATTACAATCCAACATCTTACTCTCATAGAAATTTATAGACAACAAATTTCCTTCACGAGGAAATGTTTTTACCAAAGATTATATCTGAAGAAAACAGTTATTTCCCATTCTATTATCTGATTTAAAATCCATTAATTTAGAAACTGCTTTAAATTATCTTATCATACTACTATTATATAAGGCATCCTCATCGGATCTCAACAACTCATACAAATTAGGTGGTTTCAACTCATGAGTTAAATAATATCATCCTAAGTTCTATCTTGTTGAAAAGAAGTACCTCCCACATCATGCACAAAATTTTTAAACTATGTAGGATATGGAACAAAATTATTAGTATCTTATCTGTAACTACATTCACTGCTTTGATACCAAAAAACATAACATGGTTGAAAACTAAAATGCAATAAATGACCTCTAACATTGTCAAATGTGTCTAACGTCCTCAGAGCACATTTTTTACAAGGACACTATTGTCCCTTCTAAAACAAATTCTTGTTTTGATGATGCAAATAATAAGAAATATTCAACACCCTCATTATATATAGGATTTAAACCAGAATTGTTTGGATTCTTGTGTTGATTTATCCAAGCACGATCATCTAATAATGATTTTTTTGACTTTCTTGTTCCATATTTCTCTAAAAAACTATAAAATAATTAGTTTTTTTGTATAATTTTATATAATTAAAACACTATAAAAAATAGAAGACAATTAATTTCAATTTTATATCGAATTATAATAATTTCAATTATTTCATATGTATTTATAGTATTTTCTAAAACTTTTACACTAATCTACACTAACATATAATAATTAATACTAGTTACCATTAATTATTATTAATTATGCCTAATTTTTATTGTAATTGTTCATTATCAGTGAAAATATTTCTAGTGGATTAGTGGCAGCTCATTTCCCTAACGACTCATCTTCACTATCTTTGACTGAAATCACAACGACAAATATGCTCAGACATACATATATCCATTATCTTTTCACAATGATGGATAACATCATTATAAGGCCTCCCTAGTCTCCATGTTTTTGCATACAAAAATGGATATCCATATGCCTGAGAAACATTTTTATAGTTATTTCAATCAGAGATAGTAGAGATGAGTCATCAGCAAAAGTATCATATTTTTCTCGATGAATCTTCTCCTAGAAACTTTCTCTGACTTAAATCAGTATGAAAAATATTCTTCGATGTACGCATATCAATTTTCATATGCATGAGAATGGAGAGTAGGAAAGCATTTCCATGCTTCTCTCTATTATCATTCATACAAAAATGAATATCAGTACAAAAAGAAAAAATATTTAATAGTGATTTTAGTTGGAGAAAATTACAAAGATATAAGGTTTGGGGTAAAAGCGAGCCTCCAATCTACTAGAAATTATGCCATTTTATTACAATTTGTGGAAATTTATTACAATTGCATCCTAATTATTTATAATCATTAGTAATTATTACTAATTATTACTAATTATTACTAATTATTACTAATTATTCCTAATTACTCATAATTATTCATAATTATTCATAATTATTCTTAATTATTGCTAATTATTACTATTTATTACTATTCATTTGAACTTATTACTAATTATTTTAATTTATTACTAATTATTTCAATTTTTTACTAATTATTTCAATTTATTACTAATTATTTCAATTTCTTACAAATTAATGAAGTTTCCTACTAATTATTGCAATTTCTTACTAACTATTGCTAATTTCTTACTAATTATAGCTAATTATTGTTAATTATTTCTAATTATTGTGAATTATTTCTAATTATGTCTAATTATTTCCAATTATTTCTAATTATTTCTAATCATTTCTAATTATAACTAATTATTTCTAATTATTACTAATTATTTCCAATTATTTTGAATTATTTCTAATCATCGCTAATTATTGATAATTATTACTAATTATTCCTAATTATTACAAATTGTTACTAATTAGAACTAATTATTAATAATTATTTCAATTTATTACAAATTATTGCAATTTCATACAAATTATAGTAATTTATTGTTAATTATTGAAATTTATTACAAATTATTGCAATTTATTACTAATTATTGAAATTTATTACAAATTATTTGAATTTATCACTAATTATTTGAATTTATTACTAATTATTTCAATTTATTACTAATTATTCCAAATTATTACTAATTATTCGAATTTTTTACTAATTATTCGAATTTATTACTGATTATTGGAACTTATTACTAATTATTCGAATTTATTACTAATTATGCGAATTTATTACTAGTAATTTTAATTTATTTCTAATTATTTGAATTTCTTACTAACCATTCAAATTTATTACTAATTGTTCGAATTTCTTACTAATTATTCAAATTTATTAGTAGTTATTCGATTTTATTACTAATTATTCAATTTTATTAGTAATTATTAGTAATTATTACTCATTGTTACTAATTATTACTAATTTTTTGAATTTATTACTAATTATTCAAATTTATTACTAATTATATGAATTTATTACTAATTATTGAAATTTAATACAAATTATTCTAATTTATTACTAATTATTACAATTTATTGCTAATTATTGCTAATTAGTGCAATTTATTACAAATAAGTGAAATTTATTACTAATTGGTGCAATTTATTACTAATTACTGGATTTTATTACTAATTACTGAATTTTTTACTAATTACTAGAATTTGTTACTAATTACAAGAATTTAATACAAATTAGTAAAATTTATCACTAATTACTAGAATTTATTACTAATTACTGTAATAATTATTCGAATTTATTTTTAATTATTCGAATTTACTACTAATTATCTGAATTTATTACTAATTGTTGCAATTTATTACTAATTGTTTCAATTTATTTCTAATTGTTGCAATTTGATACCAATTGTTGCAATTTCTTACTAATTCGTGTAATTTATTACTAATTACAACAATTTGTTACTAATTACTAGAAATTATTACTAATTACTAGAATTTATTTATAATTACTAGAATTTAATAGTAATCACTAGAATTTATTACTAATTATTTGAATTTATTACCAATTATTCCAATTTATTACAAATTATTCGAATTTAATACTAATCATTTTAATTTATTACTAATTATCCAAATTTATTACGAATTGTTTCAATTTATTAGTAATTATTGTAATTTATTAGTAATTGTTGAAATTTACAAGTGATTATTTCTAATTGTTCCAATTTATTACAAATTATTACTAATTATTAGAATTTATTACTAATTATTAAAATTTATTACTAATTATTCAAATTTATTACTAATTAATCGAATCTATTTCTAATTATTGGAATTTATTACTGTTGATTGCAATTTATTACTAATTATTGCAATTTAATACTAATTATTGCAATTTAATACTAATTATTACAGTTTAATACTAATTAATACAATTTAATACTAATTATAACAATTTAATAGTAATTATTACAATTTAATTCTAATTATTACCAATTAATATAGTAACTATTAAATAATACTCATTCATACTAATCACACATAATTATTTGTAAAAATAAACATGAACAAAGACAATTAAAACTATATAATTCTTATTTAATTTATCGATAACAAATTAAAAATACCTATAATTAAAATAAAATAAATTAAATAAAGAATAAAAAATAGATAAATACCTTCAAACTGAAGAACTCAAAAGATATAAGTTGCGAAAAATGCCCCGAATTAAAACTTTAAACTATGAAAATTCTTAGAGAAAATTTTTCACTAGAGAGAGATTAAAGAGTAGAGAATGGAATGAAATGAAGGGAAAAATGTGTTTCGGTATATATAGGTTAGATTAGTTGCACGAAGTTATTTGCAATAGTATTTCCTGACGTAAATAATCACATTTGCGATGAGACCCATTGCAAATACCCTCTCATTTAAAAAATCTTTTACGATGGGTTTCGTCGAAAAAGGCCACCTGCCAACAAAATATTTTGTGACTGGATATACATCCAGTCTCAAATACTAAAAACATTGTCGGGTATTTGTGACAGGAACCATCTACCAGTTGAAAAAACCATATTATTTGCGACAGGTAGGTTATCTCATCGCAAATTTTTTTTCCAAAATACTATTAGCCACGGGAGAGTATCCCGTCGCAAATAAACCGTCGTAATGGCCCAGTTTTCCCGTAGTGGTGCCTCACACCCTACATGGGCCATTGGGTGTGTGTAGACATTGTTTTTCAGGAAACAAGAAAGGTTAAGGTAACTGAACATGTTGTCATGACACATCAAGTGTATTATGTTATTAATGTTGATTTATAGTTTATGGAAGACCCTAGGTCATCTCCCAATGTGCGTTGATAGGTTTAGATTACACATTTTTAATAAAAAGTTGTAAAAATGTGTGTGGTTTAGAAAACTGTTTTACAAAGATAATATAATTTAAATAATTTAATAGTTTCTAAATAATTGTGGTATGTTTAGATTTTTGAGAGAAAGGGGTTGTTGTGATCCCGCTACAAAAATTTCATGTTCATTGTTCATAGAGATTCATTCATGTTTTATGTAATTCTATGGTAGAAATTAATTAGAATCCCAATTAAATTTTATGCTTTTATTCAATGCTTGAAGAACCAAACCTTGACATAACAATCGTATTACCAAGTTCTAGAACTTATCCATGGAATAAGAGCTTCCAAAGATGATTGGAATCTCAAGAAGGTGCATATCAAAAAGGGATTGTGTGTTGTCCAATCAGAAAAAAATAGGCCACACACTCAAAGCCTCACACTGATCGGTTAAAAATTAAGATCCTAAAATTTACATGCATCAGAACAAGTATTCAGATTTAAATTCATGTAATTTATAGGGAATGAAATATTGTAACACCCAAATTACTCCAAATCAGTAGATAATATATGCAACATAACTCCCTTGACATGCGTGTAGCTTCCTCACAACAAACCCCCACCATTTAGCCCGAAATTGAGAGGAGGAGGATGCTCTGGTAGATCTCCTTCTTCATTTCAGCTCTCCCAACGAGGTTAGAAAGCTCTATAACCTCAAAAGGGTTGAAATAACTCTTATAGAACTTCTATTTGGAATCACTTCCCCCTCATGGTCGATCGTGCAAATGAGGTTCCCATGGTGCCTTTTTATAGCCAAAATGGGATGTGTTTTTGGGCACATAATTTTGGTCATACCACTTGTATCTCAGTTTTTTGTTGGTAAATGGAATTATCTCAACTTGGAAAAAACTAAATAAATATTTACTCACCTATTGAATATTTCCACTTAAAGTTTGGAATAATTTTTTCGACTACCACATGAGATATGGACGAAACACAAAACACCACTTTTGACTCTATGAAGATTTAGTGGCTTTGATAGAAAAATCCGGATGGGCCACCAGATGGTAGGATTGGTATTGGGTTCCTTAATAAAATTTTTATCCCATGATGTGTTAGATCAATACACAAATTTTAATCCCAATATTATGCTCGGATTTTACAGAATGTGAAAAACAATGGAAAGGTGTCCTTGGGATTCAATGCAGTTTGGCCCATTTTCCTTATGGATCATATTTTCCCCTCCGAATCACCTCCTCCTACAATAAAATAACCAAAAAAAGTATATTTTCCCTTATTTTCAGTGATAATCATTAAATTATTGAATCATATGTGAAATATCTTGATCACCTCATTGAATTGAATATTTATAATTCTTTTATACAATGATTCCAAACACCATGTCCCCCTAAGAAAAAGTGGCTTCATTTCATCTTCTAACTTCATTTTTTGTTTCCATTTCATTATTATTATTAGTATTATTTATATTTCATTCATATTTTCAAATCCCCCCATATATATTAGATAATATAGTTTTATTAAATAGAGACAATAGAAAATCAGTGTGTTGCGAGTGGCCTCCTTGTGTTCGAACCTAGGGTGTGCCACTATGGTACATTTTTACAAAACATAAGAATTTAATTGAATAGGGAACAAGAAAAAAAAACCCTACCATCATATAGTAATCAAATAAATAGTATAAAGAAAAAATATATGGAAAATTAATTTTTTAAAGTAGAGAAAAATTACCCTGACTTATATTTACCTTATATTAAGTATGAAATTTTCACACTACATAGTTGGATGCACAGATGTGTGCATAAATTAACTAACATAATTTTCACTTAAACATCCCACACAAAGGGTACAATTCTTCTCAATGGTTTCAAAAAATGATACAACTATTTATATCATCGACAAACAACAAAAATTCAAGAGAGAGTCACACGAAAGTATTGAATTCTTTCTGAAATGAACATTTCATCAAAAAAATTGAATGATAAAAGAACATTAACTAAGTAAATTCCTATTTAATTTTTAATAAATTCTAGCATTAATTAAGAATAATTTTCCATGATAGATTGGGAATAAAAAATTAACATTCCGGAATAACATAAAATGGGAAACTGTGGGGGAAAAGTAACAATACCATTTAATAATCTAAAAAGATAAGGAAAAAGAAAGATGATGAAAATTATTAACTAACCCCGACATATACCCATCCCCCCATTCCTAGAGAATGTAGTTTCCTCATTGTAAAAAATTATAATGTGGGAAGGAATAATAAAACCTATTGATTACTCTTAGTATGATTCTTCTTGAACTTGTAGTTCCTCCATCGGGGACTCTGAAATGGCTTCATAAAAGTGCTTCAGCCGCTGCCCATTGACAATGAAGGTTTGGTTGGTATCTTCATTTTAAACCTGAACAACACTAAATGGATATACATTAGTAAGAATTTATGGGCCAAACTACTGGGAAAAAATCTTACCTGGATTTAACTTAATCCTTGCATTGTAAAGGAGGACCTTCTTCCCAATGTAGAACTCACGATGAAGGATGAGGGAGTTGTGGGAATCCATTGTTCACTCCTTATAAATTTGAGAGTTCTCATATGAATCTCTTATCATTTCCTCCAGCTCCATAATTTTCAACTTCCTTTTATCACCTGCACCAGATAGATTAGAATTTCATTGTTTAATGGTCCAATAGGCCTGGTTCTCTATCTCAACAATGAGGTGACATCTCTGTCCCAAAACAAGCCGATATCGTGACATTCCAATGGATTTTTGGAATGTTATAGGGTAATATCATAACTGATCATCGATTATAAGGCTCCAATCATTTTTTTAGGTTGAACCATTTTTTCAAGAATTTTTTTTACCTCTCCATTCAACATCTCTGCTTGACCATTGGTATGTGGGTGATAAGAAGTAGACACTAGATTCTTGACACCATATTGACGGAAAATAGATTTCATTATTCAGTTGTAGAAATGAGAACCCTAGTCACTGATAATGAACATGGGTAATCCAAACCTACAAAAAAAATTTGATTTATCAAGAATTTGATGACAGTCTTGGAATCATCTGTCTTTGTGGTGTGTGATTCTACCGATTTTGACACATAATCCACTTACATAATAATGTTCGAGTTTCCTAAGGAATTAGGGAATGGTCCCATGAAGGCAATTCACCAAACATCGAAAATACCATGGAATATAAATCTTTGTTGTGGAATTTTATTTCTTTTAGATACATTCCCCATTCATTGACATTGAGGACAAGATTTACAGAAATCATGGGAATCCTGAAATAATGTTGGCCAAAAGTGACCAGAATCAAGGACCTTTTGAGCAGTCTTTTGGGGACCAAAGTATCCCCCTCAAGCAAGATTGTGGTAGAACCTAAGTACAGACTAAAACTCACTATCGGGAACACCGATACTAAAGAAAATGATCACCTCATGTTCTCCAAAGGTAGGGGTAATCCCAAATGTACCAATGAGACTAATGTTTTAGATGATCAACTTAGTTTTTTTAAAATTAGTAAGAATGAAAGATGCTGCCAAATAATTTACTATTTTAGTGTACTAAGGAATAACATCTTGCACATGGTACAATTTATAATTTGGAAACATGTCATTTGTGGGAATATTGGGGGATGATTCAATATCTGAGGGTGGATGGATCCTACTAATATGGCCATCCACCACATTCTCTACTCATTTTTATCCCTAATTTAATGATTGAATTCCTAAAGGAGAATCATCCCATGAATGAGATATGGCTTGTATTTTGGTTTCTTGAGGAGATACTAGATGGACACATGGTCTGAGAACACAATGATCTTAGACCCTAAAAGTTATAACCTAAATTTTTCCAAGGAAAACACAATGGAATGGAATTATTTTTTTGTTGTGGCATAGTTTTCTTGGGCATGGTCTAATGAACGTGAGGCATAGACATTGACATGCGGAGCTCGATCAGCCCTTTGAGATAAGACATCCCCAACTGCATAGTTGGAGGTATCACACATGAGCTCAAATGTTAAATCCCACTAAGGTGGTTTGATTACGGGGGGTGATGTGAGAAACCATTTCAGTTTATTAAAATCATCCTCAAATTCTTTATCAAAAATAAATTGGTTTTCTTTTTAGAGCAATCAAGATAAGGGGAGTGCAATCTTACTGAAGTCACGAATGAAACGACGGAAAAATCTTGCATGACCAATGATATACCGCACATCCCATACATTTTTGGGGAATGGTAGGGAAGAATTGACATCCAATTTTGATTTATCAACTTTGATAACATCCCCAAAAGTGACATGTCGCAATACTATACATTATCACACAATGAAATTGAATTTCTCATAATTTAATATGATATTATTTTCAATATAATGATAGAGGATTGAACCAAGACTACTCTAACATTCATCAAAAGAGGATCCAAAAATAGTGAAATAATCCATGAATACTTCCATGAAAATCTCTAGGAAATCAGAAAAAACTAACCATACATTGCTAGAAAGTATCTAGAGTGTTGCACTGACCAAATGGAATCCTCCTATAGGAAAATGATCCAAAGGGCCATGTGAAAGTTTTCTTTTCCTGATCATCAAGGGAAATATGGATATAAAATTATCCAGAATAACCATAAAGAAAAAATAAATGGGACTTGTAAGCCTCTCTAGCATCTCGTCAATGAATAGAAATGGGAAGTGGTCCTTCATAGTGTGTTGGTTTAATTGGAAATAGTCTATATAGACACACCAACTATTCTACACATGAGTTAAAACCAATTCACTATTTTAGTTTTTAATTACAATTTGACCAGTTATTCTAGGATCTACTTGGACTGGAATGACCAATTGCCTGTCAGATATAGGGTAAATGATTCCATCAACCAATAATTTTTTTACCTATTTTATGAATACATCTTGGAGGTTTGGTTTCAGTCTTCGTTGTGCCTACCTCACTACTTTAGCCTCATTATTTAACAATATATGATGTGTACAAATTGATGGGATAATTCAATTAATGTTAGAAAGTGTCCATCTTAAAGCATTTTTTTAGTCTCTAAAAAGTTCAAGCAGTCAGAATTCATGATCTGGAGGGAGTGAACTAGCAATGATGATAAGAATCTTGTTTCCATTATTAAGAAAGGAATATTTTAAATATTGATTTAGTTGTTTTAGATCCAATTTAATTGGATTTTTGATTGATTATAGTGTGTGTGAAAGTGATAGGTCCCTAATATCTTCTAACTTATCAATTGTATCATCCTCAGATGTGGAATATGATTTTAGAAACTTATTAGCATCATCGATGGTCATGTGATTCTCAGTGTTCCCGAAATCATCAACTAACAAACATGCATGAAATTTTTCTAGAACAGTACAACATTTAATTAATTATCCATTACCTAACATTTCAATCAATGATGAAAACTCTGAATTAGTATCAGGGGAATGAAAATAATATTTTTCAGGGGAAGGTATTACATATATAGAGTTAACATAGGGAGATGAATGTTCTTCTGAGGGGTGCTTCATGGCATCAAGGATGTTAAGCTGGAAACTTTCACCACAAAAATCCATAGATATTATAACATTATAGCCATTAATTATGGTTTTTGATGTTTTTGAGAAGTGTATCTCCAATATAATCGGGGTATGTCCATTAATCCTATCAAATTCAATTTTTAGAAAAATAAAAATCAGCATGAAAAATTAAATTTTGAACCCTCGCTAGAACATCCTCTAACACACCAAAGGGTTTCTTGTACTCTGATATACTACATGGACAATAATTACATTAAGATCAAGTTCTCTGACCAAAAATGAAGAGTAAATAGAGCGAGGCATCACATTTATAGAAGCACCCGAATAAAGCATAGCTTTGGATAAAGAATACTCCCCTATGGTATATGAAATTGATAATGTTCTCAAATTCTTGCATTTGGTGGGAAGTGATAGATCTATAAATTATGAGAAGTTCGTCCCAAGATCACCTTCTCATCACCTCAATGTCTCCTTATGTTTGTACACATCTCTTTCAGAAACATGGCATATCATGGAATTTGATTCATAATATTGATTAAGGGGGTGTTAACTTGAATTTTTTTTGAATGTTTCCAATATTTCATAATCGAGTTCATTTTTTTTTGTTTTCTTGGTCGGATGGAACTTTGGTGAAATGTAATAAGAGTGGTTGGTCTTGTTGACTCATCAATAGACACACAATTTCCATTAGAAGTGCTTCTCGTAGGACAAAGTTTTTCAATATTTGGACCAATTTCAATTGTTAGGATGGTGTTTTCCTTAAGATGGGATGAATCTAAAGGGCATGTAACTTCATTTAAGTTGAGTACCACTCTTAAGGGTGATGGAATTGACATTTACCTTATCCCTAGGGTTTAATATTAGTTGAGAGGGTAGTTTACCCAACTCGTGACTTTGGATTTCCCCCACTATGTTTGACTAGTTGTCCTAATTAGGTTTTTAGGTCTTGTAGGGAAGCTTTGGTTGTTTGTTGGAATGGGATATTTTTGGAATCCATTTGTTTTATCATGTCTTCTGGGATAGGATCTGGTTTTGTAGGGGGTGTGGAAAATGCCTTTATTAGGGTTGAGGACTTCTAGGTGGTGGTGGTTAACTTTTATACCTCGGATGGTTCCATGGTTGTTGAGGTTTGTCAATTTGTAGAAGGTGTGGTTTTTAGGTGGCGGAGATTGAATCAGATTCGAAGGTGCTGGTGAAGTCTATTTAGGGCCGGTAAGAAGTGACATTAGACATGATCTACAAAATATAAAGATGCGGGATGAAGATGAATATGGGTCAGAATATCCATCACATTTGGAGGGAGGAGAAATTTTAGGCTATTGTGCTAGATCAGAGGGGAAGGCTAGAGGAAGAGCTTATTATTTATGATAGCTTGGGTTCGTTGCCTTCAGAGTGTAGGGTCACTATCCAAGGAGACTCCCTTTGCATGAATAACTTTTTCCCACCTTGAGGGCTTATGTTGTTCTTTTCTTTTGGGTTCTCAAGTTTAATAAAATCATTTATCAGTTCTATAGGCTTGGTTGTATTTCCAACTAGGGTTGGATGGATATTAATTTTATTTTCTAAATGGTTGGTTATAGGGGTGTCCTGGAATGATTGCCTCACAAATATCAAAAGTTTCTCCCAATTGGTGTTATTGGTCAGAGTAGTGGGTGTCAGAAGAACATATACCACGATGGATGGGTGTATGATGTTGGAATTTCCCATAGGAAAGAGAAAGTTGTTGAAGAAGGGTACTTACCTATTCAAACATCATGTACACATTCTTCTCAAAATCGTTTTATTACACCTCATGGAAACCTAGAATGGGTACAATAGTACTTGAACCAAATTGTTGAGTGTTTTTCACCATGTTTTCAATTAGGGTCCTTATAGAAATTGAGGTTTTATCAACTAGTGAACAAACTATAGAGGCATCAATCATATTTCGATCAATAGGAATTAAACATTCATAAAAATATTGAATTAAATGTTCATCACATTTTTTGTTATGTGGAAAGCTTGAACGTAACCTCTTAAATCTATCCCTGTGTTCATGAAGTGTTTCCCTTGTGATTTTTTTATCCAACAATTTTTTTCATTATTGTTCCGATTTGAGAGGTTGGGAAATAGTTTTCAAAAAAAAAGGAATTTCATATCCACCCAATCTCTAATTAGTGAATTAAAATAATACAACCAATCTTTCACAGTGTCTTCTAAAGAAAATATTAATTCTCTAAACTTTACTTGTTCTACATCCACATTAGCAGGTTTTATTGTATAACTCATAGTATGAAATTCTTTTAAGTGCTTTTGTGGATCTTCTCATGTGAGTCCATGTAATCTTGTTAATAAACAAATTAATCCAGGTTTAAGTTCAAAATTGGGTGCCTCACATTGTAATTGAATATACATTGGTTGGATATAAACATCAGTTGATGTTAGTTATTTTATTGTTCAGTTTTTCAGCCATATTATTTATGTTTAATTCATTTTTTATCGTGTTCCTAATAGTAGAAGAAGGATCATAAGGAGGTTCATGATATGATGTGTCCTCCTTCAAAGAGTGGTCTTGTGTGTCATGGTGTCATTATCATAGGATCCTCTCTAGTTCATGTACAAAAGGTTGAAAACTCTTGTAATAGAATGCATCATGCACAGCTACTACAAAAGAAGAATATTTTAGATATCAACTACAGAAAATTATGAAAAGAATCAAAGAAATAGTTAAATAATTAACGATAATTTTATAAAAAAATCACAGAAAAACAAAATCTCTCTCAGACAACAGTGCCAAAATTTGAACGTATTGTCATGAAACATCATATTTATTTGATTTATAGTCTAGGGTAGACCCTATGTTGTATCTTAAAGAGAATTGATATGTTTAGATTATGCATTTTAAAAAAAATTACTAAAAATAGTACTGGTTTAGAAAATAGTTTTAAGAAAATAACTTAATTTATAGACTTTAATAGATGATAAATAAAGGTGGTGATTAAAGAATTATGAGAGAAAGGGGTTGTTTTGGTTTCACTACACCCATTTAATGTTCATTTTTCTTAGTGATTTGTGTTGGAACCATGGATGTTCTATGTAGGAATTAGAGTTTGGTTTGTGTTTGTTGTCAATCCTCAGTGGAAGTTCAGAATTTGTGCCAGCAAAGTGATCATACAGTTCAAGCAGACAACAATATTGAAGGTGGCCCTGTTTCCCAGTGTTTGCCAAATTTTTGGGCCTCAAAATCTGAAAATGAAGACATGGACTGTTGGTAAAAGGAGGTGCAGGCAAAGAGGAAGTGGTGTGCGAAAAAGGAGGGCTGTGCGTGAAATATCTGAGATGGGCGCGAAAAAGTGTGGGTTTGCACAAAAAAGAGCATGGTGCGTGAAATTGGGGAACAAGGTTTTTCGCGCAAATAGTGTTTCGAAATCAAAACATTAAAAAATGGAGAAGGCATGGGTTGCGCGAAATATCTAGAGATGTGCGTGGAAAACGATACCTACGAGAAAAATTATGCGCCATATGAGAGGTTTTCGTGCCAAAGGGGATTTTGCGCGCGGGGGTATCAGACGCCTATAATTAAGAGGTGACCCCCCTCATTCCCTACGGTTGAAGACTTAGAGAAGATTCGTGGTATGATGCACGAAAAAGGATCACGTAAAGGGGCTTGCGCGAAATATTCTGTATTGCATGGAATATTTCAGGATGCACGAAAAAGGAAGAGCTGTGCATAAAAATTTGGGTTGCGCGTAAAAGATTCAATTGCGCGAAAATAGGTGTTGTGGCGTGAAATCTTTTTCCGCGTGAAAAAGTAAATTTTGCGTGCAATAGGAAGGTTTTACATTCAAAGGGTTGGTGTTGTGCACAATTGTCAGTGAAGCTTGTCTACACGTTCTGTTTATCCACTTCAGTGGTTCTGTGCCTTCTAGTGCATCAATTTCGGACTTGGATGCAAGAAGAGTCTCGAGTTAAGAAGAGACAAAGACTTAAATGCATATCTATTGAAGAGACCTTCACTTCTATAAACTGAGTGTGACTTCACCAAGGGTAGTGAGCCAGGGGGAGTCAACGGGAGTGACCCAAGGGAAGCAGTGAGCTATCCCTAAACCTTTGTAAAGGCAGTGAGCCTGAGACAGAGTGACTGTTCCCGAACCATTGTAATCCACAACTAGTGAAGATTGGTGGAATTTGTTATGACCGAAAACTTTTCGGCGTATGCTCCTTGGACGTATCCCTTAGCGGTGAACCAAGTAAAAATTGTTGTGTCATCTCTTTGCATGAGAATGTTTCATTACTGATCATATTCATTATACAGGTTTAACTAGTTCCTACCAACGTGGGAACAAGATCCTTGTTTTAAAAGAAAATGTTGACACCCTGATTCACCCCTCCCCTCTCAGGGTGTCTTGGGGTCCTACAATTTGTTCAGTTTTGAAGTAATTATTTGGTTGAAATTTATTGTAATCCTAATTAATTCCTAAGATTTTATTTTAATGCTTGAAGAACCAAACATTGACATAAAAATCATGTTACCATGGTCTAGCACTTATTCATAGAATAATAG
This sequence comes from Viscum album, assembly GCA_963277665.1. Lineage (NCBI taxonomy): Eukaryota > Viridiplantae > Streptophyta > Magnoliopsida > Santalales > Viscaceae > Viscum > Viscum album. The sequence goes on from OY728166.1 coordinate 1,482,334,308, forward strand.
CATAAAAATCAGATTCAAATATCATGAAGGTGAGTATGAAAAGGGTTTTTTTGTTGTCGAATCAGAATAATATAAGGCACACACTCAAAACCTTACACTAATGGGTTAGAAAATTAAGAGCATAACATTCAAATGCCTTCAAATATGAAATAATTTATGATACATGAAATTACATTTTTTACCACGATTATTAATCCAAACCATTAGAAAATATATGAAATGTAACCCCATTGACATGTGTGTAAATTCCTCATAACGAACACCCACCATTTATCCCGACATTGTGAGGATGAGGAAGCTCAGTTAGATCTCCTTCTTCATTTCAGATCTCCTGATGAGGATAGGGAGCTCCAGAACCTCCAAGGGAGTGAAAGGACTCCTCTAGAACATCACTTTTTCAGCACTTATCTCTCCTAGTCAAACATGAAAATGAGGTGTCCATGGGGCCATTTTATATCCAAAATGGGAAGTGGTTTTGAGCACTCAGTTTTGGTTATACCAATTGTATCTCGGTTTTAGGTTGGTAAATGGCACAATAAAGACTTTGAAAAAACTAAAAACATATTTCCCCACCTATTTACTCTCTCCAAAGAGCTTTTTTAATCATTTGGTGGCCAATAGCTTGAGATATTGGAAAAACACAACACCCCACTTTTGACTCAGTGCAGATTCAATCACTTGGATAGATCAGTCCGGATGGGCCATAATATGGTCGAATTATGGTTGGGTTACTTCATAAAAGTTGTATAAAATCGAATTTTGAATCATTATGAAAATATTATTACAATTTGAGTCACAATTTGTCAAAAGGTGCAAAACAGTTGATAGGTTTCCTTGGGATTCAATGCAGATTGGCCCATTTTTCTTCTTGATCATATTTGGCCCTCCAAATCACATCCCCCTACAACACAATCACAAAACAGGTATAATTTCCTTTTTTATAGTGATAAAAATTAAATTATTTAATCATATGGGACGATAAATTTTCTATTATAATTTGAATTTAAAATACCAAACTTGTTTAAAACAGTGGTGTAACAGTGAAATAAAGCAGTGAATCACGGTGTGATTAGTAACCATGTTCCAAGGTGGCACATCTTAATTATTTTCATTAATATTTTTTGAGGATATGTAGTCTTGTAGTTATTTTCTCTTGGATATTTGTTTTATATCTTATACCTGTTGGGATGGATGTGTAGTCCTTTCTTGGTCTTGTGCACCTTTATTTTGAGTTTTGTTATTTAACTAGAGATAACATGTATATGGAATTTTTGTGACATGTTTTGTATATGATGTGAATTCGTGTTTGTGGTATATAATTTGTATTTTTAAATTTATATGGATGTTTATTTGTTTTTCTAGGTTGAATATGATGGTATTGGTGTGTAAAAATCCTTTTTATGGATTGTTCATGTTGGTTTACCAGTAGAGAAATAGTTCCTAAGTGATAATCAGTTGTACTTGATGCTTGTTGCCAGAATATGGTGATTAGGAATTCCTTTTAGGACAAGTGGTATCCCAGCTTGGGTGACGGATTGGGTTGAACCATGTTGGTACATTACGAAATGGTTTCAAAGAATAATTTTATTTTTGATTCAGTGTTTGATTTGAGCTTGGAATTTTAGGACTCGAGAGGTAGAAACAAGGGTGTACCTAACTAGCTCTTATTCATGTCAAACTTTTAGTTCACAAGGTATTTCCAAGATTTTGGTTACATTTTCAATCTGATTGTTGGTTTTTATGATATTTTGACATATTTCCTAGTGGATGTTGAGTTATGGGGAGAGAATTTGGGATCTCTGGAGTTTTCAGTGTGAACAAATGGTGGTTTGGAGGGTCACATAGTTAGTGCACAAGATTAGTAGCAACTGTGCACATCCTAAATGACTCTACCTACGAAATTTAGTTCCACACACAAGGATGATGCACGATATTGGAAACCATATTTAAAAACCATGAACAATTGGAAAAAGATGAGGTTCTTTATGTTTTGGGTCCTTTTTTATTTAGATTTACTAGAGATTCTTATTCCACTTATTGATACCATGATGATGGAATATTTTAATTCTTTTAATGTGTAAGGACATTTAATTGTGTTTAATGAAGACTATGTTTTGGGGTTTATAGACAATACATCCCAGAATAACCTCATCTAGGCATATAGAGGGTTTTATATAGAATACCACATAAAAGAATACTCCTATAGATCTGGCATTGGTGGAGTTATAGACTTTTATGATCATCTCTTTAGGTCAAGTGGACAGTAGAGATTATCCTTAGGCTGTGGACTGTGCTTATGAGTTTTTGAGGAAAATTACATCATTTTATAGTGGTCAAAATGAAGTAATGAAATTGAGGAGTGGTTGGATCATATCAAGAAAATATTTTATTTCCTAAAGACCCCTAGGTCCTAGAAGGTGGGATTATCCATGTATGTGTTGGAAAGACTAGTATAGAAGTGGTGAGAGTCAATGGTGTTCTCAGGAAGGCATGAGGTTATCACTTGGACCACTTTCAATGGGGATTTCAATAAATAGTTCTACTTGGAGACCTTGATAGAAAATAAGTTCTAAGAGTTCTTGAAGACAGATCCAGGGGATCATTCGGTGATGGATTATGTTCCCAATATACTTAGTTGGTTCATGTTTCTATTTATCTCCTCAGGAATAATTACATCAATGCTCGGTGTTATGATATGGTCTTGAGGCTTGCGATCAGATCTATGCTAAACCTTCTTTTTTTACCAACCTATTTAGAGGTTTTTGAAAAATAATTATTGGTAGAGGAAAAATGAACATAACTATAGGTATTAATAGTTCTCTTATATTGGTATAAAGCCATTTTTCTTTTTTTTAAGTCAGAAGTGGAAGCATGATATGTCTTAGTAGGGAGGTGGTATGAATATACAACAGTCATTGGGTTCAGTGCATGTGGCCTCTTCGGGGATTAAGACCATAATTTTGTTATTAATAGAGTAATTCTTCACGCACACCCAAACTAAAAACTTAATAGCCCTAATGATATTCCACTAATCTAGAAAATCATGGAATACCCAATGGTTCTATTAGTTTTCTTTATGGGGGATCATTCTGGGCTTCATTTTTTCGAAGAGGTCTCAGGTGATGTTCGATGGTTCTAAGGGTGGAATATCTTTCCCTCTTCATAATAGAGATTATCACTAGGAGAGGAATATATATGTGTGTTTTATCCATGTTTACTACATGCAATTGAGATTATACTATAGGGAATTGGTTCTAGACTAGCCACCATGGGAGGTATGCTGTTTATTTTATCTTCGGTAGAATCAATTTTATTTGACATCAGTGCTTATGATTCCATCATTTTAATGAAACAGAATAAATCTTTGGGTATGTGAACTAGGTTTATTTCATTTTTTTTGGATTTTCTAAACCCATTTTGTAGGATTAAGGATAAAGGTTTTAAGTTCCTTGAGTGCATTATTATGGTAACTGGCGCTGAGGTCGTTTGGGACTTCCTTTTTTTGGACCTTGATGTTTTCAACCTTATCATTGAAAAGGATTGGTTGAATTGATTCATGGTTCCAGTTGATTATTATCATTTTAGGGTTTTCTTTATAACTCTTTAATGGATCAAACATGTCTTCCAGGGTTAGTTAGGTCCATGATCAGAGATGGTGGGACCAATTGATTCATTGTTGGGGTTGATCTCGATGTAGTTTTCTATGTTTTTTCTTGATTTCATTGATAAGAGTCCAATGTGTGAACTTGAAGGGGTTGTGGACATGTACCCAGATATTTTTCCAAGGGATTTTTTAGGATTTCACCCTAGAGAAAGTTTGAGTTCACTAATGATATACTACCAGGGATGAGTCCAGTCTCTTTCCTGAATTATCAGATGGCTCCAGCCAAGCTGAAAGAGTTGAATTTCTAGCTAGTGGATTTTGGGGGAAAGGGATTTATCTAGCCCAGCATGAAACCATGGGATTCTCTAGTACTATTTTCAATGAATACAGATATAATTCTATGAATTTTCATAGTCTACCGTATGTCAAACAGGGTGACTAGGAAGAATAAATACCAATTTCTTAGAATTGATGATCTCTTTGATTAGATATAAGGATCCAACTATTTTTTAAAGAATGAAATAATATCTAGTTCCACTAATTGAGTTTCTAGGAAGATAATGTTACAAATACCTCTTATAAAAGAAGGTATAGAAATTTTGAGTATTTGGTTATGTTATTTGGGTTTAATAATGCTCACGTAGACTTTATGGAACTAGTGAACATGATCTTAAACCTCTTTTTGGAATCTTGTGTGGTCTTATTTTTTGATGACATCATGGTGTATTCCATGATGAAGAAGGATCATCTTGGCCATATAGGAGTTCATTTAGGTGACTTGAGGGAGATCCATATTTATTAAAAGTTTTCTAAGTGATAGTTTTAGATTAAATAAGTAATGTTTTTGGGACATGTTATTTGAAATGAAAGATTTTTCGTGTATCCATTGATCGTTCGACTAGTCATGTATTGGTAGAATCCCAAGAATGTGTTCAAGATCTATATTTTTCTAGGCATAGACTGATATTATAGATATTGTTTGGGTCTTCTGCATGCTAGATTATCCCTTGAAGGATTTGACTAGGAAAGGGGTAATGATTAAGTGTGATGAGAAGTTATTGAGTGATTTTGAGTAGTTTCAGACATGTTTGACATCCATAATAGTTTTGATTCCCCCAGATCATATGAGAGTATTCAATGTGTATTTTGATGGTTTTGGTGTGGGGTTGGGATTTATGATTATGCTGACTGACTTTGTCAAGGCATCAATGACCACATGAGTAGAATTATCTAAACCATGACAAGGAATTGGAATCCCTGATTCATGTGATTAATATGTGGTGACACTCCTATTCATGCTGTATTTTAAAGTATATTAATATCATAATATAATAAAGTATATTTTATCTTAAATATACCTGAACATTAGATATATACGTTAGTGGTATTATCTAATAACTTTTGATTTCTATATTCTGTATAAATATGGGAAAGTAAATGTGTTCATACACATACTGAGTGGTAGGATTCTAGTGTAGACTATCCAAGATTCATTGAATTAGTTGGTTCTAAGGAGTTTTTTTCTTATATGTGTTTGGACTTGTAGGATCATGGACAAAGAGTGTTCTTGGATAGTTTGTGGGTAATTCCATCTCTTACTAGTCAGGTTAGGAGTAAGAAGATATCCAAATCTGAGTGTCTTTAGATTAGCAGTGTCTTAAATGGTAGGGATAGCTTGGGTGATTAGTCTCATTCTCACAATGGTTCTCTTCTCTTCCATAGGTGTATAGTTTTTACATTGAGCCTAAGGTAGGATTGTATGCATGGGGAACACTATTATAGTTGGTCCACACACCCCTGGAGACAAAGAGATTATATACCTTGAGAGGTCAATATTGATGGATTAGGAAGATATGTGATGTGGTAGACTCTGTTTCTAGATATGTGACAAACTAGAGGATCAAATTAGAGCTTCAGAGACCATATGGGTTGTTTTGGTTAATACTTATTCTTGTATGGAAGTGGGATGATATCTATATGGATTTCATGATTGGGCTATCTCATAATCCAAGTGGGAAAGACTCTAAATGGTTGATTTTCAAACATCAAATAAAGTCATCCCACTTTATTCCCATCAAGGTGTCTATGAAGGTTGGCGACCTCAGATGCCTATATGTCTGAGAGGTTGTTTGGCTTCAATGTGCACCGTAGGTGATAGTATCGAACTGGGATTCCCATTTTACATCCCATTTCCATATGGGAATAACAGAGGCTTTGGGAATCTAGATGAAATTGAGTACTGTGTTTCACCAATAGATGGATAGATAGTCTATGCACATCATAATCACTCTCAAAGATATATTACAAGTTTGTTTTCTTGAATTAATAGGATAAAAGGAAAAGATCCTATAATTTAATAGGTTTTCTTATAAAAAAATTATTAGGAATCAATTAGTATGGGCCCATTTAAGGAATTGTATTGATGGTCATGCTAATCCCCATCCATTTGGGTTGAGGTGCCTAAGAAATCCTTTTTTTAAACCGAGTCTCATATAATAGATGACCAATATAGTTATGATTATTCAAAAAATGATAGTAACAACTAGAAGTCACCAAAATTTTTAGGCCGATCATCATTACCACACATTGGAGTTTTGGGTTAGTGATCTAGTGTTTCCCAGGGTATCTGTTTGGTTGCAACATCATTATTTAAGTAAGTAGGGGAAGCTTAGGCCATGTAATATTTGGTCATTCTATATTATGGAGAATCTGGGATAGGTATCCAATAAATTGGGGTTTCCATCATGTTTTAACTTGATCAATGACATCATTCACGTTTACCTATTTAAGGGATACCTTTTGAACTAGTCTTATGTTTTGAGTGGGAAGATATGGAGCTTGAGCCTAATACCACCATTCTGTAGCTTCCTATTCTTATTATGGATCATTTGGACAAGTTTCTTTAGGGTAAGTCAATATCATAGGTTTGTGTGATCTGGGAGTGATGAGGAGATATCCATGAGACATAAAAGTGGGATGATTTGGAGATTGATTAGTGGCCTCAACTATTTTATTTTAGTGAAACGTAAGAACTGTTTAGGAATATAAATTAGCATGGAGGGGGGGTTTTGACACTTACTAGGTCACTAATACATTATATTTTTAGTTTTACTTACCCTTATTGGATCTTCTTGGATTTCCCAAGTGTAAGGAGTCAAAATTTAGGATTATTGGGAATATAGACCAAGGATCACAGTTAGCACACATTTTTTATAGTTGTACAACTAACAGTACAAGAGGAGTGTAGTTGGTGAGATTTCCATTTTCTATGTTTTTTCAAACCTTGTGACACCCATTAGTAACCATGTAGCCTGATTTTAGGGAGGTAAGAGTCCTAAACAATTGTCTGGGGTTTTCCTATCCGTACAGCTAAACTATGCGGCATGTTAATGAAACATAAAAACAAGTGTTTTACCAGAATTACCCTATTAATATTTTATTGGTTTGGGACCTCATTTATTATCTCCATTACACATAGGCTATCCTTGATAATTTTATATATTCCCTTATTAATTTTTGGTTGATTTCTCTTGCTTTATTATGATTTTGATTGAGGTAGTTCCAAATAATATTGGTTTTCTCCTTCCAAAACCCTTATTCATTATTTTAATTCTATTTTGCAGACTTTTGGAACACTAAGGGTGGTGTTTTCATAATCTAATGTATGTAATAGGGGTTTTGGTTTGATTTCTAATATGGATTAGGTGTGTGTGGACTTCATCTACCTCTCTCTAGATGTTGTTGTAAGTAGTGATGAGATTTGGATTGAATATGATTTTGGGGTCTCTATTTGAGGGTGTTTTCCATGAGTTACCCTTAAAATAGGAATCACCATTTTTATTTCCAAATAAATTATTTTTGGATGATATTTAGGAAATGTTGATGTTTTTGTTTCATTATTTTTGTGTTTGAAATGGGTTTTCCAAATGGGTGTGGCATGTGTGCACCACATGGGTTTGATAAAATTGCTTAAGTGGATCTTGTGGTTCAAAATAGATTTCTAAAATGGTTTTACAGATATTTTAAACTTTTTGAAGGTGTTTTTATAAAAGGGGATTGTTTGGTTATGAAATTGAATCCTCTGAAGGGTTGATTTATATGGAACATGTTGTAATGATGTTGGCACATAGTAGCACATGGGATAACTCAGGTGTGAGCATAGAGTCTGTTCAAGGGACCATGTGAGACTTAGAGAGAAGAATTCATGAGATTCCATTATGGTTTCCAAAGGAATGTGAGAGGATTTGGGTTGGAAAACTAAAATATCTTCCTTGATTGGTAATCGAGTGACCATGATAGATCATGGAGTTGGGATGGGGGGAGACCATAAGAGCTTCCATTATTTCTTTTCTTAAAGGAAAACTTTTTATTATCACTATTGAGAAACCTGATGGTTAGAGACCTAGGTTTATATTACTAATTATGGATTGGTTTATACGCCTTATGAATTTTATTAGTGTCAAGATTGATGTGATGAGATGAGTTATTCCCATATTCATTTTTCCTTTATATGGTTATATGATGATGACCTTTAAGCTCACCCTTATTATTCGTTGTTAGATATGTTGAGCTTGTTATGCATTGATGCCTTGTTTATTTATTTGATCCATGGTTGTAAATATTTTGGAAAACCATAAGTTTTTATAAAAGTATAAACAAATGGAATTGAAATTATTTTTTAAAATAAAACTCTTTTAAAAGTGATATAGTTTTAAAAATTACTTATCAAACTATTTTATTGGTTTTCAATGGTAAAAGCCTTAAATAGATTCATGGTGGAATCCAACTGATCTATGTGCCTCACACCCTCTATGGAACTTTGGATCTGTGTAGGCTTTATTTTTTTAGAAACAGGTAATGGAAAGGTCACTATGTACTTGGGTTTCACTTCGTGATTACAATAATCCATTGTTGTGTGGAAGAGACATGGTATTGTAAGGATTAGCTCTTGTGGAGTCATTTGGAATTTTCTACCCATTATGATATATGTTTAGGCCTTGTCTCCACTGTTCACCTTTATTTTGGGTTTTGGGGTTTGACTAGAGACACCAAGTATATGGACCTTTTTTTGAATGTTTTGTATATGTTGTGCATTGTTGTTTATGGTATATTATTTGTCATTATTGTGTTCTATGGATTCTTATTTATTTCTGCAGGTTGACACTGATTGTATTGGTCTATCCATACCATTTTAATAGATGGTTCATGATAGTATACTAATAAAGAAACCATTATCATCTGATAGTAGGTTTTTCCCAGTGCTTTTCTCCAAGCCTTAGCGATTAGGAATACAATTTGGGCCATATGGTGGGCCAGCTCGGGGGTTGTTTTGGGTCAACCTGGGTGGGTTTGTTATAGTGGATTGGGTTCACTACCCATTCCATCATATCCTTAGTCATGTTTCACTCTGAATAATGTCATAGTGGATATACACCCTTACTAAACAGGGTTGACTTCCTATTATGGTCCTTCTTATATTATTGGATATCTATCTTTACCCAACACATTGGAGGGATATATAATTATGTGCTCACCTGTTACATAATAAAAATCAAGAATTTATGTTCTAGAAAATCAAAAAACATTAATAATTGCATAAAAATTGGAAGGATGCATGTTTCATAAAAAATCCTTATTCCATCATTTCATAACATAAGGAAAAGAAATTTTTTTCATAAAGGTTTCATCATAACGTAATTAGGCCATCGAAAAAATAAGTTTCATATAATCACCATTAAATCATAATCATCATAAGAAATATAAAAAATAGAAAAATAAATTCTCAATATATCGTATCCCTATTAAATAATAAGTAACATCGAATGAATTTATCAAAGATGAAAAATTATTTTTAAATATTATTGAATCATTTCATTATGAAAATACCATTTTCAATTTGAAAAGACATATTTAAAATATTTAAATATCTAAAATATTAAGGAAAATATTTTCAATGAAAGTAAAAATGGAAACATATAAATTAATATATAAATAATTATTTTTCCGTGATAGAAGTAAATTATTTTTCATTCCATGTACACTAAAAAGAAATAATTTCATATTTTCATTATAAATTCAACCAAAAGAGATAAATAAAGCCATTTGTTTTTAAAATTAATTTTTTTAGTCGCTTAAGTTATTAAATAGTGAAAAATGAAAGGAAACATAAAATCTAAGTAAATATATATAGGACAATAAAATTTATGGGATTCTTGAGTGATAGGTTATAAAATTTCTTCATTAGAAAATTAATCATAAACAATCTTCATAAATAAAGAGTTAAAACATAAATATCTTACCTCATGTTTGAATTTCATAGAAATAAATCTAAAATCCAGTATAATAAATATAAATTCATTATACCTCTATACCATAATCATGTGTCTACTTTAAATATCATATATGATATACTAATAACATTTCAATAACAAAATATTAAAAATTTCTTATGAAAATAATCTTTTCTTAGTTTTTACTATTTTGTATTTCATGAGAACTTTGGTTTAGTGGTTCTGGTACATATTCATTGATCATGATTTCATCAACTCAAAAATGATAATCATGATATAAATATTATATATATTCATTATAGATATATATTTAGAGTCATCCAAAAAATGTAGATATAGTAAAATGATTTACATTATTCATTGAGACGATAAGTCATATGTATGCATAAATGCTATTTTCATTTTCTAAAGAAAAGAAAGAAAGAAAGAAAATTGTTATTTTATAATTCCAGAAACATAATTATATCATAAAAAATATACACACTCACACACAATAAATATATCCTCATTAATATCCATGTAAAATGGGAATGAAAACAAATCACATTGGTTCTTTCATGGGGTAGCCCAAACATACCCATAACAGACATTATCATTTTATAACATATTGGAATGTAATAAGGTAGATATGATATTATAATTATAGAATAATAATTATTTCATAAATATCATATATAATCTATGAACCCATCATAATAACCATCCATGAAAAATGCTAATGGAAAATGAATTGTATCGATATGTGGAGGTAGTAGTCTATACATATAAAAATGCGACAATATCAATATTGATGCTACTTTCCATCACAGAATATGAAGGAATGAAAAGAGAAAAACCTTGAACCCAAAATTGATTCATCCTTTAAAGAATCATCAAAATCTGACAAAGTCATGAACCAAGATTCAAATGCACTTGGGTCACGCAAGTTCCACCAAGGTCGCGCAGGTATACTTGCACGCAGCCCAGTGGTCACGCAGGTGACTTGCGCACCCTCTTTGAAATTTCGCCCAGGGTCTCTCCAGCCTATAAATACCCCTGTGGCCCCCCCATTTGAAAGAACGGAAAAATTACAGAAACTCATATTTGAGCTCCCGGTGCCCTAGTCTCTTCTCAAAGATTCCGAACACTTCTAAGGTAATTTCTTACCTAGAACGGAAGATCTAAAGAGGGGGAGGAAGGCCTAAGTGTTGAAACTCATCAACACTTACACGCATGAGCGGCCAACCCTTAAGGGAAATGGCCACACTTGCACGCCGCTTTTCTCCTTCACTAGAACTTGCGTGCCATACTTCTAGAAACCCCTAGGGGTAGTACTAAGGGCTTGAGCCAAGGGTTAAAAGTTGCGCAAGTACCCATATGCCGCGCAGGTATACTTGCGTGACCAGGACTTGCGTGCCCACGCAGTAATTGCACGCCCCTTTATTTTTGGGTTCCCCTCCTGCTTATTCCACCTCTCTTATACCTATCCACCTATCCTCTTCAATATTAAGTCCTCAGAACTCTCTTCAAATCCATTTATGACATGATTTCTCAACTGGCTTCCTTATTTGAAAAGAATTATGGGGAAACATCTCTAAAAACCTAGTGATTTACATATCATTATATCATCAAGGTTAGATATTTCATTCATTTTAACCTCATCATTTAAGATGAGAGGATCTATAACCTGGGCCTCCTTTTCTAGAGTAAGCCCCTATCCAAGTTCTCTTAATTTGGGAATCCTCCTTAGGAATAATCCCCAAGTCCCCTAATCTGGGATTCCTTTTCAAGAATAAGCCCCAGTCATAATTCCCTTAATCTGGGAATCCTCCTTAGGATTAAGCCCCAAGTCCCTTAACCTGGGACTCCTCCTTAGGAGTAAGCCCCAGTCTTCAAAGTTCCCAAACCTGGGCCTTCTCCTTAGGAGTAAGCCCCAGTTCTCAAATCCTTTAACTTGGGCCTCCTTCTCAGGAATAATCCCCAGTCATAATTTCTCTTAACCAGTCTTAATGTACTTTTGATCTGGGCTTCCTTCTCAGGAATAAAACCCAATCATAAGTCCCTCCTAAATTGGGCATCTTCCTCAAGAGTAAGCCCCAAGTCAAAGTATCCAAATCTTCATAAAAGCACATATACCTTTATAGACCATGTTCCCAGACTTCTTCTTTAAAATAAGTCCCAATCTCTATCTATTTGGGTAGTCATACATACATAAGCCCCACATTATTCCTTATGATTTCATCTTTCATGGCACAATTGTCTGGTTTTACCATTACCTCTTATTTATCACACCGACCATGACTCACGTGAGATTAGAGTGTAAAAGTAATTAAGACATATTTCTTTGAGCCATCAATCATATATAAACATCATATTCCCTTACTCGAACTACGTGGGTTCTGATTTCCTTTTTTAAATAAAGGATAAATAGGTAGCCCATCTGCGGGTACGATCCCAACTCTAAAATAATATATGTCCTTCTGAAGGACAATAAACTTCAAGTTCCCCACTGAGTGGATTTAAAACCAATATGGTCATCATAATGACCAAGAGAATTTTATATAATTTATTAGAGGATACCATTGACTAAGAATCTCTAACAAATACAGATGATTCTCTATCGATGAAGAACCTCAAATACATATAATAGATTCTCTAAATTTCATACATATCAATCACTGATTGTCAGATCTAAAGGAAAGCTCATTTTATACTTGGTAATTTAATAAGGATTCATGAACATAACATAAATCTATAAAGAGAGTCCCAGAGTAGACAATAATTTCCCTAAAAAAGGTGTGATGATTCCGACCTCCCATCCTCTCGACCAATGAAAATTCCTAAGCCTCATCGTTCCACAACTAATGATCTCCTACCTTTGGAAAGTAGGTCCAAATGGATATGGAATCATTGGATGTTTCCGGTTCTATGAACAAACCCATTAGAAACCGATTGGAATGTTTGAAAATTAAATCAACGAGGTCATCCCCAATTACAGAGGAAACCAAAAATGGTGAACCCGACAGGAATCCTTAACCAAGTTAAAATGATGATTTGCTTATTTGTTAGGACCCTATTTAAACTCAATGAGAGGGCCAACAAAGCAATAAATAACATATGTGCTTATCCAAAAGATGTAGTGGATGAACTTATCTTGATTAAGTTTGTTATATCAAACAGAAACTCTTGTCTAAGATCATCTGCATTAAAGAAATGGATTCTCTTAAGTTCACATCCGTGAATACCTCTACTGTGAATACCTCTGTTGCGAATGCCTCTACTGCTGCTCCTACTGGATCATTGTCAACTCTGAGGATGACATCACCTACTCAGTGTCTTCAACGCTGGGTATCAAATGCGCTAGTTAAGGAGTACCATCAAAACGACACTATTCTGACTCTGGAGGCCGCTCGACAAGCCCTCTAAGTCAATAATTCACCCTGGTCGTCTGGACAGTGATGACTAGTGATCAAGAAGTAGGTGGTGCCATCCACCGTTTTCAACCGTTTCAGGTCGTTATCCCCAGAACGCAATCACTAGTCCCTCCCATATTCTGGGGAGGTGAATGAGAAGGCCCCTCATGACCTTAATTCAAGGAGACAGAAGTCCTTCCCGAGGGCTCCCATCAATAATCACCGCCAGACTCGTGCAGCAGTGCACCCTTAACATGATGAGGGTATCATCTACAGGCATTCGGATTAGGTTCCTCGAACCCGAGAAGGCAAGAAGAATCTCCATAGGCGAAATCTAGTCAACAGTGAGCAGGTTCTCATCTCTGCCATCGCCGGAGAAGTCCACCAACCTAACTTGGTGGAAAGTAATGAGCGGGCACACACACCCGTCCATTATAATTCCATTGTCTAGCAGACTTATCTGGCATCAGCACGCCAATCCCGCCTGGCAATTCTGGCGTAGTACTATAGATATGAACATACACCTGTTTATAAATAATCATCTAGTCAACAGGCTTGTCTGACTACATACGTTGGATCCCGCCAACCCAATGTGTTAGCAACTAGTAAACAATCACATACACCTACTTACACTCATCAATCCTGCCAGTAGCCTCGTCTATCAGTATTGAAGGAATCTCTTTAACTACATTCAACAGAGTGTAATCAGCAGGCACATACACCTGCTAGTATTGATCAATCCTACCAACAGTATCGTTTGGTAGCACACAGAGAAGTCAGTCAGAAAGCTCCGGCGACAAACATGAGGCAGAATCAACTCTCTTCCCCCACACTTAAGTACTGTCAGGATTCACTGATAGGAAAAGGAGGACAAGACCAGGAACATGCACCTACTCTAAGCACAGAATGGACGTACATCCCCGTTTCAGTAGCTGAAGTCACCAAGCATATTCTATCAATGGTGAGAGAGTAGAAGCAAATACCTACTCATATCCTGGATGCCTGTCAGGATATTATAAACGCTTCAGCAGCATCTCAGGGAAAGACACACAAATCTGACCCTACCAGTGGAGTGACACATCATCATATCACTCCGGAACAGACACACACATTTGTTCCAGTCCAAGAGGGTTTTGGGTCATACTCCCCTATATCATACGAACAGCCAAATCAGACACATATAAATGCTTTTAGTGGAGATAATCAGACTAACCTGATCATTTCTCCTGAGCAGGCACATACACCTGCCAAATTGAGTAATAAGGCGTCTAAGAAGAAGACCCTCCTAGCACAGTCAAGAAATCAAGGGCCTATATGTGATATGTCCTTACTTGATGCTGGAGTTCTTGATGCACTCAGACAATTATCTGTTGCAACTAAAGATTCTACTCTCTCAGTTCCTAATATTGGGAACATTAATTTCAAAGGTCTTCATCAGACACTTCCTCATGAAGGCTTGCTTCATTACAGTTCGGTAGATCTCAAAGTTTCATCTTCAGATGAGAGCCACAGGAACCCTCTGTGTGGTCAGAAGACCAAGGAGCAAAAGGTCTCATATTTTACTATAACCTATCATGGTGGTCCTCCCCATGATGATGAATTTAGCTGCGAAATCCCTCTCCGCAGTAGTAATTCGCATTGCCTGGAAAATTCGTCAGAGGAAAAAGCAGTGATGATAAATCCCTATTATCATGAGGCACATGCAAATGTGAAGCCATTCATTTCTGATGCTTTACCATCATCAAGTGAAATACTTTCTCTATTAGAAGATAGTCTGAGGTGTAGGTCATTCTACGAACCACCCCTGAGTCATTCATCTTCTATTTTGATCAGTGGATTCTCTACCAATATTGTTGAATCCGATGAAGCAACAAGGAAGCACCAACTCTGGTCTAATCAGGTAGAAGAATCTTCATTGAATGATAAATAGGAAATGCTGAACATGAGAAAACAACTGGTGAAAGGTGAAGTGCTAGTCATGTTTTGGCCTTTGTCTGACTCTCAGTATGACATTCCAGAGATGTTGACGGAAGATGGGATTCATGATATTCGTCTCAATATATGGAAAACTCTTTGTCAGTTGAAAAAGAAAGTATTATCTTATGATGAATATGAAAATCATGTTAAGATAATAGAAGGGTTACAATGCCAAATTTATTTGGCATCTCTCTTAGTTTATCGATATTCGAAGGCTGAAAAACAGCAGAGATCCCTTCAACATTCATGCCTTAGTGCAATAAGAAGATTGCGCCAGTTAATTGCCAATGCCCCATCTGGTATTCATATCAGATGATGGGGTGTTCATGGAGCACTACATTTCACTATTCTCTCCAGTCAGCAAAGCCCGCCGAAAATTGTCTCATGCAATGTTATTGCCCATGGATGGCCACAGTCAATTGGGTTTGTTTGTAATCAAAGGTTGTAACACCCGAGACTTTTATGTTATATAAATCATCAAAGGAATCTTTTTCTCCACAACACTTGCTTGGCTTGCTTTACACAAAATCGCGACCTGCCTCGATAGCGTGCGTCGTACGCAATACCGAGTTTCATTAAACAACGATATGCTATTAAAATATTATTAAAACTAGTCGTTATGAATAGTAATAACCAATTTTTGAAATTTTATAAATTTTATTTTTCAAAATGGACTTCATTTTTGGATTCGGAATACCTAAATTAGCCTAGGGTGAAATTTTGGTATTTTTCTGAAAACTTTCAATTTTTGATGAATAGGGAAACCACTAAGTGGTAGTTAAAAAACTGAATTTTTCATAAAACTTAATTTTACCGCTTCTGTGAGTGGAATTTCGAAAATCCGAGAGACACGGTTAATATGAAGGACTAAAATGTGGTTCAATGAGATGAAAATAATTTTTGGTGAATAGTAACTTTTTACTTTTTTTTACCACGGTAAAAAGTAAATAGGGTAATTAAGGGTAAAGATGATATTATTATTACCCTAACACATGTCCTAATTCTATTGGATAAGTGTAATTCGACCAAAAAAAAACTTAGGAATAAAATATGACCATTTAAGCCCACTTGGATTAGATTAGGACATTTATTATTAATTTATTTAAAGAAGGGATAAAATAGTTAAAATCAAAGTTTAATAAGTAAATAATTTTTAATATGGGGTTATACATAAGATAAATTCGACTATAAATATTCATTAGAAATATAAAACGATTTCCTACATAATGGTATTTTATTTGTAATTTTTAGACATTAAATAATTTAATTTATTTATGACACAATGATGATGCAGTAATTATCTTATTAATGAAATATTGACATAATTTATGTTATAAACACCAAAATAAATGTAATTTGAGACTTTTTATGAATCCCACTAATTTTCTAGGTTAATATGACATGTTAGTATTGATTTAATTAACTTTGTGCGAACTAATAATTCTGTTATGATTTTCACAAAAATCAATTACAAAATAGTGTCAAAATTGACATAAAATAGTTTTTAAAACAAATATTATATTGGTAATTTTTATTTTATTCCTAAAAATCTAAGGTTCGGCCAAATGACTTAGATAAGGTTATATATATTAATAATAAACAACTTGGGGTTTGTTTGGCTGCTTATAGTAAGTTTATTAACCTTATAGTATAAGAACACAAGAAGACATGGTAAAAGTAAAATTATTTAACTTAATGTTAAATCTAAATGATAAGGTTAAAATAGGAACCTAAACTTGTCTAAATTCTATTTGATAAGAGTATTTCGACCCATCCCCACCTTAGCTTCGAAATATATCAATTTGGAGCTATTTAAAACCGAAATTGACTTTATAATAAAATAATAGTTTTAGTTATTCCAAAGGTGCCCCTCTCCTCCCTTATAAAAGGACACCTCCTCCCCCTCTTCCTCACACCACTTGGAGCCTTCAAGCTCGGCCAAACCATGCCAAATTCTCCTCTACACTTCCCTAGAGACATCCGAGAGGTTCTGGTCTTCTTCAAAGACCAATTTTAGTGCCCTAAAAGAAGGTCTCAAAGAAGCACTTTAAAGAAGAGGTAATGTCCGTTACCGATTCTTTCATCTTTATTTCTTCTTCCACTTCTTCTTATTTAGTTGTTTCATTATGAAGTAATAAAATCAGTATCAATCATATACTGATATGTTATTATAAGTATGAAACAACCCTATTTCACCATATATCCATCCTACGGAAAAAGAACTCACCGCACGCGCGTACGTAGGGAATACCGTCTCCACGCTGTGGTGTAATCTATTTTCCACCACCACCTTACTTGGATGGGTATAATGGTGTAAATAATGACCATATATGACTATTATAAAGTGATATTGATTCTGAAATAGTATACATATACTCCAATACAATTCCACGATCATAGGAACGATATCATCACTCGTGCGTACGTACGGAATACCGTCTCCACGATGTGATGCGACTCGTTCTACATGATCTTCATTTAATAATGATTATATAAATGAATTGAATGAATTAATATGATATATATTACACTAATAACATTCTGTAAACGAGGTATCTATAACCTAAAGATAAGAATAAGAATTTATTCGACAAAACACGCATAAAAACAAAAAGTTATAAACACCCGAATAACAAGTAGCAATGAAATATTACTACTAAGAAGCTAAGAATATGACCATATATGATATCATAAAAATAATTATGATTCTGGAATAAGTCAATAAAATTATTTAAATCATTATACAGGAGGTTCGGACACTTACAAAGCAAGTCCAACCTAAGGTAAGGGAAATATCACAATCTCACTTTTATCCGAGATTGTTTTTACTTTGGTAATTACTGGGGTGTATTTTATCATCCACATCCATGTTACCTCAATATGAAATATTATTTAAATCCTTCTACAATAGTTTATATCCAATTTTATCCTTCGGTAAGTTTTTTGTAAAAGATATGAAAGGAATCTTTTGTCATTTTTCGTACGAGGTACTTTTTGACTTTTCCGACAAAAGTACGAAGAATGTTTTTTTAACTTATATGGCATGAATGGATTTTTAAAACATTATTTCCAAGAATCTTCCTTTAAAAGTTTTCAAGTTTATTTTTAATCAACTTCTTTTAGTTTATAATTGTATGACATATTAAGAAAGTAAAAGTGTTTTTGATGAAGAAAGGATATTTTCCTCAAGAATTCATTTCAAGTGTTTTATCAAAATTATTTTCCATATATGATAATATAGGGTTCTGTTTTTATCCCTATTATTACATTGATTTGATTATGTTGTGATGGAATTTTTTATATGAATTCCTTTATCTTATATGAATTGTTTTATGATGTCATGTTGTTTAAGAATCCCATTTTTATTACATGGGTTATGAAATGATGTATGGTTTATGATTTTGTGGCACACATAAGAATGGTATCTTTATGAGATGGGTGGGACCTATATCCCCCTCCAATGCATTGGGTAAATATTTTATATCTCATGAGATAGACATGGCTGGAATGGTAGGTTATACCGGTTCAATGAAACAGGACTAAAACGGGGTGACTCGGTTCAGAAAGGGACTTTGTCCACTAAGATAGTCTTGGCAATGAGTCTTGACTAACAAGAAATGGTTCTCTATGATTATGTGTGAATGCCAAAAAGTTTCATGTTTTAAGTTATGATTATTGTGATTACATTTCACTGCCATGGTTTATACCATGTTATGAAAATATGATCTCTTTTGCAGGATAAGATTTCCAAAAGTTATGTTCTTGTGTATACGATGTGATTGATATTTCTTTTGTTTACCCTTACTGAGCATTTTAGCTCACCCTTTTGTATGTTTTCTTTCCCCAGGTCAGGAAGAAGGTTATTAAGTAAGATATGCCAAAAGGGACTATAGATATGATGAAATAAATGGGATACAGTGTAGACACTTTATGAACCAGTTGTTTATGTTTCCCAGTTTCTAAAGACACTATACCTATACGGTCCTTTCGTGGTTTTGTTATATGTTGTAATAAGTATGCTTCAATTTTGAAGTATTAACAATGTATGTAAAGTATGGGTCGTTATAGTTGGTATTAGAGGAAAGGTATATTCAACCTTTGGAAACTAGGATGTGAAAGCCTTAGTAAGAACCCTAAGGATAAGTATAAGCATAGAACACAATCTTAGTGTTTTAGAAATGGCCATGAATAACCTTGGATAAGACCTTAAGTGTGAAATTTTATTCTTGATTATGTGGTTTTCCTATTATAATTTGTGTTGCTCACACTATTCTTCTTGGTTTTAGTCAATGGATGGAACCCGAAGGAACCGTGTTAATGCGGAATGCGACGGGCAATGCAATGATTGTCCCCATGAGCAACCAAACGTTATGGGAGTTGGAATGAAAAATCTTGTAGCCATGCTCACACAACTTTCTCAAGCTATGAATCATGCAGGACTTCCAAACGAGCAAATGAAGGAGCAAAATTCTGTTGAATCCTTCATGAGGTAGCGTCCACCTTCTTTCAGCGGGTCTACTGATCCATTAGTTTCTGAACAATGGATTAGTACTACTAAAAAGATATTTTCAGTTCTCCAATGTTCTGTACATGATAAAGTCATCCTAGCAGTGTATCGTTTGGAAGGAGATACTGATCAGTGGTGGAATCTTATTAAGAATATGAGGCAAATGGATGAAATTGAGTCCATGGAATGGGATGAGTTCAAGAACTTATTTTTCAATAAGTACTTCCCTTGTATTCTCCGAACAAAGATGGAGAAAGAGTTTCTTGAACTGAAGAAAAAGGATGATGAATCTGTTGGTACCTATGAAGCAAATTTTACAAGACTTGCAAGGTACGCTTCTGGTATTATTATCCAACCCGAGAGTAAGATCGATCGATTATTTAGTGGCTTAAAACCAAGTCTTCGAAGGGAATTATCCATAAGGGACTTCAATAGCTACGAGGAAATTGTTCGATGTGCTCTCAAAGTCGAGATAGATATTGGAGTAACCCATCAGTCATATGGGTTTGATAAGAAGAGGAAAATGGAATTCAAAGGAAAATCTAAAGAGCACACTGAAAAGAATATGAGCTTTCCCTTATGCTCAAAGTTTGGAAAGAAACATGGAGGGAGTTGTCTTAAAGGGACAAGTAAATGTTTCAAATGTGGAAAGGAAGGTCATCGGGCATTTGAATGCCGCGATGATGGGAAGAAGATGTCTAATCATGCAAACAAAGGAAGGGATACACAGAATGAACCTACTACACTTCAATGTTTCAAGTGAAAGGAGATGGGGAATTATGCCAATTAATGCCCTAATCCAAGGGTTGATGATGATGGTCGACGTCAACAAACTCTCAAGGCTAAAGACAAAGCAAAGTCACATGCAATTTCTATCAGCGACGTGGAGTACGATAACGATGTGGTGAAAGGTACACTTACCATCCACTCTAAAGAAGAAAATGTTTTATTTGATTCTGGATCCACCCACTCTTTTATTTCTGAATAATTTTCTAAGGGTATCACTGTATTACCTCAACAATTAGATGTTGAGTTAGCTGTGACAACACCTAATGGCACAACAGTCGCATCAAAAGTTTATAATTCTTCTCCGATCGAAGTTTGTGGTAAAGTGCTTCCTGTAAATCTTGTGATCCTTCCTATAGTGGAATTTGATGTGATTCTTGGAATGGATTGGCTTTCTTTATATGGAGCTCATATCAATTGCCAAAGAAGGGAAGTCACATTTCATATTCCAGATCAATCTATGATCGTATATCAATGCAAGGATGAACATAACCTTCTAGTGGAAATTTCTTCCATCTTATGGGTCTTGATTCCACTAAATGAAGGTTATTTATCTCAAATGGTTGGTGAGAAACTCACGATTAAGAATATTCCCATTGTACGGGAGTTTGATGATGTCTTTTCGGAGGAATTACCAGGACTTCCACCAAATCGTGAAGTTGAGTTCTCAATAGAACTCGTACCGGGTGCTTTGCCTATTTCAAAGACACCTTATAGAATGACCCCAATTGAGTTGCAGTAATTGAAGAAGCAACTCCAAGATAATCTTGATAAAGGATTCATATGCCCTAGTGTGTCACCTTGGGGAGAACCTGTTCTATTTGTTAAGAAGAAAGATGGATCAATGAGACTCTGCATTGATTATCGAGAACTTAACAAGATCACTATCAAGAACAAATATCCTCTCCCATGCATTGATGACCTATTTGACCAACTACGTGGAGCTCAATACTTTTCCAAGATTTATCTTCGTTCAGGGTATCATCAATTAAGGGTCAAAAGGGTGGATATACCAAAGACGGCTTTCCGTACAAGGTATGAACACTATGAATTTATAGTGATGCCATTTGGTCTTACTAATGCCCCTGCTATCTTCATGGATCTGATGAATAGAGTCTTTAGAGACTATCTTGATCAAATTGTGGTAGTCTTTATAGATGATATTCTTGTCTATTCAAAGAGCAAGGAAGAGCATGAAGATCACTTGAGAATTATATTGAAGACCCTGAGAAAGGAGAAGCTTTATGCCAAATTTACCAAGTGTGAATTTTGGCTTAAAAAAGTTGCATTTTTGGGTCACATAATCTCAAAAGAGGGGATATCTGTGGATCCAGCAAAAATAGAGGTTATCGAAAGATGGTCGAGACCAACAACAGTAACTGAGATTCGAAGTTTTTTTGGTTTGGCTGGATATTATCGACGTTTTGTGAAATATTTTTCACGATTATCTAATCCACTCACCAAGTTGACTCAGAAAGGAGTTAAGTTTTTCTGGACGGAAGAATGTGAAGAAAATTTCAAGGAGTTGAAAAGAAGGTTATCTAGTGCACCTGTGCTCACACTGCCTTGTAGTGGAGAAAGGTTTGTGATCTATAGTGATGCATCCAAGAAGGGATTATGGTGTGTTCTTATGAAAAATGATATGGTGATAGATTATGCCTCACGACAGTTGAAAATCCATGAGAAAAATTACCCAACACATGATTTGGAGTTAGCTGCGGTAATCTTTGCATTAAAGATTTGGAGGCATTACCTTTATGGTGAAAGGTGTGATATTTATACTGATCATAAATGTTTAAAGTATATTTTCACACAAAAGGAGCTGAATATGCGTCAAAGAAGATGGTTGGAGCTGATTAAGAATTACGACTGCTCAATCCATTACCACCCTGGGAAAGCAAACAAGGTGGCATATGCATTAAGTCGACAAGACCATGCCAGTTTATCCATGATGAGGATCACAAAAGATCCAATATTTATGGATTTACAAAGGATGGATCTTGGAATTATAATGGAAGGGAAAAAATCTTATCTTTCTCAAATGAATGTTCAACCATCAATACATGTGAAGATTAAAGAGGCACAGAAAGAAGATGTCGAGTTACAAAAGAAGGTGAGAAATGTTCCTGAGTTCAACCTTGATTATGATGGGATAATAAAGTTCAGGAATCAGGTTTGTGTTCCTCCCATCCCCGAATTAAAGAA
Source organism: Viscum album (assembly GCA_963277665.1). Taxonomy (NCBI): domain Eukaryota; kingdom Viridiplantae; phylum Streptophyta; class Magnoliopsida; order Santalales; family Viscaceae; genus Viscum; species Viscum album. The sequence goes on from OY728166.1 coordinate 1,482,357,069, forward strand.
GGAGCTACTGGATGAAGCTCATAGTTCTTAATTCTCTATTCATCCTGGAAGCACGAAGATGTATAGGGACCTGAAAGAGTAATTCTGGTGGGATGACATGAAAAGAGATGTTGTTGAATATGTCTCTCAATGCTTGGTTTGTCAACAAGTTAAAGCTGAGAGACAGAAGTCTAAGGGGATGTTACAACCATTACCCATACCCGAATGGAAATGGGAAAACATTACTATGGACTTTGTCACAGGACTTCCTAAAACATCCAAAGACAATAATGCTATCTGGGTCATAGTTGATCATCTTACAAAGTCTGCACACTTCATTGCTATTAGAGAGGATTTCTCTCTAGATCAGTTTTCCAGGATATATGTAAAGGAAGTGGTAAGATTGCATGGAGTACCACTTTCTATTATATCTGATCGGGATCCGAGATTTACCTCGAAGTTCTGGCGAAGTCTTCAGCATACTCTGGATACAGAGTTGAGTTTCAGCACTGCTTATCATCCTCAGACAGACGGTCAGTCTGAAAGAACAATTCAAACCCTAGAAGATATGTTGAGAGTTTTCTCTATGGATTTCAAAGGAGGTTGGGATCAACACCTACCTTTGGTGGAATTTTCTTATAATAATAGCTTTCACTCCAGTATTCAGATGGCTCCTTATGAAGCTCTCTATGGAAAGAAATGCAGGACTCCAACTTGCTGGGATGAAGTTGGGGAAAGAAAGCTATTAGGACCTAATCTCGTTGATGAAATGGCAGAAAAGGTCAGATCTATTCAACAACACATAAGAGCAGCTCAGAGTCGACAGAAAATTTATGCCGACAGCCGAAAAAAATACCTAGAGTTTGAAGTGGGTGATAAAGTGTTCTTATGGATATCTCCCTGGAAGAAAGTCATGAGATTTGGAAAGAAGGGGAAGTTAAGCCCTATATATATCGGTCCTTTCGAAATACTAGATCGTGTAGGGAAGGTAGCTTACCGATTGGCACTTCCACCGAATCTATCTCAAGTTCACGATGTGTTCCATGTATCTCTCCTGAGAAAGTACATACTTGATCCTTCACATATACTCAGCTCAGAAGTTGTACCGCTGGAGCAAGATCTTTCTTATGAAGAACAACCGATAGAGATTCTGGATCGTAGCGAAAAAGTCCTACGAAACAAGACCACTCGATTGGTGAAAATTTTATGGAGGAACCACCAATTAGAATAAGCTACATGGGAACTTGAGGATATGATGAGGGAGAGGTATCCTCATCTGTTTGTTACAAAGTGATGAATTTCGAGGGCAAAATTCATTTTAAGGGGGGTAGAATGTAACACCCGAGACTTTTATGTTATATAAATCATCAAAGGAAACTTTTTCTACACAACACTTGCTTGTCTTGCTTTACACGAAATTGCGACCTTCCTCAATAGCGTGCGTCGTACGCAATACCGAGTTTCACTAAACAATGATATGCTATTAAAATATTATTAAAACTAGCCGTTATGAATAGAAATAACCACTTTTTGAAATTTAATAAATTTTATTTTTCAAAATGGACTTCAATTTTGGATTTGGAATACCGAAATTATCCTAGGGTGAAATTTCGGTATTTTTCTGAAAACTTTCAATTTTTGATGAATAGTGAAACCACTAAGTGGTAGTTAAAAAACTGAATTTTTCATAAAACTTAATTTTACCGCTTCTGTGAGTGGAATTTAGAAAATCCGATAGACACGGTTAATATCAAGGACTAAAATGTGGTTCAATGAGATGAAAATAATTTTTGGTGAATAGTAACTTTTTACTTTTTTTTACCACGGTAAAAAGTAAATAGGGTAATTAAGGGTAAAGATGATATTATTATTATCCTAACACATGTCCTAATTCTATTAGATAAGTGTAATTCGACCAAAAAAAAACTTAGGAATAAAATATGACCATTTAGGCCCACTTGGATTAGATTAGGACATTTATTATTAATTTATTTAAAGAAGGGTTAAAATAGTTAAAATCAAAGTTTAATAAGTAAATAATTTTTAATATGGGGTTATACAGAAGATAAATTCGACTATAAATAATCATCAGAAAGCTAAAACGATTTCCTACATAATGGTATTTTATTTGTAATTTTTAGACATTAAATAATTTAATTTATTTATGACACAATGATGATGCAGTAATTATCTTATTAATGAAATATTGACATAATTGATGTTATAAACACCAAAATAAATGTAATTTGAGACTTTTTATGAATCCCACTAATTTTATAGGTTAATATGACATGTTATTATTGATTTAATTAACTTGGTTCGAACTAATAATTCTGTTATGATTTTCACAAAAATCAATTACAAAATAGTGTCAAAATTGACATAAAATAGTTTTTAAAACAAATATTATATTGGTAATTGTTATTTTATTCTTAAAAATCTAAGGTTCGGCCAAGTTACTTAGATAAGGTTATATATATTAATAATAAATAACTTGGGGTTCGTTTGGCTGCTTATAGTAAGTTTATTAACCTTATAGTATAAGAACACAAGAAGACATGGTAAAAGTAAAATTATTTAACTTAATGTTAAATCTAAATGATAAGGTTAAAATAGGAACCTAAACTTGTATAAATTCTATTGGATAAGAGGATTTAGACCCATACCCAACTTATCTTCGAAATATATCAATTTTGGATCTATTTAAAACCGAAATTAACTTTATAATAAAATAATAGTTTTAGTTATTCCAAAGGTTCCCCTCTCCTCCCTTATAAAAGGACACCTCCTCCCCCTCTTCCTCACACCACTTGGAACCTTCAAGATCGTCCAACCCCTACCACTTTCTCCTCTCCACTTCCCTAGAGACATCCTAGAGGTTCTGGTATTTTTCAAAGACCAATTTTAGTGCCCTAAAAGAAGGTCTCAAAGAAGCACTTCAAAGAAGAGGTAATGTCCGTTACCGATTCTTTCATCTTTATTTCTTCTTCCACTTATTCTTCTTTAGTTGTTTCATTATGAAGTAATAACATCAGTATCATTCATATACTGATATGTTATTATAATTATGAAACAACCCTATTTCACCATCTATCCATCCTACGGAAAAAGAAATCACCGCGCGTGCGTACGTACGGAATACCGTCTCCACGCCGTGGTGTAATCTATTTTCCACCACCACCTTACTTGGATGGGTATAATGGTGTAAATAATGACCATATATGACTATTATAAAGTTATATTGATTCTGAAATAGTATACATATACTCCAATACAATTCCACGATCATAGGAACGATATCATCACTCGTGCGTACGTACGGAATACTGTCTCCACGATGTGATGCGACTCGTTCTACATGATCTTCATTTCATAATGATTATATAAATGAATTGAATGAATTAATATGATATATATTACAATAATAACATTCTATAAATGAGGTATCTATAACCTAAAGAGAATAATAAGAATTTATTCGACAAAACACGCATAAAAACAAAATGTTATAAACACCCGAATAACAAGTAGCAATGAAATATTACTACTAAGAAACTAAGAATATGACCATATATGATATCATAAAAATAAGTATTATTCTGTAATAAGTCAATAACATTATTTAAATCATTATACAGGAGGTTCGGACACTTACAAAGCAAGTCGAACCTAAGGTAAGGGAAATATCACAATCTCACTTTTATCCGAGATTGTTTTTACTTTGGTAATTACTGGGGTGTATTTTATCATCCACAACCATGTTCCCTAAATATGTAATATTATTTCCATCCTTCTAAAATAGTTTATATCCAATTTTACCCTTCGGTAAGTTTTTTGTAAAAGATATGAAATGAATCTTTTGTCGTTTTTCGTACGAGGTACTTTTTGACTTTTCCGACAAAAGTATGAAGAATGTTTTTTTAACTTATACGGCATGAATGGATTTTCAAAACATTATTTCCAAGAATCTTACTTTAAAAGTTTTCAAGTTTATTTTTAATCAACTTCTTTTAGTTTATAATTGTATGACATATTAAGAAAGGAAAAGTGTTTTTGAATAAGAAAGGATATTTTTCTCAAGAATTCATTTCAAGTGTTTTATCAAAATTATTTTCCATATAAGATAATATAGGGTTCTGTTTTTATCCCTATTATTACATTGATTTGATTATGTTGTGATGGAATTATTTTTATGAATTCCTTTATCTTATATGAATTGTTTTATGATGTCATGTTTTTTAAGAATCCCATTTTTATTACATGGGTTATGAAATGATGTATGGTTTATGATTTTGTGGCACACATAAGAATGGTATCATTATGAGATGGGTGGGACCTATATCTCCCTCCAATGCATTGGGTAAAGATTTTATATCTCATGAGATAGACATGGCTGGAACGGTAGGTTATACCAGTTCAGTGAAACAGGACTGAAATGAGGGTGACTCGGTTCAAAAAGGGACTTTCTCCACTAAGATAGTCTTGGCAATAAGTCTTGACTAACAAGAAATGATTCTCTATGATTATGTGTGAATGCCACAAAGTTTCATGTTTTAAGTTATGATTATTGTGATTACATTTCACTGCCATGGTTTATCCCATGTTATGAAATTATGATCTCTTTTGCAGGATAAGATTTCCAAAAGTTATGTGCTTGTGTATACGATGTGATTGATATTTCTTTTGTTTACCCTTACTGAGCATTTGAGCTCACCCTTTTGTATGTTTTATTTCACCAGGTCAGGAAGAAGGTTATTAAGTAAGATATGCCAAAAGGGACTATAGATATGATGAAATAAATGGGAGACAGTGTAGAGGCTTTATGAACCAGTTGTTTATGTTTCCCAGTTTCTAAAGACACTATACCTATACGGTCCTTTCATGGTTTTGTTATATGTTGTAATAAGTATGCTTCAATTTTGAAGTATTAACAATTTATGTAAATTATGGGTCGTTATAAAGGTTTTCCCAAGAACAGTCCTCAACTAGTTCTTCTCAAAGTCAGGTGTACAGAGAACAAGTTATTGAATTACTCCTACATCAAGCAAACGAGAATATTTAATAGGCCTCTCGTATGGAGCAAGCACATCATCAAGTGACAGAAGTGTCAGAAATCTTCCCACGGTCTTTTGAGCCAAGTGATAAACGTAGATGTCGATTGATGCATCCAGCTAATTTATGGACTAAGGTCAGCAAGATCAAGAGAGCTTTTAAGAAAGTCTCAAACATAGCATGTCAAGATCCATCCCAGCTTTCCAGAATGGGGACTCTTTTAACCCAACCCTCAGAATCAACAAATAGGATTCAAGGAGTTGAGCGGGAACAACAGGAACAGCCCCAGTCCACCAGACTAGGGACTTTTTCAAATCCTCAATCCCTCCCTCAGATAAAGTCGATCTTCTATTGATTAGGGAAGAATCCCCAAGTGGAACGAAGGGCCAAATTATCAAGAGATTCTCTCCAAATTACGGTTCACCAAGAAGTTACTAAGGGATCGAATCAACAAAATGCAATGTCTCATTAGGGACATGGAAGAAGAAAATATCACAGAAATGATGATAAAAGGGATGTAATGCATTTTGCATCAATTAATGTCATCAATGTCATTGTTGTTGATCCACCTGATGAGGCTCACTCACAGGGATCAGATGAAGAGGTTCTTTCCCAAGAAGTTATACACACAAACACAAATGAAGAAGGTGTACATACACGAAATCAAAGGATTACCCAGAATCTGGGTGTTCCTTCAAGTAACCCACTTCCCCCTATCCGAAAGGGATCCAACAAGGAAAAATCAAATAATTAGGTTACATATACTTCTTCTGTAGAAGGCCAATCGCTCTCACTAGAGAAAATATTTTCACAACAGGAGGAAGAAATGAAGGAATTGAGGAGGATGAATAAAAAACTACTTCAGGGTAGTCTTCCTCCTAAGAGTTCTAGAGTCATTCAACCAAGGGAATTTTTTGTAGCTACTGAGATGGATCAATAATATACTCCTTTATCAGTACACCCTCACAGGTCTAATCCTATAGGTCAAGTGCAACAATAATCAGTAGTGATGCCATCGGTTGCATTACCAACTTCCATACCTATCCAAGATCCAGTCATTGTACCTGTTCAGGTCATGATCAAATGGATGTTTCTCAAAAGTTAATAACTACTATTGAGTCATTAACAGCTCGGTTGGAGGCTATGGAGGTAAAATGAGCTAAAATTCAACCATAAAAGAGAGCTTATCCTGAATGGGTTGATGCAATTCCTCCCCCATCAAAATTTTCAAGTACCATATTCCCAATATTAAATGTTTCGGGAGACCCAGAGCAACACTTAACACATTTTTTTCTCGTTGTGATCCTATGATGGGAACCCCTCAACATCAAGAGGCAGTTAAGCTCAAGTGTTTTGTATAGTCATTACAAGAACTTGCTTTTTTCTGGTACACAAGCTTGCAATCCCAGTCAATTACCAGATGGGATGATCTCCGTCAATGATTTCTTATTCAATTCAGCTCAAATTTTGCAATAACAACAGTTTTCGATCTTAAAAACTGTAATCAAAGGGAGAATGAAAGAGTCTTAGATTTCATTTCTCACTGGAAGGGATTAACATATTCCCTAACCTTAGCACTCCCTCAAGAAGAATTGTTGCCAATTTGTGTGGAAAATTTGCGTGATGAGTTACGCATACCGTTGATCCCTGTGAAATACACAGGAGGGTTTCGAGACCTTACTTCGATCGCTCAGCAGATTGAAGACTCTCTTACGAAGACTATGGATAAAACTCATGTAATTCCATCAGATCCAGGAAGGATAATGGGTAGAGCATAGACTGCTACAATCATGCTTAAACAGGCACCTGTACTTGCTTCTACTTCAAAACCTTCATCTTCCCAAAGGGCTCCACCTCCTGAGCATCAACAACAGAGGTCATTTCGTCAAGACGATCAAAGATATCAAAGACAGAAATAGTTTGATGATTTGAAGAGAAAATTTTATTCTTTTTGAAATCAACAAGTTCCTGGTTACTTCATTTCATCCCTAGAGAATAATTTGGTTCCGCTGCCGATCCCCAAGAGGCCAAACAAAGAAGGAGATGAAGACCATCCCAATTATTGCCCATTTCATCTAATATTGGGGCATCCCATCTAGGAGTGTTTTGTATTCAAGAACCTCCTACATAAAATGGTTGACTCGGGACAAGTTAAATTGAAAGGTTCTTCAGATCAGGTAGCATGTGTTACTGCTACAAATCTGAAGGAAGGAGGCGAGTGGCAAGAAGTCAAAAACAAAAATGTGAAGAAATATGATGATTGGATGGTCAGAAAAATGATCAATCGAACTCATGCCATTTTTTGAACACAATTGAAGAAACTAATTGTGTCTTCTGCTATATATGTTGTAGTGAAACCTCCATCAAAAGAAAAATCTTCAAAAGGGCAGCATAATTCAATGAAGGAAGAATAATCAGAAGAAGATGAGTATGTGTCAAAGCCTAAGTTTTCTTTGACTCTGGAAGATTTTATGCCATCTACTTCAAATCCACGGGCACTACCCCACCAAACAGTACATCATAAATTGGCTAGTCAGGAAGAGTCTTCATCGGATGAAGAGTTAATCTTCGGTTCTGTTAATATGTTTCACTTAACAAATCCTTATGTCAGTCGCAGTTTTGATTTCGATGAGCCTGAATTCCCTGTTTCAAATGGAGGAATTAGAGGGAGTTCCAGGGGTCTGGGATACAAAGGAAGACATGGATATCCCAGAAGCCACTATTCCAATTCTACCCCTGCTAGAACTGTGTATTCAGCAGAAACTCATGGAAGGGCCCTTCAGCGAGCTCAATATGAAAAAGCATGTTCTTCCACCAATAGTATATTCAGTCATGACACAGTTATTCTAGAGGATCGGTTGGAGGTTCCACCTTCTTCCTCTCAACAGGTAAATAGACCTATTCAGTCTAATATTCCAAAGTCAGGAGTATTACCAACTCCTATTCCGATACAAGATGCATCTACTTCCAAAGTATCAACTTCCAAGGAACCTTCTAAACCACATGTTACTGTTGGGAAACACAGACCTTCAGATAAAAAATATGATGTAATGAAACACCTGGCCCAAGTACCGGCCAACTTATCAATTTTGGATGCTTTGAATCTGTCAAAGGATCTTCAGGAGGCCCTCATAGAGGCTTCGTCAAGTCCTCAAGAGTTTGAAACTGAAATTATTGCAGCTGAAGTCTACCACGTAGAGAATTATCCTGTGGAATTCCATGCAGTGATATCTTTCACAGATGAAGATGAAGATTATGTCATGCATGGGAAAATTAGACCTTTGTACTTATTTGGAAAGGTCAACGGTGTAGACATCCGAAGAGAATTCATTGATAATGGTTCAGGAGTCAACCTCATCCCCATTCATACACTTCATCGATTGGGACTCACCGAATCTAATTTATCTCCTTATACTTTGATGTTGCAAGGGTATGATAAAAAAGAACAAGAACCACTGGGTGAGATTACACTCATAACTCAGTTTGGTGACCTTGTATCCAATTCAAATTTCATGGTTGTTGATCACGATACAGCCTTCAATATTTTACTTAGAAGACCCTGGATACATCAACATGCGACTATCCCTTCATCATACCATCAATGTATTAAATATTTTTTTGATGGTCAAATTGGGACATTGTATGGTGATAAAGCCCCATTCAAGACATGTGAATCTCAATATATTGAGGTGTAATTATATCACATGAAGGGAGAGGAGAAATCCACAACAAGGGAGGGTACCAAGATTAATGCTCCATTTGGTTTGGAAAAGATTCTAGTAAATCCATTTACACATGTGAGTACAGATTATGTGTTGCCTATCAGTCAAATTGACTGGATATACCCAAATCAAAATACTCTTATGGAAACTTCCATAATTTCAATTATAGCAATCAAGCCAAACAGCATGGGAGAAATTGGTGACCCACCAAGTAGTGATGAAATCCCAAATGGAGATGTCTTTATTTCATATGCTAAAATCCAGCAAGTCTATACTATGCCAACTAGGATAGAATAAGTGATAGCAACGTCAGAGGTGAATAATGATGTCGATTCTCAATCCATCATATCCTCTTTATTACCCAAGGAGGACCCCTCACTATCAATAGGGTCAGAAATGGAATCTTCTTCTACAAGATGTTCAAATTTTATCATCTCTTCTGATCATGGAAATTCTGCTTCATCATCTACTATGAAAGTAGAAGTAGAAGAAATAACACATGTTGAAGAAGAAGAGGAAGATCTCAGAGATGCTCCTCCAGCATTTGAAGAGGGTATCTCTACCACCATGGATGAACTCAGAGAAATAAATATGGGTACAAAAGAAGATCCACACCCCACTTTAATTAGTGCATCCATGACTCTTGAAGAACAACAGATGTATATTTCATTTTTAAAGAAAAATAGAGGCATATTTTATTGGAACTATAAAGATATGACCGGGCTTGATCCTGATGTTGCTACTCATCATTTGGGTTTTCCAGAAGAACATTGAGGATTTAAGAAAGCCACAAGAAGAACACACCCAACTTATACTTCCAAAATTGAAGCTGAAGTGGATAAGCTTATCAAATCTCACTTCGTCAAAGAAGTTCATCATCCCAAGTGGTTGGATAATATTGTCCCTGTGAAGAAAAGTAATGGACAAATTAGAGTTTGCATCGATTTCAGAGAACTTAATCGGCATTTTCCTAAGGATGATTTTCTAGTTCTGATTACAGAACATTTAATCGATGCAACAGTTGGATGTGAAGCACTTTCCTTCATGGATGGATATTCCAGATATAATGAAATCTGAATGGATCCATAAGATAAAGAATCCACAGCCTTCAGAGCCCCTCAGGGCGTGTTATGCTATCGGGTAATGCCCTTTGGCTTAAAGAATGCTGGTGCAACATATCAGCATGCCATTCATCATATCTTCAAACCCTTTTTAGGGATGTTTGTTGAATGTTATGTGGAAGATTTGGTGGTCAAATTCAAAAAGCATTCTAATCACTTGGATGATTTGGATGTCATATTCCGCAAGCTTCGACAACATAATTTGAAGATGAACCCCTTAAAATGTGCTTTTGGGGTAACCTCAGGAAAATTTCTTGGATTTGTTGTACGCCATTATGGTATCGAAGTCGATCCTGAGAAGACCAAGTCAATCCATGGTATGTCACCTCCTAGAAATTTGAATGAATTGAGAGGACTTCAAGGAAATTTATTTTATATTCGGAATTTCATCGCCAATTTGGCAGGAAAAAGTTTACCCTTCACCAAATTGATGAAGAAAGGAGTCACTTACCAGTGGACTGAAGAATGCCAAGAAGAATTAGATATTCTCAAGAAATATCTCTTGAATCCACCCGTACTTATGACACCTATTGAAGTAAGACCACTTATCCTCTATGTGACAGCTTTGGAGCGATCATTGGGTGCCTTTCTTGCTCAAAAGAATGATGCTGGGAATGAAAACAACCTATAATATCTCAGTTAGACTATGCTTGAAGCAGAAAACCGGTATTAAAGTATTGAGAAGTGCTGTCTGGCATTAATCTTTGCAGTTCAAAAGTTGAGACACTACCTACAACATCATGAGGTCCAATTGGTATCTCGTAATAACCTGCTCAAATTCATCCTTAATCGTCCAATGCTTACAGGACGTCTGGAAAGGTGGGAAGTTATTTTGTAGCAGTTCGATATTCAGTATGTGTCTCAAAAGGCTATAAAGGGACAAGTTCTAGTTGATTTCCTTACTGAACATCCTTCAGTAGAAGATACATCTTCAGATATTTAACTCCCTAATGAGGAAGTCTTCTACATTCAGGATAGTCCTCAGGTATGGGAAATGTATTTTGATGGTGCTTCCAGAAGTCCAACAGGGAAGAAAATGGAAGATCCTAAAATCAACAAAGTTGGGTTAGGAGTTGTTCTTATTTCCCCAGAAAAGGAAGTGTTACCTTATTCCTTCTTATTGTGGGAAGTTGGTACCAATAATGAAGCAAAATACCAAGCTCTCATCGCAGGATTAGAGTTGGCGCTTCAAGCACAAGTGAATCACTTATGGGTGAAAGGTTATTCAGACCTGGTAATCAAAAAAGTTAATGGGGATTATGCAATCAAAAAAGAAGAATTGATCCCTTTGTATGATTATTTTAGAGAGTTAATGGAGTAATTTCCTATAGAACCGATATTTTCTTATGTCCCACGATCACAAAATGCTCAAGCTGATGCACTGGCTAATATAGCCACAACTCTAGAAGATCCAAATTGGGACGAGACAACCATAAATATTTTCCACCATCGTAAAATTTCACCTTATGTTTGAACCAGAATAGAGGAGATCAATGAAATTAGTCCCATTCCTGAACCGTATGGTCATAATACTAGATGGATGAAACCTATCAGGGAATACCTTCAAAATGGACCACTTTCACCGGATAGAGCTGGGAAAGAACAAATCTGGTGACATGTGTTCAATTTTACTCTTTATGAAAGCCCATATCACCTAGATAAAATTCTCTACAACCGTGGTTTTGATGGAGTTCTCTTCAGATGCATTTATGGTGAAGAGACAATGGCTACCATCAAAGAAGTGCATGCAGGAGTCTATGGTTCCCATCAGTCTAGACATAGACTGTCTGATCAAATTATAAAGCTTGGATACTTTTTTCCTTCAATGATATAAGATTGTGTTGATTTCACAAATAATTTTCATTCATTCCAAGTACATGCCAACTTCATTCAGTATCCCCCAGAGTTTCTTCATACAGGCAAATACTCGTGGCCATTTTCCACGTGGGGAATTGATGTGGTGGGACCTTACCCTTCAGCTACAACCAAGCAGTTTAAGTATATTCTTACGGCTACTAACTTCTTTTCAAAATGGGCAGAGGAAATAACTCTCAAAGAAGTTAGTTATAAAATCATTTTTAGCTTCATCAAGTCTAACATCATTACCGGATTTGGTGTCCCTCATACCATATTGACGGACAATGGAACCAACTTCTGTTCATTTGAGGTGAAGAAGTTATATCAAGAATACAACATCAAATCCAACCATTCATCTCGGTATCATGCAGCGGCCAATGGCTAGATAGAATCCTTCAACCAGACTCTTTAAAACATACTAAAAAAGATGGTGGATAAAGATAAGAGGTCATGTCCTGACAAACTCTTTCAGGATTTATGGGCTTATCGGACCACCACCCACACTGCAACGCGATCCACTCCATATTCACTGGTATATGGAACGGAAGCAGTCTTGCCCATTGAAGTTCAATTACCTTCGCTCAGAGTAGACATTTGTGATCAATCATCTACAGATGAAAAATCTCAAAAGCAATTGGATGAATTGGAACGATTAGATTAGAAAAGATTGTGCACCTTGCACCACTTGGAAATCTATCAGAATCGAATAACACGAGCTTTCAACAAAAATTTTTGTCTTCATTCATTCATTCAGGGAGAATTGGTATTGGTTCTCAGAACTCCAATGATACCAGGAAAGAAACCTCCCAAGCTTGAACCAAAGTGGGAAGGACCTTATTCAATACATAAGGTCTATTCCAATTGAGCTTATTCTTTAATCTCAATGGATGGAGAACTCATCACTACTCCAACCAATGACATATTTATAAAGAAGTATTTTGTATAAACACAAAATACACCATCTACGATCCATGTATATGAACTTAAACTATTTGAATTACTTTCTTCCCACACGATGTTAAACTGCATATCCAACGGTCCATGAATATGACCTTAAACTATTTTCACATTCATCCAACATGACATTAAACTATGTCCCTTTCATCATCCTTACTATATGATGTTAAACTAAACAACAATGGTCCATGCATATGACCTTAAAATATTCTCACTTTCATCCAATATGAAACTACATTGTATCGTCCCTTTTCGTCCAACATGATGTTAAACTGTGAAAAAGTCCCTAATACTTCCAACATGACATTAAACTATTTCCTATTTTGTCCTTACTGCACGACATTAAACTGCACAGTCCCCCTTTTTGTCTAACATGACATTAAATTATATTGTCTCCATCGTTCTAACTACATGAAGCAAAACTATACAGAAATCCCTTAATACATCCTACATGACATTAAACTGTATTTTGTCCCTGCTACATGATACTAAATTGTGCAGCACCAATAGTCCTAACTGCAAGACTTTAAACTGCATATTCCCTTCATATGTCCTACATGACATTAAACTGTGCATCGTTAAGGTTGTTGATACCTCTTGTTTCTCACACCGAGTATGACTCACATGAGATTAGAGAAAACTTCAACCATAACACCCTCTCTGGGCCATTAACCATGCGTAAGTCCCAACACCATTTTTTAGGTCATTGTCCCCAAGAACCACTTGATCACTAATTCATTCTTTAATTGAACTACGTAGACTTTGATCCTTGACTTCCAGGATGGGTACGTAGGCAACCTACCGAGGTTCAATCCCAAAACCAATCTCTTCACATTGGTTCAACTCCATCTAGTATGATGTTGATTCATGAAACCTCCCCCAGAATCAATATCTTTACATTGGTTCACCTTCGTCCTTGCTATACGACGTTAAACTGTACAACACTTTTGTACTGTACGACAATAAACTACAATACTATTTGATACCCTCACCTGAGAGGGATTCATTATTTACATTGATTTTCAATAATGTTATATTCTAAAGACTACATGCATACATGGAAATGCCTGAGCCTTTTATCTTGGGTCAAACCATCATTTCACTAAAGTCCCATTTTTACCATTCACATGTACAAACCAAATTTGTACAAATGGTATTTCTAGAACTAAGTGGTCTTGCTTCCCATACTTATGGGATATGTAGGAACATTCGAGTGTCCCTCGAATCCAGCCCCAAGTCTTTGGGCCTAGCCCCAAATTCCACTTTCAGTCCCTTGGATGAAAAGTCCCCATGAAAACACACACTGTTTATTTCTTATAACGGTCCGATCTCTATGACACTAAACTAAGATATCCCATACATTCATCCCACACGACATTAAACTATATTTCAAGAACTACGTATGGCCTGATTACCATCCTTATGGGATATGTAGTGAAGTCCAATATTTCAATTCAGGACCCAGCCACAATGTGATTATGGTTAGGATTGATCTATGTATCTTTACATACATTGAACAATACCCATTTTTATGTGCCATAATCCTAACCTTAAATATTTTCAGATCATCATAACCCTTTTCCTGACTTCTAATCACAGAATGTCAAAATTCTAAGAATTCTTTTGCCTAACCATGCAGTACGTGCCCTTAGGAAGCCTTGCATAAACAGTCTACATAACGGACCTGTCAGCCAAAAGACGCTATTATTTGACTATGTAGCCAATGCCCTTAAGCTACCCTATATAATTCAACCCCCTAACGGGTTTTTTAAATAATGGTAACTTCATCATTAGGATGAAAACCTCTTTTTTTCCTTAGTCGTCTTAATGAAAATATGTATGGATCCGCAAAAATAGCCATCCTTAATATATTTTTCTCACATTCCTTTTCATGACCTGAAAGTATTCAAGTCTATGGTTTATATTTCCCTTCCCTACTTTTGGGTCAGACCTTCATAGGAGTAATATTCATCCAGTTCTTAGACAATCTTGTTTGAAAATATCTTCACCATATTCAAGTACCTCTTCCCATACAACAAACTCTATACTTTGGAAAATTTGAATCTCCATAAACTTTCACTGACCTTTTAGAACTAGAAAAGTAAATTCTTGAGAGTTATTTTTCCTGACTATGCAGCATGTTCCCTTAGGCAGCCTTTCATAAGTAGTCTACATAACGGACCTGTCAGCAAAAAGATACTATTATTTGACTATTCATCCAATGCCCTTAGGTGGCCCTGCATAATTCAACCCCCCAAGAGGTTTGTTAAATAATGGTAACTTCATTCTTGGGAACTACTTCTTCTAATGCCTTTTATCCCTTTTTCATATCATTCCTCAGATTCAAAATTTCTTAAGTCATAGTTTACATTTTTTACATTGTACTTGAGTGTGGTAATATGTTTCCAGATAAATTATCAAGGAATTGAGTCAATTTTAATTCATTCGGTCAAAGCTATTTTGACCTTAAACATTATCTTTTTTATGTATGACGTGCAAGACTTTAAACTGCCCAAAAAAGACAAGGGAACTCTGAATAAAAGTCAAGTTCCAGCTCACTAAACATACATTTTGTATTATTTAGGTAATATTGAGCTATTAAAAGATTCAAAGTTTGTAGGATTATTTATAATAATCCTAGTAAAAATCAAACTATGCTTACTAGGACCATTGGCTTAGGTAAAAATTTAAAGAAGGTAGCATAAAAATACGTGTACAAATGATTGAAGATGAAAGCGTTCTTTCCATTTGATGCACAAAAGTTAGAAGGACATCCACAGACTGGAGTCTCTCCTATTTTATAAGAAATTACAAGAGGCTATCAACATAAGTCTTTACTTAATGTACATCATCCCGAGCTTCATCAGCAGCCACTTGAAGCTCATGAACTTGACCAACTTCACTCTTTTCAGCCTGATGGAGTGATTTCTTGGAATCCGCGATGGCTTTCATACCATTCATTTGAGCTCCCTCCAGTGAATTATTGTGTTGGTCAAGTTCCCTAGTAACAGAATCTAACTGTTGCTGAAGGTGAATCTGCTGGAAGAATTTATCTTTGATCTTATGCTTCAGCTCCTTTATCTTGGCAGCATAATCAGCCTCATCTCGGGATATAGCAGTCTCAAATTCACTGATATTGGCCGACAGCTTCACCCTGGTCAGATCTTCATGGCACTTTTTCTCTTGCTCCCTCCTTAAGATGACCTGTTTCACCGCGGCATGGATCTTTTCATATCCAAAACTGCCATGTCCCAATATGAAAAATAGGGATGACAGCTGGGGAATCTTCGATGACAGTTCCTCTAGAAAAACTTCAGATATGATTTTACATATGTTCTTCCATGCCTTGTATCGTGAAAATTGGAACGCCTTTTGTACTTCCGGGTTCGACTCAGCATCACTGCCACATGGGGGAGTATAATCCGGGATTAATGAACTTAGAGAAGTGACCTGTTCTGCTCCTTCCCCCCTGACCTGTGCTTCTTCACTTTCAATTCCCGTTGGGGCAGAGGCTGAAACATCACCTCTAGATCTAACTGCTGAAATTGATGGCCCTGCATAATCAATTTAATGCTTTCGTTAGTTTCAGTGGATAAAAAAGTTAATTGGATATCTTGAAAATTAAGTGCAGTCGAAAATATAGTTATCCCTTACCCAACAGTAGATCAGTAACTTAAGAAGGATCCTCCCCATCTTTCTTAGCTTCAACATGATTTTTAGGGTGAGTTTGAGGAAGCTCTATGGGGTTCAGCTCCACTTGCGCTAATGTATCTGCAATAGTAGGGTTTTCTGTACCCCCTTCGGCAATTGGTATTTCAACATTTTGCTCAGATAGAACTGCATATTTGAACTGATCATGATTAGACATGTAATAAGAAGTTATTTTTTTAATAAGACTAAGGATAACACTCATCTCCATAATCTTATAAATTACATGGTAAGTTAACATGATATAAAAAATCTTCGAAAGATGCGCCAAGTCCCATCATTTCATCCAATGTAATCTCAAAATCCTGGTTAATCTCGCCAGTGGGAGCATTTGATGTGTCTTCTTGGCGACCTTCATCCTGTGGTCTCTGACCCTGGACAACATCTTCAGATAAAATCGTGGCATCAGTTGCAATGGCCGCCAAAAGATCTAATGCAGGAGTTAAACCTAAATTATTACAGAATGGATGTCAGTCGATGTTTCATTCAACATTTTTATGAAGCATTGTTAACTTTCCAGAAGCAGGTTCTTCTCTTATTACAACAGTAGCAGGAGGGATACTGGGAACAGACGCTGGCTCTCCTCTAGGAGCATCCAAGTTAGCCTGAACTTGTGATTTTTCACCAGTACCCTTCGTGGTCTTCAAAGGAGGGTCATTCCTCCCCCTCAGAGGAGAAATTTAAGAATCCCCTGCAATCCCAAGGAAAATGAGAAATCTTTTCATGGCTGAATACTCATGATTACCCAAAGGACTTACCACTAATGATGAAGCGTTTAGATATGGACTTCCTCCTTCGTTTCTTTTTCTTCCTTGGATTTTTGGGAGTGTCGGCAGTCTCCCTTATAAGTACCTGAATTGGAGAATGGAAGGCCATGTCCAACTCCTTATCCATGGCCTTCTGTCCTGGAGATATCTCGCCCAATTTTCAAGGAGATTCAACAGCAGCCCTGATGGCAGTAGTACCAGGGCTATATTGCGGCGAAGGAATCTCAGTAGTTCCTTTCTTTTCAAGCTACATGATGAATATAAAAATTTCCTTGAGTAACAAAGCTTTTACTGAAATAAAGTTTCAAGGAAAATAAGTAAAGAAAAATTACATCTTCAGGAGCCACATAATCATGCCACTCCTCATCCCTGGAAGCATTAGTCCCCTCAGCGGCACCACGATCTATCATTTCCTTCACCCTCTCGGTGACAGGAATGGAATCATCAGTGGAATATATGAGCATTTCCATCTCTCTGATGTAAGCTCGTACTTCATCGGGGTTATTCTTGAAACAGATTTCTGTAGAATCCAGAAGATTCCCTATTCCAGTGAGGTGCATCCCCTCGCATAAATCCAACCAGGCAGTTTCAGCACCAAAGTATAAACTTTTCCATGTCTGGATAGCCTCTGGTCGTAGATATTCAATATGTGTACCAGAAGGCTGCGAGGAAGGTCCTACAATCTTGGACTTCAGCTTCTTCCCAGCTCCTACAACTATAGATAGTGAATAAAAAAATAAGACTTATTTCTCTATAAGATAATGGTGATTAAATTTCCACAATGAAGTAACTCACCAAGATTTGATGGAGTGGGCCTTTTGATTCTGACTAGAGGATTATATCGGGCACGAGGCCACTTTTCCATTTATTGTGCCTCATCATCCCCATCTTGAGAATCCAATGAGCCATTCCTAAATGAGGAATCTGGTGAATCAACTTTAGGTGGGGAAGCATGACCTTCCTAAGGAAGGGTTTCTTTCTCTACATTTCTCTTCCTTTTCCCCACCTGATAAACCGGGTGATTCAGCACCCCTTTAGGGAATGATTCTATATAGTGCTCGGCATACCATGTAGTCAAGTTATATGCTGCTTTTTCAACTGGTAGATCAAACACTACCCCAGTCTTCTACCTAGATGTCAGCAACCATAGTTTTCTGGCAACCATCATATGTTTCTCTAACCTGACATGCATAGGGGGAGATACAGAAGTCTGTTGCAAACACTTGAATTGACGTGAAAATCTATATGGAGCATAGGCCTAGCATATAATCTCTCCGTCTATACTAGAGACTAGAACACCATCTCTGTAGGCCATCATGTATTCCATCAAATCCATGTTGGTTGTTCCATCATCAACAAACCGCCTGGTTGGTGGATTTACATAAGGAAATAAGTTGAATTCCTTATACATGCTCAGCATCACCTTCATTTCATAAGAGTTGAGAGCTAATGGAGAAATTCCAGAGAATGACTGCACTGATGGCCTAAAAGAACTTCCAGGAATCTATAGTCCATTTTATACATTATACATCCTGAAGTGAGTGGCGATCCATCTCCACAAAACTTGGAATGGTCCCACTATTCTCAAAGGAGACTTATCCATGAAGACATGGAGTAATATCCTATGAATATTTTCTAAAATGGTGGTAGCCAACCCAACCATTTTCCCCTCAGCCAACTTGGCTGCAATAACGAAGGTCCCTGGCCTGACACCTCCCTTCGATTCCTTAACTAGAAGAAGATAAACGCGGAGCCACAAGGCTAAAAAGCCCACCAGAAGAGTCTTCTTTGGGATCCTTTGATTCACCTCATATCCCCACTTCTCAAATTCTCCTTCTTCTAGAGTCGGCTATAATGTGCTAGAAGCACCCCTTTTCTCTATTTTCGGGAAGGTGGTAGGATGAGTGGGCCTCTTCTCCTTGGGCCCCTTCTTCTTAGATCCATTCTCCTTTGATCCCTTCTCCTTCGGCTCCTTCTCCTACTTCTTGATAAGAAACATGTTCATCCACTACTTTGGATGAATATCCTTTCGAGAATGAGTTAAGGAGGTCTATGAACTCTTGAGCTTGTGGAAGATTTTAAATAATTCCTGAGCTAAAGCCGAAGCCTTCTCCGAATCATTCCAAGTCACCTTGAGAGGGATGAATTCATCATACATATCACCCAAAATTAGAGCCCCTGAGATCTTGTGGACATCCCACAGATTGATGCCTACTTCACCATGAGTCATATGGAAAGAATTGGTTTCTGGGCTGGAATGGATGAGTATCTCTAGCAAGAACTTATCATGCATGTAAACATATGTTTTCCCAACCCAGATGGCTTCATATATCGCAACTCCTTTCAAATACTCGACAAAATCTGCACAGGTTTGTCACACCCAGTATGCCCACATCCAAGTTGGCTTCACACCTCCTCCAAGACGAAAGTCTTAACTTCTCTTCTAGCCTTTGGATTGATCCATCTGAGAGTTTCGGAAAATTGAGGGATAACAATGTGTTTGTAGCTCGGTCTTATGAGGTTTCAGATCTGGTGTACAAGGGCTATGATGCATCATATGGGCCTTCTCCACTGTTCCAGTATTTATAAATACTCCTCCACATGAGATATTTGCTGAAGAAAAATTAGTGTAGTTCTGAAACCACGAAATTGGGAGATATTTCTTTGCCTCTGGAATGGTAACTTCTCACAGATGACCATAGCCATACAAAGGCAGATATATGCTCTGGGGGAAGTCACGATGATACTTTTCCAAATACTTAGCCAAATCCAAGAGGGTGCTGTTGCAGACGGTATAATAATCATGGCCAATGATGCTCATCATATCATCAAGTCGCTTGCTTTCCAGTTCATTAACCGTTCCGATTCTCTTGGGAGCCATTGAATCTGCACACAAGTTGAATAAATTAACTCTTAAATGGGTTGATTTTTTTTTAAAATTTGTGAAGAAATTTCAAAAAATGGTAAAGGAATTAAGGCGCGCAAGTCTAATTTTGGCGTGCAAGTATGGATGTGTCGCGCTAGTATAGATGTGTCGTGCAAGTTTTTGGCACGCAAGTATCACCGCGCAAGTCCTATTACCTCTACAACAGAACAAAAGTAGTGAAACAGTAGAAAACAAGTAACTTGCATGACGAGACCAAGTTGAACGACGAGAGCAAGAAATTTGAGATCTAGTGGCTTTGCGTGAGAATGACCACGTATTTATAGGCCAGGCCGCACCCTTGCGCGCCAACCCCTGTGTGCTCAACACTTGCACGCCTCCCTCTACGCACTCAACACATGCGCACCGCCTTTCCTTTGGTTTTCTTCTTTTCCTCATAGTCACATCCTCATTTCTTTCAGATCCAACTCTGAGGGGGGACTTTTGTTGATGCTCCTTTCCATCACAGAGTCTAAAGGAATGAAAAGAGAAATACCTTGAACCCAAAATTGAATCATCTTTTGAAGAAACATCAAAATTTGACAAAGGCATGAACCACGATTCAAATGCACTTGGGTCGCGGAAGTTCCACCAAGTTCATGCAAGTATACTTGCATGCCGCCCAGTGGTCGCACAGGTGACTTGCATGCCCTCTTTTAAATTTCACCCAGGGTCTCTCCAGCCTATAAATACCCTTGTGGGCCCCCCATTTGAAAGAACGGAAAAATTCCAGAAACTCAGATTTGAGCTCCCAATGCCCTAGTCTCTTCTTAAAGCTTCCGAACACTTCTAAGGTAATTTCTTACCTAGAAAGGAAGATCTAAAGAGGGGTAGGAAGGCCTAAGTGTTTAAACTCATCAACACTTGCACGCATGAGTGGCCAACCCTGAAGGGAAATGGCCACACTTGCGCGCCGCTTTGTTCCTTCACCAGAACTTGCGCGCCACCCTTATAGAAACCCCTAAGGGTAGTACTAAGGGATTGAGCCAAGTCTCACCCAACTATTACCCCAAGGGTTAAAAGTCATGCAAGTAACCATATGCCGCCCAAGTATACCTGTGCGACCAAGACTTGCGCGCCCACGCAGTACTTGCACGCCCACATTGTACTTGTGCGCCCACTAGGACTTGCACGCCCCATTCTTTTTTGGTGCCCCTCCTACTTATTCCACCTCTCTTATACCTATCCACCTATCCTATTCATGATTAAGCCCTCCGAACTCTCTTCAAATCCATTTATGGAATGATTTCTCAATTGGATTCCTTATTTGAATGGAATTATATTGAAACATCTTTCAAAATCTAGTGATTTACATATATTTATATCACCAATGTTAGATATTTCATTCATTTTAACCTCATCCTTTAAGATGAGAGGATCTATAACCTGGTCCTCCTTTTCAGGAGTAATCCCCAGTCCAAGTTATATTAATTTGGGAATCCTACTTAGGAATAAACCCCAAGTCCCATAATCTGGTCTTCCATTTCAGGAATAATCCCCAATCATAATTCCCTTAATCTTGGAATCCTTCTTAGGATTAATCCCCAAGTCCCTTAACCTGGGCCTCCTCCTTAGAAGTAATCCCCAGTCCTCAAAGTTCCCAAACCTGGGCATCCTCCTTAAAAGTAAGCCCTAGTTCTCAAATCCTTTAACCTGGGCCTCCTTCTCAGGAATAATCCCTAGCCATAATTTCTCTTAACCAGTCTTAATTTACTTTTGATCTGGGCTTCCTTCTCAGGAATAAAACCCTATCATAAGTCCCTCCTAATTTGGGCATCTTACTCAGGAGTAATCCCCATGTTAGAGTATCCAAATCTCTATAAAAGCACACATACCTTTATGGACCCTATTCCCGGACTTCTTCTTTGAAATAAGTCCCGATCTCTATCTATTTGGGCAGTCATACATACATAAGCTCCACATTATTCCTTATGATTGCATATTTCATGGAACAATTGTCTGGTTTTATCAATACCTCTTTTTTCTCACCACGAGCATGACTCACATGAGCTTAGAGTGTAAAAGTAATTATGACATATTTCTTTGAGCCATCAATCATACATAAACATAATATTCTCTTACTCGAACTATGTGGGTTCTAATTCCATTTTTAAATAAAGGATACATAGGTAGCCCATCTGTGGGTATGATCCCAACTCTAAAATAATATATGTCCTTTTGAATGAAAATAAACTTCAAGTGCCCCACTGAGTGGCTTTAAATCCAGTATGGTCATCATAATGACCAAGAGACTTTTATATAATGTATTAAAGGATACCATTGAATAAGAATCTCTAACAAATACATATGATTCTATATCGATGAAGAACCTAGAATACATATAAAAGATTCTCTAAATTTCCTACATATCAATCATTGATTGTCATATCTAATGGAAAGCTCATTTTATACTTGGTAATTTAATAAGGATTCATGAACATAACTTAAATCTATAAAGAGAGTCCCGGAGTAGACAATAATTCCCCTCAAAAAGGTGTGATGATTCCGACCTCCCATCCTCTCGACCAATGCAAATTCCTAAGCCTCATCGGTCCACAACTAATGAGCACCTACCTTTGGAAAGTAGGTCCAAATGGATATGGAATCATTGGATGTTTCTGGTTCTACGAACAAACCTGTTAGAAACCGATTGGAATGTTTGAACCTTAAATCAACGAGGTCATCCCCAATTCCAGAGGAAACAATCACATTTGATAGAAAAGTGGATGAATAAAGGAGGTTACATAATCCTAATAAAATTTATATATATTCTTGATATTTAATTTATAATTTTATATTGATGACCATATATTTATATGATGTAAAAGAAGGGGTAGGATGATTACCCCTTCTTTGGTGTGCCCCCTTTACATCCCTTCTTAAAGATCCCTAAAATGGTCCTTTAAGGTGATATAAACATCCAATTAATTTATAAGTAAATTAAAAAGATAATGGTTCATGGTTTTGGTAAGATATATGGTACAAATTTGTGTAATGAAGAGAAAGAAGGGTGTCTATTTATAAGTAGAGGAGAGGATACACTTGTAATTTTTTTAAAATATAAATATATAATAATCTCCTACTCAAGAATAATAATTAAAATGGCCACTTATTTGAAGTTGAAAAAGTATGAGTCCTAAATATGGCCATCAAATATTATTTAGAGAAGTTTAATTTGAAAACCCACCCTTGTCTATTGGTTTAACCCCCCCTCAAAAACCTATCTTAATATGAATCATGGTAATAAATTTTTTATATTTTCAAAATTCATTATGGCCAAAAATTAAGTTGCCCTTGTTAAATGATTTTATTTTTTGTCATTCTAAATTTGGAATACATTTTATCAAATTCAATTCATATATGTATAATAATTTAATTTTAAATTAATCTTCTAAAATGCGATAAAAAGACATTTTTGAAAACAAATGTTTTCCTGAGTATAAAAAGCCATTATACTAAAATCCAATATTAAATTGTTTCTAATGACCTAAATTGGATTTTTAATAATATAAATTAAATAATTTAACATTTTTATAATTTAAAAAAACAATACACTTTTTAAATTCTTGAAATGAAAATAAAGATTTCAATAAAAATCAGTATTTTTCACTATTTATTAAATAATAAATCTTTTCAAAATATTCTCTAAATATAACTAAAAGATAATTTAGAAATTATAAATTTTAAAATAATGTTTATTTTTTCTAACATATTTAGAAATTTTTTAGAAATTATTTAAATTATTTTCTCACATAAATAAATTAAAGCCATTTTCGTGGAAACATGTATTTTTAATGTAACGCCCCGACCCTAGTTACCCAGAGTCGGTGCATTATTACATAACATTGGCATGATCACAAGAAAGATCAAATCTCGAAAGACCGATTGGTTTAGTAGCCTTGGAAACACTAGATATATTCATAAGTTTTACATTACATCATAAAATGAAAAACTACTACAACAACATAATGTCTCCATAATCCACACTCATATCCCCACATAACATCCCTGCAGGTCATTCATAATTTACTTCTTCACTTCCTTGGAAAAATAAAACATAGAAAAGGGGTGAGCTCAAATGCCCAGTAAGGATAACAATATAGCGGAAACTTTCATAAATAAGAATAAACATTTAAGGCAATGTATAACTAAAACAAAAGCCTTTAAAATATGAACTTTCAACATGGTATGGCATAAATAAAATGAGATAATACCATTTACTTATTCACATGGATATTCTACTAATCGAATAATCACATGCAAAAATCAAATACCACTTTCATAATGTTGGAATGCATAATGCCAGACTATCATAACCACATAGTCAAGGCCTCGTGCCAAGACTACAAATAAGATTTTGTCAAGGCCTTGTGCCAAGACACTAGTTTGTCTCATGAGACCTACCGATGCATCGAGGAGCTATAGCAGGCTCCACCCGTCACATATTAAGTCCAATGCATTCCCATATGAAAAGGTTTAAACATAACATAAACATTCGTATTAAAACTAGCATACGAAATGGCAATACTTTCACCATAAACTATGAATGGTATAAAAATAGCACATCCACAGTCAAACATATCACAAAACCTTCAATACAATATAGAAGTTTTGTATCATAATAAATCAACTTCAAATAATCTTAAAATCCATCAAAGGATGTTGACATAGATGAAATCAAAATTCTTTTTAAAGAAATATCTCCTTTTATTTTGAAATAATTTAAGATCCATATAAAATAAAACATTTTATTTGAAAATATTCTTATAAGATTGTAAGGGAAGCTTTGAAGATTTTATAACGGTGGAAAATAGCCGCACCCGCCGTATAAGTTAAAAAAAACATTCTTACCATAATTCTGTCGAAAAGGTTAAAAATGACCTTGTTTTGAAAACGATGGAAAGATTCCTTTATAAAACTCTTATAAAAAGTAAAAAAAGGGTATAAATGACTTTAACCCATATTCTTGTAAATAATAAATATGTTTTTAAATACATTTCGAAGAAACATGGATGTGGATGATAAAGAAATCCCAGTAGATTATTACGTATAAACAACCTCGGATAATGAAGAGATTGTGAAATAACCCTTACCTTGTACTTTTCCTTGGTTGGGGTAGGTTAACCTCCTGTATAATGGTGAAATAATTGTTACTAAATTATACAAGAATCATATACATTAATATGATATCATATATGATCTTTTAATATCGATTTATAATAATATCTTAGTATTATCGTTGTTTCGGGTGTTAACTTACTTGTTTTCTTTTATATGTTTTGTTACGTAAGACATTTTTGTAAAGGATAGGTTGTATATTATTCATATCCAGAATGATATCAAGTCCTTAAACATCATTTTTAAATCATCAAATGATAATTATACTTGAATGGATACGATGGAGAATGAATCTCATCGCGTTCGTGGAGACGGTAGTCCGTACGTACGCACGAGCGACAATATCATTCTTTTGATATTAAAATAATATATAAATGGTTGTTATATCATATATACAGAATCATTATCATGTTTTATTTATTATTTACATGAGTTACATATCATTATTATACCCATCCAAATAATAATATATTTAATAACAATTACACCACGACGTGGAGACGGTAAGCCGTACGTACACACGTATGGTGACATGTTATTCAAAGGGTGGATAGAATACTGAATATGGTTGTACCATATTTATAATAACATCACAGTATATATATGATACTGGAGTTATTATTTTATAATGGTAACAACAAAGGAATAAGAAGTGGAAGAAGAAATGAACTTGGAAAAGGGTGGTGAAATCATTACCTCTTCTTCGGGTTCTTCCTTTTGATTTGATCAAAAGGGCTCCTTAGGTTGGCTTTCTGATCAAACTAAGGCCTCTAGGTTTTAGTGAGGGATGTTGGGAGAGTATATGGGCAGAGTTTGGCCGAACAAAAAGGCTTTGAAGGTGTGAAGAAATGATAAGGAGGAGTGCCCTTTTATAAGAGGGGTGAGGGGCACCTTTGGAAAAGCTAGAAATATTAATTTATAATAAATTCATATTCGGTTTCTAATGGCTCCAAAGTTGATTATTCAAATGTTAAGGTGGGTATAGGTCGAAAACCACTCAACCAGTAGAATTTAGATAGGTTTGAGTACTTATATTAACCTTATCTTTAAGTATTAACTCTAAGTTAATTAGTTTCACTTTTACAATGTCTCTTTGTATTTTTATATAATATGGTTAATAAACTTACTATATACATCCAAGAGACCCCCAAGTGGTCCATTAATGATGAACCTATCATGATATAAGTCTCTTGTCTGAACCTTAGATTTTTAGAAATTTAATATCAATTAATAATATAATATTTGTTTTAAGAACTCTTTTATGTCAATTTTGACACTATTCAATAGTTGATTTTTGTGAAACTCATAACAGATTGATTACTTAGAAAAAAGTCAATTAAATCAATCCTAATATATCATATTATCCTAGAAAATTAGTTTAATTCATTAAGAGTTTCATATTATATTTATTTGGGTATTTATAATATCAATTATTTTAATTTTTCACTATTATAGTAATTACTTCATCATCATTGTGTCATAAATAAAATAAATTATTTAATGTCTAAAAATTATAAATAAAATATCATTATGTCGGAAATCGTTTTATCTTTATAATGAATATTTATAATCTAAAATCCAACATATATAACCCTATTTAAAAATTGTTTTTCTAAAAGATATATGCTTGTGTCATTTTTGTATTCATTTTAACTTAATTAAAATAAAGTGTCATTATCACTTACAAGTGGATCCATGGGGTCCCAAAATCGACCCAAAGATGCCCATGGTCGACCATGTATCAACCAATAGGGTTAAGACACGTTTTAGGGTAATTTAGTATTATTATAATATTATTTTTTAACCCTTATTTACCGGATTTACCCTTAACCATGGTAAATAAAATATTTACCGCAGTAATTATTCAAAATGTCTAAAAATAAAAGTTACCTATTTACACAATTTGAACATCCTGATTCCAAATATGGAATCCATTTTCCTAAATTCAAAACACAGAAGTGGCAGAAATTAATTTAAAATTAATTTCCGCTGTCAAAACAAAAAGCGTGTTTTTAAGAGATAATAACTATCAAAAGATTGACACTTGTTTATGTTCGGTTTAATTGTAAAATTATGTCCAATGACCAACATTATATTAAATGGTAAAAATATATTCTAAATATACTTTAAAACTACTAAAATTCATAATTTATCACTATTAATTATTTTGATTAAAAAAGTTGTTTTTAATTAAAATTTAGTAATTTTCACTATTCATCAAAATATGAAAGTTATCCGAAATGTACCAAAATTTCACCTTAGGCTAAATTAGATATTCCGAATCCAAAAATGAAGTCCATTTTGAAATTTAAAATATATATAATTTCAAAAAGTAGGTATTACTATTCATAACGGCTAGTTTGATTGGTTATGGTGTGTTAGAACTCGGTGTTGCGTACGACACACGCTATCGCATTATTCAAAGAGAAGCGTACCGTAGAAGCTTGGGGTGTTACATTCTCCTCTCCTTCAAATAATTTCGTCCTCGAAATTTCTAGAATACTACCGCATGAAAAGACTCGGGTGGTTCTTCATCATAAGTTCCTCGGGTTCCCATGTTGCCTCTTCCATCTTATGGTTTCTCCACAAAACTTTTACCAGACGCGTCGTCTGTGTTGGGCGGAGAAAAGAAGGAAGTGATGGCAAGAGGGGGGGTGAGTTTCCTTTTAAAAAATGATTAACAATTTAAAATCAAAGTTGAAAGTGCAGCGGAAATAAAATAGGCAAGACACAAAATTGATAACGGAGTTCGGCTTAAACCCAAGCCTACGTCTCCGCTCCCAACTCAACCGTTGAGAGATTTACTACCGCTTGCTTTTTAATGGTTTTAGCAAGAAACCCACTAGACTTTTCAGGTAGTCTAGAACCTATTACAGCTTTCTTTTAAATGGTTATGCAAGAACCCACTTGCTTTTAATTGGTTGAGCAAGAACCCACTAGCCTTCTTACAGGTGAAGGCTAGCTCACCTATTATTCAAGCCTTTTAAAAGGAAAGGATTGACTAACCTCTTCACACCTTTAAGGTGGTGTGAAAACCCAAAAGAGAGGATGAGAGAAAGTGATGGGGTTTGTAGGCACAAACCCAAATTTAAGCTCAAAATGATAAAACAAGAAAAACCGTAATGGAGAAGTCTTGGGCGCCGAAGGATTGATTGGAGTTGATGAAGAGCGCTCCCAAGCTTCTATGGTGATGCTCCTTGGATGTGGAATTGAGTTGGAGAAAGTGGTGGTTCCTTGGAGCAATCCGCCAGAGGTTCGCCAAATAATGAAAAATGTGTCCGTTGGCTTTCTTATGGCTTGGTTAGTGTTCCGGGGGTTCCTAGTCCTTTATTTATAGAGGTGGAACCCTCATATGGCCTTTGGGAGGCTTCGGAGCCGTTGGAAAGGGCTTCGGAGCCGTTGGGAGGCAAGTGGACAAGACTGGTCAAAGGCCCAACGGCTAGTTTGACTGGCTCCACCGGCTGACCGGTGCAAGGCCACCAGTTGGCCGGTGCAAGGCCACCGGTTGGCCGGTGCTTGTAAAATGGAGAGGCCTTCGGGCTCAGGCACCACCGGCTGGCCGGTTCTGAGGCCACCGATTGGCCGGTGCTGAGATAGTAGCTCAGCCTTCTGTCTGGGTGGCACCGGCTGGCCGGTGCTGAGGCCACCGGTTGGCCGGTGCTGAGGCAGTGGCTCAGCCTTCTGCCCAGGGTCCATCGGCTAGCCGGTGGTGAAGCCACCGGTTGGCCGGTGGACTGAAAATCAGTCCACTTTGGCTTTTTGCCTTCTTGGCCTTCTTGGCCCAATTCCTTGGTACCCTGAATTTATGCCTATCATCCAAAAACACTTAAAAAAAAGATTAGATAAATAAGAGAGTGATTGTGATCATGAAAATTAAACCACGAGGGGTACGAGAGGTACAACAATCTCCCCCTATTTTGATGATCACAATCACCAAAACAAACAATATAAAAAGATTGAAATGAGAGGCATGCTTTAAATTGCTTTACTTTCCAATTTATCCTTTAAAGCATGAGAGAAAGATTTCTCCCCCAATCAACCAAGAATTTCTCCCCCTTTGTGATTATCAAAATAGCACGGGGCATAAAACTTGATTGAGGGAATCGTTAAAAAAACGAGACAGAGATTTTTAAATCAATTGAAATTTTTGAATTTTGAATTGAAAGTTTTTAATAGAAAATTTTGAAATGAAAATTTTGAATTGAAAGTTTTGAATCGAAAATTTTGAAATGAAAATTTTGAAATGAAAGTTTTGAATCGAAAAAAGCAAAAAAAATCTTAAACAATCCTAACTCCCCCTAAATAAAAACAATAAATCACCGGGGAGAAGTTTTTGAAACCGAGACAAATTTTGGTCCAGTGAGACTCGCTAAAAGGGATTTTTCAATCCACACTTGTCTAGTGGCGGGTCTTCTCCTATAAAATTCATCATTAAAGGAAATGGTTTTGGGCCTACCATACTGGGCATTTTTGCAATCGCACTCATAAATTAAGTGCCCGGGTTTTTTGAAATAATTACAAAATTTAAATTGGGAGCTCCCCCTTACAAAAATAGTTGGAGCATGGGAAGAGGAAGCTTGCTTGGAATAGCCAAGCCCTTCGGTGGTTCTAGATATGCGTTGGGAACCAAGGAGTTTGGTCAAATTTTGTTCCCCTTGGGTGAACTTGGCTAGGGATTCCCTTAAATCTTTGATAGTTGATTCCATGGAATCAACATCGGGAAGGTTTTGGATTTTGAGGGACAACTCCTCCTTTTCTTTGACAAGTTGTTCCTTTTCGGAAGAGAGTTTTTTAAAATTCTTTTTTAAAGCAACAAATTTGGAAGAAAGTTCGTGAAAACCTTCCTCCAATTGATCTCTCGCATGTTGAAGATCCTCATAAGACATGTGATTGAAAGAATTTTAAGAACAAGAGGAAGAGGAGTCGGAAGAAGTTACCTCATGAAATGCCATTAGACATTTGTTACCTTTGTCGCTCGAGGAGGAGGAGGAGGATGATGTGGAGCTATCACTCCATGTGGCCTTGAAAGCCTTCTTCTTTTCCTTTTGCTTGGCCCTTTTCTTGTTGAGTGGACAATCGGGCTTGTGATGGCCTTTTTTGCCACACCCGTAGCATGTTACCTCGGGCTCGGATTTTTCGTCGTGTTTTTCCTTTCGAGCCTTGCGGGATTTATTCTTCTTGTGCTTATTCATGAATTTGTGCATCTTGCGGGCAAGGTTTTCCATTTCGGAATCGCCGCTTGAAGAGGAAGAAGATGATGAGGAGGGGTTTTCTTCTTGTTGAACTTTGAAGGCGATGTTCTTTGGAGTTTTGATCGGTTTGCCTTCCTTTTCAGCTTGCCTCCTCATGGTGATCTCATAGGTCATGAGGGATCCGATGAGCTCTTCGACCGGCATGTTCTTGATGTCTTTTGCTTCTTGGATTGCCGTGACTTTTGGTGCCCATGAGCTTGGTAGGATCCATAGGATCTTCTTGACCATCATCTCTGCAGACACATCATCACCAAGGGACTTTCTCCCATTGCAAACATCAGTAAAACGCGTAAACATTTCAGTAATATTTTCAGATGGATTCATGGTAAAAGACTCAAAATCTTGACGAAACATATCCAATCGAGTATCCTTAACTTTGTTGGTCCCCTCATGGGTAACCTCCAATAGTTTCCATATTTCATGAGATGAGGTGCATGTGGAAACTCGATTGAATTCATTACGATCAAGGCCGCAATGTAGAGCGTTCATGGCTTTGCCATCAAGCTCGAAATTTTTAATATCGGCTTGGGTCCATTTGGATTCATCGGGAGAGGAAAGAGTGTAACCATGCATGACAATTTTATAAATGGGATAACCTATACTTCTAAGAAAAGTAGTCATGCGGGTTTTCCAATAATTGTAGTCAGTTCCATCAAAGAATGGAGCCCGACCCAAAGAATAGCCTTCGGGGGCGAAAGAGGTTGATTCCATCAAAAGAAGATCTTGAATTTGAAACCGGTTAGGGTATTACTCAAATTTCCCTCTGATACCAATTGTTGGGCGGAGAAAAGAAGGAAGTGATGGAAAGAGGGGGGTGAATTGCCTTTTAAAAAATGATTAACAATTTAAAATCAAAGTTGAAAGTGCAGCGGAAATAAAATAGGCAAGACACAAAATTGATAACGGAGTTCGGCTTAAACCCAAGCCTACGTCTCCACTCCCAAATCAACCGTTGAGAGATTTACTACCGCTTGCTTTTTAATGGTTTTAGCAAGAAACCCACTAGACTTTTCAGGTAGTCTAGAACCTATTACAGCTTGCTTTTAAATGGTTATGTAAGAACCCACTTTCTTTTAATTGGTTGAGCAAGAACCCACTAGCCTTCTTACAGGTGAAGGCTAGCTCACCTATGATTCAAGCCTTTTAAAAGGAAAGGCTTGACTAACCTCTTCACACCTTGAAGTTGGTGTGAAAACCCAAAAGAGAGGATGAGAGAAAGTGATGGGGTTTGTAGGCACAAACCCAAATTTAAGCTCAAAATGATAAAACAAGAAAAACCGTAATGGAGAAGTCTTAGGCGCCGAAGGATTGATTGGAGTTGA
This sequence comes from Viscum album, assembly GCA_963277665.1. Classification (NCBI taxonomy): domain Eukaryota; kingdom Viridiplantae; phylum Streptophyta; class Magnoliopsida; order Santalales; family Viscaceae; genus Viscum; species Viscum album. The sequence continues at coordinate 1,482,388,847 of OY728166.1, forward strand.
TGAAGAGCGCTCCCAAGCTTCTATGGTGATGCTCCTTGGATGTGGAATTGAGTTGGAGCAAGTGGTGGTTCCTTGGAGCAATCCGTCGGAGGTTCGCCAAATAATGAAAAATGTGTCCGTTGGCTTTCTTATGGCTTGGTTAGTGTTTCGGGGGTTCCTAGTCCTTTATTTATAGAGGGGGAACCCTCATATGGCCTTTGGGAGGCTCCGGAGCCGTTGGAAAGGGCTTCGGAGCCGTTGGGAGGCAAGTGGACAAGACTGGTCAAAGGCCCAACGACTAGTTTGACTGGCTCCACCGGCTGACCGGTGCAAGGCCACCGGTTGGCCGGTGCTTGTAAAATGGAGAGGCCTTCGGGCTCAGGCACCACCGGCTGGCCGGTGCTGAGGCCACCGGTTGGCCGGTGCTGAGACAGTAGCTCAGCCTTCTGTCTGGGTGCCACCGGCTGGCCGGTGCTGAGGCCACCGGTTGGCCGGTGCTGAGGCAGTGGCTCAGCCTTCTGCCCAGGGTCCATCGGCTGGCCGGTGGTGAAGCCACCGGTTGGCCGGTGGACTAAAAATCAGTCCACTTTGGCTTTTTGCCTTCTTGGCCTTCTTGGCCCAATTCCTTGGCACCCTGAATTTATGCCTATCATCCAAAAACACTTAAAAACAAGATTAGATAAATAAGAGAGTGATTGTGATCATGAAAATTAAACCACGAGGGGTATGAGAGGTACAACAGTCCGGTTTCTCAGTACTTGTTCTCTTGTATCAAGAATCCTGATGGGCTCTTCACAATAAGACAGATCAGGTTCCAGTTCTAATTCTTCAGAGGTGAGTACATGCGTTGGATCAGGCATGTATTTCCTCAACAGAGATACGTGGAACACATCGTGAACTTTGGAGAGACTTGGCGGTATTGCCAATCGGTAAGCTACAACCCCAATTCGTTCTAGAATTTCGAAAGGTCCGATGTACCTGGGACTCAATTTACCTTTCTTACCAAAACGTATGACTCCCTTCCACGGAGATACCTTCAGGAAAACATGATCACCGACTTGAAATTCCAAATCCTTCCTTCGATTATCGGTATAGATCTTCTGCCTACTTTGAGCTGCTTTGATGTGATTTTGGATTACTTTCACCTTTTCCACTGTTTCTTCCACCAGTTCTGGGCCTACAAGTTTTCTTTCACCAATGTCATCCCAACAGGTTGGTGTACGACATCTCTTTCCATATAACGCTTCATATGGTGCCATCTGAATACTCGAATGGAAGCTATTGTTATAGGAAAATTCTACCAGAGGTAAATATTGATCCCACATACCCTGAAAGTCAAGTGAGAAAGATCTCAACATGTCTTCTAAGGTTTGAATAGTCCGTTCTGATTGTCCGTCTGTCTAAGGGTGGTAAGCAGTGCTCAAATGAAGTTCAGTATCCAGGTATTTCTGAAGACTTTTCCAAAATCTTGAAGTAAAACGGGGATCACGATCAGAAACAATTGATAAGGGTAATCCATGAAGTCTCACAACTTCATTAATATATAGTCTTGCTAGACGTTCCAGGGGTAGATATTCTCTTATAGCAAGAAAATGTGCTGACTTGGTAAGACGATCAACAATAACCCATATTTCATCATTCCTTCTAGGAGTCTTTGGTAGCCCCATGAAAAAGTCCATCGTAATATTGTCCCATTTCCACTCCGGTATGGGAAGAGGTTGCATGACTCCTCCAGGCTGTTGCCTTCTAGCTTTCACTTGTTGACAAACCATACATCTTGACACAAAATCAGCAATCTCCCTCTTCATGTTGTCCCACCAAAAATGTTCCTTCAAATCTCTATACATTTTGGTGCTCCCAGGGTGTATAGAGAAATCGGAACTATGAGAATCATCTAGCAATCCCCTTTTTAGATCAGGTATATCGGGAACACAAAGTCTCTTCCCAAATTTCAAAATTCCATCTTCATACACAAAGTCTCTCAATCTCCCATCATTCACAGCTTTAATCTTCTTTTGAAATTCTTCATCATCGGTCTGAGTACTCTTAATCCTTTCTATTAAAGATGGTTTGGAAACCATTTGAAAAAGAAATGATGTTTCGCCTTCCCTGGTTATTACCATGTCCATCTTCACTAGATCCATGAAAATTGGATCCCTTTCAATTCTCATATTGTTCAAAACTCCATGGTATTTTCTACTCAAAGCATCTGCCACCTTGTTTGCTTTCCCCGGGTGGTAGTGTATCGTGCAATCATAATCCTTGAGTAATTCAAGCCATCTCCTTTGCCTCATGTTGAGTTCTTTTTGTGAGAAAATATACTTCAAACTCTTGTGATCAGTATAAATCTCACATTTTTCACCATAGAGGTAGTGCCTCCATATCTTCAAAGCAAAGATCATAGCTGCTAACTCGAGATCATGAGTAGGATAGTTTTGTTCATGAATTTTCAACTGTCGTGATGCATAGGCAATAACTCTATCATTCTGCATAAGGACACAACCAAGTCCTTTCTTCGATGCATCACTATAAATAACGAACCCATCTTTACCCGATGGTAGAGTCAATATAGGAGCATTGACTAATCTTTTCTTCAGTTCTTCAAAACATTCTTCACACTCTTTTGTCCAAACAAATTTAACCCCTTTACGTGTGAGCTTCGTTAATGGGTTATCCAATCGGGCAAAATTCTGGACGAAACGTCGATAATAAACTGCCAAACCAATAAAACTACGTACCTCAGTTATACTCGTAGGTGCTAGCCATTCTTGGATTGCCTTGGTCTTAGAAGGATCAAAAGAGATTCCATCTTAAGAGACAATATGGACAAGAAACGAAATCTCATGAAGCCAGAATTCACACTTTCTAAACTTCCCATATAATTCATGCCTCCTCAGAGTCTTCAAGATAATGCGCAAGTGATTTTCATGATCTTCGTAGGTTTTGGAGTATACCAAGATATCATCAATAAATACCACCACAAATTCATCGAGATACTCCTTGAAAACTCTATTCATCAGATCCATGAATACAGAGGGTGCATTAGTCAATCCAAACGGCATTACAGTAAACTCGTAATGCCCGTACCTGGTTCGAAATGCTGTCTTCGGAATGTCTTCCTTCTTCACACACAACTGATGGTATCCAGATCGAAGGTCAATCTTTGAAAAGTATTGATCTCCATGCAGTTGGTCAAATAAATCATCAATACGAGGTAGGGGATACTTGTTCTTTATCGTTATAGCATTGATCTCCCTGTAGTCGATACATAACCTCATAGATCCATCTTTCTTTTTAACAAAAAGAACATGGGATCCCCATGGAGAAACACTAGGGCGAATAAATCCCTTATTACTCAATTCCTCTAGTTGTTTCTTTAGTTCGACTAACTCTACAGTGGCCATTCTATAAGGGTTCTTCGATATAGGCATTGATCCAGGAATCAAATCAATTCAAAACTCAACTTCTCGTTCTGGAGGATGTCTAGGTAAATCTTCCGGAAATACATCTACAAATTCTTTCACAACAGGTACATCCTCTATTTGAACATTCATTTCCTCACCGACAGTTATTTCATTCTCTTCCTCCCCAATAATTGAATTAAGTTGAGCTACTGGGGGTGGATCTAAATAAGAATTAGGTGGTGACGATTCTGCTCTAAAAATAAGGTGTTCCTTATCATTATCATCAAGAATCGTAACCTCTTTCTTCTTACAATAAATCTTCGCATCATAGTCCGAAATCCAGTCCATACCGAGGATTATATCAAACTCAATCATAGGTATGACGATGAGATCAGCAGATAAAGAAAATTTATGTGCTCTAATGGGTACTGATTCACAAAACTTTGTTGCAATGATACTTCCATTAGGAGTTTTGACTGACAACTCCCTTATTAAATCAAATTGGAAATATCTAATTTTCTTAGCAAACTGGGAAGATATGAAACAATGCGACGATCCAGAGTCAAATAATGCATTTTCTAAACTTGAGGAAACCATTAAATTACCTGCCACCATGTCTTTCGGAGCTTCTACCTCAGCAGTAGTGATAGCATAAGCCTGGCCTTGATCCCTTGGCCTTTTCTGAGGTAAGTTCTCCTGACGCTTAGGAAATTCATTTGCATAATGCCCCATCTCCCTGCAATTGTAGCACTGAACGTTGGTAGATTCCTTCTTCCCCTTGAAATCACGAGCTTGGTGGCCTTTTTCACCACACTTGTAACAGACTCCCATTCCCTTCAAGCAAGTACCAGGGTGTTTTTTCCCGCATTTACCACAGGATGGATATTCAACCTTTCCCTTCTTCCCCTTATTTCCATTCCCAGATTGATCAGAAGGCCTCTTCTTCTCTTGCTTTGCTTTAAAGTCATAAGACTTAGAGAATTCCTTTTCGGTCTTGATAGCACATGAGACAATGTCTTCGTACGATGAAAAGGATTGTGAGACTAACGCTCGATGGAGAAATGGTTTTAACCCATCAAAGAAACGATCAATCTTACTTCTTGGGTTACGAATATAATCTCCATCATACCTCGCTAACCTTGTAAAGTTAGACTCATACTTTGTGACATTCTCATCCTCCTTTTGTCTCAGACTCAGAAATTGCCTTTCCACATCTTCTCGATGGTCGCGAGGAAAGTATTTTTCTAAAAACAGATCTTTGAACTCCCTCCATTCCATATTTGATACTTCATCATCTTCCTTCATGTTTTGAATCAATGACCACCATTGATCAGCATCTCCAGTGAGGCGGTAAACTTCCATGATAACTTTTTCCCTTTCACTGCTCCCCAAAGCCTGAAATATTTTCTCTAGGAAATTTATCCACTGCTCGGCTACTAAGGGATTTGTATTCCCATTGAACGTTGGTGGTTGTTGCCTCATGAATCGATCTAACATTGATCCTCCACGCTGCGGATTTGGGTGCTCCATACGGGTAAGGTTATTATTCATAACCTGAGTAAGTTGTCCCAGTATGGTGATTAGCTGATCAAAACCAGTTGTATCACCATCCCCACTATAATTATCTTGAGCAGTAGGGCAATCCCTACATGGAGTGTGTGCATTGATACGGTTTCCATTTCTTCCACTAGGCGCCATTTCTAAACAATGGCATAAACTAGATCAGTTTATGAATCAAAATACATAATCCCATACTTATAAAACACTTAACATAAATTGAACTATTTATGGATATAATCCATAATCATAAAAATGTTTTCTTTGAGGAAGTATATACTCATAAACCCTTCATAATGATTTGTAAAGAAAATGAGAGTTATCCTAAGCATATCCCCCAGGAGTGTCGTAACCATGAGTGCAGCAAGGCCCGTTGTCGTGCACCAGTTCTCGTTCGAGTCTAGCTCAAAGCGGTGTTTTCGGGTTTTACCCCTAGGTACATCTGTGCCAGAGCCGCCTCTACCTGCTCGTATCCAGACAAGGATGTATTGCTCGGAAAACTCACAAAATCTCTACAATACCAAAATTCTAGGAAGTTCTTCTATACTAATCCTCAAAGTTCATCTTAGGTCTACGTGCTCTAATCAGAGTTTATCTAAATCTAGCTTCCAAGGTTTGTACTAAACTTCCTCTGATACCAACTGTAACTCCCCGACCCTAGTTACCCAGAGTCGGTGCATTATTACATAACATTGGTATGATCACAAGAAAGATCAAATCTCGAAAGACCGATTGGTTTAGTAGCCTTGGAAACACTAGATATATTCATAAGTTTTACATTACATCATAAAATGAAAAACTACTACAACAACATAATGTCTCCATAATCCACACTCATATCCCCACATAACATCCCTGCTGGTCATTCATAATTTACTTTTCACTTCCTGGGAAAAATAAAACGTAGAAAAGGGGTGAGCTCAAATGCCCAGTAAGGATAACAATATAGCGGAAACTTTCATAAATAAGAATAAACATTTAAGGCAATGTATAACTAAAACAAAAGCCTTTAAAACATGAACTTTCAACATGGTATGGCATAAATAAAATGAGATAATGCCATTTACTTATTCACATGGATATTCTACTAATCGAATAATCACATGTAAAAATCAAATACCACTTTCATAATGTTGGAATGCATAATGCCAGACTATCATAACCACATAGTCAAGGCCTCGTGCCAAGAATGCAAATAAGATTTTGTCAAGGCCTTTTGTCAAGACACTAGTTTGTTTCATGAGACCTACCGATGCATAGAGGAGCTATAGCGGGCTCCACCCGTCACATATTAAGTCCAATGTATTCCCATATGAAAAGGTTTAAACATAACATAAACATTCGTATTAAAACTAGCATACGAAATGTCAATACTTTCACCATAAACTATGAATGGTATAAAAATAGCACATCCACAGTCAAACATATCACAAAACCTTCAATACAATATATAAGTTTTGTATCATAATAAATCAACTTCAAATAATATTAAAATCCATCAAAGGATGTTGATATAGATGAAATCAAAATTCTTTTTAAAGAAATATCTCCTTTTATTTTGAAATCATTTAAGATCCATATAAAATAAAACATTTTATTTGAAAATATTCTTATAAGCTTGTAAGGGAAGCTTTGAAGATTTTATAACGGTGGAAAATAGCCGCACCCGCCGTATAAGTTAAAAAAAATATTCTTACCATAATTCTGTCGAAAAGGTTAAAAAGGACCTTGTTTTGAAAACGACGGAAAGATTCCTTTATAAACCTCTTATAAAAAGTCAAAAAAGGGTATAAATGACTTTAACCCATATTCTTGTAAATAATAAATATGTTTTTAAATACATTTCGAAGAAACATGGATGTGGATGATAAAGAAATCCCAGTAGATTATTACGTATAAACAACCTCAGATAATGAAGAGATTGTGAAATAACCCTTACCTTGTACTTTTCCTTGGTTGGGGTAGGTTAAACTCCTGTATAATGGTGAAATAATTGTTACTAAATTATACAAGAATCATATATATTAATATGATATCATATATGATCTTTTAATATCGATTTATAATAATATCTTAGTATTATCGTTGTTTCGGGTGTTAACTTACTTGTTTTCTTTTATATGTTTTGTTACGTAAGACATTTTTGTAAAGGATAGGTTGTATATTATTCATATCCATAATGATATCAAGTCCTTAAACATCATTTTTAAATCATCAAATGATAATTATACTTGAATGGATACGATGGAGAATGAATCTCATCGCGTTCGTGGAGACGGTAGTCCGTACGTACGCACGAGCGACAATATCATTCTTTTGATATTAAAATAATATATAAATGGTTGTTATATCATATATACAGAATCATTATCATGTTTTATTTATTATTTACATGAGTTAAATATCATTATTATACCCATCCAAATAATAATATATTGAATAACAATTACACCACGACGTGGAGACGGTAAGCCGTACGTACACACATATGGTGAAATGTTATTCAAAGGGTGGATAGAATACTGAATATGGTTGTACCATATTTATAATAACATCACAGTATATATATTATACTGGAGTTATTATTTTATAATGGTAACAACAAAGGAAGAAGAAGTGGAAGAAGAAATGAACTTGGAAAAGGGTGGTGAAATCATTACCTCTTCTTCGGGTTCTTCCTTTTGATTTGATCAAAAGGGTTCCTTAGGTTGGCTTTATGATCAAACTAAGGCCTCTAGGTTGTAGTGAGAGATGTTGGGAGAGTATTTGGGTAGTGTTTGGCCGAACCAAAAGGCTTTGAAGGTGTGAAGAAATGAGAAGGAGGAGTGCCCTTTTATAAGAGGGGTGAGGGGCACCTTTGGAAAAGCTAGAAATATTAATTTATAATAAATTCATATTCGGTTTCTAATGGCTCCAAAGTTGATTATTCAAATGTTAAGGTGGGGATAGGTCTAAAACCACTCAACCAATAGAATTTAGACAGGTTTGGGTACTTATATTAACCTTATCTTTAAGTATTAACTCTAAGTTAATTAGTTTCACTTTTACAATGTCTCTTTGTATTTTTATATAATATGGTTAATAAACTTACTATATACATCCAAGCGACCCCCAAGTGGTCAATTAATGATGAACCTATCATTATATAAGTCTCTTGTTCGATCCTAAGATTTTTAGGAATTTAATATCAATTAATAATATAATATTTGTTTTAAGAACTCTTTTATGTCAATTTTGAAACTATTCAATAGTTGATTTTTTTGAAACTCATAACAGATTGATTACTTCAAAAAAAGTCAATTAAATAAATCCTAATATATCATATTATCCTAGAAAATTAGTTTAATTCATTAAAAGTTTCATATTATATTTATTTGGGTATTTATAATATCAATTATTTTAATTTTTCACTATTATATTAATTACTTCATCATCATTGTGTCATAAATAAAATAAATTATTTAATGTCTAAAAATTATAAATAAAATATCATTATGTAGGAAATCTTTTTATCTTTCTAATGAATATTTATAATCTAAAATCCAACATATATAACCCTATTTAAAAATTGTTTTTCTAAAAGATATATGCTTGTGTCATTTTTGTATTCATTTTAACTTAATTAAAATAAAGTGTCATTATCACTTACAAGTGGATCCATGGGGTCCCAAAATCGACCCAAAGATGCCCATGGTCGACCATGTATCAAAAAATAGGGTTAAGACACGTTTTAGGGTAATTTAGTATTATTATAATATTATTTTTTAACCCTTATTTACCGGATTTACCCTTAACCATGGTAAATAAAATATTTACCGCAGTAATTATTCAAAATGTCTAAAAATAAAAGTTACCTATTTACACAATTTGAACATCCTGATTCCAAATATGGAATCCATTTTCCTAAATTCAAAACACAGAAGTGGAAGAAATTAATTTAAAATTAATTCCCGCTGTCAAAACAAAAAGCGTGTTTTTAAGAGATAATAACTATCAAAAGATTGACACTTGTTTATGTTCGGTTTAATTGTAAAATTATGTCCAATGACCAACATTATATTAAATGGTAAAAATATATTCTAAATATACTTTAAAACTACTAAAATTCATACTTTATCACTATTAATTATTTTGATTAAAAAAGTTGTTTTTAATTAAAATTTAGTAATTTTCACTATTCATCAAAATATGAAAGTTATCCGAAATGTACCAAAATTTCACCTTAGGCTAAATTCGATATTACGAATCCAAAAATGAAGTCCATTTTGAAATTTAAAATATATATAATTTCAAAAAGTAGGTATTACTATTCATAACGGCTAGTTTGATTGGTTATGGTGTGTTAGAACTCGGTGTTGCGTACAACACACGCTATCGCATTATTCAAAGAGAAGCGTACCGTAGAAGCTTGGGGTGTTACATATAAAGTAGATAACATCTTTTATAAAAATTGAGTACTTATATATCCATATATTTTATTTTTATAAAACAATTATAAATTTATATTAATGTGTTATTATTCATATTTATATTTCCTATTTAACTTCAAGGTTATAATGATATACTATATTATGGTTCATTTAGACATGGGGTTTATGTGGATTATAAGATATGAGAGAAATTAACATTTTTTAAAGAGAGATATATCATAAAATATCTAGGTGTTAAATTATACCCCACAAAAGATTAATTTCTAAGTTGAATGTTTCCACTATGATACAAATAATTGAGGATATATTTATTTTATTATTTCCTATGGTTCCCATGTTGCTTCTTTGAATTTCTGATTCCTCCAAAGATCTTATCTCGGCATGTCATCTTGTTCCATGCCACTTTATCTCCAGGATCCAATATTTCTACTAGGTTTTAATAATGGGAAATATCATGATCTAGTGGTAAAACCTATGTTTTTTTACTTTTTATGGATTAGTTATATTATTCATCAGGATAAATACATGGAACACATCATTAACTTGAGATATGTTTGGTGGAAATTTCAAGATATAAGTTTTCCTACCAATTAGATCAAGAATCAAGACTCAGACAGTATATCTAGAGATCAACATTCCATTCATTCAAAATATCCTGACCTTATTACTTGTTGAAATTATTAGGAATACCTTCTCACTATATTTTAAATCCATATTTCACCAGTGATTATTAGAATAACATTTATGTAAACACTAAGTTGTGTTGATGTGGTGTTGAATGAAACTAATTATCTATGCCATTTAATTTAATATCTCATGTCTTAATAGATTTATTTATCAATATTTATTCTAATAAATTAGATATATAATATTATTTCCATATAGGTCCTCATAAGGATCCGTATGAATGCTTGGGTGAAATCTATTATTGTAAGAATACCTGACTCTAGGAAGGTATTGATTCCAACCAATCATGAAATCCATATAAAAAGACCTCAACATATCATTTGGGTTTTAATTGTTGTCTTAGACTATCTGTCTATTATAGGATGATAAGAAGTACTGAAGCAAAACTCTGAATTTATATCTTGCTGAAGAATTTTCTATGACATTGAGGTAAACCTATAATATAGATCAGATACGCATGAATATGGTACTACATGAAAACACAAAAATTCCATAATATAGATTTTCAAAATATGATCAAGAGATAAATCTTTACGAAAAAAATAATGAGTGCTAAATTTGTAAGGAAACTGACTATAAACCAAATAGCATTGTGTACTTTTGATGTTTTGGAAAGTCTGATGAAAAAATCCTGAATAATATATTCCCATTCCCATTCATGTATGGGTAATGGTTGTGAAATTACCTTAAAATTCTTCCACTTAGCCATAATTTTCTAACATACCAAGAAGTGAGATGCATACTCTACACTATATATTTTTTATGTTATCCCACCATAAATACTCTTTCATATCTCTAGAAATATTCTTACTTCTATGATGAATAGAGAATAATGAACTATGATCTCCATCTAATAGACCCTACTTTAAAAATAGTATGGAAGGGACACATACACAGTTCCTGAAAGTTACCATTCCATCACAATCGTGGTTAAAATATGGAACATTTCTTATCTTCTTTTTCAAATATACATATTCCTTCTATGAAAAATCAATATTCACTTGGATAGATGGTTAAACACTCAATTGAGAAAGAAATTATCTATCCCCTTAAATCAAGCCTTCTAGATATACCATTTTCAAATCCATAAATATTGGATATTTTTTGGTCCACATCTTAGATAAGACAACATAATCCTTTTGATTGAACTCATTTTCCACCTTGTTCACTTTCCTATTGTGGTATATAGAAGTCAAAATATTTAATCAACTCCAAACACCTTCTATATGACACATTTAACCCTTTATAATTTAATATAAAAATTAAAATTTTATGATCGGTACATATGTCACATATTTATCTGTAATGACAATTCCTATATATATTGAATGTAAAAAATTACAATATCAAAATCCGAATCATAATTTGGGTAATTATGTTATTGAAACATCAGTATTAAGAGCCATTATCTATCAGTGTATCATTTTACTTAAGGAAACATCCTCATACTTTAATTGATGTATCAATAAAGATCATAATTTTTTTTCACAATAGTATAGTGTATGAACATGTGTGATAACTAAATTTCTCGTACACTGCTTGAAATTTTTTTCACATTCATCTGAACAAGTGAACTTGGACCCCTTCCAAGTAAACCTGGTGAGTGCATTAGACACCTGTGAGAAATTATCAACTAATAACCAATAATATCCATCCAAACTAAGAAAACTAAAGCTCAATGTCACATTGGTGAGTCGAGGATAATGTTCAATGACATTAATAATTTATGGATCCACTCATAAACCCTCACATAAGATTATATGTGTAATATCCCATATTTTTATAAATTATGTTTCTTTTGACATTAATGTGTGTTATATTGTGTTATAAAATCTTATACACATAAAACACTTAGAGAAACTAAAACCAATTTATTTCCTTAATAAATAATGTTAAATTTGTCAGAAAATAAACCCCTTAAAATTCTAAATATTATAAATGGACAATAAATATAAAATAGAAAAGCTACAATGGGAAACAATAGATCTCTCTATTATGCTAGAATCATCCCTCCCACAAACCACACAATATAAATAAAATGATATATCAGTAAGGAAATCAAAGTTATAGAAAATGGAAATATAGAACCTTAAGTATAATTGAGGAGAATAATGAATGGAAGAATGAAGATGTATTTATAATAGGTAATGTGACTATTGGAATAGTAATATGACCGTTGGAATAGTAACCTAACTATTGGGAATATCAATATGACCATTGAGAATAGTAACATGATCGTTGGGATAATAATTTGACATAAAAATAATAAATTCTGACATAAATAATATTTATGATGAGTCATATAAGTAAATATAATTATTAAAATTCCAAAAATTATATATCGTGATTAGAAAACTCAAATTAAATATAATCACATTTTAAAAAAAATTATTTTCTTATATTTAAAAAAATGATAATTTTTATTTTAAAAATTAAAATTACTTGTGTTATAAAATTATTTTTATAAAATTAATATAAATTTTTAAATCATAATTTCTAAATTTTACATGGGTTATTTCTTGGTAATATTTTGAATTTACTCAGTTTTCTAGTGAAGAGTAAAAATATAGTTTTTTTATAACTGTTGTATCATGAATTAAAAAATTCATGAAGTATTAATGAAAAAAGAATTTATATAAGTTTATAATTGTTCCAAAAATATTTAATTTCATAAATGAGTCCTTAAAATGCAATAAACAATTCCCCAAATCTAAAAATTACATTCCAAATATTAAAGTCAAAAGTATTCCTTTAAAATAATATTTTTTTTTCAATTTTTTCAACGATAATTTTTAATAAACAAATTAATTAGAATCATCAATGGGTTTAAGGGACTAAAAACTATATTATGCTGATATATAGTTCATTATTCCAAAAAAATAACTTTTATAAGGTTTACCATGGATTTTTTATTTTATTTAATATTTTATTCTCAAAGTATGCCTCTACCTCACCTTAGATAACCACCCTCCCTTACATAATGAAGCCCAATATCTTCTCAAATAATATATATTAATATTTTATTATCCTTATGTAGATTATGGACTAAACCAACTCCATTCATCATAGAATTATATAGTCATACAAGCGAAGTAGCACTGAGAAAAAAGTAAGTTTTTATCAACTCTTCTCTTGTTTTCCTCTTCTCATATATTTCTTTCCTAAAAACCTTAAAATAAAATCATATAATATTAATTAGTTAGTATTTTAATTTTTTTTAATGAAGTTACCATAATAATAAATTTTTTTTTGAAATATTTATCTTTTATAACTCTCTTTTTTCACCTTTGGACAATGTTATAGATAATGGTTCGTTAACAAACAATGAGGGATTTGGAAATTCATTCCACAACCAACCTTATTAATAGTTATAAAAAACTATTTATGATATATAAATAGTATAATATAAATATTTTAATCTTCTATAATTTATTTTTCTTTTGTATAAATTACCATAAACAAAATAGAAAAAACCATGAAAATGGGAGATTCTTAACGAAAACAAGATTTCAAAGTACTTCAACTTCAAAAAAATGAAATTAAGAAATATAATTCAATGATGATAATTGATAAATCTTGACACATATTAACACAATTCACTTTGGGTTCAATGTTTTAAAAATATATGTTTATTATTCAGGATATTGATAATCGATAAAATAAAGCGGGAATTAAGGTAAACAGATTTTGAAACCCAACTCCTCCTCATTGAGTTATCCATAATTATAATAATTTTTAGAATGGATATTCCCATAATATTCCTTAAATATAATTTAAATATTGTTACCATTTATTTCATGGATACAAATTTCTTTCTCCTTTCCAAAATTATTCTCAATCCAAATTTAATGATTTTTTTGGAAAAACAATTCTTTTCAAGACACATCCTTGACTCATATTGAGTTTTTTCTTCTTCGCTCAAGAATAATTATTTTTATTATAGATTTGTTTTCACTTATTCACTTGTTATCACCCAATATTTATTCATGAATGTATTCTTTATTAACCCATATGAAACCAATTCCTTTCCAAGTATTATTTCATAAGTACGATTTGTAAACATTTTTTGTGCCATGCATGAATAAGAGATTTTATAATGTGATGGGTGGTCCAAGAAATTTTTATCCCTATAATTCATTGGGTAATGTGACCTATCTCATTATATTATGTACACAATTCATTATCATAATTCTCTTTTAATTCACAATAATGATGGTATGATGTATTCATGAATGTTATGCATGATCATGATTCTAGATTTGTTCAAAACTATGTGTGATATTTTAATACTATGGCATGCTGTTATAAGTTTATGCCTCTTCCACATTCCATTCATTTATCTAAATTTTCCCTCAAAAATCTAATGATGATCTGATTATTAGGACATGATTATTTTGATTATTCCCACCCATGTATTATTGATTCATCTCCCTTATTCATCACCTTATTGGGAATTTAGATCACCCCTTTCATTGATGCATATCCTCTGGTGACTACATGTTCTAAGGAGATCATGGGAGATTTATAAGGATAAAATAAGAGTTTAACTAATTAATACATTTTATTACTTACAACTTATGTATGTGACCAATTTTCACATGACAGTAAACCTTTGGATACTAGATTGTATCACTATTATGTTTTCTTCATAAAAGTTATGAAATAGTCATATAAGAAAAATTTAGGCCTCTATATTTGGTTTCACACAATGGTTATGTTAATTTGGGAATTATGATTAGAAAATTTCCTTGAAAAACATATTTATAATTTAATGTATATGTAAAACAACCTTAAAGAATTTTTTTAGAAATAGGGTAAACATAGGGATCCTATATTATATTATATTAATTTTAATATCATAAAATGATAAATTTTTTATTCTTGATTTGATGAATTATATATTCTCCATAGCTTTTTTATTTTAGAAAATGGTATGAAATAGGAGAAACTAGCCAAAAAACCATGTGTGGGATAATACAATGATTTCCCAAATGAAATTCCCAATTCAATGGGAGGTGGAGTTTTAAAATTCATGGTGATTTTTACCTAGTTTACTGGTCCATGATAAATTACCTGAACCATATGGAACAACCACATTTTTTTAAGAAGGAGGAACAGGCTATCGAGTCATTTAGGTGGCAACGAGGACCAACATTCTCTAGGTCATCCTTTCCACTTGTCATTTAATAGTGGGTTAACTAAATAAAGAATATTTTTCTATAATCCAATGTTCTAATAAGGAGAAGGTGACTCTATCCATATATAGTATAGAGGGAGAAGCTGTTCAGTGGTAGGAATTGAAATAAAAACAGAAGCCAAAGGATAAAATAGAAGAGTTGGAGTTTCAATACATTAAGAAAATATTTTCTATTGAATATTTCCCTATAACCATTAATAATAATTTAGAGATATAATTCATTTATAATATTAAAAATATGGGTGAATCATTCCTTTATTAGGAGGCAAAAGACACAAGGCTTTAAAATACACAGTTACTTTTTTATCAACTAATATTTCAAAATAAATAGATTCTTTAGTGGTTTAAAACCACACATTTTAAAGACTATTTATATAAGATACCTTGTTAGTTACAAACATGTAATTTTATATGCTCTTAAAGTAGATATTGTGCTTGGAGAATGGTCCCCTAGTTATGGAGATAATAAGAGAAGAATGAAGTTTCGATTTGGTGAATCAAATGAAAAAGATGGAAAGAGTATACAACTACCCATGTATTAATTATTTGGGATGAAACATAATGGGAATTGTTTGAATGTGATGTGTAAATGCATCATGTATGGGAGATAAGGCCACCAAATTCATGAATTTTGAAGATACATGAAAATATTGAGAAACATTTGGGAGGAGAGGAGGGGACCTCCTAATGCCCCACCCCTGGTTCAATGCTTCAACTTAATGGAGAAATGGAATTATGATATATAGTGCACTAAACCACTGATACTAGAGGGTAATAAGATTCATCAACAACCATATCTAATTGATTAAAAAAAAGCTTATGTTATATCTACAGCTAAAGAGGATCATAAAAATGAAGTCGTACAAGGTTCAATACCTATTCACTCGAGAATTAAAAATGTTTTTTTATTTTTATACACATTCCTTTATATCTTGTATGTTTTCTAGATATTATGTGTATAATCCATAATACCTTGATGTAGATATATCTATAAAAATATCTAGTGGTGAAATCATTGGAACCCAAGTGTTGGATTCTTCTCTTTTTTGTATAAATTGTAAGATTCGCCCAATTAATATTGTAATCCTTCCCATAGTGGAATTTGATGTTTTAATGGATATGGATTGTCTCTCATTATATAAATCACACATTATATTTTGAGAAAATTAAATCTATTTCTTATTATGAACCATCCCATCCTCCTCTATAAATTAAAGGAAGATCCGAAATTTACTTTGGAAAATCCCTCATCGGTGTGGGTATTGAAAACATATGAAGAAACAATCCTTTCCCAAATGGTTGAGTCAATTGATGGTATTAAACTAGGTAAAATGACCATTTTTAGGGAATACATTGATGTACAACATGGTGAGTTACCCCAACTTCCCACGTATCATGATGTATAGTCCTTAATAAAGCTAATACACATAGAAATCCATATCAACAAATTACCTTATAATATATCCCTAGTCAAATAGGAGGAGTTAAAGAAGAAGATGGAAGATTATTTGGACGAAGTGTATATATTACTTAGTTAATCACCATGGGGTGAACCATTATTCTATATAATAAAAAATGATGGATCATTGCTACAATGTATAGATTACCCAGAGCTCAACAAGTTCAGCATAGAGAGAAAGTATTCCCAGCCAAGGATTAATGATTGTTTAAAACAACTACGATATGGTCAGTACTTATCCAATAGGGATCTTCATTATAGATATCATTATATAATGGTGAAGAATTAAGAAATATATAAGTCTAATTTTTGTACAATGTGTCAACATTATTATTTCATAGTGATGCACATCAGACTTATTAATGCCTATATAGTTGTCATGGATTTGATGAATAGAGACTTTAGAGAGTACCTCATCAAATATTTTGTAGACTTTATCGATGATATTATCATATATTCCAAGATCAAGGAGGAACCCATATATAATAAAATTATTGTGATAGAAAAATTAATAATGGGTAAAATGTATGTTAGGTTCAAAAGTTATGACTGATGGATTCAATAAGGAACATTCTTGGGGAATGTGATCACAGGTGAGAGAATTTCTATGTACCCTTCAAAAAAAGGTCAATTAATGAGTGGAATAGACCCTAAAGTCTTATAGAATCCATAGTTTTCATCGATTAGGAGGGTACTGGAGAAGTTTTTTAATAAATTTCTCATGATTTTCTAGCTCACTGACAATGTTAATATAGAAAGTGGTAAAGTATGTCTTGATAGAATAATTAGAGGAAATCATTAAGGATATCAAAAAGAGGTTAATAATTATACCTATATTCACACTAACATCAATTATAGAATGTTTTATGATATATATTGGTTCCTAAAAAAATTATTGGTTTATGTACTCATGCAGAAATACAAAGTGATAGCTTATGCCTCATTAAAACAAAATATCTATTAGAAAACTACCTAACACATGATCCAAAGTTATCAATTTTTATCTTTTAATTGGATATTTTGTGTGATTAACTATATGGTGAGAAATGTTAAATATTTACTAGTAATAAGAGTCTAATGTAAATATTTAAATAGATGGAGCTCGACATTCATTAATGAAGATGGTTAGATCTAGTTATGAACTATGATTTCTTTATTCACTACAATATGATAATGGATAAGAAGGTATCTAATGACCCTAAATAAAAATATCTAGCTACTATCTCCATGAAATAGATTTATAAGGACCCTAACTTCATAGATATGTAGAGGATCGATATTGAAGACATAATTTCTCAGAAAAAACCTTAACTAGCCAAAATTATTTCCAAACCATCTACCCAACAGAAGATCATGGAGACACAAAGGGATGATATGGAGATTTAAAATATGGTTATAGTAATTATGGTAAGATTTATGAAATCCATATCGATGGTAGTGGTGTGATTCACTATGGAACTAGTCTTTTTTATTCTCTCATCATCTTTGATAAAGAAGTACATATTGAATAATTCACATAGCTCATCTTTCTATATGCATCTTAGATGTTCCCTAATCTTTGAGATAACCTATAGTGGGAAAATGAAGAAGGTTATTTCTGTGTATATCTCAGGGTTCTTGGTATGTTAACAAGCTAAATTAGAGCCTTCAAAATATATGTGGATGACAAATCCTTTTCATATTCCATTGCAAAAAATGGGTGAAAAAAACTATAGACATTGTCACTTGTCTCCAAAAGATTCTAAATGATACAATTCGATATAGGTTATGGTGGTTTTACTCACCAGGACTGCCTAATTAATTTTTATTTAGGAAGAGTTATCCCTTGAACAAAACTCCATGATATATGTAAATAAATTGGTGAGGAAACATGTGGTTCCACTTTCAATCGTCCCTAATCATGATCTAAGTCTCACATATAAATTATCGATTAGTCTCCAACATTATTTGAAAATGAAAATGAAATTTATTATTGAATATCAACACTAAAATAATTGAATATTTTAAAGGACCATTTAGACCATCAAGGTTATGATGAAAACCTACTCAGATGAAATAAAAATAGCATGGGATCAAAATCTCCCATTAGTTTATTTCTCATACAACAACCAAATTGAATCAAGTATTCAAATTTATCCACATGATGGTCTATATGGGAAGTGATGTATAACTAATTCCATTTTGGGATGAAGTTGTAGGAAGAAAGATACATGGACCTGATCTTGTGTAATATATGATAGAGAAGGTTCATGTTTTACTGGAACATAAATTTTTTTCTCAGAGTCGACATAAGATATATGAAGAAAACTATTGAAGGGAATTAGAGCTTGAAGTTGGAGACACTGTTTTCTATTGAATATAACCATGGAAGAGATTGACATGCTTCCGAAATAAAGGTAATCTCTGACCTAGGTATATTGGCCCTTTGAGATCCTTAATCAGATAAGATTAGTGGCCTTTCCAAGTTCAATTCCATGAAATAGGATAAAGTTCAGGATGTGTTCCATGTATCTATCTTGTGGAAGAATATACCAGATCCCTAACATGTATTGAATCAGGCGGTATTACATCTAGATAATGACCTCTCATAAGTAGAGTACTTGGTTAAGAGGTTGGACCAAAGAGACAATGTTCTATGCAACATGAAAACTCACCTTATCAAAGTGTTGCAGACAGACCATAAGTATGAAGATGAGATAGGGGAATTATAGGAAATAAATGAAATATAATTACGATAACCTATTCTCATCTGAGAATATGGGATAGAATTTTGGGGAGGAAATTTCTAGTGGGGGGAGAATTTTACAACCCAGAGATTATAAATTATTTTTGTTTCTTGTAACTAATGTGCGTTATATTATATGAAACCTATTATATTCATACAACACATATGGAAACAAAAAAACATTATTTCATTAATGAAAATAGTTACAATAGTAAAAAATTAAACCCATTAAAATTCCTAATATTTAAAGGGTAAAAAAATATAAAAAATATAACTCAAAAATATGGATCACCGGAATCTATTAGAATCACCCCTCCAATGAACAAAGCTATAGAAATGAAACAAAATATTTCAAAAATATTCAAAATTATAGAAAATAGAAATGTATAACAATGATAGTAATTAAGTTGAATAATTAATAAAGTAATGAATATCTATTTAGGAGAGGCACTGTGACTATTAGAATAGTAATATGACTGCTGAAATATTAGCCAGATTGTTGGGAAAAGTAACATCACACATAGAATTGTAATTTAAAATAAAAATAATAAATTTTGATATAATAATATCTATATATTAATTTAATTAAATATAAATATTATAATTCAAAAAAATAGAGACCACAATTAAAAAACTCAAGGAAAATATAGGCACACTTTTCACAAACTGTATTGTTAAGTATTTCATAAAATTCTTAATTTTTAAATTAAAAATAAATATTATATATGATAGAAAATTAGATTTTTTAAAATAAAATAAATTTTAAAATTATCAGGTAATAATTTTTCAAGGGTTATTTTTTGGTAAATTTGATAAATAATTCAATTTTTCGGTGAATAGTAAAAATACAGTTTTTTCCTGTAACTATTTTCCCTTGAATAACATAATTCATTGTGAAATAATTAACAAATAATTTATATAGACATTCAATTGAATATAAATTAAATAGACAAATTTGTTTATTAAATTACAATAAATATGTTTTCTAAACGAAAAATTACTTTTCAAAGATTAAAGTCAAAAGTATTTGTTTAAATTAACTATTCTTCCTTATTCCTATATTCCATTCTAATAAACTAATGAATTCAAATTATAAAGGGGTTTAAAGTCATAAAAATATAATATTATATTCATATGTGATTTATTATTTTAAAAAAACTATTACATGTTTTACATTGGATATAGTATTTTATTTAATATTTTATTCTAAAAATAATTCTCTCAATACGTAAAAATAACCCTTCTCCCTCCCCATTGAAAAAAACTCCTTCCTCACTTAACAAATTTAATTATCATAACAAATTCTCTATATTAAGACCTTATAAAACTTATATATGTAATGGATTAAACCAAATCCATTCATCAATGAAGACTAGTGACGTACAAGAGAAGAAACACAAAGAGAAGAGTATATTTTTATCAACTATTCTCTCATTTTAATACTCTATTCTATGTTTCAAAAATTTATTTCATAAATTCCATCTAAAATTAATTATTAATTATTTTAACATTATATTATTTATTTTAACCATATTCAAAATTTTCATTTTGAATTATTTATATTTTATAACTCCCATTCTCTTATTTTGTAAAATGTTCCCAATAACGGTTGGTTAACTGCCAGCGGGGTATTTTACAAATAATTCCTTATCACCAACCTTATGGATGGTTATAATAAAGAATTTATTATATATAAATTTTTAAATATATGTATTTTAATCTTATGTAATTAATTTTACTTATGTATAAATTACCTCGAACAACATAGTGAAAACAATGCAAAATGGGAAATGTTTAATGAAAACATGATACCAAAATAATTCAACTTCAAAAAAAAATTATAAATATAATAAAATTATTATAATTGATAAATAGTGAAATAAATTAACATAATTAACTTTTGGATAAATATTTTAAGAAACCTATGTTTATTATATAGGATATAGATAAGAGACAAAATAAATAGGGAATTAAGATAATGGGATTCTCAAACTCAACTCCTCCTCTTTGGGTTATACATATTTCTCATAAAACTCATTATGGATATTCCTATAATATTTCCTAAATATCAAATAATAATTCTTTAAAATTATGTTTATGGATATAAATGTTTGCTTCAATTCCAAAATGATTTTCCATCCCAATACTAAGATTTTTCAAAAATATTTTTTTTCAATAAAAATCATTAAATCATCTTGATTTGTTTCCTCTTCGCTTAAGAGTGAAGAGGATTATTCAAAATATGTTTTCCGAATTTTATTTATGGACCCTGAATTCTTTTATTTAATTTATTATTTATGAAACCCATATAAAACCTATTCCTTTATGTGGGTTATTTCATGAATATAATTAATTTACATTATATATGAAACACCTGAATATGTTAATTTATGATGTGATGGGAGGGGATGAAATTATATTTCCCTCAAATTCATTGGGTAATGTGGTGTATCTCATGATTTTATGTGAACAATTAATTAATATGATTATTTATTTGTTCACAATGATGATGTTATCATTTATGCACATGTGTTATGCATGAAAATGATGTTATATTTGTTCACACCTTTGTGTGGTATTTTACTAGTTTGACATGACATTCTATATTTATTTATATTCCACATTACATTTGTTATAAAATATTTCCCTCATGATGTTTATGATTATTATATTCTTATGACATGATAACATTGATAATGAACACACATGTATTGTTGATTCATGTCTCTTATTCCTCAATATACTGGGTTTTTAGATAACCCATCTCTTTGATGAATATCCTCAGGTTACAAAATGTTTTGGGGAGATTGGGTAGATTTGGAATGATAAAGAAGTTTAATTTAAATTATATTTATGTTTTATTATTTACAATTGAGGTTTGAGCCTAATTTTACCAAGACATTAAACCTTTGGAAGTTGGTGTGTATTGTTGTTATGTTTTTTATCGTAAAGGTAATGTACTAGTCATATAATAAGAATTCAGTCACTATAATATAGAAAAAATGAATATTTATCGAGCTAAAATTCACATTTTGTAAATTATATATATATCATATTATTTATTAAGTTCTTAATTACAATCCTCAAGTGATCTTTATTCTATTATTTTCCCTTGTAATATATAATAATATCATCTATAAATACTACTAAAAATTGTTCATGGTAATCTATAAAGAAACTATTCAATAAATCCTTGAAAATAAATGGGGAATTATTAAGGCCAAATTTCATCACTGTACGTTCATAGTGTCCATTCCTTGAAATTTGTTAGTCTTAGGTGTGTATTCAAATTCAGTATCAAGTGATAGTATCCAGATCAATGATCAACATTTGAAAACATTACGATCCTCATAATTAATAAAAAAATCATCAATACAAGGTAGTGCATACTTATTTGTGATTTTGATCTTGTTAGGTTCTCAATAATTGATAAAACTTTACATTGATCCATCATTATTCCTAGAAAAATAATAGGTGCACCACATGATTATGTAATTTACAAAACAATTTCTTTTTTCTTTATTCAACTAGTGTTTCTTCTTTAATTCATGTAACTCAATCGAGGCCATTCTATATGATGTATTTTAAATAAGTGTTTCTACAAGTATGAGGTTTATTAAAAAAATAAATTCATTATTCAAATTAAGACATGGAAACTCTTCTAGAAGTAAAACTTAAAATTCCCATAAATTATCCATATCTTCAATGTTGAGTTTCTCCCCATCCATTCGTGATAAATAATCCATTTTAATAGGAATCAAGATGCATAACATGGATTATATTTCCATTTTCATTTTAAAATTACTATCGTATCGATATTAAATCATATGTTAGGTTGGAATATCAAATTTTACTTCCCTTACTTTGAAATAGATATGGGATTTATATAAATATAGTCACTAAATTCTGAAAATAAAATATTATTCCACTACAAAGAGAATAGCAACTTTTTTAAGAAGTAAATTCCCCAAAACATTTATTTGATAAGAATCGTAGACTTGTGATGTGACCATTTTACCATTAAAAGATTTCACATCAAATTCCATATCTAACCATTTGGTTGGTATTTAGATAGCCTTATAAAATTCTTCATATATAAATGATTGGGTAGATCCAAAATCAAATAAGACATTATCAGTTCGATAGTGGATGGTAAGTGTATATTTTCCTACTTTTTTATCATACCCCACATCAGTAATAGTGATCACATCAGATTCCCCTTTTCCTTCAGTCTAAAGATGTTTCTCACATCAATCATCATCTTTAACCATCATATTTGAGTATTGGTTTAATAAATTTCAACACTCCTTGCATTTGAAATAATGGAGTGTGTATGGTGAATATTTTTGTGTTTTCTCTCCATCACTATCTAACATATTCGTCACATCATTGCAATATTTTATTATCTCATGACCTTACTTAATAGACATAAAACATTTACCATTCCCTTTAATACAATTTCCTCTATGTCACTTTTCACACTTTGAGAATAAATAAATATCATCTTATACTATCCTTGGTTTTTATTATTAGAATCTCCCTTCAATTCGATATTTCTTTTCTTAAAAAATCCATGAGATTTATGGGTAAATCCAATATCCATTTTCTCCTTGATATCACATCAAACAATTTATTCATATCTAATGAAGTCTGTTATATATAATATCATTTAGATACTTGTTTTTTATCCAATGAATAACTAGTCAATATTAATTTTATGTTGGATGATAATACTAGAGGATTACCTCAAAAGACTTTCAAAATTTCCTCATAGGTACCAATGGATTAATTCTCTTTCTACTTTATCTAAAGGGATTATTTCTCTAATTTTATATAAAGAATATGAGGGAAGTAATTCTTGAGAAATAAGCTCCGAAACCCATCCCACTCTAGGGGTAAATTCCTTATTGTTTCCTTGTTTTTTTGATAAGGCCCCACCATTAGTCTACTTCTCCTTCCAAATGATGAAGAACTAAAATAACTTTTAAATGTTCCAAATAAATGAAAAGTTTTAATTTCTTTTTCATTGGTATTGATCCATTTCACAAAAACTAATGGATCTGTGAACCCATTTAAAGAAGGTGGATTTTGCCTCATGAAAGACTCAATAAAACATTATTCTCTTAATTTCACATTTATATAGTCATTATGATTCATAACATGATAATATTATGTAAGTATTGAAACAATATTTTACATTCCAACTCCAATAGAATTTGATTTATCAGGAGAGAAATCATTTCATGATTAGTCACGTTCATCATTAACATGTTTAATCGGGGATACATCTATTGAAAAAAACCAATAAGAATAGTGTATGTACAAATAATCGTAGTGGTAAACCTCATAATCAAGAAAAATAATTTATAAGATGTTTAAATAATAAAACCTTATTCTCAATCTATGACACTTTAAGATTATAGTTAATTCATGGTTATCACCTATTTAAACAATTCTTAATGGTTAATAAAAAAATGCGAATTAACCCAATCATATCCCCTATGAGTGTCAAACTAGTTGTGCAGTAAGGGAACCCTCATAGTGCACCAAAATGATTTTCAAGATACACTCGGCCAACTCTTTCTTTGGTTATTAGATCTATATGGATCTATTGAAAAACTACATCTACTTGTAGTATCATTACCAGGTTGTATTGATAGGAAATCCACATAATCTCTACCTTACAAATACTTTAGGATGTTAGCCTATAAATATAATTATCCTCTTGGTTTTCATTAAAGATATCTCATCCTAATCTCAAATATTTTCTAAAATGCCTAGGATTCCAACTATAGCAACCCATAATTTTCATACATAATTTATAAATTTTATTATATTAACATTCAATACATAAAAATTAACATCCACACCAAAAATCATATAGGTTTGGTGTCTTTGGAAATATTGATATATGAAAACATGTTCATAAGAGATCAATATCAACTCTCACTATGTTCTTTGTAACTATTACCCTTCTTAGACCTCTCATACTTAAAAACCTTATTCAAAAAAAGTTGAAAAGAAACATAAGAATGTATGATCTCATATGATCAGTATGGGTAAATAAGGGATACATTAATGATCACATAAATATAAAATGAGCATATGGGTATGAGAACTTGAGATTGAAATTTGAAAACCATATTAATCATATTAAAGATAATAATCATTATTTATGTCATAAATCATGGTAGTTCATAATACATTAATCATAAATAATCAATGAACATGATCCCTAATAACATTACATTAGCATAAGAAATATTTTTTTATCATACAGATAATCATAAAGAACATTTCATTAGTTAAGGATCACTACCACAAATTTCATATTGGATCAGGATCACTCTTTATTCAATCATATCCTTATTAGAGGTTCACTCCAAAGACTATCATAGTGATAAGAGACCCTTACAAAACTGGGTTCACTCAATATTCCAATCATTGTCATCTCATGAGATATATATCTTTATCCAAAGAATTATAGTACTATATAACTCTAGTCCCACCAATTATATAATTAAAATAATATATATGTGTCCCATAAAATCTTAAAACATTCATCATAACTGTAGGGTATTGAAAACATCACAAAGGGAAGTAAATACATCCACAAGCACTTTACAGAAGGAATAAAACATTACTACGAGTGAAGCAATAAAAATGGATGAAAATGGAATTGTAAATTTGATATGAAACATTAACAAATAAATTTTATATCAATAGTTTCAGTGACCCATGTACCATCACCGGGAAAGGTTCATGGAGAGCATGAACTATGAACCATCAGTACACTGAAGGACCCATAGGGCGCTGACCTGCGGGGAGATGGTCGACAAACCCAGGATGTGGAAAACGATATTGTTGGTGGAATTAAGAACAAAACTTCCATCTGCATACCATCCCAAAAACTCAGCGTTTCATGAACAAAGTAATCTGAAAAGGTTCCACAAACCACGACTCACAAACTGCAGTCTCCGCAAACCCTGGTTGACTGAGACATCCGCAGGTTGAGATATGTTTTCATGGGATTCTGAAAATAATGTTACATGACCACATATATGATTTCCCCAGTTCTTTATAAATGGAACAACTGAGTAATTGATGTAAACAGACGAAGAGAGAGCGAAGACGAGTGGAAGAGAGCACGAAGGAGACCCTAGAGGCTCAAAGAAAGAATTCAGATAGGAGGATGATTCTGACTTCAATTTGGAATCATCAACGAAGTGTGAATTACAAACCACTTTTACATAGGTATAACCAGTTGCGTACCAGAAAAAGAAGAAAATCAATAATAATTGGTGAACTGTGAACCTAATTGGTTCCATCACCAACCACAAATTTTTCATGAATGAACTCCTCACAAACCACAGGTTCAAGGACCCTCCTTCAATACAGTGCTCCTCATAGGAAATCTCTATGCATATCAAACCATGTAATATGTAATACCTCAGTACGTGGATGGAACCAAAACCAGATTGACAAACAACATCTAGGAATGTGTACCACCTTTGTATGTGGTGGTCCATACCCACTCCCGTGTACTACTTATTTACGTGGATGACCCCTCTACCCGTATAACATTATGCTATGCAAGGCTGCCCCCATCCTTTATTAGAAAATAGTATGAAAAATTGGGTGTCTTCAAGTGTCCTTCCATCATATTCCAATCATGCTCTCCATTACTGTCCAGTCCTCCATAGATCCTCCATGAACCAGTCCACTGGCATCAGGCCAAAGCCTCCTCCAAATCCACCAGACCCGTATGGTTAGATCATCGGACGGTTCAGTGCACCTTTCTTAGTCTACATACCCTAGGTAAGAGGAGTCGCGAAGGTTGTCACCACAACCTTTCAAACCCCCATAATGTATCTAAGTCTACATTTCCTTGGTAACCCATATTCCAATGGTAGGATACTAACATTAACCTCCCCATTCTAGGGATAAAGGACGATCACTTGATTTTCCATTCAATGAGGAATGATGATCAGTCGAAGGAATCATGATTTCTTTTCCTTTTAAATAGAGGTGACATTACACCCCTTCCTAGAACACAGTTTTGGGAATCCCTTCTAGATTAAGTCCATAGTATTTCATGTAGGACCCACTGACCTTCAATTTCATTTCACATTTAAGGGTTCATTGGTCCGTGCCCTTTTCCACCATCGCCTCAGCTTCATCCACCATAGGCCCATCCTATTCCATCAATGGAAAATAAGATTTGTGGTTTGTTGAATATCTCACATCCTCTTGTTTCTCACAAAAAGTGTGATTCACGTGGACTAAGAGATTTGTGATGATCACAACATCCACACAATCAACTTTTCTCTTGAACTATGAGAACTCTTCTTCCTTTTAAAACCACAATACATAAGATGCCTGGTTGAAGGCCTGATATCAATGGGGTTCCCTTCTGAAAGGGTTCAACCAACCCTGTCCCCCCAAATGGGTAGCTTCCATTTTTAAGCCCCACAAAAAATGAACTACAAGAACTCTGATTCCCAACACAAATGGGATAAGTAGGAAGCCTTTTCTATTCTCGAGATCTATATCATCTCATCCATGAAATAAGAAATCGTTCCCCCTTTAAATGGGTAGTGTCCATGCGTAAGCCCCACCCCAAATGAACTATGAGAACACTAATTCCCAAAAAAACTGGGATATATAGGAAGCCTTTTTCTAGGCCCAAGATCCATATCATCTCATCAATGAAATGAGAAATCATGCCCCCTTCAAGTTGGCAGCATCCTTGTGTGATCCCCACGCAAAACGAATTATGTGGGATCTGATTCCTCTCACGTGGATATGTAAGAAGACCATATTATGGGTCCGAAGCCAAAATCAAACCATATTCCATCTCTCCATGATGATTATATACTCTAGATCACCTCATTACATGGAATAAGTCAAAATTTCCTCCATAGCAGCGAATCCATGTACATCCATGATGATCCTATAATATGGGGGTATCCCATAGATAATATCTTTGGGAATGAAATGAGGAAACATGAACATAAGAACATGGATTAAATATATAAGGGAGTCTCATAGTAGGAAATAATTCCCCCAAAAATTGAGTGATGAGCTTGACCTCCCATCCTCTCGACCGATGGAGTCCTGAAGTATCATTGTCTAAATCGTCATCCAACGAGCGCCTGACTTTGGAAAGCAGGTCCATGAATCCTGGATACCAGGGTCGTTGGGTGTCTCTGGCTTCACGAACAAACCTATTGGAGACTATATGAGGAAATAATTCCCTCTATAGGATGATTTCATGGACATGTAACCCTCTTCATAATCATCTTCTAGGATCATACAAATGTGGAACCTCCTTAATAATAAAAAATAAAGATACACTGACCAATCCTGATGGGATTATCTCTCCCTTTGAATACATAGTGAGATTTGAATCAGATAAAACAAATATCATTAACCATGTAAATAAACTGTATTTCATAAAAATATCATTATTATATCCTAAAAAATACCATGGAAAATAACTGTGTTTCAAAAGGATTCTACCATAATGAAATTTACCTTTGGAAAATTAATGGGTTTTATAGAATCTTCCTTAGATTAATATAATTATAATCCATCCAAAGAATAAAATTGTATTGTATCACTATATCATATCTCTATTAAAGTCTAATTAACATAAAATTATGTTATCATAGATTAAAAATACCTTTAAAATATCATTGGAACATTTTTTTGAGAAAAATACCATATTTACTTTGAAATCACTTAATTAAATTCATAAAATTCCCCAAATATTAACGAAAAAGATTCATTGAAAAGTTCTTTGTAAAATTTTAAACATATCATTCAATCATTGAGAATATAGGACTATGGGAAATTTCATTCAAATCATGTATGTTAAAACAAATATTCCTTTAACATTTTTTGTAAGTAGTTAAAAGTGCCACATTCAAAAAATAATAGGAAGATTACTATTAATAATTTTTTAAAAAAAATTCAATCATGGGTATAAATGATATTAAAAATAATAGGAAAATATAAAAAACATTTGTTAAAATATATTTATAAAACATGGATATGGATGAAAATTCATTTTTAACTGAAGAGATAAATAAAGTCATTTTGTTAAAAATGTCATCCTTTTAGTCATTGGAGTTCATAAAAAGGGGAAGTTGAAAGGAAAGAACCCCCTAAAAACGAAGCATAGTGGAATAAAATTTATTTTATTATTGATAGATATGATATAAAATTTCATTATTTGAAACATAATCATAAAAAATCTAGATAATCAACGAGATTGTAAAATAAATCCATTACCTTAATTTTGAATTTCTTTATTAGCTCTCTAAAATATTTTATAATAAATACAAATTTATTTTAATGACATTAAAAACTCATATACCTATATATTATATTATATATCATCCACTTATAATATTTCAACACTGATTTATTAATTATTCTTTGTTAAAATAAACATTTTTAGGTGTTAACTATTTCATTTTTCATGACAATTTTGGTTTAATAATTCTGATCCTTGTACTTTGATCGTGGTTTCATCATCCCAATAATTTTAATAATAATATAATTATCATATTTATTAATTATACATAAATATTTATTGGCATCCATAAATATTAGAGATAGAATAATGATTCACACCTTTCTAAGGGATGGTAATTCCTACTTAAAAATGAATGACATTTAAATTTACAATTGAAATGAAGGAAAGAAAGGAAAATATTATTTTTTACATTATTGAACAATAATTATATCATAAATAACAAATATATATATAAATTAAATATATCCTAACTAACATTCATGAAAATAAGAAATTAAAAACAAATCACATTACTTTGTGTAGATAGTAGTCCACACGTACACATGAGTGATATTATCATTTTTTAAATGATTGGAAGATAAGATGGTAGACATGATATTATAATTATAAAATAATAATTATGTAATAAATATCATATATAAACATTAAACCTATTATAATATCCATCTATGATAAATGGGGATAGAAAATGAACTGTATCATCATTTGGAGGTGGTAGACCACCTGTATACATGAGCAACACTTTCACTTCCCATTTGATGAAATATATGGTGAATAAAGGTGGTTATATAATATTTATAAAATTTATGTATTTATATGATATTTAAGTTATTATTTTATTTTGAATACTATTTCTATGGGGTTAGGAAGCAACATGGAAATGCTCATTCGATGAAAAGAATAGTTCAATAGAAACTGGGTAGTCTATCATTTTTATATTTTCATGGGAATGTCGTTCTAAATAGAAACTCCCAATGGTTCACACATCCATAACTAGGTTTGGACCTATATTTCAAAGGATGTTGGAAAACTTGGGTTTCATACCTAATGTCTCTTAGGGATTCAGATTTTTCAAAAGTATGGGAGGTCAAGCTCATCGCACCCTGGTGAGGAGAAATGTTGCCTACTCTGGAACTCACTTTTAGATTTATGATATGTTCTTGAATCTTGTCCTAATATCGATACAGGACTAGTTACCCTAAAATAATTATTGTAGCATAACTATCTATTTATACAAAAATATGGGTCTCATGGGTATATCCATCTATATATATTGGGGATTCTTCATTTTTTTTGAGCGATGGATAGCTGCTTATGTGTTGTAGTCATATAAGAAGATGTTTCATAATTTAGTACCACATAGGGAGGTGGAAAATATTCTAATAAGTGGATTGATCCATTCTGGGGTGTCATACATATCTTGTTTAATATAGAAATGAAGACCCATGTAGTTCAATAAACCCATGTAGTTTACCATCCTAGAGAGATGAAAAATATATAGGCACCATGGAATTGGATAATTGAGAACTAATCTCGAGGAGATGTACTATGTATCCTAATTTTAGTAGGAATCATAGTTATCATAGTTCATTCACGCCTTTTTGATTTACCCTATTGTAGATACCCATATGTAGGGGATATTTATTTCACGCCACCCATCACGACTTATATACCTATATTTCCTTGGATTTTTGCAACTTCTGACATGGGTGGGATGATCATATAAACTCTCTAAGACCATGTGAGATATTCTCAGTGTAAAAAAATTGGATATGAAGTGATCAACCACATTTAATATGGGTTAGGGGACTCTATAATGGGACAACCCTTATTATATTTAATATGGTACTTTGTCCATGAGAAAGCATCTTATGTATCATGATTATGGAAGAATTCAGAGCCTCCATGGTTCTTCCAATACAATGCAATTTAATTTCATGTGGTGAGGACGAAGTTGATCAGACCATGGGAATGATTGGATATCACTGGTTGAAATGTCAAAGAAATTATGGGAATACACTAATGTGGATGACCACATGTATTTAGTACAAAGATATGGCCTTAGTATGGTGTCCTATGTCTCTTAGTTATTTAAGGAATCAGAGTCCTTATAGTGTAGTTGGATTCTCAGTCTATTTGGTTGATGAGGTAGATGATCAGACCATGGGAATGATTAGGTCCCAATGGTTGATATGCCAGAGATATTGAGGGACACATGCTGATGTGGATTCCCATGTTTATTTTGTATGGATCATATGCCTCTAGAAGGAATCTTACATATCCTAGTTATAACAGGAATCCAATTCATTGTAGATTTATTTGTTGATAGGGGTTTACAATCTCACATTTACCTTATATGCGGTACATATCATATTAGGTTGTTAGTCAGGGAATACACTCTAACATTTCCATTGAATTCATATAGACTTAAGGAAAAAGTGTCATGATCATTTCCACTCCCTAAGACCACGTAAGCTATGATTGATATGATAAACAAGGGGTGGAAAATTATCAGTACCACTAATTGTTGATATGGGACTCATGTAAAAGGATTTTCCATTTGATGGTGAATATATAGCTCAGGTCTCGGGGATACATTCTACATATTGTGGTTATAATAGGAATCAATTTCACCATAGCTCAGTTAATGGGGGATTACACACTGAGGCTTCCCTTATGATTGCAGATTAAACATTGAGGATGAGTAAGCATCTCAAGTCCTATGATGCCCTGCATTCTAGCCTACTTTTCTTTATGTCATGTGTTGATTGTCTACTTGACATTCCTTGATTTTCCACCCGACTGGATGAAGAATGATTTTTTGGCATGTCCTAAGGCAATCATATTATCATGTTGACTTGTCTGTTAGAAACCACATATCATGGATGGAATGTATAAGGGCTATCACTTAATGAAATATGGATTGTACATAGTATATCGCAATACATGTTTGATTGACCCTAGAATCCATCACATGACCCAGTCTAACATGCATAGTGGGTGTCACATGATCCAATAAAATTTCCATGGTGTCATCATGAGAGATTGCTGACACTGTTGTAGGGGGTCGTGATAGCCCATAAGACACATCTTAGAGGGTGACACGTATCATGGATGGCAAGTCTAGGGGTCAACACAATACCTGGCTAACACAATCAAAGGGCATTGTAAGATTTAGTTGACATTTCCGAGTTTTATCGCAAGACCCATCAAATATGCATAGGTTCCATTATATGAGTTAGGAAACCTAATAGAAGATCATCATTAGGATCATATGGCTTGCTTGAAGGGATTCACTTGACTTGGATAGCTTTCCTGAGGGTATCCAATCAACTTATTCTGACATGTCCTAATGGAATTCACATGATCTAAACATTTTTCCAAAGGTATGTCTCATGATCTGGGTGACATAACCTAGTGATGTCGCATGTCCTTTATGAATTTCGTGAAATACATGAGGAATGATGAATTTGTCTTCACTTAAGTCTCTCATTCATTAGTATTAGTTCCAAAACCATATCATGAATTCCTTAGGTTTGTTCAGTGTTAGTTTATTTTTTTCTCACATGATCTAGAAAGTGTGTGAGTTGTACCTCACGAGACCCACAAAAAGATCTTCATGTGATATATAATTGATCACAGAAAGTACATTATACATGGTTAATGATTTCTCAAGTGGTTCCCCTGATGATAACTCATGGTAGGTTTTCTGTTCGCGAGATCAACTGCTTCAAGAAATCTACTCTAGCATCAGTGTGTCTAGATGGCGTAGTCGTGCTAATTTGTGGTCCATAGGTGAATTTTTTATTATGGGGTAGGGATTTTATAGGCCACTCCACCATTATTATTCGCCACATTTTGAGGTTCATATCACATGAATCTAGGATAGTTTTGGAGAATGGTACTCAGTTTCATGCTTATTCATGAGGTCTGACCATGAATTTCTCTAGGGGAGTCACATGTCTTTCAGCGACCGTAAGTCCATCCTCTCAGCACCTCTTTTATTTCAATATTTCCAACTAATGAGGACCTGTTTGCTCACACAGGCTTACTAAGGGATATTCTTATTGAATTTTAGACACATCAAAAAGCATTGTGAGATCATGGTTCAAATTTAAAGGCCATTACAAGATCTCAGATGACTTATCTAGAACATTCTTCAAGACATGGATGATTTTTAGGGGACTTTGTAAGGTAAAACTGGCTTGTAAAACATTCTTTTGGGACCATGTTTTGGATAGTCTGAGTGTGTCTCAAGAGTTTTATGACAACAAGAGGCTTGTACTTCCTTCCCCTTTATATTTAAATTATTTATTCTACAATGGTTGGGGGTTTTCAAGGTTTTATGAGTGTTGTTGAAAACAATTAATCTACCTCTTAGTGATGCACCACGTGACAAAAAATGATCATACGGGGAATTAATAAGCATTAGATGGGAAATTCCATCTTTTCGTGTTTCAAGAGCCGAAGGGGGGTGAAACGTTTCCTGGGAATGTCCAAGGAACTTTTTGAGATGAGTCAAACATGTAAATAGGCTCTCATGAGATGAGGGAGACATGTCATCGGGTGCTTGTCGTGTGTTTCAGGTTGCTAGAGGGGTGTTTCAGGAATTTTACAAATAGAAGAGGCTCCCGCCCCTCCCCATCTATTCCTTTTTTTTAATTTTACAAAAGTTAAAGGGTATTGGGAGTTTGGTTGAATATTGTTAATAAAATTACTCATCTCATTGTTGATCCACCATGAGGGATTCCCGATTGAATTTTTTTCCACCCTTTGGATGTTTTTATCATATTTTTGAAGGATTTCATTATGGTTGTCACATATTAGCTAGTTGACAACCCATATGGAATGGGGGACATTGTTTGGTTGCTATTGCATGAAAATTTGTTGTCTGTGGTGGATTCATGAGAGTATAAGGACTCATCATAGGGGCTTCATGGGACCTTCAGTATCCTATACACTATGAATAGTCATTTGGATGACCACATGTTAGTCATGTGATTATGAGTATCCTTATTAATAGCTTTATCTGCGAGTATTTTCCACCCTCTTATCCCTCAACCTTTTGGGGGGAAGTTATACCCATATTAAGATATTTATTCATTTTTTATTTTTCCAGTTCTCTTTTGTATGGATTTAAAAAATCCCCCCCTCTGGAGTGACATCTGTTGGGACAAGGGATCAGTTCTGAGGAAAGTAAATGTATGCCTGATCCTTTAGCATTATTGTGAACCCGTTCCTTGGGTGACATTTGGTCTTTCAAATGACACTTGGTATTCTATAGAATAACCTACATATAGGGGGAAGATATCCATTCATTTCACCAGCTACTCGATCTCAATGTCTCTTGTGCCCTACATCCATCCCATGGATGTCCCAATACTGTTCTTCAAGACCCGGTCATGATATCCTACATTGAGAACTTTTTGTGAGATCTGTTACACTAGACCACTTCTGATTATGAAACCATTTTAACTAGTGACGAACTATACATTAGTAATTGGTTGAAATTTGGTCATGTAGGATTTTATTGCCTTAAGGACTTTTCAGGGTATGGTGACCTGATCATGTGATGGATCGACTTTCATGAGATTGTGAGTCTCCAAGGGTTCATGCAATTTTATGATGCCCTGTAGGGTTTATGTCACCCGCATGACCTCTGGGGGTTAGGAAGTTTTAAATACCTTTATGATATTTGAAAATTCCTTTTCTATTTCTTGTGATGTGAAAGATTATTCAGATATTTTTATGTCTTTTCATTGACCATATTTTATTCCATCTCTCTAACACATTCCACTTACATTATTTCCATTTGGATTATGGTTCTCATCAATCTTCTTCTACCATATCTAGTGAAAAGAAAATGATTTCCATAAATCAAAATGTCGATCTCCAATATTTTTTGTACATTGATAATGAATATCTAAAGAAGTTCATCTCATCTGTGCTTCAGGATTATCCCTTATCTCATCAGCTTACTCAATATGTATTTGGTTTACTCGATGATGTTATCATCCATCCTTCAAAACTCAATATGCCATATCGCTGAGTTTTGACCTCTTCTCACTACATCAAAATGGAAATTCATGAGGAATGACGGTTGATTTCAGTTCAACCCCAGTGTTTCTCTCATATGCTAGAAAACTTTCCTTTAGGTCCGAATGGCCACAATTTCTCTCCCCAGTATATTTCTCAGAACTACTATTGTATATTTTCCTTCTATATGAATAAATCTACTCATGGAAGGAACTCAAAATGGGTTCTCCATCTAGAAGGTAATTTATCCGATGAATGGGAATGTCCATTTTGGTTCATATGAAGTTTCATAGATATATTTGATTAGTTGTACATAGTTTATCTTTATGAAGCCGGGTGGATTTCCAAATTCATCATCAACCACTAGCCTGACCTCCTTTGAGAAGTGATCAGTCATTAGTGTCCGGACACTAATGCATTCCATTTTTCTTATGGTGAAGTGCGAATTGGAATATGGTAAATATATCAATTGTTTGGGATCCCCCCTCTTGAAGAGTTGTATAATGAGTTCCTCCTAGACCCTAATGTCTAGGATGAACCTTCACAGACTATTATTTTGGTAATGGGAATTATTACTATTTTTATGAAGATACCGAGGATGGAGATGAAAATGTTCTCACTCATTTCTTTCAAGGACAGGATCAACATTTTTCTCTATTTTAGCGGTACTACACTGACTTTCATATGACCACATCGCTTCCCTTCCTAGTAGGTCCGCAATAGTGCTGGATTATATTCCGGAATCTTGGATTCCATGGACTATACCTCATGGGACTATTGAGTGAACTAAAATATCTCCCTAAACCTCAGGCTCACAGGTCTTATGGATATTTTTTTGAATGTTTGGATTTTCTCAACAATAGATGCATGTTCGGGGATCCGTGTCAACACGTTGGTGATGACAGTGTGGCTTGAGGAAGGGAAACACCTCAATTTGGAAGTCATGATCCTTACACGACATTAAGAATTTATAGGAAATCTTGAACAAGGAAATTCCACATATATGACCAGTGGTCCTCTCCAGTATCTATTTGGCATGATAGGGGAGAATTTTCATTATTATGAATAATATAATGCCACTCAGATCCCATATTCATTATACTATCCCAGAATTCTGAACATATATATGTTTGGAACCATGTCTCTAGTCCCTATCAAGGAAAATGGTCTGATTAAATGGGCTGATAGATATGATTTTATCCCCTACCATGCACAACACGGCTGATTATTGATAACAGAAGGGGTTCCCTTGACTGAATGTCATATATGACATCTCTTTGGGAAGGGGTCCTTACATCCATGGTGAAATAGATAATCCCATATGAGGCTTATACACCCTATCGATTCACTCTACATATTGGATACACACAAGGGATATCCCATCTTCCCTTGGATGGAATTATAGGATAGCGGAAGCCTGGGATCATCCTACAATTTTGGATGATGTTGTCATGTGAAGATACTGAGGCTGAGATCTTACTCTTTTCTGTTGATGATTCCTCTTTCATTACCTATGATAATGCCAAGTATTGGGTAGTGGTTTGTCCATATATATTGCTAATCTCACTGGTTCTTCCTATGAAGAGTCCCTTTGCCTCACCAACCCCTCTATCTATTGTGAAAATGGAATTGATCAAAGACCTGGGTGAGACATTAATGACACATGCTCATTCTAGTGAAGAATACCTTGATTGTGAGATAGAATCCATTTCATAGGTTAGTACTTTAATAATGTAAATGGATAACATTACTATCTTGTCAAAAGCACGAGAGGATTATTTCCATGCCTCTTCACGAGGAGAAAAAGTTATTTCCCCTACTACCACACCTACTCAATCAATCGTAGAGTCTCAAAAGCAATATAGGATGATCTGAAAATAGATTCATCCCATTATTAAAGAGAATTACTTGGTAAAATTTCAAGAATAAGGGTAACAACTCCATCTAATATTTCATGATTTGGGGGAAGGAGGTTTTGATTAGAAACCACTATAAAATATCATGAGAAAAATAGTCCTAAATCGGTGTGACTCTAACATCAATGATTGGTACTTGCATGATCTTGAAAATGAGGCTCCAATAGACTGGTAGATGAAGGAGACATCAGAATAATTAGAGTGGGTTTTACATTTGATATATAAATTGCAAGATTAGAAGGATACCTGGATTTCATAGATATGAAGGCATGGAGAAATCATATGCCATTTATGATCTTACCTTTGTATATCATCATATTTACTGGATACTTCCGAGAAGTGAGTTTAGGACTTTACTACTTTGGTCGAGACTCTCCTTCCTGTGGAAGAAGCTGAAGAGGCAGGGCGAGCGGCACTTTAGTGTTCAATTGATGCTTCTCATTAGGCCCTCACTGACTAGGCTAGTTTAATAGATTATATCTTATCATAATTCAATGTAATATTTTTTTAGATTCATGGAGAGACTCTGAAGTGTGGAGATTCATCCTATTAATCATTATCAATGAATGGATTTTCTAAACATCTATATAGTTTTCCATTTTTCTTTAATTCATGATGTGTATGAGTCCTCGTTGATCCAATATTATGTGAATCAACAAAGACCCCCACCCATTTCATAATATCAAGTAAACTTGAATGCTTGGATGAAATCACAGTAGATTATTTTTTAGAAATGTTCATGGATTCCAAATAAAATTAGAATCATTACTGATATAGCTGCCTGAGCTATCTTGAGAGAACCTGATTTGCATAAGGATAATTAGGTATAACACATATCCTGGATGGAGAGTCTTCTTTCATTTTCGGAAGCCGATAGGATCAAAGATCACATATTGATATTTCCAAGGATATAAAATGGACTAAATCTCTTTCTTTTTTCTAGGATAAATTAATGTTGTTCTATAGTTTAGTTTTTTTCAGGTCGGAATTTTTATTTCTTTATTTTAGGGTCTTTTAGGTAATAAATTATATTGATTTTGTTTAAGCTCATTTATCTCAGGTGTCTTATTTTTCTATATTTGGTTATATTAGCTTTGATTTGTATTTATTTAGTTTATGGTCTTTTAGATCATACCATGTATTGCATTAGTTTAGGTTCTTTTAGCTTAGACCTTTTATTTCTTTAGTTTATGTTTTTTTACCTCAGACCTTGTATTGTATTATTTTATAGTATTTTTTATCATACCATTTATGTGATGTATTTTAGGTTATTCTATCTTGTATGGTTTTCATTTTTTTAGTTTTGTTTCTTCCAGCTTGGGCCTTTTTGTGATGTATTTTAAAGTATTCTATCTTGGAACTCTATCATGTTATAGTTTATTGTCTTCTAGCTTGGAACTTTTTTGTACTGTATTTTAGGGTCCTCTAGCTAGTTCCATTGTTTTGTTGTAGTTTAATGTCTTCTATCTTAGACTTTTGTTATGATGTGTTTTAAAGTCGTTATGCACGGACCTTGAATATGAAATGGGGAAGATATACCAGGGATGACTCAAAACACATGGGGGTGAGGGGTTTTTCCCTAGTGTTTATAGGGCTCACAAGTATTGGAGTTCCTTTATAATAAGGAGGATATGACTTTAGTTTTTGGGTTAAATCACCTATGTATTGAAAGTATGGCTAAAAAAATATGATCTACACTCTTTTCAAAGGATCATGAAATTAATTATTAGGGAAATATTTTTTTGAGTGAAATACTTGAGTTACTAGGTCATCCTATATAGTTTGAATATGGATTATTTAATTCATAACCCGAAAGCTTGAGTCTTTTAATATGGTATGGGGCACACATTCTGGGCATGTCCCATAACCCCTTGAGATATTAAGTTCCACCACAATGTTGTTAGGTATCACAAGGATTATAAATCCATTTATATTGGTCTAAGTTATCATTAGTTGGTGGATATAAATCCCTTATATGTCAATAGAATATCTGATCCGAGAGAACTATTTTCATTTCCAAGGGTTACTAAAGTTTTGTCAAGATTCAAGCATACAAACAGTGATGTTGGGTATAAAAGGAAATATATCTAGGAAGGGCTCTATCTCCCAAGGGAAATTTACTTCCTAATTTTGAATCTCGATCCCTATGATTTGTGGGTTTGAATCATGAGGTGAGGGATACCAAAGGATCGAGAATGGAGTATCACATTCCTTCTTTGGGAAAGGGTACGAAACACAATGATATGATATTGAGGGCGTCAAACCCTCTCAGATTGATTTTTATGGGGGTGTAAATCATGGTCCAAAGTTCTCATTCCACAATAAATTTTTGAGAAAATAATACTGAGGATGACCCAAAACACTGTCAGGTTCTAGGTTCTACCATAGTGATGAAAAACTCACTAGAATCACCAATTTATATATATCAGTCCATGATGTCACCAATTTTTGGGTTGGAGAACTACTACATCAATTGCATGGCCGAACTGAGATATCTATTTCCATTTCTAGGGGCTGAGAGATGTTTGTGGTGACCAAAAACACTCAAATATA
Organism: Viscum album; assembly: GCA_963277665.1. Classification (NCBI taxonomy): domain Eukaryota; kingdom Viridiplantae; phylum Streptophyta; class Magnoliopsida; order Santalales; family Viscaceae; genus Viscum; species Viscum album. The sequence continues at coordinate 1,482,429,114 of OY728166.1, forward strand.
GATGTGTGATTTATGGAGAATGTAATTTCCAAGAAGGTTTCGAACACCATAAAGGTTGTGTCACCTCATAGCCAACATATTCCCATGATGGGTATAAGTGAAATATCATTACTCTAACTATTTCCATGACCATGGATTATAGTGATAATAGATTGGATTTTACTACGGCTACAAAGTAGGCCATATGAGATTTATTCCTTTTTATCTGTCACTTAGTTTTTTCCTAAACCCTGGAGTTGATTATTTTAGCAAGAGATGACTTGAATTTTTCTTGGGTCGTGCTTTTTTGTTTTTCGACATAAGAAGTTTTATGTCACTTTTTCTAGCAGTTTAAAGTCATCAAATTTAGACCACTATAATATAGAGTTTATGATCATACATCTTTGACAAAAATGCGGATAGTTTAGGGTCCTGAACCTCATGGACCAAATATGTGGGATGATATAGAATAACCCAATTAGGATAACTATGGTTAATAGTACTCCAACATCCTTATGAGAAGGAGGTGAAGATGTTGTAAATCATGTCTCGAGGTTCTAGGGTCATGAATAATAATATGGGGAAATAATACCTAGGATGACCCAAAACACCTTCATGGTATGAGTTTATCCACAACTATTTCATGCTAACAAGAATTAGAAATCCATTAATATTGGGCTAAGTGGCCATCGGATGGAAGGTCTGAGACCTTTTGCATCAATAGAATGGCTGAACCAAGATTTCTCATTTCCTTTACAAGGGTTATTATAGGTGTCCAGAATACCAAGGCTCTCAAGACATGATGTGTGGTACATGGATTGGGGTTCATTATAAAATAGAAGAATAATCCCGTACTAGGGTTTACTAGAGTAAGGCTCTAGTAGACCATTGATAAGAAATGATTATGGGGGGTGGTATGTACAGATTAACGTCATGTAGCAGGGACACACTTACCTCTTTGTAGTTTCAATATCATTCTGTAAGGATGTTTTCCACATTGTTTTAACGTAATGTGGTAAGTATGTTTTCTATATAGTTTATCAAAGAGTGGTATGGATGAGGGAACCAATGTTAAAAATTATGTGCACAACATATCACTTGGGAAAGAAAGTTGTATGTAGGTTTGTCTCATACGTAGTGAAAATGGTCTTGTATAACTCATACCCTATATTGTTCGGATGCATTTATTTTCTCATTTGTTGAAGCTATACTTGGTATTGGTGAACTAGGTTTCAATATTTATCCTATGATGGTATGAATAAAGCCACACAGAGTTCTTAAGGGGAAGTTTCATTTAACATCATGTGGTGAGGATGGGGGCTCCCTGACGTGAAATTGGAATATTGTGGCTGGGACCATGAATAAAATTATGGGTTTCACTACATATTCTAGGGTGATAGGAATCATTCCTCAAGTAGATTTTAAAACCCTCTATTGTTTAATATCATGCAGTGAGGATAAATATGTACTTGTGTGAAAGCACCTTAATGCCGCGACTAGGCCCAAGGGTGAAAATCCAAGAATCACTATGTATCTCATGATAATGAGAATAAAGACACACATTGTTCTGATTTATGTTTCTAGTATAGTTCTTAACCATACACTAGGAGGGGGGAATTTTTATACTTATCTATTGTGATTGGGCCCATATTTTGAAATTCAGGCGTCACATCATATCCTACAGTGGTTGTAATCATGTCACGCATAGTTATAAAATGGAGAAAACTCTACGTAGGTCTTACCAATACATCGATGTTAGCATGGTATTCATTAATTATTTTATCTATGCCTAGGATTATAGATCTAGTCATTACTACAAATCCTTTGATAGCAGGAATCAACTAGCACATAGTTCCTAGGGAACTGTGCAGTTTATCAGCATGAAACAAGGACATAAACCATACATTTTATCATCATGTGGTGAGGAATCATGGTATGACTTTTAATTTATTTCATTAAAGACCATGATAATCCTACCATGGGCCTCCATGCATTTTTGGGTGGGGATTCCCTTACTAATGTTCCTAATCTCATGTGATCTATGCTCGGTGTGAGAATTAGAGAATAGTATGGGCACCTATCACCGTGCAGAGAAAATTGAGGATTTGACAGGAGAATTTTGTATCCTATAGTGGATAGACCAAGATATTGGATCAAGGAATCCCAATGCATCTCATTGGAAATGATAATCAAACCATATTTATTTCTATGAAACCCATGAATTTTAATGTCATGTAGAAAAGACATCTAATTTGAAGTTTCATATCATGTGGTAAGGATATGGATTGCCTGAAGTGAATGAAGGTGAACATTATGGATCCGTGTAGTTTAACATCATGCAGTAAGGATTGGAAATTCCTTGTGGTTTAACATTTTGCTTCAAGGATGAACCTGTATTGTTTAAAGTCATGTCATTAAAAGGAAGATGCACAATTTAACATCTTTTGGTTAGGATAGATCTACACAATTTAACATCATGTGTTAAGGACATATTGAGGGACTTATACTGATGAGGATTCCGAATTTGATGACATCTATAAAAATTATTTCTTGAGAAGCCTCTCATTGGTGTGGGTGCGACACGCTCCCTATCTATTATGGCTAATGAGTAAGCCCTGTTGTGATAGAAATTATATATGATGTATGTTCCCTCACATTTAGGTTCCATATTTGGAGGCTTCTTCCATGGTATCATTGGAGTTCTAAAAGTCAAAACCAGTTCCCCTTTGAGGAATCCACATAGGCGGGGATTTTTATTTAAGGCACATGTGAACTGATTCAGATGGTCTACAAGGTTGGGAAATATACACATCCTTTTCTCATTGAGCTGCTATCACTCATCCAGCTTCATTTTAAATTTCTTATCCTCTGATAGATATTTGAGAATTGATATTTAGTGTAAATGAAACTATAAATCTATGGGTAACACTACCTCAGTAACATACACCAATGAGTTTGTCATTGCTTATATTTTAGTATATTGGTGGTACAATAGGCCCATAAATCATGGAATATCTTGTTCGACCATGAATTCTTATCCTTTTTCACCATCATATAGAGTACAATAAATAGAGTCTTATTAAACTCCTCTATTTAACCATTTTCCACTACATGATAGATGGATGAGTTATTGGACTTAATATTGTACTTATGGTACAATTTCTTCGACTTTATTTAATAGAATTTGGTTTCTCTTTCCTTTAATATTTTGCGAGGGACACCAAAACTGGTGATGATATGGGGATTCATGAAGTTGATGATTTTCTTCATCCCAAATTTTTTGATGGGTATTTACTCATACCATTTGGAAAAGAAGTGTGTATTAGTAAGGACGTACTTGAACTACTTTGTCATGGCTAGGGGATATGGACCCATAACATCCATTCCCCAAATGGAAACATGCCAAGAATATTTAGCTATATATAGAAATTATAGGGGTTGGTGGATGAAATTTTCATAGATCTAGAATGCATTATATTTATTATTGAATTAAAAATATTTCAATATCATGGTTTTCCTATAATAACCCAACCTCCTGATTTGGCGGCACAACTTTATTCTATATTGATCAGCACCACAAGTGCCTATGTGTACTTCTTCTATGATATTGAGAATATCTCCTTATGTTATGCATATAAGGAGGATTATATCGAATTAATTCTTATAGAGGGACCTCTATTACGTTGAGTTTATTCGAATGGTAATTTTTGATGCATGACACCAAATCTGGTACCTTTTGTCTCTATCTGTCGTGGGAGTCCCATTTTGATGAAAATTGATTATTAGTTTTATCCACCGAGGGGTAGACATTAGTTCATCACACTATGTGGTGGAGTGGACATGGTTTATTTATTCCACATCATATATTATGATTAAAAAAACCATTTTCTATTATGTGATATGGAATATTACCTCCTCCTGGTCAGGGTTAGGGAGAACTATGGTTGTATTTGCCAATGTGTTGGTGTGAGAATTCTATGATTGGAGAACATGCTGTAATGTGGGGTCATAAGGGAACACCTCCATCAATCCACTGATGTAGTCAGTAAGTTGGGTTTAGTTCTTCCATTTTAATGGCATACCCACCATTTATTTTCTTTATCACTAACTCTAAATCCCCTTTGATATTTAAGAAGGATACTTGTAGCTGTAGGGATAGTTCCATGTTAGAGATGAGGGCTTGGTATTTTTCCTCTTTATTCATTAAAACATCAAATTTTGAGAAATAGTAGGTAAAAACCTTTTTTTTTTCTAGAGATACAAATATAATCCCTAAGCCAACCTGATTGAATTTTGGGTTTTCCATCTTATTTCTAACATGACTTTGGGAGGTGCCATCAAAATACATCTCCGATGTATGGGGAGTGTCATGGTAATAGAAAACCTTCTCATCTAGAATATATTTGTTCACTGGTTTATTTTTAAATTTAGGATATGTTGGAAGGAAAGCATCTATGTCTTGACCATTCACTGATTTATGTGATACAAACTGAATTTTGTATTGTTGCAGAATGACCTCCCATCAGGTCAAACACCCAATAAGCCTAAAACAACCAAGGATGTATTGAGAGGATCAATTGGAGAGATGATATAGAATTTTCACTGTTTCAAGTAGTGGTTCAACTTTTTCACTATGTATTTTTAAAAGTCTTAATAGTAGTAATCATCCCACTATTATGAAATTACTTTCTTTATTATCCTAGTGACAAGGATATCTTTGATGTCCAAGTTGGCTATGAAGTGTCGAATTCAAGTGAGGTTCCCTATACCCCCCATTGTTCTTTAATATTTATGGGGGTGATGTAACACCCCAAGCTTCCACGGTACACTTCTCTTTGAATAATACAATAGTGTGGGTTGTATGCAACTTTGAGTTCTAACACACCACAACCAATCAAACTAGCCGTTATGATTTGTAATACCCAATTTTTAAAATTTTATAAGATTTATCTTTGAAAATGGACATCATTTTTGGATTCAGAATATCGAAATTATCTTAGGGTTATTTTTTTCTATTTTTCTGAAAACATTCAATTTTCGATGAATAGTGAAAAACACTGAGTTATTGTTTAAAACAGAATTTTTATTTAAATAATTATTTATTTAATTTAAATTTATTTTAGGTCAAAATAGATACATAATACCAATATAGGTTCAATTTAATTCATTGGATTCAGTTTATAATAATTTTAGATACATAACAATTTTATTGAACTTTTCACCGTCTTTTACCCACCTCATAGTGGAATTTTCAAATTCACATAAAACTTAATTTTACCGCTTCTGTGAGTGGAATTTCAAAACTTTGAGATACATAGTTGATATTAGTAAGTAGAATGTGGTTCAATAAGATGAATATAATTTTTTTTGAATAGTAATTTTTTACTTTTATTTACCACGGTTAAAAGTAAACAGGGTAATTAATGGTAAAAATGATATTATTATTACCCTATCACATGTCCTAATTCTATTGGATACATATAATTAGTTCAAAAACAACCTTAGGAGTAAAATATGAACCTCTATGGTCCATTTGGATTAGATTAGGACATTTATTATTATTTAATTCAAAGAAGAGTTAAAAGAGTTTAAATCAATGTTTAATAACTAAAACATTTTTAACATAGGGTCATACATATGATAAATAAGACTATAAAGATGAATTATAAAGATAAAATGATTTCCTACATAATGGTATTTTATTTATATTTTTTAGTCATTAAATAATTTTATTTATTTATCACACAATGATGACGCAGTAATTACTTAATTAATGAAATATTAAACTAATTGATATTATAAATATCCAAATTAATGTAATTTGAGAGTTTTATGAATAAAAATAATTTTATAGGTTAATATTCCATATTAGGGTTGTCTATATGAATTTTTTTCGAAGTAATAATGCTGTTATGAATTTAGAAAAAACAAAATACCTAATAGTGTCAAAATTGACATAAAAGAGTTTTTAAGAAAATATTATATTATTAATTGATATTCTATTCCTAAAAATATAAGGATATGCCAAAAGACTTATATAATTATAGGTGTATCATCAATGAAGTACTTGGGTTTCTCTTGGAAGTATATAGTAAGTTTATTAAACATATAATATAAAAATACAAAGAGACATTGTAAATGTCTAACTATTTAAATAAGAGTTAAATCTAAAAGATGAAGTTAATATAGTTACCCAAACCTTTCTAAAACCTTTTGGTTGAGTGGTTTTCAACCCATCCACACCTTATGCTTTAAATAATTCATTTTTGGAGCCATTAGAACCAAAGATGATTTTATTATAAAATAATATTTCAATATTTTCCAAAGGTGCCCCTCACCCCTCTTATAAAAGGGAACTTCCCATTCTCCCTAATTCACACCTTAAAAGCCATTTGGCTCGGCCAACTCCTGCCCAAATACCATCTCACCTGTCCTCACTTCATCTTAGAGGACTTTCTTTAGTCATAAATCTAACCTAAGGAGCCCCTCATCCCTCCTGTGATATGTTTGACTGTGGATGTGCTATTTTTATACCATACATGGTTTATGGATAAAGTATTGACATTTCATATGCTATTTTTAATATGAATGTTTATGTGATGTTTAAAACTTTTCATATGAGGAATTCATTAAACTTAGTAAGTGACGGGTGGAGCCCGCTATAGCTCCTCGATACATCGGTAGGTCTCATGAGACAAACTAGTGTCTTGGCACAAGGCCTTGACAAAGTCTTACTTGTAGTCTTGGCACAAGGCCTTTACTACGTGGTTATGAAAATCTGGCATTATTCATTCCATCATTAAGAAAGTGGCTATTGATATTGATTTTGATTATTCGACTAGATGAATATCCATGTGAGAAAGTAAATGGCATTATTTGATTTTATCTTTGCCATATTATGCTGAAGTTAAAGTTGAAAAGGCTTTGTTTTAGTTTTATACATTGCCTTAAATGTTTATGCTTATTTATGAAAACTTATTCTATATTGTTATCCATACTGAGCATATGAGCTCACCCCTTTCTATGTTTTATTTTTCCCAGGATGTGAATAAGTATATTATGACTGTCCCACAAGGATAGTCTATGAGATCTTAGTGTTGTCTATGGAAACAATGTTGTTGTAATTTTCTATTTTATGATGTAATGTAAATCTTATGAATGTATCTAGTACTTCCAAGGCTACTAAACTAATCGGTATTTTAGGACATGATATTTTGTGATCATTTCAATGATACATAATAATGCACTCACTTTGGGCTTCTGGGGTTGGGACGTTACAGTTGGTATCAGAGGAAATTTAGTACAAACCTTGGAATCTAGGTTTAGATAAACTCTTATTTGAGCACATTACCATAAGATAGACTTTGAGGATTATTATATAAGAACATCCTAGAATTTTGGTATTGTAGATATATTGTGAGTTTTCCAAGCAATACATCCCTGTCTGGATACGAGTAGGTAGAGGCAGCTCTGGCACAGATGTACCTTGGCGTAAAACCCAAAAACACAGCTTTGAGCTCGGCTCGAACGAGAACTGGTGCACGACATTGGGCCTTGTTGCACTCTTGGTTACGACACTCCCCGGGGATATGCTTAGGATAATTCTCATTTTATTTACATACCATTATAAAGGGTTTATGAGTATATACATCCTCAAATAAAACATTTTTATGACTATGGATTATATCCACAAACTGTTTAATTTATGTTAAGAATTTTATAAGTTTGGAATTATGTATTTCAATTCATAAACTAATCTAGTTTATGCCATTGTTTAGAAATGGTGTCTAGTGGAAGGAATGGAAACCATATCAATAGATGCATTCCATGTAGGGATTTTCCTCCTGCTCAAGATAATTATAGTGGAGTTGTTGATACAACTAGTGCTGATCAGCTAATCACTATACCAGGACAACTCACTCAGGTTATAAATAATAACCATACCCGTATGTAGCACCCTGATCCACAACGTGGAGGATCGATGTTAGATCACTTCATGAGTCAACAACCACCAAAATTAAATGGGGGTACAAATCCATTAGTAGCTGATCAATGGGAAAATTCTTTAGAGAAAATATTCCATGCCTTGGGGAGTAGTGAAAGGGAAAAAGTTGTCATGGCAGTTTACCACCTCACTGCAGATGTTGATCACTGGTGGTCATTGATTCAAAAAACAAAGGAAGAACATGAAATATAAAATATGGAATGGAGGTAGTTTAAAGAATTTTTCATAGAAAAATAATTTCCTCATGACCATCGAGTGGATATGGAAAGATAATTTCTGAGTCTGAGGAAAAAGGAGGATGAGAATGTCGCAAATTATGAAGCTAACTTTAAAAGGTTAGCGGGGCACGCTACAGATTATATATGTAACCCAAGAAGTAAGATTGATAATTTATTTGATGGGTTAAAACCATTTCTCCGTCAAGCATTAGTCTCACAATCCTTCTCGTCATACGAAGATATTGTCTCATGTGCTATCAAGATAGCAAAAGAATTGTCTAAATATTATGACTTTAAAGAAAAGCAAGAGAATAAGAGATCTAATGAACACTCTAGAAATGGAAATAAGGGGAAGAAGTGAAAAGTTTAATATCTGTCTTGCGGTAAATGTGGTAATAAACACCCTGGTACTTACCTGAAGGGAGTGGGAGTGTGTTACAAGTGTGGTGAAAAAGGCCACCATGTTCGTGATTGCAAGGGGAATAAAGTGGCTGTCGATGTTGAATTATACAATTGTAGAGAAAGGGGGCATTATTCAAATGAATGTCCAAAGCGTTAGGGGAACATACCTCAGAAAATACCAAGGGATCAAGGCCAAGATTATGTTATCACTACTACTGAGGTTGAAGCTCTAAAAGACGTATTGGTAGGTAATTTAATAGTTTCCACAAGTTTAGAAAATGATTTATTTGATTCTGGATCATGACATTTTTTCATATCTTCTAAGTTTTCTAAGAAAATTAGATATTTCCAATTTTATTTAACAAGGTAGTTGTCAGTCAAAACTCCTAAGGGAAGTATCATTGCAACAATGTTTTGGGAATCAGTTCCCATTAGAGCATATAAATGTTCTTTATATGATAATCTCATCATCATACCCATGATTTAATTTGATATAATACTCAATATGGATTGGCTTTCGGACTATGATGCTGAAATTTATTGTAAGAAGAAGGAGGTTAAAAATTTTCATGAAAATGATAAGGAACACCTTATCTTTAGAGTGGAAACATCACAACCTAATTCTAATCTAGATCCAACCTTATTAGCTCAACTAAATTCAATTATTGGGGAGGAAGAGAATGAAACAACTATGGGTGAGGAAAATAATGTTCAAATAGAGGATACACCTATTATGAAATAATATGTTGATGTGTTTCTAGAAGATTTACTTAGACATCCTCCATAATGATAAATTGAGTTTTCATTGATTTAATTCCTAGATCAAGGCCCATATCGAAGACCCCTTATAGGATGGCCATTGTGGAATTATTGGAACTAAAGAAAACACTAGATTAATTGAGTACTAAAAAATTTATTCACCCTAGTATTTCTCTATGGGGATCCCCTGTCCTTTTTGTTAAGAGGAAAGATGGATCTATAAGGTTGTGCATTGACTACAGAGAGATCAATGCTATAATAATAAAGAACAAGTATCCACTACCTCTCATTGATGATTTATTTAACCAACTACGTGGAGCTTAATATTTTTCAAAGATTGAACTTCGATATAGATATCATCAGTTGTGTGTGAAGAAGGAAGATATTCTGAAAACATTATTTTGAACCAGTTATGGGCATTACAAGTTTACAGTAATGCCATTGGGATTGACTAATGCACCCTCTGTCTTCATGGATCAAATGAATAGAGTTTTCAAGGAATATATTGATGCCTTTGTAGTAGTATTTATTGACGATATATTTTTATACTCCAAAATCTATGAAGATAATGAAAATCACTTGGGAATTATCTTGAAGACTCTTAGAAGACATGAATTATATGGGAAGTTTAGCAGGTGTGAATTATAGCTTCACGAGATTTCTTTTCTTGGCCATATTTTCTCCAGGGATGGAATCTATGTTGATCCTTCTAAGACCAAGGCAATCCAAGAATGGACAGAACTGACGAGTATAACTAAGGTATGCAAGTTTATTGGTTTAGTAGGTTATTATCGACGTTTCATCCAGAATTTTTCCTGGTTGGCTAACCCATTAAAAAAGCTCACACGAAAAGGGGTTAAATTTGTTTAGAAAAAAGAGTGTGAAGAAGTTTTTGAAGAATTGAATAGAAGATTAGTCAATGCTCCTATCTTGACTCTACCATCGTGGAATAATGGGTTTGCTATTTATAGTGATGCATCGAAAAAAGGACTTGGTTGTGTCCTTATGTAGAATGATAGAGTTATTGCCTATGCATCACGACAACTGAAAATTCATGTGAAAAACTATCCTACTCATGATCTTGAGTTAGCAGCTGTAATATTTTCTTTGAATATATGGAGACATTGTCTATATGGGTAAAAATGTGAGATATATACCGACCACAAGAGTTTGAAGTATAATTTCTCACAGAAAGAACTCAACATGAGGAAAAGGAGATGGCTTGAACTACTCAAGGATTATGATTTCACGATACACTACCACCTGGGGAAGGAAAATAATGTGGAAGATGATTTGATCATAAAAGATCATGGAGTTTTGAACAATATGAGAGTGTAAAGGGATCTTATTTTCATGGATCTAGTAAAGGTGTATATGGGGATAACCATGGAAGGTGAAACATCAATACTTTTTCAAATGGTTTCCAAACCATCTTTACTAGAAAGGATAAAAAGTTCTCAAGCTGATGAAGAGAAGTTTCAAAAGAATATTAAAGATGTGAATAATGTGATATTGAGTGACTTCTTAAATGAAGATGTGATTTTGAAATTTGGGAAGAGACTTTGTATTCTCGATATACCTGATCTAAAAAGAGAATTATTGGATGATGCTCATAGCTCCAATTTCACTATACACCCTGGGAGCACCAAAATGTATAGAGATTTGAAGGAACATTATTGGTGGGACAAAATGAAGAGGGAGATTTATGATTTTGTGTCAAGATGTATGGTTTTTCAACAAGTGAAAGCTGGAAGGCAACAGTATGGAGGAGTCATGCAACCTCTTCCCATACCTGAGTTGAAATGGAATAATATTACGATGGACTTTGTCATGGGACTACCAAAGACTCCTAGAAAGAACGATGCAATATGGGTCATTGTTGATCGTCTTACCATGTCAGCACATCATCTTGCTATAAGAGAAGATTTACCACTTAAAAGATTCGAAGAACTATATATTAATTAAGTTGTAATACTTCCTGGAGTACCACTATTGATTGTTTCTCACTGTGATCCACTTTTTACATCAAGATTCTGGAAAAGTATTCAGAAATCCCTGGATACAGAAATTCGTTTGAGCACTGCCTACCACCCCCAAATTGATGGAAAAATATTCAAACCTTAGAAGACATGTTGAGATCATGCTTTCTTGACTTTAAAGGTATGTGGGATCAATATTTACCTCCAGTAGAATTTTCCTATAACAATAGCTTCCATTCAAGTATTCAGATGGCACCATATTGAGCGTTATACAGAAAGAAATGTCGAACACCAACATGTTGGGATGATGTTGGTGAAAGAAAACTCATAGGCCCAGAACTTGTGGAGGAAATGATGGAAAATGTGAAGGTAATCCAAAACCACATCAAAGTAGCTCAAATTAGTCATAAGGGCTATGCCGTTAACTGAAGGAAGAATTTGGAATTTCAGGTAGGAGATCATGTTTTCTTGAAGGTATCTCCATGGAAGGGTGTTATACGTTTCAGTAATAAGGGAAAATTTAGTCCTAGGTACATCAGACCTTTCAAAATTCTAGAACGAATTGGGGATGTAGCTTACCATTTGGAAATTCCACCAAGTCTCTCCAAAGTCCACGATGTGTTCCACATATCACTGTTGAAAAAATACATGCCCGACTCAACACATGTACTTACCTATGAGGAATTAGAACTGGAACCTGATATGTCTTATTGCGAAGATCCTGTCAAGGTTATTGATATAGGATAACAAGTGTTGAGAAACCAGACGACTCATCTTGTAAAAGTTCTATGGAGAAACCATAAGATGGAAGAGGCAATGTGGGAACCTGAGGAACTTATGATGAAGAACCACCCGAGTCTTTTTAAGTAGTAATACTCTAGAAATTTCGAGGAAGAAATTATTTGAATTAGGGGAGAATGTAACACCCCATTCATCCATAGTACACTTCTCTTTGAATAAAACAATAGCATGTGTTGTAGGCAACTTCGAGTTCTAACACACCACAACTAATCAAACTAGCCGTTATGAATAGTAATACCCAATTTTTAAAATTTTATAAATTTTATCTTTCTAAATACACTTCATTTTTGGAATTATAATATCGAAATTAGCTTAGGGTGAATTTTTTTATTTTTCTGAAAACTTTCAATTTTTGATGAATAGTGAAAAACACTGAGTTATTGTTTAAAACCGAATTTTTAATTAAATAACTATTTATTTAATATAAATTTATTTTAGGTAAAAATAGATACATAATACCTATATAGGTTCAATGTAATTCATTGGAGTCAGTTTATAATAATTTTAGATATATAAAATTTTTATTGAACTTTTCACCGTCTTTTACCCACCTCCTAAGAGATTTTGAAAATTCACATAAAACATAATTTTACTGCTTCTATGAGTGGAATTTCAAAAATCTGAGAGACACTGTTGATATCAGAAAGTAAAATTTTGTTCAATAAGATGAAAATATTTTTTTGGTAAATTGAAACTTTTTACTTTTATTTACCACTGTTAAAAGTAAATAGGGTAATTAATTGTAAAAATGATATTATTATTACCCTAAAACATGTCCTAATTCTATTGGATAAGTGTAATTATATCCAAAACAACCTTATGAATAAAATATGAACCTCTTTGGTCCACTTGGTTTAGATTAGGACATTTATTATTATTTAATTCAAAGAAGAGTTAAAAGAGTTAAAATCAATGTTTAATAACTAAAACACTTTTAATATAGGGTTATACATAAGAAAAACATGACTAAAAATATTTATTAGAAATATAAAATGATTTCATACGTAATGGTATTTTATTTATATTTTTTAGACATTAAATAATTTAATTTATTTATGACACAATGATGATGCTGTAATTACTTAATTAATGAAATATTTAAATAATTGATATTATAAATATATAAATAATTGTAATTTGAGACTTTTTATGAATTTCACTAATTTTATAGGTTAATATGGCATATTAGGGTTGGTTAGATGAATTGTTTTCTAAGTAATAACACTGTTATGAATTTAGAAAAAACAAAACACCGAATAGTGTAAAAATTGACATAAAAGTGTTTTTAAAACAAATATTATATTATTAATTTAAATTAGATTCCTAAAAATATTAGTTTCAGAAAAAAGACTTAAATAATTATATTTTTATCATTAATGAACCACTTGGGTTTCTCTTGGAAGTATATAGTACGTTTATAAAACATATAATATAAAAATACAATGAGACATGGTAAATGTCAAACTATTTAACTAAGAGTTAAATCTAAAAGATAAAGTTAATATAGTGACCCAAAACTATCTAAAACCTACTGGTTGAGTGTTTTTAGACCCATACCCTCATTATCCTTTAAATAATATATTTTTAGAGTCACTAAAAACAGAAAATTATTTTATTATAAAATAATATTTCTAGTTTTTTCTAAGGTGCCCCTCACCCCTCTTATAAAAGGGCACTTCCCCTTCTGCCTAATTCACACCTTCAAATCCATTTGGCTTGGAATAAACCTACCCAAATACCATATCAACTGTCCTAAATTCATCCTAGTATAATTCCTTTAGTCATAAATCTAACCTAAAAATCCCTTTTGATCAAATCAAAAGGATGAACCTGAAGAAGAGGTAAATATTTCATCACCTCTTTGAGGTTCCTTTCTTCTTCCACTTCCTCTTTCTTTGTTGTTTCCATTCTAAAATAATAACTCCAGTACCGTCTATATAATGTGATTTTATTATAAATATGGTAAATCCATATTCATTATTCTATCAATCCTTTTAATTACATGTCACCATACATGCGTACGTACGGCTTACCGTCTCCACGTCGTAGTGTAATTGTTATTCAATACATTATTTTTTGGATGGGTATAATAATGATGTGTAATTGATTTAAATAATAAATATAACAGAATAATGGTTCTGTATATATTACATAACATCTATTTATATATTATTTTAATATCAAAAGAATTATATTGTCACTCGTGTGTACGTACGGATTACCGTCTCCACGAATGCGATGAGATTCATTCCCCATCGTATCCATTGAAGACTGATTTTCACAAGATGATTAAAAATAATGTTTAATGACTTAATATAATTCTGGATATGAATAAGATACATCCCATCCATATCAAATATGACTCAGATAACAAATAATATAAAGGAAAACAAATCCGTTAACACCCGAAACGACGATAATACTATGTTATTATTAACAAAGCAATGTTAAAAGATCATATATGATATCATAATAATGTATATTATTCTTGTATAATTTAATAACAATTATTTCACCATTTTACAGGAGGTTAACCTATCCTCAACCAAGGAAATGTACAAGGTAAGGGTTAATTTCACAATCTCTTTATTATCCGAGGTTGTTTATACGTAATTATCTACTGGGACCTATTTATCATCCACATCCAAGTTTCTTAAAAATTCATTTCAAAACATTATTAATATTTTATAGATTATGGGTTAAATTAATTTATACCCTTGTTTGACTTTTATAAGATGTTTATAAAGGAATATTTCCATCATTTTCTAGACAAGGTCCTTTATAAACGTTTTGACAAAATTAAGGTAAGAATGTCTTTTTTTTAACTTATACGGTGGGTACGGATATTTTCCACCATTATAACATCGTTGAATCTTCCCTTACAATCTTATAAGAATATTTCCAAAAATAAATGTTTTGTTAAATTATTTCAAAATAGAAAGAGATATTTCTCAAAAAAAAAATGTTTTGATTTCATCTATGTCAACATCCATTTATGGATTGTAAGCTTATTTGAAGTTGATTTATTATGATACAAAACTTCCATATTTTATTGAAGGATTTGTGATATGTTTGACTGTGGATGTGCTATTTTTATACCATTTATGGTTTATGGATAAAGTATTGACATTTCGTATGCTAGTTTTAATATGAATGTTTATGTTATGTTTAAACATTTTCATATGAGGAATGCATTGGACATAGTAAGTGACGGGTGGAGCCCACTATAGCTCTTCGATGTATCGGTTGGTCTCATGAGACAAACTAGTGTCTTGGCACAAGGCCTTGAAAAAATATTATTTGTATTCTTGGAACAAGGCCTTGACTATGTGGTTAGGAAAGTCTGGCATTATGAATTCCATCATTATGAAAGTTGCTATTGATATTTCATGTTATTATTTGACTAGTAGAATATCCTTGTGAGTAAGTAAATGAAATTATTTGATTTTATCTTTTCCATATTATGATGAAGTTAAAGTTGAAAAGGCTTTTGTTTTAGTTTTGTACATTTCCTTAAATGTTTATGGTTATTTATGAAAACATCCGCTATATTGTTATCCTTACCGAGCATCTGAGCTCACCCCTTTCTATGTTCTATTTTTCCTAGGATGTGAAGAAGTATATTATGACTGAACTACAGGGATAGTTTATGGGATCTCAATGTTGTTTATGGAAACAATGTTGTTGTAGTTTTCCATGTTATAATGTATTGTAAACCTTATGAATATATCTAGTACTTCCAATGCTACTAAACTAATCGGTCTTTCAAGACATGATATTTTGTGATCATTCCAATGATACGCAATAAATCACCGATTCTAGGCTTCTGGGGTCAGGGGTTTACATGTGAGATTGCTAAAATAGCATTGGTCTTCTCTAGTTTGAACTAGATGTCACTATAACATACCACAAAGCCAAGAAATATCCCTGATGTTAGTCCAAACCCTCATTTCTATAGATTCTTATTAAGACTATGTTGTCTAGATTGTCAAATATTGTTTAGTGATATATGAAGTGATCAATTCTCTATCAATATTTAACAACAATTTAATCAACACAACATCTGTATATCCTTACCATGAATGGATTAATGATATGATGCATGGTGTGCTGATAAGTGGAACCAGTGTTCATTAGGATAATGGGAATGAGATGATAGAAAAATATCCCCTAAGGCACTCTAAAGGTGGGGACTTCTTCATCTTTTTGGGGAATCATTATATAATTGTACCCTACATACCCATCCATGATGTAAAGGGTTTTGAAGTTAACTATTACATTGGTCAAGAGTTCTATTATTGGAAATGGGAAGTCATCCTTTGGGAAATGCTGATTAAGGCATGTGAAATCAATGTATGCCCTAATCTTCCCACTATTATTCTAGAAGGGGGTGATGTTGGAAATCCATCTTGAGAATTTCAATTCTTGGAAAATGTTGTATTTGATTAACTTTCCAACTTCTTTCTCTATATTGGTGGAATTAGATGGGTGCATCCTTCTGGTTTCATACTTGATGCCTCAATTGTCTTCAGGCACACCGAGATGAAGCGTAGCCACATTTGGATTCTGATCAGGAATCTTCGTATAGTTTGAATAGAACACATATCATTGATTCTTTAGAAATTAAGCATACATATATTTTTCTTTTAGTGCCATGGTGTCACTTATCAGTGTTGGACTCATGTCTTATTCCATACCCAAATTTACCTGCCTGAGCTAATCGATGTTGGGGGAGATTCCTTCCTTGAATGTTGTAAGAGTGTTCTCGAGTTCATCCTCATCGTATTCCTCCATTGAGTGTGTAGAGACATTCTCAAGTGGTGATAATGTCTTAGGGGAATCTCTATCACTATTGGCATGAGGGAGTCCATGAGAAGAGACATTATCATCCCCTGTTTCATAATTCTCTATAGAGAGATGTTGAAGATGATTGTTTTTCAAACCATCAGTAGGGGCAGGAGGGTTTTAGACACCAGGGGTCAAGTCTATCACATCGACTAGATTTATGGGAATCACATAGTTGTTTTGGATCATACTCCATGGATTCATAAGGGAGGTTTATATCAAACCTATCATTTTTCACATATCATTACATTATTTTAATCATATTAAAGCATCATATTACGAGCCAAGGATCGTAAAGTCTACTGTCTAGGAGGACTAGATTCATAAAACATAAATCATGGAACTAAATATAACATTTCTTTATTTAGCCTTCATAAAGAGCCTATAACTTCCACAGTTCTCATACATATTTTTTGGATAAATTTGGGATAACATGAACTGATGGATGATCCAAAAAACCCATTAAGGGAATTGGCACAAGAATAAATCATTAGCACATGGGTTAGAGGGAATGCCATAATGATATAAGAAGTCATGAAACATATAGAATCATAACATTTAAATATGGTATTATATAAACATGGATTAATAATATTTTGGAATCAACATAAAACATTACTTTTGAACAAGTCAAGGATCGTTTCACATTGAGGAGAACAATTTAAGGTTAACCAACAGACCATTGCGCACGGTAGCATGGGTCATAACTAATCGTCAGGACCGTTGCACATAACGTCTGATGAGACTCAACATTACCCAATGCATTGGAGAAATATATGGGTGAACCCATCATAACATGTTCATGAATATTATTTTCACATATATAATCATACATAATCAATCATACATAAACAAAAGGGTACCCATGGAATGAAATGGGTATCATAGTCATGTCATAAAGCATAATAAATGGGCATATCATACAGGTGACCATGAAAAAATGAATTAGAACATACATTGAAATTCATATAAGAAAATAGGCATATACTATCATAGTTTATGTCAAACGGAAGTGATAACATGTAAAAATAGTATTTAAGAATTTTTAGTTTTAAAACATTTTAGTGTGGTTTTAAAGAAAATAATAAAAAGAATTTAAAATAGAAAAGGGAATAATATTTTATATAAAACCAGAAGTGAACCAAAAAGTAATTAATAATAAAAATAATGATTTTAGGAAAGCAATTGTGGATTACAATAGATGGTATAATGCACTTGAAATTGGGTAAGAATTCCAGAAGTTCCCATAAAGAGGTTTGCTTTTTAGGAAGTATTGAGGAGGGAACCAATTAAAAACATATAAATCCAAAAAAGAGAATGATGAAAGGTTCATGATACATGAATTTGGTTTATATACATATCATTTATAAAATTCACATAAAAACATATGATAACTTCATTTGGTTAATAATAAAGACAGGTCAACCTGAAGGAATGAAGGAGGTTTTGGTATAATCCCTTACCATAAGTCCAATGGTGTCCTTCAAAAGATCATAATGATATGGATAAACATATTAAATTCATTAATTAATATTTTTATAACCTCTTATTTATGTAATAGGTTTATTATAACCTTATTAAGTTCATTCATAACCATTTTGATGGGTTTAGAGGTTTAATTTTAGTGTTTTTTATTGTTTTTCAGGATTGGTTTACTTATATTCATGTAATGATAATCATGTATGATGAGAATGATAGTCCTGAATTTTAGTTATAAGATATTGGTGATCATATAGTAGATTACATGGTAATAAAATTCATTTGGATAATTGGAGTAAAAATGAATCATTATATAAAACATTAATGATAACTGTTTTTGTTAATTGGGGGATTTTTGATCGCATCAAGCATATTTTTCATTATACATTAATATCATATGTGAAAAATATTATAGAACCATAAATTAGATAGAATAAAAATATTATACTATGGTTAAAACTTAAAAATGGTTTCATTAATTTAATTGAAGATGGTAATAGAAATTGAAAACCTGTCATCCTTGATTATTAGAATTTTACACATCTCAGATGGTATTTTCATTTATAGTATAAAATGAGTGGAAATGAGAGATGATGATGAATTATTACTTTATTATAACACCATTCGAGTACCTATATGGTAATATAGTTATCATAACATTTGGGTGAAAGAAGGTAAGGAATGAAAAACAAAAGAATGGAACTTGAAAAAAATAAAATAATGAAAAGTGGAATTTACCTCTTGAATATATCTTCCTTGAGAACCTCATTAAGAGACAGGATATGGTCTTCTGAAGAGACCAAGGGATGAATGAAGTGGGAGATGGTATTATAGAGGTATTTGATCATAATTTGGACTAGGTACATGGATTTAGAGGACTGAAGAGAAGAGGAAAAGAGGGGTAGAATTTATAGTGGAGGAGAGGAGGGTTTTTCCAATATTTTATTCATTAATTTATTTTTTTGTTCAATATAAGAAATAATATTGATTATTGTTAAAAAATAGTAATATGTGAATGTGAGTTCTAACCTATGGTGATTAAATCATCCTTGACTCAAAAAACTTTTCATTTGACATATAATGTATATATATATATATATCATATTACTGTATTTTACTATTCACAAAAAATTCAAGTATTAAAAAAAATTCCAAAAATTCACCCCAATTTTTTTTCAAAGTTTAGAATTCGAAAATGATATCCATTTTATGAAAATAATTTTCTTAATATATGAACTTTAATTTTTAATTAAAATCACAATTTTGTTAAAAAATACAAATTTTAAAATTAAAACTGCTTTTCTAACACTTTGAAAAATTAATTACGGTCTCTTAAAATTATCATATAATAATAAGTCATAAAAAAATTATTTATCAATAAATTTTAGGAATATAAATTTTATTTTAAATTAATACATTAATAATAATACTTTAATTAAATATACATGACTAACAAAAATACCAACACTATGATATAATTATATCATTTTGTAACTTATAAGATGGATAAATTTTATTTATACTTTGATTAGTAAGTTTACTTATTCACTTTTATGATTTACTACACATAAGGGTCATATTACCATTATTAAGGGTAACATTACTATTCATAAGAGCCAATTACTAATCACAAAAAATTAAGTTTGTCTTATTAGGCTCCAAACATCTTACTAGTCACAACTGTGTATGCCAGATTTTAGAAATTCAAATCACAAAAGTGACAATATTATCATTCAAGGTCGCATAGTACTTAATAGTTCATTGTGTTATGATTTCATGTGATTTTACTATATGAGATAATTATAATAAGGTAATTACCATTGATCCAATGAAAAGTCATATATAATTTTGTTAAAGTGATTTGTCTTTGTAAGACGATCCATAATGAACCATATAGCATTATTTCCTCGGGATTTCCTTTGAAGTCCAGTGACAATGTCCCTAGGGATATTCTCCCACTTTCATTTTTGTATGTGTAGTGTTTGAATCATCCCATTAGAATTATATCTTTCTGGCTTCACTGGTTCACGTACTAGACAATTTTTTGAATATTCAATAATTTCTTTCGTCATATTATCCCACAAAATTTTCCCTCATATATCTCGATACATATTTGTGCTCCCTAGGGGAATATAAAATTTTGAGCTAGGTGCATCATTCAAAAGATCCTTCATTATTTTTGGATCAGATAGTACACATAATTGTGACCTAAATCATACAACTCCTTCCTCATCAACTTTAATCTCAAAAAATTTCTTGTTTCTAATACCTTCCACCCTATTTAGAATTTCAATATATTTTCTTTGAGATTCCTTTATTTTCTCTATGAGAGATGGTTGAGAAATCATTTGAGAAATGATTTGTGATGTACCTCCCTTAATGATTCCCATGTTCATCCTATGAAAATATAATATGATTGGGTCCATTTAAATATTCATCATTGATAAATATGAAGGATCCTTTCTACTTAAAGCATATGATACCTTATTTGCTTTACTGGGATGGAAGTAGACTGAGAAGTTATAATCCTTTTTGAGTTCTAAACATATTCAATGGTGCATAATAATCTCTTTTTATGTGAATATATATTTTAGACTCCTTTGATCAGTATATATCTCAATATTATGCAAATAGAGTTAGTGCCACCATATTTTCAATGCAAATATCATAGTCACCAACTCCAAATCATGCATCGGATAGTTTTAATCATGGATTTTCAGCTACCTTCAGTCGTAGGATATCAATTTATCATTTTTCATTAGTAAAAAACCTAAACAATTCTTTAAATTATCACTGTACACCACAAATATTTCTCCACTTATCAGGACTGTGATTATTGGCGTAGTGATAAGCATATTTTTGGCCTCCTTAAAGATTTCCACACATTCATGAGTCCACACAGACTTCTCTCCCATTCATTTTATCTTTTTCATTAGGTTTTAAAATATTGAAATGTTCTTCACAAATCATAAATAATACCCAGATATACCCAGAAAAATGTGGATCTCTCTTACAGATGTTTACTTGGAGAACTCTTCTATTGTATTTGTCTTAGAAGGGTCCACAGATATCCCTTTACTGGTGATAACATTCCATAAGAATGATACTTCCTCCATCAAGAACTCAAATTTATTGTACTTTTCATCATGTTTATCCCTTTACAAAGTCATCAACAATGTTTTCAATTCCTTCTCATGTTCGTCCTTTCTCATGGAGTATATCAGAATATCATTGTTAAAGACCACATAGTTTTTGTGTGGTAATCTCTAAAGTCACTATTCCATAAATCAATGAATATTTCCATAGAAATAGTCTGTCTTAATGATATCACTATAAACTCATTGTGTCTACACCTCATTCAAATAGAATTATTGGGAATAACATCCTTTCTCACCTTTAATCGGTGCTATCTTGACCGAAGGTCCACCTTAGAGAAATAACTGGCCCCACAAAGCTGATTGAACTAGTCAGTTATCCATGGAATGGGATACTTGTTAATTATCATGATTTTATTGATCTCGCAATAATCAATGAAGAGGCTATTGATCCCTCCTTCTTCTTGATGAAGAGGACTGGTGCACCCCATGGAAAAGAACTTGGGTGTATAAAACCCTTCACACATATTCTCTTGTAACCACTTCTTCAGCTATTCCATATCTATAGTGTATATTCTATAATGTGTATTTGATATAAGAATAGATTCAGTAATAAGTCCAATTGAGAAATAAACCTCTCGATCTAGAGAAAGACCAAACAATTCTTCAGGGAATACATCAGTTTAATCCCTCACGATGGGAATATGTTCAATAAGTATCATTTCCTTGGTCTCAATAATTTTTTATTGATATGATTTCTCATCAAGAATTAATATCCACACTTGAGACAATGATTCAAAAAGAGATTCGTCTTCTTCCTTACACTTTCAAAGAATTGGAGGATGCTTCTGGATGTGAAGAGTGATCTCCCTTTCCCGACAGATGATGTTGGATTTCTATAAAGATATCCAATCCATGACCAAGATTACATTGAACTCTACTAAAGGATATATGATAATATTTTATAGGAGGTTCATCCCACAAATTTTAACCAGGTAGGAGTTATGTACTTTGGATGTAGTAATTTTTCCATTTTTTTTTCTCACAGATAACTCATCCTCTAAAATTTTATGTGGTGTTTGAATAGCTATATTAAACTTGGAATATATGAAATAATGCATAGAACCAGAATAAAATATTACATTATCTCTAATTTAATGAATAACTAGCATACTTATCACATAATCGTTGTCCAGCTTCACCTCAACAATAGTGATAGCATAAGCCCTTTCTTTTTTCCTAGGAGGCTGTTGTTGATTTCATCTGAAAACCCTTGGATTAGGGAAATTGTTCACGTAATACCCATGATCCTTATTTTTTTAACACTAAACTATAGGCTGAGCATTGATTTAAACCTTCCTTTCTTCTTCCACATTAGTGGGAATCTTCATATCCTTCTAGCTGTTCTTATCTAGGTTTCTCATTCTAAGACAATTGAAGCAATTCTTAGTTCCCTTTATACAGTTCACAGGTTGCTTATTCCCTCAATTTTGACATGTGTGGTGTTTGATCTTCTTTCCATCATGAGATTTATTTTTCAAACCACCCATATTGAACTCCATCTTCCGCTTTTTTCACTATTCCCATGAGACTATTAAGAGTCTCCAATCTTCATTTCAACCTTAAGAGATCAACATACAATCTTTTCCTAATAGTCCAAGTAATGAATCACCATCTCTTTTCGTAGACTCATCTTTAGTCCGCTAAAGAAGAAATCCACCTTGATTTCAGTGTTCATGATAAAGCCGAAGGTTTATCTTGAAAGCCTTGTGATGTTTTCTTTATACACCCTAATTGAATCATATTTATTATGCTTAGGTCCAAGGAACTCTATTTACATATTGTGATGGAGGGCTTAGGGAAAATATTTATTGAAAGACATTTTCATGAATTCCCTTAATCCAGGGAAACAATTTCCTCTCGGGACTTCATATTCTTGATCAGTGTCCCCCATTGATCAGATTCCCCATAAAACAATATACACCCAACAAAACATTCTCTTCTTATGATCACTAGAGAATATAGAATATGTTTTTAGTGGACTTAATCCTCTATTCCTTAGGGAGGGGAGTGTAAGATACACTAAACATGGGAGGCCTTTTTTGCATGAAGGATTCAACAAAAACATTCTCTTTCAGTGGAAGGGGAGGGTGTTCCACATGATTCAAGTTTTATTCATATTTTGAGCTAGCTAAGTAAGTTCTGTCATGATGTTTAGAGTACCCATTACACTCATATTTGGTATATCATTATGGAAATAATCTCATTACCTATCATATTGATTTTTGGAATGTGTTCTTCTATTTCCCACCATTAACTAAGAAAAAGAACATACAATTAGATTTCTTGAATAATTAAATTATGAACATAAAAAAGGAAACTTTAAACATAAAAGGATAAACTCATAAATTAAATGTATATACTAACTAGTGATTCCCTAGGTCTCAATATAGTTTATACTTGATCTGTTACATAACATATATTCTTATGAACTCTTTTTTTGTTCCCTTAATAATGGTTCGTACTAACTGTAGGAATTTACCAAAGCATATACCCTGGGAGGGTCAAAATAGAAGTGCAGTAAGTCCCTTTATCATGCCCTAGATCCCATTGGAGTCTTTATCAATGAGATGTTTATAGGTTTTAACCCTAGATACATATATTCCATATCCAAATCCACTTGATCATATCCAAATAGGTATGAATTTCTTTTATAAACAACATACTCTATACTTACCAAATGTTAGGGATGTTTTCTTATTATCAGTCACATCCCTATGTTTCTTACTAAATTGTTCTATTCCTAATATCCAAAAATTACTATACCATCCTATGATACCAACTATAGATACCTTATCCTTTTACACATATCATTACAAGATTTTAATCATACTAAAGAATCATATTATTAGGCAAGTATTATAAATCATAGTGTCTTGGAAGTCTAGGTATATAAAACATAAATCATGGAACTAAATATAAAATTTATTTATTTAGTCTTAATAATGATCCCATAACATCCATT
This sequence comes from Viscum album, assembly GCA_963277665.1. Lineage (NCBI taxonomy): Eukaryota > Viridiplantae > Streptophyta > Magnoliopsida > Santalales > Viscaceae > Viscum > Viscum album. The sequence goes on from OY728166.1 coordinate 1,482,453,701, forward strand.
TTACTCATACATCCTCATAGGATAACCTTGTGATAACATGAATAATGGTATGATCTAGAAATCCTAGTAAGGGAATAAAAATAAGAATAAAGCTTTATTACATGTGTTAGAAGGAATGACATAAAGATATAAAAAGGCATGGAACATATGGAATCATAAAGTTTAAACCTGGGATCGTATAAACATGGATTTATAGTAATGTGGAAGAAACATAAAACATAACTTTATCATGAGTTAAGGATCATTTCACATAGAGGAGCACTTTGCATGGTTAACCACCAAGACCGTTTCACATGGTAGCACAAGTGAAGGCTAACTACCAAGACCGTTGCCCATAACATATCATGAGACTCAAATTTACCCAATGAATTAGATTAATATTTGATTTCACTTATAATAACATTTTCATGAATAGTCTTTCCACATATATAATCATACATGATCAATCATACATAAACATAAGTGTACCCATTGAAATAAATGAGTATCATAATCATTTCAGAAAGAAAAATAAAAGAGTGTATTATACAAGTGTCCCTAAAATAAATGAATTTTAACATAAATGGACATTAATAATGTAATATAGGCACATATCATGGTAATTGATGTCAAATAGAAGTGATAACATGTAAAAAGAGTATTTACAATTTTTTAGCATTAAAACACTTTAGTGAGGTTTTAAGGAAAATACTAACAAGCATTTAAAATTGAAAAGGAAATGATCTTCAATATAAATGTTGAATTGAACCAAAAATATTTTTATAACAAAATTAATGATTAAAAAAACAATGGTGGTTTAAAACAGATGGTGGAGTGCACTAGAAATTGGGTAAGAATTCAGGACGTTCCCTTAAATGGGTTTGCTTTTTCAGGAATTATTGAAGAGGGAACCATGTAAAAAATGTAAATCCCAGAAAGAGAATGATGAAAGGGTATTGATACATAAATTTTTTATATATAACTATAATTTTGAATAATCACATAAAAATATAAGATAACTTCATTTGGGTAATAATAATGATAGATCAACCTGGTGGAATAAAAGAAGTTTGGGTAGAATCCCTAATCTTAAGTATAATGGTGTCATTCACTTGATCATAATATCCTGGATAACCAAATTAAATTCATTAATTAATATTTATAGAAACTATTATATATGTAATTGTTTTATTATAACCTCATTCATGGCATTTTATATGGTTTAAGAGGTTCAATTTAATTGTCTCTTTCATTGGTTTTCATGATTCGTTTACTTATATTCATGTAGGATAAACATGTAAGATGAGAATGGTTGTATAGAATTGAATTTATATGTTATTATTTATTATCTAGTAGATAAATTTGTTTTAAAATTCATTTGGTTATTTGGAGTGAATATGAAACATTATTTAAAACTTTGTTGATAACTGTTTTGGTTAATTGGTGGTTTTTGGATCACATCGAACATCTGTTTATTTATAAATTAATATCATTTGTAAAAAATAATATAGAACCTTAAAATATAAATAATAAATAAATTATAGAATATTTCAATTATAAAAATGGTTTCATGACCAGAATTATAGATGGTAATAGAAATCGAAAACCTTTTGTTCTTGAATATGATAAATTAGCATATCTCAGATGGTATTTTCATTTCTAGTCTAAAAGGAGGAGAAAAGAGAGATGATGATGAATTATTACACTATCAAAAAAAATTCTTCTAAATATATTTTATTGGATTTATTGTAACATTTTTATTAAAGGAGGTGATTATAGAAAAAGAAAATAACGGAACATGAATGAAAATAAAAGAATGAAAAGCGGAATTTACCTCTTGAATATATCGTCCTTGAGAACCTCTTTAAGGGAGAGAATTAGGTGTTTTGAAGAGAACATGGGATTATGGACATGGGAAATGGTATTATGGAGGGATTTGAGTAGATCTTGGACTTGGAATAGGGCTTGAGAGGAGTTTATAGAAGAGGTAAAGAGGGGTGGAATTTGTAGTGGAGGTGAGGACAATTTTCTCAATATTTTATTCATTATTTTATTACTTTTCTCAAGACAAGAAATAGTATTTATTATTGTGAAAAAAAACAATAATATGTTCATGTGAGTTAGAAAATAAGGTGATTACATAATCCATGACTCAATAAATTGTCTATTTAACATATAATTTATATATTGACCAAATTATCGTATTTTATTATTTATAAAAACTTCATGTATTTTAGAAAAATAAAAACAATTCACCCCAACCATTTTTAGATGTGTAGAATTCAAAACGGAATTCCATTTTATGAAAATAAATTTATAAATACTTGAAATTTAATTTTTAATTAAAATAATAATTTACTTGAAAAATATAAATTTTACAATTAAAACTATTTTTCTACTGCATTGAAAAATTAATTAAGGTCACTTAAAATTATCATATAACCATAATTCATCATCAAAATTATTTATGAATACATTTTATGAAAATATATTTTTATTTAAATTATTAAATTAATCATAAAATTGTGATTAAATATACTTGACTCGTAAAAATACCAAAACTATGATATAATTATATCATATTGTCACTTATAAGATGGAGAAATTTTATTTATACTTTCATTGTAAAGGTTACTTATTCACATTGAAGATTTATTATTTATAACGTTTGTATTACTATTCATAAGGGTGACATTAATATTCTTAAGGGTCTGTTACTATTCCCCCAAAATTATGTTTTTCTTATCAGACTCCAAACATCTTACATATCAAAACCGTGTATATCGGGTTTTCAAAATTCAAATCATAGAAGTGACAATATTATGTTTAAAGGTAATATACTACTTATTGGTTCATTGTCGTGTGATTTCATGGGATTATACTATATGAAATAATTTTAATAAGGGAATTTCTATTTCTTATTCTCTTGGTCGTTACATGGTTTCTAGGATATTTTCATCTGCAAACTATATATGTTCATCCTTTACTGGTTCTTTGCATCCCATTTTGTAGAAATCTTCTTCAGTATATGTGGATCTGCTTGTCTCAAAGGTGGAATTATCACCAACCAGTATGCCAACCTTTCCATAGATGGGGTATATCAAACACTGATGCAATATTGAAGGTATCTTCAACTGGATATTGAACTAGGGATTTCTGAGAAATACATTATATATGTTGTCCTTCTATATTACCATCAACTTACTGTCAGATTGAGATCCCCAAATGAGTTTCGATCTTGATCTTCTTGAGAAGTCATTTAACATGCTTATCATACCCTTGAATGGCCAGTCACTTGAGATATAGTTCCTCTTGACTATATCCCAAATTTTGGAGGGTTTGAAACAAGATGTGGTTGATCCCAAAACCATTATCAATCATATGCCTTTTGATGTCGACATTATTGAGCCTTTTCAAAACCTATAGAGGCCTAATGTTCCCTTGGATGAACTATTCATAATCTTGGTTAGTGAAAGAGATTGTGACATAATATTCTGATGACATGGTGTCCAATCGATAAAAATAAGCTACAAATAATTCAATATCAAACCCTTATGAGGTCTAGAGGGCCTCAACACGGGTCTCCCTATGTTATTTTGGAAGATAGAGAACATCCATGACTGATAGATTGGTTGGGAGAACTACCAGTTATATCATAATGTTTTTCTTTTTTTCAATGGACATTACATCATGATATGGGGTTCCTCATGAACATGTGGCTCAAGAGAAGAGGAATTTGAGGTGGAAGGGCCTGGTGCTTGTGCAGAGGTTTAAGGGGAATCTACTACTTGTGTCACAGGTCATGTGAGTTGTCACTTTTATCTTGGTTGATCAAAAAATTGAACCCCCACTAGGCGTTCATGTGAGACAACATGTAGAGGACGACCACTAGAGGTTTCTGGGACACCTCTATGTCTATTATGGGCCCACTAGAGAACTTTTATGTGGGTCTCAGCTACATATATGTCACCATTGTGGACATGACCACAATATTTGGTCCAACCACGACCTCTCTATCCTTTGTATCCATATATTTGGCACATATGGCCTCTCATTACCCTATTATATGCGAAAAAATTATATATTGGGGGTGTATTCGTCATCATAGATGGGTTTTACCAATTGTATAAGATTGAAATAACTAAATATGAACTCTTCATCTAATGAGGATTCTATTTGATGGGGCGGTTCTTGTACTATGAATTCTGTAGGGTAGAGTTATGCCATAGTTAGATCTTGCATTGGAGAAAATTATTTCTCCCCATATTTTATTTCATCCTACCTCTGATGGTCACACCCACCATTGAATGGAATATTTTATGTTCCCTCTATGGGTGGTGGATCTATTTTGGGTCTGCGCATATGTTATCTTAGGGCGGCATGAGCTCGACCAAATTTTTTTGAGTTATCAAGATCTTGGCCTTCCTCTCCCACCTACCTGGAACATTATATCAATAACCATTCTCTTATGTCTAGGCAATGGTTAATCATTCCACCTTCTAAGAGGAGTTATCAAGATGTTGATGTTCCACTCACACCTACCTGGAACATTCTATCAATAACCCTTCTCTTATACCTAGGAAATGGTTAAGCATGCCAACTTCCCATATGAGTTATCAAACAAAAAATATCCATAATTGATCATTCCATAAAGGAAGTATTTGTAGATGAATTAGTCCTATATATTGTAACCTGGACTTCTATAGAAAGGGAAGTAATCTGAATGGTCAGAGAGGTTGAACTAATTAAGCTTCATGGGATGTAGTATCATGAGTAGGTTATTGTCCATATCTTCCAATAAATAATTAAAGACTTGATATTTTTATAATTATTAGTCTTTATTTATATTTTCCTCAAATATTAGGATACCATGATATCTATGTGCTTCAGGACAATGGTGATTCTATGGTTGTCACCACTTGATATGAGGTACAATCCAATTCAGGACCTGCTTATGTTCTTAACAAGAACATCTACTAGCTTGATAGTGATAGCTACGAACTCTTATTTGCCTATACTTTTTCACAGATCTTGGGGAATGCATCATGTTTTGGATTGGATTATCTGAATGGAATCCTAAAGATGTTGTTCAATTTATATGATCTCACAAAATACACCTAGATAAATCATTGGGATAAAAGGTATCTATAACTCATCCTAAATATTACTATCGAAGAGTTCCAGTTGTTTCTCTGGTGAGAGAGGGATGCTGAGTTAATAAGTTAAACATTCTCATCTTGATATAAACTCAGATACCCTCTCATTTTAACATTGATTTCAGTTCTTCTGGTCAAGAATTCTTTTCATCCTTAGTGTGGAGCTGAACCGATAAAATAATTAATGATGATGGTCTACCCAACCTTCACGAAAACCTTCTGGTAGACTATTTTATCAAACAAAGATTTTCCCTATCAGAGTTTATGTTAAACACCTCCTCTTTATTTCCATCTAATGGTCTCGAGGGCCCTTCATCATAAAAAATTGGGATAGGAAGTACACAAGATGTTGTTTAGGCTCCCTTAAACCATCAAGGGAAGAGAAGGTGGGATTGGTAATATTTTGTGGAGGCATTGTTTTATCCACCTATTCGGGATATGGATTCCTCTCAAGCTAAACTGGCATGCATTGACCTTCCCTAGATTCCATTCGAGTATCTAAGGAATTGATGACATTAAGAAACTCTTGGGTAACTATTATCTCATCCTACATCCATGTATAGAGAGTTGGAAGGGGTTGATGAGGTGGTCGCAACTTCATCTCCCGTTGATTCTTGATCCGACTAAGGTTGAATGATCACCCTATTAAGGGAGAGGAAGTCACTGAAACAGAGGTAAGTCATGGTCATTTTCAACTTCCCCATTATTTTTAGACTGGATTCCTAGATTCACATACAATCTGGTATATAGATACCAATATCACTAGATACTTGGCTATGGGAGGAATAATATTCACCTCTTTCAACAGATGATACCCAATGGGACTATGTCCCCTGAGTAGCTCCTCATTGAGTCATATGAGATCTTGTATATCACTATAATATTGTAATAATTAGTCCTTAATGGAAGGAACCTCAAATCTCATCCGTGGTGATTAGGATGTATATACACCATTCCCTTTTTTCCTTGGAGGTTTTCCACTGTAGAGGTGGTATCTTGATATTCAGAGATGCTAGATTTTAGATCCTTCTTTGGTTCAAAGTAAGTGTCTCCTCATTTGGTGCATCCAAAATGACCCCCTCAGAGGGTGTATTTTCAATGTTACAACCCTAAAAATTGAATTATTTGTCTGTTAGATACATTTTAGTGATTGTGAGGATATCCTTAGAGGCATATCGGGAAATGATAGTTGTTCCATTACTTTTGACTTAAGAAGATGGTTCTGAACTACCTCCATCAAGGTTGTTGTTCAAACCCTTGTCCATATTGGTCCATTTCGTCTTCTGACCCTGGGAGGGTCTAATCACCTTTATCAAATGTTCTTCCCATCATGGCCTAGGAATGATGACCTTGAGTAAGTATGCGGTCATTCTTTTTGAATGATCTCTGAATATAAGATGTTTTTATTGAGGTGTTAGGAACATATGGGATGTCAACTGTTGAGTTTCACTTCCCAACCCAAAGAAGACTGATTCACTCATTGGTGTTGATGATGATGAATATTCCCATATCCCTAAGGGATTGGGGTTATTTAGGGAACACTTGGAATTGATTGGTCATGTTATTAAGGATCAAATTAATCTAGTCAGGGAATTGATGATTTATGGGATGGACATTGATATATAATATCCATAATCCTAATGAGATGTGTTCGATCTGGAATCACTTATGGTTTTCCCAATACCCTCTTAGGGTATGATGAACCTAGTGATGGTGATTGAGATATAAATTCCCCTAGCCTAGGGGGCTGGGGTTCATCTGTAGCCTTTGAGGATATATCTAGAATCCTCTCAGTAATTGATGATCCGAGAGGTGGAGGTGGTGATAGATATTCTCTTGGACTGATGAGTCATGAAAAATCCTACATGAATACTAAGATAGCTACTAATATGTCCCATTTGATTTGGTGTAGTTCTTCTCATATAGGAGCTGGGTGCGATGAAAACCTGTAATGGGAATCATTCTTTATGGGAAGTTTTCTAGTTCATCACAACTTTGATCAAAATCTCTAGAAAGAAGACCTACTATTTTGAGGGTCCCGATTCAAGGAGTTTTTAGATATCATATACCTCCATTTTTGATGTTTGGGAACCATTAAATATGGTAAATTCTATTATAGCAACCAATTGGCTCAGGTGTTACTTGGTCCCCTGATTTTACCAGAGGCTATAACATTTCAGGATTCTATATTTTAGGGACTCTACTTTTCCCGAGGAGTGGAAAATTATAGTACTTCATACATTACCCATCCTCGAATATGGATGAATGATGTGGCTTCAAAGATCATCTGTTAAAGAGTCATGATACTATTTTGGAAAGGATGTTGTCAATATTTTTGGTGCTATTTCGATTTCAGCCATAGAAATACCAGACATGTTAAGATGAAATTATTGTATATTGATGGTATAAAGGTGATATTAATATAATGAATACAAGAGATTTCTATCCTTCATATGTTGATTATTAGCCCACGTATGTTTGTGTAGGTAAGGAATGAACTCTATTTATAGCTCATGTGAGATCTCATAGTCATAAATAGAGAGGGGCCAAAAAATTCCATTGAGGTTGTTTCTAGATAACACTCTTCATATGTCAATGTTGGAATCCTCTTCAATAGACTTATAGGCCTTCATACAATCAAAACATAGAAGACGATTTTGAGGGTTTCCTACTAACTGGATTTGAGTGCTTCTAGATGATGATGGGGAACTATATGCGGTTGACCTCAATGTTTCAAGAACCTCACTATATGAAGCCATATGTGTTTTGAACACCTCTCTTTGATAGGAATATGAGCTTGTCTTAAGGTATGTTCCACTCTCACATGGTGAGACCTATCTAGAATGTGGATATGAGCTCGATATTGGGCCTTTGGAATAAACATATGGAATTTTTCAATAGGTATATGAGAATGTACCTAGGCATGTGACACTCTCACATGGTGAGACCTAGTTGGACTGGGATATGATCATGGTCTAATTCTTCATCCATTATCAGAATATACTGATAATCCTCCTGTACTAGAACAATAATATGGGTTTTCCCCAGTACAACCACTTATTCAAGAGGATTAGAGTGTTAATATGTCATGGCTATAGGGACTTGAGTATGCACCTATCCCATTTTCTACAATAGTGTCGAAATATGCTAGTAGAGTTCTTCATCTATTGATAAAAAATATTTTCATTTTAGAAATGTGTGTGTGAGGATATAATCCTACGCATTTTTACCCACTATTTACTGGATTATGTCTTTTATTAAATAATGGGATATGATTCCATTTCAGTCCTCAATGTTTCACTAGGATATTCTGATGGTCATTATGAATGACAATTGAGATATGAGCCTCCCCCATACCTACAATGGGGATATGCTTGCAGATTTGTTTTGAGTGAGTAGGGATATGTATCTTCTTACAGTTTGTTACCAAAATATGCTGGTATATATCATTTTTAGTATTGGGGATACGATCCATCTCTTTGATATCCATAATCTTCCCCACTTGATGATCCATACTTTTTACCTTTTCATGGGCGTTAGAGGTGGGAGCATGTCAGGTGATACCCTCAGTAGGCGATTGGTGGATACCGGTGGGATGATGCTGGAAACTGTAGTTGATAGGAGCCCACTTTAGTGGTTCATGAACCAGAAGGGATCTGTATTTGACTCCTTGGTCCACCTCCTTCAAAGACATCAGGTGGAAGATTTAGAACTATGGGGATAATTTCTGAAAGAATTTGGATTTATTGACAAGGGCCCCTAGCCTAGCTGTAGATTTTCCCAAGCAATGAGGAATCATCCATTATCATTCCTAGAGAACGTCATAGGAAGCTTTAAAGGTTGTTATCAAACAATGTAGATGGTTCTCCTGAACAATCATGTTTAACACCTGGAATTGGGGATTTTGGGTAGGTGAAATCACATTGCGACCCCCAAGGGTTGAAGCCACAATCAACTTACCTGAAAAGTTTTTGGATGATGGAATTATCACAGATCAAGATTCTATTAGTATCTACATTCATGAAAAAAGGAACAAGTTCGTCTATTAGTGTAGAATATTATGCATGATGTTCTCAACTACATATTCATGGTTAACACAATTATCATGATATTCCCGATCCGTCTATTCTGACCATGGGGACTTGTCAGTATGGGGATTGACTTATTCATGAGATTCTAGGTTATAGAGGCATAGAAATGAGATTTATTCTTGACTTACTAGCTTTATTTTTGTATTATATTAAAAACAAGGTGTCCTAATGCATGCATAACCAATCATTTATTATTTGAGAGATTTACATCTGGTTCACCATTTTTTGTTTGTGTATGGAATACAAACAAAATTTACCGATTACTGGTAACCTAATCATTTATTATTTCATATATTTACATGAGTTTCACAATTTTTTTTTGATGGGGTTAAGAAGAATAATGAAAACCCTCATTAAATTAACTGAAAGATTTAGTGAGAATGGGGAAATCTATCATTTTTATATTGTGAATGGGACATATTTATTAATAGAAACTCCTAATAGTTCCCCATCCATAACTAGGTATTAACCTACATTCAATAGGTAGGTGTACAACTTGGGTTTTATAATTAATGGAACATATGGGATCCCATTAGTTGAGACGATGGGAGGTCAGGATCATCACACCCTAATGAGGGGAATTGTCTCATACTCCAGGAATCTCTTATAGTTTTATGATATGTTCATGAATCTCTTCTTAATCCTAATACGATACCGGTTACCCTAAAAAAATGATTATATGGTAAGTATATATATATAAATGAGAGGTTCTCACGGGTTTAATTGTCTCTATATATCTGAGGATCTTCATTAGTTTTAGAGTGATGTATAACTACTAATGTGCTGAAGCCATATAACCAAATGATTCAGAATTTTCTTCCATATAGGGGGAGGTTAATATTTCATAGAGTTGATTGATCCATTATGATGTGTCGTAAATATATTTGATATTATATTGTAGGAATAAAAACCTTGAAAGTTTTTTAAACATGTGCAGTTTAATGTCATATGGAGTGGACATATCTTTAGGAACCAAGGCACTGGATATTTGAGATCAAATCTCAAGGAGACATCTGACATATCCTAATTAGATTAGGAACCATATTAATCATAGTTAAATAATTCCTTTGGGAATGAACCAAAAGTAGATACCCTTAGGTGGGTGATATTTATGTCATTCCACCCATTAGGGCTTACATATTGGGATTTCCTTGGCTGGTGGAGACCTATGACATAAGTCACATGAACATCATAACTTCCCAAACCCACGTAAGTTATGTGTGATGTGAGAAACAATGGATATAGAGTTATCGAACTCATTGCATATGGGTGTATGTATTTTGTAATAGGATAACCCTAGATATGATTAATATGGTTCTCTGGACCGGATGATGCATCCTACAAATCCTAATCATGGAAGTAATAAAAGTGTCTGTAGTTAATTGAATCTCATGAAGTTTCAAATCATGTAGTGAGTGAGAAGATAATAATAACATGGTAATGATTAGGTCCCTATGGTTGAAATGTGAAGAAATGATGATACTTACACTGATGTGGATGCTCATGTGTATTTGGTATAGATCTCGGGCCTTGGGAAGGAATCCTACATATCATAGTTATGGTAGGAATTAGAGTCCTCATAGTTCAATTGGTTTCCCAGTCCATTTGGTGGATAATGTAGATGATCAGACCATGTGAATGACTAGGTACCAATGGTTGAAATGTAATATACATGGTAGGACTTATGCTGATGTGAATACCCATTCATATTTTTAATGGAGCTCCAGCCTTTGGAAGACATCCTATGTATCTATGTTATAGAAGGAATCAAATTAAATATAGTTCGATCAATTAATGGGGTCCTACACTCTGAAGTTTCCCTTATATGAGGGACATATAATATTATTCTTATGGTCGAAGATTACAATCTAACATTTCCATTGCCTTTATAGAGCTTTATGGTGAAATTGTTATGATCATTTCACATCCCTAATCCCACATGTGCTATGCTCTATGTGAGAAACAAGGGGATGAAAATGATTAGTACCACTGCATATAGATATAGGACTTATGTATTGAGGATGACCTTTGGATGGTGAGTATGAATCTCGGGTCTCAAGGAGATGTCCTACATATCCATGTTATAGGAGAAATTAGAGTAGTTGTAGTTCGGTTAATAAGGGATTACACACTGAGGCTTCCCTTGTGATTGGGGATTACACTGTGAGGATGAGTAAGGTTCTCATGTCCTAGGATGCCATAAATTCTTGAATTCTTGTTAGCCTATCATGTATTAATTTTCCACACGACATGCCTTGATTGACTTCCAGACATTTTAGAGAATATCTGCCTTATGTGTCTTAAGGAAATCATATGATCTAGTTGACTTGTCTGAGGTACATCACATATCTTGGATGGAATGTATGAGAGTTGTCACATGATCATTGCTAACTTGTCTAGAGGACATCCCAAGAGCTATTCGGTTGATCCTAGATGCCATCGCATGACCCTATATGACATGTTCATAGGGTGTTGGATGATCCAATGAACTTTATATGGTTTAATCATGACAGTTTTATGACACTATCTTATGGTGTCGTGAGAGTCAATGCGACACATCTCTGGGGATGGTGCATATCCTAAATAGAATGTCAATTGATAATTGCAAGACCAGGCTAGTACACTTGGAGGGCCTCACAAGAGCCAGTTGACATGCCCGATAGCTATCTAAAGACCCAAACAACCTAAGACGGTTACATTTTACAAGTCATTAAACATGCTTAAAGTATACCATGAGGCTCATATGGCATGCCCGAATGGCTTCGTGAGACTCGGGTGGCATTCCTGAGGGGCACCATGTGAATTGTTTTAATTTCTTCTAATGAACTTAGCATGATCAAAAAATTATTGCAATGGGACATTTAAAGATTTGCAACAAATAACTTAGTGTTTTTGTGTGTCCTGAATTAATTGGGTGTATCATAGGAGGACTGACGCATATGCATTCACTTAAGTCTCCCATTCATTAGTCTTTGTTCCAACCTCTTATCACTAATGCCTTAACTTTGTTCAGTGTTATCTTATTTTAGTTCTTTCATGATATAGAAAGTGTGTGGGATGTTGTTTTCATGACCCACCAAAAGGTATTTTCATAATCTATATGTGATCACGTGAAGTGATTTATACATGGTTCATGATTACTTTTGTGGTTCCCCATATCATACCTGACGTGAATTTTTCTGGTTGCAAGATCAGCCCCTCCGAGAAATCTACTCTAGCACTGGTGCATCTAGATGGTGTGGTCGTGGTATGTAGTAGTCCAGAAGTTTATTTTTCACAATGGGGTGAGGAATTTATAGACAACTCCACCAGGATTGTTCACCACTTTGTGTGGCGCATATCTCATGAATCTAGTCTTGAGTCGACGAAATGGACTCATTGACGCTCATATTCATGATTTACTATCATGATTTTCTCTAGGGGTGTCTCATGTCCTTAAGGGACCAAAATAACATCCTTTAATCCCCTCCTTTATTTGATTATTTCCAATAAAGAAGGCCATGTTTGGTTCTCCGAGCTTTCTGAGGGACTATTATTATCATGTCAACCTGATGAAGGGCCTTCGTGAGATTAGGGAGCCATATAAAAGGTCGTCACGTGATCTCATATGAATTTTCTGGGACATTACTCATGATAGGGATAGTTTTATAGAGGATTTTTTGAGGTCAAAAATACTTTAAAAGGTTCTTGCGAGACGATGATGCAAACAGTCTGAGTGTGTCGCAAGGGTTCAACGATCGCGAGAGGCTTCCACTTCGTTCCCCATTTATATTTTCTTTGTTTATTCTGAAATGTTTAGGGGTTTTGAGATGTTGTGTGAGAATTTTTGAAAACAATTACTCTACCTATTTTTGATGCTCTTCATGATCATGAAACGTCCTATGGGGAATAAATGAACATTTAATGTGAAACTCCATATGTTCATCCTTTAGGAGATAGAGGGGGGTGTGATGTCACCCAGTCATGTATGAGGTACTTCATGGGATGAGACGGACATGTCAATGGGCTCCCATAGGATGATTCATACATGTATTCGTGTTCTTGCGGTGTCTTGCGTGTCTCCAGTGGCACATCACATGACTTTTACAACCCCAAGAGGCCCCCACATTCTCCCCCTTTATTTCCATTGTATTATTTTACAAAATATAATGGGTATCAGGAGTTTTATTGAGTAATTTCAAGTATAATTACTACACTAATCGGTGATCCATCATGAGAGATTCACGATCGAAAAAAATCCTCCCTCCCTTTGGATTTTTCTACTATTTTCAAAGGATTTCTTGAGGGCTGGAAGGTGCTCCCTGTTTGACAACCCGTATGTCCTGGGGGAGCTTGTTTGGTTTCCAAAAAGTGACCATTAGTTATATATGGATTATACAAATGAGTATAAGGTCTCATTCGAGGGGCATATTAGGAACTTGATAGCTTATATGACATACATGGTTATTCGCATGACCACTTTCTTGTCATGCAATCATGAGTATTTCAAGAATTCATGTTATATGCTAGACTTCACCATCATCTTATTCCTCTAATTTAATGGGTAAAATAATATGCATATTCATTTATTGATTACTTTATTATTTTTATAGTTCTTATTTGGTGTGAATCAACAAATAACAAATATTTAGTTGAGGCATAAGAACAATTAAATTGGTAGAGGTCAGGTATGATGATTACATCTTCATCAATATACATTTTTTAGATCAGCGATTAAGGACCATTGAAATTTTATTTTAAGGAGACCAATACCTAAAAATAATTAATAGAGAAATTGATAATATAATTCCATAGTTTTTGGCCTTGATATGTGGATCAAATTGGAGTAAATAATAGAAAGTAGGGGTGTCCTTTTATTTGTGGAGGAGAGGACACACATGGAATTTCTTAAATGACTATAATATAATAATATCGTACTCAAGAAAAATGATTCAAAATGGATAGAGATTCAAATATGGTATAGTATGAGTTTAAAATATATTAATATGATAAGATTTATAAAATTTTAATTTTAAAATTTAGCCGTATATCTTGGATTAACCCCCTAGTAAACCCAATTTATCCTTAATTAAGGTAATAATGTTTTTCAATTTTCACAAAAAATTATGAAAAAAAATAAATTTAACTTTTTTAATAACATTAATAGTCATGCTTCTAAATATATAATACTTTTGATGACATCAAATTCACATGATTCGGAGAATTTAATTTCAAATTACACATATAAAATTCAATTAAAAGTTATTTTCTGAAAATGTTTTTAAAGTATAAATAGTTTTAATAAAAAAAGAAACATAAAATTGATTCAAATTAACTTAATTTGATTATTTATATTATAAATTACCTAGTTTTTACTTTTTTATGTTTTTATTAAAAAAATTTAACTTTTTAAATCCTTTAAACAAAAATACAATTTTCAGTAAAAATCAATATTTTTAAATATTAATCGAAAAATACCTTTTCAAAAACCTGTCAAAAATTAATTATATGTTATTTTTCACATGCTGATATAAAAAATAAATTTTTTAACCAATTTTATTTCTAAAATGAGATGAAATAAATTATGTTATTTTCTCAAAAAAATAAATAAAAACCATTTTTGAGGAAAAATGAATTTTTAAAGAATATAATTAATTTATTAAAAATTGAGTACTTATATACAATATATTGTATTTATCTAGAACATTTATACAAATTTACTTTAATTTTTTCTTATAACTATTCATATGAATTATTTAAGATCATGGTTATAAAGGTAAAAAGTGTTCTGGTTCATCTAGACACTGGGTTTATGTGTATCATAATCTTTGAAGGAAATTAAATTTATTTGAAGAAAAAGTATATCATGAAATATCAGGGTGTTACATGAATATCACATGAGGATGGTATTGAAATTACTATATAGAAATAGTTACAAATTATGATATCAATGTTTTAGTTCATGATTATAGAGTTACACCTTCTGAGGTATATCATCCCAGAATCTAGAGAAGATATGATCATATCAAAGATGAAGGTAGTTATAACTTGGGAACCACCTATAAGAATATATGAGGTGCATAAGTTTCTTGGTTTGGTTGGGTACTATCTATGGTTCATGGATGACATCACAAAAATTTGATCCCCTTTCACTACTGTGACTTAATGAGATTTTCATTTTTCTATAATAAATATTGTTAGGGAGAGTTTGAGGCGATGAGATAAAGGTTGAAAATTACTCCAATTTTGAGAGTGTTCGAGGAGGGTTTTTGAGTATATAGTGTTTTCTAATGCCTCTAGTGTAGTGATCAAATGTGTATTTATGTATAGATAGATAATTATTTCTTATAAATATAGGTATATGATAATTCTTTAGAAGAATTATGTATACCATAACATGGTTCTAGAAGTGGTGGTCTTAAATATGAATATTTGGAGACATTATCATCTTCATAAGTGATTTACTGTTTATTCAAAAAAATATGGTTTTGTTTACATATTCAAAAAATATTAACTTAAATAGAGACATAGCAATTGGATAGAGTTCATATAGAACTGTTACTTCGAGAGAGTCTTCACTTGTATTAAGGGAAACATGATTGTATATTCCCTTAGCATGAATTAATAATCTCATTTGGTTGAAGTGGCCTTAGTGTAGTTATCCTTATTATTGATAGTCGTGGTGGTGTAGAAAAGATAATATTATATATTTTTTATGGTGGGGACTCAATCACTTCTATAGTATTTTATAGAGACCGAGTTGGTACAAATCGATTCTTATGCTTTTTATAGCCTGATATATGCATGAGATACACTAAATAGATTCTCTGAAGGTGGGTAGCATGTCATCCGCTTATGAGGATGGATAGTGGAACCTGTGCCACTATGTGAGGATTTCCAAAAGTAGTTCTATACCCCAATAATGGTAGTGTATCATAGATTATAAAATATGTATTAAGTCCTATGGAAGAATTGGATTCAAGACATGAGGTGGATTATCACAATGTTTGTTTATTAATGCCTCACATATTAGTAAGTGAAGAAAGAAAACAAGGATATAGTTGGTTCATCCAAAACCCTTATGGTTCTAAAGTGGAGGTATGCAGCCATATAAATGGATTTTTTGTTGAGGATTCCACATATGATGAGTGTCCATGATGTTATCAGGTTCATTTATGACCGAGTCATGAATTGTCCTCAATTCTTTACCATTTGGGAGAAGAGTTTGATGGAACAATTGGGGTGCATGTATGTCTATGAGATCAATCAATTTCATGGGTGTATATTTGATGTTTTTTTATGACCATGATTATAATTTCACATTCTGACTATAGAGAGGCTTACAATAGGCTTTTGGGATCTTGATATTAATGAAAACAACATTTCAGCCACAGATTGATGGTCAAATAGAATGGACCATTCAATTCTTGGAGGATATATTGAGATCCTACATGTTAGATTTCTACTATATTTGGTAGGATTTCCTTCCCATAGTGGATTTTTCAAATAATAATATCTACCACTCCACTATGGGTATGTAACGATTCAAATCCCAACATGGGAGACTTTTTTGGTCACCCTTCCTCTATACTAAGATTGGAATAACATATTTTTTTATTTCAAAGTTACTGTAATAGATGAAAAATAATATTCATATGATTTGAGATTGCATGATGACCACTAAGTGTAGATGGAAATTTTATGCAGACCGACTTAATAGACATTTGGTTTTTGATAAGAGAGACCATGTGTTCTAAAAAAATAACTCCATGGAATGGTCTTTACGGGTATGGTCAGTATAACACATTATCCCTGAGGTTCACCAGATCATTCGAAATGTTACATAGGTTTGGAAAAGTTTACTTCCACATGAGATTTCCCCTATAGCTGGATTAGGTTTTTGTTGTATTCAATGTGTATTATCTAATGTGGTATGTTCATGATCCATACCTTGTTTTTTACTGGGGTGAGCTAGATATAGAGTACGTGGTTACCTTTTTGGGGTACATATTGGAGATTAAGGTATGGAAAGAGACGAAACTTCATGTATGGACCATTACACTTATGTGTGTCATTTAGAAGCATTAGACCCTTCCAGAGAGATCATTGGAGTGTGAGAACCATATGTGAGATCAAAACCCACACCAATTTTTGTATTCTCTTCTCTTCAGGGTGAAATTCCTTGAATTTGTAGAGGATGTAACAAATATAATTTTTATATTTGGAACATCTAAATATTTATAAATATTATCATGGGTTTTCCTTCAGATATGTCATGGTGATATGGGGTCATATGACCCTGATATTGTTTTATTAAAAAATATTAAATAAATCTATTCTATAATACATGTTATATATGAAATTATTGATTTACCAATGAATATAGACTAATATGGGGAAATTAAGAATA
This sequence comes from Viscum album, assembly GCA_963277665.1. Taxonomy (NCBI): domain Eukaryota; kingdom Viridiplantae; phylum Streptophyta; class Magnoliopsida; order Santalales; family Viscaceae; genus Viscum; species Viscum album. Next base: position 1,482,471,316 of record OY728166.1, read on the forward strand.
CGGATGAATAAAAAATGTGAGGATTATCCAAGATATAACATTACTTCTGAAGGTATCGAGTTTTGGGTTGATGTGAAATTTTAGATGATAATTGGATGAATTAAATTAATTAAATGAAATAAATTATTTATTTTTATATATTAGATTTTATCCTAGACATCCTACAATATTATCCCCAAAATATCTATTCTCCAAGGCTATACACATAAATATAGGATATTTAGAGGATGATATTTTCATTATGGGTAGATCATTCAATGATCGATTGAAGGAGGTTTGAGGATCGATGATTGGATTCCTTAAGCTTTCTCATTGATGGTTTAATTTTTAGATATTACCATAGAAATTAATGAATAATATTTCTTTATAAAATATAAACCCATTTATGATTTAGGGATTAGTTATTTTTTCTTCTCACCATTTTTCTCTTTAATTCAATCATGAATAATTTATTAACTTTTAGTCCCCATATTTTTGTTCAAGGAATGGTAGTATATATTAATTATTTTCTATTAGACATGGAAATTTTCACTACATTGAAATTACACTATGATAATTCTTTCAACGAGTACATTATATGTTTACATTTTCTATGAACACTAATTATTTCATTTTGTTAGATGTGAATTTATCCCTCTCATTATTTATGTTTTCTATTATCCTATGATCATCCATAGATTCGACTAAAATTCAGGTTCCAATCATGATCAAAATATGGATTCATGTTTCCTTGTTCCATTCATAGTGAAATTTGTTCTTTAAAGGTGTGAGGTGTCCTGATGGTGGATCATGTATAGAGTTGATAGTGTTATAACCTTATGTGATATCATGTGATGTAGCAAATTTTTTTAAGGTTGTCATATTTCTAGTTTCCATCCATCATAGGTAAGAAAATTTATAAATACTTGTAGATTTTTTGAGATCATAGACATAAATGAAAGGATTAAGTGTAGAGTGAAGAAATTACAATACTTTTTGGTAAATAATAAAAATATATTTTGAAATAATAGAAAATACGACTTGTGACTCTGTTGGCACCAAAAATATAGCCCAAAAGAAAGGAACGAAAAAGAAGGCCGGCGTGCTGCCTCGCGAAGCACTGCCGCGAAGCACCGCCACGAAGCACCCACGCGAAGCGCCCCGACCCTCGCGAAGTCGCGAAGCTCCAGAGGCGGTGATGCTCTGCGAACGTGTTTGACGTCCGCGAGCCGCCGCGAAGCTCCAGAGGAGGTGATTCTCCGTGAACGCGTTTGACATTCGCGAGCCACCGCGAAGCTCCAGAGGCGGTGATGCTCCACGAACGCATTTGACGTTCGCGAGCCGCCATGAAGCTCCATAGGCGGTGATGCTCCGCGAACGCGTTTGAAGTTCGCGAGCCGCCGTGAAGCTCCAAAGGCGGTGATGCTCCGCGAATGCGTTTGACGTTCGCGAGCCGCCGCGAAGCAACAGAGGCGGCGCACGAGTTCTGCTTCGTGGCGCCCCTTCCCTATAAATACTGAACTCCCCCTGAGTCTAGGGGACGGACAATATGACCTTTCAGCTTCTCCTCTCCCGAATCGCGAAGCACTCTTTTCCCCAGGAATCATGAGCTCCGCGAGGTATTTCTACTTCGCGAGACGACTCTGCTTTGTCTCATTTTGAGACCCTCTTCCGAGAGGGATGCCCTTCGCGAAGCTCAAGGGAATTCGCGAAGGAAGGGGATTCCCAAGGGAACTCGGGCAGCCGCGGAGCACTTGTGCTTCACGAAACACACAACCCATACGAGTGATCCCTATGCTAAGGCAGGATTGCTCCACATAGCGAAGCACACTGCTTTGCAGGACCATGCTCCGCGAGGCACCCCTCCTTCGCGAGGCAGTTCCCTGTTCCACTTCGCGAAGCACCTCCCATTCACCCCCATATCCTATGCTAAGGCAGGATCACTCCACATCGCGAAGCAGACTGCTTTGCAGGACCCTGCTTCGCGAGGCGGTGCTCCGCGAACACTGTTCCACTTCGCGAAGCACCTTCCATTCCCACCTGTGCCCCACGCTAAGGCCGAGGCACTCCACTTCGCAAAGCACACTCCTTTGCTTAGCGATTCCTCTTCCCGTGCGACCCTCCAGGTTTGCACGATGTGATTTCAAAGTCCCACGGACAATACCACTCGTAGCGTTGCTTCGCCTAATGCTTCTTCGCATAGGCACGCTAATGGCTATTGCTTCTTCGCATAGCCATGCTAATGTGGACCCCTCGATGGTTCGTTCCGCGACCCCCCTTAACCATGGCCTTACAGGTACCTTCCCTTACCCAAGGACCAGAGGGTACCGGTTATGTAAGTCCTAGGGGTGTGGAGTGAACCCGCCTTGTCCGAGCTGCAGGACGTTACACTGCCAAGCACTGCGTCCTCAACACATGACGTTAAACTGTGATCTGACCTCGTGTCTCTCACGAAGGGTACCCCCAGCTCGAACATTCGTTACACCACTCGTCTCCACGGGAATGGAATCACCCATCCACAAGGGGTGATATCCTCCTTTTCGGAGTGGCATATGTTCGTAGGAGAATGGAGACCCTAGTTCCCCAACGGATGGATGCACCTCTGCATCTCCGTACTTCCCCACCACCAAGGTCAGTGGAGGGCGTGATATGGGACGAGGCACCTCCCATCATTGGGCCAAGGTCCATCTTTCTCGTGCTTTGTCGCACCATGGGCCTCCATCCTGGAGTAAGTCCCAACACCATGGGCCTCCATCCTGGAGTAAGTCCCAACACCATGGGCCTCCATCCTGGAGTAAGTCCCAACACCATTGGCCTCCATCCTGGAGTAAGTCCCAACACCATGGGCCTCCTAACGCGTAAGCCCCTCTTCGCTTCTCACGGACGCATCCTTCGCGACGTGATCGTTAGGTCCTTGCAACCTCTTGTTTCTCACACCGAGCATGACTCACATGGGCTTAGAGTGAGCACCGACCCTGACACCCATCATATGAACTACGAGGTCTTTGATCCATGTCAAGGCATGGTACGTAGGAAGCCTCTACAAGGTTCAAGCCCACCACCAATCGTGGACCCCCGAGTCTACTTTCACGTCGATTCACCGATGAACCCATATGAACTACGAGGTCTTTGATCCATGTCAAGGCATGGTACGTAAGAAGCCTCCACGAGGTTCAAGCCCACCACCAATCGTGGACCCCCAGGTCTACTTTCACGTCGATTCACCGACGAACCCCTCCGAACTACGAGGTCTTTGATCCATGCCAAGGCATGGTACGTAGGAAGCCTCCCTGAGGTTCAACCCCACCCATCACTTCACGTCGGGTCCCATTCTCGTCCAGCACGACGTTAAACTGCATTCCGGTCCAATGGAAAGACATTGCGACTCATCCCATTTGAACTATGAGGACTTTGATCCATGTCAAGGCATGGTACGTAGGAAACCCTTCCAAGGTTCAAGCCCACCACTAGTGGACTCACAGGTCTACTTTCACGCCGGGTCACACCCACATCCTGCATGACATTAAACTGCACACTCCCGTCCAGCATGATGTTAAACTGTATGTCTCTTTGTCCTGCATGACATTAAACTGCACACCCATTCCACCCGAACTACGAGGACTTTGATCCATGTCAAGGCATGGTACGTAGGAAGCCTCCACGAGGTTCAATCCCACCACCCATTGGACCAAGGTCCACTTTTACGTCGGTCCACCGACAAAGCCCCATATGAACTACGAGGTATTTGATCCATTTCAAGGCGTGGTACGTAGGAAGCCTCCACGAGGTTCAAGCCCACCCATCATCCAATTCACGTCGCGTTCCACCTACATCCAGCATGACGTTAAACTGCATTTCCCGATATGAACTACGAGGACTTTGATCCATGTCAAGGCATGGTACGTAGGAGGCCTCCCCGAGGTTCAAGCCCAACAAACATTGGCCCAAAACGTCTTCTTGTCGGTGTGTTAAGCCCCCAATTTTCAGCGAACTACGAGGACTTTGATCCGTGTCAAGGCATGGTACGTAGGAATCCTCCCAGAGGTTCAATCCCATCTCCTATCGGACCAAGGTCCCTCATTTACGTCGGTTCACCGACACCCACTGCCCGTCGTTTATTCACGTCAGGGTTCACTACCATCCTGCATGACGTTAAACTGCATTCCGTCAATCAACCTGAACTACGAGGTCTTTGATACATGTCAAGGCATGGTACGTAAGAAGCCTCCCCGAGGTTCAAGCCCATCTCTCATTGGACCAAGGTCCACCCTCACGTTGGTTCGCTGACGATGCTCATCGGACCAAGGTCCACCTTCACGTCGGTTCGCTGATGCATCGGACCAAGGTGCACCTTTACGTTGGTTCGCTGACGACATCCATCGGGCCAAGGTCCACCTTCATGTCAGTTCACCAGAACCATCCCGAACTACGCAGTCTTTGATTCCCTGCCACGGGGATACGTAGGAAGCCTCTTCAAGGCTCAAGCCCAACTTCACTGTCGCCTCTGCGATGGTCCCATTTCATGTCCCCTCCACTTCATCCATCCACCTATCACCCGTCCCGATTCTCGCCCGGACTGTCTTATCCCGGTGAGACCATGTCGGTACGCTCTTCTTCACAGCCGCCCATGGGCTGGCCCTAGTATTGATATCCCTTCAAGGAGGATCCCTCAATCCGATCTATCCTAGCTAATGCTCTGGTTGGGTTGGTCCATCTCCACTGGAAGTTAAACTTTCGGCATACCCTGTGTTAAACATGGGAAGCTGAGGAAAACCTCAGATATGTGCCTATGGAATATAATTCCCCGCGTTCGATGTGGGATGCCTCGGGCCTCCACGCCCTCGAGAAGACTTGTGGCCAAGGATAACAGACAGACACGCCAGGCACCCCAACATCCAGACACGCTACTGATGCCTTAACGTGACTACTCCCCTGACTGAAGGTTTCTGCCCTAACCGGACCCTTTGGAATGTCCTGATAGAAGCAGTGTAATTAACCGGCGTCCATGGAAACATGGCGCTGGGAAGAGTTTCACGAACTACGTATTAAATCTATGAGGGAGACCCGGACTAGGTAATGAGCTCCAAGGAGGAATCCATGGAGGGAAGAACCGACATCCCATTATCCCGTTTTGATCAAGGAGAAGATGTACCTGAACAAGGAACGGATGCCGCCCACCTTTGGAAAGCGGTAATGCGGGGCAACGAGGCCGCGCGTCCTCCTCCGCGGACGGACGGATGCGCGCGCGCCCTGGCAGAAGCGTCGGAAACAGAAATGGTGAACCCAATGTGAAATGCTTCTCCTCAGTATAAAGATTAGTAGCGTTCGAGACACCAGTAGATTGACGTGTCGCCGGATCCAGATATTCGGCGCCTCGTCTCGCCAAGAAAATAGCGGACCTGTCGTGAAACTCACCGGAAGTCGGGGCAGTAGAACGTGGGGCACTCAGTTCTGCAGTGTGTTGGCGTGGATCCTTCTTACAGAGGTGGATAATGGAAGGACGCTGGGGCACTGGCTGTCATTCCTCTTCCTCTCAGTGCTGATGAGTTGATCCCTTCCTTTCTCAGGAACGAGGTTGCTGTTACAGAGACGCGATCATCGCCCGCTACCCTATGCAGGGGCAGGGGCAACATCGCCACGACCGCCACACATGGTGTTTCTACTGCTACGATGGCTGCCATATCGCGGAATACGGGGCGCCCACGTCCCCTTTCCCCATCGGAGGTCATCCAGCGAAGGGTGATCAATAACCTCATGCGTAGGTACGAGGAGGAAGGGGTCATACCAACTAGGGACATAGCCCGCCTGGACCTGGAGGCGTCCAGGCCTCGCCGTCAACGCCGCCCTAACAGGCCGCGCAGGGAGCCCCTGCTCCCCACCCCGACGTTCAACCATTTCGGGAGCCTGTCCCCGGAACGCCTTGACGACTCCTCTCCTTATGCCGAAGAGGCGGGCGCCGTCCGGATCAGCCCACTCAGGGTCCCGACCCAAGGGCTCCAGGCGAGGGCTCCCGCCCGGCCGCGTTAGCGCCGCCGTCCGGCTCCGCAGGAAGAAAAGGCAAGCCATGCCCCTGCACCACCTGCACCAGCTCGCCTGACCCGACGTCAGCGATGGGCCCGGGCCGAGGACGCTCGCCTAGGGGCGTCAACGTCGACAGCTACAGTGGCCCGAGCCACCGCCGACGTGCATCACGAAGCCCCTGCATACACTGAGCAGGGGCACTCTTTTACCCAACCAGGATCGAGACCCCAACCGCCCCACGGGCAGGCTGGGTTGACTCTCCAGGTTGCCGGCCCAAGTGGTGATCGTCGCGAGTTAACCCGCGGTGATGTCACCCCGTACAAAGGTCCTCCCCGTACCACTACTTCACAGAGCGTGGGCCTTCCCCGCTCCGGAGTCTGTCATGGAGGCATGCCTCGTGCTACCCCCATCCCGAAGGAAGACCTACCCCGCGGCAGTGACGCCCAGCTCGGAAATCTTTCCCGCGCCCACCATACAGGGTATGGAGTCCATTCTCCTTCCCCTGACCGCTGATCTGAAGGATCCGTCCATCCGGTCCTTCTCCAATGTGGGGGACCTACCTACGTCCTCTCTGCAATCGGCGAAGGTCCTCCTTGCCCCAGCAACTCGAGGAGTGAAGGTCTACCTCACTCCGCCCGCAGCGACCACGAAGGTTCTCCCCGTGCTCCTGCTAATTCCAACAGAGGCCCCGCCCACACGGGTGCTGTTCGTGGAGGTCCTCCCCATGTACCCTTTGACATTTGCCCCGGTTCCCCTCGCACCTCAGCCATCTCGAGTGGGGGCCCTCTCCGCCACGGCGCCAGTGCCGCCCCGGGACTCCATGATAGGGATCAACCCTGTCCCGAAGAGCCACCCCGGGGCAGGAGAGCAGGTCGTCGCCGCCGCAAGAAGAGTCCTGGGAAAGCCCGGGTGGAGATCAAACCCACCCGCTTCTCCGACTCAGAAGCGGAATGCTATTCAGCGATGGAACCTTCTCCTCGCTCCTCCGTATCAAGGAATGGGGCAGGAACCAGACACGTTAGCCTCATTCTCCCGGAATTTGAGGTCCACCAGATTCCCGTCTCCCTCCGCAGGTACATCCAGGAGGAAGGGATTCAGGGAGCTCCATAGGTCTCGACTGCTCAATCGCCACCATCGTCACCAGAAGCGCCCTCTACCTCTACCAGAGATCACAACGATCTATTTTGGGGGCCAATGGCGGTAGAGCGACAACATGGCCAGGCGCCGGTAGCCGCATTTCCTGTGCCGGAAGCTGTGGTTATCAGCCCGTCGTATCGTGACATCGTGTCCAAGTCACCTCACTCTTCGGAGGATGGCCCGGAATTCGGCGGCCAGTCAGCTCGTTTTCCGTATTCTCCACCGCCGAGCTTACTATCCCAGAGGTCCGCCTCGGTACCGCTACCGGTCCCTCAGCCACCCCCAGTTGACGAGTGGGGCAACACAGGGCCAGACCCTGAGTCTGAGCCCAGGAGCTTCTGGAGTATCCTTGTAGCGGATTACTTCCCGGAGAAGTTCTGGCCGACGGCGGCGCTGAATTTCCACATACCAGAGTCTCTTACCCCTGAGGAAGTGGGGTGCTTTTGTCGAACCCTATGGGCGACACACTTCTGCCTCCGTTATGAACGGGTAGTGTACCCCAGAAGTCGGGAGCACTTCGAAGAAATCAGCGAGCAGTGCCGCTTGATCGATGCAGCCGCGCTTCTTATGGCCCAACACCCTGAGTCTCCAGGCTGCCAGAGCTCCCTCCAACGACAATGCATTCAGAGTTTTAAAGCACTCCGCAGAATCGTCAGGGAAGCCGCCCCCCATGTGCAAGTCCGTGGTTGGGGACACTATACCGATCTCCTCTTCGACCCTATCTGATGGCAGCCCAATTCTCTATGTAACATCGAGGACATTCCCTCAAGAGGGGTCGCAGTCCACATGGCCGACGTTGTGGATAAGGAAGATGAGCTTGAATTCCTTGATGGAGACTTACCACCCGAGGGCGTACCGCCGCTACTCGACCCATCAGGGAGAGTTACCCATCAGCAGAGGAACCTGCTAGGCCTCCCCGTACCCACCGAGTCGCTGATACTCAGTCGAAACAATGGAAAGGGTATGGAGCATGTCGGAACTGTCAAGCACTCCGACCCGTCTGCCTCTGTGCAGAAAACGGACGAAGATCCCGAAAAGGCCGCGTTACGCCAGCAGCTTGCCGAGCAAAAGAGGCTGGTTGACGAACTTTTGGTTGAGCGCACCGCAGAGCGACGACCCGACTGTGGTGATCCCAGGCCGGGGCAGCAGGGGCAAGAACAATTTCCCCCCGATGAGATGCCTTCGGGCAACCCTGATCATGATACTGCCGCAGACAGGGCAGAAGCCGGGACGTATGGCAAGAGGGCGCGATACGTTTCACCAACCCCTCCTGAGCGACGGGGCAACCCGAAGAATCCAGTCCGGGCTCCCCCAGTCACCCCGCAGGTCGTCCAGCCAGTTGACCCACGAGCGGCCGAAGCCGTCTACCGTGTTGAAGAACCTGGAAATGCACTTGTGGTTAGGGATACCCGTCAAGACAGGGACCCCCGCCCAGATGATATTATTGCGGCACTCACAGCCCACCTTGAAGCGTTAGAAATGCGGCAGGTGGCTGTCCCACCGGATGGCAAGCCTTATCCCGCGTGGGTGGATGATATGCCCGCACCTCCGGGTTTTGGTAACCCCACTTTCTCGCCTTTTAACGGGATAGGGGACCCGCCGCAGCACTTGGCTCATTTTTCTTCCAAGTATGGCCCCATGCTGGCGACCCCAGCTCAGCAAGAAGCCACCAAACTCCGATGTTTCGTACAGACATTGGAAGGTCCGGCATTCGTTTGGTACATCCAGCTCCCTATCGGATCGGTGACTGGTTGGGAGGATCTCTGCTGGCAGTTCCTGTACCAGTTCAGCTCCACCACGCGGAAGACCAGCATTGCGGACCTCTTCAAATGCAAGCAGAGGCCGGATGAGCGGGTTGCCAATTTCATCGCCCGGTGGAAGTGACTTACGTATTCCCTCGATATGCCACTAACTCAGGAGCAATTACTGACGATGTGTGTGGGGAACGTAAAGACAGAGCTGGTACCCTCTCTGATCACCCAGAACTACCCTGGAGGGTTCAGGGATTTCTCAGATAAGTCTCATCACCTCGAGGAAGCCCTGCAACAGGCTAGTCATGCATGTTTGTTGCCCCCGATGATCCCAGCCAGGAGGGCCTCCAGGGCTGAACCCGTCGTGGTGGCCCAAGTAGAAGCCCCGAGGCAGCTGGAGTTTCTGCTGACGGCACCACCCCCGCAACCCCGTAGAGGTCCTCCACCTCAAGCACAAGTTCCTACCCAGCAGCGACCGCCTCAGAACCGACAGGTTCCCCCGCGCAATGCGCCACCGCCACCTAGGCGGGACAATCATGTGCCGCCTCCTCGGCAGGCCCCTCCGGCCCCTCGTCAGGTCCAGGCCCCCAGGGCCCCCTATCCGGAAAGAAGGCACCAGACTTATTCGTTAAATAAAAATCAGGTCCCTGGCTATTTCCGAAGTGCTCTAGAGCAAGGGATTGTGCGCTTGCCCGAGTGCAGGAGGCCGGCAGAGGCAAATCTCACCGATCACCCCAACTACTGCCCTTATCATCGGATTCTGGGGCACACTCTCAAACAATGATATTTGTGCAAAGACTGGATTCAAGACCAGGTTAACAACAACATAGTCAAGTTGGGCCCGACACCAGCACAAGTGGCGGGTGTCTTTGCAGGATCATAGATCGGCAGCGATAGTGAAAGAGAGTGGCAGCAGGTCCCCAGCCGCAGATCCCAGAAATACGACGACTGGATGGCTCGAAAAACTGTCGCCCATGCCCACGGTATCATCTGGGCGCGCCTGAAGCAGTCAGAGCCTTCAGAAGAAGCATCTGGTGCCTCCGCATCATCTTCACAGTCAACCTCTTCCCAAAAGGGCAAGCAGCGGCGACACAAGAAGAAGCAACGCGCACCCCCGGTGTCGTCGTCATCCCGCACTCTCAGTGATTTTATGCCCCCTGAAATGGGGATTCCTCCCAGAATCTTCCCAGTGGCGGATGACTCCTCGAGCGACAGTCAAGGGTACTCTTTGGTTAAAACCCTAGAGCTGGTAAAGCCCTATATGACCCCCGATGAAAGGGAACGTCAGGAAGACCTCCCCAACGTTCCCAGCCAACGTCAACGTCAGCGGAATCACAATCATGTCAGTCATCGAGGTACATCAGCAGGAACTTTTGGCCAAGCCGTGCATGCTGCTGAGACCAGGCAGCAGGCTCAGCGCAGATCTCAGCACGCACAACCCCATATAACGCCCTAGGCTCTACCTCCACCACCGTTTGTGCTACTAGATCGGGGAGAGCTACCTCGTTCGTATGACAGTCAGTCTTGCCCGGATACAGGCCAGCCTCTGCTATCCAATCCTAGTCCGGCGACTATCCCCTAGGCTTCTACTAGCAGGCGGCAGGATGTACCCAGTACTAGCCGATCGCCGGTCCAACCAGCAGGACCCGCTGTGCCTCCAAGTACCGAGCGACCTCCTGTAAGCAGATGTTCGTGCTTGGAACGAAAGTATGATGTCCTAAAGCACCTAGCCGGCATTCTGGCGAGGCTCTCCATCCTTGAGGCCCTTCGCCTGTCATCTGAAATGCGCGGGGCACTTTCCGAGGCCCTAAGGATCCCCCTCCAGTTCGAGACGGAGGTAGCAGCTGTGGAAGCTTTCCATACCGAGACAATTGAAAACGCCGAATGTCAGGCGGTTATCTCGTTCTCCGGTGAAGATGAGGACCCTCCTATACAGGGGCAAATTCGCCCGCTGTACATCACTGTCCATTTTAATGGCGTGGAAATCCGCCGCTGTCTCGTTGACACGGGTTCTGGAATCAATCTAATTCTGACCCGGATGTTGCGAAAGCTGGGTCTGTCTGAAGGTGATTTGACTCCCTCTAACCTCAGGATCCAGGGGTACGACAGGACTGAGCAAATCCCAGTCGGCAAGATCCGCCTGAAAACTCAGTTCGATGGCTTAGTTTCCAGCACCGAGTTCATGGTCGTCTCTCAGGACACCGCCTATAACGCATTGATGGTTAGGCCATGGCTCCATCTGCATGCAGTGGTCCCTTCATCGTATCACCAGTGCCTCAAGTACTACCTCAACGGTCGAGTAGGCGTACTTCAAGGAGATGCGTCCCCTTTCGCTTCTTGTGATGCCAGCTATCTGGATGCGGGTTATTACAAAAGTAAGGGCAAAAAAATCCTGGTAAGTGAGGATGGACTTTCCCCGGTCACAGGTGATCCTTGGGCAAGCATGGATGACTCCTACGTCCTCCTGATCCACCGGTTGGAGGCCACGACCCCCGACATGGGGCAATGTTTTGTTGTTTCGGGTACGCAAGGAAGGCATGTTCCCGTGTCCAAGCGACGGCGGAAAATCACCTCGTACTCCTACACCAACCAGGCTCAGGTCACCCAGGAACCTCCTACCCCTGTATGGTACCGGGACATCAAGATTATGACGACAGGGGTACACCATACGTGTCTCTTCCGTCGGGCTAGAATCCACCGACTCAGCCCGACGCGCCACCACTACTTTGATATTATCAAACGTGGCCCCTTAGGCCGAAGGCCAGATGGGATAGGATCGAATGCCTTCATTGCTACGGTCTCAATGGAAAGTGGGTCTCCTGATGTGATGACCGCTGCTGCCCAAGCTGGCACCAGCTGCCCCTCGGATCTTGATGGCCCAGAAGTACCTCCAGTCGCGAGAAGCCCCCCCACGGGTGGGGAGGAAGACCTGGAGGATACTCCCCCTGCCTTTGAAGAAGGCTTCTCCACCACGGTTGATGAACTGGTACAGGTGAACCTTGGTAACGAGGCTAATCCGAAACCCACATTGATCAGTGCAGCCATGTCCCCCGAGGAACGGCAGTAGTACGTAGACTTCCTCAAACAACACCGTGATGTGTTTGCCTGGAGTTACAACGAGATTCCAGGACTAGATCCCCAGGCAGCCGTTCGCCGTCTGGGCCTCCCGGCAAAACATCGTGGGTTTAAGCAGCCTCCCAGGAAAATACACCCTTCTCATGGTGCCATGGTTGAGGCCGAAGTTGATAAGCTTATCAAAGACAACTTCATTAAGGAGGTCCAGCACCCCAAATGGCTTGCCAACATTGTGCCAGTCAGAAAGAAGAATTGGCAGATCAGAGTCTGCATCGACTTCCGCGATCTTAATCGCCACTGCCCAAAGGATGACTTCCCACTCCCGGTGACGGAGTTATTGATTGACGCCACAGCTGGGTTCCAAGCCCTCTCTTTCATGGATGGATACTCCGGGTACAACCAGATCCGGATGGCCCCCGAAGACAAGGAGTCCACTGCCTTCCGGGCTTCCCAAGGTACCTTTTGCTACCAGGTAATGCCATTCAGTTTGAAGAATGCATGTGCCACTTATCAAAGGGCCATGCATCGCATATTCAAACCGATCCTCGGGACATTGGTGGAATGCTACGTGGACGACCTCGTAGTCAAATCATGTCAGCGCCAGGACCATCTCAAAGACCTTGATAAAGTGTTTGGTTTCCTCAGTTCACGTCACCTGAAGATGAACCCGCTGAAATGTGCCTTCGGGGTCACCTCTGGAAAGTTCCAGGGCTTTGTTGTCAGATACCGAGGTATCGAGATCGACCCAGAGAAGATCAAGGCCATCAACCAAATGCCTCCCCCGACCAACATTCGGGAGCTTCGAGGCCTTCAAGGCCACTTAGCCTATATACGCAGATTCATCGCGAATCTGGCCGGCAAGTGTAATCCCTTTTCCCGGCTCATGAAGAAGGGTGCCGCCTACGAATGGGATGAGGAGTGCCGGACCGCCTTCGAGGAAATCAAGCAGTATCTTCTCCAACCTCCGGTCTTGATGCCACCAGTCTCCGGAAATCTGCTGATCCTTTATGTGACCACCCTAGAGAAATCCCTCGGTGTGCTGCTCGCCTAGAAGAATAACGAGGGTACTGAGAACAGTCTCTACTATCTCAGCCGCATGCTTCTCGATACGGAGGTAAGATACTCCCCTATCGAAAAGAGCTGCCTTGCACTCGTATTCGCCGTGCAAAAGTTGCGACATTACCTGCCGCACCATGAGGTGCAATTGGTCTCCCGGGTAGACCCACTGAAGTACATCCTGAACCGCCCCATGCTGACTGGCCGACTCGCACGGTGGGCGGTGATCCTCCAGCAGTTTGATATCAAGTTCGTACCTCAGAAGGCCATTAAGGGACAGGCATTGGCAGACTTTTTAGCTGCCCATCCAACCTCCGCGGATCAATCCCTGGACCTGGACTTCCCAGACGAGACAATTCTCTCGGTCGATCATGTTGTCCCATGTTGGAAAATGCATTTTGACGGTGCCTCCTGGAGCCCCACCGGTAGGAGGCTCAACGATCCCAAACTCAACAGAGTGGGCCTGGGTATTGTCTTCATCACCCCGGCACAGGCCGTCCTGCCATACTCATTCCTGCTGTCAGAAGGTTGTACGAACAACGAGGCAGAGTACCAGGCTCTCATTACTGGCCTCGAGTTGGCCCTTGAGATCCATGTGCCCCATCTACATGTGAAGGGAGATTCCGAGCTGGTAATCAAATAGGTTAATGGAGACTACGTCGTCAGGAAGCCGGAGCTTGCACCGTTGCTGGAGTACACCCTCCGCCTAATGGCTCAATTCTATTCTCGACCAGAGGTCACCCATGTCCCACGGTCGCCGAACGGCCAAGCGGACGCCCTGGATGGCTTGGCCGCATCGCTCGCAGAACCCGAGCAAGATGATTTGATCATACATGTGGCACACCAAAGAGTTATTGCTCCCGTCACCCAAGAGGACAATGATGGACTTCGGGTAAGTCATCTCACTGCCGGACCCTCTACGTCAGGGGTCCCGGGCTCGTCAGACGCAGTGATTGAAGCCACTCCCGATTGGAGGGCACCTTTTGTCAAGTATCTCCAAAATGGTCGCCTCCCAGGTGACTGGGCAGAGTGTGAGGGAATCCGACACCGCGCGCTGCAATTTACCCTCCAGAGTGGCCCCAGTATTGAACAGATTCTTTATAAGCGGAGTTTAGATGGTGTCCTCCTCCGTTGCATCCAAGGAGTAGAGATACCTCAAGTTATGCAAGAGGTTCATGCCGGTTCGTGTGGCGCCAATCAAGCTGGGCCGAAGCTGTCCCATCAAATCCGGAGGTTAGGGTACTTCTAGCCCTCTATGATCCACGATTGCATTGGGTATGCCAAGAGATGCCACGCATGCCAGTACACGCCAACTTCTTGCATCGGCCACCGGATCCCCTCCACCCCACCAAGTACTCTTGGCCATTTGCGGTATGGGGGCTTGATGTGGTGGGACCGTATCCACCGGCAACAGCCCGCCAGTGTAGGTTCATCCTGACTGATACAAATTTCTTCTCCAAGCGGGTAGAGGCAGTTCTGCTCAAAGAGGTCAAGGCCCGTTCCATCGTTGACTTCATGAGCTCCAACATTATCCACCGGTTTGGGGTCCCTCACGCTGTTCTCACCGATAACGGCACCAACTTCTGAGCGGCTGAATTAAAGAAATTGTACTCCAAGTACAACATCCGGTCGAACCATACTTCCTGCTACCACGCGCAGGCGAATGGACAGATCGAGGCGTTCAACAAGACCCTCTCTAACATTCTGCAGAATATGGTTGTCCAGAACAAGAAAATTTGGCCAGACAAGCTCCCCAACGCCCTCTGGGCTTACCGGAAGACGACTCGTAACTCCACCCAGGTGACCCCATATTCCCTGGTGTATGGAGCTGAGGCCGTCCTACCCATTGAGATCCAGCTGCCGTCGTTACGCACTGCAGTTTATGATCACCAAACACCAGATGAGGTAGTCGAGATCCGTCTAGCTGAATTGGAAGCACTGGACGAGAACCGACTTCGGGCCCTACACAATCTGGAAAGGCATCAGGACAAGATAGCGAGGGCCTTCGACAAGAAGGTTCGTCTCCGCTCTTTTCTACAGGGCGACCTGGTACTAGCCCTTCGAGCGCCAATGATTCCCGGTAGGAAACCGCCCAAATTAGAACCCAAATGGGAAGGGACTTATATAATCCATAAGGTTTACCCCAATGGAGCATACTCCTTGGTGGCCATAGATGGAGAGCGTATAACCCCTCCCACCAATGCCAAATTCCTCAAGCGATACTTTTCCTAGGGCAAAAGTGGTCCTGCACGACCCTAAACCGCGACATGGTCCCGCACGACCTTAAACTGCATCTCCATCCTGACTGCAAGACGTTAAACTACAAGCAAGTCAGGCCTTCCTGAACGAGGCTCAGCCTCAGGCCCCTTGGCCTCCTTGGTCCTGCACGACCCTAAACTGCGAGAGGGTCCTGCACGACTCTAAACTGCGACATGGTCCCGCACGACCTTAAACTGCATCCCCGTCCTGACTGCAAGACGTTAAACTACAAGCCTGTCAGGCCTTCCTGACCGAGGCCCAGCCTCGGGCCCCTTGGCCTCTTTGGGCCCCTAGCCCCCCGTCCTGACTGCAAGACGTTAAAATGCAAGCAAGTCAGGCCTTCCTGACCGAGGCCCAGCCTCAGGACCCTTGGCCTCTTTGGGCCCCTGGCCCCCCGTCCTGACTGCAAGACGTTAAACTGCAAGCCGGTCAGGCCTTCCTGACTGAGGCCCAGCCTCAGGCCCATTGTCCTCCTTGGACCCCTGGCCCCCCGTCTTCACCGCGAGACGTTAAAACACAAGATGGTCCGGTCTCCCTGACCACGGTCTGGCCCGAGGCCACCTCGTTTTTCCCCGACTTACCCTCCTACGAGATCGTACGGTGTGGTGTATGACTACGTCCTCATTCACGTCGGATTACTTGCCGCACCGTACACATCCCCGAATGAGATTCCCCTCGTCCCGCATGACGTTAAACTGCATGTCATGAACTACGTGTGGCTTGATTCCCATTTTCATGGGATACGTAGGAACGCTCGGACGCCTCGTTTTGAGCCCAGCCCAAGCATTTCTCTTCCACTATTCCCCCCCTGGGGGTAGTTTCCTTGGAGAATCTTTGTGCAGCAGGAGTAGGCTTTCTTATCCCCATTCATACAACCCCGCTTGCACAAGGATTGTAAGGGTCACACCATGTACCCACTCCCATTCTTCTATCCTCCCACGTCCTCACCGCACGACACTAAACTGCATGGCCTTGAAGAACTACGTATGGCTTGATTCTCATCCTCATGAGATATGTAGGAACGCCCGGGAATTTCGTCCGTTGGCCTAACCCAAAAGCCATGATCTTCCCCTCCGGTTAAGATATGGCAGGGCGCACACTTTTTCCCCAATTCACATCGAGCAAACCTCGACCCGATTGCACATCCCCCTAGATATGTTTGCCTCTTTCATGGATGGATACAACTATGTTTCATCCACTCCATGACTGGGATTCCATCGTCTTTCACACCCAGAGGGACCCCCAAGAATGGCCTGGATACAACGTCTAAGGGCTCTCCTACCGTTATGGGCCAACGCCCCCGAGGTTTTTCAAGCAACAAGCTAATACAAGTCCCGCGTCGCGAATTTGGTCAGCGGTCGACGCTCACTTGTTGCTCCCATATCAGGTTACCATAGGAATGCTATGTTTCGAACATGGTCAACAGTGTCCTAGATCTTCGGGTCCACCCCGAGATGTCCCAGCCATCGAGTGCAGTGATTCATTCTGCCCCATCTCGAGGTGACAAGCTTCCCCCGGGGCGGTGCTTGAAATCGTGCCCATGGCCCTGATTCCCCATAGGGGAGTACGGTGTGGTGTAGGACTACGTCCTCATTCACATCGGGATCATGTACCATGTTGTACGCCTTCCCTTCTGAGGCCCAGCCTTAGGCCCCTTGGCCTTCTCGGGCCTCTCCGCCCAATCTCTCACATGGGGTGTACGGTGTGGTGTAGGACTACGTCCTCATTCACGTCGGGATCATGTACCATGTCATACGCCCCCCTTTTACGAGGCCCGGACTCAGGCCCCTTGGCCTCCTTGGGCCCCTGGCCCCTCTTCCTCACTGCAAGACGTTAAAATGCAAGCCAGTCAGGCCTTCCTGACCGAGGCTCAGCCTCAGGCCCCTTGGCCTTTCCGGGCCGCGGTCCAGGTCCTATCTTATAGGATCATATGGTGTAATGTAGGACTACGTCCTCATTTACGAAGGCTTCTTCACCATGCCGTACACCTCTCTTGTTTAGGGGTATATTACTCCCCTCCTCATCCTGTATGACGTTAAACTACGTTTGGAGAACTACGTGTGGCTTGATTCCCATCCTCATGGGATACGTAGGACCACCTGAATGTCTAGGATTCGGGTCCAGCCCCATCCCTCGGGAATCTTCATCTCATCTTGGCCCCTTGGCCTACCCCTCCTTCATGATAGAATTATATGGTGTGGTGTAGGACTACATCCTCATTCACGTCGGTCTTGTAATAACCACGCCATGTACCTCTCCCTCCTGAGCTGTTTCGTCAATCCCTTTTTCGGCAGTTCACCAATGTTCCTAAGAGTACTCTGGTTTATTACCTGGAATGCTAAGCTTTACTCGGACACGTCTGCACCGCCTTCCAGGCTTTGTGTATCCCTGCATCAGGGATTTCATCATCCTTCACACCCTAAGGGACCCCCAAGAACGGCCTGGATACTACGCCCAAGGGCTCTCCTACCGTTACGGGCCAACGCCCCCGAGGGTTTTTGACAGCAAATCGATAAAATCCCGCGTTGCGAATATGGTCAGCGGTCGATGCTCGTTTTCTGTTCCCACTTCAGGCTAGCGTGATATTGACGCTGCGTTTCCACCATGGTTAACAGTTTTCCTCTCTCGCCACGCCAACCCATTAGGCCCAAAATGTCGGGTGCACAATTCACGCCCTTCATCACTTCATCGTGTCCAAGTTGAGTTTTGAAAACCTTGGTACTTTTCCTCTGTGCACGTCTGTAGGATGGGGAAACAAGCCATGTCAAAGGTGTCCTTAGGGGCCCTCTATAAACTCCCGTTTGACTCCCCCAAGTATTGAGATGAGGATACCCCCCTTGTTTCCCACACCGAGTTTAGCTCACGTGGGCTTAGGGACCGGGTTGACATCTTTGCTTACTCGGGAAGTTGTCACCATTCATGGTCCGAGCTCTAAGACCATAAACTAAGATTCCCATCTGAAACTACGTTCAACTTGATTCTTGTCTCGATAGGATATGTAGGAATGCCCAGACCCCTTGTCTCTGGGCCTAGCTTGAGTTCAGCAAATTCACCTCTCTAGTCCTGCCTTTAGGACCCCGATTATGGGGTTACGTGGCATAGTGAGGGACTACGTCCTCATTCACGTTGGGTTTGCAATAGCTGCACCACACACACCCCCATTCTGAGGTTCATTCCTCCTATTCCTTGTCCTGCATGACATTAAAATGCACCCTTCAGAACTACGTGTGGCTTGATTCGCATCCTCATGGGATACGTAGGACCACCTAAATGTCTAGGCTTTGGGTCCATCCCACATCTCTTGGTTACCCTAAAGTTGAGTCTCTTGACCCCTTGCAGTGGTTCACCCATGTGTTAAGAGTACTCTGGTCTAGGGCCAAGAGTGTCAGATTCGACTTGATCAAGTTCCTTCCACTTTTCAAGCTTCGTGTTCCCCTCCATTCGGGCTTTCATAACCTTTCAAACCCGGAGGGACCCCCAATAACGGCCTGGATACTACGCCCAAGGGCTCTCCTACCGTTATGGGCCAACGCCCCCGAGGGCTTTGGACAACAAATCGATAAAATCCCGCGTTGGGAATATGGTCAGCGGTCGATGCTCATTTGTTTGTCCCCATTCCAGGCTAACGCGATAGGATGCTGTGTTGCGAACATGGTCAGCAGTAATCTTCTGTCGTCACGCCATCCACTTCGGTCCTCGAATGTTGGTTGCATGATTCACATCATCTTCCACCTCATCATGTCCAGGTAGAATCTCGACACTTTTGGCACTATCCCTCAGTGCACCTTTGAATGTCAGGGAGATAAAGCTGCAATATGGCATCCTTCAGGGCTCCCATGGTTCGTGGTCCTATCATACGACCCTAAACTGTGACATTATCGTCCTGGCTGCATGACGAAAAACGGAACTACATTGTGGTGACCTCGTTGTAGAGGACATCACGTTGGGTATTGGTCACGTGCCATGCCATTTGTCAACGCCCATCACAGCTTGATCCTTGTGGCGACATCACGACCTACTATTCTAGGTCTGTAGCTTCACAAAAAAAAACATTCACCTTAAAGGACAAACAAGATTTATCAAATTCCGCTTCTTTTAGTGCAAGGGCCATGCCCACACTTCCCTTTTCCCCTGGCACTGGTACCTTACCGTGCCACCTTCTAGAACTACGTATGGCTTGATTCTCATCCTTATGAGATACGTAGGAGCGCCCGAAGACTTTCCGGCGGGCCCAGCCTAGCCTTCGTGTTCGGTCCCTCGACTCGAGCACTTCCACAGAGAATGCATGGTAAGTAGGGCGTAGGTCCTCATTCACGTCAGGTTCTGTAACCACCTTGCCATGTATCCCCTACTCCCCTTACCCATCCATGGTCCGAGTTCTATGACCCTAAAAACTAAGATCTCCCCATGGGAAAGGAATTTTCTCCCCCTATCTAATACGTCTCGTTGCCGTATTTATATGTGTTTCGACAAAGAGTCCGAAGTGTGGGATTTTCATGGGGACATTCCCCTCATCCCAGGACCAAGCTTCGTGAGCTCCCTATTTGGATCATCATCCTCTTCCACATCCAAAAGGGACCTCGTACGACATGGATACTAGGCTAAAGGGCTCTCCATGAATGCTGCACCTAAGGTCCCTCCAATTGTTTCGGGCCAACGTCCCTACGGATATTTGACGGCATTTACGACATGGTCCCGTGTTTCGAATATGGTCAACGGTCAACCCTCATTTGTCTGTCCCCATTCTAGGCCAATGCGACAGGATGCTGTGTTGCGAACACGGTCAGCAGTTATCCTCCATCGTCACGCCGCCATCATCGTGGTCTGAATCGTGGGCGCTATGATTCACACATTTCCGCTTCCTTATGTTCAAGTGGAATTCCATCATACTCGGATCTTCCTCTTCGCGCATCTAGGTGCGCTAAATGATCGTGTTAGTGTCACTGGGCCGATATACACCAAGCGTCCCTTTTCCCTAACCTGCCCCTTTCTGTGTCGGGAAATTCCCACCACTACTGCTTGTTTCCCACACCGAGCACGACTCATGTGGGCTTAGTAGTTTTGGCAGGATGTGCACCAACACGGCCAGGCTTCTCATCGTCCCACATGACGTTAAACTGCGTTTCAAGAACTACGTGTGGCTTGATTCCCATTCTCATGGGGTACGTAGGAACGCCCGACCACTCTGCTTCGGGCCCAGCCTAATCCTCACTCTTGGTCCCTCGATCTGAAGAGTTTCCTCCAGGGGTATGTGGTATGATTTGGACTCCACGTCCTCATTCAGGTCGGTTTCATATATACCACGCTACACGCTCTCTGGGATCTTTTCTCTTGCTCCACGTCCTATCGAATGACATTACAGGGGTCTGTTGTGTCCTTAACGCATGACACTAAACTGCGGTTCTACCCTGAACAAGTTCAGGATGCCCCAAGATCTCATTGGGAAGTGACAGATCCCCTCGCCAAAGAGGTCCTGTCCCAAAGAAGGACTGATCCATGATAAGACCGATGCGCCCATCTGGTGTGCTCCCACCACGGTGGTGTAACTACCTAAGTGTTGGATTCTGTTCGGACAAACCGTCACTCCATATTCCACACTTTGCGTGCCCCTTATTCGGACCCTTGTCCCCTTTTCATGTCTGAAGGAACCCCCTAACGGCCTGGTCTTCTGCCGTATCGGCTCACCTACCATCCTGGGCCAATGTTCTGGAAGACGGGTCAAGTCTGGAAGGACCCCCTAACAGTATGGATGTCTGAACTATGGTCCGCCGACTGTCCTGGGCCAACGTCCCGAAGGATTGATCAACAAAATTTGTGACATGGTCCCGTGTTTCGAACATGGTCAACGGTCGACCCTCGCTTGTTGTCCCCATTACAGGCTAACGCAGTAAGGATACCACTTCTCCTCCGAGGTTAACAGTTATCCC
Source organism: Viscum album (assembly GCA_963277665.1). Lineage (NCBI taxonomy): Eukaryota > Viridiplantae > Streptophyta > Magnoliopsida > Santalales > Viscaceae > Viscum > Viscum album. The sequence goes on from OY728166.1 coordinate 1,482,492,521, forward strand.
TTATTGTCACGCCATCCCCACAACATTCTGAATCTTGGGTATCGTGATTCACACTCCCCATTTTCATCTGTTTGGACCGATTTCAGCGCCCCTGGCATTGCCCCGTTCGTGTATAAGAACACGCTGAAGAAACGGTGATTCGGCTATCCTGAAAGTTCCTTCTCCGATTAAGCCTCTCCCGTCTTTCAGAAATCCAGACTGGTAATCCGAATCCCGGATGCCCAAAGCATGATCCCCACTCCCATGTTAGGAGGGATGAGAGGGCGACTATCTCCTGTTTCTCACATCGGGCTTGACCCACGTGGGCTTGGGGAATTGTCGCCAAACGTCCTGCAAACATTGTAGGGATGTAACAAGGCAATTCAAACAGTGGAAATCATGCGCGCTACAACATTCAAAACAAATAAGAATAAAATTGAAGCACGAAAGTACCAATAAAAGGGTTTTGGGTTTGTTACAATACTCGGGGGTTGACTCCCCCCATGGACGGGTTGACCCCGTCAAAAGAGCGTTGCAGCTCCGCCACCCGTTGACTTGCGGCATCCAAGGTTTGCTGCCGCTGAATCAGCTCCCGCTCCTCCTCAGCAGCGGCGGGGCGCAATTCGTCAGCCTTGGCCCTGGCCCTCTCCACCTCAGCCTGAACAGCAGCCATCTTTCTAGAGGTTTTCCCCATATGCTCTTCCACCTCTGTCAGCTGGGCCTTCAGTCGCGAGACCAGCTCAGATTGTGCATCAAGAGAGGCTGACAGCTCGTCTGCCCGAGTCTGCATTTGTTAGACCTCGCCTTCAGCGTCCTGAAGCTTCTTGATGCTGGTCACCTTCCTCCGCTGCCAGCCCACGCTGAGCCCCCGATCATGCTCCCGGATCTTCTCAGCCATAAGATCTCGGATGAGTGCGTGAGGATGTTGGGCATCCACTTCCCCAGCAAACAGTTCGCGTAACCGCGAGCGGAGTCTACCCATTTCGGCCAGCCATTGCGCTTGGGGAGTGTCCTTGATAAAGCGCGTGATCAGCTTCCACGACCGGCAGCGGACTATGCTGCTGTCTTCCTCGTCGGAGGCCATTTCGTCCCAGTCCGCGCGATCAGCAGGCTCATACACTGGGTACGCCTATAGGAATTCCTCGGCGGGATCTACATCTGGTGTTGAATCTGGTACGAAACCTGATGCTGAAGCAGGCGCGACAGGACTGGGACCGACCGGTTGATCCTCTTCTTCGGAGTCCACCTCAATGACTTCGGGTACGACCCCGCTGGTGGTCCCTCCAGTGATGGTGTGCGTCGCATCTTGAGGAGATGGGGGGACTATCACCACCATCACCGGCATGCCCCTTGGAGGGATGCCACCAGACATCCCGACCAGTCTTGCTGCAGCAGCCCACGCCAGTCGAAGAACTGCACGACAGAGAGGGACACAAACGTTAGCTGACATGGCCTACATGTGACAACGAGGGGACCGGGTGAGGAGACGTACGGAGATCGACCTCCTGGCCCTGCTCTTGAGCTAGTGCTGATGGGACCCCGGGACGAGGCCCTCCGTATACTGTTGGAAGGTCTGAAAATTCTGGAGGAGCCACCTCGGGCGCCCTGGTCCCACCAGATGCGGAACTAGACGCATCCATAGGCGCAGGTTCTGAAGGTCCCGCATCATCACCTGCCAAGGAGCAAGAACGAGGCCTGCGGACATGTTCCTCCTGTATGGCTCAAACATTGGTGAGAAGTCCATAGTGACCCAAGAACGGATCGTGAGGAGAGAAGTTCGGAATGCTACCTCGAGAACCTCCGCGAAGTCGTCGGATTCTGAGCCTCGGTCTCCAACCTCGCCCTCCTCCAACGGGCTCCTTCCTCCAGCCTCATCCTCCCGAGAGGAGTCCTCTGATTCCTCTGGCAAGGGGAAGCGCTCCCTCAGATCGGCAGCCGATAACTGTGGAGGGACCGTTTGATTCAACAGTACCCTCATATGGTCTATCATAGGGCGAGGGACACCACTGGATTGGACGTAATCCTCCAGCTCTTCCGGGTACTGTTCTGCCTTCGCCAGAGACGCCATGAATCCCACCCGAACTTGGCCTATACCTGGTAATTCCATCCCGAGGTGGTTCGGGTGGGACCACATCTCGAGTGGACTGAGGAATTGCCAGTTGACATCCCAAATGTCCCAAGCTTCCGGGAAGACGGAATTCTCTGCCATGTCAATGTGACATAGGCTCTTCCCCGGAGCCTGAGTGGATATCCTGCGAAATCCCCTCGGTGGCCACCCCCCAGATGACCCTGATCTTCCGGAATCACCGGATCCACCGCTGCTGCCATATCCTCGGCCGGTGCGGGTCTCACCACCATGACAGCCCCGCTACCGCGAGTGGCTCTGGCTGCCCTCTGACATCGACCTCGAGATAGAGGAGGCCCACCATCACCGACACGAATAGCTGGTTTCTTCAGCATCTCTCCCGGGTAAGCAGCCTCCCAACTGATGGCGTACTCCTTCACTAATCCGAAGGCGGCGGTGGATGGAGGCAATGCAATCTGCATCTTTCCATCTTCCCGTGTGAACATGAGCCACAGCTACCTCATCACACATGGGTGCTTGTCGTGACGAACCTCTGAGTAGACCTGCGAGGTCAACCGCTGGAGGCACCAGAACTGCCTCGCAAACCGATGCGGGGTGTACGGTTCGCAGAGTGGCTCACGATCTATCCGTGCCACCAAAACTCCGCTTCGAAAGGCCAGGAGGTAAGCCCGATGTTCTTCCGTTCCGCACCCTTCATCATTAAGTATCCCCGTTGGCAAGGGGAAGGGGTGGAAATTAAACTCGTCCGCCCTCCACACCCGATTCAGTACCATCGGAACAGCCAGTTTGAACGGGAAGCTCCCGACCGCGTTCAGGATGGAGGGACGAAAGTTCGATCCCGGTGGCGAAATGGGGTTTGGATACTCATAAATCCCTCTGATGTGCGCTGTGATCCACCCATATAGGAGGTGGAAGGGCCCGCATATCCTTGGTGGCTTCTTGCCCTTGCTAACATGCCGCAACATTCTGTACAATTTGGTGAGCATCGGGATCCCTAGATTGATCCGTTGCCCCATGGCCAACATCGACGCCATGATAAACGAGCTGGGCCGCACCCCCATGCTTGTATCTCTCACCGGTAGGATCCAACAACAGGTGAGAGCCGCGATGAACACTGCCAGCCTGACTATCGGCTGTTGTTCAGTGCTGACACTGAAACCCCAAGTCTTCCATTGGATGTCCTCCAAGACCCGCCAATACGAGGGCCCCTTGCCCCGTTGGGCTGCCCTTGGACAATTTCGAGGCCTAGGAGGGAACTCTCGATTCTCTGGGAAATTCAGGAAGCATTTGAACCACCTCCTGAAGTGGACGTCCCTCACGGCCTCCTTGTCCTCTCTAGGGACAAGCGCCATCAGCGCCGACACCAGTCGCGACATTTGCTCTGCATCTCCCCACGCACTGACAACGGGGAGGAATTCGTCATACATGGCCCCCAAGATTGGGACCCCAGAAATCTGGTGGACATCCCACAGGCTGATGCCCACCTCCCCGTGATGCAGGTGAAAAGTGTTGGTCCTAGATGACCATCTACTTAGCAACTCCGGCATTAGCTGCTTCGGTTGGTAAATGTGGAATTGGGAGGCCCACGCCACCTCATACAACCCCATCCTCCTCAGCTCGGCCCCGAACTCCTCGCATGAGGCACCTACCCAGTAGGCCCAGGCCCAGTCATCGGTAAAGTTGCCGCCCTGGCGCAGGTCCCACTCATCGGACCATCCTTTCTTCGAATCCTGTAAAGTCGCCTTTAGTATGGTGCAGTAGAGGGGAGGGGAAGTCTCCGGTTGCAGTGGCCTGCCGTCAATGTCGTTCACATGGTTGTAGAGACAGTCAGCAGTGACGGGTGTGAAGTTCTCTTGTGCATGACCATCGGCCGCCCTGAACCATTGGTGCTGGCATGGTATGCTCCTGAACCAGCAAGCTGGCTCATCCCTACTCGCCTCAGGGATAAAGACGTCATCCCTCAGCCCGAAGCCGTACAGTGGCAGTTTCTTGCATTGTGGATAGTCCTTCTGACCCTCTGATAGCAGCTCTATCAAAGAAGTATGGTCCGAGTGGCTCCGGATCATCTCCCCCAAGCCTGGACGGTTGGCCATCTCATCCCGACGAGCAGCATCCGCCAATACCTCCAATACAGCCTCTTGATGGGCCATTTTTATCTATGGCCCTCAGAAAAGAATTTTTTCAGATGGATCGCGAAGCTGAATCGCGAAGCTGAATCGCGAAGATCGGTCGCGGGAGCAAGTCGCGAAGCCCGGCCAAGGCCGACAAGTAGATGTTCTCTTGGCGCAGACGGGGAGTCGGAGACCCGCGGTTTGCCGCGAAGCTCGATTCGCGGAGGGCTGTCGCGGAGTACACGGAGCTTCGCGAAGTCGAGAGCACAAAAAGACAAAGAAGGCACGTGAAGACAAAAGAGGTTGACCCCCCTATTTATTGGCGGTGACCCCGGAGCATCGCGACGCCTCCCTCGCGCGGAGCATCGCGGCACGTCCGGATCTGTGGCCCCGGTCAGCACCGCGGGCCCCCTTCGCGAAGCGGCTTCGCGAACCACCGACAATTTTGGCGATTTTCCCTCAGACTTTGACCCTTCGCCCTCCGCGGCTCCAAGTCTGAGGGGGGGCATTTTTTGGCACCAAAAATATGGCCCAAAAGAAAGGAACGAAAAAGAAGGCTGGCGTGCTGTCTCGCGAAGCACCGCCGCGAAGCACCCACGCGAAGCACCCACGCGAAGCGCCCCAACCCTCGCGGAGTCGCGAAGCTCCAGAGGCGGTGATGCTCCGCGAATGCGTTTGATGTTCGCGAGCCGCCACGAAGCTCCATAGGCGGTGATGCTCCGCGAACGCATTTGACGTTCGTGAGCCGCCGCGAAGCTCCAGAGGCGGTGATGCTCCGCGAACGGGTTTGACATTCGCGAGCCGCTGCGAAGCTCTAGAGGCGGTGATGCTCCGCGAACGCGTTTGACGTTCGCGAGCCGCCGCGAAGCTCCAGAGGGGGTGATGCTCCGCGAACGCGTTTGATGTTCGCGATCCGCCGCGAAGCAACAGAGGCGGCGCGCAAGTTCTACTTCGTGGCGCCCCTTCCCTATAAATACTGAACTACCCCTGAGTCCAGGGGACGGACAATCCTACCTTTCAGCTTATCCTCTCCCAAATCGCGAAGCACTCTTTTCCCCGGGAATCATGAGCTCCGCGAGGTATTTCTACTTCGCGAGACGACTCTGCTTTGTCTCGTTTTGATCCCCTCTTCCGAGAGGTATGCCCTTCGCGAAGCTCAAGGGCATTCGTGAAGGAAGGGGATTCCCAAGGGAACCCAGGCAGCCACGGAGCACTTGTGCTTCGCGAAACACCCAACCCATACGAGTGATACCTATGATAAGGCATGATCGCTCCACATCACGAAGCACATTTCTTTGCAGGACCGTGCTCCGCGAGGCAACCCTCCTTCACGAGGCAGTGCTCTGTTCCACTTCGCGAAGCACCTCCCATTCACCCCCATATCCTATGCTAAGGTAGGATCACTCCACATCGTGAAGCAGACTGCTTTGCAGGACCCTGCTTCGCAAGGCGGTGCTCTACGAACACTGTTCCACTTTGCGAAGCACCTTCCATTCCCACCTGCGCCCCACGCTAAGGCCAAGGTACTCCACTTCGCGAAGCACACTCCTTTTCTTAGCGATTCCTCTTCCCGTGCGACCCTCCAGGTTTGCACGATGTGATTTCAAAGTCCCATGGACAATACCACTCGTAGCGTTGCTTCGCCTAATGCTTCTTCGCATAGGCATGCTAACGGCTATTGCTTCTTCGCATAGCCATGCTAATGTGGATTCCTCGATGGTTCGTTCCGCTACCCCCCTTAACCATGGCCTTACTGGTACCTTCCCTTTCCCAAGGACCAAAGGGTACCGGTTATGTATGTCCTAGGGGTGTGGAGTGAACCCACCTCGTCCGAGCTGCAGGACGTTAAACTGCCAAGCACTGCGTCCTCAACACATGACGTTAAACTGTGATCCGACCTCGTGTCTCTCACGAAGGGTCCCCCCAGCTCGAAAATTCGTTACACCACTCATCTCCACAGGAATGGAATCACCCATCCACAAGGGGTGATGTCCTCCTTTTCGGAGTGGCATATGTTCGTAGGAGAAGGGAGACCCTAGTTCCCCAACGGATGGCTGCACCTCTGCATCTCCATACTTCCCCACCACCATGGTCAGTGGAGGGCGTGATATGGGATGAGGCACCTCCCATCATTGGGCAAAGGTCCATCTTTCTCGCGCTTTGTCGCACCATGGGCCTCCATCCTGGAGTAAGTCCCAACACCATGGGCCTCCATCCTGGAGTAAGTCCCAACACCATGGGCCTCCATCTTGGAGTAAGTCCCAACACCATGGGCCTCCATCCTGGAGTAAGTCCCAACACCATGGGCCTCTATCCTAGAGTAAGTCCCAACACCATGGGCCGCCTAACGCGTAAGCCCCTCTTCGCTTCTCACAGACGCATCCTTCACGACGTGATCGTCAGGTCCTTGAAACCTCTTGTTTCTCACACCGAGCATGACTCACGTGGGCTTAGAGTGAGCACCAACCCTAACACCCATCTTGATCCATGTCAAGGCATGGTACGTAGGAAGCCTCCACGAGGTTCAAGCCCACCACCAATCATGGACCCCCAGGTCTACTTTCACGTCGATTCACCGACAAACCCATATGAACTATGAGGTCTTTGATCCATGTCAAGGCATGGTACGTAGGAAGCCTCCACGAGGTTCAAGACCACCACCAATCGTGGACCCCCGAGTCTACTTTCACGTCGATTCACTGACGAACCCATCCGAACTACGAGGTCTTTGATCCATGCCAAGGCATGGTACATAGGAAGCCTCCCGGAGGTTCAAGCCCACCCGTCACTTCACGTCGGGTCCCATTCTCGTCCAGCACGACGTTAAACTGCATTCCGGTCCAATGGAAAGCCGTTGCGACTCATCCCATTTGAACTACGAGGACTTTGATCCATGTCAAGGCATGGTACGTAGGAAACCCTTCCAAGGTTCAAGCCCAGCACTAGTGGACTCACGGTTCTACTTTCATGCCGGGTTACACCCACGTCCTGCATGACATTAAACTGCACACTCCCGTCCATCATGACGTTAAACTGTATGTCTCTTTGTCCCGCATGACATTAAACTGCACACCCATTCCACCCGAACTACGAGGACTTTGATCCATGTCAAGGCATGGTACGTAGGAAGCCTCAACGAGGTTCAATCCCACCACCCATTGGACCAAGGTCCACTTTTACGTCGGTCCACCGACAAAGCCCCATATGAACTACGAGGTCTTTGATCCATGTCAAGGTGTGGTACGTAGGAAGCCTCCACGAGGTTCAATCCCACCCATCATCCAATTCACGTCGCGTTCCACCTACATCCAGCATGACGTTAAACTGCATTTCCCAATCCGAACTATGAGGACTTTGATCCATGTCAAGGCATGGTAAGTAGGAGGCCTCCCCGAGGTTCAAGCCTAACAAACATTGGCCCAAACCGTCTTCTTGTCGGTGTGCCAAGCCCCCAATTTTCAGCGAACTAAGAGGACTTTGATCCGTGTTAAGGCATGGTACGTAGGAATCCTCCCAGAGGTTCAAGCCCATCTCCCATCGGACCAAGGTCCCTCATTTACGTCGGTTCACCGACACCCACTGCCCGTCATTTATTCACGTCAGGGTTCACTACCGTCCCGCATGACGTTAAACTGCATTCCGTCAATCAACCTGAACTACGAGGTCTTTGATCCATGTCAAGGCATGGTACGTAGGAAGCCTCCCCAAGGTTTAATCCCATATCTCATTGCACCAAGGTCCACCCTCACGTCGGTTCGCTGATGATGCCCATCGGACCAAGGTCCACCTTCACGTCGGTTCGCTGACGCATCGGACCAAGGTCCACATTTACGTTGGTTCGCTGACGACATCCATCGGGCCAAGGTCCACCTTCATGTCAGTTCACCGGCACCATCCCGAACTACGCGGACTTTGATTCCCTGCCACGGGGATACGAAGGAAGCCTCTTCAAGGCTCAAGACCAACTTCACTGTAGCCTCTGCGATGGTCCCATTTCATGTCCCCTCCACTTCATCCATCCACCTATCACCCATCCCGATTCTCGCCCGGATTGTCTTATCCCAGTGAGACCATGTCGGTACACTCTACTTCACAGGCGCCCATGGGCTGGCCCCAATATTGATATCCCTTCAAGGAGGATCCCTCAATCCGATCTATCCTAGCTAATGCTCTGGTTGGGTTGGTCCGTCTCCACTGGATGTTAAACTTGCGGCATACCCTGTGTTAAACACGGGAAGCTGAGGAAAACCTCAGATATGTGCCTATGGAATATAATTCCCCGCGTTCGATGTGGGATGCCTCGGGTCTCCACGCCCTTGAGAAGCCTTGTGGCCAAGGATAACAGACAGACACGCCAGGCGCCCCAGCATCCAGACACGCTACTGATTCCTTAACGTGACTACTCCCCTGACTGAAGGTTGCTACCCTGACCGGACCCTTTGGAATGTCCTAACAGAAGCAGTGTAATTAACCAGCGTCCATGGAAACATGGCGCTGTGAAGAGTTTCACGAACTACGTATTAAATCTATGAGGGAGACCCGGACTAGGTAATGAGCTCCAAGGAGGAATCCATAGAGGGAAAAACCGACATCCCATCATCCAATTTCGATCAAGGAGCAAGCGTACCTGAACAAGGAACGGATGTCACCCGCCTTTGGAAAGCAGGAATGCGGGGAAACGAAGCCGCGTGTCCTCCTCCGCGGACGAACGGATACGCGCGTGCCCCGACAGAAGCGTCGAAAACAGACTCGAAGAACACAAATCATGTTCCCCCCATTTTAGTGGTGGTTAGTGTTTCAAATTGATATGAAGATCACACACCATGTGGTACGTCCCATGGACCCTGTGAACCCTTTATGTTCAGGTTATAATTTATTGGAAGAACACATATTAGGCCTCGTGTAACTATACACGGTCATGTAAACTAGACTACACATTATATATCCCAATTTTTAGCACCTATTCATGTATTCTAAGTGAATTAATAGAATCTTGGTGATTTCTATATGTTGGTGTCTTGATTTGGAATGTCATGTGCCCTAGTATAACATGACCCCACCCAGCTAACTACATGCCCAATACCCCACATGGCCTGGCACATTGTGTATAATTGGATGGAATGATTTATAATCTACTCTAGATGGTGTTACTTTTGTATCCCCTTTATTAAGAACAGATTTGGACATGTGAGTATTCTATCATGATAATAAATTTTCATAGAATATGATGATGGCCCTTGTAATGATATTTGAGATGTAGTTCATGTGATTTGAGTGGGCCATTCTTGCAGCACAAGTTGTTGAATTTTAAGATTTTAGTATGACCTCTAAAGTGAAATCAGGGTTTGAACCCCCTGATAGTATATTTATGTCTTGATTATTAGTTAGTTTTTCCATTTTTAGTTCTTGGTGTTTTTTATAATTTTAAATTGTCTATATTGTTTTGAATATTACAAATAACACACATGTTTTTATTTCAATTTTATTCTTCATTTATTTACATTTTTATTTTTAAATATTTTGGGTACATTTTTAAAAAAATTAGTTTTCATATGTTTTATTTTACTATTACATACCATAAACAAATCCATTTTTACTCTTTTAAATCCTTATATATTACCATTAATTATATATGGATTTACCCTTACATGAACTTTGGAATACCCTTAAACAACATGGTATATTTTATTTTTACCTTTATGTATCAATTTTATACCCTTATACAACATTTCCTTATACACTTACACAACATATAAAACTCATTGTGTACATTTATGCAATATGAAATTAGTTCAAAATACCTTTACATAACTAGTATAATTTTTTTCAACCTTTAAACTTGTTTTATAATAACTTTATATAGCATATATGATTTCTATATAACCTTTACACAAGTTAAGTATATCAATAAGCATAATGTAAAAAATTTTACTTAACTTTACACACCCATTTATATTAAATTTACATAGCCATTTTAATCTACATTTACATATCTTTTTAAATGACCTTTACATAGGTCTGAAATATGACCATTACATAGTATCAAATATGGAATTTAAAACCTTATCTATTTTTCATTTATGTTTCACTCTAATTTTCATTAAATTTAGAATAGATGTTTTATTTGATTTATTGATCATATAAACTCATATAAATTTTGAAAAAAAACATTTGAAGTGTTTTTAGATTATTTCAAAAAGATTTTCATGATGATCAATCATGTTCTTATTTCAAAAATATATATAAAACATGAACTTATAAATTTTTAATATATTTATTTTAAGTTGATTTATTTTATTTATTTATTTATAAAATTAAGTTTAATACGAAACACATACTCAGATTTCATTATATTATTTAATTATTTTTTTTTGAAATTATTTTATTTATCACATATCTGCATGCATGTTTATAGAAAGTTGTTTTTTGAAATTTGAAATTGAATTTTTCATATGGGAAATGATGTGATTTTATGGTAATACTTTAATATATTATTATGAATTTATTATGTACTACTAAATTATAAATTCAAGTTTCTTTGAGTTCATCATAATTTTTTGAACTTGAAAAAATATTATGTAGTGATAATATTTATCTCTCTATCATAATTTTTACCAATATTTTTAAATTTTCAGACCAATTGATTGGTATCTATTTAATTTTTTGGTGTTTTATTTAGAGGGTATTTAGGTTCATTTAAAGGATACTAGTTATGAAATATGACACTTTTATGATCTATCAATTCTCTAGACTTTAAAAATTTATATGTGTTGGGAAATACAATAAATAAAAAATCTTCAAAAATAACCCATTGTGAAAAACTTTTCATCTACTGGATTAAACCTCAAAGGGAACCAAATATTTCTATAATTATTAATGCCTCCTTCATAAGATATACTGGTCATTTATATTAAGAACTATAAGTGCTCTTTAATCCATCTCCATTGAATTTGTCCTAGGATTTATCTATAAGTTTTTTCTAATTCTTTATATCCTCTAACTTGTTCTTATGTTATTTGGTTTAATCTTTTCAAACCCAAAAAATTCTCTCTATTCAGGCTGCCAAACCCATATTCTAAGCCTAGGACTATTAATGTTTTCAATATTAGTATCTAAATATTGTAATTATTATAGGTGGTAACTCACCATAGTAATATTTGAGTGTCTGGTTATAAATCCACTATAAAAGGTAAGTTTTAAAGGTGTTATGAATCTAAAAAACTTTTGGTCTTTAGTGGAAAATCAACCTATTAAGGATTGGAGAGGTGTAAGAGTAAATGTAAGTTCCACTTTGGAAATTGTGAAATTAGTAATGTTTATTATTTAAACCTTTAAAAATATATTATCACATACTATACATAATTATTAAAATTGATAATGAACTTAGATAATTTATTCAAAATTTTAAAAAAATATCTAGTCTATTCACTCCCCCTTCTGACACTCTTCCAACACCATTTTAGTCCCATCAAATGGTATCAGATCTAGTTTCTCTTGAATATAGTATTTATTACTCATATTTTATTTTGTTAACATGATTTTCCTTGACCTAATAATATATGATAGAATATCACTATAAGATGGTAGAAATGATTGTAAACAATAGATGGATTCCTTAGACTTTACAATAATTTGATCGAAATGATTAAGGTTGCTAGAAATCATGAATGGAGGCATACCTCAAATAAGTTAATATTTATCACTGGACAATGATGATAAAATTTTAGAAGTTACCATTTCATATAAACAATTTACTTACCAGGACTAGTTCTATTAAATATGTGTTGATTAAAAATATTATATATATATATATATCTTATAATGAATTCATAATAGAAAATTATTTAGGAAAGTATCTACTTTTTATTAAAGGTCATGAAATTTAGAAGACTCTACAAGTTACACAAGATGACCAGAACTAATATTCGAATGATTTAAGTAGAGTACTAAGATTTAAAAATGGGTGAAGATGGAAACACCAAAAAAATATTCCATATATTCACAATTATTTTTAACCGAATTAATTACCTTGGAAATACTATAATGAATCCAATTATAGTTTAAAAATTCATGATAATACTAACTAATATGTGGAATGTGATGAAATTAGAGACTAAAAAATATAGAAACATTAAGGAATATACATTTGATTAACTCATTGGCTAATTACATCAATATGAATGGGATATAGGAAGAATATATGAAAATTTTATTTTAATGTATAAAGGTACTTTATTTAAATCATATATAATTGTTTCTAATAATACTTATGATTTTGAATTCTAGTAAATAATGAAACGAATGCCTTTTTTTACTAAATTTAGTTACAAAATTTTGAATTATTTAAAGGATTCAAGAATAATAATCATAATGATGATTTAAATAATAAAGGAAAACATGATTATAATGGTATTTACAAACTAACTCATTAATACTAAAGAAATAAATGACACATAAATCCCAACTATCTGATGTGAAACCATTTGAGAAAAAACAATAAACATAAGAAAAATGAGTATTGTTCTTTGAAAAATTGAATGAGTTGCACCAAAAAATATGATTCAATTTATTAAACTAGAAGTGAAAAAGAAATGGATATATTATGCTTGATGACGCAAACAATCAATGAGGTTAGTAATTATTTTGATTATAATACTTATTATTATAAATTTGAAAAACCTAACATGGATGAATTAATTAAGAAAAAATAAAAAAAATAAAAAATACCTTTTAGGAATTTTTAATTTGTTTACAAAAGTAAAAGGAGAATATTACACACTTTTGAAACAAAATTATAAATTCACTAAAGAAATTGAAGTGTTTAAAAATACCTCTTGTTGTTCAAATGAGAATATTTTTTTGATTTAGAGATTTTACAAAATGAGAATGAAATATGATTGAGAAAATTATGTATTTAAATGAAAATGTTTATATCTTTGTTCAAGGTTAACATAAGTATGATAATATTATGTCGATGATGAAACTAAACAAATATTGAAGTGGTTTTTATTATAATAAATAAATAATAAAATCATATTATTCTTACTTTTTTAATAAAACTAAATGTTTTATATCTATGGTCACATTATTTTTATGTGGTGTGAAAATTTAAAATGATAATGAATTCTCATTGAGATTTTCTCATATTTTAGGCAATTCAGAAAATATTATTTCTTATAATTTATAATCTATATCAAAAATATATACCTTTTAAAATTGTTTTTGAGTACCCAAACATTCTTATACTAACCTGATTAGACCCAGGACACCATGGGTATGAAAAAATCATTCAAATTAAATAACATGTTTAGGAATCATGCCTTAAGATTATTAATGTTGTAGGGATAGAAGATACTTGTGAAATATTATAGATATCCACAAATGTTTTTAATTTTCATTTATTGTGATGGAAGATCAGTGACTTTAAGAGATAACTCAAATGAAAAGTAAAAGTAATTTAGTAAAGTATATATTTATATATCTATTTTAATTTCTAAATGTTTATATGATTAATGTTAAAAAAATTATTCAGTATTTCACAATTATGCGATGAAGGAATGAGTGTTAAATTATAATATAAACAATATTTGGTTTAAAAAAACGAAACTATCTTATTTTATTGAAGTATGAAAAAGGATATATCATATATTGATTTTTCTGAGTTATTTAAAAAACTTATAAAGTGTCTTAATTCTATAGAAACAAATGACATATTATGGAATTTTATGTTTCACCATGTGATCTTTTTGATATTACACAAACTGTAAAATAAAATATATGTTAAAAAAACTTTTCGATTTAAATTTGAGTAATAATTTCATTTATGATTCTTTTTAGTATGTAAAACAATAAGTTATAGATATTTTATTATAGTTATAATTTCTAAGTAATTAATGATTCATAATTTACAATTACTTATCCCTAATCATAATTATAGTTTAATAGGAAATATATATGTTTTATTATTATTGATTATTTAAGTCGATATACTCAGACATACTTTTTATCTCATAAAATTGAAACTTTGATGATGTTTATTAATATTTTTAAATTGAATAAAAATAAATAAGTTTATTTAATTGTTTATATTATATTTAGTAATTGAGGTAATTTTTTTAATATTCAATATAAAAATTTTTATGAAGAAAATAGGTTTAATATTTATTTTTATTCTCCATCAACACAACAGAAAATGTTATTGTATAACAAAAAAATACAAAGATTATTAAAATATAAATAATTATGTTAAAGGAATATAATTTATCTAAATATTTTTTATAAAATATGTTAATACTTCATGTTATATTTTAAATATATCACTAACTAGACTATTTTATAAAGAAAACTTTTTTTGAATTGTTTAAAGTCAAGAGACCTAATGTTTATTATTTCAACATTTTTCGTTGTAAACTTTTTATCTTAAATACTAAGGATAACCAAGATATATTTGATTCTAAAAGTGGTGAAATAATATTTCTAGTGTTCAAAATAAAATTATATATCTCCAATATTATAATTAAAAACTATTATAGTAGAAGAAAATGTTCATGTTTACTTTTTTTAACTCATTTTTAAAATTAATTATAAGAAGGTTATTTTGAAGAATAATTTAACATCATTAATTCGGGTACAGAAAGACCTCAAGATAATAATGTAATAGTTGATTGGGAGATTATTATATCTCATTATGATCCTAAATAATATAAAATTATTATTTTTTATATATTTATAATGTGATTGTGAATGATGATTTTGATATTAAAAATATAAATATTGATTTAAACTTATATAATATTATTTTGATTTGGTTTATCTTCAAAATGATGTTTTTGATGTTTTAAATGATTTTAATTTTATTATTTTTATGAAAAATGAACAAAATAAATTTAATATCAATAATGTTTGGTTTTTAGTTGAAACGCTTATAGATAAGAAATTTATTGGAACTAAATGGATTTTTTGGAATAAAATGGAAGAAGTTGGCCATTTTGAAATAAATAAATCTATAATTTTTTCACATTGTTATTATCATCAAGAATCTATGGATTTAGATGAATCTATTATGTATTTTTATTAGATTTAATCTATTACAATTCTATAGACTTTATAGATCTTATGGTTTTTAATTATTTAAAAAGAATGTTAATAGTTCTTTTTAAATGTTTTATTATTCCATAAGTTAGTGTTTCTCAATCACCTATTTTTAAAAAAAATTAAATCGTTAATCATGTTTTTAATATATCAAAAGATATATATGGTCTTAGGTAGACACCTAATTCTTTGTATAATAGAATTACATTTTTTATTGAAAATGGTTTTAATAAAAGTAAAATAGATCATACATTTTTTAAAAATGATTTCAAATGATATTATAATTTTTCAAATTTTTATTGATAATATTCTTTTTGTATCTTCAACTGAATTAATTTCAAAAAAAAATTCTAATTTGATGAAAATTAAATTCTCTATGTTTTAATAAGAAAAAGATATTATTTTTTGTGTTTTCAAATTTATCAATGAAATGTTAGAATATCTTGGAATCAAAATAAATGATATTCAAAATTAGTTAATAAATCTATTTTATATTCTTATAAAACTTTTAAAATCTCTGTGAATACTAAATCAAAATTATGGTTAGATAAATATAATAAATATTTATATTCTAAAATATTTAGAGGAATTATTTTTATTTACTAAATGTGACTTCATCAAGACATGATATTACATTTAGTGTTTTCATTTACTATTAATTATGAATTATTTTATTCTAGATAGTACAATTTTAATTTTATTATTTAATATGATTCTGATTTTAGGGGATGCATTTTTGATAGAAAAATTAATTCAGGTATATTTCATTTTCATTGGAAATTCATGGTATCTAGGAGTTAAAATAATTAAAATTATGTTGATTTATCTACTTATTCAAGTTAATATTATTCTAGTACATAAATATTTTCTCAATCACAATGGACTAAAAATTGTTTGATTAGGGTTTTAATTTTAAGAAGATTCTTATTTATTAATACAATTATTCTAAACATTAAATTTCAAAGAACATTTTATATAATTATGGAACAAACCACATTGACATGTGATCTAATTTTCTCAATGCTTATGTCAATAAATGAGATATTACTTGAGAATATTTTTTTAATAGATAATATAATAACCTATGATTTTACCCAAGTGCTGTATTGTTTTTAACACTGAATTTTGTATTTTTTTTGTTCATAAGAATTTATTTTAGGTGATTTTTTTCATAAATTTTTATTTATTATATAATTTAAAAAAAATAAAAAGGGTGAAATTTTCTATAAAATAAATGTTTTAGTTTGAAAATTATTAAAATAGAAGTTCACTGGGATGTTTTCCTTTTTTAGTGCTTGGGTTTTTTTACGATTTCATATTTTTTATATTTTGTGTTTTTAATAATTAAAAACCCTAACATGTTTTTTATTTTTTGTTTTTCTTATTTATTTGACATAATTTTGTATTTTTATAATTAATTTTGTTATATTATGGTAAAAATGATTTTATAAAGTTTTATTTTACCCTTATGTAGCATGAAAAAATCCAGTTAGATCTTATGGACATTTATCTATTACCATTTCATAAATACGGCTTTACCTTTACATGAAAAATGTATTACCCTTTCACAACCTATTTTATTTTATTTTTACCATTACATATTATTTTCATACCCTTATGCGACATTACTTTCCAACCTTATGTAGAATATAAAATTTAGTTTTTAACTTTAAAAAATATAAAATTAGTTTACATTACCTTTGAATATCCAGAATAATGTTCATTTTAACTTTAAAAATGTTTTATTATATATTAACGTATAACATATGATTTCTATCATACCTTTACGCAACTTAGTTATACTATTATGAATATTATTTAACTTGAATCATTTTTTTATGAAAATATTTATACTACATTTATATATATATTTTAATCTACACATACACATCTTTTTAAATTACCTTTACATATTTTTAAAATAAAACCTTTATCTAGTATGAATGATGGAATTTAAAAAATACTATTTTTTTATTGTTTTGGAATTTTTATTTTCTTCACATTTATACGTGATTTTGTACCTGATTTATTGATTCTATAAACTCCTGTAAATTATTTGGAAACCATGGAATATTCTTTTAGAGTATTTTATTAAAATTTGAATAGATATAATTTTTTTTTCTTATTTCATTCAAGAACATAAAACATGGAATTATATATTTGGAACATAATTATTTTAAGTTTATATAATTGATTTATTTGTTTCTGAAATATTTTTTAAATCAAGAAAATGTACTTTTAGTATATTTATAGTATTTAATTAAGAGTTTTTGAATTTATATTACTTATCACATATCTTCTTACAATATTATAGAAATTACTTTTTCAAAATTTGAATTTTATTTTTTAAAATGGTAAGAAATGTGATATTTATGGTAATAATTTAACATATAATAATTAAATTAATATTGACTCTTTATAATTGAATTAAAATTTCCTTAAATTATTCAGTTTTTTTTTCAATTTTAATGTTTATTTTGTAAAAATAATATTTCCTTCTCTAATAATTTTGAACTATATTTTTAAACATTTTAACAAATTTATGGGTTCCTATTTTGTTATTTTGAATTGAATTTAAAGTCGATTGAGACACATTCAATGTGGACTAGTTATGAGATGTGCCAATTTTAGGATTGTACACTACAATTACCTTTAAACATTTGAAGTGTTGTGAAATAAAATTAAAAACTAAACATATAATTATTCCTATGTGAAAAATGTTTCATAAACTAGACAAACTCTCTTGGGGAACCAAAAAGTTATACAAAAACTAATACTACTGTGATGATATGTGATAATATTTTTTTTATAAAACTAGAGTTTGTGCTTCAATTTTTTTTCATCAACATATTTTAAATGTTTCCATTTTAATTATATTATAATTCATTAAATCTTTTCACTTATCATTAAAATTCTTGGTTTATACATTTCCAACCCTAAATCATTGTCTCTATTTGGCTTATGAATCATGGATTATATAGTAGGGATCATTCAGGATGTGACTCCTAAAATATAATTTTAGTAATTTTAATGGCTTTTGACTCCCCATATAAAAGTAAATGTGTTTGGTTATACCTAAACTAGAAAATATAGGTTGTAAATGGGATATGACTCCCAAAAACTTTTGGTATTTTTTGAAAAAATATTCTCTCAAGGAGTTTAGAGGTGTAAGAGTAGATAAAGGTCCAGAAAGAGAAAACTAATATGAAATTTCATGTCTTTATTCTTTAACCATTTCAATGTTTGTTATCACCTGTTATACATGTAAATTAACTATTTTAATTAACATAAATAATTTACTAAACTCTTTAAAATTTTAAAATGGTGTATTTACACCCTCTAGACTATATTTCATCACCATTTCATACTTAATAATCTTTAGGTCCTCCATACCATTTGTATAAATTGGATTTTCACCACCCAATACTCACCTCGATGCTTTGGTATTTTATTAGCATAGTGGAACCGACATGTCTTGAAGCTCATGTGAGGTGTTGTTCTTCAACACTCATTGGGGAAGAACCCCCTTTTGTGATGTTCTATCAGTTAGGAGTGGGTACCCATAGATGATTTGGAAATAATTATGTTGTGATACTGATAGATAAAAGAACTAACACATGGATTTGCTTATCAAATTTACTTATGTAGTATTTTGTTAAGTTCAAGACTTCTCCCTCTCTATATTCCTTATTTTATCTATAATTATATCTATTCTATAGGGTTTTCTCCTTTTCTTTTACTTTTCGGATAAATTATTTTATCTATTTCTATGTTTTCTTGTTTGGGGTGTCAAAATGGTCATATATATACTCACATAAACAATTGCTTATGCCTATATGTGTGGTGTATTACACAAATGACAGGAATCTTGGTATTGACATTGTTTATCATAGAGAAGCTGGAGAAAATTTTACAAGGACGTGATGATCATGTGTAGTTGTTTGTGAAATAGATCATTAGTAGGGATCATACTCTCACCCTTCATTATTGAAAGGTTGGGACTCATTATTTTTTGCATGTATTGTTCGCTATATCATATTTTTAAATTCTTTTATCATTCTCAGATGTTTTTTCTTGAAGTTACTTCCAAAATTTGTTTAATCTCTTGTGAATATTTTATTTTTATTGGTCTTTAATTTTCATGTGGATCATAGAGGTGTGTCTA
This sequence comes from Viscum album, assembly GCA_963277665.1. NCBI lineage: Eukaryota > Viridiplantae > Streptophyta > Magnoliopsida > Santalales > Viscaceae > Viscum > Viscum album. Next base: position 1,482,511,953 of record OY728166.1, read on the forward strand.
TATATAGTCCATTTAATCTGATGCCTCCCATTATGTGATATATTCCTAATTATCACTAATCATTGGCCCCTAGCCTACTGGAGGTGATATTGAGGTAAAATTCCTTCATTATTTTTTTCCTAAGAAAGGCCTTGGTGGGACAGTTCATTTTATTTGAAAACCTAGTGGAAGATAAATTTTTTAGAATATAGGTTAATAGAAATGAAAAAAGCTATATTAGGGGATATTTATATAATAACCCAATCCTACCAAAAAATGTGTGCACAAAAAATAAATGATCATAAAACATTTTAGAAAATTTTAAATAAATTTATTCAATGTGAAGATGTACTCCTATAATGAATAATAAAGGAATTTTTGCATCTAAATCATACAATGATTCACTATTATATCCAACCCTTTGGTCATTATGTAAAATTAATTTAATATTATGTAATATAAAAAATAATCAAATAAATTAAAATTATATTCAATTAGTTAATTTTATATTTATTAATATAGTAAATTTTACTTCTTTGATGTTTTCATTATAAGAGGATGTGATTTGATGGGGCCGTGAATTATGTGGGAGAACAATGGGCCAAATATCATGAAATCCCAGGGAGATATGTGCATTTTTCTACCCATTCTAAAAAATAAATCTATTAAATTAGGCTGAATTTTTTATGTGGAACCCTAGAAATATAGTATAAAAATATTTTGAAGACACCCAATATCAATTCATTTATCCTCTATCCCAAATGTTTTGATCTATCATGGAAAGAAAATTTACACCAATTCATGATTAAAACATGGTATATGGAAAATATCTATGATTATATATATCCAATGGAAAAATAGATTTTATAGGGAGATAGTAAATAGTTAAGAGAATAAACCACTAGTTTTTTCAATGTATAGATAAGGTTTCTTCCTATCCAAATCCAATCCAAAATTACTATTTCAAAATATGTGATCTAAAAATCACCACGTGCTTTATAAAAAACCCTGATTTTATTTATATTCATTTCAAATAAATTTAGATTATTTGATAACTTATGTTATAGAAAAACTTTAGTCTAAATGAACCACACTATATTATAACCATTATAACATTGTCGTAGGATTAATGGGTATGAATAATATTAACTATAATATGAAATATACATTGAAATAATTTTTATTTCAAATGTATTGATTAATTCCTAAGAAAAAATAATTACATATTTAATAAAATAATTTCATTGTTAATATAAATATTTTTCAAATAAATGTATTTATTTATTAGATATATAATTATTAGGAATAAATATAAAATCATTTGAAGGTAAGATGAGTTATTTTCAAAATACTCTTTTTATGTGTGTAATGTGTTTTAATATTAATAAATTAAATAAATCATTTTCGATATATGATGATGATGAAATATGTATATTAGATATTCAATAAGATATTTTCTGTATTAATTTATTAGTATTTACCAAATAAGTAATGAATGTAAATTTAGTTTATGCTTAAAATGCAATTTTATTTGTTGCATTTAAGACACATAATTTCATGTTAAATCTGACCTCATATTAAGCTTTAATTAGATAAAATTTATTAAATTTTTTAATTATCTTGTGAAAATTTAATAACAATTTCAACATAATTTTTTGACATTATTAATAGTAAAAATCTTAATTTTTTTTTACCATGGTTAGGGTCAAAACAGGTTAATGATGGGGGTTAAACTAATGATAATGGTAAAATATTGATTAAACATGTCTAAATCTTTTTTTTGTGATTTAAAACCTATATTATTATAAATTGTAATTAATGTACATTAGGAAACACTTTTAATAGAAAATTACTAATATATTATTCTAATATTTTACGTAATTCCTGGTGTGTCCCTTCCATCGCTTAAAAAAGGGAACATCTTATCCACTTTTATTCAAAATGAAGTGCACTGTGTTGCATTTGTTGTCAATGAGGCATGAGGTTGTCTTGGAATGAATGGAAGTCAAGGAATGTCAAGATGTGAATGACAAAGGTTGTGATGGTGTTGGTGATGAAGAGAGAATGGCCATAGTACTAAGATGCATTTCACTTAGGAGATTCACTAAGTGGCATAAGAGATGTGGTTGAAACATTCTCTAGTAATATCAGACGATTGTAGAACTGATCTTAATGTTTCAATACTTGTATCAAGATGATACTAAGTTACAACACTTGAAGAATGAATGATGATGGAGCATCATTAAATCAGACGATTGTTGAGCTGTTCTTAAAGTTCCAAGAACTTGTATCAATTGGATACAATGTCACAACAATGTTTGAAGACCATGCATTGTATTGACAATGCATGATGTGATGAAGTGATCCATCCACAATCACTAAGTGGATGAAGTGTATTGAAGAAGTCCATGCATTATCACTTAGTGCATGTGAACATGAAGAAGATCCAACATGATCTCTGATTTGATCAATAAAGAACATTGAAGATTATAAGTGATTCAGGAGTTCGGTTGATGAAGATGAACCTTTTGAATTCCATATCCTAAGTAAAGATCATATGAGGAGAAGTAATGGAATTATTAAGAAGAAAATGAAGAAATGGGAGGAAGAAAGAAGGGAACTTGGTTTGGCATTTGGCATGTTTCATATGGAGAACTTTGTTTTTAACAAGTGTTTAATTCACTTAGCCAAAAATATGGCCACCAAGGAGGCCAGCCGAGGGATCACCCAAGGCACATATGGGCCTAAGGAGCCACGCCCATGGGGAACCCTCAAGGCCAAGGCGCTCCCTGAGGAAGAAGGGCGGGGCCGTGTATAAGCCCCGAGCTACGCGGTGGTGAAGTCCGCGCAGCGCGCGCGCCCGAAGGCACACATAGTGGGCGCCAGTGGCGCGCCCGAGTGGCAGGAGTGGGCGCAGAGCGCGCCCGCAGAGAGAACCCGGTGCGGGGCGGCACCGGGAGGGGAGAAGTTCAATTGAGGAATGGATGGAAGCGCTTGGGTGATAAGCCGCGTGAAAACAGGAGGCCACTTTGATGTGGGATGCGGAATTTTTCCGCGGAGCGAATCCCAGCCGCACGATTGATCGCGTGGACGATCTAAGCCGCACATCTGATCTGCGGCGAGATGATCTGATCCAGGCCGTCCGAGATCAATTGAATCACCGATCCAACGGCTGCGAGATCGTCTTCCTCGAGCTCAGCCGAAGACCACCCCGCAAAGCCGCCGCTGAACCAGAGGCCTCCCGAATGCAGAATTCGAGTTTCCGGCCACCTCCGAACAAACCGAAGGCTCCATTGAGCTCGTCTGGACCTACTGAACAGATCCATGCCTAAAAATTGGCTTGCATGCAATGAGAGGAGAATTCGATGATCGGCCGAAGCAACTGAAGGTGCGAAGCCATTCGGTGTTGTTGATCTGCATGGACAGGTATTAACAGAGGCATGCACGCGTTCAAAAATGCATAAATGTGAAGGAAAATAAAAAGAGAAGAACCCGCGGTGAACCGAGGAGAAAGTTCAAGATTTGAAAAATCTTGAAGATCTGAATATTTCGGGGATTTGAGATTTATCCCACGCGGATGTTTTGAGGATTCTCTGCCTATAAAAGGAGAGCCCATGCTCTCGGTGTAGCTTGCTGATCCTTTGAATATTTGAAGCCCCGTGAGAGCCTTTTGTGCCTCGTGAAGTTTGGAGCTCCGCGCAACCCACTTGCACGACAAAGCAGCCCGAAGCCACCCTTGGCTTCGTGAAGTCCCTTTTGCGCATATCTGCGCAAAAGAAGTTGGAGGAGACCCTGCGCGCATCCCTTGCGCGACAGGAAGGAGCCGAGCCGCATCACCTGCGCGCCTTCGTGGTTCGTTGAGGCTTGCGCGATAGAAGCGCCCGCGGCAGTGTTGCACCCTTGCACACTTTAGCCTGCGCGGAATTTGAAGACAGTAGAGGTCGCACCCTTGCGCCTTGTGACCCTGCGCGGCAGTGGAGAAGAGGTTGGCCTCACCCCATGCACGCCTTCATTTGGAAGGGAGTTTGAGTGAGGCAATTTACCACACCTTTGTGTGTGTGCTACAGTGTTCGAGCTGTGTGTGCAAAAACAGAAGAAGGCAGTGTGTGTGCATAAGTGGGGAAGGACACATTCGGGTGTGTGTGCAAGAAGGGAAGGAAAGGCCGTAGCCTTGTGCAACCAAAGAAGACCCGAGGCCTTAGTGCATTTGTGTGTGCATTCTTGAAGAGTGAAGACCACCACACTTTGTGTGTGTGTCCATTTGAAAAGAAGGACGAGGATAGCTTGGGTGTGTGCAAAAATAGTTAAGGCCAAATACACACTCATTATGTGAGTACAAATCAAAGAACAAAGTTATGTGTACTTGAACAAGTAACAAAGAAGGCCGAACCTAGGTGTGTGCACTAAGAAGTGTGTATACACTTAGAAGAAGAAAAGGGAGGACATCCACACTAAAGTATAACACACATTCAAGTGTGTAAGCAAATTGAATAAAGTGTGTGAAGAAGTGAGAAGCTGGTGTGTGATTAAAGTGTTACACCCTTTGTGGGTTTATTGAACCAAGAAGAAAGAAAGGGAAGTGCATGCTTACATGCATGCACGTGCGCATGTGAACAAAGCTAAATCAGGTTGTGTGCATTTGAGGAGTCCAAGACCAGGAGATCTTGAAGATATTGTGATGCCATGCATTCAGTGCATGAAGTTGTTCCCCTGTGAGACTGGACCAAACTGAAGTTAAAGATATCAGTTGTCTGAGTATTCAGTAGTTGGAGAGAGGCCAGGTCATCCTTAGAAGAAGGAGATAAATCCTGAGCAAGACGAGAAGACCTGATCAACTCAAGTGATCAGAGGTACAGAGCAAGGCCATCAGCCTTTATCCCAGGCTTCTGAGGATACTTGAAGAGCTTAAAGAAAAGAAGAGCTACTCGTGTGACTCGAGGAGCCAGGAGAAGACCCCTGTGAGACTCAGGGTGGAAGAAGTCTTCAGTGGGATTCTGGAGCAGGCCAGTGGGACTCTGGTAACACTGTGGGACGCAGTATAAAGACCCTCCTGTGGGACTCAGGAGAGATACAGTGGGACTCTGTATCGACCATTGTAATACTAACCGATTATAATGGAGAAACCATGTTGGGGCGTATAACCAACATGGCAAGGACGTAGGCCTTTGGTGCCGAACCTTGTAAATCCTTGTGTCCAGTGCCTTTACATTTACTGCATCATTCATGGAAAGGTGAGAGATACAAGAAGAGTGGATTGAGGCTTTAACCAGCCATAGAGGTTTAATTGATTAAGAATCAATTAGTAAAAAGTTTTAAAGGATCACTGATTCACCCCCTCCCCCTCTCAGTGATTCACACTGATCTGGGCACTTCAATTGGTATCAGAGGTAAGGTTACCTCTAAAAGATCCAAGGGAGTCTTTATAAAGTGCAGATTTGAGGAAATGAGTGACCAGCCTCAAATGGAGATATCTTCCAAGACTCAGAAAAATAGAAAGAAGAAACAGGCAAAGAAGATGAAGAAGAAGGTTGTTGCAATCAGAGAAACTCCTTCTATAGAAAGAAATGTGAAAGTCACATCAGATGACAATTCCTTTTATCATTCTTCTGATGAAGCCTGCTCTAGCTGTGATGAAGATGGAAGGAACAATGATCTTCTAAATTCAATCAAATATCTTCAGAAGACAGTCCCCAAGGAAGTGGCAATGTGTATAGCTACAGGCCTCCTTGATCTTCAAGAAGAAAAATTACAGCTAGAAGATGAAGCCAATTCTCTGGAAGTCCAATTGGCAAAAAGGGTTGGCATAACCAACACTCTCAGAAAGATGGTGAAGGCTAAAGATGAAACCGTTTCTCTTTGCAATGAAAGATATGAAGACACTGCTGAAGAATTGCAAAGAAGACTTTCTGAGAAAGAAATCTTTATGTTAATGATCAAAGAAGTTTTCCATGCACTGGAGAAGAGGCACAAAGTTTCAATGAATGTCAGAAATGCTCAACTCGAAGACAAAGTCAAAATGGTGAAAGAGCTTGACAACTCATTGCTAGAATTGAAGAAGTTGCATGAAGACCAGTTAGAACAGCTGAAAGAAAATTGGGAAGGAAGGCTAAGAACTATTGAGGATGAGAAGAACTCCCTCAATATGAAATGCTTCGAACTAGAGGTGATATTGAAAAATCAGCAATCACCCAAAGCCAAAGCCTCCCATTCAGCTAAAAGAAGAAATGTTGCTACTCAAGTATGCATTGAGCAGGATGATTCTAAAAGAAATACATCCTCTAATAAAAGGGAAACATATTCTAGAAAGAAGGTACCATCCATACCATCTTGTACTCATGCCTCTAAATGTGTTTCCACAAAAAGTGCAGGATGGAAGAATAACTCTGATCAAGTATGGATGAAGAAGATGAAGAAAGAGAGTTCTCCTGAAACAACACAGCAATTCAAGAGAAATGCCCAACAGCAAGAAGGACTCAAGAGGTCAAGATTTGTGGGTCAGTGTTGGTGTTGTAACAAGTATGGGCATTGTGCAAAGGATTGTTGGTACAATCCACTGAATGCCAAAGCACAGAGGAAGCCCATGCCCAGGGGGAGCAAGCCAGAGGAAAAGAAGCAGCATCCACAGGTCCAGAGACATCTGTTTACTGCAAATAGATTTGGACTACTTGACAACATCTGGGATGATTGCAAAAGTGGTCAAAATGATACATGTCAATCTCCAACTGTATCCAGAGCTAAAAAGCAGAGTAGATCACTAAACCTGGCTAAAATGGAATCCTTGGGAAGCAAGAATAAAGTTGAAGATGCTCCCAAGAAGGTTTCGAAAAAGGAAAATAAGTCCTTGGAATTCAAATCCAAGAAGGGTGATGCATCAAGAAGAGCCACCAAGAAGACATGCTTCTACTGTGGAAAGAAAGGTCATACCATGGATCTTTGCAAACAAACCATGGAAATCAATAGAAGCCAACTAAACTCAAACAGAAAATCAATCCAAAATAAGCAGAAGGGATTGATTGAAAACAAGTTGCCTAAGAAAGGTATCTTGACAGCATCAAAAGAACCATGTGAAACTTCCAGAACTGAGGCCACACTTCCAAATGACTTGTTAATCATATGGCCAAATCAGTTGCAACTTGCCAAAGATCTGCAGAGAGCTAAAGATGAAGTTCTGGCAATTGCTAAGGCAAAAGGGAAGAAGAAGATTTCACATGAAGATGTGTTGAGATCCACACCAGCACAAACATCATTTAAGATCAAATGTGCAAGTGTGAAGAATGGTGAAAATGGGACATCTCGGTTGAGAGAATCTTCTCAACCTTGTTGTTCACATTGATGAACCAAGGAGGTTCCATCTTATTCCCTAATCACTTGTATTTAAATGTGCTGACATTGCAGGGAATTGAAGATGATGATCATTCTCAATTGGAGGATGGTTTGGAAAGAATGGAGTGCACCCCTTGAGGGGGAGCCAATCTGGAGAAGATGGTATTCTAAGATTTAATATCATCTTGAGAAAAGTGGAGGTATTCCAATCATTATTTCATCCCTTGTTTCTTAATTGTATTCATCATGACAATTAAAGGGGAGTATTGATTGAAGTCAAAATGGATGAAAGGGGGAGCTTTATCTTTGCACCTAAACTTTCTAATGAGTTTTGTGAAGTTGTGCAGGATTTAGCAAATTCATTGAATATCTGAAAAAATTCAACCCCTAAGCATGATCTCACATGTATTGTGAATGATGGACAGCATTGAGTTCCTTGGTTATATCACTCTTGTTTTCTACACCGGGTTAGCCCAAGTAGACTTAGAGTTGATCAACTAAAGGTTCTTTGCTAAACAAGAACATGTGACATCATCCCTCTCCTAGTGTTTTTCAAGAAGATGCTATTCGAAGGGAGGAAGAGATATTGAGGAAGAGAACCACACCACACCTTTGCATTTGATTGCCAATCAGGGGGAGAAAATATTGGCACACATATTGACCCATTCATATGTGCTGAAGAAGTGTATTGACAACAAATACAAAGGGGGAGATTGAAGTGCACTGTGTTGCATTTGTTGTCAATGAGGCATGAGGTTGTCTTGGAATGAATGGAAGTCAAGGAATTTCAATATGTGAATGACAAAGGTTGTGATGGTGTTGGTGATGAAGAGAGAATGGCCATAGTACTAAGATGGATGTCACTTAGGAGATTCACTAAGTGGCATAAGAGATGTGGTTGAAACATTCTCTAGTAATATCAGACGATTGTAGAACTGATCTTAATGTTTCAATACTTGTATCAAGATGATACTAAGTTACAACACTTGAAGAATGAATGATGATGGAGCATCATTAAATCAGACGATTGTTGAGCTGTTCTTAAATTTCCAAGAACTTGTATCAATTGGATACAATGTCACAACAATGTTTGAAGACCATGCATTGTATTGACAATGCATGATGTGATGAAGTGATCCATCCACAATCACTAAGTGGATGAAGTGTATTGAAGAAGTCCATGCATTATCACTTAGTTCATGTGAACATGAAGAAGATCCAACATGATCTCTGATTTGATCAATAAAGAACATTGAAGATTATAAGTGATTCAGGAGTTCGGTTGATGAAGATGAACCTTTTGAATTCCATATCCTAAGTGAAGATCATATGAGGAGAAGTAATGGAATTATTAAGAAGAAAATGAAGAAATGGGAGGAAGAAAGAAGGGAACTTGGTTTGGCATTTGGCATGTTTCATATGGAGAACTTTGTTTTTAACAAGTGTTTAATTCACTTAGCCAAAAATATGGCCACCAAGGAGGCCAGCCGAGGGATCACCCAAGGCACATATGGGCCTAAGGCGCCACGCCCATGGGGAACCCTCAAGGCCAAGGTTCTCCCTGAGGCAGAAGGGCGGGGCCGTGTATAAGCCCCGAGCTACGCGGTGGTGAAGTCCGCGCAGCGCGCGCGCCCGAAGGCACGCATAGTGGGCGCCAGTGGCGCGCCCGAGTGGCAGGAGTGGGCGCAGAGCGCGCCCGCAGAGAGAACCCGGTGCGGGGCGGCACCGGGAGGGGAGAAGTTCAATTGAGGAATGGATGGAAGCGCTTGGGTGATAAGCCGCGTGAAAACAGGAGGCCGCTTCGATGTGGGATGCGGAATTTTTCCGCGGAGCGAATCCCAGCCGCACGATTGATCGCGCGGACGATCTAAGCCGCACATCTGATCCGCGGCAAGATGATCTGATCCAGGCCGTCCGAGATCAATTGAATCGCCGATCCAACGGCTGCGAGATCGTCTTCCTCGAGCTCAGCCGAAGACCACCCCGCGAAGCCGCCGCTGAACCAGAGGCCTCCCGAATGCAGAATTCGAGTTTCCGGCCACCTCCGAACAAACCGAAGGCTCCATTGAGCTCGTCTGGACCTACTGAACAGATCCATGCCTAGAAAATTGGCTTGCATGAAATGAGAGGAGAATTCGATGATCGGCCGAAGCAACTGAAGGTGCGAAGCCATTCGGTGTTGTTGATCTGCATGGACAGGTATTAACAGAGGCATGCACGCGTTCAAAAACGCATAAATGTGAAGGAAAATAAAAAGAGAAGAACCCGCGGTGAACCGAGGAGAAAGTTCAAGATTTGAAAAAATCTTGAAGATCCGAATATTTCGGGGATTTGAGATTTATCCCACGCGGATGTTTTGAGGATTCTCTTCCTATAAAAGGAGAGCCCATGCTCTTGGTGTAGCTTGCTGATCCTTTGAATATTTGAAGTCCCGTGAGAGCCTTTTGTGCCTCGTGAAGTTTGGAGCTCTCTGCAACCCACTTGCGCGACGAAGCAGCCCGAAGCCACCCTTGGCTTCGTGAAGTCCCTTTTGCGCATATTTGCGCAAAAGAAGTTGGAGGAGACCCTGCGCGCATCCCTTGCGCGACAGGAAGGAGCCGAGCCGCATCACCTGTGCGCCTTCGTGGTTCGTTGAGGCTTGCACGACCGAAGCGCCCGCGGCAGTGTTTCACCCTTGCACACTTGAGCCTGCGCAGCATTTGAAGACCGTAGAGGTCGCACCATTGCGCCTTGTGACCCTGCGCGGTAGTGGAGAAGAGGTTGGCCTCACCCCATGCACGCCTTCATTTGGCAGGGAGTTTGAGTGAGGCAATTTACCACACCTTTGTGTGTGTGCTACAGTGTTCGGGCTGTGTGTGAAAAAACAGAAGAAGGCAGTGTGTGTGCATAAGTGGGGAAGGACACATTCGGGTGTGTGTGCAAGAAGGGAAGGAAAGGCCGTAGCCTTGTGCAACCAAAGAAGACTCGAGGCCTTAGTGCATTTGTGTGTGCATTCTTGAAGAGTGAAGACCACCACACTTTTTGTGTGTGTGCATTTGAAAAGAAGGCCGAGGATAGCTTGGGTGTGTGCAAAAATAGTGAAGGCCAAATACACACTCATTGTGTGAGTACAAATCAAAGAACAAAGTTATGTGTACTTGAAAAAGTAACAAAGAAGGCCGAACCTAGGTGTGTGCACTAATAAGTGTGTATACACTTAGAATAAGAAAAGGGAGGACATCCACACTAAAGTATAACACACATTCAAGTGTGTAAGCAAATTGAATAAAGTGTGTGAAGAAGTGAGAAGCTGGTGTGTGCTTAAAGTGTTACACCCTTTGTGGGTTTATTGCACCAAGAAGAAAGAAAGGGAAGTGCATGATTACATGCATGCACGTGCGCACATGAACAAAGCTAAATCAGGTTGTGTGCATTTGAGGAGTCCAAGACCAGGAGATCTTGAAGATATTGTGATGCCATGCATTCAGTGAATGAAGTTGTTCCCCTGTGAGACTGGACCAGACTGAAGTTAAAGATATCAGTTGTCTGAGTATTCAGTAGTTGGAGAGAGGCCAGGTCATCCTTAGAAGAAGGAGATAAATCCTGAGCAAGACGAGAAGACCTGATCAACTCAAGTGATCAGAGGTACAGAGCAAGGCCAGCAGCCTTTATCCCAGGCTGCTGAGGATACTTGAAGAGCTTAAAGAAAAGAAGAGCTACTCGTGTGACTCGAGGAGCCAGGAAAAGACCCCTGTGAGACTCAGGGTGGAAGAAGTCTTCAGTGGGATTCTAGAGCAGGCCAGTGGGACTCTGGTAACACTGTGGGACGCAGTATAAAGACCCTCCTGTGGGACTCAGGAGAGATACAGTGGGACTCTGTATCGACCATTGTAATACTAACCGATTATAATGGAGAAAACATGTTGGGGCGTATAACCAACATGGCAAAGACGTAGGCCTTTGGTGCCGAACCTTGTAAATCCTTGTGTACAGTTCCTTTACATTTACTACATCATTCGTGGAAAGGTGAGAGATACAAGAAGAGTGGATCGAGGATTTAACCAGCCATAGAGGTTTAATTGATTAAGAATCAATTAGTAAAAAGTTTTAAAGGATCACTGATTCACCCCCTCCCCCTCTCAGTGATTCACACTGATCTGGGCACTTCAATTGGTATCAGAGGGAAGGTTAACTCTAAAAGATCCAAGGGAGTCTTTATAAAGTGCAGATTTGAGGAAATGAGTGACCAGCCTCAAATGGAGATATCTGCCAAGACTCAGAAAAATAGAAAGAAGAAACAGGCAAAGAAGATGAAGAAGAAGGTTGTTGCAATCAGAGAAACTCCTTCTATAGAAAGAAATGTGAAAGTCACATCAGATGACAATTCCTTTTATCATTCTTCTGATGAAGCCTGCTCTAGCTATGATGAAGATGGAAGGAACAATGATCTTCTAAATGCAATCAAATATCTTCAGAAGACAGTCCCCAAGGAAGTGGCAATGTGTATAGCTACAGGCCTCCTTGATCTTCAAGAAGAAAAATTACAGCTAGAAGATGAAGCCAATTCTCTGGAAGTCCAATTGGAAAAAAGGGTTGGCATAACCAACACTCTCAGAAAGCTGGTGAAGGCTAAAGATGAAACCGTTTCTCTTTGCAATGAAAGATATGAAGACACTGCTGAAGAATTGCAAAGAAGCCTTTCTGAGAAAGAAATCTTTATGTTAATGATCAAAGAAGTTTTCTATGCACTGGAGAAGAGGCACAAAGTTTCAATGAATGTCAGAAATGCTCAACTCGAAGACAAAGTCAAAATGGTGAAGGAGATTGACAACTCATTGCTAGAATTTAAGAAGGTGCATGAAGACCAGTTGGAACAGCTGAAAGAAAATTGGGAAGGAAGGCTAAGAACTATTGAGGATGAGAAGAACTCCCTCAATATGAAATGCTTCGAACTAGAGGTGATATTGAAAAATCAGCAATCACCCAAAGCCAAAGCCTCCCAGTCATCTGAAAGGAGAAATGTTGCTACTCAAGTATGCATTGAGCAGGATGATTCTAAAAGAAAGACATCCTCTAATAAAAGGGCAACATCTTCTAGAAAGAAGGTACCATCCATACCATCTTGTACTCATGCCTCTAAATGTGTTTCCACAAAAAGTGCAGGATGGAAGAATAACTCTGATCAAGTATGGATGAAGAAGATGAAGAAAGAGAGCTCTCCTGAAACAACATAGCAATTCAAGAGAAATGCCCAACAACAAGAAGGACTCAAGAGGTCATGATTTGTGGTTCAGTGTTGGTGTTGTAACAAGTATGGGCATTGTGCAAAGGATTGTTGGTACAATCCACTGAATGCCAAAGCACAGAGGAAGCCCATGCCCAGGGGGAGCAAGCCAGAGGAAAAGAAGCAGCATCCACAGGTCCAGAGACATCTGTTTACTACAAATAGATTTGGACTACTTGACAACATCTGGGATGATTGCAAAAGTGGTCAAAATGATACATGTCAATCTCCAACTGTATCCAGAGCTAAAAATAAGAGTAGATCACTGAACCTGGCTAAAATGGAATCCTTGGGAAGCAAGAATAAAGTTGAAGATGCTCCCAAGAAGGTTTTTAAAAAGGAAAATAAGTCCTTGGAATTCAAATCCAAGAAGGGTGATGCATCAAGAAGAGCCACAAAGAAGACATGCTTCTACTGTGGAAAGAAAGGTCATACCATGGATCTTTGCAAACAAACCATGGAAATCAATAGAAGCCAACTGAACTCAAACAGACAATCAATCCAAAAGAAGCAGAAGGGATTGATTGAAAACAAGTTGCATAAGAAAGGTATCTTGATAGCATCAAAAGAACCATGTGGAACTTCCAGAACTGAGGCCACACTTCCAAATGACTTGTTAATCATATGGCCAAATCAGTTGCAACTTGCCAAAGATCTGCAGAGAGCTGAAGATGAAGTTCTGGCAATTTCTAAGGCAAAAGGGAAGAAGAAGATTTCACATGAAGATGTGTTGAGATCCACACCAGCACAAACATCACTAAAGATCAAATGTGCAAGTGTGAAGAATGGTGAAAATGGGACATCTCGGTTGAGAGAATCTTCTCAACCTTGTTGTTCACATTGATGAACCAAGGAGGTTCCATCTTATTCCCTAATCACTTGTATTTAAATGTGCTGACATTGTAGGGAATTGAAGATGATGATCATTCTCAACTGGAGGATGGTTTGGAAAGAATGGAGTGCACCCCTTGAGGGGGAGCCAATCTGGAGAAGATGGTATTCTAAGATTTAATATCATCTTGAGAAAAGTGAAGGTATTCCAATCATACTTTCATCCCTTGTTTCTTAATTGTATTCATCATGACAATTAAGGGGGAGTATTGATTGAAGTCAAAATGGATGAAAGGGGGAGCTTTATCTTTGCACCTGAACTTTCTAATGAGTTTTGTGAAGTTGTGCAGGATTTAGAAAATTCATTGAATATCTGAAAAAATTCAACCCCTAAGCATGATCTCACATGTATTGTGAATGATGGACAACATTGAGTTCCTTGGTTATATCACTCTTGTTTTCTACACCGGGTTAGCCCAAGTAGACTTAGAGTTGATCAACTAAAGGTTCTTTGCTAAAGAAGAACATGTGACATCATCCCTCTCCTAGTGTTTTTCAAGAAGATGCTATTCGAAGGGAGGAAGAGATATTGAGGAAGAGAACCACACCACACCTTTGCATTTGATTGCCAATAAGGGGGAGAAAATATTGGCACACATATTGACCCATTCATATGTGCTGAAGAAGTGTATTGACAACAAATACAAAGGGGGAGATTGAAGTGCACTGTGTTGCATTTGTTGTCAATGAGGCATGAGGTTGTCTTGGAATGAATGGAAGTCAAGGAATGTCAAGATGTGAATGAAAAAGGTTGTGATGGTGTTGGTGATGAAGAGAGAATGGCCATAGTACTAAGATGCATGTCACTTAGGAGATTCACTAAGTGGCATAGGAGATGTGGTTGAAACATTCTCTAGTAATATTAGACGATTGTAGAACTGATCTTAATGTTTCAATACTTGTATCAAGATGATACTAAGTTACAACACTTGAAGAATGAATGATGATGGAGCATCATTAAATCAGACGATTGTTGAGCTGTTCTTAAAGTTCCAAGAACTTGTATCAATTGGATACAATGTCACAACAATTTTTGAAGACCATGCATTGTATTGACAATGCATGATGTGATGAAGTGATCCATCCACACTCACTAAGTGGATGAAGTGTATTGAAGAAGTCCATGCATTATCACTTAGTGCATGTGGACATGAAGAAGATCCAACATGATCTCTGATTTGATCAATAAAGAACATTGAAGATTATAAGTGATTCAGGAGTTCGGTTGATGAAGATGAACCTTTTGAATTCCATATCCTAAGTGAAGATCATATTAGGAGAAGTAATGGAATTATTAAGAAGAAAATGAAGAAATGGGTGGAAGAAAGAAGGGAACTTGGTTTGGCATTTGGCATGTTTCATATGGAGAACTTTGTTTTTAACAAGTGTTTAATTCACTTAGCCAAAAATATGGCCACCAAGGAGGCCAGTCGAGGGATCACCCAAGGCACATATGGGCCTAAGGCGCCACGCCCATGGGGAACCCTCAAGGCCAAGGTGCTCCCTGAGGCAGAAGGGTGGGGCCGTGTATAAGCCCCGAGCTACGCGGTGGTGAAGTCCGCGCAGCGCGCGCGCCCGAAGGCACGCATAGTGGGCGCCAGTGGCGCGCCCGAGTGGCAGGAGTGGGCGCAGAGCGCGCCCGCAGAGAGAACCCGGTGCGGGGCGGCACCGGGAGGGGAGAAGTTCAATTGAGGAATGGATGGAAGCGCTTGGGTGATAAGCCGCGTGAAAACAGGAGGCCGCTTCGATGTGGGATGCAGAATTTTTCCGCGGAGCAAATCCCAGCCGCACGATTGATCGCGCGGACGATCTAAGCCGCACATCTGATCCACGACAAGATGATCTGATCCAGGCTGTCCGAGATCAATTGAATCGCCGATCCAACGGCTACGAGATCGTCTTCCTCTAGCTCAGCCGAAGACCACCCCGCGAAGCCGCCGCTGAACCAGAGGCCTCCCGAATGCAGAATTCGAGTTTCCGGCCACCTCCGAACAAACCGAAGGCTCCATTGAGCTCGTCTGGACCTAATGAACAGATCCATGCCTAAAAATTGTCTTGCATGCAATGAGAGGAGAATTCGATGATCGGCCGAAGCAACTGAAGGTGCGAAGCCATTCGGTGTTGTTGATCTGCATGGACAGGTATTAACAGAGGCATGCACGCGTTCAAAAACGCATAAATGTGAAGGAAAATAAAAAGAGAAGAACCCGCGGTGAACCGAGGAGAAAGTTCAAGATTTGAAAAAATCTTGAAGATCCGAATATTTCGGGGATTTGAGATTTATCCCACGCGGATGTTTTGAGGATTCTCTGCCTATAAAAGGAGAGCCCATGCTCTCGGTGTAGCTTGCTGATCCTTTGAATATTTGAAGTCCCGTGAGAGCCTTTTGTGCCTCGTGAAGTTTGGAGCTCCGCGCAACCCACTTGCGCGACGAAGCAGCCCGAAGCCACCCTTGGCTTCGTGAAGTCCCTTTTGCGCATATTTGCGCAAAAGAAGTTGGAGGAGACCCTACGCGCATCCCTTGCGCGACAGGAAGGAGCCGAGCCGCATCACCTGCACGCCTTCGTGGTTTATTGAGGCTTGCACGACAGAAGCGCCCGCGGCAGTGTTCCACCCTTGCACACTTGAGCCTGCGCGGCATTTGAAGACCGTAGAGGTCGCACCCTTGCGCCTTGTGACCCTGCGCGGTAGTAGAGAAGAGGTTGGCCTCACCCCATGCACGCCTTCATTTGGAAGGGAGTTTGAGTGAGGCAATTTACCACACCTTTGTGTGTGTGCTACAGTGTTCGGGCTGTGTGTGCAAAAACAGAAGAAGGCAGTGTGTGTGCATAAGTGGGGAAGGACACATTCGGGTGTGTGTGCAAGAAGGGAAGGAAAGGCCGTAGCCTTGTGCAACCAAAGAAGACCCGAGGCCTTAGTGCATTTGTGTGTGCATTCTTGAAGAGTGAAGACCACCACACTTTGTGTGTGTGTGCATTTGAAAAGAAGGCCGAGGATATCTTGGGTGTGTGCAAAAATAGTGAAGGCCAAATACACACTCATTGTGTGAGTACAAATCAAAGAACAAAGTTATGTGTACTTGAACAAGTAACAAAGAAGGCCGAACCTAGGTGTGTGCACTAAGAAGTGTGTATACACTTAGAAGAAGAAAAGGGAGGACATCCACACTAAAGTATAACACACATTCAAGTGTGTAAGAAAATTGAATAAAGTGTGTGAAGAAGTGAGAAGCTGGTGTGTGCTTAAAGTGTTACACCCTTTGTGGGTTTATTGCACCAAGAAGAAAGAAAGGGAAGTGAATGCTTACATGCATGCACGTGCGCACGTGAACAAAGCTAAATCAGGTTGTGTGCATTTGAGGAGTCCAAGACCAGGAGATCTTGAAGATATTGTGATGCCATGCATTCAGTGCATGAAGTTGTTCCCCTGTGAGACTGGACCAGACTGAAGTTAAAGATATCAGTTGTCTGAGTATTCAGTAGTTGGAGAGAGGCCAGGTCATCCTTAGAAGAAGGAGATAAATCCTGGGCAAGAAGAGAAGACCTGATCAACTCAAGTGATCAGAGGTACATAGTAAGGCCAGCAGCCTTTATCCCAGGCTGCTGAGGATACTTGAAGAGCTTAAAGAAAAGAAGAGCTACTCGTGTGACTCGAGGAGCCAGGAGAAGACCCCTGTGAGACTCAGGGTGGAAGAAGTCTTCAGTGGGATTCTGGAGCAGGCCAGTGGGACTCTGGTAACACTGTGGGACGCAGTATAAAGACCCTCCTGTGGGACTCAGGAGAGATACAGTGGGACTCTGTATCGACCATTGTAATACTAACCGATTATAATGGAGAAACCATGTTGGGGCGTATAACCAACATGGCAAGGACGTAGGCCTTTGGTGCCGAACCTTGTAAATCCTTGTGTCCAGTGCCGTTACATTTACTGCATCATTCGTGGAAAGGTGAGAGATACAAGAAGAGTGGATCGAGGCTTTAACCAGCCATATAGGTTTAATTGATTAAGAATCAATTAGTAAAAAGTTTTAAAGGATCACTGATTCACCCCCTCCCCCTCTCAGTGATTCACACTGATCTGGGCACTTCACAAAACATTTGTGCCATCTATATCATACAATACATACCTTGAAACCATAATATATTTTTTAAATTTATTCCTGATATCTTGTTCTTTCCCTTTGATTATACTAAGAATGATTACCATTTAATCTAAATGGGTTCTCTAAAATAAGAGGTAATTTCTTTACTCAACTCTTTCAATGTTAATTTTTTATTTTACTTCCCCTAAATATATTGTATATATTATATCATAATGAAGAAAATGAAATCATTCAAATTATATTTTAATATTATTATGGGAAAACCATTTTCCACATCTTTTCCATCAAATGGGTAATGAAAGAATCACACAAGCATACATGTGGACTACGACCTTCATGTGTGATATGATTCATTTTCCATAATCAACTCTCATGGATGGGAATAATGACGAATATACCGCATATATATATATATATATTATATTTATGGTATAATAATTATCCTTGAATGAGAAAATATTTCCAAATTTCTTTTACGTTTTCTCTTTATAAATTAGAAGTATCATTCAAACATACATACATATAACTATCTACAAGAGTGATATATTTCATCTTAATTTTTTTTCTTTTAGGTAAGGTTATAAAATTATGTTTAATGAATATATATGATTATCAGAAATTTTTTAGTATTCTATAAATTTTATATTAATATTATACCTCATTACATTCTTACTCATTTGGTTTTTGTAACATGCTCTTGTTTAGGTTGGTTTTACCTCCAACATGAGTAATGTTATAGCATTTATGACATGAATGATTAAGGAATTTTAAATACTAGTGATATTATTTAATAATATTATTTTAATTACATTAGTAAAATTATTCAGGTGATGTAACTGATATTAATATTCAAGGATTATAACTATCAAACTGGATCATTAATTAAAAAATGAATTGTTTAATACCCAAAATAATGATAAATAGATATTGAATCACCTATTTCCCCTATTGTCCTTGGTATTCCTAGATTACCTATTTATCTTTTTAAGAAAATTTCTTTGCTTCCAATTTCCAGTCTTATTGGTTATCCATTGAAGTTGGACCATGAAATAAGAAAACTCTCAATACTACTGGTTTCTAGGATTTTACTGAGATTGATGTCTCTAAAAATTTTCCAAGTCATATCTGGATTCAAAATGGAAACAATTCATTCTTCCAAGAGGTGATTTAAAAAAAAAATTCCTTCTTATTACAATGATTGTTTTGAAATTGGAAATTCATCCAGTGCATGTGGAAGGACAGTATGCCCAACTGTTAGTAAGTTGACTTAGATTGAGAAGGAAAAGCGGAAGATGGACCTAGAAGCTTACTTTATAGAGTTTAAAAAAGTGATGGATCTTGTTGGCCCCTTTGGAACTAATTACTCCTTTTGAGGAAAAATGAAGTTGTTGAAATGTTTTTTGAAGATCAGACTAAGGTTATTTTCAATGTTGAGAGTGGATATCATCTTGAAATGGAAAACATATTCCAAGAGTTTGTTGATGTTATCCAAGGATCTATGAGTGACCCCACAAATATTTCCCCCACATTGGTTGGGGGTTGGGATAATCCATTTCTCTCTCCTAAAATCTTGAAGGATTTACATGATAATGCACATCAAGCAGACACAGATTTTCTCAAGTCATGTGCCACAAAATGAAAGAAAGTGGTGGTCGAAGAAGATGGATATATTAACCCTCATCCTAAGAAAAAAAATAAATGTAAGTATTATTCCATGTTGGAGAAAAAAATTGTAACTATATCCTTAGGATTATGTTCTAATGTGAATCTGGGCTATCCACAAGTTGAAGATGGTAAGGACCCATCCCCTTCTATTGATGAAGATAATTTGGATGTGATACATAAATATAAAAATCATGTAAGGACTATTTTGGAGGGTCTCCATAAAGTGATATACTATTGGATTGAAAAAAATTACTCCTTGACACTTCAATGATACAAATAATGGGTAATTACTTTCCATGAATATTCACAAATTAGGGATTTCATGTTCTCTAAAATTGAAATGATCATTAAATGGAATCCCAAACTTGATGATGGGACACAAAAATTTATTTTGGATGCCTTGAGTTGTGAATTAAGTGGTTATTGTTTTTTTATTTACATGGAGTTGTTGTCCAAATGATTCTTTTACACAGCATTCCTTACCCGGATGATTGGGCTCAATGCTGTAGTGAGTTTTTCGGAAGCGTTATTATCCAACGGTATCATGGTTTTGAATATGTGATAATATTTTTACAGTAACATATTTATACTGGAATGACTTTTTATTAGTCATTAGGAATCAGAGGTTTATGTGTAGTGTATTTTTATGGGCTTTGTAATTTTTAGTAGTGGTTTCTATTCTAGTCAAGTGATGTGACATAAAATAGAGATATTAGCTTTTCAGGCTATGCATTCACAGCAACATGGAAGATGTTTTCTTTCATGACACTTAACAATACTTTTAATTTTTCCTCCAATTATGTAATCTCTATATTTTTAGCTGGTGAAAATACATTGCATCTTGTTTCTACGTTTTATTTTAATAATTGTTTTGGGTATGTTTTGGGTAACCAACTTATGCTCCAGTCTTTTTGGTAATGATCAAAATGAATAATTATTAAGGATAGGATTAAAATATGTTTTAAATAAACTAATTATGGAATTATATGTATGAATATGGTTTTTTATATAATTAAAAAAAATTACATTTATTATACATGATCTTAGGGATCATATGATTTTATTTGTACATGAGGTAACCATTTTATGAAAAAATCTCACATGTTATCGGGATTATTAATGATAATGGTTTGTATAATGAAATTATGTAATGTATCTCTCAAAAATATTATTTATCTTATTATACTATATTTATTTCTAGTTATTATATTTTTTTCCCTTTCCTTTTCCTCTCTCTATATACTCAAATTTAGGAAATATTTTTTTAATGAAAATCAAGATTATTTAGCCCTCCAGTCGTCAATAGTTTTCTTCCATGTCTATATTTACATTAAAATGTTTTAATTATATTTAACTTTTCTCCAATGATTTATTACATTAATTTTCATCCGTGTTTGTAATTATATAAAAATATATAAAATGAATATTTTTTTCATTTTTTTAATGGGGTACAATTTACTAAAGGTCGAACGAAATGTTTATTTTCATTTTTAGCACACAAAGATCAATCCCTACCATCATAATTCAATTAAAATTTCTATTCATATTTTAAAAGAATTTTTTTCTCTCTAATATTCAGGTTTTTAATATTAAATAGGTGATTTACAAATAAAATGTGCATTTTACTTAGGAAAACGTAAAGCGATCTTTTAATTGTGTTTTCATCTATGAAAATATTGATGGATGTTACTTATAAATCAATATGGATATAATATAGTGTTACAATATTTTTTCTTTTTCTATATGGTTATTTATTATGATGATAAATTCTTGATGAAAACCATTTTTATTTTCACGTGTTAACATATGAAGAAATTATAAATATTTCCTTGTTCCTCTTGAATAAATATGAATGTATTATGATTATATGATTGGTGGATCATTTATATCTCTGTAATTAATTATGTCATGATTAATCTTTTATGAGCTCAATGGGTATGTAGGTTGTTAGGTCAATACTGGAGAAGGTACATTTGTTCTTACTCCAAGCCTAATATGGGAATAATGGCTTGGTGGGAAGCCTTCATATATGACTTATATGATTAAGATTTTTCTACATATTTTATGCCACTATCTATGACATATTTTTATTATTATTATTCGATCTCATGTCTTGTGATCTTTGATTCATATATGAATAATGTCTTATAAACTACTAAATCCTTATTCCATGATTATGATATATGAATTATTGGGTATGATTTTGAAATTTTATTCTCATATTCTCATACTTTTATTCTCATGTTGTGGTTACATGTTATCATTGACTGATATCTTCCTTGTTTAGCCTTTTAAGAATATAAGCTCACACATTCTAATGTTTCATTTCCTAGGTTATTAATACCATTTAAAGTATGATATTTTTAAGAAGTTTATAAATTTAGAAGAAAATTGTGGGGGATAATGAATTTCATTCATGAAATAAGTTTTTTATGTATCTGGTATCAAAATACACAAATTCTTCATGGTTCTGAGGAGTATATTGTTATGATATATAGAGAGTATTAATCTAAAATGATTCATTATTTCTGTATATATTATTTGGGTGACCAAAAAAATTTCTATAAAAGGGAACCTTCAGAACCAAATTTTTAATTTCACTTAAAATGGTGAAGTGCAGCCATTTTAGAGAGTTATAGGTTTCAATCAATATCCTATAATTTTTAGAGCTCCCTATACTCAAAGGGAGATCAAGGATGAATGTAGAGATCCACTTGATGATCCTACCCATCTCAAAGAAAATATAATTTATGGGTGATCATTATTGACATATAAACATGATTATAGTTTATTGAATCCTAATTAACAATTTATTTTCTATAATTTGTCTTTATAAACATATCATTGTTTTTTATGAGAATATAAATTTGATTTTAATAAGTATAATTTTATACTTCTAAATAAAATGAACTCATCCACCATAAGTAGTTGTTTTGTTTTTTTATTTGGGATACCTATGTTAAATGGATTGGAAAACACATGATACCCATTAGTATCTCATTCATATATGATATTAATTCACTTTAGTAGTCGTTCCACATCACATAAGTTATGAACCTTGGATATATGATATTTACGAAGAGGCTCACATCAAAGTGATTCATTTCAAAGGGGGTTGAGGGTAATTAAGATCCCAATAAACCACTATAGAATAACTATATAAATAATATTAAAATATTAAGAATAATAAACCTACCAACAGGATTTAAAAATGTTTTATGATATCATATCATTATCTCTCTTAAAATGTTTTAATTTTATCAAATTCCACTTTTTAATTCAATTTCATTTTACTTTTTTTGTTCCACATTACATTGATTAAAAAATACCCCTTTTTATATTATTTTTAGAAAATAATCTCTTTAAACAACCATCACTCTATGAGAGATGACCTGGTGTCCACCCGTGACAATTTATATTCATCTAAAACCTAATTAATTTGATGAATAATGATAGCATGTTCACCTCTATTACTCCTTACCTAAGAATTATTTTATGATCATTTAAAAAAACATCCATGCACCTACACCCCCAATATCACACACTCCCTCTACTCCTCCATTTTGATTTTTTAATATTAGGAATGGTTAAATTAATTTAAGATTGGTCATAAAAAATTATTATCAAGTCACACTTGTAGACAATCCCAAGAAAAACAGTTTCCCAAGCCTAACCCATAAAACCCTTGGACTAGACCCAACTTAAATTGGACTAACCTTTTTGTATATCTGTAATGATATCTCTTCGATTGGGTTTGGGTAGGGTTTTGGTTATTGTAGATGTATTTACACCCATAAAATAAATTATAAAAATAAAAATAATTTTAATAAAGTAAACCACTACCACAAAATACCTTAGCCACATCTTAGTATGGTCATCATATCCTTATCAATAAACTCATGTATGATCACATATAAAAAGTACCTTTCCATAATATTTAGGCTAGTATAATGTATAAATGTATAACAAGGTTCATAAGTAGTATGTGAGTATAAAAATATATAGGACACTACCAATGGGTCACCTATGATATATTTCATCACACACAGAGACATACATGGGAGTTAATATACAATATTTTATAAAACATTACAACATAGAATAATATAATTTAATACAACACTATCAACTTTTTCTACTATAATTGAATCATATATGTCACAATAAAACACTATATGGTTCCATTATGTAAGTGGAAAACCCTTTGACATTGTAAATGTTCACATTGTAAGACATCAAAACATATAACCACCTCCATTTCCATAGTAACCAATCATATTGTAGTACATCAAGCATGTAGCTACCACCCTTATCATAATAACCAATCACATCATAGGAAATGAGGACATGTAATCACACCCCTTATCAAAGTGACCAATATTTTTATATGATGTAATAAATTTTTATACCTAGATATCGCCATTTTCATTGTAATAATTCATTTAATAAGGGTGCATATGTTATTACCCTCCCCCACTCTAAATGATGGAAGACCTTATAGATTTTAATGATACATTCACACCATTAAACTATATTGTTCGGATATACATTAATAAAAAACATTCTTGGCATCATATAGGTTATAACCAATACCTTAGCTACAACCCAATAAATCAAAAATATCAAATATCCCAACACGTTATACTCAATGATCAATCATCATAGACATCACTCACTACAACCATTATTATGTCTTATATGATCATTAAGCCCTTAGGACATAACCCATAAAACCCACATCTTCCCTCTCATGGGGACTAGGCATAACCACTAGCTTACCAATCCCACCCGAGGTAGGTAAAATAATTTGATCTCTTGGAACCTTACTCAGAATCGTCCCTTTCACAAAAAAAACTGCTAAAAACACCTATTTAAGTATTCCATAACTCATGATATTTATTCAAAAACCTTCCATATACTAATTTATCTAGGATAACCACTTATTCTAGAATAGACCCATTAATATACGCATGGTAGAATAATTTAAATGGTTAAACTAATCCCTATGAGGATTCCCATGATTAATATCATTCATTACATCATGGTTTTTCACTTAATTGATATTAATAGGGTGTACCGACATCATATATCCTTTTTTGTAAAAATCCACATATCATCAAACCATAAAAAACAAGATCAACTTTTAAAGGACCCTATAACATAGTCATAAAGGAGGAATACTAAGACCCTAATAATGCATCACACATCCTAACACCTTTTTCATCAATGTGTAATGTTGAACCATAATTAACAAGTAAAAATAAACAAATATATATCCTAAAATCACATAAAAATATATGGAATGTCTATTATGAACCAACTAAGAAGTCACTATTTTAAAAAATTCAAACCTCCTTGAACACCATTTAGGTCTCCACATCTCAAATACCCATTCATTTATACCTCATTCCATAAGAAACACATAATTAATGAATTAATATGATATAAATTAATTAACATTTATTAATATAGTCAATCTACCCATTATCATCAATAACTGAATCCTCTATATAAATATAGGGAGTAATTTATAAAAATGAAAAAATTAAATATTCTATCTAAGATTCATGATAGAAAAATAGGATAATAAGAAATTTAATAATAATTACCATATCCTTGCTAACTAAATATTTTATCATATGCTTTTTATTAGTAGAATGATGATAAAGAAGTGTGGAGGAGGAGAATATTTTGGGAGAGGGAAGAAAAATAATGGGGGAGGGCCTATTGGTTAGATGAATCAAATGAGAAGGAGAAGATTCCTAAAATAAAAAATAAAAACCCAATTAAAATTATGAAACATCCAAACATGAATTGGTGGTTGGGAACCTCCATCAAGATCCCATTGACATTCTGTTGGACTCATGGCGAGTTCCACTATAGCATACTCTATAGATTTTAATTCTATAATACCCCAAAATCACATTATTAGAATTTTATAAAAGTATTTTCACCCCCAGATCTCTATTTAAATACACCCAAAACACAAAAATATACCTTACCTTGATATGTGATTCTTGAATTGAATTATATATTGATACCACTCAATTATTTTTGATGTTTCCTTTGATTCTATCAACACATAATAGGATTTTTTTTAAAGTTCCATGTTTATATAATAATATTTTTTATATTGTCATTAATATTATTGAAATAAAATTATTTATTAGAAATTTACAATATTTACTCAAATCGCATGTATGTTAAACTATTTGGGATAAACATGAGTAAAGAAATCATTTCAATAGAAATATTTCTATTTCCACCCTATATTTTTGTGCTTCATTATATTTGTGATAGTTGTTCGTAAATTTCCGACTATGTACTAATGTTTCACAACCCTAATCAACTATAATCTTCTCCCACTACTTCAAATCTATATATTATATATTTCTCCCATTTCTTTAATCTAGTTTCCACTCTATTTATGTTTAACTAAGAAAATGACATTTCATAATATATTTAATTTTATCTCAATCTACATGCTATTTTTTCTCAATAATGATGACATATCATATTCTCAAAATAATTATAATACATATCATTGATTTATTTACCCCCTTTATTCTCTCTAGTCCCCCCTTAAAATATACTAAACTAATCTCAATTTATAAGATACCTGGGTCAAATTAATCTATATATGATGAAAAGTATTAGTGTAAACATATACCTTATGTACAAGGGTTTTTATATATTCCTTCAAGTCATATGATAGTTTTAAAATCAAAGGTTCGCCATATTTTTTTAAACAATTATATTGGATTTTTTGTTTTGTTATGAATATCTACAACATGATATTTTAATTCAAAGCACTCTAATTTAACAAAACATTTGTCTATTTAGTATTTTATAAAAAGATTCTTGATCTCAATATGCTTGATAATTAAGAGTTGAACTATATTTTTATACATTGAATAGTATATAAATTATCAAATATATTTGGAATGGGTGAGAAAAATTCTTCTCTAATATCATCTATTTTTTCAACCCAATCAATTCAGTGCATTACTATGTTACAATATTATAATTTTTTTATTTTATTTAAATAAATTTATTCTTTTGTTTTTCAAATCCATGATATACTGTTACATATGAGAAAGAAACTGCACTTGAATATATATTTTCAATCATTTTATAAATAAGACTAATTGATATCTATATCACCCAACATTTTTTATTTCGTGGTTCTTTTATAGTGTTTGTTAGAGTTTATATTTAAATTGATGTAGTTCATTATTTTTTTTAACTACTAAAAAGTTACTTTATTTGGGTCCACCATAATTCCTTGTCACTTGATTATAGAAAATCTCATTCCAGGTCATGTCATTGTATAATATAGTATACTTCTAATTATTCTACGATACACCATGAATAGAACCAACATTCCACATTCATTTTTAGATGACATCATCCTTGAAATTGGTGTTGAAATTGGTTTGTTTTCACCAGTGTCAGTATATATAAACACCACTTTTATATTTTTTTGATAAATAAATATTCTAGTAGGTCATTAATTAATATTTTAGGTAAGGAAAAATGAATTCTCACTAACTATAGACATTTTAAATTCATTTTCTATCATTTAAAAAACACTTTTAAATTTCCCTCCTTTGATACATAAAATATAATTTCCTTATCATATAATAACCCCAAAATATTTTCCACGTAAATTTTATTTTTGATTAAATTATGATCAACTACTCATAATTTGAATACCAAATTATTTAAGAAAATACCTATCCTTATGTACTATTCCTTTAGAACAAATTTTAAACTATGTATTCTTTCGACTTGAAATAATTTTTCTTATAATTATTAATCACAATACCATATAGTTACTCAGTATAATCATCATATTATATATTTCTACTAATAAAGAATAATTTAAAATACATTTAAAATATTTTAAATTTCGCTTCTAAAATAATAGCTAACAAATGATTTATTGATTCAGAACCTGATATTGAAGAAAGTATTTTATCAACATAAACACCTTTAATTTATGAATTTCACTTGAAAAAAAAATATTTCTTTATTTATATTTTAATTTTCATATTCTTACCCCTTTTTTTAAGCCTTAATAATTTTCTTAACATTTGTATTTGTTTACATCTGAGTAAGTTTTAAGGTGTTTTTTCTCATTTTATTATATATATATATATATATTTCTAACATAACACACTTATTTTCATGCTTCTTAAAAATTTATTATCTTAAAAAATTATATAAGAATTTTTTATTATACACCCATCATTATTCTTGTTTTATTTTGTTCTAAATTATAACAAATAACACAAAATTTATCAATTGACACTTTACTATTTAATTTTTCTAGTGATTTTGGCTTTAAAACTACATTAGATTTATTATAATCATTTGAATAAATATCATTAATCACTGAAACATATAGATTGAACCTCTCATTATCATCTTAATCATTATATTCTTGAAATTTTAATGACTATAAAAATCATCTTTAATTATAGTGTCATATCATCTTTCTAGAATTTTCTAACCCTTTTATTAAATATTTTATATGTCTTTATCTTGAAATAATAACCAAAAAATACTCCCTCGTCACAGTCACTTCTAAAACATTCCATGATTAGATTATTTTTTTAAAATTTATCATTTAATTATAATCATTGAATGTATTTAAGGCTTGAGTTTTAATTATATGATGAATCATATGAGAATTTTATTTTTTAGGAGTCCTTAATTCTCTATTTGATATGAAACGAATAATATATAACATATTTTAATGACATATATAAGATTCTATTATTACCCATCATTATTCTCACCATGTTTTTGATAATTTAATTTCATCACTCAACTAATTTGTTTTAATGAACTTTCCATAGAGACATGTATTTATGAAATATTTCATGTTTCTCAATATAGCATTCCCCCATTTGATTTACTAATTTTGTGTCATTGTAAGATATTAAGGTAAGATGATTATTGGAACACATATTTTTATATGCTATTATATACCTTCATATAGTTTATAAGTTTTATATTATATTTAATAGAAAACACTTAATCTATCATACCATATGAAATAATTAATGAGATATTGTATCTTTTACCCTAAAAAGATTATAGGTGAATGGGAACAAAAACATCCATTCATACCATCCCTACCAAGTCTTTGGATTTCTTCTTTATAGAATATTTTCATTAAAGATAGATATACTATAATAAATTGTTCTATATTTTTACCCTCAACCTATTTTAATTTTTAGAATATTTTTTAAATAAACACAATTTATAAGTTATTTCAATGAGAATTTATTGATATGGACAGTATATTGATTTTGTAATATATTTTCATCCCCATTTGAGAGTAAAAACATGTCTTATTAATCATTAAATCATTAAATAATAACTCTTCTTCTTATATTCATAATTATAATGGATTCAACTATTCCATTGATAATGAATGTATTATGAGTGAAATACATTTTGTGATTAAATTCAATGATTAACATTAACCTTATAAAATTATACCTCAAGACTTCAACCTAAAGAGCAATTTAATTACTTATATACTTATCATAAATCCTTTCATTTTTTCCGATTATATAAAGGGAATATTCATTTGTGAATTAAAAACTATGTTTTATTTTTACTTGATATTTTTAGTGTTTTATTATTAATGTCATGTGATATGAATAAACAATATAGAGGATTTATGCGATATCTTCATCTCTATACTTAATATTGATGTATACTATATTATTTTCCCCAATATTACTTCTCTTCACCCATGTTCATTAATTTTTTATTTGCATAATCTTCAATAAAAATTCTATATTGTAGGAAAGGAGATTGTTTTTTTAACATAATGAAAATTTATTCATCAAATACAAATCATTCAGAATATTTCTCTATTGAGATATTATAGTAACGAGGTTTTTATGCTTTGTTGATGATATCCTTGGACTTAATGATGAAAAATTTAAGGATTTTTGATAATACGCCATGTAATGACCCACATTATTATATGTTGAAAAATTAAAATGGGATTTTAATTTTCAATTCCAAATAATTGTATATTTTTATAATTCAGAACTAGATTGGAATTTAGAGAGTTGGAACACCTTTAGGATGTGATTTTATAAAATTTTGGTTGTTTCAGTGGTATTATAAGTCTTGTGGGGATATTTATAGGAGTTTGTTTTGTGTGGGGTGTGAAATTCTACTCCATGTGAAAGACCATACAGAAATTGGGGTCCTTATAATATGTTTTTTACATTATGAGAAACATTGGAAATGGTGGATTTTTCATAGAATAATGAATATGTGTTATGATAATGTTTTTTTTAATTTTTTCCAATATTTCAATGATTATAATCCCAATATTTTGAGTAATTTATTTATAAATATCACATGTATTGTATTTATAAAAAATCTTGAGTTTAGTTTAAAACTAGTTTAAATATTGTTTTTTAATCTTCTATTTAATGTTTAGGAATTATTATAAAAATCTTTTAAAAAATCTTCATAGTTTTGATTATTTCTTGATAGAAAGATTGATTTAGAGAATTAAATAATTATTTATCTAGAATATATAATTATGTAGGTTAAAGGTAGAAAACTGACTATGATACTGAAGTGAACACAAGTTAATTCATTAATTGACCATGAATTGTGATAGACCATGAAATAAAATTCCCTAATTAACCACAAGGCATTCAAGAAACAATGTAAATACTAGTCGTACAAAGAGATCTGATCAATTATGCCTTTTATGGATCAACTACATGAAGAGATCTAATCAACAAGTAATTTTAAGGATCAACTACATATTCACTCTAATCAAAATCATAATTATATTTTATTGACCACTAAATTCATAGATAAATCACACATTGAATCTAATTGACCACATGAGGTTATTTGATCGACCAAATGCTCTATCCAATCAACTACATAATTAAACAAATGAATATTGATCTTCCATGAGATTTATGGGAGAAGAATTGGATATACTCATACACACTTTAATCCATGAATAATATTCAATTTCACCGTGTGTATAATTAAAATGTGGCTTCCACATGTATTAAAACAAAAAAAATAATTTAGTCAACACTAAATAATATTGCTGGGGATTTTCTGGTGATATGGAAAATTCACGAGGAAAGTAATGATGGATATTTAAAACACACAAAGTCCTTAGTATTTTTACCAATTGATATAATGGGGAATGAGGGATTTAAAAAATTTATAACGAAGACCATATAAAATAGGGATTGTATCATACATTACCAGTGGAGAGTTTTCTAATGTTGTTTCATTGATTTTTATTGTTCTATTCTAACTTTATTTTTTGGATGTTTTCATATTATATTTACAATCTTATAACCCCTCACGTGGAGTGATAATCTTTGAGTTATAAGGGAGGTAAGGATAAACTATTTTTGATTCTTTACACTTCATTATTCATGGAAGAAATGTTCTCTCTCTTCTCTTAAACTAGTTTCAATATTTCATTAAAATTTATTTTTATCAATTATTGTTGTATTTGGTCTTTATTTTATTTATTTTATATTATTTTTTAAATGTCCTTTATCCCTAACCACCATTTTATTATTTCAATATGTCTGAATTAGTTAAAGATGATTGGTGAAGTGCTCATTAATTATCCCCACTTGTGGAAGTGTTTGTGAGAACAACTTTTTCATGAAAAAAAAGACCTCTTTGGGGAATTCTTAATACAACTAGGAGGGTCCACTACGAAACTTTCACATATTGGAATGATTTTAGAAAAATTTGATATCAAAATAAAGAATATTCTCACTATCATTATTCAGTCATGGTAGAGAGAGATAAAGTGATGGTGGACTCTCAATCATACCATATGAGTATTAGAAGTGTAGAAAAATTTGGGAATATAATTACATTACACTAGGTTAATGATAAACTTGACCTATTTAATATTTAATTTTTAGTCATTTTTAAATCACCTTTTCATTTCATTATTTTGTGTTTTTTATAAAAAAAATCTCAAAATCAAACCCCTTTTCTCTAATCTACAAGTGAAGACATATTTTGAGAACTCTACCCTAGAAACAACCTAGGGTAAAAACTAATACAACTTTTATCCTAGGAGAAAATAGATTTTCCATATAATGTAGAAGAAAAGTGTTAAAACTAAGTTCAATTTCATGGGATTCATTTCTGAATCTAACCATCTGAACTGAATTAGTATGCGCCCAATATACATATTTACCCCTATGATTCTAAAATTAAAAAAACCTTAGAGACCAGACATAGGAACATAAATTTATACTCTGATTTTAAAAAAATAAATATTATAGACTTTAGTGAGACTCAAATGTTTTCATATGATCCTAACAATATGGCTATTAACCTCAACCATACCCTAAGAGACTTGAGTTCATATTATTTTATTAATCAAAGTAAATAATAATAATTTCCCATAGTTTCACAATTATTTTTAATTAAAACTAAACTAATTAAACTACTTAAAAAACTCAATATATCATTATGGGAGGTTTCAAATAAATTTATCATGGGGTTCAACCATACCTCCACTACCTTACTACCCTAAGGAGTTTCAATGTAATAAGTGAATTTGAAGGAATTTTCATTCTCAAATGATGTAGGGATAAAGGAATTTTTGTACAACCTACAGAGAGGAAATATCAATGACTAGAATTATCTATATAGAAGAATCAAGAAAACGTTACTCCCTAATTATAGGATCACAACCATTAGGGATGAGTTTTAAGAAATCGAGGAGAAACACTTATTTATATATTTTACCATGTCCTATTAGAAATTTATTGAATCTTTTTAGATGACACATCTTGATGAGATCTCATTGAAAATTCTATAAAAGTAGATAATGTCTTATTGAAAAAAAATTACCTAAAATGTCTACTGTTTTTAACATGTGGCATTAGCACAAGGGGAATCTATTAGGTAAGAACTTATATTTCATCACATTATAATTTCACTAGTATTATCAGGTGTTAGTAATAGATAACTACTCATCATTATTTTATATCAGGATATTACAAAAATAAAATCATGGATGGAGGATTAGTACAAAGTTTTAGTGTGTATTTGGAAATTAGTAAGAGAAAATTATGCCACCCTACAAAAATTAGAACCCCCACACCTTCCTTATATGTAAAAACAATCAAAAATTACAACACCCAAAAAATTTATGACAACCCTTAAAAAAAATTTACACTAAAATTATTTACCAACACCCACCAAATTTTCGTCAAACAATGTAATTAGAATATCCTTACAACAATTAAAATCCCCTTATGTAGTAAAAAATGATCATAGGGTGAGGAAAGTACAAATAAAGTAAAAATGTTAACAAACCAAGAGGAAAATATTTCAGAAATTGTTTTTCTAAAAACCTTGGAAATATTCTAATGCAAATAGTCCATAACATGAAGGATAATGTCAGTGTGATTACTACATGAAATTACAAGGAGATTCAACAACCAAAAACATCAAAACCTGGAACAATTTATCCCAAAAGTGAAGAGATTGAATCTATAAATTCTAGAAATTTTTATAAAAATAATTCTATGAAGAATAAATTAAATAGGATGAGGATAAGGACGGATTGGTGAAGAAGATGGAAGAAACACTATTTGAATGGAATCAAAGGAAGAATAATGATATTCCTCCACTATTCTAATCAAGGAAGATCAAACCCTAGAAGCTATAAGGTGTTCACTTTAAAACAAATTATAGAACCTTTCTAAAAAGTGGTGATCAACATTACCCTTCTAGATTCAGTTAATAAAAATACTTAATTGTGTTAATTTCCACAATGTTCTTTTACCAAGATAATAAATCTTCAAGAGAATTAAAGGCTTTGTTTTGGGATATGTGTAATGGATCTTATCATAATAAATTTAGTAAAAAAAAATTCACACACAATGGAAATTTTCCTTCCCTTACACAGTTGACTATTTAAGTTTATTTTATGATTAATTTGATCTATGTGATTTAATAAATGTTATTCCTCAATAACTATTTACCTATTTATATAAGGTATATTTTAATCGCACTTGTGTTGTGGTTTGTCATTCAAATAGATCCACTATTTTTCTAACAAGTGTTGTGGAAGATGTGTTAGTTGGACTTCAATGCATGATATTTCCAACTATATTATATGTGAGAAAAATTTGGGAAGATAGGAATTCATCACACTAATGCATCATATTGGGAAGAAATTTCTTAAAGAAAACCAATATTAAACATCCCCAACCACAATAACTTAGATCCAACATCTTACTTTATTACATTAACATAAGATTCATGGAATAACATCGTGGATGACCTAATTGTTTTCTTGTCTTTTAAATCGAGATATATTCATGATTCTAAATTTACATTTGAAAACCCAAATTAAAGCATAATTGCTTTCAAGAATAACATTATTTTGAATATATATCACTGTATATCAATCACAGTGCAGTTCATGGATTCACGTTAAGGGAAGAAATAAGGGTGAGATCAAATGATCCATAATGGTTATGTACAACATAAGCTATCATTAATCAATAAGGATAATCAAAATGTAAAAGTAATTAACTTAACAAAAATTTCATTTAAATAACATTACAAAAATGATAATACAAAGAATAATAAATATGTAATCATAACTAACTAAAAACAACTTCCATTTAATTAATAGACTGGGAATAAAATGTATCTTGAGATAGTATCATTATTAAAATCCCATGGATAATATAGTAAGTCCTAATAATATAGAAAATTAAATAACTGAAAACACTTACCATTTAATATGTAAACTGAGAATTAATTAAAACTAGAGATAATATAATTTCAAAAACCTCACATATAATAATAAAAAAATTCATGATTAAAGAAATGGTTGATTATTATTTGTCATGTTCTCCAGAAAATTATATCTCTTCCATTAAAAACATTCCTAAGACAATTAAAAACAATAGGTAGAACCCAGTTTAATGCAATCTAATTGATTCACCTCTTAATATAAATGATGCATCAATGGTCCATCTATAATCAAGACCCAAACATATATTTACAGCCAAATCATTTCTCATATATTGAATAATCAATTTATTTCATGAAAAATATTCCTTACCATTAAATATATGTATTGAATAAAAAGTATGGGTTATCAATATTTCCCCCATTAAATCAAAAGGAATTCAATATAAAAAACCATATATATAAATGAGATATGGTTTGAGAAATAATCATATGCATGGTAAATTATATAGAAATTTATAGTAAATTTATTTTCCAGTGATCATAGGAAAGTAAATAATTCAAGGTAAAGTTAACGACTACAAAACTGAATCATTTAAGTGAATTTTAACACTATACTTAGTTAAAATAATCATAAACCATCTAGAATAATAATAATGATGTCATATGTTCAATATATACCATCTGGAGTATATGTAAAATAATTTTTTTTGTCATTGATGAATAAAAAAACATTAAAATATCTTTAATAAAATTATTCTGTGAAAATTTCCCTTTAATTTTAAAAATCACTTTTTAATACTAATCTTTCACAAATATTTTTGAAAATAATTTTTTTAAAAAAAATTTGTAAATTACATTAAAAAATTAAAGAAAAAGGAAATAATCTATAACAATTTCTTTTATAAATAATTTATAAGAGTGGTAAAATCAATTTTCAAAACATTTTTATTAAACATGGTTTTAGATTAAAAAGTATTTTTGAGCGAAGAAAGAAATGAAGTAAATTTTTACTAAAAAAATTATCTATCATTTTTTGTACAAGATAGTGGGAAATTTTAAATATGACATTAAAAATCATGAATAAAAAGAAAATAATAAAATTAAATGGGGTTTTTATCCAATGATCGAATATTTTACTTCAATTTTCATTCAATATTAAACAATCTCTGTTAAAATGAGGTTGGAAAATAAACCCCTATAAAGATCTTATAATTGAAGTGAGAATTAATCAGTGAATATATTATATCTATAAAATTTAAATCAACATATAATAAGTGGAAATATAGTATAATATAATCAAAATTCATTATGGGTGTAATCTTATAATATCAAAGGCAAACAAAGTAGTAATATAACCCAATGAAAAGAAATTGAATTGTGAAATTATTTACCAATTGGTATCTTTGGTTTCAAATAACCTTGGATGAAATAATTTAAATTGAAACATAAAATAACATGAATGTTTAATTAATATTTTATATGTAATTTTTTTTAAAAAAGGTGGGGGAAGGAACCAAATTATTTTATTAAAAGCAAATGTTCGGAGAGACATCAAGCAAGCCAAAATCAAAAGCAAACAAAACAGAACAAGGTTTTCAAGAACCCCCTTCTGGGGGACCAATCTTCTTTCTGATTTTCTCTGTGATGATCTTCTCCTTGCTCTGCATCTCATTCCAGAGATCTATATTGACGCGCCCATGCCAACACCCCCTCCCTCACCCTCTATTGTATTTGGCTTTTATTTCCACAGCTTTTTGTAGCATGGTTTCTAAGTCCTCATCAGAGCTATCCTCTTGAGACATCTCTATTAATTTCATTTTATCAATTCTTTTATCATTCTTCTTTTGGATTCTTGTTCTAACCTTCTACCATGCATCATCTTGTACCTCCTCATTGACATCTTTCCCATGCTTTGACAACCTCACTTGCGTAGCTGGGGTGCTCAGTCCCTGCACACTAACCACAACATGTTGATCATATGGAACATCCAAGGATGTACTCACCTTCTTATCATCAGAAGGAGTGGTCTAAGAATCCATCTCCTGAATTTATGTTTGGTCAGCCTCCACTTCTGGTAAATCAGCATGTGTATGAGAGTCCTTTCCTGCATTTCCAGCCACTAATAGTGGTTCTGATATTAAAGAAGGCATCTCAGTTTTCCCAGAAGATCCAGGTGTAGCAACCTGGGTGGTCAGCTTTGAGGGAGTGACCGAGGCAGAGACCTGTTGTATAAAAATTCCTGCCCCACTTTGAGTCTCAGCTTGAATAGACACCAAATCAACACCAAGAGGGACTTGGGTTGCATCCTTGGTACCAGAACAAGCTTGAAATGCAGCTTGATCATCTCGCTGAACATCAGTGATAATCTGTGCAGCATAAGCAGGGTTAGAATCAACATCTTGAGCTGTATAAACATCCAAAATTGGACCTGTTTCTACATTAACAGGATTAGAAATATACAAGGTAGGGGTATCCATGTGTCCCTCTTCCACAACATCTGCCCATGATCTTTTAATTTTCCCAGGGGACAAATTTTCACTAGCATCTACTGGAATTGTATCAGCAGATTGTCCATTCACTATAGGATTATTCTCAGATAAATGTATCTTAGTTTTAACTTTCTCCATTTTAAGTTTGGGGCATGTTTTAGAATCATGCCCCTGAAGTGAGAAAATCTTGCAAGTCATATGACTCCTATAATTAGTTTCATCATGTCCTATAACTTTGCAATCCAAACATAATTTAGGTAAGCTTTCATACTCAATTTTTAGCACTAATTCCTCTATCATCAGTGGATAAGCAAACTATATCAATCAATGTGGAAGAAAGTAAATTTTACATGTAAAATGGTAAGTATGTAAAACATATAAAATAATTGGGATTCATAACATTACAGTATTCCTCAATGATGGGATTTTAAGACAAATTCCCTTACCCCATGCTTTCTTTTGGTTGAACATTATTAAACCTCTTATATAGTGATTTTAAACATGTTATTAACTAATTAAATGACCATAAACTTATTAATAATATTATATATGATCCTATTATAATGTATTATCATCTTTTCATTAATAATATATCATTATTTTCATTGTTTTGGGTGTTAATTGCCTTGTTTTCTCATTCGGGATTAGTTAAGAATGTTTTTTGTTGTTCGTATTATATTGTTCCATAATCCACATAATAATAATCATTAAATAATTATAATATTTATACATCAATTATAATTTTATGCCTATTAATTAATGATGGATTTGAAAAATTAAGTACCTTGTGTTCATGGAGATGGTAGGTTGTACGTACACACGAGTAACATTTCCATCTTTTGAAGATCATCTTGGAAAAGAGTTAAGAAATATTTTAACATTAAATAATGATAATAATGTCATTAAAATATTATTTCATTAAATATACTTATATATATCATCCATGTGGTATGGTAATGAAAATAGAGTAACGTTGCTTCATAAAGGCGGTAGTCCACACATACATGAATGATGTTATCAACTTTTAGTGAGTGAAAGGGTAAGAAATAAAATCATATTTTATGATAAAATCAAGATAAATTTTTTATTAATACAATATTAATTTCAATTATATCATATAAATTCATTAAAATATTTTTTTAGTACATTCCATGAAAATAATTAGTAAAAAATGAATCACATTGCTTCACGGGGCGGTAGTCCATCGTACAGACGATTAACATTATCGTATCACTTGAATAATAAAAATAAAAAAGTTATATATGATATAATGAATCTAGATGTATAATTATGTTATAAATATCATATTTTTACTTTATATCCACCATCATACCCAACCGTGAGAGGTGTTTATGGAAAATGTGTCACATCGATTTGTGAGGTTGTAGTCCACCATACACACGAGCGATGTTATTATTTCTAGTTTAAGGGGAAGAGGAGATAGATATACATAATCAATTTAAAATAATTACATATTAGTATATGATATATAATTTTTTTATTAAATAATATAATATACAGAATATTTTAATGAGGTGTATGAATAAATAACACAAACACGCTTACTTAAGAATTTTATCTCTTCTCGTGCCACCTCTTTAAAATTATTCTTAAACTATTCCTAGAATTTATGTTTATAAAAAAATGGATTCTTGGAAAAGTGTATTTAATTTTAAAAGTTATTTTTTCACTAATTTCTAAATAAAAAATGGGTTTAAACTATTAATAATAGATGATAGGTGGTGGCCTTTTATAAGTGAGTTGACTGACACACTTGTAATTCTTTAAAAGATAATGGTATACCCCTATTATCATGATAAAAAAGGATCCAAAATAGATTATTATTTATCCTTATACATGATAAGGTCAAAATATTGACTATATGTAGATTTTGTACAGGTATTTAGGTCATATTAACCCTTAAATTTTTAGATTATCCATTGTAATTCCATTCTTACCTTAATTGTGGTCGTTAATTTTTACTATTTTTACTTTTTATTATGGTCAAAATTTAAATTTAAATTATTAGATAATATAAATTATTTTTATTATAAAATATTTAATCCATTTTAAAAAAATCAATTAACTGAAGTGGAAGTATTAAATTTAAAACAAAACCCGCAGACATGATGAAAAAAGGCAGGTTTTCAAGAAGACAATTATCATAAGCATAAAAGGTTTTAGTATTAAATTTAAATATAAAATTCATTCAAATAACCCAAATTATATTTTTTACACTATAATTAAATTATTTTAACTTTAAAATTAATTTCAAATAAGTTAACATTGAAAATAATTTAAATGGAAATCCAATTTCCAAATAAAAATCAATATTTTTAACTATTCATCAAAAAATTAATATTTTCATAAAAATGTCAAAGATTCAAACTGAAATAATTTTATATGTTTATTTCAAAAAAATAATTTCGTTTTACAGAATACATTTTCTAAAAGTGGTAAAAATAAATTTTAAATTATATGTGTAATGTTTAGCTAAATATTCATTTAGAAAAACTACATTTCTTTCCAGATTACATTTCATTTCCTTTTAAATGATTCTTATTTTATTTCAAAATAATGAATAACCAATGAATATTTATATACATGTGTATATAATATAAATTTAATTAATTTTTACTAGTATTCATTCCCACCAATTTAATTACTAGGCTATAAGGGTAAACTATATCATGGTTCATTTAGAATTGGGGTTGTGTGTTCTTCAATCCATCAAAGAGATTAAATATAAATTAATATATTTTATTGTTTGTTTAAGATAAATATTATGTGTTTCATATTCTATTTTATAAAATGTTATTCTTCAATAATTTTTGGGTGTTTCATTATCCCCACCTTAAATAAATTTTATCCTCGGAATTTGATCTTGTGATCAGAAATCAAGGGTTTGATATAAGATAATTCCTCCATTTAAAACTCACATTTTCAAAATGGTTAATAAAACATCAACTTAATAAAAGTTAAAGGGAAGTAAAAAATTCCATATTTAATAAAACATTACTAGGTTTCTGTGTAAAAGAACATTGGTGGAAAGTGAAAATATGGACATGGAGGAAAAGAATACATAATGATAAAGAATAATAGATATTAGTGATCTCAATAAGGAGAATTATGAATGGAAATATAAGGACCTAAAAACAATTAATCTTTGATGATTTAAACGTCTATTCAATTCATTATATATAAAGGTAATGGGATAACCTTTTTTTAATGATAATTTTCCTAATATCGATTAAATCTTTTACTTTTTTTTTCATAAAGGTTGGGGCCGAAGCCTCATTTTCATTATTAAATCAAAGAAAAGACCTCTTTTAACTAGGTAGAGGGTAACCCATTACATACCCCGAAGGCCCAGTGGGTTTGTAGCCCATTACATAGCCCGTAGGCCCAAATATTTGGCCCAATTCACATTCTGTGAATAGTAACCCGCCTGCTACAGTACCGCCGCTACAGTGCCCGATGATGAATAGTGCCTCCGCTGCTATAGTACTGCTATAGTACTTCCACCCAATGGGTTTTGAACCCTCATTTTTCATGTAGGATTACAGGGTGCTTACCACTAAGCCAAACCCCAACTACACGATTAAATCTTTTACTATCTATGAATATAATGAAATATACTTAATTGATACATTTCTATTTAATAAGAAAAATTTCATCCATTGGGTGTGTTTCGATCAATTTCTAATACATCACTTACCCTAAGAAATGAATATCCAAAAATGGTTTCTTATTCTCGAAGAAATAAAATTCACTTTTAACAGATTTTAAGATCCATAATGGAATGAAATGTCTTTCAATTTTCATTAACTAATTTCCAAAGCCAATATGGTTAGAAAAAGTTATCCAATATAATAAATTAATCTGAAAACCTACATAGTAACACCACGAGTTCATCATTATTTTTTTAAACCATTTAATTGAAAATAAGGACATATTACCTAGGGAATCACATTATCCAGTGGTACGAATAAATACTTATCATCCATCAGTTATGGTTTCAAGCCATGAGGCCTTTTAAAGATGCAACCATTTTTCCTTTTTCAGAAACTATATTAACAAAATTATTAAAACATTCCCAAATTTTGATGACCCATAATTACTACATTATCAATGATAAGATTAATCTAAAAATTTACTAATAACTTTATTATAAATGATAAAATGTAATATAATTATTCTTCATGTAACTTTTTCTTATAATAAACCAATTGGTTGTATTCCCTTAAATGTTTTCCAAATATATCCTTAATCATCTTATATTAAAACAACAAAAAATTTCAATATCAGTGTTTAAAACATTGATCTTATTTTGAAATTTAAAATCATTAACCCATGATGGTATCCAAACCTCTTAAGTTAGTGAAGAAACATATTATTCTAAAATTTAACATAATCCATAGATGTTTCATGATTCTTATAACCAAAATACCATTTCTAAAAATACAATTAAAATTTAATTCTTGATTCCAGATACCTAAATACTTTGACCATTTTATTTTATTATAAGTCCTTCATTGGTCTATGGGTTAAGCATTATAATAGTGCATTGACTCAGATAATGCCTAGGTTCTTTATATTTATAAAAAATAACTATAAATGGATCTCTAGAATAAAATTTATTTCTTTCCATTATCGTCAACATTTTTCCTTAGAAATTATTTTCTTGATAAAATTATTCTCCACACAAAATGAATTTTCCCATTCCGTTATAATGAATTCCTAGATGTCTCATTCCACAATTTTCACATGGAATAAATAAATCCATTATTCCTCCATTAACTCCACAACTTGATATCTTATAAAACTCCATCATCCTCATCATTAGTGAGTCTAAGATTTGGTTAAGGTATTGGTTTTTATTTATATTTCTTGATATCCAATTATGTTTAATCATGATATATTTCACTCCTATCATCACTATTTTTTTTGCTCATAAACACCTAATTTTCATTCTATTTTCAATGCTAACATGATTCCTTTGAGTTCTAACCATTGACTAAAACCAAAAGCATCATTCGAGAAACAATAATCATTGTGAGAAACCATAAAATCACAATAAAACCATTATATTATGATTAGATGATGACACCATCATTTCAATATAATATACTTAAGGGTAATTTTAACGACCCAAGAAAACCATGTTTTGATTTTTGACAAGTTTTTTTTTCAATGTCACTCGTTAAGTGAACCAACAAACAACTAATAAGGTATTAATAATAAAATGCATCAAATGGATGAAAAATTCCTTTTATTCAAATAAGCAACCTTTCGGATACAACATCCACTGACCAAACAAGAAGGTAAACTAACCGAAAATCCCAACTAAGAACCCGATTACAATGATGGGGAGACCGCTTAAAACTACTAAGAGCTCGAGACTGCGGTAGGGGTTTTGAGCGTCCATCATAAGAAACATGAGGATGGCTGAATCCACCGTGACCGTGCTTAGCACCA
Source organism: Viscum album (assembly GCA_963277665.1). NCBI lineage: Eukaryota > Viridiplantae > Streptophyta > Magnoliopsida > Santalales > Viscaceae > Viscum > Viscum album. Next base: position 1,482,553,910 of record OY728166.1, read on the forward strand.
AGGGGATCATTCGAACCATCTTTCCTTTTCTCCTTCGGTCACTTGGAGTAAGGGACACCCCGAGACTAGACCCTTTTTATAAGCACCATAATCTGACCGTTGAACCCCAAACAGCTATTAATTCGACTGTTGGTTTCCCCAAGAATCCAATGTTTTATTTTGACCGTTGGAATAAAATGATTCACCCCAAAAGGATTGGCATGATAATTGTGTATTTTGCTTTAATATTTTAAAGTGACATCAATGTTAATTTAGTTAATTTATCTCTTCTTTTTCCGGAAATTTTATTTTATGCTTCAAATGGAGAAAATTAATATTATTGTTTTTCCTCCATTATACTTATTAATTTGAACAATGAAACGTTTATTTTCTAATTATATTAAACCTAATGGATTTTTATGAGTTATATATATATATTGCAACAAATTAGATACATTATTTCTTTAATAATTTGACCTTTATTAACTATATTGGAAAATTTATTAAATTATGGTTTTATTTACAAATTTCGCATCTTTAAGCTTACACAAATACTTTTAAGCAACATATTATTTTTCTTTTCTTAAAGGAGTGTATCCAAATGTTTGCATGAAATTATAAATTAAGGTAATTATTATGTAATTCAGCAAAGGAAAAATAAATAAATAAATAAACAAATAAATATATATTATGATGAATAAATCGATGCTTTCTTTAATTGATTAAATAAACCTTTAATTTTCCAAAATATAATAATTATGGTTTAAAAATAATATAATTAATATAATAAGGCCAATAAAAATTATTGGTATTTTAAAATTGAATATATATATATACATATGTTTATATAATAAGATGTTTTGATTAAATCAATTTATAATTTTTTTATTTGATCAATGATTTTTATTAAAATAATAAAAGTCAGTTTAATAATTGAAATTTTCTTTAATAAAAAAAACAATGACTTAAGAAAGGAAAATATTAATAAAACAACTTTAAAAAAAAAGAAAAACCGGCTGAAACCGCGTTTTTAAACCCGCGGCGAACCCTGGACCGTCTGATCTAGCCTCCCTTGATCGCGGCCATCCATCCTGTTTTAAAGCTGCATGACTCTTGGCCATCTGATCTCTCCCTCTTTTAATCCCTACTATCCGTCGTTTTCTAGCCATCTTCCTCCTCGCGCCCGCGGTTCTTCTCCTTCCTCACGTCGCCAGACCAAAAGATCGTAGGGTGCCTTTTTTTCTTCTCTAGGCCGGCGAAGAGACCCACACTGCTCCCTCCTTTCCATGGGTTGACACCGACCCCTCGCCTCGGATGCCTCGGACCGACAACTCCCCCGAAGTCCTCTTCTTCTTCTTCTGTTTTTTTTAAATTCTCCATTGCACCGAAGGCTGAAGGGCTTGCTTCCGGCTCCCCTGATCTCTTCGGCTCCTAGATCTCGGTTACTGCATCATCTTCTCTCCTCCTCCTCGTCGAACAAGTAAGGGTTAATCTTGTTTTGTGCCAATATGCAAACCCATCTTGTTTCACGATTTTATATATATATATATTTATATATGATTTTATATATCTTCCAATATTTTTTTTATTTTCTAAGTATGATTATTAGTGTTAATCTGATGTTTTAAGATGTAAAATACTTGTAAGGGTTAAGTGTAGTTTTGTGTCTTCTTTTAATTCAGATATAATTATATATATGCAATTTAATATAAATGTATATTTCTACGTAGATGCATGTTCATAAGACCCTCTTTCTTATATACCAGTATTCTTCCTCTCTTGGTGGACCGAGTTTGGGTAAAAATTTAACACATGTTTTGTGAATAAACGTTGGTTTATGTATATATACATATATACCAGTTTATATCTATATATATATATATAACCATGTGTATGTACGCACCATGTGTAATCACACCCGAATGTCATGGAGAACCCCTCTACTACATATAGGTTCTGAAATATAAAGGTGAGAGACCAAGTCTAATTTGTGTGTTTTTGTAATTTGGTATATATATATATATATGTTATATATATATATATATGTATATCTATCATTTTATGTATACATAAACATTGTTTTTTACACTCATGAGAGGCCACAGAATCGCTGTATGTTTTTCCCCTTCTAGTGTAAAGGATCATTTTGGGGTAAGGGTTCGTAGGGTCTGATTTTATTTGGGTGCGGGTTCTTACTTTTCACACCTTATGCTTATATATGTGTATATATATATAAATATATATACACATATGTATAAGATGATAAATGTAAGTATACAACCTTTCCTCAATGTTTATACCCATGATTTTTCCTTTTGCCCTAAAAAAAGAGATTTTGAGTAATGCAAGCGAATGAAGTATATTGTTGTATATATATACATGGGGTTATGTCAATGTGTATATACAATAATATGAACTAGGTTTCCTTGTTTTGTACTTTATTACAATATAGCATGATGAAGTTTATGGGTTGGTTTGATTTCAAAATCATTCTTGAAACTGAGAATTTTCATTTATCACTACTCTGTATAAATCAGGATTTTTGTTTTGTGAAAATGGTTAGTATGGACTCCTTGAACTTTTACAAATGCATACATGTATTCATAAGAATGTACTCATGTTTATTTAAAGTGCTAATAAAAGAGTTTACACAATTATATACATGATTTCCCCAAGATGGACTTGATTATGCACATTGTAACCTCAACTGCCTGTTTTAAATGCCTATGATATCCATTTATCATCATATGTGTATGTTATGAACGACCATGCTTTAATTGGGTATTATGATGTAAGGAATGTTAAGTGTTATGTTTATTTTCTTAAAATCCATGTTTTCAAATGTTGAGATAACTTTTTATGTGCACGGAACTTTAGCATGCATGTCATAATGTTTTTAATGATTAAACTGTATTCATGTTATGAACACGTATGTGAAAATGGGGTTTAATTGAGAATGTATGAAACCCCATGAATGACCATGTCAAGATATGTGAGGGATGTATAGGACTAACATGTGATGGGTGCGCCCGGAATTATATAGCGCAATAAGAATGATGTGACGGGTGCGCCTGGAATTATACAGCGCTCCAATGCATTGGGTAAAGCAGGAGTCTCATGAGACGAACATGTGCGACGGCCTTGGAAGTTAGCCTTGGCTTGAGCTAAGGAAATAGGGTGGGCAGTGAGCCTTGACCTGTTAAGTATGTTTTACGGTCTTGACGAAAGGTCTTGACAAAGTCTAGTATTATACATTCCCTCTGCATGTAATGATAAAGGTTAACCAGGGGTTAGTTCAACTAACAGGAAAACCCCTAGTTGAAAGCTCCCAATATCATGAAAATGTATTTATGTAACAAGAACTGTTTTTTTTCATATGGTAAACTGTTAGATGATCCGCATTTTACTCATGAACCATGATATGCATGTTTTCCCTGCTTAGCCATAGAATTCTTTTAGAATTAAAGTAACCTTGTTTTAAACATTATGCATTGTTTATTTTTCATATATTGCGCACTCTGATCATGTTTACATTAAAACTCATTTCATGTACGTGATTCTTTGTGCAAGTGGTTTTCAAAGAAAGATGAATTTCATGTTTTAAGAAAAGATAATGTTTTGTTTTAGCAAAGTGTTTTATTCTCTTCAAAAGAACTTCTTTGAGAAACGATTTTCTAAAAATGTTTTAAAACCCCTTACTGGGCATTTTTTCTCACCCTACATTTTGTTAAAATTTTTCAGGCATGGTTGATACCTATGAAGTTAATCGGAAGCAGCTAGTTTCCCAGAATCCTGAGCCTCGCGATCTTCTGTAGTAATGAGACATGTTATTTATAATGATGTAATGTTAAGTATATCATGTCTCATTAAGCACCCTGGGTTTGGGGGTCGCTACAGTTGGTATCAGAGGATGGGTTCAGGAAACTCTGGAAAACGAGGTGATATAAATATATTTCTAAGACTTACTAAGTAAAAATGTTATAACTTTCAAATGGATGATGTACCTACCGACTTTTTTTCACTTCCCACTGAGGCTCTAGAGAACATTATATCTCTAGCTAGTCTTGAGAACTTCCTAAATTATGCCCAAATTCGCATGACTTGTAAGCACCTGTACGATGTGTCAAACTCATCTAGGGTGCTTAGTCTCCACCGGGGATTGGGGATGGATTATCTCCTAATGATGATGACCCAATTTCCCTCTTATGCACGTCGGGGAAGGTATCACGAAGGACTCTTCCGAGTGTTTGCAACTGGCGAGTAATTTGGCAAAATGCTAGATAACCCCTTTCAAGAAGCTACTACTGCTGGAGACCTCCGAGCGGCTTACCTATGCCAAATTTTGCACTACGGCTTCTGGGGCCAGTTAATGGACTTTGGAGCGTTGGAAAATGAGTCCACCCGTGTGTCACTTAGGCAAGAAGTGTACACCGATGTTTCCCAACTCCACACCCCTCACACTAAACTCAGGAGGCGTTATAAATGTTCCCATGAGTTTAGTCCTGTCTGTTCATCCTGTGTGTGGTTTGAAGAGTTAGGAAGTTTTGCTACTCTTTGTGGCGTACGTCTTGTAAACTCAGACTTTTCCATGTAAACTTTTTCATAAATGGAAGTTCCTTGTTTCCTTTCATGTCTTCACCTTATCTTTGATGTTAAGAGTTTCCCTTCGATGTTTTCTTTCAGATGGCTGGTCAAACTAACTTCTCATCCCTGCCCGACGAGCTAGTAGAAGTCATCTTGATCAAGGCATGCATGGTGGATTACCCATCATTTCTCCACCTGCGAGGGTCCTGCCAGCGATTGCTCGATTTAGCAAATGGTCCAGAGATTCTTCGGCTATGTCAAGAGAATGATCGCGTCTTTCACCTCATCGCCGCTGCTCAACTCCCCTGCTATAGGCAAAGGGGAATGTACTTTGAGGGCCAGTTCTAGTGTTTCACTCTGGCACAAAACTTTTCTGCCAGAGCGTGTTTCCTCGTGGCTGCCCAGGATGGCCAGCTCAGTGCAGCTTACATGTTCCAAGTCTTGAACCTCAGTCTCCTCAACCGCATCATCCCTCTCGACTACCTCGAGCATGAGGTGGCCAGAAGAGTCATCAAGGAGTTTATCTACTCGGACGTTTCTGAGATTTGCAGCGCACGAGCCTCCCTTTGGAAGCCTGTGTGCAGTACACACGAACAAGAGTTGAAGGAGCACTATTCGAGGTGCATCTGGACAAGGGAAACAGAAGAGCTGTGTGCCAAATTTGGTGTCCCGTTAACCGAGCCAGATCCACTGTTTCGGTAGAGTTGTACGTATGGGATTTTCAGTTTTTCTTTTTTTTTGATAGAATTGCGAGGGCGCAATTATTTGAAGGGGGAAGTAATGTAACAACCCAAGAAAACCATGTTTTGATTTTTGAAAAGTTTTCTTTTCAATGTCACTTGTTAAGTAAACCAACAAACAACTAATAAGGTATTAATAATAAAATTTATCAAATGGATGAAAAATTCCTTTTATTCAAATAATCATCCTTTCGACTACAACATCCACTGACCAAAAAAGAAGGTAAACTAACCGAAAATCCCAACTAAGAACCCGATTACAATGATGGGGAGACCGCTTAAAACTACTAAGAGCCCGAGAATGCGGTAGGGGTTTTGAGCGTCCACCATAAGAAACATGAGGATGGATGAAGCCACCGCGACCGTGCTCATCACCAAGGGGATCACGCGAACCATCTTTCCTTTTCTCCTTTGGTCACTTGGAGTAAGGGACACCCTGAGACTAGACCCTTTTTATAAGCACCCTAATCTGACTGTTGAACCCCAAACAGCTATTAATTCGACCGTTGGTTTCCCCAAGAATCCAATGTTTTATTTTGACCGTTGGAATAAAATGATTTACCCCAAAAGGATCGACATAATAATTGTGTATTTTGCTTTAATATTTTAACGTGACATCAATGTTAATTTAGTTAATTTATCTATTTTTTTCCTGAAATTTTATTTTATGCTTCAAATGGAGAAAATTAATATTATTGTTTTTCCTCCATTATACTTATTAATTTGAACAATGAAACATTTATTTTCTATTATATTAAACCTAATGGATTTTTATGAGTTATATATATATATTGCATCAAATTAGATACATTATTTCTTTAATAATTTTACCTTTATTAACTATATTGGAAACTTTTTTAAATTATGGTTTTATTTACAAATTTCGCATCTTTAAGCTTACAAAAATACTTTTAAGCAACCTATTCTTTTTCTTTTCTTAAAGGAGTGTATCCAAATGTTTGCATGAAATATAAATTAAGGTAATTATTATGTTATTTAGCAAAGGAAAAATAAATAAATAAATAAACAAATAAATATATACTATGATGAATAAATCGATGCTTTCTTTAATTGATTAAATGAACCTTTAATTTTACAAAATATAATAATTATGGTTTAAAAATAATATACTTAATATAATAAGGCCAATAAAAATTATTGGTATTTTAAAATAGAATATATATATATATACATATGTTTATATAATAAGATGTTTTGATTAAATCAATTTATAATTTTTTTTATTTGATCAATGATTTTTATTAAAATAATAAAATTCAGTTTAATAATTGAAATTTTCTTTAATAAAAAAACAGTGACTTAATAAAGGAAAATATTAATAAAACAACTGAAAAAAATGAAAACCGACTGAAACCGCGTTTTTAGACCCGCGGCGAACCCTGGACCGTTCAATCCAGCCTTTCTTGATCGTGGCCATCCATCCTGTTTTAAAGCCACATGACTCCTGGCCATCCGATATCTCCCTCTTTTAATCCCCGTCGTCCGTCGTTTTCCAGCCATCTTCCTCCTCGCGCCTGCGGTTCTTCTCCTTCCTCACGTCGCCAGACCAAAAGATCGTAGGGTGCCTTTTTTTTCTTCTCTAGGCCGGTGAAGAGACCCACGCTGCTCCCTCCTTTCCACGGGTTGACACCGACCCCTCGCCTCGGATGCCTCGCACCGACAACTCCCCCGAAGTCCTCTTCTTCTTCTTCTGTTTTTTTTTTAAATTCTCCGTTGCACCGATGGCCGAAGGGCTTGCTTCCGGCTCCGCTGATCTCTTCGGCTCCTGGATCTCGGTTGCTACATCGTCTTCTCTCCTCCTCCTCATCGAACAAGGGTTAATCTTGTTTTGTTCCAATATGAAAACCCATCTTGTTTCACAGTTTTATATATATATTTATATATGATTTTATATATCTTCCAATCTTTTTTTTATTTTCTAAGTATGAATATTAGTGTTAAGCTGATGTTTTAAGATGTAAAATACTTGTAAGGGTTAAGTGTGGTTTTGTGTCTTCTTTTACTTCGGATATAATTATATATATGCAAGTTTATATAAATTTATACCTCTACGTAAATGCAAGTTCATAAGACCCTCTTTCTTATATACCAGTATTCTTCCTCTCTTGGCGGACTGAGTTTGGGTAAAAATTTAACACATGTTTTGTGAATAAACGTTGGTTTGTGTTTTAATATATATATACCGGTTTATATGTATATATATATATAACCATGTGTATGTACGCACCATGTGTAATCACACCCGAATGTCATGGAGAACCCCTCTAATACATATAGGTTCTGAAATATAAAGGTGAGATACCAAGTCTAATTTGTGTGTTTTTTCAATTTGGTATATATATATATATATTTTATATATATATATGTATATCTATCATTTTATGTATACATAAACATTTTTTGTTACACTCATGAGAGGCCACGAAATTGCTGTATGTTTTTCCCCTTCCAGTGTAAAGGATCATTTTGGGGTAAGGGTTTGTAGGATCTGATTTTATTTGGGTGCGGGTTCTTACATTTCACACCTAATGTTTACATATGTGTATATATATACATATATATACACATATGTATAAGATGATAAATGCAAGTATACAACCTTTCCTCAATGTTTATACCCCTAATTTTTCCTTTCTCCCTAAAAAAAAGAGATTTTGAGTAATGCAAGAGAATGAAGTATATTGTTGTATATATATACATGGGGTTATGTCAATGTGTATATACAATAATATGAACTAGGTTTCCTTGTTTTTTAATTTATTACAATATAGCATGATGAAGTTTATGGGTTGGATTGATTTCAAAATCATTCTCGAAACTAAGAATTTTCATTTATCACCGCTCTGGATAAATCAGGATTTTTGTTTTGTGAAAATGGTTAGTATGGACTCCTTGAACTTTTACAAATGCATACATGTATTCATAGGAATGTACTCATGTTTATTTAAAGTGCTAATAAAAGAGTTTACACAATTATATACATGATTTCCCCAAGATGGACTTGATTATGCACATTGTAACCTCAACTGCCTGTTTTAAACGCCTATGATATCCATTTATCATCATATGTGTATGTTATGAACGATCATGCTTTAATTGGGTATTATGATGTAAGGAATGTTAAGTTTTATGTTTATTTTCTTAAAATCCATGTTTTCAAATGTTGAGATAACTTTTTATGTGCACGGAGCTTTAGCATGCATGTCATAATGTTTTTAATGATTAAATTGTATTCATGTTATGAACACGTATGTGAAAATGGGGTTTAATTGAGAATGTATGAAACTCCATGAATGACCATGTCAAGATATGTGAGGGATGTATAGGACTTACATGTGACGGGTGCGCCCAGAATTATATAGCGCAACAAGAATGATGTGATGGGTGCGCCCGGAATTATACAACGCTCCAATGCATTGGGTAAAGCAGGAGTCTCATGAGACGAACATGTGAAACGGCCTTGGCAGTTAGCCTTGGCTTGAGCTAAGGAAACAGGGTGGGCAGTGAGCCTTGACCTGTTAAGTATGTTTTACGTTCTTGACGAAAGGTCTTGACAAAGTCCAGTATTATACATTCCCTCTGCATGTAATGATAAAGGTTAACCAGGGGTTAGTTCAACTAACAGGACAACCCCTAGTTGAAAGCTCCCAAGATCATGAAAATTTATTTATGTAATAAGAACTGTTTTTTTATATGGTAAACTGTTAGATGATCTGCATTTTACTCATGAACCATGATATGCATGTTTTCCCTGCATAGCCATAGAATTCTTTTAGAAATAAAGTAACCTTGTTTTAAACATATTGCATTGTTTATTTTTCTTATATTGCGCACTCTGATCATGTTTAAATTAAAACAAATTTCAAGTACATGCTTATTTGTGCAAGTGGTTTTCAAAGAAAGATGAATTTCATGTTTTAATAAAAGATAATGTTTTGTTTTAGCAAAGTGTTTTATTCTCTTCAAAAGAACTTCTTTGAGAAAGGATTTTCTAAAAATGTTTTAAAACCCCTTACTGGGCATTTTTTCTCACCCTACGTTTTGTTAAAAAATTTCAGGCGTGGTTGATACCTATGAAGTTATTCAGAAGCAACTGGTTTCCCAGAATCCTAGGCCTCATGATCTTCTGTAGTAATGAGACATGTTATTTGTAATGATGTAATGTTAAGTTTATCATGTCTCATTAAGCACCCTGGGTTTGGGGGTCGCTACAGTTATACTGGGTCATTTATTTTCACGATGTTTTGAAAATCTCTCATAATGGTTTGAAAATAAAATTTGAATTACACTAATCATATCAACCTGGAGTTTCATACAAGGTGCGTATTAAGGCCTGTTCTCGTGCACCAGGCGATGATCGGGTCCATCCAAATGTTCCAGTTTTGGAGTTACTACCCCGAGGTAAAACTATGCCAGAACCACATCCATATTAAATACCCATAAAAATATTTCTTTAAAATAAAAACTACATAATATCTTCTTTTCCAAAACATTGATATTTTTTCTATACTTATACAAAAATTCTATCAAAGGGTTATACTCCCTAGTCAATATTTTTCAAAAGCTAATTCCCAATGTTTATACAAAATGTCCTCGGATACCAACTATAAAGAAACATACCCCAATATCCTAGATCCAGTTTATTAATTTATTAAATTGATATAAGATACAGGGAATGAATCCGGATGGACCAAATAGTTTAGTATTCTTGGTAAACTAGATACATTCATGATTCCCAAATTATAATTGAAAACAAAAATTAAAACATAATTATTTTCGAGAGTAACATGATTCTTTCAAACATATCCTTTTATATCAACCACAGTACACTTCATGGATTCCATTGAATTGAAAAATATATGGGCGATCTTAAATTCTCAGTACGGGTCAAGTATAGTAGAAGCTATAATGAATCAATAAGCATAGTCAATATAAAATGATAAAAATGAACGAAAATTACTTTTAAATAACTTGAATGTAATTATATTATAAGGCATAATAAATATAGAGAGGTAAATAATATAAAACACAAATAATTTAATCTATAAATAGATAAGGAAATGCATCCAAAGATAATATTATTGAAAAAATATCATAGATAATAATATAACACATAATCAGTATAAAAAGGTAAATAATTGAAAACACCTGCCATTTAATCAATAAAATAATAAATAAATGCATCTAAAGACAATATAATTATGAGAAGGTCATCGATAATAATTAGTGAATTCATGATCAGTAAAATACTTAATTATTGGACATCATGTTCTTAGTCACATAATACCTTCACAATTAAGAACTTTCACAAGATGGTTTAAAAATATTGGTAGAAATCCATTTAATGATAACATACTGATTAACCTTAATAAAATACCAATGCATGAAGGGGATGTCTATAACTAGGCCCCAAAAAATATCTATAAGTCTAAATCATTCCTCATATAACAAATAATCAACTTAATTCATGAATAACCTGCATTACCTTTAAACATATGTGTTGAATAAAGAATACTAATTATCAAAATTTACCTAATAAATAAAATAGAATTCAAAGTAAAACACTATATATGTCAAGACCTGTCCCCCGGGGCCCATGTTGTGACAACCCAAAGCCCGCCTTCCATAGGCCAAGGTCTTGCGACTCACACTGAAAAAGGTGTATCCCTATAAAGGGAAGGCATTGCCTTTAAACCTGTACAAACACGCAATCCAAGAACACAACAAGAAGAATCCATGAAGTAAACTACTGTAGTAAAAAGTGTATTGAATGTAAAGGGACTAGAATACAAGACCAACTGGAAATTACAAGTACAAATGAAAGAGAAAAAAGCTCCTGGAACATTCACCAAGGATTCTACATGAATGGTAGGTACAACTCACTATCTGTAGTCACTATAGAACATCATAGCAAATGTTCCACCTCTGAGTACCATCCTGTCCTGGCTCCCTCAACCTTAATCAATTCTATCTATCATCTTCACAAGACACAACAAGTTGTGGGCGTCACCCATGTAGGGGTGAGTATATCAACACCCAGTAGGGACCCCGAGACCCCCGAAGGCCTCCAAGAGTTCCACAAAGGAAATAACCATAAATCAAGACCTCAAACACAAATAATGAAGTAGTAGTCATCAAATATAATTAGTTATATTCCCATACATATACCTAAGTTATCAAAAAATACTTGTCGCATACATTAGGAAACACAAGGCTCCAAATTTTAAGCCATTTTCAATACTATTCCACAAGGGAAGAATACCACAAAGGTAACACCATGATGTTAACACCAAAAAAGGTAAATTTACAACAAAGGTAACACTATGAAGGTAACACCATGAAGGTTAAAGTACCAAAAAGGTAACACCACATAGGTAAAGACCCATCTCACACTAGGTATATAACTTAAGTACATAAGTACAGATGATTAGTCATAAAACTAGATCATCTTATTCTGTCGAGAGGCTCTAATGCCGACCCACGCCGGATCGATAGATGATGGCCCACACAGGATCTCTAGACACTGAACCACACAGGATCGATAGATACTGACCCACACATGATCTCTAAGTGCTGACCCACACAGGATCGATAGATACTGACCCGCATAAGATCAATGTTCTTTCTTGACGTTACATCCAACCCCTAGATTCCCAAACTAGGCATGCTTGATTTCTAGATGATCCTCCTCTAAAGCAATCAGTAATATATCAATGGAAAAAAAGTTCCACGAAGAAGTATTGAAAAGGAACTCCATGTTATAAGTGTTCCAATGGGATAGACGATGCGGCAAGCGGACACTCGATTTGTATGTTATATGTGTTTTAGTACTGAGGGCCCAGTTAGATTCAGGTTCGATCCAACACATCAATACTCCAAATTTCACCAAATCTCATGTGGAGTATACCTAAATGACCTACTCACTTCAAGGATCCCATCGATACAGACGTTTTGTCAAACGGATGCCTGGTTCGTAAGTTATGCCTCTTTTAGCGAAACTTGGCCTGAAACAGTCCACGTCCGATTTAACCTGGTTGGGATGACCTGAACCAGTCCGGGTCTGACCTGACCTGGACCACTGGGGTGGTTTGGACCGCTGATCTAGTGCGGCCCGACCCACGGAAGTGTGTGACACCCTAGAGGCACTACCCACTAGAGTGGGGGCCGACCTAGCTAACACCGAGAGGGGGGGGGAGCGTTCCCCCCCATTTGGAAATCGTAGCAGTGGCACCATGGGGTGCCACCAGGTTGCCTGTGGGACTAGTAGGGAGCGGGTCCCAACCCTCTACCATGACTCCCGAGCTGCGGCCGTCTTCAGCAGCATGTGACGGTGCACCGCTCGCCTCCGCCCAGCCGTCAACCACTGTCCGCCGTAGTTATATGTCACGACCCTCTCTCTATGGTGGTGCACTGTTGCGTTCCTCTATACCTTCCACGGTCAGCATGATCTGGAAACCTTATTCCCCCTCCACAACTACATTCACAACCTTCTTCACTGGCGTCGTGCAAAATCACACCACCATGTTCTCTACAGCTAGTTGATGTTGACCACTTCCATCACCTCCTCCATAGGAACCGATTTCTAGTTCTCTTCCACGGGTCACTGGGTGAGCTCCGCTGGCCCGTTTTTTCATCCGAAGGTGCCAACAAACTCTCTGAGTTTCCCACTTCGTTTCCAAAACCATCGTTCCAAGTTTCATATTACCTGAATAAATTGCTCGCGGAGAACATGTCAAATGTTAAAAAAGGATGAGGGTCCAGGACATGTTTGTTTTCCTGCACACTCCGCATTAGCTTGATAGCAAAAGGGCAGTATAATGATTAAACAACTCTTGAAATTAGACAAGAAATAAACCCATATTCAAGACCATTGGAGAACATCCGCGTTTGAGGAAGAGTCGAGGTTCGTCAGTTTGTGATTCGGTGGCACTCATCACCGCTCACAAGAACTGGTCCCACCCTCCAAGTGGTTAGTGTCACAATATTTTACCAGATCTTCGTTTCTTGGTGAAGTTGTGCCAATACTATTCCCTGAGCACTATATAAATAGCATAGGGGGAGGGTGAGTAATGCCTTTGGTAATTTATGAGGTTCATTTAATAAATAAACCTCCCAAATTCCAATGGTGCTATTATAAAGATTGAGGAGTCAATCCAATTAATGGATTGACATTTTGTTGGTCCCGCCACCATCACTTGTCCATTGGTGGAAAAGAAAAAGAGAAATAAAATAACTTTGTTGTTTTATTATTATTTTAAAAGTCCAAAATCAATCTTTTTCTCTCGACCTATTGCAGTTTAAGGGAATCCTGACTTATGTGAATCTAGACGTTGTGGATTCATTGGTGCTCTCAGATTTTTAATCCGAGAACCATTTCAAAAGTTATAAAACACTGCTCGCGCATTTACTGAATGCACAATAAAAAAAGTTTAGAAATTAATTACGGCCACACTAGTCCTTAGAATCACGCACTGTCAATTTTCACAGACTCTTGATAATTTCATATAATTAAAAAATAATTTACATGGAAAATCTGGGACATTACATTCTCCCCACCTTACTTATTTTCTTCCCTGAAAACCACAACATATACTAATGAAACGAATGGGGGTACTGAGCACGAATCTGAGCCTCCCGCTCCCATCTGCTCTACTAGAGGTTCTCGTGCTACCAGCCAATGTGCACCAGAGGTATCGGTCATCCATAAAGGACCCCCTCTAGTCGATCCTCAATCTCTACTTGAACCTCTGTAAACTTCACCACATCATCAAAGTCAAGTTCATGACGGTCAATGACGTGAGATGGGTCATGCATATATCTCCTTAGCTGGGATACATGGAAGACATTGTGCACCCTCCCCAACTACGGTGGCAGTGCCATGTGGTATTCCACCACACCAATCCTACGAAGTATCAGAAATGGTCCATTAAACCTTGGTGAAATATTGCCGGCTAGGCCAAATCACCATAGTCCCCGTCGAGGGGAGACTCTCAAGAATACGTGGTACCCCTACTTGAACTCTAGAGGTATCCGTCTCTTATCAAAATAAGACTTCTATATACTTTGTGTAGTCTTCATCTGCTCCTGGATGATCTGCACCTTCTCAGGGGTAGCCCGTACCATCTCTGGACCCATAATCAATGACCCCCTTAGTTTGTCCAGCATATAGGTGATCTTCATGGTAGACCATACAAGGCCTCCAATGGTGCCATACCGATGGTGGAGTGAAAGTTGTTGTTGTATGAAAACGCCACCAAGGGAAAGTGATCCTACCAACTACAACCAAAATATAGGACGCAAGCACGAAGAATGTCCTCCAGTGTGTGAATAGTCCATGCCATCTGACCATCCATATGTGGATCAAAGGCGGTGTGCAAATGTAGCTGAGTCCCGAATGCCACCTATAATCCCTTCCACAACTGGGATTTAAAACATGAATCATGGTCAAAGATGATCATCGATGGAACCCCATGAATCCATACAATATTTTTTATATAGTTTTATCTAAAGCCCTCAACAGATCCCTATTTTCGGATGGGTAGGAAGTGGGGAGACTTGGTGAGTCAGTCAACATTCACCTAGATGGAATCATGTCCCCTGGACATACGTGGATGCCCTGTCACAATGTCCAGGGAGATACCATCCCACTTACACTTCAGTACCTCTAATGGTTATGATAGGCCTCCTAGAACATGATTCTCGACCTTCACTTTTTGAAAAGTGAGGCATCATGAAACTAACTGTGCCACTTCTTTCATCATCCCTGGCCACCAGTGATGATGCCAGAGGTCTTGGTACATCTTCTCCACACCAGGATGCACTGCCATAGGGGATTTATGGAACTCTCTCAACACCTTCTCCCGTATCACCATTGGTACCATGGTGTGTCCTCTAAAGAAAATGATGTGATTTCCACCTTCATAAAATCTATCTGGTGCCAATCCTGAAGATATATGAGCATGTCGAGTCTCACAGTCAATTTCCCCAAGATGTGCCTCCTAAACTCGCTGAGGAAGTGGGGGAGTGACAGTAATAGACCATAGGTAAGCTGCTCTATCTCAATACACAAAAGATATATGCAACGCATCTAGCTTTATTGTCACCTCACTCAGCAACTATAGACCAGACCTCATGCTGAGAGTGTCTGCTACTACGTTCCCCTCCCCAGATGTGTTGACTATCTCAAATTCATAGTCCTGGAGGAACTCTATCCAACTTCGATGTCTCATCTTCAGGTCCTTCTGTGAGAAGATATACCTGAGACTATTGTTATCAGTGTAGACTGTAAAATGTTCACCTATTATGTAATGTCATCACATCTTCATGGTAAAGACCACTACTGCTAGCTCTAGGTTATGGGTAGTGTAGTTCTGCTCATGTTATCTCAGCTGTTGAGAACCACATGCGATCACTGCTCGCTCCTACATCAGGACACATCCACGTCCAGTCCTCGATGTGTCACAGTAGACTACATACCTAATGCCCTCTTCTGGTAGCCTTAATACGGGGGCATTCGTCAGTCTCTACCTTGGCACCTGAAAACAATGGTGATATCCCTAAATTCATACAAAGGGATATCCCTTCATTGTCAACACTGACGAGGGTGCCAAAACCCTGGAAAAGTATGGTACAAATCTTCGGTAGTACCAAGCCAATCCCAGGAAACTATGCACCTCGGTCACACTCTTGGGTGGCTCCCAAGCAAGCACTAACTTTATATTTTCCAGATCTACCACCCCTCCAACCTATGAGATAACGTGTCCCAGAAAGTGGACCTCCTGTATCAAGCACTGTCACTTTGAGATATTACCATAAAGCTAGTTCTCTCGGCGTTTATCCAAAACTATCTACAGATGATAGGCACGCTCCTCCTCTAATTCCTAGTATATCAAGATATCGTTGATGAAGACCACCACAAAGCGATTGAGGTATGGCTGAAAGATCCTGTTCATGAGTCCCATGGACACTTCTTGGGTGTTGGTAATGCCGAATGGCATAACAAGGAAATCATAGTAGCCATACCGACATCTGATAGTCGTCTTCTGCACATCCTCATCTCATAACATAAACTGATGATAGCATGATTTGAGGTCTATCTTTGAAAACCATCAAGATCCATTCAACTGAACAATGATATCATCAATCCTCGAAAGTGGATACTTGTTCTCCATGGTCACCTGGTTTTTATTCTGATAGTCCACATAGAGTCTCAAACTCCCTTATACCTTCTTTGAGAACAAAATCGTGGATGTCCATGGATAAAAACTGTGCCTTTTGAACCCCTTCATCTACAAGTCCTCTAGCTGTATCCATAACTCGGGAAGCTCCATGGGATCCATCTGATAAGCTGGTGTGGATATCAGTGTCGTCCTGGGGTATAGGTCAGTGTAAAATTCCACCTCTCTGTGAGGAGGTAGTCCCGAAACATTATCAGGAAAGACATCAGCATACTGGTCCACCACTACAGGTTAGCTCGGATACTCAATACCAACTTCTCCAAGGGTAAGGCTAGCCATCTAATTATTGATCGGCTGCACCCTCCTCTGGGTAAGTCCTTCCAGTGCTACAAAGGTTACCTTCTCAACAGTGAAGGAAAACCTGATCCCAACCTCGTGGACACACCGTACTTTGCGCCTAAAATAGTCAATCTGAGCATGAAATGTAGATTTCCAGTCCATACCCAGTATGACATCATAAGGCCCCAATGCTTCTACTAGAAGATCTCATCAAAAGCTTTTTCCTCCTAGATTGAGCTCACACTGCATGAACCAGTGTGTAATCCACTAATCTTTTCATGTAGGTGTCTCTAATCGCAATTATTGAGCCAACGACTTCATCAGAATCTCCAAGCTCCAAATGTGCTGTGAAAATGAAAGAGTGACTGGAACATGTGTCTATATATACTTCATCTAGGGTGGAGTCAACACATATCATACCTAGAATCATCTCCGGAGCACTGTGGTCATTGTACTCAGCTGCCTAAAGCTGAGATCATCCCTATCCACCTACTCCAGGTGGTCGAGGTGGACCACCTGGAGGTGGTGGAGTTAGTAACATGAATCAGAACCTACTAACTACTGCACAACCAACTCATCTGCCATGCCTACTACCCTTTGGACCTCCTCACTCGAACCTCTTCCTCTGCCTTGGCGGTCCCTCAAATTTCTATTGGTCGTCTGTACGGCGGGTCGGGCAGCCGCGGACCATATGACCATTCCCACCACACGATTAGAACTATCTTCTCCTCATCTATCCTCCCCTATCCCATGAGCCTCACACCACCAACCCTATATCCTAAGGTTGTCCACCAGAAGGTCTGGACCACTTGGGCCCCTACATCATCCATCTAATGCCTACTATGAATGACTCTACTACTTTATGTCCGATGGTGGCACTCCCTATTAGTGCCTGCTCAGCTAGGAAACTCTCCACCGAAAGCGCTCTCTCTAGCACTGTATCCTGTATCAGGATGTTGACCGATATCATTGATTCACTAATCTCTTGTCAGAGAACATGATCAAAGGTCTGGGCCTTGAAGAAAGGGTCTCATACCATGTTAGTGGAGTACCAAGAGAGATCAGTGAACCTCGCCAAGTACTGGGCCACAGTCATGCTTCCCTACTATAAGTGAAGTAGCTCCTATATATGTATTGAGCATAGGGCCGTTAGGATGAACTATTCCCTGAAATAGACCTCTTAGTCTGCCTAAGTGAGGGTTGCTTCATCATGTAACTGGAGTGCCAGACTCCACCATCTCCCAACTGCTCCCTGGAAGAGACTAGCAGCTAGAATCACCATTAGATCAGCTGGTGTCCCAAATAAGCGAAAAACACTAGCCACAGCCTCTAGCCAGTCCTCAGCTTCCTATAGATCTATCTTTCCTCGAAACCTCTGAGACCTCTACTGCTAAAACTCGTGTAACACGTTCAGTCGACGTGCACCCTCTGCTGGTGAGGTTGGTGGAATCTACTACCCAATGGGTGCTAGTGCTACTATTGTACCTCCCGATGGTACTATCACTGTAAGAGGGCCCTACACTGAAGCATCATCACATGGAGGGAAATCATTATATACTCTCACTGGAATCCTGGAAGGCTGTCTACATTTCGAAATCATGAAAGAAAATAGGTACTCCACAGTCAATAAGTTATACATGGTGAGATTTCCCAAAGATATCATAAGAAAAACTTTTCAAAAACACACACAATCAGTGTTTTAGTGAACTAAGTTGGAAATCAGAAATCAGGGTCCTGGTGTATGGATACGTTGGTCACCGCAGTAACACTGGATTCCCCAAACTGAAAACCACTATCATAACACTTAACACTATTTACACATAGAAAATATCATATTCTTAGTTCTTTGGTAGAAATGACTCTTCTGATACCACTTTGTCCCGACCCGTCCCCCAGGGTCGTGCCGTGACTACCCCAAGCCCACCTACCATAGGACAGGGGCATGTGACTTGCACTGGAAAGGCATATCCATATAACGGGAAGGCATTGCCTTTAAACCTATACAAACACACAATCCTAGAACACAACAAGAAGAAACCACGAAGTAAACTACTATAGTAAAAAGTTTAATGAAAGTAAAGGGGCCAAAAAACAAGCCCAATAGGAAAGTACAAGTACCATTGAAAGAGAAAATAGGTCCTAAAACGTCCTATGAGGATCCTACCTGAACGGTAGTTACAAATCACAGTCAGTAGTCACTATTGCACATCACATCAAATGTTACACCTCTGAGTATTGTCCAGTCCTTGCCCCCTTAGCCTGGATCAACACTGTACATCGTCTGCACAAGACACAACAACATGTGCACGTAGCCCAGGCTGGGGTGAGTATAACAATACTCAGTAGGGACCCCGAGACCCCTGAAGGTCTCCCATATTTCCACAAAGTAAATAACCACTAAGAAAGTCCTCAACCACGAGGCATGAAGTAGTAGTCATCAACTCTATTTAGGTATATGCCCATACACATACCTATGTTATCAAAAAATACTCATCTCATACATGATGAAACATAAGGTTCCAAAATTTAATTTGTTTGCACAACTATTCCATGAGGGTAGAATACCACAAAGGTAACACCATGAAGGTAATACCACAAAGGTAAAAGTACCAAAAAGGTAACACCACAAAGGTAACACGATAAAGGTAAAATTACCAAAAATTTAACACCACAAATTTAAAGACTTATCCCAGACAAGGTATATTACTTAAGTACAGAAGTATAGATGATTAGTCATAAAAGTAGATCATATTATTCTGTCTAGAGGCTCTGTTGATGGCCCACATAGGATGGATAAATACTGACCCACATAGGAACACTTGGCGCAGAACCACACAAGATCGATAGTTACTTAGCCAGACAAGATCGCTATGTGTTATCCCACACATGTTCAATAGATTATTACCCACATAGGAGCAATGTTATTTCTTCACATTACAAAGATCCACTAGATTCCCGTACTAAGCATGTTTGATTCCGAGAGGATCCGCTTATCAAGCTCTCAGTCATACCTCAACCACCATGAAGTTCTGCGCATAAGTATCCTAAAGGACCGCCCTATCGTAAGGGTTCTAACAAGACAGACGAGGCATCAATCAGATTCTCGATCTGTATGTTATAAGTGTTTTAGTACCAATGGCATGGTTAGATTTAGGTTCAATCCAACTCGGTCATACTCCAACTTTCTCCAAATCTCAAGTGTAGTATACCAAAAAGACCGTCTCGCTCCAAGTACTCCAGCACGCATAGACAGTTCATCAAAAGGACTCTCGGTTCACATGTTATGGCTCTTTTAGTGAAATTGGGCTTGAAAGGGTCCGAGTTCGATCTGAACTGGTCGGACCGACCCGACACGACCCGGTCTGGGTCTGACCTGACTGAGCCTAAACCGGCCTTGGCTTTCCCGATTGGGCAAGGCCGCGGACCGACACATCCTGCCTGGGCTGTGCTGCTCACTGAGATGGCGCAAACTATCCCACATAAAGGCCCATCCTACTGGGCCCAAAAGGCCCAACTGCAAAGGGTGCGGCCTGCTGGGCTCACGTGTCCCGACACGCAGAGGGGCATGGTCTGCAGGAGTCATGGATCGCTAGAGTGGGGCCCGACCTAGCTGGCATGGGGGCATTTTCCCCCATTTGTAAAATAGAGTGGTGACATCATAGGGTGAAGCCAAGTCCCCAATGGGTCCCATATGGAGCGGGTCCCAGCCCTCTAACATGGCTTTTGAGCTGCAACCGTCTTCAGCGGCATGCGATGGTGCGCCGCTTGCCTCCGCCCACGGCTGACCCGTGCCGTTCGCTGCTGTCCTCCGCAACTATATGTCGTAGCCCTCTCTCTCCGGTGGGGTGTAGTTGCATGCTGCTCCACCTTCCATAGTCGGCCCGAGAAGGCTTCTGTCTTCACTTGTTTCGGCCTTCTTCACTGGTGGCGCACTACGGCGCGCTTCCCTCTCCTCCGCGGCCAACCGGTACCGGCCACCGCCATCACCTCCTCTACTGGTTTCAGTTGCTTTCGGTCTTCCACATGTCACTGGGTGAGCTCTGGTGAACCATTTGTTTCATTAGAAGGTGCAAACAGACTCCCCGAGATGCCCTTTCCATCGCTAAACCCACTGTTCCAGGTTTCTTCCAACCCGAATAAATCGATCGTGAAGAACATATTAAATTTAAAAAAAAAGGCGGAGGGTCCGAGACTTTTTTGTTTGGCTCGCGCCCTCTGCATTAACATGATAATAATAGGTTAGTATAATGATTAAACAAATCTTGAAATTAGGCAAGAAATAAACCATGCCTCAAGATCATTGGAGAACATTTGTGTTTAAGGAAGAGTCGGTATTCGTTGGTTCATGATTTTGTGGTGCTCATCACTGCTCACTAGAACCAGTCCCCTCCTCCAAGTGGTTGAAGTTGCTTTATTTTACTAGAGCTTCGTCGCTTGATGAAGTCGTGCCAGTAATCTACCCTGATCTCCATATAAATAGAAGAGGGGGAGGCTGAGTAAAGCCATGGGGAATTTATGAGGTTCATTTAATGAATGAACCTCCAAAATTCCAATGGTGTTGTTACAAAGATTTAGGATTCAAGCTAATTAATGTCCTGACATGTCGTTGGTCCCACCACCACCACTTGTCCATTGGAGGAAAATAAAAATATAAATAAAATAACTTTGTTAGTTTATTATTCTTTTAAAAGTCTAAAATCTATATTGTTCTTCAGAAAAACTGTGGTTGAAGTGAAGTCTTCCTTAAGCGAGTCCCGACGCTGCGGATTCAACGATGCATTTGAATTTTTAATCAGAGAACTGGTTTAAAATTTAGAAAACTCTACCCACACATTTACTAAATGTACCTTAAAAAAGTTTAGAAATTTATTCCGGGCACACTGAGCCTCGGAATCACGCACCATCAATTTTCACAGACTTGTAATAATTCAATATAATTTAAAAAAAATTCAAGGAAAATACAGGTATTTAAAATATATATAAATTAGATAAAGTTTTATCATTAAGCATATCCATGATAAAACATTTGGAAATTTAAGGGAAATTTAATGCCCAATTTAGAAAAGAAAGTGAATAATTCAAGGATAGGTTAATGACTACCAAAATGAATCAAGGAAGTGAATCTCAATACTATCCTTGTTCAAGGTAATAATAAATCATCCATAGAAATAATTATTATGGTACTAAATAAAAAAAATAAAAATTGTATTCTATTTAAAATAAATGGGTTTTTCATTAATGTATAAAACCACCACAAATAGATCTTCAAAAACATTCTTGAGGAAAACAACCTTTTCATTTTAAAAATCACATTGTAAAACTAAAAGTTGAAAAAAAATTTGAAACTGATTTTCTATAAAAATTAACCTTTTAAAATTATAAAGTATTATTAAAAACATTTATTGGTCATGATGGAAGGGAATTCCATTAATGTTGTACATGTCAAAATAAAGATTCCATTCACTTTTTCAATAGAATCCAATTAGGGATTATTTGAAAAAATATATGAATATTCCTTTAAAAATATTTTTTAAAAAAGTAAAACACGGATAAAAATATCTTCAATAAATCATTTTTGAACAATTTTCATAATATTTGAAAAAAATTTCAGAAAACATGCGTTTTTAAGAATAATGAACTTGGAATATAAAGGGAATGAATGATAGATTTTACTAAAAACGTTTTATTAATCATTTTATATACCAAAATTTGTGAAATAGGTATATTTACCTAAAAACATCATAAATAAAATGAGTAGAATAAAATTAAATGGTTTTATTATACAATTATCAAATAATGTTTTTTCCAATGGAAACTTAATCATAAAAAATCCCAATGAAAATGAGATTGTGAGATAAATCATTAAAAAAAAGTAACATTGAACTTATAAATAAGTAGTGAATAGATTATTTGTATCAAATTTAAATCCACATAGAAAAATTGTAAGGAAATGATAATATGATCAAAATAAATTATTATCATAATCGTAAAATATCAAAGGAAGAAAAATAAGTGTTATATCCCAATGAAAAATAAATTGGGATATGGAAATCTTTTCCACTTGGTAAAATTCATGTTAAATTATCTTGGAAAAAATAATTCAAATTGAAAATTAAACTACCATTAATTATTAATTAATCATGAAATTTCATTGGGGTAGTATTAAATCCTTATAAAAGAAATTTTGCGTGTAACATTAAAATATGTCTCAATGATGGAAAATTGAAATAAAGTCCATTACCTCACACTTCATTTTGATTGAACATGATTTAACCTCAAATATAGTGGTTTTACAGAAGTTATTCACATCTTACAAAACAATATTAATATTTATAATATGATATATTATCATTTTATAACATATTATCAATCAATAATTTATAATCTTTCATTATTTTCCTTAATTCGGTTGTTAATTGCCTTATTCTCTCATTCATTATTTGTCATGAATGTTTTTTTCTTGTGCATATTAAATAGTTCCATAATAAATTGAATAATAATTATGAAAAAATATCATATTTATAAATCAATTATAATTTGAATATTAATCATTAAATATTGTTTTGAGAAATAAAATATGTTGTGATCATGGAGACAGTTGGTCATACCAACACATGACTAACATTTCCATTTTTCAAACATCATTATGAAAAGGAGGTAATTCTTATTATACATTTTCATAATGATCATAAAATCATAAATATGATATTATTTTCATAAATATACTTATATATATCATCCATGTGGTGTTTTTATGAAAATAGAATCACATCACTTTGTGTAGGTGGTAGTCCACACATACATGAACAATGTTATCATCTTTCAGTGATTGAAAAGGTAAGAAACAAAATGATATGTTATCTTATCATAATGATAAATAATTCATTAATATCATAATTTTTTATGTATATCACATATATCAATTTAATTTATTAGTATTCCCTTCCATGAAAATCATTAGTTAAAAATGAAACACATCTCTTCATGAGGTGTTAGTTCGTTGTACACACAAGTGACGTTATCGTATCCCCTATTGAATGGAAACTAAACAAGTAATATAATATATAATTATTCAATATATAAAATTATTTTATAAATATAATATATATATATATACATTATATACATAAGCATACCCAACCCTGGGAGGTTTTGATGGAAAACGTGTCACATCAGTTGGTGAGGCAGTAGTCCGCCGTACAAGCAACCGACACTGCCATTTCCTATTTCAGTGTAGTGGAGGTAGATATATTAAATTACCAAAACATAATAACATCTTATTATATGGGATATAATATTTTTATTATATAAGAATAAATTAATATTATTTTAAGAGGATTAAGGAGAAATAAAACAAACACGCATAGTTATTAATTTGACATCTTCTCCAGCCACCTCATTAGAATTATGCCTAAATTATTCATAGAATGTATTTATGACCAAAAAACGATTCTAAGATGATTTTATTGAATATGATAAGTGATTTTTTTCACATATTGGATGAACTATAAGTGTTTAATGGTGTGATGAATATATGAGAGGGACAACCTTTTATACGGGCTGTGACTAGCACACTTGTAATTTGTGCAAGGAAAAAGGTACACCCATGAAATTCACATTCCACAAGGGTCCAAAAACGATTATTATGGTGAATTATACATTATAATATCTATATATGCCTATAAAATATATTTCTATGCAATATTTCGGTCAATTTAACCGTTATCATTTTAGTTTAACCCCTGATAAACAAATTTTTACCTTAACTTGGGTAATTAATTATTACTATTTTCACTCTTCAATATGGAAAAATATTAATTTTACCTTATTATAAAATATGAATTATTATGATTCTAATTATGGAATCCATTTAACCATATAAAATTCACATAAATTGGAAAAATTAAATTTGAAATATAACCCACAAACTTGACATAGAAACGGGTTTTTGATAAGCAAATTCTTATAAGCATGGAAGGTTTTAATATACATATTTGATATGAAATTAATTCCCATGACATAATTTTTATTTATTATCATAAAATTTAACTAATTTTAATTTAAACCCAATGTAAAATATTATTTAACTATTCAAAAAATTTAAATGAAATGGATGTTTTCAAATAAAAATTATTATATTTCACTATTCATCGAAAAATGAAACCTTTTAGAAAAATATCAAAAATTATCTCTAATATAATTTTGAAATTATGATTTCAAAAATTAATTTAATTTCATAAATTAAATTTTCAAGCAGTCTTAGAAATTAATTTTAAATTATTTTCATAATGTATCACTCAACCTTCTTTTATAAAAAATACAATGTTTTTAGAAAACATTTTTATTCAGTTAAATTAATCTTATTTTTTTATAATAAATAGATAGATAATGAAAATTTTTTACATGTGTAAATGAATTTATTTTAAAAATTTATTTATTTTTCTTTATACCTTCTAATTTGATGGACATGTTGTAATGGTATACTATATTACAATTTATTTAAAATCAAGGTTGCATATTCCATAAGCTATTGAAGAGGATAAATTTAAAGAAAGTTATTTTTTGGGTTTTTCAATATAATAAATTTATGTCTCATATTATATCGAATAAAATATTATTATTTAAAATTTTAGGGTTTTATACAGTAAAATTATCAATTTATATAATGTAACACTTTCTATGGAGTTTGGAGACAACACTAAAAACATTAATATTTTTTTAATCCACGAGGAACCATTTATTGAACATTCACTTATTACATTATACCACCTTTAATAGGATAAACCCTTTGAATATCCATGTATTTTATATGAATATTTGCCCCTTTTAAAATATTTAATGTCTTAAAAGTCCATGAAAAATGATTTAGTCCACAATTCTATTAAAGGAAGACATAACTTATATGTTTTTTAATGAATCAATTGGTTTATTTCATGAATAAAAATCTTACATATTTCCCTTTGTATATGAAGATAAATATTTATGAGTTTCAAACCAACCTTTAGTATAATATCTTGAAAACCCAC
Organism: Viscum album; assembly: GCA_963277665.1. Taxonomy (NCBI): domain Eukaryota; kingdom Viridiplantae; phylum Streptophyta; class Magnoliopsida; order Santalales; family Viscaceae; genus Viscum; species Viscum album. The sequence continues at coordinate 1,482,579,776 of OY728166.1, forward strand.
TAAATCTAAAATTTATTCCATTTCCCACTGATTTGAAATATGTGTACCTTATAAAAGGATAACATTTTCCATAAATAATTACTAATAATCTATATATAATTCAAGAACAAAAACTAATAGAGATGTTAAGAAATAATATCCAAGAAATATATTTTATATTAGGTTATATTCTTGGAATAAATCAAAACATATTTTCAAATTGAATTATTCTTAAGGGATATTTCAAACTAGTTTGATAGCCCAAAAGGAGGTTAAATCTCACCTTGGTTAAAGTGGTAAATAAGGAGATATAGAATATATTTAATGTATGGAACATCGATACCATTTTTTATTCACAATAATTCAGCCCTTATATATATTTCTTAATAAAGATATTATAATAATTTTGATGAATAAAAATAATGAATCAGTCCCTGTTAGAATTCAGAATATATGGAGGGTCTGTATAGACTATTGGATTTTAAAAGAAGCCACTAGGAAAGATCATTTTTACATTCTATTCATTGACCATATGTTATAGAGATTATTAATAATAAATAATTATTACTTTATATATGGATTTTTATCTTATTTCTATGTACCTTTTAACCCATATGATCATGGAAAGACTACTTTTAAATGTCCTTTTTCTGCATTTTATTATAGAGGATTATATTTTTATTCTACAATACTCATCTTACATCTCAAAGGTGAACCATAGGTATCTTTTCTAATCCCACCAAGTATTTCATATAAGTATTATTTCCTAATATGTATTTTGAAATTCTTTGAACCACTATTTAAAAAAATATTTAAATGGTTTTAAAAACATCCATTTAAAATCCTATTGTTTGGAATGTTTAAATGTATAATTTCATATTTGAGAGAAGAATTTTCCTATAGAATATCATTTTATTATAAATAATTAAAGCGGATAAATCAATAATTGAAGTGATAAATAATTTTCCTTACCCAACTTATGTCAGACTTGTTAGATATTTTTTATTAGTTACATGATTTTAAATATGGTTTATATAATATTTCAGAAAGACTACTCCTACTCTATCTAGATTACTTTTTTAAAAAATAATTTTGATTTTAATGATGATTTTAGGATATCTATTGATGTGTTAAATATAATATTGAAAACTCCACTAATAATGATTCCATCAAATTGGGTATAACCATTCAAGATACTTTGTGATGTTTCTATCTAAGCAGTTAGAGAATTCATCTCATAAAGAGTTTAAGGTAGAATACAATTTAGTTCATATGTCAAAATAACCTTAGATATTTCAAACATAACTATAAAACCATAGAAAAATAGTTTCTATAGTATTTTTTTCTTCGGATAAATTCATATCCTCTTTCCTTAGAACTAAAGCTACTATATATTCTAGTCGTGAATCCATGGGATACTTGATAAAGAAGGAAAATTCAAATACCTGATTTCTTAGATGGATGTTACTACTCTAATAGTTTAATTTTAATTCAAAGATAAGAAAGGGGAATAAAACCATTTTTCTAACCACATGAGTAGATGAAGCATCAATTACATACCCAAAACTTGTGAATAACCACATTCTAATAAAATATGTTTACTTGGTCGAAGGATAGGTGTCATAGTATGTGTATATTGTTAACTACATGGTAATATATCAAGTCAAAACTCATTATAACTGCTACCGATTTCAAAAACAAATTAAATCTGAATCTATTTATTACATTTGATAATATCAACATCTCTAAAAAAAATTAATAAACAAATGATAACAAGATATTTTCCTCTAGGTTTTAATGATTCTATTTTTGAATTATGTCACCCATTGGCTTATGGATTCCACTTTGGGACACAAATAACATCAAGTAATGTCTTAAAATAATTATTCATCATTGTTAAAAGATGCATATGAATTTTAGGGAATAGATTTCCTTGGACATTTTCTCATCTCATTTGGTAATTCTTATATGTTACATGTAGCTAATTATGTTTCCAAATGGGTGGAGTCTAAAGCCATAAAAGATAATGATTCTAATATTATGTGTGTATTTTTCAAAGAAAACGTTTTTAATGGTTTTTATTTCCAAGAGATATCACTAAATATTAAGGGACTCACGTTTATAACTAGATAATGGATGATTTACTAAGGAATTATAGATTAAAAAACACAAAATTCACACCATAATATCCCAAGATAAATTTGAAAGCTAATGTGTCCAAAAGAGAAAAAAATTAATTAAGAAAAAAATATCAAACTAAACATGAATAATTTGACCAATGTTTAGAATACACCTTATTGGATGATAGGAAAAACAAAAAATCTATCATTACTATGAACCCTTATAGATAATTTGTGGTAATATCTATCAATTTCAATTGTAATTAGAAAAAGAATCATATTGTATTATGAGACAAATGAATATGTACCTTGATAGAGCTATAAATAATATGAGATTATGGATGTGGGAGATGGAATGAATTAGAATATATGATTATGAAAAATAAAAAAAATTACGATGAAATAAGTTCTGTTTATCATGAAAATATATTCTAACTTAAATAATTTCATCTTAGAGGTAAAATTATGTTATATAACTCAAGATTCAATGTGATTCCATGTCATATTAATTCTAGTTGGGAAGGTCAATTTATTGTTATAATTTTTTTTTTGTTTTTAATATTTTGACATAAGGATGGAATGAAACATTCTATATTAAAAAGAACAATGAAATTAAATTATATGGGAAATTTCCACAAGATTCAGTGGAGGATATCACACTCCTTTAACTTTTATATCAATAAAGACCATTTGGTTTTACCTTTATTTAACACTTAGATGTTTTGTGACTCAACTTAAAATATTATTATAGGATTAATCCATTGTAACTAATTAAGGATACTACTACTGTTATGTGTGAGGGAAAGAACCTTTTTGTTTAGGATTTATAACTTAGTATCTTTTTAAAACATCTATTTTTTTCAACCATTCAGGTCTTTTTTCAAAAACAAATTCGTGTTTATATTTGTTTTATATGTTTTTAGATGGTAATATTTAATGGAATATATTTATAAACATTGAATCAATTCCAATTTTTTGAATCTAATTTTACCTACTCACTCACCTTAGATTAATTATTTGAGTTACATGTTTTGACATTCTAAATGAATGAAATTCATGCCACCCCATTAATTTTTGAATCTATTTCCATGATACATTGTGTTACATTTTATTCACTTTGATGAAGTATTATAAATATTTTTATATATATTTTCTTGAAATTACCATTTTATCAGAGATCCAAGACATACGTGAATAATATGATCTTATAGTGTAATCCAATCAAAACATTATACCATTCAACAACATAATGCTAAAATGGGGGAGACGATATTTTTATTTTAATCCCTTTTCCTATAAACTCTACATTCAACATTGCCTTAAAATTTTATCCTTTTATCTTGTATAATACATGACTGTCTTTATTAGGAAAACTCAATATAGACCAAATATCCCTATCTACCTTGATCTATAACCCCATGCATGATCAAGGTTGAGTTTAATCTTTGGGGAAGGGAGAATAAAATATGGGAAAATAAATTTTATATAATCTATTTGGAATTTAAATAAGAATAAAATGTAATAATTACTATATTATTTTGCTATAAAAATCATTATGTGAAGATAATAAAAACTTTATTCATTATATCCAAGTCTATCCATAAAATTCCAACAATTGTTTAATGAGAAAAAGTACCCCTATCCAAAATTGAAATCTTTAATGACATATATGTTTATATAATCCATGACAGAATTTTTGAAATGAGGTTAAGGAGAAAATTTATGGAGATTTATAATAACTAAAGGGTTTTTACTAACCATCATACTACGGGTGATATTGGAAGATATATGGAAATGGAATCTTTTTAAAATGGGATGACATTTTTGAACTCGGTTATAGTACATCTTTTTGGAATGTGATGATGTTTTTATCTAAAAAATATCCCTCAAATATAATTTAGGGAAGGTAAATAAATTCTTACCAAGGTAATGTTATATCACAAACCTACTAAATAATTTTTGATGTCCCTCTATGACTTCAAGAGAAGAAACAAATTAAAAAAAGAAAGAATTTTTTTAACTTGTTAAAGGAAACAGAGAGGGTATTGTTTATTATAGATTAATTGATAAATTATTGGGGTTATCCTTAAAAAATTAAAATAAATAAATATATGTTAAGGGATGAAAAATTAAAGGGTAAATTCATTCATGGTGTTAACTAAAAAACATACATTAATCTTTAACTTAGAGAAAAGACTCATAAATATCCCTCAATAAATTTTGATTATAAGAACCATCAAACTTAAGACACATTTAGCACCCCGGTTTTTTTGTATGAAACCCTTTAATTATTATTTTTATGTTTAAAAAGTTTAAGGGTTAATGTTGGGAGAGTTTAAAGATCTTAATTTGTGTTTTTGGTGAAAAAGGGAAGGTGCACAGGTGGCACACAGTTTTTCCAATCCATATGATAGCCCGTGGTTGACTGTGTAGATTGTGTCTTTTGAGGTAGTGGATTTGGAATCGTTGGTTCATGATTATAGAGACCATCTGATGATAACATGTAAAGGGTTATCCTTGAGGTGGTGTCTTATTCATGGTTAGCGCAAAATTTTCTTAATCGTGCAGCTGAACTATCTGCGTGTCAAAACTGCCTCCTTAAAAAGTGGATCTCACAAGTTTTTACCTTTAACCTACTCATTTTTTCTTAAATTCATCCATAAATCGGTATTTGTTTTCCCCAAATGTCAAGTAATGTTCTACCATCGATCCATAGGTGATCTGAAGGCTTCACTAGGTGATTAGAATCTATTTCATCACGGTATGTGTTCATTCTTCATTGTTCTTGTTGTGTTTCTTATATCTATTTATCCTATTACCTTAGTTTCTTAGATATATTCCCTTTGTGGGTATATATAAGTATTTGTATTACGAATAAGATTATATTTTTCCTTGGTTATGTTTAGGGGAGAGGTATAAGGTGCGTTCGTGGATATTTAACATGTTTTCGTTGTCATTCTTCATCCCTTTATCATTTTCACCAAAACTCTTGAGGTATGTGGATAAAATCTAAACACCACTTCCAATAATTTATTGGAACTATTTCAAGTTAATTTAGTTTCATGAAATTGAATATGAAAGTGTTGCTAAAAGCATGGTTAAAATATTCTTTAGTGCTGTTTTTTGGTTTTTGGTGAATTTTTGAGTATAATGATTTAGTTTCATGATTTTAAAATGGTGATTTTAAAATATGGCTTGTTTGGATTTCTGAAATGTTTTTTTTGAAAAATGGGTTTTCAATAAAAGGTTGTTTTTTTACAATAATATTGGAATTTTGGTTTTTCAATGGTATTGGGAATACATGGTGTGTATGTTCATATTAAATTTACAAGGCTTGGTTGAAATATGACATTGTTCTCATTTCCAAAGGTGTAATGTAACAAGGGATATAATTACCTTGTGGCAACTTGGTAGGTCGACGAGAAATTGCTCATGAGTATGGAATTGTCATAATGATGCATGCATGGTTGGTGTTGTGGATATGTGGAATAGAATGGTTAAGCCAAATGGAACATGTGATGTGGCTTTAAAGCATGTTTTTGTTTTTTTCTTAAAAAATATATTTTTATTGAAAAATGGGTCACTTGGCACTTATTTATGTATTGTTATAAACTAATTTAGAACTTTTTTATATTTTGTAATGAACTATTTGGAAAATTATATTATTAAAATTGTCTTATATAAATAATGATAACTTTTCTATCCTAGTGGTGTGAGTAGGGAAGTCATCCTGGAAAACTTACTTAGTTTTAGTACTTACCCCTAATTTGGTAACTTGGTGATTTTTCAAATGTCATCTACCGAGACCTGGGAAAAGGTAATGTATCACATGCCTTTAGCACTACTTCATGATACTTGAGCTGATTGGTGAAAAGTTAGAGCATGGAACTTGTAAATCTTGGAGTCTTATGGTCTTCTTTGGGTTTTATTAGTTTATCTTCCGATGTTTACTTTGATGTTGTAGTCTTTAGTAATGGAAGATTATTTGAGTATGATTTAGGTTATGTATTATTTGATGACTTATCAATTTTTTATCTTTCATCATAAAATGGTTTGTTTGGTTTGATTTTATTGGTTGAGTTTTTCTATTCATAAAGGGTAAATCATTCCCCATATGTATTGAAATCCTTCAACATTTATTTACAACATTTGGCATCTTGGGGATATCATTCAAGTCCTAGTAACACCCACTCACATTCTCAAGACAACGAGGATAATGAGGTATGTTACAAATTGTATCTGTTTTGTTTGGTCCAAAAGCCTATTTGAGACAAATGGTATCAGTTTTGTTTGGTCCAAAATATTTTTTAAGATAAATGGGATCATCTTGTTCTTTTCCTTGTAGAACAAGCAGTCATTAGTTTTCTTAGTTTCTAAGTTTAATTCAATGTTTTATATTCTATGGGATGGAATTATAGAAAGGATAGGGATTGTTGGAATATGAAATATAGAGAATAAAAAGACATATCTAACCTTGTTATGTTGAACTTCAAGTTACCAGGGAGTTGGGTGCATAATTGTTTCATAGACATATATATGATATTGGAATCTCATTGTCATGAATTTAGAAAATGATACAAGAATGACATGTATTAGAGTATGGTATTCCCACTAGGATTTCATATTTAATTTTGAGTAATGATATATGATTTGATTAACTATGATGATTTTTGAAAAATGGTTCATTTGTTTTCAAATGAAAGACTTTGAAAAGAGCATAGTTGGCGTATTTTGAAAATATTTTTATATTCAAAAGTAAGATGAATTTTTTCAAAAGTGGTTTAATGTGAAAATGATTTGAATTTTTTTTAAGTAATGTCATGATAATTGATGTGACAAAACTTGAAGTGCTAAGAATTAAATTGATAGAGAGTGAGACTTATATAGTTTTTTGTTTGTTTATAAAATGTCACATGGTAGGCATTGTGGAACCCAAATAGGTGAAATGACAGATAATGTGGTTACACCTAAGGAACAGGTGAACCAAGAGCAGGTTCAATGTATGATCCATGAATTTCATGTTGTGGACATAGGGAATCATAAGAATGAGCCAATAAATGTTTATCATTATGTCCAATTCTAGAAACAGAATCCACCCATATTTAAAGGTGATTCTGAACCATAAAAGTTAGAGGTGTGGATGAAGATGAAAAATAATATATTTTAGTTCATCATAACCCCTTTGGATATAAAATACATTCTATCCACATATATTCTAGAGGACCATGCACAATAGTTTTGGGATCTAGCGGTAAATGATAAAGTGGATCAAGGCCTTGGATGCGAGGATTTTTAGGGATTGTTCAATAAACAATTCTATCCTCATATGTTAATGATCTAGATAATGACATACATATTCACCCTAAAACAATAAAATATATCTATCATAAAGAATGAAGCTATATTCAGGAATTTAGTACACTTTTCACATGATGTTTCTTCTAGTGCGACCTTGATGGAACAAATATATGAATCAAGACTAAGGCAACAAATTCACTCGAATATTATTATGCTCTGTATTACTGACTATAAATAAATGTTCAATAGAGAGATGGTGGATAAAAGTGACATATCAGGAGCCATGGGAGGAGGATGTATGTTGATACCCGTAGGATATTTTGGGAACACTAATTATGGAAGCAACTGGAATAGGGACACAAACATCCAAGGGGTAAATGGTAATCAGAATTACACAACTAGATCAGTGAATCATCCTATGAGATCCATGAAAAAAGAGGGATGTTTTTAATGTGGTTCCTTGTACCACATGAAGCAAGAGTGTACAACCCCACCAAGAGCATGCCATAATTAATAATATGATACTTTAGAATTTATATTTTCGACGTGATCTGAGTTTATGTGCTCAAGAAACATCTCAGGTGTCACAATAATCATATTCTTCGATAGGGTGAGGATAGCATAAATAGCCTCGTCAGTTGAGTGGATCTAGCCGCGATGATTCTGGGAATACCAAGAATAATCAGTAAGGGAAATTTTTTCATGGAACCATAGAACAAAATACAGTGAAGAATAAATTATATGGAGATTAGTATATGATTGTAGATGATAAAGCTAGACCATCTTTGGTGAGGGGAACAGTTCTTTTGAATCCTATCCTTATGAAACTGTTGTTTAATACTGGTGAATCACATTATTTCGTTGTTTGTCATGCTGTTTATTAAATATGCTTAAAATGTGAGATGATTCATTCTATGATAAAACCTAAAACTCCTCTTGGTTATACAGAATGATGATCCATTCTATATTGATAATATTCTATAACTATTTGATGGAGCTGAACTGGAATTGGACTTCTCAGTGTTGGAGATGGATGTCTATAATGTAATCCTGGGTATGGATTGGTTGACAATGTTCAAGGATCACATCTACTGTTATAAAAGAATAGTTAGTTTCCAAACTGAGGATGATAGTAAGTATTTCTTTAGAGGATAAAGGGTTCAATAGACAAGTGAAATCAGATTGCTTACATCAGCAGTGAGAACAATCTATTACCAGTTGGTGGTGTTGAATTTTGAATCGATGAAAGAGATAGAGGATAACCAGTTTCTAGTAGTTTTGGATCAATTTCTATGTGTTTTCCCAAAAAAACAAATTAGTGTGTTCACCCATACTAGAAGTGTATTTTACGATTGGTCTCCTCCTAGGGACTAGTCCTATCTCATTACCCTCTTATCGAATGGCACCAACTAAATTAAGGGAGATGAAAGTGTTGCTGGAATAGATAGAAATTAAGGGTTTCATATGACCAAGAACATCTCAATGGGGAGCACCCATCTTGTAAGTGAATAAAGTATATGAAATTCTAATGTTGTGTGTGGAATATCATAAGCTTTATCCAGTTATGATAATGAATTGGTATCCATTACCATGCATTGGTGATATGTTCGATCAATTTAAGGAATCAAAGTGGGTATCTAATTTTGAATTGAGATCAAGATATCACCAATTGAAAGTTCAAAAAGAGGATATTCAAAAAAAATCAGTAGAAGATATGGCCATTATGAATATGTGGTAATGCCTTTCTATCATGCAAATTCACTAACAATCTTTATCGAACTGATGAATCAGATATATCAGAGATATCTGGATTATTTTTTTGTGGTGTTTTTGAATGACATGCTGGTGTATTCAAGGATAAGAGATGGACAACATCATCACTTAGTGACTATGTTCGGAATCTTGAGAGATCATTTCTTGAATTATAAATTTTCTAAGTGCGATTTTTGGATACAAGAAGTATGATTTCACGGCCATGTAATTTTTGAAAAAGGTGTTAATGTTGATCGAGAAAAAATAGAAGTTGTTATCTATTGGAAACCACCAAAAATATATTTGAGAAACAATATTTTCTTGGTTTCAATGGTTATTACCAATGATTTTTTTTTGTCTTATCATGACTATAATTTCTTAGGACAACTTTGAAAAAGAATAATATTCCATTCCAATAGACTGAGAAATTCTATAATTCTTTCCAAGAGCTGAAAGTTCAACTTACATTAGCACTTACCATGATTTTTCTGGATTCTAGACACGGGTATGTGGTGTATTGTGATGCTTCAGGATTAGGTTAAGGATGTGTTCTCATGAAAGGGGACCATTTTGTTTCTTATGGATCAATAATTTAAGAGTGCCTGAGAATAATTACCCAACATATGATTTGAAGTTAGTAATAGTTGTCGATTCCATGATGACTTGGGGTAATTATCTTTTTAGTGATAAATTTATGATGTCAATGGATTATAAGAGATTGAAACTTATTTTCTCACAACGGGATCTGAATCTAAGGCAATAGATATGGATGGAGTATCTATATATGTTCAACTTTGACTTGATTTATACAACATGTATGAAAATTTGGTTGTAGATGTATTAATAAGAATGTCAAAAGATCAATTTGAAAAAGAAGCTTCAGATGAGTGGAAACAGATGTCATTGCTAGTCAATATGCATGTGGAATGTGAAGACCAAGGTGATGTTGTATTTTTCTTTTCTTTTTCTATGATTCCTGATTTGGTAAATATGGTTAAAGAAAACAGTCATCTAATGCAGAATGCATGGCTATGAGTTCAAAAATTAATGGTGGGGAGACTATTGAGAGTTGGTAGATGTATGTGAGTTTAGTGGTGTGGTTTACGAATCCTATAAGTGCACCTATGGCTTTTTAGGAGGAACTTATTAGTGCATATCATCATCCAAGATGGATTGTTCATCCTCGAATATAGAATATGTACAATGATATGACAACATAGCTTTGGTCGAACGGTATGAAACAGAAAGTGGATGGGTTCTATTCGAGGTGCTTAACATGTCAGAAAGATAAGGTAGAGCATTAGTGACTAGTAGGTATGTTGCATTATTTTCCTATCCTAGTGTGGATATAAGAGAAAATAATGATTTATTTTTTCATAGATCTCCCAAGAATAGTTCAGAAAGATGATTCCATATGGGTGATTATGGATTGGATTACCAAGTCAGTTCATTTCATCCAAATTAGTGAAACTCATATGGTGGAGGATCTATCCAAAATCTATATCCATGAAGTGGTAAAGGGACATGGAATACCTGTTTCAATAGTGTCATATAATGATATGAATTTCATGTCTCATTTCTGGAAATCGTTAACAATAACCCGTGGTTCTCAATTGACTATGGATATGACTTATCACCCCCAGATGGATAGAAAATATGAAAAGATGATACAAACATTGGAAGACATGTCATGGTCCTCTATAATGGATTTTGGGGGCTCAAGGAAAGATCACTTACCCTTAGTGGAGTTCTCATATAACAACAACTATCATGTCTCCACACATATGACTCTTTTTGAGGCATTTTATGGGATTTCTTATCATTCTCCACATTATTGGGTGGAAATAGTAAGACTTCACTGGTTGAGTCCAACCTTGTCCATGAAATAATAGTGAAGATGCATTTGATTTTGAAATGAATGGAGATGAACCTGAGTCGTCATTAATCTTATGCGGATCATCGTTGGAGACCTTTGTTGTTCACGGTGAGTGATATTATATTCTTAACAATTTTTTCAGGGGCTGGTCATCGATGTTTTGTGAAGCCGGTAAAGACATATCCTTGATACAAACAACCATTTGAGATACTATAATAGGTTTGAGAGGTGGTATATCAGTTTCCATTTCCCCCACGGTTTAGTACAATGCATAATGTGTTCCACGTGTCTCAATTGAAAATGTATGAACCTGATCCTGACCATGTGATCAGATGGGAACATGTTGACCTAAAGACGAATGCTTCATTGGTACATATCTCACTACAGATTAGGGATAGTCAAGAGAACGTATTTCATGAAAGAAAATTATTTTGGAATTTATGGAATCATGGTTAGATTTAGGAAGGGACATTGGGACACACGATGGAAATGAAATAGCAATGGAAAGAACTCTTTCAGGGTGGTGGTGCTTTTCTACTATTTGGCAAGGGAAAGACCAATGGTGGGGAGAATATAGAACCCCTGATTTCTGGTATAAAAACCATTTGTTATGTTTTTAATGTTTATATTGTTTAATGGGGAATGCTGGGAGAGTTTGGTGATTATTATTTGTGCTTCCAGGGATAAAGGGAAGGCCCACAGGTGGCACACGGTTTGTCCAAACCAAGCGACAGCCTAGGAGAAACTATGTGGCTTCAGTCTTTTGAGGTAGAGGATTTATCATGGTCATCACATGGTTAGGTTGACCGTTCAAGGATACCTTGTAAAGGTTTATCCTTAAGGTAGTGGCTAACGGATGGTTAGCTCACGGTTGGCCAAAACGTGTGACTAAACTGTGCGCGGGTAAAAACCACCTCCTTAAATAGTGGATCTAACACGATTTGCCTCTATCCAACTCGTTTTTCCTTCTATGTGGTCTTAAATCATAATTATTCTTCCCCAAAGGTCCAGTAATGTTATATCATCAATCTGAAGGTTATCCAAATGCTTCACTTGGTGATTTGAAGTTGTTTCTTCACAGTAAGTGATCATTCTTCATTGTTCTCATTGTTGTTCATTGTTATACTTATTCTATGCCCTCGGTAACATAGATATATGCATGTTGTGGTTAGATGTGAATTTTTTGATGCCGAATAAGTTTATATTTTTCCTATGTTGGTTTAGGGTATGATATCTAAGGCAGTTTCTAGGAGTTTTAACATAGTTTTGATGTTGTTCTTCATCTGTTTATCATTTTTTCCAAAACACTCATGGTAGGTGGCATCCCTCATGACTCCTCTTTCTAGAATTGATTATATTAGTTTCAAATTAATTGAATTTCATGAACTTGATTATGAAAGTGTTGTTCAAATCATGGTATAAATCATCTTTATTGATGATTTATGTTTTTTTGGTGAAATTGTGAAATTGTGGTGAATTGTTATGTAAAGTGATTTAGTTTCAATATTTTAAAATAGGGAATTTAAATTATGGCCTGGATAGATTTGTGAAATTGTTTTTCAAAAAATGGGTCTTTAATAGAAGGGTATTTTATTGGAATGATTTTGGAATGTTGGTTTTGGTAATGGTATTGGTCATACTTAGTGTGTATTCATATTGATTTTATGAGGGTTTGTTTAAATATGACCTTGTGTTTGGTAACAAAGGTGTAATGAAACATTGGATATAATTACCTTGTGATTAATTGGTTGATTAATGAGAAACTAATCATGAGTATGGAAATATTATCATGATGAATGCATTGTTGGTGTTGTGGATATGTGGAATAGAATGGTTATTCTAAATGGAACTTGTGAAGTGGTTCTAATGCATGGTTTTGTTATTTTTTGAAAAAATAGCTTTTAATAGAAAGTTAGCTGACATGTGACTTTTTTATGTTTGGTTATAACCTATTTTATAACTTTTTTATATTTAGTTATGATATATTTTGTAAATTTTCTTATATAAACTATTTGATATAAATATTGCTTACATTTCTATCTTAGTGGTGTGAGTATAGAAGTCATCAGGGAAACCCTATTGAGTTTTAGTACTCACCCCTGCTTTGGAACATTGGTTCTTTTGCAGATGTCATTCACCAGGACATGGAAAAAGTTAAATTATCACATGTCTTTACTAAAAATTCATGATAATTGAGGTGGTTGGTGAGGTTGGAGCATGAATCTTATGGAACACCCTCCCACCTTTGTCATTTATTGAAAACTTCTACATTTTAGGGATGTCACATAAGTCCAAGTAACACCCTCCCACCTTCTCAATACAATGAAGAGAATGAGGGATTTTACACCAGAGAAAAATCCTAAAAATCCCTCATTATACCAAAAAAAATACTTAACTCCTTAGGTGGAATTAATTAGTTAAATATTTTTCAAAACCTCTATGTACAAAGAATGATAAAAACCTTTCTTGAGAACCACAATTTTTTGTTGAGTGAAATATTTCAAAGAAGTTATGTATAAGTGTTCCTTAAGAGATAAAAGAAGTGTTATTTAATTGAATGTGTTTAATTAAGAAAATGGAACTACTATGCTTAATGAGGTGTGACAGGAACTCAGAAAATGGTGTAGAAAAAGATAATTGATAATGTATAATGTTTGAATTTATTTTTGGTAATATTATTTGAAATCCATTTTTCTAAATTACCAAGCTTAAGTTTAGTCTAATTGGAAATCCAAAATTGTGTATATATTTTTGGTTTTATTTTAAGGAATTTAATCACACCATTTTGAGGAATTTTGGTATATATATAACATGTATTGGTTTTAGATTAATCTGGAGTTTAATTATGAAATATATTAAATATTCATTTCTAATTATGAGTTTTATATTTGGGAATTGCTATAATAAATTCCACACTAAATCTTTATTGTTTTGATTATTTCAGGAGAGTGATATTTGATTTAGAGAATCAAAAGTGGGTATATCTAAAAAACTTGATTATGTAATAATGTTAGACATGTGATAGTGATTATGAAGTTACATATATATAATTACTCAATTTGGCATGAGTTTTGATAAAATATGACTTCCATGTCCTCAATCAATTGTGAGGTGTATAAGAGACCGTTTGAATATTAACCTCACCAAGAGATCTGACTGACCATGCCTTTCTTTGATTGACTACATGAAGTGATTTAATTGATTGTTCCATTAATGGATAACCTATATATTAGCTATGATCAACCATTTAAATAGATCTGGTAATTCATGTATTTACAAGATCGACTATATAGCGAACCTACTTTTCTTACATAACTTATTACGTCATTTTAAAGTAGAAGAACATAAAATCATTACACAACCAGGCTCCAATGTTTTAGTGTCTTAGAAAAATTAGATCCATACATAACTTTTAAAGAATAAAACATAAACATTTATTTAATTTCTTCTTCTCTATCTTGTCATTGGTTGTCATGTTCTCTTTAGTACAAGTAGTCACCTGAGGATATACATCAAATAAAGGGGTGAGTTAGAAGCCCAATAAGAGGATAAATTAAAACATGAATCAATATAACATGGGGTGAGGAAAATAATTATCATCATAACATAGTAATAGGACCATTATCATAAGATGAATCATTAATTAAAGTCTTTGAATGTGGTAATGCATAAAAATCTAACATCTTGTCCTAGTGGTCAACTACCACACATAGTTGTGAAAAAATAGGATCCTTTTTAGGCATATTTCACATTTTTTCATGAGATAAATAACATTACCTATTGAATTGGATATCTATATAATTATGGGAACACCCATCATATCATAACATTTACATTTCTCTATATAATTTTCGGTGCACCCGTTACATCATAGCATTTATATTATCATGAATGTAATACAGAATGCATATCAATCTTGAACATTAAATATCCCTTTGAAAGGAATGGGTTTGATTTCAGAAATAATAAATTAATGAATATACTTATTTTAAGAAAAAATGGAATTATATTCTTGGTATTGGAATAACCAATCATGAGTGAATAAGAAACAATCTCAAGAGACGTAGAAGGTATCGTTTTTTGAAAGAAGACTTCTATTGGTGTAACAACCCGACCCCTAAAGCCTAGAGCCAGTGCATTACTTATTACCATAGTCATGATTAAAAGGAATGAAATCCCAAAGGAACAAATATTTTATTAGTCCTAGAGAAACTATATACATACATGTAACTCATATTACATTGGGAAAGGTAACAAAATACAATACACAACAAAAACTAATAAAAAATGCATCATCGAGAACTCAATAAATTGTCTCCTCCTCATAAACTATTGAAGTTAAACCAATTGAAGGGGTGATATAAAATGATCAGTAAGGGTTACAAGTAGCAGAAGCATGAATCAACAATAACTGAATCACAAACAAATTGGCAAAGTCAATATGGAATGGTGAATAAATGAAAAACACACGCCATTAATAAACTTAGAATGAAACTGCATCCATAGTTTTTGTCATAGTGAAAACATCATGGATAGTAATAACTAAAAATTAATAAAGAGATATGCTTATTAATTGGATGTCAAGTATCTAGCACATGATACCACTATACCATCGAAACGGTTTAAGTCTGTGGGTAGAAACCTATCTAATTTTTTGAAACAAACTCAAAGGGTTTGTCTCAGAATAATTTTTTTTCATGTGCCCCGTTGATGCATCGAGGGGATATACAGGTCCCCAACAATCACTGAATGTACAAAGTATTATTTATATATATATTTCATACAAGTAAAATATGACTCCTCATTATCTGTATGGAGTATAGGATACAAAATCATCAATATTTCTATAGTTAAAACAACATTCCAAATTTACACTACATGTAAAATGGTATAGGGAGTAATAAAATAATCATATACATGAAACCATAATATAGATATATAATATATTTATTATTTGAAACTAAAAATTATCCCAAAGGGTCTGTATGTAGACCACAAAAGAATGATTAGGTTCTCAATACCAAGTATATCACAATGAAATGGAAACCGAAACGAAGTCCCTTACAACATTGTAATTAATTTTGTGAATAATAATCAAGTGAATCACTGAATATAATGAATATAAATAAAATAGTTATATTATATATCAAATGGAAGTAAACATACCCCATATACAAGAGATAAGGGGAAAACAATGGAAATCGCATTGAAATAAATTTGAGTTGAGAAACCCCTTACCTTATGCCCGAATGTGTTCTTCTATTGATATTAAAGACCTGAATAATAAGATTTCGTTTCAATAATTAATAATTAAAAAACCTCTTATACATGTAATTTATTTATTATAACCTTATTAGGTTCATTGATTTCCTTTTGCATCAGCCTAAGAGGTTTACGTTTTTTGTTTAGGAAACATTTTCTTATTTTGTTTTCATGATATGTTTACTTGTATTCATGAATGGAAGTTCATTTGAAATGTGGTAAAACATACATGAATTTTAATATATATTATTATAGAAATATCATTTATATAAATGATCTTATAATTATTTTGGGTTACATACCTTGAGGATGACTTGTTTGATAAAAGATATTGATAAATGCTTGGATTACTTGACAGTTTTGTGCATAATGAACTTGTTTTGTATTATTATTTTATATTATGAGTATTTAAGGATTATAGAACATTTAATATGATTAAATAAATATATTATGATCTGTTTCAAACATAGAAATGTTTTCATGACAAGAATTTAAGAAGGCAATAAAAATTGAGAACCAATCGTCCTTGAATGTGATAAATTAACACTTCTCGGAAGGTGTTTTCATTTTTAGTATAAGAGAAGGGGGGAAAAGAGATATAATGATGAAATATTAAATTAGAATAATAAAATTTTAGTTCATGTAAGTTATTTGAATTATCATATAATTTGGATGAGGTTTTATGAGGGAAAAAAAAGAAAGGAACTCGAAATAAAAGAAAAGTTGAGAAATCCCTCACGAAAATTCGGCAGCCTAACGATGTATCATAAAAAATTCATAAAATATTTTTATGAGATAAAATGGGTTTCTCATAATTATTAAATAATATGGACTTAAATGGGGATATAAAATGACATATCCAAACATAATCCAAATGAAAATATATGGAAAAACCTAAAGTGAAATCTTTAAAAAGAGAAGGGTGGTAAACTCCCTTACCTTGTAGAGTAACTTCCAAAACATGATGGTTGGGACCTTGGGGGCTTGAGGAAAAAAGGGGAGGACTCCTAAGGATGTTAAACTATCCTAGATTATAGGATATTGATTTTGGAATGAAATAAAATGAAGTAATTAGTGGGTATT
The DNA here is from genome assembly GCA_963277665.1 of Viscum album. Taxonomy (NCBI): domain Eukaryota; kingdom Viridiplantae; phylum Streptophyta; class Magnoliopsida; order Santalales; family Viscaceae; genus Viscum; species Viscum album. The sequence goes on from OY728166.1 coordinate 1,482,597,146, forward strand.
TATAGTAAATGAGAGGGAGTTTTTTTATTAATATCAATAGACACAACATTAGTGGTTTTTAAAAAACGATGGGGTTTCCCTTGGTATTATCCAATGGTATTATCCACTCATGAAAAATCATTTCATATTTTACCTTACACAAGTCAACAAGAAATTTTTATTAATTATTACATCATTATGATTTCATTAAACATACAGAAAACTCAAAACTGTATTTTCACTATTCAAGAAAAATTCATGTATTTTAGAAAAATCACAAAAATTAACACAAACCATTTTTCAACGTGTAGAATTCAAAAATGAACTCCATTTGTTGAAATTAATTTTCTAATTATTGTTAATTTAATATTTAAATAAAATCATGATTTATTAAAAAAAATAATTTTAAATCTATAACTCATTTTTTAACACCTCGAAATAATAATCAACATCTTATTACCTTATAAACTTAAGAAAAAAAATTAATAAAATGATTTACTATTCACAAGGGTCCTATTACTATTCATAGTACTATTCATAAGGGTATGTCACTATTCATCAAAAATACTTGATGGTTTTATCAGACTCCAAATCACTTACTGATCATAACCACAGATGATTGTTTTTTGAAATTAAAATCACAGAAGTGGAAGATTTAATTTTAATGAATATGTTATGAATTTCTCCTAAAAATAACCAAGTTTTGTTTCTCATTGGATCAATGCATCATGAAATGTAGTTTATCTAATGAATATAATGTATTTAAGAGAAACATACCATAAAATGTTTTGGGTGTTATATTATTTCCACCTTCTGTAATTTCACCATTGAAAATTTTCATATATAAGGTCCTTCAATAAGATGTGGGTGGTTCTTCTTTATAACATAATAAGGTTCCCACGTTGCTTCCTCCAATTTATGGTTTCTCTGAAGAACATTTACTCAACAATTTTTCAGATTTCTCAATACTTGCTCCCTTGTGTCAAGAATCTCAATAGGCTCTTCATAGTATTAAAAATCATGTTCCAATTTTATTTCTTCATAGGTGTGTACATGCATTGGTACTAGCATATATTTCTTCAACAAAAACACGTGGAACACATTATGAACTTTGGAGAGACTTGGTGGTATTGCTAAATGGTAAGATATAAATACAATTCTTTCCATTATTCTGAACAGTCCGATGTACCTAGGGCTCAATTTCCCTTTCTTACCGAACCTTAAGACACCCTTCTTTTGGGATACTTTTAGAAATACATGATCTCCTAATTGAAATTCCCAATCATTTATTTGGTTGTCTACATAAATCTTTTTCATACTTAGGGTTGCTTTAATGTGGGACTGAATTTTCTTTACCTTTTTATTTGTCTCTTTGATAAGTTATGGGCCTATAAGTTTCTTCTCTCCAACTTCATCCCAATAAGGTAGTGTTTGAATCCTCTTAGCGTATAATGCTTCATATGGGGCCATTTGAATTATAGAATAAAACTATTATTGTAGGAAAATTCCATCAAATAAAAGTATTAATACTGCATACCTTGAAACTCCATAGGCCATGATCTCAACATGTCTTCCAGTGTTTGAATAGTCCTTTCAGACTATCCATCGTGTTAAGGGTGATAAGATGTACTCATATGAAGATTAGTATCCAAAGAATTCTAGAGACTTTTCCACAATTTTGATGTAAACTGAGGATCTCTAGAAGACACAATCAATAGAGGTGTACCATAAAGTCTTACAACTTCATTTATATAAATTTTTTATGGGAACTCATGTGTTAAATACTCTCTTATCACAAAGAAATGTACTTATTTTGTGAGACAATAAAAAAATTACCCATATTGATCCATTCCACCTAGGTTTCCTCAGAAGTCTTATGATGAAATCCATTTAAAGTTTATCCCACATCCACATAGGAATAGTTAGAGGTTTAATGACCCCTTGAGGATGTTGTCTCTTAGCCTTCACATGTTGAAAAATTAAACACATTGACACAAAGTTTGAAATTTATCACTTCATGTTATCCCACCAAAAATGTTCCTTCAAATCTCTATACATCATAGTTCTACCCAGGTGTATAGGGAAATTTAAGCTATGAGCATCATATAATAATTCCATTTTTAGCTCAGGTACAGATGGAATGCATATCCTCTTCCCAAATTTTAGAACTCCATCCACATACCCAAATTCTTCCAATCTTCCATCCTTAACAGCTTTAACATTCTTTTTTAGATTCTCATCATCGAACTAGGAGCTTTTTATCTTCTTTGGAAAAGATGTTTTAGAAATCATTTAAAAGAGGAAAGATTTTTCTCATTCCGTTAAAATTCCCATATCCATCATTAGTAGATCCATGAATAAATGATCTCTCTCAATCCTAATTTTGCGTTATAATCCCATGATATTTCCTTCTTAATGCATCTACCACCTTATTTTCCTTTCCTGGGTGGTAGTGTAATGAAAAATCACAATCTTTGAGTAACTCGAGCCATCTCATTTTCCTAATGGGGAGTTCCTTCTAAGTAAAAATGTATTTAAAACTCTTGTGACCTATATATATATCAAAACTTTCACCATAGAGAAAATTTATCCATATTTTCAAATAAAATATTACAGCAGCTAATTCAAGATGATGAGTTAGGTAATTCTGCTTATGAGTCTTCAACTGCCTTGATAGATAAGGAATAACTTTATCATTTTTCATAAGGATACAACCCAGTCCATTCTGTGAACATTATTGTATATAACAAATCCATTATTTCTATTTAGAAAAGTTAAAATTGGAGCATTTCCCCATCTTCTTTTCAATTATTCAAAGCATTCTGTACAATAGTTATTCCATAAAAACTTAACCCCTTTATGTGTGAACTTGGTTAGCGGGGTATCCAATCTGGAAAAATTATGAACAAAATGCTAATAAAAACCTACTAATCCTATAAAACTATGAACCTTAGTTATGTTCATTGGCATGGGACATTCTTGGATTGAATTTATCTTTTCAAGATCGTCTATGATTCCATCCTTATAGACAATATGGACAAGAAAAGAAACTTATTGAATACAAAATTCAGACATGGTAAACTTCCCCTATAATTCATTTCTTCTAAGAGTTTTCAAAATAATCCACAAGTGATTCTCATGGTCTTCATAGATTTTGGAGTATACCAGGATATCATCAATAAATACCACAAAAAATCCATCATGATATTCCTTAAAAACTCTATTAATTAGATCCATGAAAATAGAGGGTTCAATAGTTAATCCTAAAGGAATTACTGTAAATTTGTAATGCCCATACTAGGTTCAAAATGTTGTGTTTGGAATATCTTCCTTCCTCACAGAGTGATGATGACATTTAGATAGAATGTCAATCTTCAAAAAATATTAGGCCCCACTAATTTCATCAAATAAATCATTAATTCATGGAAGATGATACTTTTTCTTTATTTTTATGGCATTGATTTATCTATAATCAATGAATAGGCTCATAGATCCATCTTTCTTCTTGACAAAAATGATAAGGGCTCCCCCTAGAGAAACACTGGGTTGAATAAATTCATTGTTACTCAAATATTTGAGTTGTTTATTTAACTCCACTAATTCAATAGTGGACATTCTATAGGGAGTATTTGATATAGGTTTTTCACGAGGAATTAAATCAATATAGAACTCTACTTCCCACTCAAGAGGATGTCCAGGTAAATCCTCTGAAAATACATCAATTTATTCTTTCACAATAGGTATGTCTTCAATTTGATGATTTCTTTCCTAACCCATAGACATTGTGTTATCTTCCTCTCCAAGAATTGCATTCAGTAGAGCTACTAGAGATGGATCTAGATAAGAATCATGTGGTGAGGTTTCTACTCTAAATATAAGGTATTCTACACGATTTTAAAAAAATTAACTTCTTTATTCCTGCAATAGATCTTCCCATCATAATTTGACATCCAATTCATACAGAGAATTATATCAAAGTACATCATTAGTATGATGATAAGGTTAGAAACTAAATCTTGTTTATGTTTCATGATGGGAACTGATCGACACATCTTTTTTTAATTGCACATCCCCTAGGAGTTTTGACTAACAACACCTTTATTAAATCAAATTGGACATATTTAAATTTCATAGAAAACTGAGAATATATAGGTGAATGTGATAGTTAAAAATAAAATTAAGCATTGGATATGATTGAGGAAACAACTAAATTACCTTCCCCCACATCATAAGGAACTTCAACCTCTACTATTGTAATTGCATAAGCTTTCCCTTTCTCTCATGGCATTTTTTGAGGCAAGTTTCATTGGATCTTACAACACTCATTCACATAGTGTCCCAATTATCTATAAATTTAGTATTGAAACTCATTGACTTATATATTCTCCTTGAATTTACTAGATCTATGACCCTTTTCTCCACACTTATAGCAACCTCCCATGCCTTTCAAGCATTTCTCGGGATGATTATTTCCACAGTTCTCACGTAATGAAAATTGATTCATTCCCTTCTTCTTTATTGGTGCTTCAGCTTTTCCATAGTTATTAGAATGAATCTTATTATCTTGATTTCCCTAAAATAAATTTGATATAGAAAGATCCTTCTCTATTTTGGTGGCACATAATACAATTTCATCATATGATGTAATTTTTTGAGAAGACAGTGCCCTTCAAAGACTTGACTTAAGACCATCAAATAAATGATCAATCTTAAGTTCTGAATCACGTAATTAATCTTTAGCGAACATGGATAATCCTGAGAAGGTAGCCTCATACTTTGAATCAATATATAATTCCATTTGAATTAGGCAAAGGAATTTCCTCTACATTTCAGTTGGTTTTTAATGAGGTAAATATTTTTCAAATAATATTTCCTTAAAAGTTCTCCATTACATATCTCATATTTCTTATTCTTTAGTGGTATTCTAGATCAAGGACCACCATTGATCAATATCACCCTTGAAGAAATATACATCCAATACTTCCTTTAAATTTTTATTTCATCTTAATTCCAGAAATATCTTTTCAATAGACTTGATCCACTGCTCGGCTACCACTGGATTAGTAGTCCCACTAAAATATTAGGGCTTCTACCACATGAAATGATCCAGTATAGGTGTATCAAGGTTATTCATCATAGCCTGAGTAAGTTGTTCCAATATGTTCATGATCTGATGTGCTCCAACATTGACTGTGTTGACTTTCTCAGTGGGGAATCCATACATTTTATGTAGGTATTTATTCCCCTTCTCCCATTAGGTTCCATCACTAAACAATTGTATAAAATAAATTAGGCCATGGTTTATAATTTATAACAAGAAAACACTTAAGATAATATTAAAATTTATCCATACGTAATCACATAATCATAAAAATTGTTTATATTTACTTCTAAATCCTTCATAATGGTTATTAAAGAAGTTGTGAATTATCCGAAGCATATCCCCAGGGAGTGTTAAACTAGGTGTGCAGTTAGGCCCATTGTCATGTACCAGGATACCTCAGGTCAGGCCTAAAACTCATTGTCAGAGTTTTCACTCCTAGGTAAACCTATGGCTAAACCATGTCCACTTGTAATATCCAGATAGGGAAGTATTTTATAGAAAAATCCATATAGTTTATTCCTTACCAAAATACCAGGATGTTCTTGTATGTTTATCTTCAGAGACTATCTTAGGGGTTTGTTCCCTAATCCGTGTTTTGTAAATCTAGTTTCCATGTTTTCCACTAAACTTCCTTTAATACCAATTGTAACACTATGACCCAAAAAGCCCAAAGTCAGTGCATTACTTATTACATTTGGCATGATTAAACGGAAAAAAATATAGAGGGATTGATTTTTTTAGTATTCTTGGAGAAACTAGATACATACTTGTAACTAATATTACATTTGTAAAGGTAACATAATACAATACATTACAAAAACTAATAAAAAATGCATCCACAAGAACTAAATAAATGGTCTCCTCCTCATAAACTGTTGAAGGTAAACAAATTAAATGTAAATTATCAAATGATCAGTAATGGTTACAAATAGTTCAAGCATGAATCAATAATAATTGAATCATATTTAAATTGGCATAGTCAATATGGCACGGTGAAAAAATAAAAATCACACACCATTAATAAATAGAGAATGAAACTGTATCCATATATTTTGTCATAGTGAAAAACTCATAGATAGTAATAACTGAAAATTAATGAAGATATATGATTATTAATGGGATGACATGTATTTAGCACATGATACCACTATACCATCAAAACAGTTTAGGTATGTGGGTATAATCCCGTCCTATTTTTTGGAAACAAACTCGAAGGGTTTGTCGCCATCTAATTTGTCTCATGAAACCTATTGATTCATCGAGGGGCTATAGCAGGCCTTGCCCATCACTGTAAGTCAAAATAATTCTTTATACATATATTTAATATAAGTACAATATGCCTTCTCAATATCCGTATAGATTATTGGATAATTATTCATCAATATTTCCATAGTTAAAACATCCAAATAAATACCATATGTAAAAGGTTATATGACCTTAGAAAATAATCATATAAATGAAACCATAATATGGATATAGTATATATTTTCAATTTTAAAAGAAAAATGTTCCCAAAGGGGTAGTAGGTACACAACATAAGAATGATTAGGTGCACAATACCAAGTAAATCACAATGAAATGGAAACAAAAACAAGGTCCCTTAAAACATTGTAATCAATAGAGTTAATAATCATCAAGTGAATCACTTAATATCATGAGTATAAATAAAATCATGATATTATATATCATATGGAAGAAAATATACACTACATATAATACATAAGTGGTGAACAATGGAAACTCATGGAAATAAAAGTGAGATGAGAAACCCCTAACCTTATGCCTGAATGTGTTCTTATATATATCTTAAAGACCCAAAAAATCAAATTTATCTTCATTAATTAATAATTCTAGAACCACATACACATTTAATTGATTTATTATAACCATATTAGGTTCATTTAAATACTTTTTTATGGGTTTAATAGGTTCAATTTTATTGTTTTGGATGTATATTCTTCTTTGGTTTTCATGATATATTTACTTATATTCATGAATAGAAGTTCATTTGAAATGTGTTCAAACATAAAAAATTGTTAATATATATTATTATTGAAATTAAAAATATATAAATGATCTTATAATGATTTTGGGTTATATACCATGTGGATGACTTGATTGATAAAAGGTAATGATAAAGGTTTGGATTACTTCGCGGTTTTGTGCATAATGAACTTGTTTTGTGTTATTATTTTATATTATGAGTGTGTAAGGATTCAAACAAAACTAATAAGATGAAATAAATATATTATGATATGGTTCAACCATAAAAATGGTTTCATGAACAGAATTTAGGATGGTAAAAAAAATTGTGAACCCGTTGTCCTTGAATATGATAAATTAACACATCTAGGATGATGTTTTCATTTTTAGAATGAGAGGAGGGGGAAAAGAGAGATGAGGGTGAAAAATTACAATAGAAAAATAAAATTAAAGTTCATGTAATTTACTGTAATTATTATTGAATTTTTATGAGTGGATATGAGGGAAGAAAAAGGAATGAGAGGAACTCGAAATAAAAGGAAAGTTGAGAAATCCCTCATGAAAATTAGGCAGCCTAACGACGTCACTTAAAAATTCATAAAATATATATATGAGAGAAAATAGGATTATAATTATTCTAAAATAATATTAATAGAAATAAGGATTTTTAATGACATATCCCAACTTTATCCAATTTAAAATAAAATGAAAAACCTAAAATGAAAGCTTTAAAAAGAGAATAGTGGTAGATTCCCATTCCTTATAGAGTAACTCCCAAAAAATAAAGGCTGGTACCTTGGGGGATTCAAAAAACCTTGGGGGTAATACTATAGGGAGGTAAAAATACCCGATATTTGAGGATAATATGTTTTGAATGAAAGGAAAAGAAGGAATGATTGGGTATTTGTAGTAAATGAGAGGGAGTTTTTTTATTAATTTCAAAGGACACCTATTTAGTGGTTTTTACAAAACAATGGGCTTGACCGTGGTATTTTACCATGGTATTAGCCACTTAGCTATCCTCAAGTAATATTTTACTATACAAAATTATATCAGCATTTTTTATTAATTATTACATCCTTATAATTCCATTAAACATTCTGAAAACTCAAAACTGTATTTTTACTATTAAAAAAACTAAAGTATTTTAGAAAAATACCGAAAATTCACCCTTACCATTTTTTGATGTGTGTAATTAAAAAATGAACTCCATTTTTTGAAAATAATTTTATAAATATTATTAATTTAAATTTTTAATAAAATAATAATTTATTCATAAGTAACAATTTCTAATCTATAAATAATTTTTTAACACCTCGAAAAATTAATCAACATCAAATTACCTTATAACATTAACAAAATAAAATAATAATATAATTTACTATTCATAAGGGTAATATTAATATTCATTTTAATATACATAATCGTATGTTACTATTCTCCAAAAAACAAGTCGGTTCTATCAGACTCCATATAACTTACTGATCACAACCGTAGATTACTGTTTATTGAAATTCGAAACACAGAAGTGGTAGATTTAAGTTTAGTAGCCAGTTTATGAATTTCACATAAAAATAACCAAGTATTGTTTTATAGTGGCATATTTATTCATACAATATAGGCTATCTAATGAATATTATGTATTTAAGAGAAACATACCATAAATTTTTTGGGGTGTTAAATTTGGAAAACATTTTTTTTGTCATAAAATCAAGTAGAAAACATGTATATCCCAAAAAAGAAAAGGGGATAGTAAGGAAATTAATTTTAAGGACCATTAAATGAATATAAATATGAAAATAGGTTTGAAATAGGGGAAAACCCAATGGGATGGAATTGGGCTTGAGAATTCCCCTAACCTTATGTTTGAATGCTTTATTGACATTAATATTCTATATAATAACATTTTATTGATTAATTAAAAAATAAATAACATTTTATATATTAATTTTATTCATTATGTTTTTATTTAGTTCATTTTTGGGATTTTCCATTAGTTATAGAGTTTAATTTAATCATTGGGGAGTGTTCAGTTTCTTAGTTTTCATGATCGGTTCACTTGTATACATGAATGGATGTTCATGTAAAATGAGGATAAATATAAAAAAACTGTTATTATTTGTTATTAATGATATTAATAATGTTTTAATGGTCTTATAAAGAGTTATTTATATTTTATGAGGATGAAGCATTAGATAAAAGTTATTTATTCTCATTTTTGGTTAATTTTTGTGGTTTTTCGATCACGATGAACTCATTTTGTTTTAAAATTTAATATAATGTATACATGTTTGTTCTAGAGCATAAATAGGGTTCTAAAAAATTACAATATATTTAAACCATTATAATGGTTTTATTAACATCCTTTAAGGTGTTAAAAAAATGAAAGTTCATTGCCAATGATGTTGGTAAATTGACACATCATGGGTGGCGAATTAATTTTTAGAATAAAAGTGAGAGTGTGAGGTGTTTAATGATGGATCTTCCATTATCAAGATATAATTACAGTATTTGTATAGAACTAGAGTTATAATTCCATTTTTATTATGGTCTATAAGTGATTTTATGTGCTTCATAATATATGAAATTACTATAATATGGGATAAATTCAATTGATAAATGTTTGGGTCATTATATTCTTCCCACTTCGGAAATTTCACCCTCCAAATTTTGTTTTAAATAAAAAAGTGTGGGTACATTTCCTTCATCACCATGTCTTGTTCCGAAGATGCTTGTTTATACCTATGGTTAATTCACAACACTTTGACATAGTGAGTTTTATTGTTTCATAGAAACTTATCTCTCAGGTCCAGAATCATTAATGGATTCTCCTCATAGGAGAGATAATTTTCCAGCTATACCACCTATGAGTTCTATACATGTGAGGGATCTAGTATTCACTTCCCTGGGAGTGATATCTGGAATGCATCACAAACTTTATCAATATTTAGTAGATGTTCAAACTGATAATACATAGCTCCTATGTGATCAAGGATCTCTAAGGGGACAATGTACCATGGGTTTAGCTTCCCTTTATTTATAAACCACATGGATCTTTTTCAGGGTGTATTGGAAATAAAAATATTTCTCCAATTTCAATCTCCATGTACCTTCTATGATTGTCAATATATCTATTTTCCCACCTCTAAAAAACATTGATATGTTGATGGATGGCTGGAACCTTCTTTGTCATCTCTTGCACCTAATCTATTCTAAGTAGCTTTGATTCCCTAACTTCATCACAATATGTTGGAGTTCGACATCACTTTCTATATAGATCATCATATGGAGCCATCTAAATACTTTAATTTAATCTATTTTTGCATGAGAACTCAAACAATGGGATATACTTATCCCATCCACCATTAAATTCGAATGAAAAGGATCTTAGTATAGCTTCAAGTGTCTAAATTGTCCTTCCAAATTATCCATCAGTTTTGGTGTGATAGGTCATGATGAAATTTAATTCTATACTCAATGCATGTTGAAGAATCCTCCAAAATTTATATGAGAACCTTGGATCACAATCTGAGATAATTGAGAGTGGAACCGCATACTGTCTCACCACTTCCTTCACATATATCATTGCAAGTTTTTTAAGGGATATATCTTTCGGAATATCGATAAAGTGGTTTTTCTTGGTGATTTGGTCCACCATAACCCATATCACATTATTTTAGTTGGATGTCTTTAGAAGACCCTTGAGTAAGACCGTAGTGACATTCTCTCATTTCCACATGGGTATAGGAAATGGTTGCACCATAACTTTGGACTTATGTCACTCTACATTAACTTTCTGACATATAAAGAACCTATATATATATATTCTACAACATCCTTCTTCATGTTATCCCACCAGAAGTGTTCTTGAATACCACATTACATCTTGGTACTCCCTGGATTGATAGAGAAAGAGTAATGTGCATTTTCCAATATCTTCTTCTATATCACAGGTGATGAAGGCACAAAAATAATCATTCGAAACTGAATCACACCATAAAAATTGGTATTAAACTCTTGAATCATACATTCCTTTACTACATTCACCTTCTTTTGTAACTCTATGTTGGACATTGGGATGTTTTTCCCATGGATCTTCAACTTTTGTGAGGCGTAGTCTATCAAATTATCATTTTCCATGATTATAGAACACAAGATTTTATTTGAAGCATCCATTTATAACACAAAACGATCTCCACATTTTTTTAATGTGAGTATAGGTGTAGTGATCAGCGTATTCTTTATCTTATTAAACATTACATCACATTCTTCAATACTGATATTCTTTACCCCTTTTCCTTATTAACTTAGTTAGTAGGCTTGAAAATCATTATAAATTTCCTAAAAAACATTGGTAGTACATATATAATCTAAGAAAACAATAGATTTCCAAGAAACTAGAGGGTCAGGGTAATACCAAAATAAACGTTTTTTAAAGGTACCCATAAATTCCATCAATTGTGATCACATGTTCCAATAACGTGACTTCCTTCTTCCATAAGTCTCTATTTCTGAACATATCATACAACTTATCCTTCTTAAATGCCTCCAACAAAATCCTAATATGTTCTTCGTGTTCCCCCCTAGTCTTGGATTAGATGATAATATCATCGATAGACACTACAAAAAATTTGTTGAGGTAATGTCAAAATACTCTATTAATGAAATCCATGAAGATTGTGGAGGAATTAGTAAGTCTGAAGGGAATCACCAAAAAAAATAGTGATCATACCTTGTATGAAAGGTGGTCTTCTAAATATATTCCTTCTTCATCTTTAGATATTGATATCTAGAATGGAGATACAAATTTTAGAGGCACTGAGCTCATCATCGAAGATTGTACAAGTCATCAAACCTTGGAAGGGGATACTTGTACTTTATGGTGATCTTTTTGATTTCTTGATAATCAGCACACATCCATATTAATCCATCCATCTTCTTGACTAATAGAACTAGCAAACCCCATGGTGATACACTAGGGTGTATAAACCCTCTATCCAAATTCTATTGTAGCTTCTAATTTTACTCCTCCAATTCAATAAGAGCCATCATATTGGGACACTTTGATATGGGTGTCACTCTATGAATGATTTCTATTTATAACTATACCTCACGATAAGGTGGAATCCTTGGAAACTCTTTAGTAAATAAATCACTTTATTCCCTCAAAATGTGCATTTCCCCTAGGTTGATACCTTCCTTGCACACAACCATTTAAGCATGGTATTCTTATTCATAGGGAATCAGCACCCACTCTATTGAAATATATTCCAAAGTAGATTCATTATATTGGTTTCATTTTTAGAGGATCATGATATAGATGGAATAATAAAAAATATTTCCTTTTCCTGGTAGTTTATATATGTTCTATATAACAAGATCCAATCCATTCTCATTATAGCGTCAAATTACACCAATGGAAGTACCACAAGATTCGCTAGAATAATCTTCCCAAATATTCTAAAAGGAAAAGATTCCAACACTTGGGGTTGAGATTATTGAACCACACAGTGTTTTTACAAATATATATACTTCAATGTTTTGGGGATTTGACTTAATAGTTCTAGAAAATGATCAAGATATAAAGAAATTTTTTTAACTAGAATCAAATTAGACATTTTTCATTCTTGAGTGAATAAGATATATACCTTGTATGATTTCATTTTATTTCACCACTTTAGTAGTAGTGATGGAATAATCCATGCCTTTCTCTTTTGGTTTTGGTGGATCCTAAATGTGATTACCCTCGAGTACTCAAGGTCTAGTTCACTATCATGCATAGTTCCCTTTCTCCCTATAGTTATAGTATTGGACCATGGGTGGTGTTCTCCTTTCCTACACCACATTGTCCTGATTGCACATGTATTTTTTAAATTCATCAGTTTGATGTCCTTCTCTCACACACATGAATAATTTCCATATCTTTTTGTGGATGTTCTCATGATTCTTCTTTCTAGATTTTTGAAATGTGGGTGGTTGAGTTTTCCTTCCACCATTCTTATTAGATCATCCATCTTGAAACTCTATCTTTCATTTATTATCATCATAAAAAAGCGAACATTCTTCAAAATACATATCCTCTTTGGGATAACATCAAAACAATTATTCATAACTCCGAAATACTTGAATTTCTATAGAATTTCAATGTTGTGGATTTAATCCACAAAAGAATATATTAATTTTTTTTATCATTGTTTACAACAAAATATGAAGCATACCTTCCAATTCTTGTGAAAGTTTCTTCATAGGCCATGAAATATAATCATTACTTTCTCTTTAGATCTATGAATTATATCTCCATATTAGTAATAATATTATGAGGGTATTAATTCTTTATAAAAATTATCATAAATTCTTCCCACTCCATCACATCAATTTCGTCCTTTGGTTTGGTGTTCTTAATCAATTCCCACCATTGGTCAACCTCACCATCTAGATGATAAATTGAACGATTCACCTTCTCTGTTTCAAAATAGTTAAGTACAAAAAGATCTTCTCCATTGAGTTGACCTAGTATTTGAAGACTATTGAATTAGAAGATCCAAAAAATTCTGGTGGTCTTTGTTTCATGATGGAATCGATAGAAAGTTTATACCTCTTAGGTGGAGGCATATGTTCCACATTATTCAGGATATTATTCGTAACCAGTGACAACAAGATAAGCATAGTTATGAAATGTTTAACTCCAACCCCAATTATTTGGGGATATAAATTTGGAAATCACTACATTATCTCATACATGGGTTTTTGTATTGGTTTCTCATAGATCCCAAAATTTTCTTAAATAGAAAAGGTTTAAAAAAATATTATTCAACGAGTCATGATAAATAATTTATTCCTTTCATAAATTTAGTCAAAATGAATATATGTTTTTGATCCTTATGTTTAGTATTTTCTAAAACAAATATTATATAAATCTTACCTATACTTAGACTCATACTGATGGTTTTCAATAAGGTTATCTAATATTAATTCCCAAATTAAATAAATCATACTTTCATACCAACTATAGAGACCATAATATTCATACATAACATTTTGAAACATTTTAAAGCCAAATAGAATAAAATCATTACAAAACCAATATCCAAAGGTTTAGTGTCTTGGGGAAATTTGGGAAATACATATATTTTAAAAATAAAACATAAACATTAATTTAATTCCTTCTACTCTAGCTTCTTATTAGTCCTCATGTTCTCCTTAGCACTTGAGGATATACTTTAAAAAAGGGGGTGATATAAGAGCCCCATAAGAACATAGATTATAAAACTAATCATTATAAAATGGGTTTAGAATAATCATTATCATCATAACATAGGTATAAGGTCATAATCATGAGATGAATCAGTAAGTAACAACTTGGATTGTGGCAATGCATAAAAATGAAACATAGTGTCTTAGTGGTCAACTACCACACATAGTTTTAAATAAAGATAGAATAATGTTCACACATATTTCAACTTTTATCACTAGATAAATAACATTACCCAATGAATAATAGTTTTATATAATTTCAGGTCCACAAATCACATCATAACATTTACATTTCACTATATAATTCTGAGTGCACCCATTACATCATAACATTACCCATTGAATTAGAGTTTTATGTCAATATTGAACATAATATAACCCATGGAAAGGAAAGTATTGAAGTTAATAAATCATAAATTCATAAATAAATTTGGTAAAGAAAAAGAGAATCATATTCTTATTATAGAAATCATCAATCTTGAGTGAAGAAGAAATGATCTCATGAGAAGTAAAAGGTGTGTTTTTTTGAAAGAAGAGTTCTTTTGGAAAATATAATGTTTTTTGTAAACTCAACAGGAAATATTTTATATCCTAGAAAAGCAAAGGTTTGAATAATGAAATTAAATTTAATTATCATAAATAAATATAAATACTAAAATTAGTGTGAAATAGGTAAAAACCCAAGGAAACAATGTTAGGTTCGAGAATTTCCCATACCTTATGTCAGAATGATTTCTTCACATTAATATCCATTATAATCACATTATATTCATTATTTCACAAATAGATAACTTTTTATAAATTAATTTTATTCATTATGATTTTATTTAGTGAATTTATGTTTGTTATATGAATTATAGAGTTTAATTTCATCATTTGGGAGTGTTCATTTTCTTAGATTTCATGATTAGTTCTCTTATATACGTGACTGGAAGATTATGTGAAATGCAGATAAATATAAAGTATTTTTATTATATTTTATTAATTATCATATTTAATTTTAAATTATCTTATAATTAATTTTTTAAATGGTATGGGGTTGAATCATTAGATAAAAGTTAATGATGATCGTTTTTGGTTAATTTCGTTAGTTTTTCAACCATAACAAATTCGTTTTGTTTTATCATTTATTATTATGTATATATGTAGTTAAATAACATAATTAGTGTTTAAACATAAATTTTAAAATATTTTTCAACCATTATAAATGTTTTATTGACATTTTTGAAGGAATTAATTGAAAATGAAAGTGCATCACTCACGATGTTGGTAAATTGAAACATCACATGCGACAATTTCATTTTAAGAATAAAATAGATAGATGGAGTAGTTTAATCTTGAATATACCATTAACATGATATAATTACATTATATTTATGTTACTGGAATTATCATCCCAATTTTATTAGGGTGGATGAGGAGAGAGTAAAAATAAGAAAGAACCTGAAATTTTTTGAATGAAAATAAAGAGGAATTTGCCTCTTGAATTTTCCCTCCTAGAGAACCTCCTTAGGGAAATGGTTTTGGTCTTTTCATGAGAAAAGGAGAACCAATAAATGGTTAAGGTACTTGGGAAGAGTATTTTTTAGAATTCATACAAGCCTCAATGCTTTGAAGGGGTGAGGAGAAAAGGTTGTGAGTGTTGGTATTTATGTTGGGGGAGAAGGGTGTTTTCTAATTATTTTAATCATTAGTTTAATATTTTTTCTCAATACTATGAATAGTTTGATAATTATCACCAAATATATTAAAATAAATAAGTATGTTTTGATATTAAGGTAATTACCTCATCCTTACATAAAAAATGAATAAAAAAATCATGTATTTAGCATTTATTAAAAATTATTGTATTATACTATTCATAAAACTTCATGTATTTTAGAAAAATACCAAAAATTCACCCAATTTTTTTTAATATCTAGATTAAAAAAATCAACTACATTTTATGAAAATATCTTCTATATATATGCTATTTAATTTCTAATTAAATTCATCAACTACTTTGAACATATAGATTTTAAAATATGACAGATTTTGTAACACTTTAAAAAATTACTTAAGGCATCACAAATTTATCATAAAATAATAAGACATAAAAATATTAATTTATGAATTAATTTTATGAAAAAAATTATTTTAAATTATTAAATTATTCATTAATAATTTTTAAAACATTTATTTACGTAGACTATGATATAATTATTCCATAATTTAATTTATAATATTTATGAATTTTCATTATATTTTCATGGGCGAGGTTACTATTTAGTTTTTTTGGTTTACTATTCATAAGGTTTATATTAGTATTCCTAAGGTCAAGTTACTATTTAATCGGTATCGGTTCCTTAACATCTAAAAATATTTATTTATTTTTTCATTAATTAATCATTTATAATTTTTTATATGGTATATAAGTGGTTTTATGTGATTTATAATATATGGAATTACTATAAGAAGGTATAAATCCCAATGATAAAATTTGGGTTCATTACAGACTGCATGTTGACTCTGATCGATGGCACGATGAGATTCAATTTATCGCTTGTTCCATCCAATTGACCCCATGAGTCAACCTACCATGAGGATTGATGTACAACAAGATTTTAGAGAGATGGATTTGAAGTACTCATAAACACATCAATAAAAGTATTTGTGTTTCATTTCAACATGTTTATGAACAATAGGTTCATTCCACAAGGATTGAAACATGCACAATATTTCAGTCAACACTCTTGAAGAAAAGGTATGTGTTTTTTTGAGATATGAACATGAGATGTGGAAAGTGATTATTAATATTTAAAAAAATTTGTGGAATTAGGGGTTTAAAATAAAAAGAGAAAATAGGATGTGGGATTTTAAAAATTAAGTCGGAGTTTATGGGAAATGGGGAATGGATTGTGCTTGAATGTTGGAGAGTGTGTTTCTATAGTGGACTTGATTTTTTCTTATTTAATTTAACATTAATTAAAAATGTTTTATTCATATCATTTAACTTTTGATAAACCTTTTATGGAGGGGTAAACTCTGGGTGATCAAATAAGGTAAGGACAACCTTTTTTAATTCTTTAGTCTTTGTTCTTTTAGAAGTAAATGATTTCTATATTATGTTAAACTGGTTTTAATATTTAAATAATAGTTTTTATTATCAAGTATAATTAAATAATGTCTTGATTCAGTTTATTGTAAATTAATTTGGTCAATTATATTTATCTATTCCCATCTAATTTTGGTCAATATAAATTGAAATAGTCTAGATCTGAGTGGTTTAGTGCTTGATAATTATCATCATGCATGGAAGTGGTAGTGAAAAATCATGGATATTTTGAAAAACGAGGCCATATTACGAATTTCCAAAGTCAACTAAGAGGTTCCACTATAAAACTAACACATTTAGAAAGGATTTTATACCAAACTGAGATATTATTTTGGAATATTATACCCATCACCATTCGGTCAAAAGAGAGATAAGATGATCTATGGATTCTCACTATTAACATCTTATCAAAAGAAGATTATAAAACAATGGGACTTGGAAAATATTTCCATATGTTAAAGAGACCCCCTAAACCAGTCACTATTTCAAAATTAGTTATTTTCAAATCCCATTTTTATTAGATTTTTTTTTAAAAAGTACATAATATTAAACCCCTTTTCTCTAATCAACCAATGAAAATATATTTATAGAACACTCCGAATAAAATCTAGATTTACAACTATTCATACAATTAACTAAGGAAATAATAGACTTTTCCACACCCCACAATTTGAATGTGTCAATTTGTTACATTATGATGGTTTCTTAAGTTAGGGTTTCATGTCAAAACCCCATAATGATTCATCATGGAGCCTTAGATTAGGATCCAAAGGGTTGGTCATGATTTTTAGGTTTCATTATAAATATGGGAATTGTGGTGTGAAATATATAGTCATGCAAAAAAGATATCTTAGAGGTAAAAAATGCATTGTGACATCCTACTCCATTCCATAGTAAATCCATGTTTGGATTTTTTAATATTTCAATTGATCTTTTAAAAATATTCGAACAAACCACATTTTTGCACAAAACTACATCCCTCGGTCTACCTGTCCATCCCATTTTCCTCTCCCACTCGTTAATCTCTAAGTTCCTAAAGTGATATCTATTTTTGGATTGATTCATAAAAAAAGAAATATGTTATTAATTAAAATACTAAGGTTTTAAATAGGAGTTTAGAATCTGTTTTTTTATTTAATCACTTTTTATTATAAATCTCAATTTAGGGATTATTTGTCTATTTTCATGATTCCAGACTTAATAGTTGGAATGATGTTATTATGGTGGATGATTTAACAACTATAAACATAAAATAAGTATTATCAATCATACATAACCTTGAAAATGTGTATATATTATCATTATATATGTGTTCCCTTGGTTGGGTTTGAGAATTATACAAAGCTCTTTGGTGAGTCTGTAAGTGGATGATATATTAGGTTAAATCCATCTAAGAGTGAACTGGGTATGTCATTAGTGGTTTGGGAATTTTAAAGACTCTTAGTGTCTCCGTAACCAATGTGTGATAAGTATTTTATCACATAATGGACCCCTATGTGATTTTGTATCATGATATAAATTTCATGTTCTATAGGATTTCCCCTTGAGATTAATTGAAATGGATTCATAGTGGTTGTCCAATGAGGAATAAATAACATGGTGATGAGGCTTGGGAATAGTATGGGAAAGGCTACGGTCAAATCATGAAGACCTTAAAACTCCTTATGTTAGTGGTGTGTAATGATGAGAATGGGCATAGTGAACAATGTTAATCTATTTGGTTGGAATCAATCATGTTATTGTGTTATGAGAAAGACAGACAAAGAGATAGAAATCACTCTCTTGGAGGATGCTTAGTGGAACTTGGTTATGGTAATGAGGGGGAATTGTATGTCTATATTATATGCCACCTCAAGAGCTATATTGAAGTATGTTATGATTATATATCACTAACAAAAATTCCTAGGAGTCTAGGATAGTAAAAAATTGGTGATTATTATGAGTTGTTTTTTGTCCTTTGGGGTGTTATTCTTTGAGGTAAGTCCAACTGGGGAATCACAAAGTCTATATCTAGATATAGTGCATAGGAATGTATTAGAATAGAACTCAGGGCCCAGTGTGATTCACCTTAGGGGGTAGATTGGTTCTAGTTATGTGGAACTGATAGGGGTAGATATTAGTATGTGTTACCTAGGGCCCTATTGGTTGGTTCATGGCTTATGAGAGGATTAGTGAGTTTTGTACACTGATAAAATGTAATGTATAGGTATGTGGATTAAGTATATAATAAGGTTCCAATATCATAAATGGAGCTGTGTAGCTATATTTATGTTTGAGATAGAATTTTTTGGTGACGTTGTCTAGTGTAATGTCCTGGCCCGACTCACCTCTAAGATGGTGGTCGGACTGGGTGGGTGGGGGGGGGGTCACATGACCTCAAGTGCATATCCTCCTATGCTAGAGTATTTCGACTAATAGCGTGGGCCTCAGGAGGTTATTATAGGGAGACTATACCCTATTATCAAAGTTCTACAGTAGTTTTATAGGGTATAAGTAGAAGAAAACAACGAAAGTTGAAAATAAATGAGAGATAGGGTAGTAAAATAAAATAATTAGAAATTTATTTAAAGTGGTAAACACCAATTTATACTATTGAGGAATGCATGACATGGTAATGATATATGATGGAAAGTAGTAAACAATAGAGAATTCTTTACAATATAGTAAAATAATAAAGAAATGACAGTAAATCCCCAAGGGCGATCTCCATGATCATTCCAAACTCCAGCTCGGTCCTTTTTCCTATCTCCCAAGTACAAGCATCATAGAAAATAACCCAGATCCTGCAAATATAAGGTCAACTCGGGTACCAGGGGTACCACAGTAGGCTATGAGATATAAATCTCAGTAGTCCATCACCCATGTTGTCTATCCCAATCACAAAAATGAAATATAAATTAATTAGTGTTCTTTATAAAATTAATTTAGAGTGATAGAAAATTAATAATAGAAACTTGGTTCGAGTTCCTAAATAGATATTTGTCCCATACCACCTATTTCAGACCAAACCAAAAGTCTGTAAATTATAGTTGAGAAGGGAGGAATATATAAACAAGGTCCAGTAGTAGCATGGAAATCCAAGGAAGGAATATCCCCAACCTTTTTATTTAACATGCATTTTGAATCTCATTTAATCACATAATTAAGCTAGTAAGGTAAAGGAAAAATACAAGTTCAATAAAAATAAAAAACAATAAATAAGGATGCATCTCAAGCATTTACATTAAAAACCATAAATTTTAGTGGTGGAGTCTGAGCTCGTCTCTGAGGTATCGCTAAATTACATCCATTCAAAACATCCAATGGAATAGAGATCATCCAAGGTGATCCTATCAAAAGTCCAATTATATCATATGTTATGGTAGATATGAGTTCATCCTCGGTATCGCATGTAAGGGACTGAGTATCAACTGAATAATGGAGTGCCCATCTTACTAACAGGTTCATCCTCAGTTAGCCCTCAGACAAATGATATCATCCAATTTTATGATAGAAATCCTGGGCGATGCCTTGCATAAAGACCCTAAAACATCAATTACCTAGTGTTTTTTGTTCAAATATATAGAGTACAGAGAGTCTAATTGTGGGTTCTTAATACGGGACCCACATTCTCTCCCTGACCCGATTTCATTTCAAACAATAATAGGGAGAAATATCAAAGCGCAGACAAGGTTTGGGGATTAAGAAACATGGAATAAGCCATAAACAATTTCATGTCAACTCATGCAACTCAATTGCACTTTCTAGCAATTTTCACAAGGCATATCATATGGTCAAATCCACTATCAAGGGAATACGAAATAATGAAAATTGCATAATCATGGAATTATACACAAGGAATGTGGAATCAACATTCCTATAACAAATATTTCATCAATGAAATTTCATCATCTCAAGCTATCATGCTTGAACACATGTCACAATCCATCCAAACAACTTAAAAAGGTTTAATCAGGGTCCACTAGAAAGGTATATGGAGTTCATTAATAGTCAAGGTACTCATGTGACTTGAAATGATGTACTTTGTAGGAAAGTCATATTGAATTCAAATAAACCTCAAGTACGACATAGGTAAGAAGACCCACAAATGGGATAAAATATTATGTCCATTCTTTAGGCATTATCAAGAGTGACCCAATTCATAATTCATTTCTCATTAATCAATTTAAGGCATTACTAAGGTGCTACACACAACCCATGGAAATTTTCAATATTTTATAGAAAGGAAACATAGGAAATTTAGGATGGCTCTCCCAAAGGGTTGGATGAGAGGCAATGTGAAGACCCCGAATGGGTTTATCAATAAGAGATGTTCACAATAGACATAATAGATCGAACTAAACAATTTAATACTATTCAAGAAAATTAGTATGGATAAATAATTTATTCACGACATGCCATTCAAAATGAGTCATCTTACTCAAGGTCATCTCACCCAATTCTCCACAACATGGAAAATGTGTTGTAGGGGTTCAAGTGTCAAGGTCACCTCATCCAATGGATATCACTGTCGCATTTAATTGACCCCCTTGAAACCCATTTTATCTTAACTAAAAAATGTTACTCATTAAGTCATGGTATATTCTCAAATGCATGCATGGTAAAATCTAAGCCTAATAAGTCCAAATACCAATGGGTGTCTTTGGTTAAATAAATTAAACAAGGGACAATTTCCACTTCATCTAAAAAAGAAATCCATTTTTTTATTAAAACTGGAATAGGTACTAAACATGCCTTTTATCATCCTCAAATTCAAATAATAAGAGGGGAAAATGAATAAAATCCAGGAAAACCAAATGTATAATTTATACATTTTTAGTTTAAAGTTAGTGAAACTCCATTGGATGGGTTTTATTATAAAATTATGAAATTTATATTCAAGATATCATTTATCAAATTTAACAATTTATTTTGGAATCACACTAAATTTTCATTTAATGTATAAAATATACTACATTAATTAAAATATAATAAAAGTAAAGTAAGACAATTAATTAACATTATCTTTAAATTTAAAGAGCAATGGAAATGGATCCTACCTCAAAGAAGAACAAATTTAATATTTTGAACTTCACATTTTTATCAGTGACCACTCTGATCTTGTCCACACACACAAACATACCTCATATATACACATATATATATCCCTTAATCCAATGCATGTCTTCCCTTCACTATGAGGGAACATTTACATGGATGATATATATATTTACATCATCATCATTTATTTAATTTATTAAAAACAGGAAGGGTTGGAGGCCATAGAGCAAACAAACATGAAGGCCTAAGGGGGTATGAAATAGTGAAGGCTGAGGGCATCCCCTCTAATCAAATTAACCCCCTCGGGTTTAAAGGAATTCCAATTATGGAGGTAGACGCTCTCTAAACCCGAGAAATCCAGAGATGCAAGATGATCCGCAACTTGGTTCCCCTCATGCCAAGTGTGAATGACATTGATGTTATTATTCATACATGACTATATGCGTGTGCGCAATAAAAATTGTCCAAAACCCACTACAATAGATAAAATTACCCTAAAAACATAGCGGTAAGGTTCAACACACCACAACCATATTATTAAGAACCCATAAACACCTTAATACTCTCAAATAAATGGTGTGAAACCAATAAACAGTTCATAACATTACCCCAACTGACATCATCAAGTATTAATGGACCCATATTCCTCACCTTTTATAGTTAATTCTAGAATGCAGACTCATGAGTCCTGAGGGAGCCTTTTCAAACCTTAAAATCAGAAGAAATCACAATAATTGAGTTACCCCTTTCACTAGGGTTTCAGAAGAGTGGAAATACAGGTGACAACCAACCTCAAATTCATTGGAAAATGATAGTAGATGGAGTATAAACAATTACCATGATGATTTTAAATAAAATAATGATGAAAAATTGTGGAATGGAAGAATCATATAGGTGATGTAGAAGCGGGAATCACACCATGGGGTTTGGTGAGGAGGCTTTCCAGGTTGATGGGTGGTTGTGGCCAAGGATGTGCATTATAGGGAGGTTGTAACCAAGGAAGTGTGTGCTGCAAGAGGGGGTTTGACCATAGAGAACTTTCATACAAGGGAGATGAGACCTAGAGAGGTGGGTTTGTTTCCCTCTACGTGGGAGGAGGGGGAAAAGAGCCCATGTCCCTTAAAAAATTTAACTAATATAAAATTAATAATAATAATAATAATAGTAATTTATAATAATAAAAATAAAAATAATAGGATTATTATTATCTTTTAAAATATATATTTTTCATTTCTTTAATTTTCATTTAATTTTATTTAATTTTTCTTCATTCTAAAATTTTTATTTAATTAATTTTTATTAATTATGAAAAACTAATTATAGTGTTCCAAATTCAGGAAAAGCGTTCTGAAATTCAGTTTCAAAAATGGCATATCCAGTAAACTCGAAAAATTTAAATTTCCTAAAAAAATTCAACTATTACAAAATTCGGGACATTACCCCCTTTCCACTCTAGAACTTATCATCCTCTAGAAGCCTTTAGGAACACAAAAACCTCATACAAGCTACAAAGGTCGTGATTTCTGGCACAAATGGTCATGTCGAATCTCCAAACACCAAATGAACATTCATTATTGGTTTAGGCAAGAGGCACTTAAGACATTAAGATCCATTAAATTTCTCATTATCCATCTAAAATATAAATATTCCTCGACTTGAGCCTGTTTAGCTAGAGACTCAATTACATCATCATTTTTTCTCAAAACTGGACAATGGTAGATCCCACATTATAATTTAACGTCAAGAAGACAATTTAAAACAACAGTTCAACCCCTGTCAGAATTGTCTTATAAGAACTCTTATAAAAGTTTTAAAAATTATCCTAACATGATTTTGAAATGGTCTAACTGTTGATCTCTCATCAACCTTAGTTAGAAGGTCGACCCAGATTTTTATGAAAGGCCAAGGCCAACAAATACCACACTCATCTTCACCAGATGATATTCCTTAAAATGGTTATTAATTGACCATTACATCGAGAGGTAAAAAACGTCAAGGAATAATGGATAACCATTCAAGAAGACAGTCTACTTAGAATCCCAACATTTTACATGAAGAGCTGCAATACCTCCTCCAAAAGAATATCTACGATTTAACATGGACACATACACTGAATTACATACACAACCTCTGATGACGTTTCTGAACAAACCACGAAGGAAACTACACATCCATCTTGAAACATCAAAATATAACCACCAAACAAGATCAATAACTTTTAAATATTTAGAACGATGTTATACTAACACTCTGTTAGTGAAACTATATGATTTCGAGATTTGGTACATGCTCATCATTAAGTTGGATACACTAAGAGGATTTAAATTATATACAATCAAACTCCCCCAAACAGGAAAAAATATTCAAACTATAAGTGGTCAAATTGTATTTAAAGAAACCAATTATAATACCTTTACCACCCTAGGTATTACGTAATCATTCAAGCTCAACCACTAATGTCTACCCATGACCAATTTTTTTGCTCAAAGGTTGTATACACTACCAACCACAACAACATCTTTTTGATGAGAAAGCATTGACACGATTTAAAGATCACAAGCCTCGTGGATTTGAATCCATCCCAACCATTCTCTAATTCCTCACTTTGGTTGTGTTGCTTCAACTCAGAAGGTAATGTATTTAACCAAAAAGACATGACACTCCCAGCTTTAAGAGTGTCTAAATCGTAAAATAAAAGAGATAGACTAGCCTAACAAAAGTGCACTATGTCAGAATTGTGATAAATGAGAACATTTAAAGAAATAGAATGAAAATATAAACCAAACCTACTAGAATGTCAAAACACTTGAGTCTTTGGAAGTCATACTGATCATTGGGACATACATGATTTCATTACGTTTAGGTCACTCTACTCCGAAGATGACCTGAGACCATACTCAATAGCATAAGGCAAAACAATCCCACCAAACTCAACCGGTATGTTATGTCATTAAGAACACGATGGTAACCATTTATAATGATTCATACTACCCAAAGATTTTATGAGAAATGAAACATCTTTAATATCGTCCATAGTTTTTCCTAGCTATTGATTTAAGAATGATAATGTTAGTAAAAAAGGATTTTCCTCGATAAAGATATACCAAGTCATCCATCACTAAAGAATGGAAATAGTCAAGTGACCTACAATGTGAATTACCATGCCCAAGGCATGTCTAACTAGATAAAACTGAGAATTGATCGATGATAAATCACATAATCATGCAAAGGAAAACATTAACAACCATATAAAAAAGGGTGTCATTTTAAGAAATCGTATCTGACTAGGGACAAAACATGTTAATGGAACCAAAAGTCATCAAACATAAAACATTATCAAGGATTTTATTTTCTAAGCGTGCTTCCTGCCATGGGATATCCCCTTACGAAGAAAAAGTGTCAAACCTAACACCAGGTCACACTAAAAGAAGTCACCATACTCAAAATATGATCATATAAGGCATTAATAAATGAAAAAACAAATATGGAAAAATCTCACACTTCCCTTCCTAGGATACTCAAAGAATATTTATCTACCATTACACTGGGGTATTAAATAAAGGACACCACTAAAGGTTCCATTTCCAATCCCATTACATTAGAAACCATTTTATAATTCAATATGCATATGTTCAACAATCCCATAAAATGTGTGACCATATACCAATCCATAAAGTTCCCATATACTTTAGAGGAGGAATTTGGATCCCATTTAAATTAAATGAATCCATTTATCCCACAAAATCAATTAAATAAAAAAAATTATTTTATCACAAGAAGATAACAGAATGAACACATGTTGTAGGAACATAATCATGGAATATTAACACCAAAACAGATTATACAAATAGCCATGCTAATAAAAATAATAACATGGCATGAAATTCTATGAACTAAATCATATTTGCTGGAAACCTATGAATGTAGCTATATATCATGTAATATACATGAAATATGAACCTCTATGTTCTTATTATGATGCATTTAATTCTTCTTCCTTGATTTAATAGGCCAAGGGTAAAATAACATAAACTTCAAAAATTAATAAGTAACATACATTACACCAATCAATCAAGGTGAAATCATATCAACTATAATATTGAAAAGCATGAACATCAATTCCCAACTCTGTCCACTTGTTCAATTCTCCTTACATGGGGTGATCATTCCTAGGAAAAAATATTAACCAATTACTTATACAATCATTTTCTCTTGTCTACCAAACCAAAATATTAAGAAAAAATAAAATAAACCCTCTAATACCACTTTGTAACATCCCACCCTGGATCACCACTAAGACGGTGGCCAGGATGGTGGGTTCCATGACCTCATGTTCATCTCCACATATTCCAGAGGCTTCTGACTAGCAGTGAGGGTCTCAGGAGGTGATATTTCGGAGGTTATACCTTCTTATCGGATTTTTATAATGGTATGGAAGAGTATAAGTAGAAGATAACAACATAATTAGTAAATAAATGAAATACCAAGCATCGGAAGAAAATAATTAACAATTTATTAAAAGTGGAAAAAGCTGGTTTATATAATAGATGAATGCAGGACATGGTAATCATAAAAAAAGTAATGCATTAAATAATACCACATTCTTTACAATATAGTAAAATAATAAATAAAAGATAGAAAATCCTCACATGTGATCTCTATGAGAATACCAAGCTCCAGATTGGTCCTTTCCTCCTAACTCCTAGGTACAAGAAATACAAAAAATAACCTAGATCCTACAAATATTAGGTATACTCAATGACCAAGGTTACCCTAATAGGTTGTGAGATATAAATCGTAGTAAGTTGGAACCCATAGTGTCTTTCCCAATCTAGAAAACACAATATATATTAACAACTGTTCCATATAAAATATATGCAGAGTTATAGAAATTTAATAATAGATACCTTGTCCATGTTCCTAAATGGGAAACCATCACATACCATCTGCTTTGTCCTAAACAAGAAGAATAAAAAGTATAGTTGAGCAAGGAAGCATATATAAACAAGGGCCAATAGTAGCATGGAAAACCAATGAAGGCATATCCCCAAGTTTGATCTTTAACGTGGTGTCTAAATACTATGTCATCACATAAGTAATCTAGTAATGTAAGGATTAAAAATCAAGTGAAATCACAATAAATAATAATAAATAAGGATGCATATCATGCATTTACATTAAAAACTGTCAATTTCAGAGGTAGAGTCTGAGCCTTTCCCTGAGTTATCTCTATGGTACATCCATTTAGAATATCCAATTCCACTGAGCTCATCCAAGGAGACCCATTAGAAAGTGAAAGTATTGCTCATGGTATGGTAATTATGAGTCTATCTCAGGTATCACACATAAGAGACTAAGTATCAACCGAGCCTTGGTGTAGCCATATTTTCAATGTGTATGTACTTGGTTACCCATTAGGGAACCGATATGACCCAATAATATAATAGAATGACTAGGGGAGACCTTTCCTAGTGATCCTAAAACTTCACTTCCTTGACAAATAATGTTCTAACCTATCATGTACGGACAGTCTAGCTGTGGGTTCTTAATACAGGACACACATTCTCTCCATAACCCAATTACTTATAAAACAAAAAGTGATCAAAATATCACACAACAAGAAAGGTATGAGGCTTAAGATACATGGAATAATCCTTAAACAAGTGCGTGTAAACACATGAAACTCTATTTAATAAGATAGAAAGTTTGACAAGTCATTTTATATGGGTCAAGACACTATCAAGGAAATAAGCAATAAAGCAACTTTCATAGTCAAGGAATTGTAAAAAAGTCATGTGGCATGTGCCTCGTACCAATTTTTCATCAATGAAATATCACCATCTAAAGCTATCAATCATAAAAAAGTGTTATAATCCATACAAAAAATTTAAAAATCTTGAGAAAGGATCACAAAACATGGAGTAAGGAGTTCATTAATAGGAAAAGTACTCATGTACCATGAAACGAGTAACTTTATATGTATGGAATATTTCATTCAAATAAACTTCAAGTATTCCCTAGGTAGGAGGCACCACTCCTGAGATAAAAATTAAATTCAAGATTTATGGATTATCAAGAGGGACCCAATTCATTATTTAGTTCTAATTAATCAATTTAAGGCATTAATAAGGTGATATACACAACCGATGGGAAAGTTTCACATTTTATATAAAGGAATTTTAGGCCATTTAGGATTGCTCACCCAAAGGGTTGGATGAGAGGAAAGGGGAACAACCTGAATGGGTTTCTCTATAAGATAAGTTCACAGCTGACACAATAGAACCAACAAAACAATTTAATACTAGTCTAGAAAATTACTGTACCAAAATCATTTATTCAAGACATTCCATTTGGTATGATTCATCCAAAACTGGGTCATCCTAGAAAATTCTCCTAAACATGGAAAATGGGTTTTAAAGGTTTTTGTTTCAAGGTCACTCTATCCAATGTATGGCACTATTTCATTTAATTCTTCCCATACAACCACCTTTTATCTTAACCAAAACCTATTATTAATTAATTCATGGTATCTTCTCAAATGACTTTGTGGGGAACTCTAAGCCTAATAAGTCCAAACACCCATGGGGTGTCTTGGGACAAATAAATTATAGAAGGGATAGAGGAAATTTCATCTAAAAAGGAAATTTATTAAGTTATTAAAATAGGATGAGGTCCTAAACATGTCTTTTATCATCCACTACATCAATGCACAAGAAAAAAAAGTAGAAAACTAAGAAAACACCAAAATTATACTTTCCACATTTTTAGTTTGAAGGAAACTCTCCTCCATTGGATGGGTTTTATTATAAAATCATGAAATTTCAATTCATGTAGTCATTTACCTCATCTATCACTTTATTCAAGAATCACACTAAATTCACATTTCATCTATGAACTATAATAAATTAATTAAAATATAAGAAAAGGGAATTAAGGCATTTAATTAATTTCATATTTAAATTTAAAGGGTAAATGAAATGGATCCCACCTCAAAGAAGAACCAATTTTACATTCGTCACGTGACAGATTTATCAGAGACCACCCATAACTACTCCACACACACTCACATACCATCATATATACATATATATATATCCCTTAATCCAATGAATTTGTTCCCTGTTCCATGAGGGAACATGTACATGGAATATATATATATGTATATGTATATGTACATATATATATATATTCATACCTGGCTATATGCATGTGCACCCTCAATATAGGCAAAAAACACAATACAATAATTACATGAAACATAAAAATCGGCGACAAGGTTCGACACACCACATCTAAATTATTCAGAACCCATAAACGATTTTATACTCTCAAATAAATGGTGTGAAACCAATCAATGTACTAGAACCTTACCTTAACTGTTGGTGGAAGTCCAAAAAGGACCCATATGCCTTTCCTTCAGGGGAGGATGCCAGAACATGGACTCACGAGTTCCAAGGGTGACTTCTCATACCCTAAAACTAGAAGAAACCACAAAAATTGAGTTACCCCTTTGACTAGGGTTTCATTCGAGTGGAAATCTCGGTGAAGGGAGACCTCAAAATCACTAGGAAATGAGAAAAGTGGGAGGAGATCATTACCATGAAAATCAGAAGGAGAATTGTGATGAAAAACAGAGGAATCGACAGATCACAGAGGTTCCATAGAAGGGGGCATTGTGCCATGGGGTTTGGAGAGGAGCTATGTCATGCTACATAGAGGTCGTGGCCATGGAGGGGTGTGCACTGGATGATGGGGTTTGGCCATGGAGGGTTCGACCATGGAGATATATCAGAAAAGTAAGAGGAGACCCAGGGACGGGGCTGTGTTGTACGCTATATGGGAGGAGGGGGGAGCGAGTCGATGTCACTTAAAAAAATATTACTAATCTAATATTAATAATAACAATAATCATAATACTAATACTAGTAATTATAATAATAATAACATTAATATTATTGTTTTTATCATTAAAATATTTCATTATTATTTATTTCATTTTTCATTTAATTCCATTTAATTCATTTTCATTCAAAATTGTGGATTTTTTTAATTTAACTTATATTATAAGGACATGTTGTATTATTTAGACTTCAGAAAAAATCATTCAAAATGTAATTTTCAAAAAAATCACATCCTGTAAACCTGGAAAATTTAAATTTCCACAGATTTTTCATTCGGTTTAAAATGTGGGGCATTACATCTTGGGTAAGTTATGTTAAAATTTCATGATCTATCCTCTAGTAGAGAGTAAAGTATGTATTTATGGATAACTAGGAGCTAGATTCTAGGATATTTATCATGGGTACTTCTTGTTCCCTTATCCCATTCATGTTTCGTTATAATTGTTAGAGAGGTTATGTCCAAAATACACTGGTATTGGGGTGTGTAGTTACACCACTGTTGTGCTCATTAATTAGATGTTTTTGGAGGATCATGGGAAGAGTGAAATGATCCCTAATTTTTTAACTACAAAAGTATGACTATGCTCTTCCATTATAAGATACATTTTAAACACATTATATTCTGTATAATTTGGGAGTTTAGGAAGGGTATTCCCATGGGGCCCATAAGATCTGGGTGTGATGTTTACACCAACTAGTTTCTTTTCATTCCTATGTATCGGATAGTTCATCTAGAGAAGATCTTCACTCGCACTATTTACCCATGTCTAGCTATTTTATGACTTTTTGTAATGGATTTACTATGTGATGTGGTATTTTAAACCTGGTTTTAGATATTTTGTGCCTCTTTGTTGTGGGTTTTCTAGAAGATAATGTACATGTATACCTATATCTAGCTAGGTTACACCTTTTCCTAATGTATTTTCTATGATATTTGGTATTCTTATACCTAGGAATTTATTTATCATGTTATTCTTCAATGGTATTCCTCATTGTGTGGGTTTTAATGTTATTCCTTCTTGCGATTCATTTACTATTCTTTTAGTTAAGTCATACGTGATTACTAGAATTATATAAATCATGTGGGATTGGGTATCGTGTTTCCACGGTTATCACTTGATGACTTGATATGTTTTTTTTTAATTTCTTTTTTATTTTACTATATATATATACATTGTATATGATAGTGTACATATAGAACACATTAGTGGATCCCTAATAGGTTAAATTCTCACCCAAAACACGGGAAATCCATTGCATGTAAAAACATATGTCAAAAATTCATGTAGTGGGTTGTATATGGGATCTAGCTTGAGTAATTTGATTACATGTTTGTAGACATGTTCAAAGAGGTAATCAGGTGTTACAGCTATGTTTACACTTGTTTTTTATTTATTGTTTATTTTTTAATTGTTTATCATGGTGTCTACCTCTTGATGCATAAAAGTTTATTCAGAATTGGTGTTAATGATTCTTAACATATTTTTTATTTGTTATTACTAGTTTTCCTTTAGATTTTACTCATTATTATTACTCTAATATTAAGAAATTATTATATTGTTTATCAATTATTATATGTTATGGTATTAATAGTATAATTTCCCCACATAAGTTATATAATCTCACCTCTAGTTAGAAGCCTCTAGTATAAGGGGAGGTACGCCTACTATCTTTTGGAGCACATGGTCCATATTCCATTCAGGTTGGTATAGTTTTAGGCATTAAAAAATGATTTCATATATTTTAATAGTTAAATTTTAATTTTGATATTGTGTTTAGAGGTCGGTTGTTTACTGGATCTTAGGATAAACTGTATGCATGGGAATATTTATCATCTATCTACAGATTGTCCAATTTACCACGGTTACATGATTTTTTATCATTGATATTCAGAGCTATGATTAAGATTTATATTATAGTATTATTTTTTGAGATGGTTATTTATTGTTTTACTCTTGGTTAAAGGTTAAAAAATGTGGGTTTTATTTCACATTTTTAGGAACATAGGTATCCTTCACATGTGAATGAATTATTTTAGATTTGAAATTGTTTTCTAAAATAGGTAAATGTTTTGGTAATATGATGTTTTAATAAATACACTTTTTATAAAATGTTTTACGAGAGTAGTTAAAAATATTTAAGGTGTTAAGAAGAAGTTATATGCTATTTTCAAAAATAATTTATTGGTGGAAGCATAAAAAAATGAAACCACTATGGTGATTTCATATGTTTCTTATGTGATGTTATTTCATTTTTTATCATGGTAGATGAAAACCATAAAAGATGTAGTTCTAGGTATAATTATCATTGTGTAGGTCCCTATATATGAGCGCCCTTGTATTGGATTTTTCTTGTTTTAGAGGTTCTCATAAATTGGAGGTACAAGTGTGGATAAAGATGATTTTTGTGACGCCACATTAGTATAGTGATATTGAAGTAATAAATATTGAGTTGGGATTTTAATAGAGGTGATGTTAGTATCTGTATCAATTAGATTATGGGTTATAGGCTATTGGTGAGTGGTGTAATTGGACCTTACATTCCTGAGATGAAGGTGAATGGGTTTTTCCTCCTTTCCATGATGGCAAGAAGGTAATTTTTGAATTGGGTGCTTAGGGAATGGGGTAGTGTGACATAGGTTAAGATAAGTGATGATATATTCATTATATGTTGGAAAGATACTTGAAGGAAATGAGACCTAGTGATCATGTTTTATGAGACATAATAATAGTTTTGTTATAAAAAATGATTTATTGGTGCTTAAAGAGAGATATATTCAGTTTAAGGAAATGAATAAAGTGTATTGTTTTCTCTTTTAGTTTTTATTTTGAAACAAAATAAGAGTTTGGATCAGGTTAAATCTATTGATACCGCTTGAAGAACATTTATCTATGTGAGGAACAATGAGTTTACTGATTTGATGTAACATGTTTAGAAAATCATGATGTAGAATGCTAATGGTCTATACCAATTATTGTTTAGGGAACCATGGGATCAAGGATGGTTGATGGTATACATTTATTTGGATGGGTCATTAGAAATTATCAGCAAGTGAGTATGTTGGAATTTTTTAGTAATGCTCGACATGTAGTCCCAAATAAATCTTTAAGTGTGTATAGGGGAATGTATTTAATGGGTATTTACTAGTGGAACCACCATAAAATTTAGAATGTTCTAAATCAGAAAAATTATATGTGGTGGGTTCATGGAGAGAGATAGTAGTGTTTTACTTGTGTTCTCATGGAAATATTTTTAAGTCATTGGGGGATTACATGATTTCTTTGAAGTGATTGTAAGAGAGTATTATTAGGTATAACTAAATGATGCAGGGAATATCTCTACTATAATAACCTAGGATATTGGTAGAACATGTTAGGCTATCCATGGGATATGTTTTGTGTAGAACTATGTTTCCTTATGGATATTAAGATATATTTTTTGGGGACCAATGGAATAATTTTGATTGGTTGCAAGGGTTATGTCTAGAGTACCCATAATAGATTGAGTGGATCACAAATCAAAACTGAAGAACTAGGGTTTGATATATAAGTATATAGATATTAAGGGAATATAATTTCATAATACCTAAAAGTATGACTTGTGGGTCAATGTTGATAGGGTTTTGATGAGAAATTATCTTACAAGGTATCATTGTAATCGGACATTGGTTTTCAAGTGAGGTCATCTCTATCAGATGATGGTATGGGAAATTTTATGTTTGGGAGTGTCCTACCAATATTTGGAGAGTGGAATTGTAATACTATGTTACTTTAAAATGAATTTTTATTGTAAATAAATACTATGTTGGATATCTTGTCCAAAATTTAACATATAGCTTAAAAGAATAAAAGATACACTATGGAAATATTATTATTTCAATATAACTTTTAAAATTGGGCATTTTGTTTTGTGAGTATAAATAAGAGTAACATAATTATGAAATATTTTTGGAAACTTTTTCCAGATTTAAATTTATTGAATAATTCCTACAAAATAAATACTCAACATTGAATGATAATAATTAAATCACATAAGTTTATGAACTTTAAAATATTAAATGGGTCATCTTTTAACAAAAGATGATTTTCCCTATGTTTTATATTTTTCATTTAAACAATTTTTTTTGAATTAATATATTTTATAATTTTAATTTTATGAGATGAAA
Source organism: Viscum album (assembly GCA_963277665.1). Classification (NCBI taxonomy): domain Eukaryota; kingdom Viridiplantae; phylum Streptophyta; class Magnoliopsida; order Santalales; family Viscaceae; genus Viscum; species Viscum album. Next base: position 1,482,631,666 of record OY728166.1, read on the forward strand.
TAAATTTTTTCATTCATTGTATCGAAATTTGTTCTGGGAATAATTTTGGGTTTTTTTTAAAAAAAATAGATAATTTTTGGGTTAATAGAGAAAAATACCAATTTTAAAAATAATATCACTTTTAGGAAAATATCATGAAATAAGAATGAGATTAATTTTTATGAAACCTTTTATATTGAAAAATATATTATGAATATAGAAATTAATGTTTGATATTTTGGAGATCTAAGTAATATTTTATTCAAAATAAAAACTATTTTTGATACTAATATTATAATAACAATTTCATAATGTACCTTTCTGTTATTTGAATTGGTTATAAAGAAAAATAATTCTACTTTTATTCAAAATAATCAAATCAAATCAATGATAATCAGTAATTTTACATAATTTTGGTATAATATTATTTTTTTCTTAAAATAAGCATTTTTCTTCAATGGGATTACATTTAATTTTGTGAACTTATATTAAAATTTATTTTTTCAAATCCTAAAACTGAGATCATAGGAACAATATACCTTATTTATTTTCATCGTTCTCTAGTTTTATAATGATGTCTATTTTAGTTTTTTTCATAATAAATATGAACTTTGTTAAAACTTTATCACCGCAGTAAAGGGTGAAATAGGTTAATTGGGGTTAAAATTCTAGGATAATGTCTCAAAATATCTCAAACAGCTTCTAAAATTATATTTTATGATATTATTTTTACCAAAATAATTATATTCTTCAGTATATATCAATATGGTTCCATTATCCATTGATAATTTCCTTTATATTATTTTAAGAATTGAATAAGTACAAAATGTCACTATTAATTTTAATATCTCTAATATGTTTTCCAAGGAATAATTTTTTTATTAATTATTCTAAATGTTTATTTGGAATATGAAAAATATTTTTATTAAATTAATTAATTAATTTTTTTTAATTACCTAAAATGCATATGCATCGCTAATACAACGTTGATGTCAGAGGGAAAAAAATAAATATAAGTTGTTTTAAAATATTAAAATTGATGTGTCTTGCATAAGCTAAATAATTTCATGATTTTTATATATCAAAATTAAAGTTGAGTAATGTTTTAAATATAAAAAATCGTGCACCATAGTAATATTAATGTTTTTAAAGTCAAATTATTTTAATAGTCAAAAAAATTATTTAAGGATATTTTATGATAAAAATTATTTAGTAATATTATTACAAAATTCCTAAATAATATTCTCAGTTGTAAAATTAATGTAATATTGTTTATCATATCAATTATTTTCCACTTATTAGCCTCCTTCCATTTTAGAATGACATTATTGACCCTTAAAGACTATTTATCTTGTTTATTCAGTAAAGTTTGAAAGCAATAATGTGGTGTTAAACTAAAGAAATAAGGGAAAAAATCTTAAAAACGTATCTAATTACAATTGGTTGAATTTATTTAGAACATATACCAAGGTAACTTTAAAATAGATAATTATAATTTAATTTACAACTAATGTTATTATATATAATGTTAAAATTTTGAATAATTACAAGTGTGCCGTGCCACTAACATAAAAAAGGGAACCGACTCTCCTATATTCTTCACACATTATTAAGAAAATTATATTGAAAATATTAAGAAAAAATCAATTATAAAGTTCTATATAAACATTCATGTGATTCCGGGCATCTTAAAAGACCAGCCCAAGGGTCCTCAAGAAGATATCTAAAGGAGGTTTTTCAGAGAAGAGTTAATCATTTTGGCCGAATACTTTTATGTTTATTTATTTTTCAACCTCCTCTAATTTTTACAACCATATTAACATAGAAAAATTAGTAACATTATATTATTTAAATGTTATTATATTAATATTTTAACTATTATCTATTTATTATATGACCCAATATAAAATCAAAATGTCATCGTGCATACATGTGGACTACTGTCACCATAATCGATATATTCTATTTTTCGTCACTACCTATAATATATGGTTATATATTTTTATTTTAAGAAGATATATGATATTTATGATATTATAATAATTTTTTTAAGAGAAATTTTTATTTATCTTTCTTTAATTCAAATCATTATAAAATGAAATCATCACTCGTTCTTGTGTATAGACAACCGTCTCCATGAAGTAGTGTAATTAATTTTTCATCACCAAACTATATGAATAGTAATAATAGTAAATATAATAAAAAAATATTACTATTACAAAATGAATAATATTTTTTATATTTTTAATCCATGAGCATGGATAATGGACAACAACTACCAAACCAAAACATTTATTAAAAAAATGAAATATAAACACCTTGAAGTATGAATTTATGTGGAATTATTAATCAAAGAGTCATTGGAAATTATATGTAGGTAATATATGGTAAGATAATTATAAATATGGTTATGGTATATATTTTTAATAAATCTAAATTTATTATACAGTATTTTAATATCATGTATGATGGATTTTATAACTATAGGTAAAGGGTTCTCTTCTAACTTTTATTTCTGTGACACAAAAGTCACATTCACCACATATTTCATTTCATGTAGTGTATATAATGTACATGATTTTTTTTGTTTATTGAATGAGGAATTATTATTTTAAAAATCCATATATGGATATCCCTTTCTTGAGATTTTGATTCATTTATTACCAAAGTGGTAAGGGTTTAGGTTGTAATCATATTTTTAATAGGGCTTTTTTATTATTTAATCTCTTTTAAAGAAATTATATGAAATTTATCTCTTAAACTCCCTATATTGTCTTATCATTTATTTATTAATACTTTTTTCATATTTTATTCTCATTCCCAGTCTATGGTATATAAATAAATATGTAAAATTATTGAAATAAAATCAAACCATATTTCCTCTTTGGTCGACGAACGTTTTCTTCCATTTCCATGTTAGTAAATTTTTTATGGATGTTTTTACCTATTATTAAATTTTTTAAAAGGCCCTTTTTATTACCACTAACATTTTTTAAAATTATTAAAATGATTCATTTCAAAGGGTTTCATATGAATCACATTTTACTTTTTAAAAATGTTTAAAAAGAATATTTTATTTTTACGTATATATCAAAAACAATGTTTTACATCTTCATTACCATTTATTGATTTGAATAATAAATATCAATATTTCAAGATTATTTGAAAATAAAATATTTTTCTCTCCATTCAAGGATTTTTTGTTTTAAATATCATCTAAAGAATGATATTATTCTCTTATTTCCAAATAATTGCTTGAATTTTCTTTTAAAGGTATTTATCATTTACGTAAACATATATTGATGTATATGTCACTATAGATGTGATTTTATTATACCATAAACCTTATATATTTCGATAAATTATGATGGTGTTGTTTTAAGGATGATTTTAGGAAACCCATTTCATTCCCATGGGTTAATTATTCTTGGATGAAATAGTGAATGTTTTTATGATCCTGTGGAACACATATATATGGTTTCATTATATAAATGGTTGGATAAAAATTATATATCCCTGTAATGAATTAGGTAATGAACAATATATAATAGTATTAAATGAAAGATGATGGGGATTAAATCCATTAATTTAATTAAAATATGATTAGTATTGAACCCATTCCATAAATTTAAAGCAATTACTGATCGAAACCAATCCAATGTGTGAATTGTTATAATATGGGAAGATGGTATTAGTAGTAAGCATTGAATAATGAAATTATTTTCTATTATTATTATTTTGCACCAATTCTTTTAACATGTATGATTATTATGATATGCTCTCGTGGATAATGATTGATTAATGATAATTCATCACTCTTATGACTCAAGTAATTTCAAATACTGGAGATTTATTCAATGACTAATGATCTAGGATTTAAGACTTATTTTATATTATCTATATAATCTATGGTCAGGCACTCATACCCTTTTCCATATATTATGCTTGGATATGAGAATCAATTAATATCTCCCATGTTTACCCTTACCGAGCATCTGGGCTCATGCTTTCTTATATTTTAATTTCCTGAGGTTATGAAGAATGATATAGTGTCATATTTCACTATAAGTGTATAATGTGTGTATAATTGTTTTGCGAGAAATTAATGTATTCATATAGAATAATAAAATCTAGGTATACTTGGAAATTCCCATTTAATGAAAAATAAATGGGTTTGGTTGTGAAAAGGGTTTTTTCAAAATTATGCAAAATGATAAACCTAAAAGGTCATAGGTATTAATGTGAATCAATATTGGATATTAATATTATATCTATGTATAGTTAATACTGGGTATCTTTATTTAGTATCAAATACAATATGTAACAATTATATTTTTAGCTCAAAATATTGTTGTATGGGTTTCTGGATATCTTTGACCCTTATGGAAGGTGGTGGTTCCACGGTCAAGGTATTTGTATATTTCCCAATCAGATAGATAGCTGATAAACTTGGGGCTATTTTGGGAAAGAGGTATGGTGAATCATATTTTGTTTTAGGGATATACTATATTTTGGGATTCATCTGTAGTGGGTGGTACAATTAGTGTGCTTGGTAGCTGATGATGAGTATGATTGGATGAATGGGTTGGGTGGATCTCTAGTGTTTCCATGATGTAATTCATGTTATGGAAATTCATTGTGTATTAATAGTTATTATCATAGAAGGTTAGTGTGATTTATAAGAAAGTAAATGTGTAGAAGAGTTGGTTTGTTATTTACATTAACAATTTTTTATGGTATTGTGGTTTTGGTATAAATTATTTCTTCTGGAAGATGATGTATATGAACGAAATTATAGACAATATGATTACTATTCAAACCCAATTATTCCAAGAGTTGGAATGTGTGTATTTTAATTTTAATCAATATATAATTAGGAACAAGTAATGGGGTTACATTGTGAAATATTATTTGAGAATCTATATATCATCATAGATTATTATTGAGAGAAATAAACCCCACTATAGGTATAATATAATAATCTATATCATAATGGGTTGGAAAATTCACAGTCAATTTTAATTTTCATTTCATTAGTATGGGTATTTTTTATAATTTGTATTCAAATTTTAATTTTGGGAGTTATAAAAACACTAGGATATATTTTTAAACATGTTTAGATGGATTTATGGAATTCAATGGTTTGGGGGGAATGTTATTGGAGTTAGTCATGGTGTAGGTTAGGAATTCTAATACAGGTGGTAGTACACATTCCAACAAAGTATGTTATGGTATGGAATATAGGCTATCAAAAAAGTATGTTAAGGAAATGTTATATGTTTCATGTTTCAATGAATGGGTTTCCCTGTAAAGGGTGATAGGGGGAATATATCACACCATAAACTAAGTAGGTTTCATCATGGATCTTTATATCACACCATAGATTCATAATCATGATTTTATGTGTTAATATATAGATTTTTGTTATAGAGTAAACCACATAATCATGTTAAAATTTGTTCCCATATGGTCTCTTTCATTGTGATCCCCAAGGCCACACCACAATGGAACCCTATAAGGGTTTTTAATATTTACATTAATATTTTGAAATGACCCTCTCCATATTTTGGTATAATGACTACATCCCCCAGATCTCCCTCTCTTTATCAATTTTCCCCTCCCCCAATTTACTCTCAAAGATCCCATATGGTTAATTCTTATATGACCAATGCATAATCTAAATAAGGATGTTCCTTTCAGTATGGTAAATGTAATCCCTTTAACCACTTTCCCTGATTTTTTTTATTTCACTACAATTTTGACATGAACCTCATTTTAGGTCTCCCTTATCTAATGTATTGATTTTAGGTGAATGGGGTCGAATAAAGATTTATTATCATATGAGTTAAATCATAGGTCATTTTGGTAGGTTGTCTATTTTTTACCTAACCATAGGCATCTCTATTTATGTGAATTACATGTGTCTTACCACATGTTCAGTTTTTGGTAATTCTAAAAAGGGGATATGTGAGTTATAAAGGATGTGATGGGGTGGGGGTAAATACTTCTAGTATAAAAATGGTTGTTTTGTGCAAGGTATATAAATTTTAGAGATGTATTGTGCTCTGACCCAAGTCACAATGATGGTTCACTGAGAGGTGGGTGAATCACTAAAAAAAATTACCACTTTATTTTTCAGGGTTTCATCTAAAATAATGTGTCATCACTTTCTATAGTGAATAATCACACTGATGATCTTCTTGAATTCTAAGGAATGAAAACAAAAAAAACCCTTATATACAAATTTCACTACTCAAAAATTATTATATTCATCCTTGGTATGATCTATAACTGCCCTAGGCCATATATTCTACTAGAATCATGATTATGTATACAATGGATGGGGTTTATCCTAGAACTCATATTATAAGAATAAAAAACAATCTACCATCACAATAAGAAAGGATTATAGCTTGATAAAATTTGGTAGAGTTGTATCCATTCCTTTAATGGGATAAGTATTTTCCACTTTATTCTGTATATTCATCATCCAAAAATGTATAGTTATGATTCACATTTTAATGGAAAAGAATAGGTGTAAAATTCAATCTTCCTCAACACACAATAAATTTTTAATGATCACACATGAAGAAAGTGCATGATTTAAATTTTATTCTTATTATTTTTCATCTAATGGTTCCTCTTTTTTTCAAAAATCTTTATTTATTAACTTATAAAATACCCATGTTCAAAATTAACATGAACATACAAATATAATTATTCATTTTTAAATTATAATTTCAAATTCACATTCAAATGTGAATTTCAAATTCTAATTAGAAGTCACATCTTTCTTCAAATATGTATTAACTTCTCCTAATTTTTTTGAGACATTGGATCATTCAATAACTCAAACTACCCATTGATATACTTAGTTAATTTATATATTAAGTATAATTACACCTAAATTCATCAAATAATACACCTCATCAAATCCACATTAAATCGCTAACTCTTAACTAACCACAACCTATTCAACTTTACCACTACGTGTTGTGCACCAACTTACTTCAAACTTTCAAAAATACTATAAAAACATTCCCAAATTACTTATGATGTTGCATATCCCCTCTTAAATATTTTAGATTAGGATTATCTTCTCACACCATTGAATTATCAATGATATGAACTCCCAGTTTTGAACTTCACATAACACCCAATTTGTTTCACTTCCATGGGAACAAGAATCCTCAATGATTCGTAGACTTATAAAAAACACTAAACAATAACCACAATGTGTTAAAAACCATTTTTGTACCCATACATAATTGTCACCATTTTTACTAACTATTTCACTATTCATTTTTTCATAATCTATATTTATCACATGGACACCACTTCTCCTCAAAGTTAATCATACGAAGGTCAATCATTTATGAGACATTGTTTTATTATATTCTTTATAATAAATCATATGTGAGCCTCTATGGATTTAAAAATGGTGTGTGTGAGACTATTAATTTCACACATGATAATTTATCAATATAAATTCATCAAAACATTTATTTTAAAGGAGATCTAACTATTTTATGACTATAAAAGGTACTTCACTACAACATGATATTGGTGAGTCTTCCTCTTCTAAAAATGGATTACACTAATTATTTGTTCTTGAGAATCCATTTAATTTCACTCCCAGACCAACTCCATGGATTCCTTTTCTCTATCGATGAGGTATTGAGGTCAATTATTCTTCAATCATCTTCAAATACCATTCTTTAATATAAAAATTCCTTCAATGTTCTTCCAATCATGATAAAACCATAGAGAAAAAATCACCTCAAATGAAATATCATGTAATAATTGATTATTATCCAAATTTATTTTTTGACCAAAAAATAAACCACATGAACCATATTCACGTCATCAATTCTCAAATTTAACATATATAGATTCTATACTAAGAAATACACCATTAGTTCATAAAAAACTCACCAAGGCAATGAACAATTTTATTATCCCAATTGTCTTCATTATTGGTCCTAAAAAACTCCCCCTTTTTATTCTATTATTAAACATTAAAGATTAATCACACGTTAAATTAAGAAAACTACATAATGAATCATCATTCAACAAATATATGGTTTCATCAAAAAATTTATTATAATAAGTAATAAATTTTTAAAGTAATTTTATTAATTACCTTAAATTTACTCATATACACTTCTTCTTAAAACCTAGAACCAACTGATATCTACTTCTTAAAAAAAATATTATTCTACTACACAGCTGATCCTTTTTGTAATTATTCCTTATGAAAATTCTAAAAACATTTTTTTAATAGTTCCTAAATCAAACACACACAAAATAACATCATTTATTACCAATTTAAAAATAATCCTCCTATAAATTTACTCTATATTATTTAAATTTGTATTCTTTGAATTTATGTTGTTATTCTCCACATTTGAAAAAACCAATGATAAGAAGTGAAGGGACAGACTCACAATACCAAATAATTTGATAAGTGAAGGCTGAGATTTATTATTCAACATACATGGATTGGTATTTAGATCTTAAATTTTTAATAAAAACTTTAATAATCCAAATTCCTCATTAACTCACATTTATAGATTAGGATTACTCATCTTCATCTTTACTTCAGTACTATGAAATTATAAAAACCTTTTATTCATGATACTCTCTACATAATATTATTTCTCATAATATTCAAATTACTTTTCTAAAATTATATTACCTTATTCTTATGTATTTATATGATCTCATATTATTGGGATCATTATTTCAACCTTTTTAAATATTATAGTTATTTTTACACTAAATTTCATGTCAATACCTTCAATGGCTACTCAAAAACTTCCTTGGACATATTGTATGGAATATTATTCTCTACAACATTCTTCATCTTATCTCATATCTAAAATCATGTTACATCATTTTATTAGATGTGATGAACTTTTATCATCCTAAAAAATCGTCAAATATATGACTTAATTTATCACATCTCCCACACACTTCACTCATATATTAAAAATAGTTATGCAACTTCAGACTTTTTTATTGAATAACATTTTTATTAATGTTTTTTAAAAAGGGTTGTCACCCCATATTTGTGTTCCTCCTATATATCTTAAAAAAGTTTAATTTTATTCCCCTAAACAAAAAATATCTCACCATATTCCATTTCCCCCATAGAACCAGTAGTGATAATAAAAGGCCATTCTTCCTATGAAACTATGGATTTATCTAGAAGTAGTACTTTTACAAAAGTCATAATTTTCTAATCCTTATTTAACATAATTTTATAAAAAAATAATCTAGGATACTATGAATATATTTCTTTTTATATTAAATTTTTTGTTGATCGATTTTATTGACTCATAATTTCATATTTTTTACAAACCACTACATTCCATAAGAAACCATATTCTATGTTATATTCTCTTATGAGATTGTGTTCATTATTCTCAATTTTTTTATGATTAAACATTTCCTCTAGTGATTAAATTATCTTTATAAATCATTTTTTGAATTTGTTTAATTAAAATAATCTTTGATTCTTAGTTCATCCATGACACACTTATCTATCTTCAATAAATCTCCCAATTTATAATTGGAATTAGATAAATCCTAATTAAAATTTTTATGTAATTACCATTCTATAAAAAGTCTATATTAAGATATTAAATATATTTGTCCCATATAAAACTCATCCGTTTAAAATATTAAAATTTCATACACTCCTTGGTAACTGATTCCCTTACATCCTCAACACTTAAGAGAAACTGAGCTTTCTTTATCTTGAAATCACCCTTACCCAATTCAATATTATTTCATATATTATTCATTCTCAAATTTTTTATTTCTTAAAACATAAAACATGGATATGGTATTATTTATATTATCTCTAACATAAAATATATTTAAAATTCATCAAACTCTTCACCACTACTTGGAAAAACCACATCCTATTTGTGTATATTTCACTACTTAAATCCTTCGAATACATTATGATAGGAAATATATTCTCGCATATACAACCTGAGGGACAAAAAATCTCACATCCACCAATTTATTTTTCATATTTATTAGTTAAAAAACTCATTATTTTAGTAACATAAGAATTCATTCCTAAAATCCTTAATAAAAACTTAACTCTTTTCTAATTCTTGGAATTATTCCTTGCAACATCATTAGAGGATCGTCCTTTATCTTCATCGTAATATTCTTACATATATAGAAAATTTTGAAAAAATATCCAATTTCCCCATATCTATAACTTTGAAGAGGTATCTTCCCATGGAATTTATATTTTTACATTAAAAAACCTTTTGAGATGAGTGACATGAGTTTTCAAACATTACATACATATATTCTTCCAAATCAGTACACCCAAATTTATCTTCCACTTCATCCTCACCTTTCATTGTGGCCCTATAAATATTTATGACATTGAATGAGACTTTATTATCTTCTAATCTCTTATTATTTTGATATCATTCCTTTATAATCTCATATAAAACCAATATGTTGTACAATTCATCCAAAATGTATTATTTGAAGGTAATGATCCTATTGATATGAAACTATGGAATCAAATTTATCCATTATGATACTAATTATATTCCATCCACTATTAAATATTTAAGAGTATCACTAAATAATTTAATAGTGATCACATCCTAATTAAAATTTTTATAGAATTTTACAATATATTCTCCTTTGAGAAAACACATTCACTTATAATTTAATCGCCAAATTTTTTGTCTACAATTTTTTACTTTGGAATTACCTTCATAAATATTTTGTAGCTTGTACAAATTGAACTTCCCAGTCTTAAAACCTGTAAGAATTAAAAAATACATATATAAAAGTGTTTAAAAGATAATATCTCTTTTAATACCATCAATCTAAAAATTATTTTTAACATCCCAAGATAAAGTGGATTCTTGTAAAATAGGTGTAAATCTATTTGTCATAAATTATAGAACATCAATACCCAATTGAAGTAGGCATGGTAGAATTATTTCCGCTCTAAACAATGTAATGTTTTTAAATTTAATGTGGGGACTCTTTTATTGGTCACTAAATTGGTATTATCCCACATATATGTAAAAGTTTAGATCGTCAAGACTAGTTTAGTAAACAAATTTAACATTTAAACTCATGAACTTCCTTGATTCAGGAATATATGTATATATACTCAAATAACATCCATGTTCACCAACCCTTATATCATAAAAAATTAAAAATTCTTGATCTTCATAGGAATCCTAGAATGATTCGATACCACTTTTCGGGGTCCTAGATACAATGTTGTTTCGTTAAGATAAAAGAGTGAATTCGTGAATTTTTTTATTTTTTATTTTTTTTTGATTTCTTTTAAAACATACTTTGTCACTTATTAAATTGAAATTTATCACTACTTAACTTCTCACACACTATGTAAAGAAAAATAATGAATAATGTATGTATATGGGTCACTCTAAAAACATGCAGGTATATACTTGGTTTTCCTTAGAATTACCCAAGACCATATATCCTAATAAATCTCCGTTATAGATATAATGAGTAAAGATTATCATGGAAATCGTGTAAAAATAATATAAAACCATAGTGTACCAACATAAGAATAAAATATTCCTCCTCAATTAAAATTTTTTTATGTTATATTTTCTTAATGACATAGATATTAACCTCTTTCCTTTAAAATATTGTTTTAAAACAATGTATAATTCTCCCACAAATTCATGATGGGGAAGAGGTGTGAATATCCTTCTTTCTCGACAAACAAAACTAGTGTGATGAACACATAAAAATGATTTTTTTTAATTTATTTATTCTTCTTCTCATTAATTTTCTATTATATGCTCACTATTATTTTAATTGGTGAAGACCCATGTTCCAACTTATTATTCACATATAGAAACTTTTCTTCATGTTCAGTATTGTATTTAAAATATAGAGTATAACTCATAACTTAATTTAAATAATATTAAAATTATCTTAATTATTCTATAGCCTTTAGATCATTAAAGAAAATTTAGTTACCATTTATCTATTTAGATATGTTATAGATCAAGTAGGAGTATCCCTTGGGTCATAAAACAAGGAACATCATCAAAATCACTCAAAATTCTGAACTCTTCACGGACCATGGATTATTCAAATTCATTATGAAATGTTTTATGTTGTTTTAGTTTAACCACTATGAAATAAATTGAAAGACATTTTAAAACATGTTGTACCTTGATATTTTCTCCCTTAATTATTTTATAGAGTGATTATCTTCTCATGTCCTGACATGGGCCATGACATATAAATATCCATTTTAAAATATTTAATATTTATATTTTTTTTAATGTATCTAGGTAAAAACCTCCTTATAATATCATGTAATTCTCAAAACATCTATCAAAGCATAACCATATCATGTGAAATAGTTTTTTATTCCCTAGAAAAACATTCACTATTTTCACTAAATGTTTCACCATTTATTTCATTTGGGTACTAAACCATTATAATCACACAAAGATCACTTTTCCTTGAATTTAAATACACAGATCCCAATTATACACAAGCCAATATATTTTACTATTACTTTAATTTAATCTTATGCAAGACGCTATGGTTTCAACCATATTAAGTACGAGCCTTAACATTTCTCATATGGAAATTTATCAAACAAGACAACTTATAAAACCCTAGTTTCAATTATGCTATCCAAATTTCATGAATATATCATCCACTACACTATACCATGATGTAGTCAAGTCATATTCTCAAGAAAATATCTACCCAAAACACCCATTTCCAAATAATCTATTCTGTTTCACTTCCCATAAAAGTGGAATGCATGTTTCATGTTTATACAGGGTGTATTATGGTCACTCAAACTTCAAATATCTTCAAAAAATACTCGTAAACATAAAAACACCCCACATTTTCTATCAATAACTCAAAAAACATGTTGCAAACTTCACCTCAAACGAAAATTTTTGTCACACTTGATTTTGGACATGATTTATGTCTTTAAAACAAAAGATAAAATGAGAATAATATTCACTTCATCCCTTCTCCAATTAAACTTTATCATCTTAATATATCCAAAAACTACCCCATGGAGAAATAATTCCCCTAGTCAGAACTAATCCAAATCTCATAATTTTCTTCATTCTTGGTCCCAATAACCATCAATTATGTTGTGAAGGGGAATGTATTATTGTATCACTTAACGGGTCCCTGCATGTTCTTGGTTTTTGAGAAGAATTATTTTTTTCATTTCTTGGGACATGATGAGAAAGTGAAAGGTAGTATAAGATTTCACCTTATAGGGATCTTATCAATTGGTGTTGATGCTTTGGAATTAGGAGGGAAGGGATAGGGGAATTGACATGATACTGTGAGACTCCGTGAGTAAGAGGTGTTTAAGGTTATAAATGGTCCTAGTGAACTATGGTAAGTTATTGGTCTTAAGTATCCTATGTTATTGGTAAATGAGAGGGATAAAGCACTTTATTGGAGGGTTCATAGTAGAACATAGTGGTGGTAAAGTGGGTTATTGGTATCTCAGGAGTATGAGGATCCTTGGGAGTTGAATTACAGTTTTAGATGAGTATAGACCAATATAGGGAAGCCATATATGGCCTAGAGAGTATAGAAAAGATGACTCTTGTTAGTTTTTTGTTTGTTATTTTAGGTGTTACACCTAAGGGTAGTCTAAAGTGGTGAATCACTAAGTCCATGATCAAACCTAATGAATGGGAAATAATTGGAATATAATCAAGAGTAACTTTGGTTTCTACTTAGAATATTTACGTGTACTAGTGATGTTTTATTGATGGGGTTATAGATTGGTATGTATTTACTTGATTTACCATGGGATACTGTACATCTTGTGAGGGTATTAATGATTTTTAATGTCCAGTCATAACATAAGGATTTGGATTTGTGTGTGAGTATAGCCTAAGGTCCTAGGATCATCCTAAGTGTTGTATAGCTTTAGTTAAATTTAAGATGGTGGTGTATGGTGATACTGGTCAGGAAAAGTTATGATGAATTGTTACATAATATACTCTAGTAAATAATTAGGTACACATCTATGGCTAACTGAGGGATATGGTATGGTTTATGTCTATTTTCAATTTCATGTGTGCTTATCCTAAATATAGTCCCCCCTAGCCGGTGGTTATTTTAAAAAATTAGTGAATATACAATTCACAATAGTTTTTTACTCACAGGATCATAATATATAAATAAAAATTACATTAGATTAAAAACTCAAGATATATATATTGAATATTTGAAAATTAATTATTTGTACTTCCAAATTCATTATAAATATTATTTTCTTTTTATTGTTTTATTGAAAAGGGTAATAATATAAATGTAACATCATTAATTATCAATAAAAAGTAACATAAAATGGAAGTTATCATAACATAATCATGATATAAATAACCTAACATGAATAAATTATTGAATTAAGATAATTATAAATTGAAATAATGAGCATAAAATATCCATGGGTTACATATAAATAACTAAACACATAGATAGAAATAAATGATTTCATAGTGATTGAATGCCAAATGTAAGACATCATAAACAAACTTTCAAGGCCTTTTCCCAAGAAATCATATATAAAAAGGTAATGAATACAACAATTACCATATCAAATTTGTCTCAAGATATCTATTGAGTCATCAAGGATCCATATAATATTTGGCCCCACTAACAACTTATTAAGTCTAATAAGTCCATCATATGTAGATAATGGTTAAAAACTACATATCAAAATGTACCACAAATACGTTCATACATAATCATGTCTAAGTAATCAATAAATTTATATATGGACATATAAAATATCAATATTTCCGCATTCTATTTAATAATGTTCATATAAAGATGAATATCCAATAATACTCGTATAACTAAATATTATTCACAATACAATGGAAAGTATCATTTTCAAATAAATGATAATATTGTAGAGGTATGGGTTACAATCATGATATTGAAATAGTAATAGGAAATACTTATAATCATAAATTTCTTATTGTATATAGTACATAAATCATCTAATGAATTTTTCTTAGGAGTCTAAAAGAAGGTGTTCATTTAGGAATATTTTTATGCATTGCGTGAAGATTTATTTAACACCCAAACAATATATTTTAGTTCTTTACCCTATGAGAGTTTTTATAAAAACCTATATCAAATTTTTTGTATATTTATAGGGATATAGTTATCGAAAAAATCATACACCCACTTTACTTTATCATAATTTTAGGATGATATTATCGCTACGGGAAAGTATGAGCATTATAATGGCTTATGAGGGGTATCAAATTGAGAGAGAATGGTAATATCTAATTGAATATATAAAAATGAATTTATAGTAATTAATAATAACAAAATTTATCTGTAAAATGAAATTTATTTTTATAAAATAACATAACTTAATAAATAGAAGAGATTTGGAATTATTACCTATGAAGGTAGATTCTTAAAAATTGATAAAAAAAATCAATAGAACCATTGAAACTCCATGGATGGATTATTGAGATATTAAATGTCGAAATTCATGGTCAAGGTCTATTTAGTTGAGAGGAATGGTATGGTGGGATGGTATTTATAGAAAGTCTGATCGAATTAATTATCAATTTCAAAACATTCTCCATGGAAATATAGGTTGTGGAAAATGAACATGCATTAGTTTACCCATGGTTTTAGTCTATGGTTTTTTGATATTTAAGACGTGTTTTTAGATATTTCAATTTTTTATAATCTAATTACATTGTTTTTTATTACTTTTTCTAGGTAAATCTAAATTTTACAAAAAAATATTTGTTTAACTACTTAATATATATTTTTTATTTTAGATATTATATTATAGGTTTTACACTGATTTTAAATTATTTAAATACATAATATTATTAAAATAGAATTTTTATTTGTTTAGGATTTAATTATACTAATTAATAAATAATTTTTAAATTATTATTATTTTTTTAACTAAACATTATTTTATTTATTAAATAGAGAGAAAGGTTCCAAACAACCAAAAAAAGAACCCTCAATGAGGCCGAAAATGGTGGAGACTCAGGGCGTCTCCTTGAATGATTTCCCTACACTCAAAAGAAAGAGAACCCAAATTATCATAAACAATGAATGCTTCCTCCTAGCTTCCCCTATGGGCAAGAGAGTCATCCAAAAAATTCGAATCCCTCCAACTGTGATGTAGAATTTTCCCTCTCTTGGATTCCATAGTGCATCTCTAGATGACATTGGTCTTCTCCCAAGGCACAGTGTGATACCCCTAGACTGCTCTAACCAGGATCTCCAAATCTGACTCATCCTCCGCCACCAGAAGTCTACGACCCCTACAAACCAATACCCTTGAAAGGAGAGAAT
Source organism: Viscum album (assembly GCA_963277665.1). NCBI lineage: Eukaryota > Viridiplantae > Streptophyta > Magnoliopsida > Santalales > Viscaceae > Viscum > Viscum album. The sequence goes on from OY728166.1 coordinate 1,482,648,025, forward strand.
GTGTCTCTGCACCCAAGGAGATTCCTGGACCATAATATGCTCTAAACCCCAAGATCACCAAGCCCCTAGAGTCCCTGAGAATCCCGCCACTTCTCATTACCCAGTGCATGTAGGATTCATATACATTATGTTTCAGGCCACCAAGCGACGGGTCCCATCTGACCCAAAGGCCACTCACTCTTCTTGGCCTGCATGGTTTGCTAAGAAGAATTATAATCGTACCGAACCCTTGGTGCCTTTATAATAATGAAACCATTTCAGAAATGAGAAACATTAACCACATCCACAATCATAGGAGAGACCAGATGTTTTCGAGCCTAGCCTGGTTGCGAGTATCCCATATGATCCATCAGATGGAAACCAGTATAACTGTCTGCACATTCCTCTCCATAACCTTAGACTCAGATCCACAAAACCATGAAGCCGAAAATCTATTCAAAGTGAAGAGTTCTCCTTCTAAGAATGGGTGAGTTGTAAATAAATACCAATGAAACCTCACCCATCCTATTTGAAAAATGAGATGAAGAGAGGAATCTGCATGGGGTATATTCAGAAAAAGCATTAGGAGGCTAATGGAATACCCTTCCATTGAATATTTTCATCATTTGTGATGGAATTTATTCAAATGTGCCATACCAGAAAACACATTTTCGTAGGGATCTCATTATACCAAAGCTTGGGAGCCCATTCAACCAGGGCACTGTTGATGTGATGAATCCTCATGTAGTCCCTAGAAGAGAATCTTACTAAGATCGAACCAGTAAAACAACATCTATCTTAGTAATAACTCATAACAATATATTGTTAAACCTTCATCTGGCCAGGAGAAAGCATCTCATGAATGAGATCGTAGTTCCCCACAGTCTCTCTAAACAAGATATCTGGAGAAGGACCATCGGGATAGATCAGCCTTTCTACAGCCCAGTTGGTCATCCAGAAGTTGGTTTTCTTTTCCCCAATAATCCACCAATTCACATCATATAAAGGATCCAGATGATGAAATATGCAGCACATGAGGCTAAACTACTTACCACCACTAGAGGCATGGATTTCCCCAGAATCACTGAAACAATATCTGAAGAACTCCACCCACAAGGACTCTCCCATCAGAATATCCGACGCTAATCTTCCCTGCATGATCTACATGGTTGTATTAATGTCCCTTATTCCAACTCCCACCTCAAGAAATATTTGGTCCAGTCGCGCCCAGGAGTCCCAGTGAGCGTGACCTATATGATTGGAATCCAAAAGGAACTCCATAACAAGACTGTCGATCCATCTGAAACCCCCTTTAGGGGGATTGGCGATCGAGAAAACAAGAATTGGTATAGGTGAGAGGACAAAATTGATCAAGGGACACGAAATCCAAATGAAAGAAGATTTTCCTTCCAATTAATGATCCTTCCCAGCAAGCAGTTAGTAATATCCTCAAAGTACATCTTCTTATTCCGGCCTCATGAAATTAGGACACTGAGGTATAGAATCAGTAATTACTTCTGCAAGCAGCAGGGGTGTTCTGAATATATCTGCATCTTCTTCCAAAGAACTTATTTTCAATAAAAACCATGATTTTCATCAGATTGATCCTCTACCCACTCAAATAACCATAAGAATTCAGGATATCCAAGATTTTTGATAGGGACCAACACCTTCGATTAGAAATGATTAAGATGTCATCCAAGAACATAAGATGAGAGATTCCTTTATAGCCATGCCTAGAACTATTGGGAGAGAGTAGACCTTCCTCCCACCCATTAAGAAAATTCTTGGAAAGGGCATCTTGTCAAAAAATGAAAAGACTAGGGGATAAAGGATCACATAGGCTAACACCATAGAACAATTTAAATAATCCAAATCTTTTCCCCAAGAGAGATAAAGAGAGCCGAGGAGAAGCATAGAATCTGAACCAGATATCTCAAAACCAATCCAAAACCCATATTTCTTCATCACATAAATGATGAAACTCCACTCCATTTAATCATAAGGCTTGTCCATGTCGAATTGAAAGATAATGTTAAAACCCATAGTTTTTTGTGTAAGTTAGTCACCATTTCATATGAAATACCAACTACCCCATGGATATTCCTACCCTAAACAAAACCATGTTTCTCAATCAACACCAACATTGGAATGACCCTATTCAACCGCCTAGAGAGAATAGTATCCAAGGTCTTGTAGGACACATTGCATATACATATGGGATGATAATAACTGATACTCATATGGTCCTTCTTCTTTGACATACAGGCCAATCTTGAATCACAAGAGCCCATGTTCAGCCCACCTCTACTAAAGATGCCTTGCACTACTTCAACCACTTGAGGTCCAACCACCTCCCATGTTACATTATAGAAAGAAGTCAAGAAACCGTCCAGCTCAGAAGCACTGTCTGGAGGAATCCCCAAAATAAACTCCTTGATGTCATTCGTCGAAGGAACTTACTGAAGTGAGATGTTATTGTAACACCCCAAGATTCCACAGTACACTTCTCTTTGAATAATATAATATCATGTGTTGTACCCCGCTCCGGGTTCTAGAACATCCCGACCAATCAAACTAGCCGTTTTAAAAGTATTTATGAATAGTAACACCCACCTTTTAAAATTTTATAAATTTTAATTTTCAAAATGAACGTATTTTTGGATTCATAATATGAAAATTACATTAGGGTAAATTTTTGGTACTTTTCTGATAACTTTCATAGTTGGATGAATTGTGAAAAATCCTAAATTTTAATTAAACACAACTTTTTTAATCACAACCATTTATAGTGTTAAATTATTCATTTGATTTGTTTTATAATATATTTAGATTATATTTTTATCATTTAATAAAATTTAGGTCATTTGTAACACCCCAAGTATCCACGGTATGCTTTTCTTTGAATAATACAATAGCGTGTGTTGTACACAACTTCGAGTTCTGACGCACCACAACCATTCAAACAAGTCATTATGAATAGTAATACCCACTTTTTGAAATTTTATAAATTTTACCTGTCAAAATGGACTTCATTTTTGGATTCGGAGTATCGAAATTATCTTAGGGTGAAGTTTTGGTATTTTTTCTGAAAATATTCAATTTTTGATGAATAGTGAAAACACTAAGTTATAATTTAAAACCAAATTTTTATTTAAAAAATTATTTATATTATTTAAATTTATTTTTGTTCAAAATAGATACATAATACCTATATATGTTCAATGTAATTCATTAAAGTCAGTTTATAATAATTTTAGATATATATAAAAAATTGAACTTTTTACTATCTGTTACCCACCTCCTTGGAGCATTTGCAAATTTACATAAAACATAATTTTACCGCTTCTGTGAGTTGAATTTAAAAAATCTAAGAGAAACTTTTGATATTAGTAAGTAAAATGTGGTTCAATAGGATGAAAATAATTTTTGGTGAATAATAACTTTTTACTTTTATTTACCACGGTTACAAGTAAATAGGGTAATAAAGGGTAAAAATGATATTATTATTACCCTAACACATATCCTAATTCTATTGGATAAGTATAATTCGACCAAAAACAACCTTATGAATAAAATATGAACCTATTTGGTCCACTTGGATTAGATTATGACATTTATTATTATGTTATTTAAAGAAGAGTTAAAAGAGTTAAATTCAATGTTTAATAACTAAACCATTTTTAATAAAGGGTTACACACAATATAAATTGGACTATAAATATTCATTAGAATTATAAAAATATTTCATACATAATGGTATTTTATTTATGATTTTAGACATTAAATAATTAAACTTATTTAGGACACGATGATGCCGTAATTACCGTATTAATGAAAGATTAAAATAATTGATATTATAAATATCCAAGTAAATCTAATGTGATACTTTTAATGAATTACACTAATTTTATAGGTTAATATGATATTTTAGGGTTGATTTAATGTATTTTTTACAAATTAATAATGTTTTTAAAACTTTAACAAAAATCAATTATTAAATAATGTCAAGATTTACATAAATGAGGTTTTAAAACAAATACAATATTATTGGTTGATATAATAATACTAAAAATATAAGGTTTGGCCAAAAGACTTATATAATGATAGGTGTATCATTAATGAACCACTAGGGGTTCTCTTGGAAGTTTACAGTAAGTTTATTTACCATATAATATAAAAATACAAAGAGACCTGGTAAATGTCAAACTATTTAACTAAGAGTTAAATCTAAAAGATAAGGTTATTATAGTGACCCAAACCTATCTAAAACGGATTTGTTGAAGGCTTTAGACCCATCCCCACCTTATCATTTTAATAACTCATTTTTTAGCCACCAGAATCTAAAAACGAATTTATTATAAAATAATATTTCTACCTCTTCCTAAGGTACCCCTCACCGCTCTTATAAAAGGGCACTTCCCTTCTCTCTAATTCATACCATAAAATACATTTTTCACGTCCAAACCCTACCCAAATACCCTATCAACTGTCCTCCCTTAATCCTAGAGTCATTACTTTAGTCATAAAGACAATCTGAGGAGCCCTTTTGATCAAATCAAAAAGAAGAACCCGAAGAAGAGGTAAATATCTCGCCACCTCTTTCATGTTTTTTCTTCTTCAACTTATTCATTCCTTTTTTCCGTTATAAAATAATAAATCCAGTATATTCTATATACTGTGATGTTATTATAAATATGGTACAACTATATTCATTATTCTATCCATCCTTTTAATGACATGTCACCAAACGTGTGTACGTACGACTTATTGTCTCCACAGCATGGTGTAGTTGTTACTCAATACATTACTATTCAGATGGGTATAATAATGATGTATAAATGATGTAAATAATAAATATAACATGATAATGATTCTGTATATATGATATAACATCCAATTATATATTATTTTAATATCAAAATAATGATATTGTCACTCGTACGTACATACAGATTACCATCTCCTCGAATACGATGAGATTCATTCCCCATCGTATCCATTCAAGAATAATTTTCATTAGATGATTAAAAATAATGTTTAAAGACTTAATATAATTCTGAATATGAATAAGATACATCCTATCCATAAAAAACATTACTTACATACCAAATCATATAAAGGAAAACGAATCAGTTAACACCTGAAACGACGATAATACTAAAATATTATTAATGAAGCAATATTAAAAGATCATATATGATATCAAATTAATGTATATGATTATTGTATAATTTAATAACAATTATTTAACCATTATAAAGGAGTTTAACCCACCCTCGACCAAGTAAAAGTACAAGGTAAGGGTTAATTTTACAATCTCTTTATTGTCCGAGGTTGTTTTTACGTAAGTATCTAATGGGACCTCTTTATCATCCACAACCATGTTTCTTAAAAATGTATTCCCAAACAATTTTACTATTTACTAGACTATGTGTTAAAGTAATTTATACCCTTTTTTACTTTTTATACAATGGTTTGAAAGGAATATTTCTGCTATTTTTCAAACAAGGTACCTTATGACCTCTTCGACAAAATTAAGGTAAGAATGATTTTTTAACTTATACGGTGGGTGCAGCTATTTTTTGTTGTTATAACATCATAAAATCTTCCCTTACAAACTTATAATAATATTTTCAAAATAAATGTTTCCTTTATAATTATGTGACTCTTAAATGATTTCAAAATAGAAAGAGATATTTCTCTAAAAAAAGGTTTTGATTTCATCTATGTCATCATCCTTTGATGTATTTTAAGCTTATTTGAAGTTGATTTATTATGATACAAAACTTCCATATTGTATTGAAGGTTCTGTGATATGTTTGACTGTGGATCTGTTAATTTTATACAATTCATGGTTTATGGATAAAGCATTGATATTTCATATGAAAGTTTTAATACGAATGTTTATGTTATGATTAAAACTTTTAATATGAGGAATGAATTGGACTTAGTAAGTGATGGGTGGAGCCCTCTATATCTTCTTGATGCATCGGTAGGTCTCATGAGACAAACTAGTGTCTTGGCACAAGGCCTTGAAAAAATCATATTTGTAGTCTTGGCACAAGGCCTTGACTATGTGGTTATGATGTCTAGCATTATGCATTCCATCATTATGAATGTGGCTATCGATATTGTATATGATTATTTGACTAGTAGAATATCCATGTGAGTAAGTAAATGACATAATTCGGATTTATATTTTCTATATTATGACGAATTTTATGTTGAAAAGGCTTTTGTTTTAGTTTTATACATTGCCTTAAATGCCTATGCTTATTTATGAATGTTTCCTCTATATTGTTATCCTTACTGAGCATCTGATCTCACCCCTTTATATGTTTTACTTTTCCAAGGATGTGAAGAAGTATATTATGACTGACCTACAGGGATAGTCTATGGAATCTCAGTGTTGTATATGGAAACAATGTTGTTGTAGTTTTCCATTTTATGATGTATTGTAAACCTTATGAATGTATCTAGAACTTCCAAGGCTACTAAAATAATCGGCCTTTCGAGACTTGATATTTGGTGATCATTACAATGATACATAACAATGCACCGACTCTAGGCTTCTGGGGTAGGTGAATTATAGTTTGTATAAGAGGAAGTTTAGTACAAACCTTGGAAACTAGATTTAGATAAAATCTGATTAGAGCACAAAGCCCTAAGATAGACATTGAGGATTAGTATAAAATGACTTCCTAGAATTTTGGTATTGTATAGATTTTGTGAGTTTTCCAAGAAATGCTTCCCTGTTTGGATACGAGCAGGCAGAGGTGGCTCTGGAACAGATGTACCTAGAGGTAAAACCTAAAAACACTACTTTGAGCTAGACTCGAATAGAAATTGGTGCACGACAACAGGCCTTGTTGCACTCTTTGTTATGATACTCCCTAGGGATATGCTTAAGATAATTCTCATTTTCATTACAAACCATTATGAAGGGTTTATGAGTATATACTTCCTGGAAGAAAACATTTTTAGGATTATGGATTATATCCATAAACTGTTCAATTTATGTTAAGTGTTTTAAAAGTTTAGATTTATGTATTGCGATTCATAAACTAATCTAGTGTATGATATTATTTAGAAATGGAGCCTAGTGGAAGGAATGGAAACTGTATCAATAAAGACACTCCATGTAGGGATTTCCATCCTACTCAAGATAATTATTATGTAGTTGGTGATTCAATAGGTGCGGATTAGATAATCACCATACTAGGACAACTCACTCAGGTTATGAATAATATCTTTACCCGTATGGAGCACCCGGATCTGTAGCATGGAGGATCAATGTTAGATCGCTTCATGAGGCAACAACCATGATCATTCAATGGGGTTAAAAATCCACCAGTATCTAAGAAATGGATAAATTCTTTAGATAAAATATTCCACGCCTTGGGGAGTAGAGAAACCAAAAAATTTGTCATGGAAGTTTACCACCTCACTGAAGATGCTGGTCAATGGTGGTCATTGATTAAAAACACAAAGGAAGATGATTATGTATCAAATATGGAATGAAGGGAGTTTAAATAAATTTTCATAGAAAAATACTTTCCTCATGACCATTGAGAGAATATGGAAAGGGAATTTCTGAGTTTGAGGAAAAAGGAGGATGAGAAAGTCGCAAAGTACGAAGCTAACTTTACAAGGATAGTGATGCATGCTGAAGATTATATACGTAACCTAGGAAGTAAGATTGATCATTTAGTTGAAGGGTTAAAACCATATCTTCGTCAAGAATTAGTATCACAATCCTTCTCATCATATAAAGATATTGTCTCATGTGCTATTAAGAAAGAAAAATAATTCTCTAAGTCATACGAATTTAAAGCAAAGAAAGAGAAGAAGAGATCTGATAAACACTATAGAAATAGAAATAAGGGTTATAAGGGAAAATTTGAATATCCATCCTGCAGTAAATGTGGAAAGAAACACCTTGGTAATTTTCTGAAGGGAATGAGAGTCTGTTACAAGTGTGGTGAAAAAGTACCCCAAACTCGTGACTGCAAGGGGAAGAAAGAGATTTTTAATGTTAAATTCTACAATATCAGAGAAAGGGGACATTATGCAAATGAATGTCCTAAGTGTCAGGGGAACTTACCTCAAAAAGGCTAAGGGATCAAGGCCAAGCTTATTCTATCACTACTGCTAAGGTTGAAGCTCTGAAATATGTAGTGTTAGGTAATTTAATGGTTTCCACAAGTTTGACCAATGCTTTATTTGATTCTAGATAATCACATTGTTTCATATCTTCCCAGTTTTCAAAGAAAATTATATATTTCCAATTTTATTTAACAAGGGATTTGTTAGTCAAAACTCCTAAGGGAAGTATCATTTCAACAAAGTTTTTTGAATTAGTTCCCATTAAGGCATATAAACGTTATTTATCTACTGATATCATCATCATACCCATGAATTAATTTGATATAATCCTCAGTATTTTTTGGCTTTCTGACCATGATGAGAAAATTTATTGCAAGAAGAAGAAGGTTACAATTTTTGATGATGATAAGGCGTACCATATCTTTAGAGAAACAAACATCACCACCTAATTATTATCTAGATCTACCCCCTATAGCTCCACTAAATTCAATTATTGGGGAGGAATATAATGAAATAACTGTGGGTGAGGAAAGGAATGTTCAAATAGAGGATATAACAATTGTGCAAGAATATGTTGATGAGTTTCCATAGGATTTACCTAGACATCCTCCAGAACAAGAAATTGAGTTTTCCATTGACTTAATTCCAAGTTCAAGGTCCATATCAAATACCCCTTATAGAATGGCCACTGTGGAATTAGTGGAACTAAAGAAACAACTAGAGGAATTGAGTAATAATGGATTTATTCGCCCTAGTGTTTCTCCGTGGGGAGCCCCTGTTCTTTTTGTTAAGAAGAAAGACGGATTTATGAGGTTGTGCATTCACTATAGGGAGATCAATTATATAACAATAAATAAAAAGTATCCCCTACCTCGCACTGATGATTTAATCGACCAACTTCATGGAGCTCAATACTTTTCAAAGATTAACCTTCGATTTGGATATCATCAGTTGTGTGTGAAGAAGGAAGACATTTCGAAAACAACATTTTGAACCAGGTATGGGCATTACGAGTTTATAGTAATGCCTTTTGGATTGACTAATGCAGCTTCTGTTTTCATGGATCTAATGAATAGACTTTTCAAGGAATATCTTGATGACTTTGTAGTGGTATTTATTTGTGATATCTTGGTATTATCCAAAATCTAAGAAGAAAATGAAAAACACTTGTGCATTATTCTAAAGACTCTTAGAAGACATCAATTATATGGGAAGTTTAGCAGGTGTGAATTCTGGATTTAGGAGATTTCATTTCTTGGCCATATTGTCTCAAAGTATGGAATCTCTGTTGATACTTCTAAGACAAGATCAATCCAAGAATTACCATCACTGATGAGTAGAACTGAGGTACACATTTTTATTGGTTTAGTAGGTAATTATCGGCGTTTCGTCCAGAATATTTCCTGATTGGCTAACCCATTAACCAAGATCACACGTAAAGGGGTTAAATTTGTTTGGAAAAAAGAATTTGAATAATGCTTTTAAGAACTTAAGATAAGATTATTCAATGCTCCTATATTGAATCTACCATCATGGAATGATGGGTTTGTTATTTATAGTTATTCTTAAAAGAAAGGACTTGGATGTGTCCTTATACAGAATGATAGAGTTATTGCCTATGCATCGCGATAGCTAAAAATTCATAAAAAAAATTATCCCACTCATGATATTGAGTTATCAGCTATAATATTTGCATGGAATATTTGGAGACACTATCTCTATGGTAAAAAATGTGAGATATATACCGATCACAAGAGTTTGAAGTATATTTTCTCATAGAAAGAACTCAACATGAGGAAAAGGAGATGACTTTAACTACTCCAAGATTATGATTTCTCTATATATTACCACCCGGGGAAGGAAAATGAGGTGGAAGATTCTTTGACCATAAAGGATCCTGGAGTTCTGAACAAGATGAGAGTTGAAAAGGATCCAATATACAAGGATATAGTAAAGTTGGACATGGGGATAACCATAGAAGGTGAAAAATCAATACTTTTTTAAATGGTTGCCAAACCATCTTTACTAGAAAGGATAAAGAGTTCTCAGAATGATGATGAAGAGTTTCATAAGAACATTAAAGCAGTGAATGATGGGAGATTGAGTGACTTAGTGTATGAAGAGGGAATTTTGAAATTTGGGAAGAGTCTTTGTGTTCCTGATATAACTGATCTAAAAAGGGAATTGTTGGATGATTCTCATAGTTAAAATTTCTCTATACACCATAGTGGCAATAAGATGTGTAGAGATTTGAAGGAACATTTTTTTTCAGACAACATGAAGAGGGAGACTATTGATTTTGTGTCAAGATGTATGGTTTGTCAACAAGTGAAAGCTAGAAGGCAACAGTCTGGAGGAGTCATGCAACCTCTTCCCATACCTGAATGGAAATGGGATAATATTACGATGGACTTTGTGAGGGGACTACCAAAGACTCCTAGAAGGAACGATGAAATATGGGTCCTTTTTTATCATCTAACCAAGTCAGCACGTTTTCTTTCTATAAGAGGAGATTTACCACTTGAGCGTCTAGAAAGACTATATATTAATGAAGTTGTGAGATTTCATAGTGTACCCCTATCAGTTATTTCTGACTGTGATCTACAATTTACATCAAGATTCTAGAAAAGTATTCAGAAATCCATGGATACTAAACTTCATTTGAGCAATACCTACCACCCCTAAACTGATGGACAATCATAGCGGACTATTCAAACCTTATAAGACATGTTGAGATCATGATCACTTGAATTTCAAGGTATTTGGGATCAATATTTACCTCTTGTATAATTTTCGTATAATAATAGGTTCCATTCAAGTATTCAGATGGCACCATATGAAGCGTTATACGAAAAGAGATGTCTCACACCAACCTGTTGGGATGATGTTGGTGAAAGAAAACTCGTAGGCCCAGAACTTATGGACAAAACGAAGTAAAAGGTGAAGGTAATCCAAAACCACATCAAAGTATCTCAAATTAGGCAGAAGAGCTATGCAGAAAACTGAAGAAAAGATTTGGAATTTTAGGTAGGAGATCATGTTTTCTTGAAGGTATCTCCATGGAAGGGTGTTATATGTTTCGGTAAGAAGGGAAAATTAATTCCCAGGTACATCGGACCTTCCGAAATTAGAGAACAAACTGGAGTTGTAGCTCACCATTTGGCAATGCCGCTAAGTCTCTCCAAAGTTCATGATGTGTTCCACATAGCACTGTTGAGAATATACATGCATGACCCAATGCATATACTCACCTATGAGTAATTAGAATCGGAACCCGATCTGTCTTATTGAGAAGAGCCTGTCAAGGTTCTTGATACAAGAGAACAGGTGTTGAGAAACCTGACGACTCGTCTGGAAAAAGTTTTATGGAGAAACCATATGATGGAAGAGGCAACGTGGGAACTCGAGGAACATATGATGAAGAACCACTCGAGTATTTTTATGCAATAATATTCTAGAAATTTCAAGGATGAAATTATTTGAAGTAGGGTACACTACTAGAAATACATGTATTTCCGACGGGATCCCGTCGCAAATGGCCTTTTGCGATGGGGCCCCATCTCAAATGACCCATTGTGGAAAACGGCGTCGCAACTTTTTTTTTTGCGACGAGCCCGTCGCAGATAATTTTTTTTGCGACGGGCCCATCGCAAATAATTTTTTTTGCGACGGAAAATGGGCCCGTCGCAAATAGATTTCTAGTTTTTTTAAAAAAATTGTGACGGGCCCGTCGCAACAAAGTATTTGCGACGGGCCCGTTTCTCGTCGCAAATAATAATAATAAAATTAAAAAAAATTAAAAAATTGTTTATTAATATTTAAATATATTAATCTATTTATATTGATATAAATATAATATTTATTTTATAAATATGTTTTTGAAAGGATCTATGGAAATATAATATTAATTTATAAGATATTTAATAAAAGAGGATTATAAAATAAATTAAAAAATATTTTTAATTAGTAATTATTTAATTTTTATCAATTAATAGTCATTTAATAACTCTTTGAATATAAAAAAAATAAAAAAAATTAATGAAAGATCAAAAATAAGTTGAAAATGAAACCCAAACTTCAAACGTCCATAGCTTTTGATCTGGGACTCCGTTTGAGCTCTACAACATATCAAATCGAAGTCTGCGACGAGCTCTACAGCCCTATGAATGAGTGAAACCCCTCAAAGGTTTTTTCGAGGCCAAAAAAGGCCCAGAAGGCCTCCAAAACTGAGTTTTTAGTCGGGGTACCCCGGTTTTTTACCATTCAAACAGCTATAACTTCTGATCTCGATGTTCGATAAACCTATAACATATATCATATCGAATATCATTTCATGTTCTTCGATTTGACTGATTTTAAAGCTGAAACGAACTCCGGTATTAGAAGTTATGGCCGTTTTAACATTCAAACGGCTATAACGTCCGATCTGGATGTCCTTTGGCCTACACCGTATATCATATCGAATATCATTTCATGATATTTGATTTGACTAGTTGGGGAGTTGAAATGGACTTACGGATTAGAAGTTATAGTCATTTTAACATTCTTGATTGATTTTCACCCCCTCATTTATATGTATTCATTCATAACTATACATATATGTGTGTGTGTGTGTGTGTGTGTTGTATATATGTATGTATTTGTTTATTTATTTATAAATACAGATAAAAAAACATATTTTATAAATTTATTTAAAACTAAGTTTATAAATATATATTAATATACAAATAAATATACGAATAAAAATTTATAACTACATATATATAAATAGATATTAATATATGAATAAATATATATATTAATATATTAATATATATATATCTATTCATATAACCAAATATATTTATATTAATATAAATCTATATTAATATACGAATAAATATAACTATATATATAGATAGATCATTAAATGTATAAAAAATGAAATGGATTAGTTTTAAAGGTTAATGCGCACATGGAGGAGGTTTATTAATAATTATTAGTAATTATTAGTAATTATTAGTAATTATTCTTATTTTTTCTTATTTTTTGTAATTGTTACTAATTATTTTATAATTATTATTAATTATTCTAAATTGTTACTAATTATTTCTAATTATTACTAATTATTACTATTTATTCCTAATTATTAGTATTTATTACTAATTATTAGTATTTATTCTTAATTATGACTAATTATTAATAATTATTCCTAATTATTCCTAATTATTATTAATTATTCCTATTTATTATTAATTATTTCTAATTATTATTAATTATTCCTAATTACCATTATCTATGAACAATGAATACTAATAATTTCAATTTATTAAATAACAAAACAATCTAAACATAATTAAATTACAACTAATTAAGAATAATTAAAACTAATAAAAAATTTAAAATAAATATTAAATTAAAATGGACATAAATACCTTTAAATTTGATCTGAGGTTGATCTCATCTAGTTGTTAAAGACTTCAATATCAACTCCAAAAATAAAAATTAAACTTAAGAAACTGTGAACTCTAAAAATAGAGTTTTGAGAGAAGTAGAAGATAGAGTTTGAAAATGAATGAAAAAAACGGATGGGAGTATTTATAGGTTAGATTATTTGCGACGGGACTATTTGTGACGGGTATCCCATCGCAAATACTTTAACCCGCATTTATCATGGTCAATGGTTAAATAGTTATTTGTGACGGGTCCCGTCGCAAATAATAACCTGCCGACATACTATTTGCGACAGGGTATATTCCCATTGCAAATATTTTTTACCACCGCTGGTTATTTGCGACGGGTGGTAACCCCCCATTGCAAATAACTTTCCCACGTTTTGGAACGCATTGTGCGCCAAACCTTCTATGACAGGTGAGCTTTCCTTGTCTCAAATAAGTAGTTATTTGCGATGGGAAAATGCCCCCATCGTAAATAAGTTTCTAACGGGACTATTTGCGATGAGATTTATATCTGTCGCAAATAATCCTTCGCAAAAACCCCTTTTCACATAGTGGGAGACTGTAACACCCTAAGCTTTCACGGTACGCTTCTTTTTGAATAATACAATAGCATGTGTTGTATGCATCTTCGTGTTCTAACACACCACAACCAATCAAACTAGAAGTTTTGAATAGTAATACCCACATTTTGAAATTTTATAAATTTTATCTTTCAAAATGGACTTCATTTTTGGATTTGGAGTATCGAAATTAGCTTAAGGAAAATTTTTGGTATTTTTCGGAAAACATTCAATTTTTGATGAATAGTGAAAAACACTAAGTTATAGTTTAAAACCTAATTTTTATTTAAATAATTATTTATTTTATTTAAATATATTTTAGGTCAAAATAGATACATAATACCTATATAAGTTCATTGTAATTCATTGGAGTCAGTTTATAATAATTTTATATATATATAAATTTTATTGAACTTTTTACTATCTTTTACCCACCACCTAGGAGCATTTGCAAATTTACATAAAACATAATTTTACTACTTCTGTGAGTTGAATTTCAAAAATTCTAGAGACACGGTTGATATCAGTAAGTAAAATTTGGTTCAATAAGTTGAAAATAATTTTTGGTGAATAGTAACATTTTACTTTTATTTACCATGGTTAAAAGTAAATAGGGTAATTAAAGGTAAAAATGATATTATTATTTTCCTAACTCATGTCCTAATTATATTGGATAAGTAAAATTCGACCAACAAGAATATTAAGAATAAAATATGAACCTCTTGGGTCCACTTGGATTAGATTTGGACATTTATTATTATTTTATTTAAAGAAGTGTTAAAAGATTTAAATTCAATGTTTAATAACTAAACCATTTTTAATACAGGGTTATACACAATATAAATTAGACTATAAATATTTATTATAAATCTAAAAATATTTACTACATAATGGTATTTTGTTTATAATTTTAGACATTAGATAAATAAATTTATTTACGACACAATGATGATGCAGTAATCACCCTATTAATGAAAGATTAAAATAATTGATATTATAAATATCCAAATAAATCTAATTTGAGACTTTTAACAAATTAAACTAATTTTCAAGGTTAATATGACATGTTAGGGTTGATTAAATGTATATATTTTGAAGTAATAAAGTTTTTTGGACTTTAACAAAAATCAATTATGAAATAATGTCTAAATTGACATTAATGAGTTTTTAAAACAAATACAATACTATTGGTTGATATAATAATTCTAAAAATATAAGGTTCATCCAAAAGACTTATATAATGATAGTTGTATCATTACTGAACCACTTGGGGTTCTCTTGGAAGTTTATAGTAAGTTAATAACCATATAATATAAAAATACTAAGAGACATGGTAAATGTCAAACTATTTAATTAAGAGTTAAATCTATAAGATAAGGTTAATATAGTGATCCAAACCTATATAAAACATATTTCATGAGAGGTGTTCGACCCATATCTAGCTTAGCCTTTGAATAATTTATTTTGGATCCATTAGAAACCGAAAATTATTTTATTATAAAATAATATTTCAGCTTTTTCAAAGGTGCCCCTCACCCCTCTTATAAAAGGGCACTTCCCTTTATCTCTAATTCACACCTTCACGCCATTTGGATTAGACAAACCCTGCCCAAATACCCTCTCAATTGTCCTACCTTCATCCTAGAGGCCTTCCTTTATTCATAAATCCAACCTATGTAACCCTTTTGATCAAATCAAAAGGAATAACCCGAAGAAGAGGTAAATATCTCACCACCTATTTCATGTTTTTTCTTCTTCCACTTCTTCTTTACTTATTGTTTTCATTCTAAAATAATAAATCTATTATATTCTATATACATTTATGTTATTATAAATATGGTACAACCATATTCATTACTCTGTCCATCCTTTGAATGACATGTCACCATACGTGTGTACGTACGGCTTACCGTCTCCACGTCGTGGTGTAGTTGTTACTCAATACATTACTATTCGGATGAGTATAATAATGATGTATAAATGATTTAAATAATAAATATAACAAGATATTGATTCTGTAAATATGATATACCATCCAATTATATATGATTTTAATATAAAAAGAATGATATTGTCACTCGTGCGTACGTACGGATTACCGTCTCCATAAACACGATGAGATTCATTCCCCATCATATCCATTCAAGACTAATTTTCATTATATAATTAAAAATAATTTTTAAAGACTTAATATCATTATTAATATGAATAACATACATCCTATCCATAACAAACATTACTTACGCATCAAATCATATAATGGAAAATGAATCAGTTAACACCTGAAATGATGATAATAATAAAATATTATTAATAAAGTAATATTAAAATATCATATATGATATCATATTAATGTATATGATACTATAATAATTTAATAACAATTATTTCACCGTTATACAGGAGTTTAATCTACCCTCGACCAAGGAAAAGTACATGGTAAGGGTTAATTTCACAATCTCATTATTATATGAGGTTGTTTTTACGTAAGTATTTACTAGCACCTCTTTATCATCCAGATCCATGTTTCTTATTAATGTATTCCAAAACATTTTTACAATTTACTAGACTATGGATTAAATTCATTTACACCCTTTCTTGACTTTTTATAAAATGGTTTGAAAGGAATCTTTCCATCGTTTTGCAAACAAGGTACCTTATGACCTTTTCGACAGAATTAAGGTAAGAATGTTTTCTTAACTTATACGGCAGGTGCGGAAATTTTCTACTGTTATAACATCATCAAAGCTTCCATTACAATCTTATAATAATATTTTCAAAATAAATTTTTGCATTATAATTATGTTACTCTTAAATTATTTCAAAATAGAATAGATATTTCTCTAAAAAAAGGTTTTGATTTCACCTATGTCAACATCCTTTGATGGATTTTAAGCTTATTTGAAGTTGATTTATTATGATAAAAACATCCATATTGTATTGAATATTTTGTGATATGTTTGACTATGGATATGTTATTTTTATACCAATCATGGTTTATGGATAAAGTATTGACATTTCGTATTCCAGTTTTAATACAAATGTTTATGTTATGTTTAATCCTTTTCATATGAGGAATGCATTGGAATTAGTAATTGACAGGTGGAGCCCGCTATAGCTCCTCGATGCATCGGTAGGTCTAATGAGACAAAATAGTGTCTTGGGACAAGGCCTTGACAACATATTATTTGTATTCTTGGCACAAGGCCTTGACTATGTGGTTATGAAGTCTGGCATTATGCATTCCATCATTATGAAAGCGGCTATTGATATTGCATGTGATTATTAGACTAGTATAATATCTATGCGAGTATGTAAATGGAATTGTTTTGATTTATATTTGCCATATTATGATGAAGTTTATGTTGAAAAGGATTTTTTTATTTTTATACATTGCCTTAAATGTTTAAGCTTATTTATAAACGTTTCTTCTATATTGTTATCCTTTTGGAGCATCTGAGCTCACCCCTTTCTATGTTTTATTTTCCCTAGGATACGAAGAAGTATATAATTACTAACCATCAGGGATAATCTTTGGGATACTAGTGTTGTCTATGGAAACAATGTTGTTGTAGTTTTCTAATTTATGATGTAATGTAAACCTAATGAATGTATCTACTACTTCTAAGGATACTAAAATAATTGATCTTTCGAGACATGATATTTTGTGATCTTCCCAATGATATGTAATAATGCACCAAATATGGGCTTCTAGGGTTGGGGCATTATATCATAGGATATAATTTTTCATTTAAAGGGTACATAAACACATGTCAATCTTTTGATACTATTTACTTCTTAAAAACCAACCTTTTGGTTTTGAAAAAAGAAATAAATTTTAAATAAAATACTAAAACTTATATGATTTTAATTTGGAAAATTGGATTCCAAATTTGGAATCGGAAGGATCAAATTTTTTCAATATATACCTTTTATTTTTTGACATTATGAATAGTAACTCCAATAATTATTTTGTTTACCATGGTTAATGGGTAAATCTGGTAAATAAGGGTAACAAATAATATTATAATAATATTAAACTACCCTAACACATGTCCTAATATTATTGGATGAGATATTTCTGACCATGGACTTCCTTGGGTCGATTTTGGGACCCCATAGATCCACTATGATGTAGAACTGGCATTTTATAAAAATTAATTCAACGTATAGAAAAATATAACATAAACATGTATCTTTCACTAAAAACATTTTTATATGAGGTTATATAATAGATCTATTAGACTATAGAAAGTAATTATAAATCTAACAATATTTCCTACATCATGATATTTTATTTATAAATTTTAGACATAAAATAAATATATTGATTTTTGACACAATAATGATGTAGTATTTTTCTTATTAATGAATGAATCAAATAAATGATATTATAAATATTAAAATAAATATAATTTTAATGTTTTGATTCCATACACGAATTTTCTTGATGAAAATGACTTGTTATGTTTGATTAAATTTATTTATTTTTATGTAATCAAATTTTTATGACTTTCACAAAACCAAATACTAAATAGTGCCAAAATTTACATAAATGAATGTTTAAATCAAATACTATTTTATTAAGTAATATAATATTATTAAAAAACTATTATTAGAAAAAATGACTTAAATAATGTTATATATGTCATTAATTAACCACTTTATGTTATCTTTGAATTTTATAGTATGTTTATTAACCATATAGTGTAAGAATACCAGAAGACATGGTTAGAGTTAAACTATTTAACTAAGGGTTAAATCTAAAAGATAAGGTTAATATGGTGACCTAAAATTGTCTAAAACCTACTGATTGAAATTATTTCGACCCATACCCACCTTATACTTGAAATTATTCCTTTTATAGCTATTAGAAACAAAAATTGATTTTATAATAAATTAATACTTCATTCTCTTCCTAAAGTGACCCTCACCTCTCTTATAAAAGGGTACTTCCCCTTCTCTCATATTCACACATCCAAAGCCATTTTGCTTGACCAGCCTGTGCTCAACTCTACTCCCAAAATCCCTCAACTCATCCTAGAGGCCTTACATTTATCAAAAATCCAACCTTTGTATTCTTTTTGATCAAATCAAAATGAATAACCTGAAGAAGAGATAATTATTTCATAACCTAATTCAAAGTTCTTTTCTTCAACCACACCCTCCTTATTTGTTGTTTCCCCACTAAAATAATAACTATAGTACCTTCTACATACTGAGATGTTATTATATATATGTTAAAACCATATTCAGTATTCTATCCATCCTATGAATGACAAAGTCACCATGAGTGCGTACGTATGGCTTACCATCTCCACGTTGTGGTGTTGTTTGTTATTTCATACTTCATTTTTTTGATAGGTATATTAATGAGTATAATTGATATAAATAATAAATATAACGTGTTAATTATTATATATATAAATGATATATAATCCAACTACATATGATTTCACCATCAATATAATGATATTGTCGCTCGTGTGTACGTAGGGTTTACCGTCTCCATGATGCGATGAGATTTCATTCTTCATCATAAACATTCAAGAATATTTTTTAATTGATGATTAAAAATAATGATTAATATCATAGTGTCATTCTGGATATAAATAAAATAAATCCTATCCATAAAAACATGACTTACGTAACAAAAAATATAAAGGAAAACAAATCAGTTAACACCCGAAACAATGATACTACTGAAATATAATTAACAAATAAATATTATAGGATCATATATGAAATCATATTTTTATATTTAATTATTTTATAATTTAATAAAAATTCTTTAACCACTATACAGGAGGTTAATGTACCCTCGACAAATGAAATGTTCAAGGTAAGAGTTAATTTTACAATCTCTTTATTATCTGAGGTTGTTTATACGTATGTATCTACTGAGACTTCTTTATCATCCACATCAGTGGTTCTTAAAAATGTGTTTCCATTTTTTTTACTATTTCCAATACTATGGGTTAAATTAATTTATACCCCTATTTTAATTTTTATAAAATGTTTTGAAAAAAATCTTTCAATCGTTTTCCAAATAAGGTACTTTATGACCATTCAAAAAATTATGGAAAGAATGTTTTTTTAACTTATATGGTTGGTGTGGATATTTTATGATGTTATAACACCTTCAAATCTTCCCTTAAAAACCTATATGAATATTTTCAAAATAATATTTTTCTTTTATAGTCATGCATCTTTTAAATGATTTCAAAGTAGAAAGAGATATTTCCCTCAAACAGTTTTTGTATTGATTTCATCTATGTAAACATCTATTGTGATATTTTTTGATTAATTGAAGCTTATTTATTATGATAAAATATTACAGATTTTATTGATAGTATTATTATATGTATGCCTGTGGGTGTGGTATTTTTATTTCATTCACAGTTTCTGGTTGGTGTATTATCATTTCGCATGTTATTTTTATACGAATGTTTATGTTATGTTTCACCATTTTCATATGTGAAATGAATTTGATGTAATAAGTGACGAGCATGTCTTGCTATATCCCCTCAATACCTTAGTAGGTCTCATGAGACAAAATAGTGTCTTGGAATAAGGCTATTAAATCATTTGTATTTATATTCTTTGCATGAGGCCTTCACTTTGTGGACAATTTCCCCGACATTATGCATTCCATCATTATGAGATTAGCTATTGAAATTACATGTGACTATTCAACCATTATAATATCCATGTGAATAAGTAAATGGAAGTATTTGATTTATCTTCTCCATATTATGTTGACATTTAAGTTTAAAAGTCTTTTGTTTTAGTCTTCTACATTGCCATAAATGTTTATGATTATTTTGGTTAGTTTCCACTATATTTTAATACTTAATGAGCATCTGAACTCACCCCTTTATTATGTTTAATTTTTTTCAAGATGTGAAAAAGTATATAATGACTAACCAGTAGGGATAGGGTAAGGGATATGAGTCTGATCAAAGGAGACACAATGTTTCTTTTTTCATTTCACAAATGTAATGTAAAACTTAGGTATGTATCTAGTACTTCCAAGGATACTAAACTTATCCATCTATCAGGAATTGATCTCTTGTGGTCATGCCAATGTTATGTAATAATGAACTGACTTTGGTTAACTGGGGTCGGGAAATTTCAGTTGGTATTAGAGGAAGTATTGTACAAACCTTGGAAACTAGATTTAGAAAAAACTCTGATTAGAGAACATTACGCTGTGATGGAATTTGAGGATTATTAAAGAAGAACATCCAAAACATTTATCATTGTAGATATTATATGGGTTTTTCAAAAAATACATATCTATTTTGATACTACAAGTGGACATGGTTTTGGAACAGATGTACCTAGGAGTGAAAAATTTGACAAGGTGTTTTGGGCTTGACACGGGGAATCCTCGTAGACAACAACGAACCTTACTACACTTATGGTTTGACACTACCATGGGATATACTAAGTGTAATTCACATTTTAATTACAAACCATTATGACTTATTTATGATTAAGTACTTCCCCAATGAATTTTTTTATTATTATGGATTATATGCATAATGGTTCAATTTATGTTAAGTGTTTTACATGTTTGGAATTATGAATTGTGATTCATAAACTAATCTAGTGTATTCCATTGTTTAGAAATGGCTCCTAGTAGAAGGAATGGAAACCGTATAAACACATGTAATCCATGTAGGTATTTCACTCCTATTCAAGATAATTATAGTGGAGCTGGTGATGCAACTGGTGTTGAACAACTTATAACCATATTGGGTCAACTCACTCAGGTTATGAATAATAACATTACCCATATGGATCACTCTGATCTACAATGAAGAGGATCAATGTTAGACAACTTCATGGGGAAATAACAACCAACATTCAATAGTACTACAAATCTATTTGTCGCAAAGCTGTGGAAAAGTTCCTTAAAGAAAATATTTCATGTTTTGGGAAGTAACGAAAGATAAAAACTTTTCATGGTAGTTTATCACCTCTCATGAGATGTAGAACAATGGTGATCCTTAATTCAAAACATCAATGAGGATGAATAAGTATCAAATATGTAATGGAGGGAGTTTAAAAATATTTTCTTAGAAAATTAATTACCTCGTGATCATCAAGCAGATATGGAATGGAAATTTCTGAGTCTGAGGAAAAAGGAGGATGAGAATGTTGCAAAGTATGAGGTGAAATTTACAAGGTTGGAAATCTCTTCTATAAATTATATACATAACCCAATAATTATTATTGATTTATTCATTGATGGGTTAAAACAGTTTCTCCATATATAATTAGTCTCACAATCCTTTTCTTCATATGAAGATATAGTCTCATGTGATATCACAATAGAAAATGAATTCTCTCTTATGACTTCAAAGAAAAGTAAGAGCGAAATAGATCTGGTGAACACTCTAGAAAAGGAAATAAGGGGAATAAGGTAAAAGTTGAATTTCCTTCATGTAGTAAATGTGGGAAGAAATACCTCGATACTTTTTTGGAGGGAATGTGAGACTATTAAAACTATCGAGAAAAGGTCTACCATGCATGTGATTGAAAGGGGATGAAAGAGGCTATCAATGTTCAATGATAAAATTATAAAGAAATGGAGAATTATGCAAATTAATGTACTAAACATCAAGAAATAATAGAATATAAAAGGACAAGTGAGAAAGGCCAAGATTATGTGATCACAACTACTATGGTTGAAGCTCTGAATAACATGGAGGAAAGTGATTTAATCATTTCCTAAAAATTAACAAATTTGTTATTTGATTCTGGATAATTTCATTCTTTCATATCTTCCCAATTTTCCAAGAAAATTAGATATTTTCAATTTGAAATAACAATGAGTTATCAGTCAAAACTCCTAAGGGGTGTATCATAGTAAAAAGGTTTTTTCAATCAGTTTCCATTATGGGATATAGACGTAATTTTTCTGCAGATCTTGTTATCATAACCCTGGTTTAATTTTATATAATCCTCAGTATGGATTTGATTTTTGACCATGAT
Organism: Viscum album; assembly: GCA_963277665.1. Classification (NCBI taxonomy): domain Eukaryota; kingdom Viridiplantae; phylum Streptophyta; class Magnoliopsida; order Santalales; family Viscaceae; genus Viscum; species Viscum album. The sequence goes on from OY728166.1 coordinate 1,482,671,114, forward strand.
GAGAAAATTTATTTTATGAAGAATGAGGTTACAATTTTTGATGATGATAAGGAATCCCTTATCTTTAGAGAAGAAACATCACCATCTTATTGACATCAAGATCCACCCCCAGTAGCTCTACTAAATAAAATTATTGTGGAGGAAGAGAGTCAAATAACTATGGATGAGTAAAGGAATGTTCCAATAGAGGATGTACCTATTGTGTAAGAATATGTTGATGTGTTTCCAGAGGATTAACCTAGACATCCTTGAGAATGAGAAATTGAGTTTTACATTGAATTAATTCCTGGTTCAAGGACCATATCGAAGAAACCTTATAGAATGGACACTATATAACTAATGGAACAAAAGATACAACTAGAAGAATTGAGTAAGAAATGATTTATTCACTGTATTATTTCTCTATGGGGTGCACTTGTTCTTTTTCTTAAGAATAAATATGGATCTATGAGGTTTTCTATTGACTACAGGGAGATCAAAGCTATAATAATAAAGGAAAAGTATCCCCTACCTCGCATTGTTGATTTATTTGATTAACTTCAGGGAGCTCAATATTTTTCAATGATTGACCTTGGATCCGGATACCATCAAGAGTGCATGAAGAAGGAAGACATTCCTAAGACACCATTTCAGAACAGGTATGGGCATTATGAGTTTAAAATAATTCCTCTTGGATTGACTAATGCACCCTCTATTTTCATAGATATAATGAATAGAGTTTTCAACGATTATATTGATGAATTTTTAGTGGTATTTATTGATGATATCTTGGTATACTCCAACAGCTAAGAAGATCATGAAAGTAACCTGTGCACTATTCTGAAAAATCATAGAAGATATTAATTATATGGGAAGTTTAGATAGTGTGAATTCTGGTTTCACAGGATTTCATTTCATGGCTATATTGCTTATAAGGATTAAATCACTATTGATCCTTCAATGAAAAGGGAACTCCAAGAATTTCCAACACTGACGAGTATAACTGAGGAACACCGTTTTATTGTTTTATCAGGTTATTATCGGCATTTAATCTAGAATTTTTCCCGGTTGGCTAACACAATAACCAAGCTTACACATAAAGGGGTTAAATTTGTTTGGAAAATATAGTATGAAGAATGTTTTGAAGAATTGAAGAGAATATTAGTCAATGATCCTATCAGGACTCTACTATTGAGGAATGATGGGTTTTTTATTTATAGTGATTCTTAAATTAATGGACATGGTTGTGTACTTATGAATAATGATAGAGTTATTTCATATGCATCATGGTAGCTAAATATTCATGAAATAATCTAACCTACTCATGATCTTGAGTTAGCTGTTGTAATCTTTGCTATGAAGATATGGAGACACAATCTTTATGGTGAAAAATGTAAGATATATACTGATCATAAGAGTTTTAAGTATATTATCTGACAGAAATAACTCAACATGAGGCAAAGGCGATGGATCAAACTACTCAAGGATTATGATTTCACAATACACAACCACCGAAGGAAGTAAAATAAGTTGGCAGTTGCTTTGAGAAGAAATGATCATGGAGTTCTAAACAAGATGATAGTTTAAACGGACCATATGTTCATGGATCAAGTGAATATGGATATTTAAATAATCATGGACGGTGAAACATTAAAACTTTTTCAAATGATTTCTAAACCATATTTACTAGAAAGGATAAAATTATCTCAAACTAATGATGAAGTGTTTCAAAAGAAAATTAGTGGTATGAATGAAGGGAGATTGGTTGACATTATATGTGAAGATGGAATTTTGAAATTTGAGAAAAAGATTTGTGTTCCAAATATATTTGATCAAGAAAGGGAGTTGTTGGATAATGCTTATAGCTTTAATTTTTCAATACACCCTGGTAGCACTAAGATGTATAGATATTTTAAGGAACATTTTTGGTGAGACAACATTAAGAGGTAGATTTCTGATTATGTGTCATGATGTATGGGTTATAAACAGGTGATGGCTAGAAGATAACATCCTAGAGATGTCATGCAACATCTTCCCATACCTCAGTGGAAATGGGAAGATATTATGATGGACTTTGTCATGGGGATACCAAAGAATCATGTAAGGAATTATGCAATATGGGAATTGTTGATCGTCTTACAAAGTCAGCACATTTTATTTATATAAGAGAAGATTTATCACTTGAACGTTTAGCAAGACTATATATTAATGAATTTGTAAGACTTTATGGTGTACCCTATCCATTATTTCTGATTGTGATCCCCATTTTACATCAATATTATAGAAAATTATTCTGAAATCCCTAGATATTAAAATTCGTTTTAGCACTGTCTACCACCCTCAATCAAATTGAAATTCAGAATAGACTATTCAAACCTTAGAATAGATGTTGAGATCTTTCTCACATGACTTTCAAGGTATGTGGGATCATTATTTACCTATGGTAGAATTTTCCTATAAAAATAACTTCCATTCAAGTATTTATATGGCACCATATGAAGCGTTATATGGAAAGAGATGTCACACCCCAACTTGTGGGGATGATGTTGGTGAAAGAAAACTTGAAGGACCAAAATATTTTAGGAAAAAATGTAAAAGATGAAGATTATCCAAACCCACATCAAAGCATCTCAATGTAGGCAAAAGTTATATACCAATAAACGAAGGAATGATTTGGAATTTCAAGTAGGAGATCATGTTTTCATGAAGTTATCTCCATGGAAGGGTGTTATAAGATTTGGTAAGAGGGGAAAATTATGTCCCAAGTAGATAATACCTTTCAAAACTCTATAATGAATTGGAGTTGTAGATTACCGTTTTGAAATGCCACCATGTCTCTCCCAAGATCATGATGTGTTCCACATATCAATGTTGAAAAAATACACGCCTGACGAAAAACATGTACTCACCTATGATGAAATAGATTTGGAACCTGATCTATCTTAATGTGAGGATCCTATCAAGATTCTTGATACGAGATAACACGTGTTGAGAAACCGGATGACTTTTCTAGTAAAGGTTCTTTAGAGAAACCATAAAATGGAAGAGGAAATGTGGGAACCTAAGGAACATATGATGAAGAACCATCCAAATCTTTTTATGTAGTAATATTCTCGAAATTTTTAAGAATAATTCATTTGGAGGGAAGAATGTAAAACCCCAAGATTCCATGGAAATCCTCTCTTTGAATAATACAATAGCTTTTTATGTTCACAGCTCTGAGTTCTAGCACATCCTAACCAATCAAACTAGCCATTTAAAAAGATTTTATGAATAGTAACACCCACTTTTTGAAATTTTATAATTTTTTTTTCAAAATGTATTTTTTTGGATTTAAATTATCAAAATTAGATTAGGGTGAATTTTTTTTAATTTTCGGATAACTTTCATATTTTTATGAATAGTGAAATATACTAAATTTAAAATAAAAACAAAATTTTTAATCCAAATAATTTATAGTGTTAAATTATAAATTTTAGTTGTTTTAGAGTATCATTAGATTATATTTTTATCATATTATATAATTTAGGTCATTGGATGTAATTTCAAATTTAAATTGTACATAAATACATTTAAATATTTTTATAGTTTGTACTTATTAAAAAGCCAAGTTTTGGTTTTGACGACGGAAATTAATTTTAATTATTTACTGCAACTTCTGTGTATCGAATTTGGAATATTGGATTCCATATTTTTAATCAAAAGTTACAAATTTTGTAAATATCTACCTTTTATTCTAAGATATTATGAGTAGTAACTTTAGTAATGATTTTTTTACCATGGTTAAAGGGTAAATATTATAAACAATGGTAAAACATAATATTATAATAATATTAATTACCCTAACACTTCTAGTAGTATTATTAGATGATAGAGTTCTAACCATGGGATTCCTTGTGTCGATTTTGGGACCCCATGGAAGCACATGGATGTGACAATTACATTTTATAAGAATTAATTTAACGTATAAAAAATATTACATAAACATTAATCTTTCACTAAAAAAATTTTTATATGCGGTAATATAATTGATATCATCGACAATAAATAGTCATTAGAAATATAAAAATACTTCCTCCATCACTATATTTTATTTATATTTTTGAGACATAATATAAATATATTTATTTATGAAACAATAATGATGCAGTATTTTCCTTATTAGTTAAAGAATCAAACAAAAGATATTATAAATATTAAAATAAATATAATTTGAATCTTTTGATTCCATAAAATAATTTTATAAGTTAATAAGAGATGTTATGGTGGATTAAATGTATTTATTTTTAAGTAATCATGTTTTTATGACTTTCACCAAAACCAAATACTAAATAGTGTCAAAATTTACATAAATGAGTTTTTTAAAAAAATATTATTTTATTAGATAATATAATATTCCTAAAAATCTATGAATTAGAAAAATGACATAAATGATGTTAGATATATAATTAATGAACCACTTTAGGTTCTCTTGGCATTCTCTAGTAGTTTAATAACCATATATTGTAAGAATACAAGAAGACATGGGAAGAGTTAAACTATTTAACTAAGGTTTAAATTTAAAAGATAAGGTTAATAAAGTGACCTAGACTTGTCTAAAACCAATTAGTTGAGAGGTTTTCGACACATACCCACCTTATCCTCGAAATAAATCCTTTTTTAGCAATTATAATCTTAAAATGATTTAATAATAAATTAATAATTCAAGCTCTTCCTAATGTCACCCTCACCTCTCTTTTAAAAGGGTACTTACCCTTCTCTACAATTCACACCTCCAAAGTAATTTTTATCAGAAAAAACCAACTCAAATTTACTACCAACTACCCTTAAATAAACCTATAGGCTTTAATTTGTTTATAAATCCATCATAAGGAGACCTTTTTTCAAATAAAAATGAAGCACTTGAAGAAAAGGTAATTATTTCATCACCTCTTTAAAAGTTCTTTTCTTCTTCCACTTACTCATTGTTTGTTGTTTCCATACTAAAAAAATAACTCCAGTACCTTCTACATACAGATATTTTATTATAAATATTGTACAACCATATTAATTATTCTATATATTGCATGAATGACAAAGTCACTATACGTTCATATGTACGGCTTACCGTCTCCACGCCGTGGTGTAGTTTGTTATTCAACACTTAATTATTTGGATGAGTATAATAATTAGTATAAGTGATCTAAATAATAAATATAACATGTTAATGATTATTAAATATAATATCCCATCCAAATACATTTTATTTCACCATCAATATAATGATATTGTCGCTCGTGCGTACGTAAGTATTACCGTCTCCACGACGCAATGAGATTTCATTACTAATCGTAGCCATTCAAGAATAATTTTTAGTTGATGATTAAAAATAATGTCTATGAACTTAATTTCATTCTGGATTTGAATTAAATATATCCTACCCAAAGTAAACATGACTTATGTAACAAAACATATAACGGAAAATGAATTAGTTAACACCCAGAACAATGATACTACATAAATATTATTAACAATGAAATATTATAGGATCATATATTATATTATATTTATGAATTTTGTTCTTTTATAATTTAATAAAAATGATTTAACCATTATACAAGAGGTTAAAATAACCTATACTAAAGAAAATTACAAGGTAAGTGTTAATTTTACAATCTCTTTATTATCTGCGGTTGTTTATATGTGCGTATCTACTGGGAATTCTTTATCTTCCACATCTATGTTTCTTAAAAATGTATTTCAAAAAAATTTACTATTTTCTAGACTATTGTTTAATTTCATTTATACCCCTGTTTGAATTTTTATTGATTGAATGGAATCTTTCTTCCATTTTAAAAACAAGGTAGGTTATGAACTTTTCAAAAAATTACGGAAAGAAGTTTTTTTAACTTATAAAACGGGTGCGGCTATTTTAAAAATTTATAACACCTTCAAAGATTTCCTTACAAGATTATATAAATATTTTAAAAATTAATATTTTCTTTTATAATCATATTAGTTTTCAATGAGTTCGAAGTAGGAAGGGATATTTCTATCAAATAGATTTTGTATTGATTTCTTCAATGTCAACATCTATTGTTGTATTTAATGTGTAATTGAAGTTGTTTTATTATGATACAATATTCCATATTGTATTGATAATATTATGATATGTTTGAATGTGGATGTTTTATTTTTACATCATTAATAGTTTATGGTTAATGTAATAATATTTTGTATATTATTTTAATATTAATGTTTATGTTATGTTTTTCCCATTTCATATGAGGAATGAATTAGACATAATAAGTGTCGGGCATGGCTTGCTATAACCCCTCAATGCATTGGTAGGTCTCATGAGACAAACCAGTGTCTTGGAAAAAGGCCATAACAATATTTTTATTTATAGTCTTGGCACGAGTCCTTGACTTTGTGGTTAAGATGTCTGGCATTATGCATTCCATCATTATGAGATTAGCTATTGATATTACATATGATTTTTTGACTAACACAATATCCATGAGAATATGTAAATGGAATTATTTGATTTATCTTTTCCATGTTATGCTGAATTTTATGTTTAAAAGGCTTGTGTTTTCGTCATATACATTTCCTTAAATTATTATTCTTATTTGTGATAGTTTATGCTATATTGTTATCCTTTCTGAGCATCTGAGCACACTCATGTCCTACGTTTTATTTTTACCAGGTTGTGAAGAAGTATATTATGATTGAACTACAGGTATAGGATAATGGATATAAGTGCGATCAAGGGAGACACAATGTTTCTTTTTCATTTCATAAATGTAATGTATAACTTATGTATGTATCCAGTACTTCAAAGACTACTAAAATTATCGGTCTTTTGGGACATGATCTCTTATGATCATGCTAATGTTATGAAATAATGCACCAAATCTAGGTAATTGGGATTGAGGAGTTAATGTTATTTGTTTTCCCCGCTAGGGGATTAACCCATCTTCAAAAATCCTCAATTTCCATGACATTACAAGAATAATCAAATTTAAAATCCCCCCCATCCAGAATATTTTCAACGTGCTATAAAGCCATTTTTCCTACCATGCCCACATCTGAAGAGAACACTCAATTTACAAGTCTCAAGTTTATCTTCATGATCCTCATCTCTTTCAAACATGTGTGAAGAATCATTATTGCGACCACCTTCGCTTAACCATCTCATGCGGGATCTCTAATTGTAAAGAGTTTCAATCTCCAACAGCTTCTCGTCGAGTTCCGTTCATTTATCATAGAGAAGGATAATGGTGTTCTCATCTCAATTGGATAAGAGTACCTCTTCCATTCTATTAACATCATCATGGATAATTCCCAGCCTGGTAGCATCATTCGGCCTATTAGCCAACCAAACCATAATATCCTCCATGAGTCGCTTAACCAATTGCATGAAAGTATCATCCTGATGCCAAGTGCTGGAATTCAAAAATCCATGATTGCGATAGAAATACCACATAAGCTTCACAAGGAGTGGAGCATGGTCTGAAAGAGAGTGAGACAAATGAGTAACTGACGATCGAGAGAAATAATCCAACCCCTAAAGGTTCATAAATCACCTATCCAACCGGATCCAGATGCAATTATTTCCACTTCGGTTGTCTCAACAGGTGTATTTAGAACCAAAACACCCAAGATCCAAAAAACCCACAACATCCATGAATCTCATAAAGTCTTGTGTTCCCCCATGATTGATGGTCGTGCTACCTATTTTCTCTGAAAGATCCATGATGACAATAAAATCACCCATGATAAACCATGGGTGGTGGCCTGAATCGAAGGAATCTAGATTCTAAAAAATATCTTCAATAATTAGGGTGTTAGTGCTATCATAAATGAAGGAAAAAAAACTCCATAACATTTTCTGAGATATTGATGTTGATGCAATGTGAAGTGATACTAATCACCTCAACTAACAAGAGACCCTTCAAACATATCCAATTGTGATCACTGTATGGAGACCCATGCAAAGAGTTAGGGAACCCCATTCCCCTGAACAAAGAGGAATGTTTGTTAGGATTCAGTTTGTGTTCAATAATAACAAAGAGAGAGTAATGATGCTTTATACTTTTATAGGAGATGAAATCATGGTTTTATTGTTCTCCCAAGCCTAGTGAATTTCTGATAATCAGGGAGATCATTAGTGTGGGAACATATATCAATTCTGGCCAGAAGAGGTAGAGAGAACCCGAGAGGAAAATAATACTCATTCTTTTGACATAGAACATGTGATAGGCCCCGTCAGCCTATCCACTGAGGGAATCCTTTTTGGAGAAATTGTATTCTTCTTGAAGTAAACTTCCTTGTACTCCACCAGGGAAAACGTCAAAGGAGAGATTCGTGTACATAGAGTCCTATCCTCGTGTAATAAATAAACCAAAAAGGCACTATGGAGACAACCACCCAACCTAAATCTTCTTATCCACACCATCAGGTATCTCTGATGGTAGTACCTACTAAAATGGGGATGAAATACATCGAACCAAGGATCACTACAGATACTCTTGGGAGAGCTGGGAGGAGATAAAAAAGCTGGCGAAGGAGGTTCCAGAGCCTTGTGGGGACTCAGAAAAGAGATCTGACCAAAAGGACTAGGGCCTAGAGACAAAAAAAGAAGGACAACCTACTCAGAAGATGTGGTCAACTGGGGGAACAATGCATTAGGGGGAACAATTGAGCTTTAGTTTCTAGAAACATGAGTATATTAACAAATTTTGAATTTGAAAAACTCTCCCTAAAGGTCATTGGAACTGTATCCTTCACTACAGAGTCCATAGGGCCCATAGTCTATCCAGGTTGAGATCCAGTGCCGAATGAGATCATCTTCGAATGTTTCTTCCAAAAGATAGCCTCTGAGTGACCATGTAGATCACATAATCCACATAACCTAGTTGGAGACTGATAAAATACCTTTTCCACCCAATGTAAACCATCGCTCTCCCTAAACAAAACTCGCTGAGGTAGCTTCATCGATAGATTCATTTCCACAGATATACATGGGTTTGAAATTTCCTAAAGTATCTTTCTATTCTCATCCATGCAATGAAAATAATCCAATGAGTCCCCTACAGCTTTCAAAGTCACTCGGTTGTGGAAAGGGAGCGGAAGGATAGGAAAATAAACCCAAACTACTTCTTGCGGAGACTCCTTATCAAAGTTGAAGTCGTACGACTATATGGAGAGGGAGAATCTCCAAGAACCTAACCTCTTGTCTTCATGAGTTTACGCAGCCACAAAATCTTCAACAGAAAACATATGGATGAAAAAGGATGAATGAGAGAGATCTTAAACTGATCTAGGAAGATAGAGGGCATAAGAGACAATGAAGTTCTTAATGAAACCCATACATGGATTCTAATTCCCAAAGCATGCTACTAGTGGAAAATCATTGAAAGAAGAAGCCTCTAGAAGTTCCTTTGCTGCGACTTCCGTTATTGGGGACCCGTCGATCACCTTAGGTTCCCAAGATTCCATCATGATCAGAGGAATTGATTGGGGACACACCGAGCTAGAATCATCCTCCCCCCCATCAGTAGCTATTGGAAGAGCACCACAGAGAGCATCCTTAAAGGAAACACTTTTTAGGACCCCATCCAAATATCCAGGCACCAGACAAAGAGATGAATCACATTCCATGAACTAAGGAAACATTCCATCAATAGAAGAAGGAAGACAAGGTGGAAAGGGAACTGAGAGCGATGATGAAGCTATGAGTGATGAAGAAGTGGAGAGTGTCATTACTGTTTATTATGTAATAACACTTATCATATAATCATACCATATTTTATTATTTCTTTAAATATTTCGGTGTCTCAAAAAATTAAGAAAAATTCACCATTGGCTAATTTCAATGTGATTATTTCAAATATGAAGTATATTTATGAAAATATTTTTTATGCATATAATAAATTTAATTAATAATTAAAAATAATAACCTATTTGAAAACCATTTCTTTGGTTCCAAAAATTCAAAAACTCTTCTTCGCTTTCTATTGTTTTTTTCTAAGACATCTTTGTACATTTATATTACTATTCATTGATCTGTATTATTTAATAATAATTATTAATTTATTTATTTGAAAAAATTTAATACATTTTATTTTAGAATTTTATGTTTATCGATAGAATAATTATGATAAAGGTAAGATTCCAGACAATTAGATTCCAATAGTTACTTTTACGGTTGTCATATTCCAACATTTATATTTACCATTATATATACAATACATAGAAATAGTTAAAATCATTCATATACTTATCCTAGTTATTAAAACATGTTTATTACATTTTTAACTGTTTTCTTCTTAAAATAAATTTATCTCATATACATTATATTCTTCGTTGAGTATGATCCTTCATAGTAAAAGTTTACGGTGATTCAACTAATCATTAACAATTTTATCATATAGGTCCCTACTTATGTTATAAATGTAATCTCCCTATTATTTATTTTATTATTACGTGTTTCAATTTAATTATGAAATAATAACTTTTTTCATTATGCAATATGTTTTATGATGTATTTATTATAGATAAATCTCACATATTACATTCTTACCCTTAACAAAATTTTATCTTAAAAAATTTGGGTGTACATGAATACATGAATAAAATTTGTAATTCATACCCATTAATTACTAGGGATCATATATTTATTATTAAAAATTGTGATTCCTATACATAATTTTCACCATTCTAGTTTTTTGAATTTGTAACAATTTCTATCTAGTGTCATGAATATAGAAAGGATCTTCATTAAAGGGAAAGTTTGGATCTCGCTCTATGTCATCGATGGTCAATAAATGTGTAGTTTATGAAATGTACTTATTTATCATTGATACATAGAAGACACCATTCACTTTAGGTAGGTTGGATTGTAAAGCTCAAAAATAATACACATCACAAATTCTCTCTAAAATATCAAAAGGCCCAATAAACCTCATATATAAATTCCCCTTATTATTAAAGCTATTGACCCATTACATGGTGATACATTCATGAAGATCATGATGAACTACTTATAATTATAAAAAATTCATTAGATTTTTAACATAGGATTTATTTCTACTCTAAGAAACCTTGATATGATTTTGGATGTCATGAACCTTCTCAGTTGTCTAATCAGTGAGTGTGGGACCTAATAGATTCCATTATCCAAATTTATATGAAAAACTTAGTGTACTACATATTTTCACATATAGGGCCTCGTATAGAGACATTTTTATTCTTGAATGGAATATAATATTATATGAAAATTATACTACTATTAAATATTGGTTCTATATTCCTTTAAAGTAAAGTGATAATGACATCGACATCTATTCTAATGTTTGGATTGTCCTTTCTAACATCCCAATAAAGGGTAATAATGATGGGTAGTGCTAAAATGTATCTTGTTTTTTTAATATAATTTAAAGGGTCTTAATAAATTTAGATTTGAAATAAGGGTTGCGATATGATATAATTAATAGAGGTCCACCAAAAAGTTTCACAACTTCTTTGATATATAGTCATGAAAGATGTTAAAGATGCATATCCTCCGTTATTTATCATAAATTTATTAATTTAGAAAGGTTGTCCACAATGACCCATATAGCATAATTTTTTTAATATGAATTTTTTCATCATGTAAAGATATCCAATATCATATTATCACAAATTAACATTGGTATAGTGATAGGTTATATGAAACCGTTAAGGTTTTTTCTCTCATCCTTTACTTTTTTTTATTAAAAGAAAATATCATTAATGACGAAGATCAGCAGAATTACATGTGCAAAGCCATGAAGGTAAATTATCCAACCAGAACTGGTTGGTATCAAATGGTCCTGAGGCCGCCAGCTGATGGGCCACATTGTTTCCTCCCCTTTTGGTGAAGGAGAAGGTGCATAATGAGAAACATTGGCGAAGTGAGAGAATTCTTCTGATGATGATGCCAAATGACTGGAGCCTGCTATCATTGTGATTAATAGCATCAATAACGGTAGGACAATCAAACTCAATGATGATATCACCCCATCCACGATCAATAGCGAGCATCATACCAGCAAGGATGGTCATGGCTTTAGCAACTTCCAGTTCCCAGAATGCCTGATGTGGTTCAAATTTAGCAGAAAGGATTTTCCCCAGATGATTTTGGGCAAGGAGGCTGAGGGCAACAAGCCCATCCTTTGGAAGAGACGTGTCCACGTTAATCTTAAGAATTCCTTCTGCTGGGGTATTCCAATGAGTGGGATGGAAGGGGTAACACTTGCAATAGAATGTCCATTGTGTCTTTTCCAACCCTCAATCCAAGAAGTGGCCCGATCAATCCAGAAAATGGGGGGTCTGTGAGCTTGATGAAAAACAACATCGTTGTGCTGGACCCTAATAATCCAAGCCAAAGTGCAGAGTGAACCAACATCTACAGAAGGGAGTGAGGAGAACCAGAACGTAAGGAGATCACGAAGGTCAAAGGCCAATTCCAGTGAAGTAATAGAAGTCGGGTCCCATTTATTCCAAATTCACTTAGCTCTTGGGCAGTTAATGATAGTGTGCAGAGGAGTTTCTGGAATGCTCGGGCAGAAAGGGAAACAAACAGAACTGGCCATATGTCGGTAAATGAGAAGGATCATTGTTGGCAGAGTGTTCGTACAAACCTACCACCAAAACTGATGGGTTTTGGGGGGGATGTTGAGCATCCAGATCGATTTCCATGGTCCCTCATCCCGAACGACTGAGTGGATTCCAAGAGCAAGTCTACAGCCGGATCTCACTGTGTAGTCGCCCGAGATGTCATTGATCCAGAAGAGATGGTCAGGGACTGTTTCTGGTACCCAGGGAATGCCAAGGATAATTATTTGATCTCTTTCTTTAAACCATTCAAGGATCTTTTCCAAACACCACCTCTGTCCCTGGTCGGAAAGAAGGCAGCTAATAGTGGCATCTTCAAGACCTGGATGGGCGGGGGATGTAGCCTGAATACCCTCCTTGTCAATAAGCCAGGAATGATTCCATATTTTTACAGATTAGGAAGTCCCAATCCTCCAGCCCAGTCATTTATCCAGGAGCATTTTAGCCTCCCAAATGCTTCTCCAGAGGAAGCTAGAACGGAGACCAACATAGAAAGCATGAAAGTCCGTGTGGGGAAATTACTTAGCTCAAAGAACTCACACACATAGAGATGATGGACGGTTAATGAGGATCCATCTTTTCTTGGATAACAGCGCATTTTTTAAGAAAAAAAGATTCTAGAACCCCATCCCACCCTTTGATTTGGGTCTACAAAGTTTCTCCCAGGCCATCCAGTGGGGTCGATTCCTTCCATCATTATTCCCCCACCAGAAATTGGAATTATGTGTGTGGATATGGTCGACGATGGCCGTCAGGAGCATAAAAAGGGACATAAAGTAGCTGGGGATAGATTGGATGAAACATTTGATGAGGGTCTCTTTTCCTGCTATAGAAATACTTTTTGGGGTCCAGACTTGAATTTTTTCTCTATCCTATCCACAAGAGATGTGAAGATTTCTTTTTTGGACCGACCAATCACCGTGGGGTGACCGAGATACTTCTTATGTATATCAACCATATGGATTCCAACTGATGCGTAAAGTTCATCCCTCTTAGAAGGAGGCATCCCGGTACTGAAATAAATTTCTGATTTTCCAGGATTTATTATTTGGCCAGATGCCCTCTCATACTGACGGATCACTTGGCAGATCACCTGGAATTAATTAATTGTTGCTCTGGAAAAAAAAGGAGGCAGTCTTCATTGAAGAAGAGATGCGACACTGGAGGGCTAACTCGGCAGACTTTTCCCCCATGAATAGACTGTTAAGAAACAGCCCTAGAAATAAGATTAGAAAAAACGTCAACCTTTACTTGTTGCAATACCAATCACCTTGACACATAGTTGGTAATTTCTTACATCATTTTTTACCACCATAATTTATTCTTCATATCCCTATACATATTTTTACTACTAGTATGAAAATATAAATATGATATATGATATTCTTCTAGTTTTTTCCACATTGGAATAGGTACTTATGTCACATCAGTCTATTTCAAAACAACAATACACTATAATCATAGATATACTATGTTTATTTCCCCTCTTCAATGGAATCAATATTCCTTTATAAATTATTACCATCCTTTTGAGACTTCTTTAAATTCTCTATTAAAGATTTTGGGTCAATTACATAGAAAATAAATGAATTTTTCCCTTAAAAATTTCCATATTCAAATTTACTAAATCAATGAGCGCATTATCATTATACATCATCATTATGGATAAAACTCCATGATCTTTCCAACTCAATGCATATATAACTTTATTTAATCTCTAGGGTGGTATTTCATTGCATAATCATAGTCAATGAGTAGTTCTATTAATCTCATTTTCCTTTTGATGATCTAATTTTGATTGAATATATAATTAGATCTTTTTAGATCCATATATTTGTCACATCTTTCACCATAATGATAATGCCTACATAACATCAAGATAAAACCTTACATCTTGAAACTCAAAATTATGGGTTGGATAGTTTTTCTCACAGGTTTAGAATTTCCTTGATTCATAATCAAAAATTAAATCATTTTATATAATTAAATTCCATTTCCCTTATTTATATTCATCACTATATATTAAAAATACTTCCTTTCTAGTTGGTAAATTCAACTCCAATTCATTGATCAATATTTTATTTAGTTCCTCAAATATTTCTCCACACTACATAAACAATGTATATTTGATCACTTTAGGTCACATCTTTGTTAACAACTGATATAATTTATAAAAAATTTCCAAAAATCACCAATAGTAACTAGGTAAGTTAAGGAAAACTAGATATCATAGAAATTATCATTATTGTAGACCATTATTTAAACATATTTTTCTTTTTTAGGTTTAATAGATATTTCATCTATGTAGAAAATATGGCCTTGGAAATAAACTTATTGAATCCATAATTCACACTTAATAAATTTACCATATAGCTCCTTCTACCATAGATTTTCTTGAATGGTCCAAAAATTACCTTCATGACCTTCATATATCATAGAGTATATCAATATGTGATCAATAAAAACTAAAAAATATTTATCAAGATAATACATGAATTCTCAATGCATTAGATCCATGAATATTTTGGAATAGTTGATTATCCTATTTGGAAATACTATGAAATCATAATTTTCATACATTGTGTGAAAATATATCATCCTTCTAGAATTTTAATTTGTGATAGCCATAACCATGTTCAATCTTTGATAAGTTTTGAACCCCATGAAGTAGATAAAACAAGCCAACAGTACAGGGTAGATGGTAATTTTTTTAATAGTAACAAAATTGATTTACCTATAATAAATATATAACATTATAGAACCATTCTTCTTCCCCATAAATAAGAAATTATATCCATATAGTGAAACAACTGGTCATATTAATCCTTTATCATAAAGATCATAACTATTTTTCCTTAAATCAATTAAATTTGTTGGATCCATTTTATAAGGAGGCTTAGATTTGGACTCATAATTAGGTATCATATTAGTAGTTAATTAAAAATCTTGATCATGATGATGTTTACGTACTTACTCATGAAAAAAAAACCAATAAAACCCCTCAATCTAGATAGATCCTCTTTTCTTAGGATATTCATCCTAATAACTTATTCATTATCTTCAGGGATTTGGGTAAGTTAATATATAATAGGTGTTTTTGAAAAAACATATGGAAGAATGTATCTCTTATAAAAATAATGTATTTATTCCAATTTTTTATAGTTTAATCTCTTTCTCACAATTATAAATTCTTTCATTATACTTTGAAATTAAATATATCCCAAGGATTCTATAAAATTAAACATTATGTATTTCCAATGTTATTTCAGCTAAGAAACTCCATTGTTTTTTAGTAGAGAAATATTGATATAATTTTATTTTTATAAGTTTTCCACTTGGAGTTTCAATTGAAAACATATTTTTTAATAAATTTGGGGGTGTTTTAATGTTCATAAAAACATTGAAAATATAAAATATTGTGTATGGGAAAAATAAGAAAATTCTCTATCTACCTTGGAGATTATGATCAATATAACTTCTAATACATCATCGGGGACCTCCACTTTGTCTATTGTGATTTTATAAGATTATTAATGTTCCCTTTTCCTCCTTTGAGGTAGGTTACCTTGACTCTTGGAGAATTGATTTGAATAGATTCCAATATCCTTATAATTGAAGTATTATACATTGGTTGATTTTTTTTCTTTCCCTTATATCAATGTTCCTCATGGAAGTTTTCCACAAACTTATAGAAAAATACAATACCCTTCAAGAATACCCTAGGGCGAATCATTCAATAATTAATTCATAATGTATATTATACTCATAAATTATTCTCCTTCTCAAAATTCATTTCAATATAGTGATCAATCACCATATTCTTCTCTTTATTCCCAATAAAAATATAATACCTGAATAACTCGATCTCTATCATGATGGAACTAGTAACAAACACTTTACATGATTAATGTATCTTATATAATGATAATATTCTAATACATATATTTAACCCATAAATTATTCATTTGATATTACATTAAGGGTTTCATGTTAAATCTATTGAATGCTTCACTAGACTTATAAATTTTGCTTCATTATTAGCCCCCACATCCTCTTATTTTCATTAAATTTAAAAACAACCTTTCTTATCCTTCACTTTCTTCATAAGGAAAATATCATATTCAAAAAATCATTAAAATATTTTCATTCCATTCTTTATATTTCTTTCTTCTTTTTGTAGTTTGGAATTGAAGATCACCATGGAAAAATAACTCCCTATAGTCGACATATAGACATGGAGACCTTATTATTTTTTGTAAATCCCAAATCAAGGAATGTCTTCTCTAAATAACTCATCATTTTATTACACCCATGACCGCTTCACTAATTGCATGAAAGTATCATCATGATGCCAAGTGATGGAATTCAAAAATCCATGATTGCGATAGAAATGCCACATAAGGTTCACAAGGAGTGGATCATGGTCCGAAAGAGAATGAGACAAATGAGTAATAGAGGATCGAGAGAAAGAATCCAACCCCTAAAAATTCGTAAAGCACATGTCCAACCGGATCCAGATGCAATTGTTTCCACTTCGGTTGTCTCACCAGGTGAATTTAGAACCAAAAAACCCACAACTTCTATGAATCTCTTAAAGTCTTGTGTTCCACCATGATTTATGGTCATGCCACCTATTTTCTCTGAAAGATACATGATGACAACAAAATCACCCATTATAAACCATGGGTGGTGGCCTGAATCTAAGGACTCCAGATTCTGAAAAATATCTCCAATCATTAGGGTGTCAGTTCTAGCATAAATGAAGGAAAAAAACCTCCATAACATTTTCTGAGATCTTGATGTTGATGGAATGTGAAGTGATACTCATCACCTTAACTGAAAAGCGACCCTTCAAATATATCCAATTGTGATCGTTGTATGGAGACACATACAAAGAGTTAAGGACCCCATTCCCCTGAACAAAGAGGAATGTTTGTTAGGATTTGGTTTGTGTTCAATAATAAAAAAGAGAGAGTAATGATGATTTATACTTTTACAGGAGATGAAATCATGGTTTTCCTGTGCTCCCAAGCCTAGTGAATTTCTGATAATCAGGGATATCATTAGTGCAGGAACATCTATCCTTTATGGCTGGAGGAGGTAGAGAGAACCTGAGAGGAAAATAATACTCATTCTTTTGACATAGAACATGTGATAGGCCCCATCAGCCTATCCACTAAGGGAATCCTTTTTGGGGAAATGGTCTTCTTCTTGAAGTACACTTCCTGGTACTCCACTAGGGAAAAAGTCAAAGGATAGATTCGTGTACATAGAGTCCTATCCTTTTGTAATAAATAAACCAAAAAAAGGCAATAGGGAGACAACCGCCCAACCTAAATCTTCTTATCCACACCATCAGGTATCTCTGATGGTAGTACCTACTAAATTGGGGATGCAATACATCTTACCAAGAATCACTACAGATACTCTTGGGAGAGCTAGGAGGAGATAAAAAAAGCTGGCGAAGGAGGTACCAGAGCCTTTTGGGGACTCAGAAAAGAGATCTGACCAAAAGGACTAGGGCCCAGAGACAAAAAAATAAGGAAAACCTACTCAGAAGATGTGGTCAACTAGGGGAACAATGCATTAGGGGGAAGAAATGAGATTTAGTTTCTAGAAACATGAGTATATTAACAAAATTTGAATTTGAAAAACTCTCCCTAATGGTCATTGGAACTGTATCCTTCACTAAGGAGTCCATAGGGCCAATAATCTATCCAGCTAGAGATCCAGTGCCCAATGAGATCACCTTCGAATAATTCATCCAAAAGATAGCCTCTGAGTGACCATGTAGACCACATAATCCACATAACCTAGTTGGAGACTGATAAAATACCTTTTCCACCCAATGGAAACCATCGCTCTCCCTCAACAAAACTCGCTTAGGTAGCTTCATCGACAAATTCATTTCCACAGAGAGACGTGGGTTTGAAATGGCCTGAATTATCGTTGTATTCTCATCCATGCAATGAAAATAACCCAATGAGTCCCCTACAGCTTTCAAAATCACTCGGTTGTGGAGAGGGAGCGGAAGGCTAGGAAAATAAACCCAAATTACTTCTTGCCTAGAATCCTTATCAAAGTGGAAGTCGTACGACCAAATGGAGAGGGAGAATCTCCAAGATCCAAACCTCCTGTCTTCATGAGATTACGCATCCACAAAGTCTTCAACTGAAAACATATGGATGAAAAAGGATGACTGAGAGACATCTGAAACTGATCTTAGAAGATGGATGCCCCAAGAGCCGATGGAGTTCTTAACAAAACCCATATATGGATTCTAATTCTCAAAGCATGCTACTAGTGTCAGATCATTGAAAGAAGAATCCTCTAGAAGTTCCTATGTTGTGACTTCCATTATGGGGGACCCGTCGATCGCCTTAGGTTCCCTAGATTCCATCGTCATCAGAGGAATTGACTGGGGACACACCGGGCCAGAATCATCCTTCCCCCTGTCAGTAGCTATTTGAAGAGCACCACAGAGAGCATCCTTTAAGGAAACACTTTTAAGGACCCCATCCAAATATCCAGGCACCAGACTAAGAGATGAAGCACGTTCCATGAACTAAGGAAGCATGCCATCTATAGAAGAAGAAAGACAAGGTGTAAAGGGAACCGAGAGCGACGATGAAGCTAAGAGTGATGAAGAAGTGGAGAGTGTCATTACTGTTTATTATGTAATAACACTTATCATATAATCATACCATATTTTATTTTTTCTTTAAATATTTCGGTGTCTCAAAAAATTATGAAAAATTCACCATTGGATAATTTCAATGTGATTATTTCAAATATGAAGTATATTTATGAAAATATATTTTATGCATATAATAAATTTAATTACTAATTAAAAATAATAACCTATTTGAAAACCATTTGTTTGGTTCCAAAAATCAAAAACTCTTCTTCGTTTTCTATTTTTTTTTCTAAGACATCTATGTACATTTATATTACTATTCATTGATCTGTATTATTTAATAATAATAGTTAATTAACTTATTTAAAAAAATTTAATACATTTTATTTTACGATTTTATGTTTACCGATAGTATAATTATGATAATGGTCAGATTCCAAACAATTAGATTCCAATAGTTACTTTTACAATTGTCATATTCCAACATTTATATTTACCATCATATATACAATACATAGTAATATTTAAAATCATTCATCTACTTATCCTAGTTCTTAAAACATGTTTATTACATTTTTAATTGTTTTCTTCTTAAAATAAATTTATCTCATATACATTATATTCTTTGTTGAGTATGATCCTTCATAATAAAAGGTTACGGTGATTCCACTAATCATTAACGGTTTTATCATATAGGTCCCTACTTATGTTATAAATGTAATTGCCATGTTTTTTATTTTATTATTATGTGTTTCAATTTAATTATTAAATAATATCTTTTTTCTTTATGAAATATTTTTTATGATGTATTTATTATAGATAAATCTCACATATTACATTCTTACCCTTAACAAATTTTTATCTTCAAAAATTTGGGTGTACATGAATACACGAATAAAATTGGTAATTCATACCCATTAATTACTAGGGATCATATATTTATTATTAAAAATTGTGATTCCTATACATAATTGTCACCATTCTAGTTTTTTGAATTTGTAACAATTTCTCTCTAGTGTCATGATTATAGAAAGGATCTTTATTATAGGGCAAGTTTGGATCCCGCTCTATGTCATCGATGGTCAATACATGTGTAGTGTATGGAATGTACTTATTTATCATTGATACATAGAAGACACCATTCACTTTAGGTAGGTTGGATTGTAAAGCCCAAAAATAATCCACATCACAAATTCACTCTAAAATATCAAAAGGCCCAATAAACCTCAGATATAACTTCCCCTTATTATTAAATCTATTTACCACTTACATGATGATACATTCATGAATATCATGATTAAATACTTATAATTATAAAAAATTCATTAGATTTTTAACATAAGATTTATATCTACTCTAAGAAACCTTGATATGATTTTGGATGTCATGAACCTTCTCAGTTGTCTAATCAGTGAGTGTGGGACCTAATAAATTCTATTATCAAAATTTATATGAAAAACTTAGTGTACTACATATTTTCACATATAGGGCCTCGTATAGAGACATTTTTATGCTTGAATGGAATATAATATTATATAAAAATTATAATACTATTATATGTTGGTTCTATATTCCTTTAAAGTTAAGTGATAATGACATCGACATCTATTCTAATGTTTGGATTGTCCATTCTAACATCCCAATACAGGGTAATGATGATGGGTAGTTCTAAAATGTATCTAGATTTTTTAATATAATTTAATGGTTCTTAAGAAATTTTTATTTCAAATAAGGGTTGCGATATGATATAATTAATAGAGGTCCACCATAAAGATTCACGACTTCTTTGATATATAGTCATGAAAGATGTTAAAGATTCATATCCTCCCTTATTTATAAGAAATCTATTGATTTAGAAAGGTGGTCCACCATGACCCATATAGCATAATTTTTTTAATATGAATTTTTTCATCATGTAAAGAAATCCACTATCAGATTATCACAAATTAACATTGGTATAGTGATAGCTTATATGAAACCGTTAAAAATTTTTCTCTCAACGTTTACTTTTTTTTATTAAAAGAAAATATCATTAATGACGAAGATCAGCAGAAGTACATGTCCAAAGCCATGAAGGTAAATTATCCAACCAGAACTGGTTGGTATCGAATGGGCCTGAGGCCACCAGCTGATGGGCCACGTTGTTTCCTTCATTTTTGGTGAAGGATAAGGTGCATAATGAGAAACATTGGAGAAGTGTGAGAATTCTCCTGATGATGATGCCAAATGACTGGAGCCCGCTGTCATTGTGATTAATAGCATCGATAACGGTAGGACAATCAGACTCAATGATGATATCACCCCATCCACGATCAATAGCGAGCATCATACCAGAAAGGATGGACATGGATTTAGCAACCTATGGTTCCTAGAATTCCTGATGTGGTTCATATTTAGCAACAAGGATTTTCCCCAGATGATTTCGGGCAAGGTGGCTGAGGGAAACAAGCCCATCCTTTGGAAGAGACGTGTCCATGTTAATCTTAAGAATTCCTTCCGCTGGGGGATTCCAATGAGTGGGATGGAAGGGGTAACACTTGGAATAGAATGTCCATTGTTTCTTTTCCAACCCTCAATCCAAGAAGTGGCCCGATCAATCCAGAAAATGGGGGGTCTGTGAGCTTGATGAAAAACAGCATCGTTGTGCTGGATGCTAATAATCCAAACCAAAGTGCAGAGTGAACCAACATCTACCGAAGGGAGAGAGGAGAACCAACGCGTAAGGATATCAAGAAGGTCAAAGGCCAATTCCAGTGAAGTAACAGAAGCCGGGTTCCATTTATTCCAAATTCACTTAGCTCCTGGGAAATTAATGATAGTGTGCAGAGGAGTTTCTGGAATGCTCAGGCAGAAAGGGAAAAAAACAGAACTGGCCATATGTCGGTAAATGAGAAGGCTCATTGTTGGGAGAGTGTCCGTACAAACCTGCCACCAAAATTGATTGATTTTTGGGGGGACGTTGAGCATCCAGATGGATTTCCATGGTCCCTCATCCCAAACGACTGAGTGGATTCCAAGAGAAAGTCTATAGCCAGATCTCACTGTATAGTCGCCCGAGATGTCATTGATCCAGAAGAGATGGTCAGGGCCTGCGTATGGTACCCATGGAATGTCAAGGATAATTCTTTGATCTCTTTCATTAAACCATTCAAGGATCTTTTCCAAACACCACCTCTGTCCCTGGTCGGAAAGAAGGCAGCTAACAGTGGCATCTTCAAGACCTGGATGGGCGGGGGATGTAGCCAGAATACCCTCCTTGTCAATAAGCCAGGGATGAGTCCATATTTTTATAGATGAGGCAGTCCCAATCCTCCAGCCCAGTCATTTATCCAGGAGCATTTTAGCCTCCCAAATTCTTCTCCGGAGGAAGCTAGGACGAGGACCAAGATAGGAAGCATGAAAGTCTGTGTGGGGAAATTACTTAGCTCGAAGAACTTGCACACATAGAGATTGTGGAAGGTTAATGAGGTGCCATCCTTGCTTGGATAACAGCGCATTGATTACGAGAGAAAGATTCTAGAACCCCATCCCACCCTCTGATTTGGGTCTGCAAAGTTTCTCCCAGGCCATCCAGTGGGGTCGATTCCATAAATCATTCTTCCCACACCAGAAATTGGCAACACGTGTGTGGATCTGGACGACGATGGCCATAGGGAGCTTAAAATGGGACATAAAGTAGCTGGGGACATATTTGATGACAGCTTTGATGAGGGTCTTTTTTCCTGCTTTAGAAATTCTTTTTGGGGTCCAGCCTTGAATTTTTTTCTCTTTCCTTTCCACAAAAGATGTGAAGATTTCTTTTTTGGACCGGCCAATCACCGTGGGGAGCACGAGATACTTATTTTGTTTATCAACCATATGGATTCCAGCTGATGCGCAAAGTTCATCCCTCTTAGAAGGAGGCACCCTGGCACTGAATGAAATTTCTGATTTTCCAGGATTTATTGTTTGGCTAGACGCCCTCTCATACTGACGGATCACTTGGAAGATCACCTGGAATTCATTAATTATTGCTCTGGAAAAAAGGAGTCAGTCTTTAGTGAAGAAGAGATGCGACACTGGAGGGCTAACTCGGCAGACTTTTCCCCCGTGAATAAAATCTTAAGAAACAGCCCTGGAAATAAGATTAGAAAAAATGTCAACCTTTACTTGTTGCAATACCAATCACCTTGACACATAGTTGGTAATTTCTTACATCATTGTTTACCACCATAATTTATTCTTCATATCACTATACATATTTTTACAACTAGTACGAAAATATAAATATGATATATGATATTCTTCTAGTTTTCCCCACATTGGAATAGGTACTTATGGCACATCAGTTTATTTCAAAATAATAATACAATATAATCATATATATATACTATGTTTATTTCCCCTCTTCAATAGAATCAATATTACTTTATAAATTATTACCATCCTATTGAGACTTCTTTATATTCTCTATTAAAGATTTTGGGTCAATTACATAGATAATAAATGAATTTTTCCCTTCCTTAAAAATTTCCATATTCAAATTTACTAAATCAATGAGCACATTATAATTATTCATCATCATTATGGATAAAACTCCATGATCCATCCAACTCAATGCATATACAACTTTATTTACTCTCTAGGGTGGTATTGCATTGAATAATCATAGTCAATGAGTAGTTCTATTCATCTCATTTTACTTTTGATGATCTCATTTTGATTGAATATATAATTAGATCTTTTTAGATCCATATATTTGTCACATATTTCACCATAATTATAATGCCTACATAACATCAAAAAAAAACATTACATCTTGAAACTCAAAATTGTGGGTTGGGTAGTTTTTCTCATGGGTTTCCAATTTCCTTGATTCATAATAAAAAATTAAATAATTTATATAATTAAATTCTATTTCCCTTATTTATATTCATCACTATATATTAAAAATACTTCCTTTCTAGTTTGTAAATTCAACTTCAATTCATTGATCAATATTTTATTCAGTTCCTCAAACATTTCTCCACACTTCATAAACAATGTATATTTGATCACTTTATACCACATCTTTGTTAACAACTTATATAATTTATAACAAATTTCCAAAAATCACCAATAGTAACTAGGTAAGTTAAGGAAACTAGATATCATAGAAATTATCATTATTGTAGACCATTATTTAAACATATTTTTCTTTTTTAGGTTTAATAGATATTTCATCTATGTAGAAAATATGGCCTTGGAAATAAACTTATTGAATCCATAATTCACACTTAATAAATTTACCATATAGCTCATTCTACCATAGATTTTCTTTAATGGTCCAAAAATTATCTTCATGCCTATCATATATCATAGATTATATCAATATGTCATCAATAAAAACTAAAAAATCATTATCAAGATAATACATGAATACTCAATGCATTAGATCCATGAATATTTTGGAATAGTTGATTATCCTATTTGGAAATACTATGAAATCATAATTGTCATACATTGTGGGAAAATATATCTTTTTTATTTCATCCTTATAGAATTTTAATTTTTGATAGCCATAACGATGTTCAATCTTCGATAAGTTTTGAACCCCATGAAGTAGATAAAACAAGCCAACAATACAGGGTAGATGGTAATTTTTTTTAATAGTAACAAAATTGATTTACCTATAATAAATATAAAACAATATAGAGCCATTATTCTTCTCCATAAATAAGAAATGATCTCCCTATAGTGAAACAACTGGTCATATTAATCCTTTATCATACAAATCATAACTTTTTTCCATTAATTCAACTAAATTTGTTGGATCCATTTTATAAGGAGGCTTAGATTTGGACTCAGAATTAGGTATAATATCAGTAGTTAATTAAAACTCTTGATCATGACGATGTTTACGTACTTCCTCAAGAAAAATACCAATAAAACCCCTCAAACTATATAGATCCTCTTTTCTTAGGATATTCATCCTAATAACTTATTCATCATATTCAGGGATTTGGGTAAGTTAATACATAAGAGGTGTTTCTGAAAAAACATATGGAATTATGTATCTCTTATAAAAATAATGTATTTATTCCAATTTTTTATAGTTTAATCTCCTTCTCACGATTATAAATTCTTTCATTATACTTTGAAATTCAATATATCCCAAGGATTCTATAAAATTCAACATCATGTATTACCAATGTTTTTTCAGCTAAGAAACTCCATTGTTTTTTAGTAGAGAAATATTGATATAATTTAATTTTTATAAGTTTTCCACATGGAGTGTCACATGAAAACATATTTCTTAATAAATTTGGGGGTGTTTTAATGTTCATAAAAACATTTAAGATATAAAATATTGTGTATGGGAAAAATAAGAAAATTATTTATCTACCTTGGAGATTATGATCATATTAACTTCTAAGACATCATCTCTG
The DNA here is from genome assembly GCA_963277665.1 of Viscum album. Lineage (NCBI taxonomy): Eukaryota > Viridiplantae > Streptophyta > Magnoliopsida > Santalales > Viscaceae > Viscum > Viscum album. Next base: position 1,482,696,758 of record OY728166.1, read on the forward strand.
ACCTACAATTTGTCTATTGTGATTTTATAAGATTATTAATGTTCCATTTTCCTCCTTTGAGGTAGGATACCTTGAATCATGGAGAATTGATTTGAATAGATTCAAATATCCTTACAATTTAATTATTGGACATTGGTTGGTTTTTTTTTCTTTCCCTTATATCCATGTTCCTCATGGAATTTTTATACAAACATATAGAAAAATAAAATACCCTTCAAGAATCCCCTAGGGGGAAGCATTCAATAATTAATTCATATTGTATACTATACCCATAAATTATTCTCCTTCTCAAAATTCAATTCAATATTGTGATCAATCACCATCTTCTTCTCTTTATTCCCACTAAAAATATAAGACCTGAATAACTCTATCTCTATCATGATGGAACTAGTAACAAACACTTTATATGATTAAAATATGTTATATAATGATAATATTCTAATAAATATATTTAACACATCAATTATTCATTTTATATTACATTAAGGGTTTCATGTTAAATATATTGCATTCTTCACTAGAATTATAAAGCTTTCTTCATTATTAGCCCCCACATCCTCTTATTTTCATTAAATTTAAAAACAAACTTTCTTAGACTTCACTTTGTTCATAAGGAAAATATCATTTTCAAAAAATAATTAAAATATTTTCATTACCTTATTTATATTTATTCCTTCTTTTTGGAGTTTGGAATTGAATATCACCTTGGAAAAATAACTCCCAATAGTCGATATATAGACATGGAGACCTTATTATTTTTTGTGAATCCAAAATCAAGGAATGTCTTCTCTAAATAACTCATCCTTTTCTTTACCACTAATTTATTAATGGTTCCATTAAATTCTTTACATTAATGCTACATAAATTAATCCATCGTTTTCAGACAAAGATAAGGTGAACATGCTTATTATATATAAGAAATACTTTTTTATAATAACTTGAATTAACTACCCTAATATTTTCATAATCTTACAAGATTTATCCCCAACTTCATTGATTAGGTTGGGAGGGAAATATCTTGAATGATTTTAGGAAATGACATGATTTATGTTCCTTTTATTGGACACCATTTTTAGACAATGTAATATACATAATTAGTTCAATAAAAACACGATGAACTAATAATAATAGTATATAATATTTATGCCCATCATGTAATATAGAAAAAATATATAGTATACTAAGGGTTTATCCTAATGTAATTATATCTAACTATGTTCTTCTAAATCTTGTTCAAGTGGTTTCTACAAAACATACCATGGTACCAACTGTAATGACCCTAAATTTAGTATATACGAGATGGTGGATATTTTATTGCATTGGTATAGAATAAAATTCAAAATATCCAATTGTTCATTTTTTAATAACTAGAAGTATAAATAAAAATCATTTACATTGTAAATTCAAAATTCATCTATTGAATTTTGGAAAAAAAGTATTTATATTCCATAGTTACATGTAATAGTATTTTTGGTTACCTATGGAAATAGGAAACAATATGAAGTGGTGATCCCATGTTTTCTGTAAATAATAGTATACCATTGAATCAATCCTAACATAATTTTGACATAAATGACATTTCAAGATAATAAAATGAAATTACAATCATAAAATAACCATGGGTAACATTACAATAAATAATCACCTAGATAGATATAACTGATCTCATCATAAAGGAATTCAAAATTTCAAATATTATAAACATATTTTCTGGGAATTGTGCCAAGAGATCATAAATAAATGGGTAAGGTATACACCAATTACTCATGGTATATTTTCTAATGGGGTATGTCAATGCCTTTATGGGAAATATAATTCCACGCCCAATCCATTACATAATAAAGCCACTACATACATCATGTATAATGAATTGATAACAAATATGTATCATAATATTACCTAATTAACATTATATATAACAGTGGCTGATTAATCGATGTCTATCTATATAGATATTTGAAATATCAATATTTCCCCATTCAATTGAATAATGTGACTATCTGGATGAATATCCTATAATAAAAATACAACTATAGGATATTCACAATGTAATGGAATGTATCTTGATCAATGGAATCATAAAAATGTTGTAGTGTGTGGTTCATTCATCGAATATTTATTTCAATAGTAAATAGTTCAAACCCTTTTTATGGATTTTGTTGATGATTTGAGTCAGTCAATTCATATTCCCTTAGAGTTTCAAAACCAAGTGTGATGTTTGGCCCCTTTTTTGAGCATAGAATAAATATTGAGTTAATACCCAACCAACATTTTTCCATGATTTTACCCCTGGGTTCATTTTTTCTAGAGCTTAAATACAATTTTTTGAATCTAGACATGGGTTTATTTTCAATAAAAAAATACACGCATTTAAAAAAATTAGTATGGTCTTTTACATATGATGATTTTGAGAATTATAGTTGATAATGAAGAGATTATAGTTCGATGGAATGTGGATATACAAATAACAATATATTAAGGAATTTACAATAATGAATCATGATAACATTTCACATTGAAATAAAAATGAATTCAGAATAAAAACACAATTAAAGAAAGATTAGTTGTTATGAATCCATACCTTGGAAGGTTGATTCTAAAATAATGAGAAGAAACCCATAGAACCTTATAAACCCCTTGTAGGAATCCATGAGAGAGAGATTGAGAGTAAATACATCTCAAAAGTTTTGGACTATATTAGAATGGGAGGATGGGTGAATATTTATATAATATTATGGGGAATTAATTAATAATTTCTAAACACAATCATAAAAAATATTAATTGTGGAAAAGGATAAACTATCAGGTAAAACGTGGTTTTAGTTCATGTGTTTTGAAATTGAAGACACGCTATTAGATATTTTAATTTTTTGAATATAAAATCTATTAATTTATATTATTTTTTTCCATGAAATGTAATTTTCAAAAAAATTATTGTTTTTAAATTATCAACTTATATTTTAGACTTCATAAAGTGTATTATATGTATATAAATATATTTTAATTGATTAAAATAATTAATATTAATAAAATTTCTTATGTGTGGACTATGATTCAATTATATTAATTATTCCATCATTTTTAGAATATTTTATGCAATAATACATATTTTATATTTGTTCTGTATTTTATTATTTACCAAAAAATTAAATATTTTCCCCAAATTATGAAAAAAATTACATTAGAAAATTTTGATATGTTGATTTCAAATATTAATTAATTTTATGAAAATAATTTTCTATGTTTAATAATTTAAATTAATAGTTTTTTATTTGTATTTTAATATCATGCTATAAAACCCAAAAGTTGAAAAAATATTTTTATTTTCTGTTATTTTTTTTCTATAAATATGTGTAAATTTATATACCTCTTACTCGAAAAATATTAATTATTAATAATTATCAGTTATATTATTTTCAAATTACTTAATACATTTTATTGTACACTTTTATGTATAAAAGTATAATTATTACACCAGTCAAATTCCCAACTATCAGATTTCAATAGTAAAATTTCCTATTATCAGATTTACAATCGTATGATTAAAATACTCATATTATCACTTATATATAATATTACTCCTAACACATAAAATAATTTTTATAGATATCCAAGTTCTTGTATAATGTATAACAAAATGTTCGTAATTCTTTTTAAATAGTAATGTATATCATATAGTTGTTACTATTCTTTGAGTGTGATCCTATGTAGTACCAGTATATAGTATTATTGTATATCATTACATGTTTTGTGGTACTTGTAATGACCCTAGCCATAGTAACAGATAGCTAGTGGTTATTAAATTATCACTAGCACACACAATCACCTAAAAAAGGATTGAATAGTTCAGTATTCTTGGAAAACTAGATACATTCTTGAAATTACCATTACATTTTAAAAACATAAAAGAAAAATTATTTACATTGAGAGAACATTATTCCCCTTATAATATCCACGAATATTAATCACAAAACACATCCAGGTATCTCAGAAAAAAACATAAGAAAGGGATGATCTCAGATGCCCAGAAAGGGTATGTGTAAAGAAAAATAAATCCCAAATAAATATGAATAATAAATATTGAAGTTGAATATTTAAACAAATTCTATATTAAAAATACCTTCATCAAAATATGGTATGAATAAAGGATGATTAAATAAATCCTTATAAATAATCACATGAGAATGAAAATTATCCACGGATAATATAACTAATCTAATGATGACATGGAAATCAATAAATTATCTCATAATTTAGAAATTAATAATTTTATATATCCCAAACATATCTTCAAAAAATTTCATAATAAAATTTCAAAATATCGGTAGAACACCATTAAATTCGTCTAACTAATTTGTGTCATGAGACCTACCGAGGTATCTAGGGAATATATGATTTTAGTATCCACCCATTACTTAATAAGATCCATTCCTTCCTCACATTAAATGTGTGAATCATAATCAAGATAAACATTTATGTTGAGAAATTAACATAGGAAATGTTAATACTTACACTAATCATTAAACATAATCATAAACCACCTAGAGTAATATGATGAATGCTCCTAAAATTGTACATCCATAGTAAAATAGATCACAATCCTTTTGGATGACTAATAAATATGGTGTCAATACTGTTTCTACCCGTTGAATCATAATTATAATAAATTTTCGATGATTTTATACCATAAAATATCATTTAAACCCCTTTTCAGGAAAATCACCTTTTTTCTTTGAAAATGTTTTTGAAAATAAAATTTTATAAAATATTTGGAAATTATTTTATTTTTAAATTAAATTTAAAACTTATAAAGGAAACTTTTAAAAAATTAATAATCATGATGGATTTTTTTTGTATGTGCAGTATAAGTTAAAACACATTCATTTTACTCTACTGTAAAAAGGATAAAAACTGCCTCATTCGCAAAATGAAATGAAGATTCCATTAGACAAAAATTTAAATATTAAATCATTTGAAAAATGACTTGAATTAATCTTTTTTTATAATATTATAAATATTTTGGAAAAAATTTATAATAAAACATAGATTTGGATGAAACTTTATTTTTAACCAAAGGGATCAATAAAGTGGAATTTTATTAAAACAAATTTCATAAAAAATCCCTTTCCAAAGTGGTAGAAAATTGTAATATTACTTGAAAATGTTCAAAAATTATCATATGATAATAAAATATTTTTTTAAGATAGAAACATGAAATAATTCATCCAAGGGAAACTTTAGTATAATAAATCTAGAATAATGATGAGATTGTGAAATACACCCTTACCACTTTAGTAATGTTTAAATCAAAATCCCCGTGAAATAAGTAACATAAAATGAAACATTAAATACCATTATTATAAAAATATTCCTTATATAAAATATCAAAAGGATCATTATATACCCCGCACAAAATAATATGTAGTGAATATGACATATGTCTAATGAAAATAAAAGTGGGAAGAGAACCCCTTACCTTAGGTTTAACTTCCTTCATATATTTATAAACCTAATATATAATAGATATAGGTGTACTATAGGTATCCTAAATAATAATTTTAAAATATATCATACCATATATGACCCTATTATAAAATTTTACCACCTATTTATAATAATATTTCATTATTTTGGGTGTTAATTGCCTTGTAATCTCTTTTATGTTTTATCATCAGGGTTCTGGTGATTGTACATTTTATACAGTTATATCATATCCAAAATTATTTCCATGTTATAAATAGTATTATTTTTATTATACACATCATTACAACCATTATTTAGACTTTTATATATATAATTAATTGTATCACTTTGTGCAGACGATAGGTCGTATATATACATGAGAAAAGATATAATTTCTTAAAAGGTTGAAATGGTATGGAAGTGCATGATATATTAATTAGTATGAAATTATATCATTTCATATATATCATATATATTCACTTATGTATCCCTTATTACCTTTCAAGTGAAGTATAAGGGAAAAACGAATTACATCACTTCGTGAGGAGGTAGTTTACCGTACACATGAGAAACATTAACATATTTTAAACAGAAAGGATAGTAAGAAGTTATATAAGATATGATAACTCCATAAATATAAATATATCATAAATATTATATATATACATCAAATACATCATTATATCATATCGTTATAAGTTATAAAGTAAATTGAGTTACATCAGTCCATGAAGTGGTCGTCATCTGTACATATGATTGATGCTTTTGATTCCCATTTGATCTAAGTGGAGATGGATGTATATAATTTGATAAAAATATAAAATCTATCATTAAATAAGATCTAAATGTTTTATTATATTTTATTTTTTAAGATATAATTGATGTTTTTTAAAAGAATAAATAAAAATAAATACCTTCATAAATATAATCACCTTCTCTTAGAGAAACATTCTTTAGATACCTTCTTAAGGACCCTAGGAATGGTATTTTGGGAATTCCATAAGATATATAATATTTACAATGACTTTTAAGATTTATTTTCATTGTATATTTTTTTTTGAAAAATCGCATTACATGTTTGAATAATTGAGGGGAGTGAGTGAACTGTTATTATTAAGGACTGGCATTGTTGTGAATACCTAAAAGTTTTCAATATTGGGAAGTCACACACATCCCAGGTGCCTCAAAAGTTTATAAATAGTGTATTGGAAGGATTTTAAGGTTTATATACACATACAAAAAATAAAATAATACAAGTTTTAAACATTTTGTTCCTTTTCCTTCATGTTTACTCACTTTTACCATTTTAGTTTTCACTACGTTAATTAGTTTTTTGGGCCTAGGTAATGTATCCATTAATAATAAAATAATATGATCCTTAAAAGATAAATTGAAACAAGTTATTATAAATATTAAATATAATTTATCAAATAATATTTCTATATGAGAGGAAAAATAAATTTAACACAAGAACATGTAATGCACAAAATCATATTTTAACCTTAACCACATAAATTAATTTATTATTATTTTTAAAAATTATTATGACAAAAAATAAGTTTAAATTATTTCCTAATATTAATTTTTTATATTAAAGATATGGAATAAATTTTATCAAATTCAACTCACAAACATTGGAAAATTAAATTTATAATTTTACTCACAACTGTGATGAAAATCAGTTTTTCAAAAAGAAAATTATCATGGGTGTTGGAAGTTTTAACATGAATATTCATTTTGAAATTGACTACACTAAAATAAATTTTATTTGTAATTAACTAATTTACAATAATTTACAATAAAAAATTAAATCAAAATGTAACCATTAAATGATTTAAATAAAAGGTTGTTTTCAATAAGAACCAGTATTTTGAACTATTCATCGGAAAATAAATATTTTCTGAAGATTATCAATATTAATCTCTATGATTATTTTGAAATAATTATTTAATAAATTAATTTTATTTTTAAAAATCAAATTTCTAAAAGTGGATTTAATTTTTTTTAAAGTATGTGTACATGGTGCAATGAAACCACCTTTTAGAAAGATAATGTTATATTAAAAACACTTTGTTTTCCTTCAAATGATAATTATTTTATTTATAATAAATATATGTAGAATTAATTAACTTTATACATGTTTATTCAATATAATTTTTATAATCTGGTTAGTCCTATTCATACTTGTCTACTTAATGGCCATTTTATAATGGTCATGATTAAATAATAATATTTTAATAAAGTATCGTGTTTCATTTAAACCTGATGTGGTGTGAATTACAAGTGATCGAATTGATTGAATTTATTTAAAAGAAAATATATCATATAATATCAGGGTGTTACTTTCTCAACTAATATTTTTTTCATGTTATATATATTATGAAACATGATGTTCCTATTTTAAAATCTTGAGGTGTTATATTCTAACCCCCACCCCCTTAAACTAATTTTGTCCTTATATTTTAATCTTGATCTAAGTAATCATGGGTTTCAAATTTTAAAATTTATTTAATGGAAACCAATATCATAAAAAGGTATAATAAAACATGCTCTTCATTAATGATAAATATAAGTATAAAGGTCCTCTAGAATAATTCATACTGGGTTTCTAAGTAGGAAAACATTAGTGGGAGGGGAAAATATGGACATGGAAGAAAAGAATAAAAAATTATGTTGAGTGATAAAGATCATTGATCGTAAGAAAGTGAATGATCTAGAAAATTTAATGACAAAAAATCCTTAAATTTGATATTAGTGAAAGGACTATCAATTCATCATAAATGAAGGTACTATGATAACATTTTTGCCTCATGTTCCTTTTCCTAAGGTTAATGAATTCCATTAGCATCTAAACTACGAACATAATGAAATATACTTACCTGAAAAGTATAATCTCATCCTTTGGATATACTTTGATCAATTTAATATTCATCTTTTACTCCATGAAATATATTTCCAAAAATTCATTTTTATACTTGAAGAACTAAAATTTACTTTTAAAACATCTTATGATCCATAAAAGACTGAAAATTCATTCATCATGTATCTAGATAACATCCAAGACCAAAATGGTTAGCATGAGTTATCAAATATTACATTAATTTATAATACCATAGTAGTAACTCAAAAGGTTGAACATATTCTATTTCATAAATAGTTATCCTTATGCCTCATTATACAAATGCCTGACCAAATTATACTTCCAAAAATTTAAACGTAATTTTTCAAAATTGAAATTATATTCCTCAAACAATATAATGTGTCTCTAAATGTACCATTAAAAATATGTGAATACCTTTATTACCATATAAACTTAATAAAAATCTAAATTCATCCAAAAATCAAATCCCAGGTTGTCGAGTACTCTCCATAAATCTAAACATGTAGTAAACTCCAACAAATATAACCTAAAGTATCAAATCACTATCAAGTTTCCTGATCAACAATACTATCTCGTAAACATCTCTTTATCATTATTTTCTCAACATCAAGAACATATAAAGGTTTATCATTCCAAAATCATGTGTTTTCTAAAAGGTAAAATTCTTCCAGAATTACTTTTCTTGGTACCATTCATTATATGCTTCCAAATACATAAGGAAATAGAACAATAGTAAAATCCTTATACATTTCAAAATTCATATAATGATAATATCATTGGTTAAATAAATAGACAATGTAATGGTTTTTTAAAATAAAAAATTACTTTAATAATTCCACATCTGATATATTAATATCATTGATCTCTTAACTTCTTTTGTAGTATATTCTATTGATTCTTTTAGAATCCATTTTTTAGTGCCTCATATCATTATAATTGAATAATATTAGATTAGAAACATAATTCATTACATTTCAATCAATAACATGATGGAATTATTCCACACAATTATAGAAAACTCTCATTCCCTTCATGTAAGTACCTGGGCATTTCATTCCACAATTATCCTAAAGGGGGAAAGTCCCTCTTTCCCTTTCTCATTTTGTTTATTGTTTGATCTTATTTACTATAAATCTATTTATTCCATTTAAGATATTAGTCTTGGATATTTATTTCTTTGTCTTGATAGAACACGGTACTATTTCCTTATACGATGTAAATAGTGGGAGACTAGTGACCTTTGAAGGATTTGATTAAACCCATCAATGAAAAGGTCGAAATTTCTCTTTGGATTATGTACGTAGTTCATAAAATGAGTTTCTAACTTTGTAAAATTGGATTCGTACTTAACAAAATTTTCATCTTCCATTTTTCTACAACTCAACAATTGTGTTTCCATATCTTCTCAATTTTTATTGGTAAAATATTTTTCCAAGAATAGTATATTAAAATCCTGCGTTCCATGTTTTCTATTTCTTCATCATCCCTTGTTTTTTTATTCAATAACCATTGTTGATATATATCTACAAAGAGATGATAAAATTTAGTACCACAATCTCCTTTTTATTTCTTCCCAATGAGGGATATATTTTATCTAAGGAATTTATCCATCTCTCAACTAGAAAATGGATATGTATTCCCATTAAATGAAAAGGGTTTATAATAGATAATGTGGTATAGAATTGTAACACTACATGGTGGATAAGTAGTCTTTCCCATATGGGAAATGTTATTTATCATAACCAGAGTAAACTTCCCCAATATAGTTATAATTTTATCAGTTATAGCTATAGATATAGCTCCAACTTCATTACCTTTCCCAAGAGGAAAATCCCCATGTGGGGTATGTGAATTGATATGGTTTCCATTCCTTCCACTATTCACAATTCCTAGATAATGGAATATGCTATATTAGATTATTATATTATGAAACATAATGTATAATCCAAAATCTAATGAAATACTAAACATAAATTACAATATTTATGCATGGGTAATCTCAAAATCATAAACATGTATGCTTTGGGAATGTTTTCAAATCATTAAATATTTTCAAAACCTTCATAATGATTTTTAAGTAAAATGTGAATATTATGAAGAAAATTATTTTGGAGTGTCAAACCTGGTGTACATTAAGGTCTGTAGTCATGCACTGGTTTATGATCATGTCAAATTCTAATGTTCCCTTTTTAGAGTTATTACCCCTTGGTACAATTGTGACAGAATCACATCCATTTTTAGTATCCATAAAGTGTTGTATTTCAAGGAAAATCACATAATCTATAACTTACCAAAACATTAGGATGTTATATTATACAAAGAATTTATCCTTAAATAAATTCATAGGTTATAATACCTAATCAATTTTTTCATAAATCTTATTCCGAAGGTTTCTACTAAACATTCTTTGATACCAATAGTAAATAACCTTTCTCTAGTAGCATATAGATAGTGATTACTCTATTATGTTAAAACTAGATGCACACAATCACATACCAAAGGCCTAAATAGTTTAGTAGTATTGGTAAACTATATATATATATATGAAATTTAAATTAAGTTTTCAAATCAAAACAAACATATGGTGTTTTATTTTATAACACCATTATTCCCCTTAGCATATCCTGACATATCAATCATAAAAAAAATTCCTAGTGTCCAGGAGCAAATAAATCATTAGAGAGGGTTGTACAATGATACTCAGTAAGTTTATGTGTTAAATAGAAACTATAATGAATAAATTAGCATAATAAATATTTCATGGTAAATAAATAAAATAGATGATATTTAAACAATAACCTAATAATAATAAGGTACAAATAAAGGATGATCAAATAATTCCATATAAATAATCACATGAGTTTGAAAGTTATCCATAGATATTAAAAATACTTAAATAATCCCATGAACATCAATAACTAATATAATATTGAGGGAAAGCATAATTTCTGACATCATTAACATATTTTCAAGACAATTCACAAGAGAGTTAAAAAAAATGTAGGTAAAAAATGCATTTAATCTGTCCATCTAGTTTGTCTAATGATACCTACTAATACATCAAGGGGACATGTAATTTTTAGCCCCACACATCACTTAATAGATCTAATGTGTTCCTCTTATGTAACGGGTGAAACAAAATCAACATAAGAATTCATATCGAAAAACTAACATATGAAATTTTAATACCTACCCAAATTAATAAACATAATCATAATCCATTGAGAGTAAAATGGGGAATTTTAATGAAATTGTACATACCTAGTAAAACTTATCAAAAAACATCCAAAAACATAATTATTTTAACAATTTCATATATACATTATGTAATATAATTATAATAATTAGGTGACGTCTTTGTTGAATAAAAATTCTATAAAATGTCCTCAAAATCATTTTTAAGGAAAATAATCATTTCAATTTGAAAAATTATTAAATTTATAAGTTCATAAAATATTTTTAAAATACTTTTCTTTGAAAATAAACTCTAAAAATTATAAATGAACTTTAGAATATTTATTGGTCATGGTAGATGGAAATTTGGTACATGTCATAAAATTTTAAAAAACATTTCTTTCACGTTGTTATAAAACAGTTAAAAAGTGTCTTATTCAGAAAATGAAAAGATGATTCCTTTAAAAAAAATCAAATTTAAAAAATGATTAATAATTAATTTTTTAAATAATTTGTAAAATTATTAAAAAATTTATGATAACATTTTTATAAATCAAGGATTTTGATGAAAAATTATTATTAAATGAAGAGAGAAATAAAGTCAAATTTTCATAAAAAAATTTCTCAGTGGATTGAAACACAAAAGATAGGGAAAATTTAAAAATTACTTGAAAAAGTTAATTAATAACCATATCAGAATAATATAAATTGATTTTAAGATATAAATATAAAATAATTCCACTATGGGATACTTATACATATATAATCCCGAATAATGATGAGATTTTGAAGTACACCATTACAACCTTGGTAACGACTGAATCATAAGACCGATGAAATAAATAAATTCAAATGAAAAATCAAATTCAATGAAGAGAAATATATTCATGTTTTAAAATTTCAAAATGAGCAGTATTTCACCACATAGTGGAATAAGTGATGAAATGGAATATGTCTCATGAAAGTAAAAACGAGACGAGAAACCATGACCTTAGGTTCGACTTCCTTATTATGTATATGATCATCATTTATAATTAATATAGGTACATATAAAATCAATTAAATAACCAAAATAATATATATCATACCATTTATAATCTTTTTATAAAATTTTACCACCGATTTGTTTATAAAAAATCATTGTTTTCATTGTTTTAGGGGTTAATTGCCCCGTTTTTCATGTGTGTTTTGTCTTGAATGACTTGGACAATGTACATATGATATGGTTCCATAATCTCCATAACGATATAAATTTTATATTTTTATGTTTATTAGATACCTTCTTATAACAATTCTTTAAAATTGGAGATAAAAAATTAATAGCAACGCCTCATAGAGATGGTAGGTCCTATGTATGCAAAAGCAGCGACAATATTACCTTAAAGGGTGGAAGGGTATGGAAGTATATTTTATATTAATTATAAAAAATTTATATAATTTTATATATATCACTTATATTTATAAAATTATCCTTATTACCTTCCATTTAAATTGTAATTGAAAAACAAGACGCATCGCTTCACGAGGCGGTAGTTCTCAGTGCACAAAAGTGATGTTATATTATTAAAAACAATGATGGTAAGAAGGTATATGTGATATTATTTCTCCATATATATACTTATATGAAAAATATTATATAAATAAACTTATATATATATATATTAATCAATCATTATATATGATCATGATAATTCTTGAAGGAAAAAGAGTTACACCAGTTCATGAGGCGATAGTCCGTCGTACACACGATTGATGAATTAATTACGAATATTATGGAAGTGGAGATGGAAAAATATGATGTTGTAAACAGAATATAATCTAATTATATATTATATAAATATTTTATTATATTTTATGTGTCAATACTTAATTTAATGTTGTAAATGAAGAAAGAAAAAGAAAGAGCGTAGTGAAAATAGTTACTTACTCTTACAGAAACCTCATTTGGATCTAATATTAAGGATAAAAGGGTTGGTGTTTTGGGAAGTATAGAATATATATAATGTGGATAATTATATAAGATATTTTCATTTTTAAGTGTTTGTTTAGAAAAAATTATTGAGAGGTGTAATGGTGTGAGGGGATTGAGTTCCCTTCTATAATTGAGGAGTGACATTTTTGTAAATACCTAAAAATATTCAATAATGGGTAGTCATCCTCACAAAAAGTGCAAAAAAAATTGATAAATAATGTATTGGAGGAAATTTAACGCCAATATAAACCTCTTAAACAAAAAACAATAACTTATTTTTTAAACATGTTTTTCCTTAGCCATTATTTTTACTTACTTTTTCCATTTTAGTTTTAACTATATCAATTTGTTTTTTTAACATAGGTAATTAAATATTATTAATAAAATAAAATGACCTTTATTTATTAATTTGGAACCAATAATTATAAATTTTACATTAAAATTATCAAATAAAAATTATATATGTTGGGAAAATTAATTTTAACATAAGCACATGTAACGCAAAAAACCTCATTTTAACCTTAACAATGTTATTTAATTTATTGTTGTTGTCATCAACTATTATGATAAAAAATTAAGTTAACCTTATTACCTAATATGAATTTTTTTTATTAAAAATATGGAATAAATGTTATCAAACTTAACTTTGGAGAAGAAGAAATATAATTAAAATTAAATCCGTAGATGTAGAAAATGGGTTTTACAAAGTGAAAATCATCATAAGTATAGTAATTTTTAATATAAAAAATAATATATGAAAATGATTCCAAGAACATAAATTGTATTTATTGTAAAAATTGTGCTTATTTTAGTTTCAAAAAAATTTAAATCAAAATATACCCTTTAAATTGTTTAAACAAAAAAGTTAATCTTCAATAAATAGTAGTATATTTTTCCATTGATCAAAAAATTAAAATTTTCAAAAAAATATCCAAAATTGACACTATGATAATTTTTACCTGATTATTTAAATAGTGAATTTAATTTTATAAATACATTTTATAGAAGTTTAAATAAATAATTTTAATATATTTTCTCATAGTGAAACTAAACTTCCTTTTAGAAAAATATTACTTTTCGAAAGACATTTCATTTTCTTTAAAATTATTGTTATTTTATTTCTGATAAATAGATATCTATTTAATTTGTTTTATACATGTTTTTAAAATGTAATTTTCATAATTTATTTATTTCTATTTATAATTGAAAACTTAAGGTCAAGGTTATAGTTATCATGTTTAATGTATAATATTTTTATATAGTATCATGTTTCCTTAAAACTCAGTGTTCTGTGAATCACATGATATTGAAGAGACTAAATTTATTAAAATCATATTAGAAATAATTGTTTTTTTCAAATTATTTTCTATGATCAGTGTTAAGATTCATATAAACTATTGAATATGATGTTCCACTATTAAAATCTAGAGGTGTTATAGTATTAGTTTTGGATTTTTTTATAAATTTAATTACCTCGTTTTATGGTGTTTTAATATGTATTATACCACTATAGTGAAATAATGTAATTTTACATAAGTAATTTTTATTATGATGAAGTATTTATTATATCAGAATATTTGGTATTAAATTAAAAATGTTTTGAAACAATATATGTTGAGGTTGTGGCTTAGTGATCTTGGGATTAGGGTGTATAGTTACACTACCCACGTGTTCATTCCATCCATGTCCTCAGTGGACTATGAACAAAGTGATATTATCTGAAATTGATCTTCTATATAGTATTTTACAAGTTATTCCTTTCTAATATTTACTTTTAATATATCATATTAAAGTTGATGAGGTTATTTTGGGTAGATATTAGCTTGGTGACCTTATGATCGTGGTAGATAGAATATACAACATAGGTGCTCATTATTCCAGAGTGTTGTATAGTGTAAGTTATGGGGTATAGAAGAATCATGATGTTGGATAATTCTAAAGGATATTAGAATATTCTTGGGAATTTATCTTAGTTAAAATAATTATCTCACGAGCGAAATTTTATGCACAATGATATCTTGGTAAAAATGGTGATTCAATTCCTTTTAGAGAATGAAAAAGTCAAGTAGTTATAAAGATAGGGTTTGAATATTATTTTCAAAAGGCATGTTAATATCTCCTTAAACCCTAGCACACTCCATGTATAAATATTTATATCATTTGTATTTACTTTAAATGTACATAACCTATAGAATAAATAAAATTTATTCTTATTATGTAAATAAATTGTTATTCAAATCATATTTCAATAATAATTGAACCAAAAATCGGTTTTCTTGTCCTACTTATTGATTCCTAGAACTACTACAAGGACTATTTATTTAAATACATAAATGTCACAGAATTATAAAATGATATATAAACACCTGTTATCAACTAATAAACACAATTAAATATTATTCCTCAAACCTAAGAATAAAATTCTAATCAATATATTAATCTCATATAGAATCTAATTGAGGTTCCTGCATACACATTGTGTCTATCCCTCTAGGCCTATTCCTCATTGACATTATGCTGAGATTCCTAAATATATAGTAATTTTCTAGCAACATACTATGTCTCCCATAGAATAAATATTTAATTTCGTAATTTCATTAAACCAAAATTTAATTCTTACCATGTAATATAATCCATTGTTTATGATACCTCTTATCAAGTGGGTTATAGACCTTGTGTCATCAACCTATCTATTAATCTCACATTCTTTGAATTTTTGGAACTAAACACTCCAATAATATTCCAAGAACATGGACATGATCTTGGTTTTCTATTCTATCATAGGTACAATTATATTTAAATCTAATTTAATAGAAAAATATGCTCTCATATTGTTTTATAATGCAATGCAACTTGTGATTCACCCAACGTATCCAACATTTTCATGAACTATCTCCATAATGGATTATGAAATAAATAGAATCCCACATGTTTTTATTTATGAATTAATAGTATTAATAGTGAAAAATAACTATTACACATGTATTCATATAAGAATATCCAATTACAAATGAAACATAAGGAATTCATATTGAAAGATCTGGTCTCATGTCCTCTGTTATATGAGATTACCAATGGTGAACACTGTGAGAAGGTGCCTCAATGTCTTATGATCTTCCAACCCCTGATATCCTAGATAATATATGTCCTGGTAGATAATACCTTTTTCTTGTGGAACATATGGATAATTAATATTTTTATTTCATCTAAAGTATTTTATTATTATGGGAAAATAAAATGTACATTCAACATTACAATTCAATTTTTTGTAATTATCACTTACATTTTCACATGGAAGAATTATTATGATAAGATAATAAATATATTATATTATATAAAAACACCAATAATATATAATATAATAAAAATTAAAATGGTAGTTGGTTTTAGGGCACCACCAACTCTAACAAGATCCTACTTTCAATAATGCCAACTTCAAAATAATTTAAACCTTCTACCTATTATCTGAAATATTTGTTTATGGGGAGATAAGTCATTAGTCAAGGGTTCTTCCATGTTATCTAATTTGGACACTCTTCACACTACAACTTCACATTTTTTTGAAAAATCGCTTAAGAGATGAAACTTTTGGAGTTTGAGCTTCGTCATTTGGTGAGCCCTTCGCTCCTTTTTGATATCCACCACTAAAGTATTATCATAGTAAATTTTGATAGGGTTTTTACATTTGGGAACCACACCATGATATTGGATTATACTTTGAATCCAAAATAATTCCTTAGTTGTATTAGATGCTGTAATATACTCAGAATCCACTATTGAGACAACCATACCTTTTTGTTTGGATATTTTTAGTCTCACATAACCTTCATTAAATATGAATAACTATCTTGATTATTATCCCATGTCATCATGATCAGTCTAAAATCATTTAGTTTTGTATCCCCTCATTAATAGCTTCCATTCTACTCTAGATACTAGGAATATATCCTTATTTCATCTCAAATACATAAGTATCATCTTAACATCAGGAAAATATTTTTCTCCTAGCTCTTCTTGATATATTCTTGTCATTCATTGATCATAGGCATCTTCGATTCTAGAATATGACATCGTATTCATAATCGATCTTATCATATGTGTATAAGGTATCATAATCATCCTCTATCTCTATCATATTGGGATTAAAGACACATTTTATTAGAGAGATGAATTCCATGTTACAGTTGAACCAATTCCTTCTTGGAATGTTCCATATATATTCTACTTATTATCTATAAAATGTGTGTTCCATAATATAGTGTCTGAAAAATATAGGATCTATCTTGAAGCACCTTTTCCTGAGGATGTAGGCTACTTAACCCAAGTGCTTCCTAGATAAACTCTTATTCAACAAGTATTTAACTAACTATAATGATGGTGCCTCATTTCTAAAAACTAATATGTCATTGATATATAATAACATTAATATATCTCTAATCCACAAAACTATCAATATATACATGGCTCACATTCATTCTTTATGAAACCAAAATATCATATGGATACATCAAAACAAATACCATATGACTAGGATGCTTTTTATAATACATTAATGTATTTATGAAACTTAGACACCTATTTGGAATCACTTGGAGTGACAAACCCTTCTGGTTGTGTCATTTAATCATATTCATGAGTGTTCTTATTAAGGAAGTCTATTTTGACATCAAACTTCTAAATCTTATAATCTGGGTATGTTGTTATATCATGCATAATTCCAAAGGATTTAAACATGGAAACAAAGAAATTATTTAATCATTGCCAATGCTAAGAAATTATATAAAAACATTAGCTACTAGATGTTCTTTATATTTGAATACATAACCTTTATTTTCTAGTTTTCTTTTGATTACCCAATTATAATAAATAAGATTTACCAAAAAAGGCAGATCAATATGAAAATAGAAATTGTTCTAATATTTTGAATACATCTCAAAATCCAGATCATGTTTACATTAAGTAGAATATGAGATCTCCACTTATTCCTTAAAGGATATAGGATCATTATTGTTAAAAAAATAATTATTCATCATCCTCGATGACTATAAAACTATAATGAACTTTTTTTCTAAACTCTATGGTGATATTATGTATTACTTGTGCCTCAAGAACATATAGAGACTATTATAATTTTTTACTCTACCAAATCCAATGTATATTGATCCTAGAATTCGTAAATATTAATATTTCTCTCATATTCCTTATTGAGGATGTCCTTCCTATCTAGGAATATAGATTCTTGATCCACTATAACCTTTTTATCTGATGGTTTATATAGGTAATATCTCTTTGTTTCTTTATAGTGACCCATAAAGATATAATTCAAATCCTGAGGTTCTATTTTGTTGTCTGAACTGAACTTAACAAATTCTTCACAACCCCATACACATAATTTTGATAACATGTACTTCTTTTTATACATTAACTCATATAGTATTCCATCTTTCTTATATTTGGAACCTAGTTCAGTGTGTACATCATAGTTTGTGATGGATATCCCCAAAATAATAATATAATATTTTTTAAATTCATCATAAACCTCACTATATCTAATAAGGTGTGGTTCCACGTATCACTTACACCATCCCATTATCATGTATAATGGGAAGTGACATGGGATATGATCCCACACTCCCATAAAATATCTATAAACACTAGGAAATGATATTCCCCACCTCAATTGTATTGAATATTATTTATATTATTGTAAATATGATTCTCTACTTAATTCATGGATTCCTTGAATTTCTCTACGGATGTTTACATATACCTCTTTAAGTTGACAAATTAATATTTTATCAAATCATTAGAAAAATTAATAAAGTTGGAGAATTCATCTATAAAATTTACTATAAATATTATGAACACATAAAATTATAAAAATTATAGAAAATATATATCCCTTTATGCTACACCATGAAAAGGAATATTGGTCATCTTTTGTTGAAAACAAGTGAGACATATGTCCTGTGATTTTAGCTTAATAGTGTTTAAATACCCCTTTATATAGATATTATTCATGAAATTGGGGTTTGTATGACCGAGATGGTGATTCCATAACATGGTGTTATATGAGTCATGAGATATTAATTCATTATCAACCAAAAAAACTTAGTTTTTGTAATATAATACATAAATTTCATTATTTAGTTTTACCATACCATAAAAAATTCATACTATATAAATATAATAGTCATTATTTCTGAAAATGAAATGATTTCAGTATATATCAATCAATGAAACTGATTTGAACTTCATTGTAACATTATAACCATAAGGAAAATTCTAAAAAACCATGATAAGTCTTGTTGGAAGCATGAGATGGTAATATTTAACTGCCATGCTAGTTAGTTGAATTCCTTTGGTTCCTATAATTGGACACTTATGTGAGCACAAAAAGTAGAATCTATTATCTTACTGGTAGATTAGGATATGTTACACTTGATAATTAATATACATGAATTGTACCCCTACTTACCATATGTATAGTTCTTCTCCCAGTTAGTGAGCCTTACACAAGAAAAATAGATTGTGTTTTGTTCCTTCCCTTACCTATGAATCTTATTCCTCCTAAAAAGTATCTACACGGGTGCCTCGATCTTGGAATCTATCTTTGTGATTTATTAATTGAAATATTATTTATTCTCTATAAGTATCATGGGTTTGTTATGCCTCATTCCCTTATAAACGTTTTGAATAAGATTGGGGAGTTATGTAAGGGATTTATCAAAATTCATAAAATTGTAATTAATGATTAAACTATCTAAAGTATAATGTAGTGAGTATAGAATGAGATACGTATTCAATTCACCTTGTATCATAAATCTGAGAATGTTTTTGTTGTCTATGAAGCTAGTCATCTTGACTAGATGAGGCCCATATGACAATAACTCTCCAAGCATTCATGTGAATGTTTCCTTAGAGATCTCATATCACTCTTGTCTTACATTATCATGGTGAATACCTTAGAGATGAGACAACAAGCTAAATACATCCATGATTTCATGAATATTCTAAAAACAACTAGAAATAATTGATAACATTAATCAATTAATATCTTTTTTTTCATCCATGTGTTTCTTATAGATAGATAACTTCTCCACACAAATGTCCTTTCCCGGAGACATAAGAAATGGGGATGATAGTACATAAAACCTTCACTCATGGTGTAGTAAAATATACATGAATCTATACCATTCCTTGAAGATAGTGATAGTTATATGGTTACCAATAATAAGGATATATTCATCGTGATAATGTCATAAATGAGTAAATTTACCTTTCTATAACAATTAAATTATATATTCACACATTCCATGATTATAAAAAGTGTTACATAAAAAGTTGCATGTATTAGTATCTCACTATAGTATTTTGTCCCAATATACCTCACTATCAAACTATGATTATCATACCAGATGGATAATCTAGTGGTAGGGATATATATTTACCTTCACATAACCCCAATGAGGGCAGGTCAAGGTACCTGAGAGTATTTAGATTGACAGAACTCTTCCAACTATTAACTTGCATCTCCTTGATCCGTTAAGTGGACTCCCCAATCATTAAATCCAAGAAATGTATTTCATCAAAACATACCCAAAAATTTAAACCATTTAATGATATATCAAGTAAACATGTTATAAATCTAGTTAATTTAACTCAAATCATTTCTTATAACTCCCTATTAGTTTAAAACACCCAAAGAAGGTTTTCTCAAGAACTTTGAAACTATTTATTCTATTATAACTCTAGTAATAGAAGTGTATACCAAATTAATACTTTTATTGGGGTATTTTTTCACTTATCTTATGCATGATTTTAAACAATTTTATTATTCAACATACTTCTTAATAGAATGAAGATTTTACAAAAGTGAATAACTATGTGGATATAAAATATGTATTCATAATCTGTCAAATCAAATTCAATCTTGAACTATTGTTAATTCATTTATCTAATATGATTTCCATACATTAATAATAAATAAGTTAACCATTAAATCTATAGAAATAAATAAATTGTTATGATCATGATGTTTAAATAATAGTTGGTTTTTTATCAGATGATAAACCAACTCTGAACCTAGGGGAAAACTCCTTCGACTGGTCTTGGTTAATGTTCAAATATTCCTCTTATAAACCTATATTAATTCATGTATGGTTTCACCTGGGATCCATATTGAAGCACCACTAGTCACTTGGTATAAGTATCTATTACATATGCTATTACTCAAACAATAGTGAGGGGAACCCAATGACGGGTTAATGGGTTTACAAAAAAGAATCCTTGAGCATGAAGTCCCTTACATTATAGAAGAGTGGATGAATCATAGTTCATCATTTTAATTTAACAATAAATAATCAAAAACCCATTAAATTAAATTAAATTAAATGAAACCATCCATATATAGATCCATACAAACTCATGATCATCCATAAATTCAAAAAACATTCATTTTTACACTAGATACCACTCATTTCAACCATTATTTTATTAATATAAAGCATGATAATATTAATTCAATTAATGTAATTAATTGATTAATTTTATTTCTTAATTTCCATTGGAAATATCCGGTTGATTCCATCAAAATATAATTTTAAATTCATTTAAATTACACAAGTATATGGCATGTAATTGAAAACCCCACATCTTTTATATTTTTTGGTCATGTAATACAATTTATATGATATTTAATGGTTACCCAACATGTTTTCTTGTGAAAAGATGTGTCGATAACATGTATAACCAATATGGAATGTACTTGCATTAAATGATCTTGTAATGTACATTGCATATCAAATTCATACATTGTATGTCCTTAATTAAGATGGAAATGATTAGAATTTGTTACCTAGTCATAGGAAATATACCGCCATGTACATTCCATATAGTTTGATATTAATGTTATAATGAATTTATTTTCATGTAATTGATTCCACTTAGTTGCATCCTGTCTCAGTATGTAATTTACGGGAAATACCACAAGACTATGCATGTACAAGGGATACACTATATGTTCTTCGTTGTTGTTATGTACGAGTCACAATCCTAGGGACTCATTATTTTACTATGCTTTAAGACTTTCCAAGATACATAGAGTGTTCACTATACACATGTAATGTTCTATTCCTGTATTTCCAATCCCATGAATCCAAATAAATTTGGTGCATGAATGACCAAACAGATTGCATAGTTTATTTTTTAAGACCATGTAAACTACACAGTGTGTACGATAGCTTACACATCATGTAGTCAAGATAACATTTGTTCTATATGGCCAATCAGCACATGGTCTAATAATTACACCCCAACCACTAGTAATCCTCGGTATCTTTGGGGAATCTTGGTGTGATGAACCTTCGTACATGGTGTGCACCACCACAAACACATGTTATATCTATGTATTTAAAAATATGTTTTGACACTTTAGAATGAAATCCTTGGACACATACATCATTAATCATAAATGTTTTAAGGTTACAAAAAGTTGAATAGTAGTAATAAATGATTAGTAGATTAAATAATGAATAAGATATAAATTAATCTTACAAAATATTCATTCTATAGACAATGGAAATACATAATTATAATTTTAACATATAGACTCTCTCTAATGCCAATTAAAGGTGTTGGTGATTAGTGGATGTGTGGGCCAGACTCATGCTCAATAATAATTTCTATCAACTTTATGGATTTATCTTCAAAACTATAATGAAATTCATACTATGAATCCATGAAGATAGATTATGACATGAAATTTATAATTAATTTAGATATATCAAGAATTAGCTTATTTTTTAAATATTTATTCATTGTCATATCCAGTTGACTCTTATTGTTGAAACATAATTACAATTATGAAATCAAGGGTAGATTCCCTCTTAATGTGGTCAATAGGTGTTTTAAGAAGCTCTAAATAATACCATAGGGTTATTCATATTCTAGTGTGGATGTGCCTACCCCTTGGGAGATTCATTTTTTTATCACACCTTAAAATACCAACAAGTCCAATTGGATTCTACTAGTTATACCACATTAGAAAAGAGTGGATGAGGATCATCACCACTCATAGTTCCTGAAGAATTATTGAGAATTTATCTCAGCTCAGAGAATTATCTAGTGAGACAAATGTTTTTCACAATTATCTCTTATAAAAAATGGTGATTCATTTCCTTTGAGTTTGTTTTATAGTCAATTATTTATAATTCTAGGTTTATAATATTATTTCCACAAAGGCCCCTTAATACTCCATTAAACACTATTTCACCACATGTATATATAATAATATCATTATTATTTATTTTAAATTCACATAAACATCAGACTAAATAAATATTATTCTTCATGAATAAATTAATTAATATATATTAAAAAAAAATATTTATATTCTCACTAGACCATAAGTTTTTCTACCCACCAATCTAATTAATTACCATACATAATATAATTACTATTTTTTAAAATAAATATATTTCACTATGTTATACACTGATAAATAGATACTTACGATCAGCCAATAGAATTGAATAAATATTATTTTTTATAGAATGAAATAATATTATAATCTACCTTTTTAAAATAATAAAGAACATAACCAAGGTTCTTGGATACTCTTAGTGTGTGACCCTATAGTATAATTTCTCATCTGTATTAGGATAAGACACCCAAAGTAAAAGGTGAGCATCTAGAAACATTCCAAGACATCCATAAACAAAAGATATTATTTCATAATGAAATTCATCTTCATATAAAATCTTACCATGTAATATAATACATTTTTCTATCATATCACTCATCAACTAGGTTGCATTGATTTATTTTTTCACCTATATACTCAAATCTCTTTATTCATAATTATGTAACTAAAAACATTGATAAAAAATTACCATATACTCAATTAGTTTGTTCTAATTTATCAAAGGTCTTTACATATTCAAATCCAATTAAAAGGAAAAAAATATTATCTTTCATTGTTCACTAATAAAATGACATTGGTTATGCACCTAACATAATCAACTTCATCGTGAAAAATCGTCATCAAAGTTTATGAAATACATCTAAGTACATGAGTCATGAAACACATGTCAATAATAATTTTATATTCAATGGATCATTACACATATCCACAGATATAAATATCCAATGAAACTAAAACATGTGTAATTCTAATTTTTGGGGTTGTCCTCATAACATCTATTCTTCGATATTACCAAGGGAGGATCCCATGAGGAGGTTCCTAAATTTCCTATAATACCTCTACCTTTAATATCATGTATCACCTCTATCCCATCAAAAAATATCATTTGACCATAGAACATATATTTAAGGAATATTTTTATAGAATGTAAAGTATCTCATCATATAGATAAATAATTATGTACATTCGACATGATGAGTACCCTTTGAACATTATCATATAGAGTTTCATGCATAAGATTGATAATTATGGGATAAAAAATATATTATATTTTATCTAATCATCATAAAAATATATTATAATCAACAATAAAGGGGAATTTTGTTTTAGGGCACCACGAAATCAACTAGATATACCAATAAGAGGGGAACTCCAATCACACCTTTCCCAAGTTTGGATATTTTATGTATTTACCTAATGTAATAATAAATTTCACTATGTTATTATTAATGGTTGTCATGTTTTTTTGAAAAACATTATACTTGTACATAATGATTGATAGTTTTCTTAACTTTGTTGTGGTGTTTAAGAGGGTTTACAGATTGACTGAATAATTTCTTTGATAATTTGTATAAATTTTGGAATTTCCATATGGATGTAGTAAAATGGATAAGTAATTTATTAAAAATATTGAACATGTAAAATGTAATGTTTCCCTGTGTCAAATAATGATATTTTCTAAGGAATAAATTATTTACTATTCACCCATTACATATTAAGGTTGATACAAGGTTTTTCTAAGTAGACTTTGATGTATATAAACTAAAAGTGGTATGAGACCATAAGGTTCATCATAAAGCTAAACATTTCCTTTTCCAAGTTGTGTGTCAACTATGTATTATGCATCTAAATCATTGTATAATTGGCACAAACTCATTATTTTTTATGAATGAGTTCATGAGGTTCACATAACTCTATATATACGATAACTACATAGAAAATAAAAAATTATGATTTTTTACTTCGATATTATAAGGTATCATTTTAAGACACATATAATTTTAATGGTTCATGCACTTTTCATTATTTATATAAGGTATAATACGGTATATTAATTCTAAAAAATCATTACTTTATAGAAAAATCATAAATATTCCAACTATGGAAAAATATATAATTAAATCCTACTTTTTTGAGAATTAAATTGTCATTGAATGAGAGAATAATGAGGTAAAAATCATAGATATAACAAATTTAAAAATTTGAAATGCATATTTATGATAAAAGATGGTATTTATAGGGAACTATTAACTCTATATTTTTAGATAACCAAAATTAAAGGGGTTCTTCCAAATTATATTATGGAAATAATATTCACATTTATTATGGTAATATAAAAGGGGTATAATCAATAAAATAAGGTTTTATTGAATTGATTTGGGTGTTCTGAAATTATGTTTTGTTAAATTTCATAATTATTAAAGAGTGAGAAACTCAAGAACATCAACTTGTGCTATATTTATAAATACTGAATTGGATATGGAAATAAGATCTAGTTGTTAATAATTTGACCATTTTCTATTTGGAGATTATAAGATCATTATATTTGGGAATGATTTTATACATAGGATGATTATTTTATATAAATTAATTATAACACCAATGACCATCCACATAAATTATATTTTGATATTAAATGAAAACCTACCAGAAAGAATATATTATTCTTTGATATTGTAGAATCCAATTAAAAACTAAATAATTTTTTTATATAAAGATCAAAGGATAATACTTGAATACTGGTTGTTCTATTACTCATAATGATGTATATTTCGATTTGTAGTTGATGATTCCTACTTTGGAAAAAGGATGATACCAACCCATCCAATATATGTAACATAAAATTCAATTTTAATCACTACAATATAACAGTTATAACAAAATCTATGTCTCAAAAATAATATCAACATGGTAATTATTAGGCTTTCAACTCAAAGAAAAACATTATAAAATTTCATTTTCATTGTTTTCATTTCAATTAGTTTTCATATGGGTGAGTAAGATATTAAAATATAGTATATGATGACCTTAATTAGTTATATAGGAGAATTAAAGGAGAATTTATAAAAAAATAAACATGATTCTCTTCTCACCGTGGTATTCTAACTGTCACAGGATTTCATGTGGTATAATAAATACCCCGGATTCCATTAAGATCTTATCTATGTTAAGGTGTATTACAAAGAATCTGAATTTAGTGAATGATGGAGGTGTTTTTATTTTTTATGCGATGAATATTCATTTTTATTTGAATATGATTCTACCCTATGTGATTTTATAATGTCTACAAGTTCAGGAAACAATGATAGTGGGTTTTAAACCTATTAGAAGAGATTCTATTCTTATAATCATAGTTAAAAGGAACTAATAGGTAGATGTGAAATCCAAAGAAAATTAACATATTAATTTAACATAGTTTTTACACAAATTTTATTGAGATAAGGACTACCAAAGAGATATGGGACATGCTAGAAAATGTGTTCAAATTAAATTCCCAGAATAAATAATCCAAACTAAAAATTTATAGAGTTAAATTTGAAGATATCATAATCGATCAAGATGAGATTGTATATTAGCATTTCATTAAGGTAAAGGATATAGTAGGTCAAATTAGAGGATTTAGATTCTATCTATAAGATTCTATAATTGTTAAATTATTAATAAGAAATTTTTCAGATATATTTAATCAAAATACTTCAACTACTGAGGAAAATAAATTCTTTTCTATTAATGATTTAAAAGAGTATTTCATATTTATGAAATGTGAAGACTCAAATTTTTATGTATAAGGATAAAGTAGAGATTAAATTAACATTATGGAATAAAATGTAGATCAAGGAGGAGAAAGTTTAAAACTCCTACAATTCAAAATAAGATTATAAATATGATCAGAATTAAAAAAGAATCATTTCCATGATCTCTAAAAATAAATAATTTTGGTAAATGAGATACATGGGAAAACTCTCACTCTTATGTTTGAAATATGGGTAAAATGGAAAATTTTATATATATTTTTTAATGAATTAATTTATTATAGAGTATAAAGATAGGATAATGAAGCCTAAATGAATTTATAAAGTAAGAAGTTCCAATGGAACAAATATATATAATATATATAAGTATATTATGTAGAGGGAGAAGATAATATTTTTGATAAAATTAAAATAGAACTAATCTTCTCTAAGAAATTATTGAAATGATGATTATGATGTAAGAAACACCAAATTTATAAAATGTGTTTAATGAAAAGAATAAAGTTCAAATGTTAAAGAATAATTAGAGAAAAACTATATTGAGAACATGCTCAAAAATTAGATTGAAGATTTCATAGAAATATATAATAAACATAATAAAGAAATAAAATTCGTAATAATGAATTCAGTAAGCTAAATAAAAATGGTGATGATTTTTATATTGAATATATTGATGACATTGAGTAGGTTAATCTTCTCAAAGTAAGACTAATTGAGATGGAATGATTTATCATGGAGATCAAAAAAACGTTTTTTCCAAAGGAGAAGAGATAAACATGGACAATAAAGTTTTATTAATAAAAATAACACACTTAGAATATCAAATATAACTAGAAATGTAGTTAAATCAAGAATCATATAATGATTATGTAAAAAAATTGTAAAAGATTTGGTACAATTTTTAGGAGTGATAATTGAAAATGTATTTTTTTCAATTAATAGTTTTGGAGATAAATGAAAATTTCATAAAAAATAGGTGGAGAAAAACATTGAAAATGTCACTTATATTCCTAATAATGTTGAATATAGTTTAATATTGAAAAAAACTTCATGGTCTAAGAAAATTAATACTAGAACTATTTAGAAACATTATGCATAATATTTTAAACTATGTCAAAATATTCATCAAAGAGGTGAAATTAAAAGGTAATATTGGTTTTACAGTGTTTATGGAGAAAATAGTATGTTTTTGGTACAATAAGTCTCTCTGATAGGAACAATGAAGATCGTAATTAATGGGGGCTTCCAAAAAAATATAAGTAGCAAAACATTGATGATGAAAGATGGAAATGAATGTTTATATATAATGCATATTCAAAATACATTTTAGTTCTTGGAGGATATGTTTATAATATATAATAAACAAGGTAATTTTGAATAATATTTCATGAACATGATTCCTAGTCAAAAATAAAAAATTACTAAAGGAAATAATTCTCATAAGATATTAAAAATAGAAAATTAATTTCTTTTTTGGTGGTACCCACAGTAAGAAAAAGACGCTATGAAGTGATTCATGAAATTGAATACTCATTAAGTATGATGGAATATGTTATGAATATTAAAAATATTAAATTATAAATGGTTGTGTAGTTACTTTTGGAAATGAGAGTTCAATGAAGAGTAGATTAAATAAGGTAATAAACTTTAATATTGGAAAATTTTGTTAAAAGACTAAAGAGCGTAATTTTTTTTTCTTATCTAATGGAATAGGATATAAGTGTAAGAATAAGAGCTGTTACAATATTATTTATTATTTTCATTTGAAATTCATTGGTAATCTATCTAATATTGTTCCTGTTAAATTGGATTCATTTTAATTTTAAAATAATAAAAATATTTCTGAAAAAATGGTAAGCACATTTCCAAAAACATCTGAAAAAAAGAAACCTGGTAATAAACTTCATGGTATTGAAACTAATTCATATAAAATCAATGTTGAGGAAGGTTATTATAGAACCAAAAAATAGATATACCAAAGTTTAAATAATCATGCAAAGGTATCAAATAAAATTAGTAATCATATTATCTCAATTTATAATAGAAGGAGATAAAAACATGACAAACAAAATACTCTAATATCTAAAATTAAGCAATAATTAATGGCTGATGCTTTTAAGAATCAAGATTTGATTGGGGATATAAATGAGGAGATAGACTAAATATAATTTAATAGCACTCAGGATAAAGTTCCTATAATAAATTGAAAAATATAATTTGAACCATGAGGCTGTTCCGAAATAAGATGAATGACAGGGGATAAGTTATAGAGAACAAATTAAAGCATGTTTGCAAAGGTAACTCGTATGTATAAGGGGATTATTATGAATATACCTTTGGTATTATTGTAATATTTTAGTCTATATAATATTCTTAGTAGTTTAATTTTAGAATGAGTATAAAATCTTTCAAATAGATTTAAAATAAACCATATTAATTTTGGATTTAGAAATTGTGGTTTATATTAAGAATCATACATATTTTATTCATGAAAATGATGGATAAAAATTTTTCAAGCTGATAAAAGGATTTCTATAGGTTAAAGAGGGCCCTCCTTGCCTAGTATTCAATCTTTTATGGTTTCATAAAAGAGGAAATTTTCATAAAACGAGAAGGGGGGTGTATATATTATATAAAAGAGTTAAAGGAATGTAATCTAATTATAATTACATATGGTGATGGAATAATTTTTATAGGATACCATGAAATTTCTTGAAAATAATTTACTAAATAGATTACAAAATAATTATCAATGACAATATTAGGAGAGATAATATACTTATTGGCATTACAATTGTTGGAAAAAAAAATTTATTTTTATCTCCCAGAAAATATATTCAATGTAATTGTTCATGAAAGTCAAAAACGAAGATTCCATGATAGTGTCTAAACCTATATTGGTTGGTTTAAAACTATCTAAGGTTACTAAAGGGATAATTTAAATCAAAAACATGTTTATAAAATTTATTGGTATATTTATTTACCTAAATATATCTAGAGAAAATATTTTATATGTTGTGATTTTGTGTGTTGGATATTAGAGTTATTTTGAGGTATCAAATATAATGTCTTATAAGATATTACATAAATGAATCAGATGAAATTTTGAGTTATAGGTTGAGGTATAATAGAGGGAAGAAAATAAATATATCTAGTCATAAAGATATTGATCATGTAGTATATTTTCATGATAGGATATCTAGTTCAGGTGGTATTTTTATTCATTGATCCCATATTATTTTTATTAATATATTACATTATGAAAATTATTTTCTTTATATATTTATCTTGGGTAATTTCTAGATCATTCTAGTATTCTTTATCTATAGATATAAATGTTTTCTTTTTATACTTTCCATTGTGAGAGTTTCATTTATACTTCTTACTTTTAAATTATTATGACGGAGATTTCTCTTCCTATTCTTTTCCATGGAACTTTATTGGATATTTGGTAATAAAATTCCCGAAATTTCCACATAAGAAACAAGTGAGTGAATGTTTTTTGAACTTATTTTATGACTTATTTTATTAGAGGAGAATAATAACATCACCATCTTTATTTCTTGAACTTATAGATCATCTTATCTAAATATATTTTATGGCTGTAAATGTCCCCCACCTTTCCTTCTTGTCTATTATTAGAGTACCCTCATTAGTTTTTTATGCAACTAAAGTAATATGAAGACCATATAATGAAATTAATATTTATTTATCTCCTTAATAATTGAAAATTTAGATTAAATTATATGGGTAATCTTAATATGGGTTTCTTTAAAATTCTCTTATCTTCAATGAATTCCCCATGTTTCCTCATATTTTTTGTATGTAAATAAAATAAACAAAGAATATATCAAAAAAATATTGGTTGAATCTTGAATTTTTCAATTTTTTATAGAAATTTTGTTCTTTTCTTCTTTGAGACTCAAATCACTTCATATATACTCACTGACATTTTACAGATAGTTTTGTTTCCCTTTCAAGGGTTTTCTTTTGTCCACAAAATATTGTGTAGGACATACTTTAATGAATTCAATAGTTTGGTAATTACATACGACATATTAATATCATTATCATTAAAATATCTAGTATTTATGTCTCGAGCATTAATTCAATATTTCATATAAACATGAGCATCCATCCCAAGAGATTAAAAAAATATTGTCATCTAATTTTTCCATAATTGAGTGTTTCTATAATTTAAGATAAAAAAAATTGATTCACTGAACTCATCACGATATTCACCTTTGAGTAAAAAGTCACCAAAAAAATTATTCAAATCTGAGATAAAAAACACTAAGACAATATGGGAAATACAATAAAATGGTAAAATTATGGTATTTTGAATTTAATGATAACATTTCCTTATCCCCTATCAGATATTTTTTAAGATATTAGTTATAGATTATGGATCTCTCCACAATTATCTATTCACATTCAATTAGTTAGATCAAAAATATTATATGTGAATTACTTGTTTTCTCATTAATTTAGAATATAATAATTTTTTGAGATGAATTCATTTTCATATCACCTAAAACACTGGAATAAATACATTATTATAAAAACATTTCAGTGCAATGAGTATCCCTCAAGGATCACTTACCCTTATATAATTTAGCTAGCTTCCATGATGATATATCTCTCGATGCTCATAAATTATTTTTGACATTGATATGAATGTGTGCTAGTGTAATTTATCGTCTTCATATTTTGAGAATGTATAAGACATTATTTTATTCATATAAAACCTTTCAACCTTTAAAAAATCTTTATACATTATGTTATTAACCCTTGTAAACTGATCACCTTGTCTCTATATACCTTCTTATTTTAACTCTAAATTAATTTTCTATACATTTAATATATATATTAAGAGAATTTTTTTATCATCAAGTCAATATCCCCTTAAATTTTATCTTCTTATAAATACATTAATGGTAATAAACTACCCTTAAAATTATTCATTAAAAACCAAGTGGATCTATCTAATTAAATATCTATGTTTTCCATATCTAAAAGAGAAAAGAAACTAGTTCTTTATCTAGGATAAGAAAAACCATGGGATGACATAATTCACTAAATCCATTTTTTCCATGGTCAAAGAATTACTCTAAGAACTACAACTTCCAATTATGTCCGCACTGGTTTTTTCCATATTTTAGAAACTAGGAAGATAAATTCATCATAGTCATTTTAAAATCGCAAATATGTAGTCCTATTAGTTTATTACAATCATTATTAAACCATATTCGGATTCCTTAACCTTGTTTTTTCTATAAAAGGAAATTCCAACTGGTCTCTTCATTATGACAATCAAAATAGTGCAGCATTATTAAATAAACCATGACATATAGATAATTTTCAAACTGAAATATTTAAAATGATAAACTATGATATAGTCCCTCCTTCATGAGTATCATGTAAAACTGAGCCACACAATTTTATAATAATATCCATTTTAAAATATCATGGCACTATTTTACCATGATTGTTTTCAAGTACTATGGTGTTATTCTAGTAACCTTCCCCAAACATCCACTAACACCATCCCAATTCCATTAAAATATGTTAAAACGTCACTCATCATAAAATGAATCATTTATTTATAATATCTCCTAATAAGTATAAAATAAAAATAAACTCAATTTTTTTCTCAATTATATGTTTTTCCAAATTATTTTATTTCCATAAAATGAAATAATTCACAAGGATTTAATTAGGATTGATTTTAAATTTAATAAATATATTTTTTAAAATATAGTGGTAAATAATTTTTTTCTCCTGAATATCTATCCATAAGACACCTTATTTTACATTAATTAATTTGAATATTTTTTATAAATCCATGGTTGGAGGTGAATAAAATTTTATTATTTGTATAATGAAAATAAATATTTCGATCATCTCTATCACATATAGGATTCGGTTTTTTCCTAATACATAAATGAATGATTAAAAGTTATACAATCTTGAATTCATTGAGGAACACACTCATTTTGGTTGTATTTTCATATATCCTAGCATCCTTTCATTTATTTGTTTGTCTTGTTGGATGTTACTAATGGATGCTAAAGGAGGAGATTGGTTCTCAAAATAGCGTGACTTCAATTTTATGGTGTGGCAACAAAATTGAGCTTTGGGTTAATCCATAACAAATAGATTTTGTGACATGGGGTTTACAGATGAAGCACTGGGTCTCTGGAGGAATTATTTTTTAAGCAACCGACATTTCTTTTAGGGAAACTCTATAGAGTAGGGTTGTGGTATAGGAAATTAAGTTATGTGGAATTGAGAGGTTATTTGTGGTGCAGGGATTCGAGGTCTGCTCTTACAATTCTGAGGTAGTTTTACAATATAGGGATATGTTACGGTGTAGTGCCCTTATTGGAAAATGGGTTGTGTTTTATGGTGGTCTTGGTTTTTTCGTATTCCCTCTCCATCATTTATAGTATTTTCACCATGATTATCACATGCGGGTTTCACCTAGTAGGTTGTGACATGGTCCATTTCATTATTTTGTAGTCCTTCATATTCTAACTAATTCTATTGTGTGATCAAGGGGGGTGTGACATTGTTGTTTTGTTTTAAATAATGCATATTAATAGCTTAATCCACCAAAAATAATCATTAATTACATCTTTCTCTCTTAAACATCTGGTTCCCAAGGTATCTTTTAAAAGGCATTTGAATCCCATTTTGATCATGCTCAACCCATGCCATCCAGAGATATATATGCGGTGATATGCAGTGAGTTTCCCACTTTATATTATTGTTTATTATCCATTAGATCATTTTTTCCTATAGTTAATTCTTTCCTTTATATTTAGATTAATATTTTTCA
Source organism: Viscum album (assembly GCA_963277665.1). Lineage (NCBI taxonomy): Eukaryota > Viridiplantae > Streptophyta > Magnoliopsida > Santalales > Viscaceae > Viscum > Viscum album. The sequence continues at coordinate 1,482,731,045 of OY728166.1, forward strand.
TTATTTTGGATTTGTTTTTTGTAAAATCATGGTGTGATGTTCTTAGAGGGTTGTAGTTTTCTTGCAAGAGAGGAGATCAAAGTTCTACATTGTTGTTATATTCTTTATTGAAGAATGTAAAAATCCTTAAGGTAGTATATTTTTTCTTCTCCTTTAGTTATTATGTGAAATCACAATATAATCATGTTTTATCCCTTTGGGTTGTTTTGGAATTAACCTTATTAAATATCAAACTAGATTTTTCAATATAAATAGTTTGGGGTTGTTGTGATCACATGGTTTCATCTATGATAACGGCTTGACCCTTTAATTTATAGATAGTTTTCTATCTATGTTTATGATTTTTTTTATCATGGTTTCTATTCTTGTATTATATTGTTAAATTGAAAAAAATGTTAAAGAATATAAGGTCGGAAATTTTTGGTTTAGCTAATGAATTAAAGAGACATTTTTAATAATTTTTTTCTTATAATTAAACAAAATAAATGATGCTTAATATATGTTTAGTTAATTTTGATCTTTCATATGATTATATAAATGGATAAAGAACAGTTATATTGTAATTATTTCTATTTATTATTATAAAAAAGCAATGTTAATGAGATTTTATTTAATCATGTTTTTTGAAATTGGTAGTTATGCATGAAATTATTATTTAAATAATTTATAGTTTATAACTATTGATTTCTTAGTTTTTCATAGATAATAGAGCTTGTTTTCATGTAGAGTCTAAATGCCTTGTTCGTGGGTCCTATTTACCCTATTGACTATGTTTTTTTGTTTCTTCCTTATGTTTAGTGACATGGATTTGAGCCTTGATTTTTCATGAGATGTGAGCTTGGGGTGTCTTTTAGTTTATTATATATAGGTGAGGAGACCTACAATTTCTAGAAATAGTTGAAACCTATGACTACAAGATGCATGGTGATATGAATGATGGTAATGAAGATGGAACAATGTTTTAAGGAATATCATTAATATGATATTTACCATTTTTTCATAAAGTTAAATCCTTTATTCTTAATTTCTTTAAGGTTCGGATGGATAGGTTTCTTGTTTATCTATAATTCAGTAAACACTACTTTAGGCAGCTGGATATTGTTGTTTATGAATCACCTTTATGGTATCATAGGATTTTTTCTTATAGTACCTATAATTATGTGATAATTATAATAATTTTTACTAAATTATTTAACCCTTGGGGTCAGTTTCATTTATAATGATGAAAATATGATGATCTTGAAAAACCATGGGCTTGGATGGATTATGCATGTAGGGAATTGAATTCAAAAAGGGTAATAAAAGGCGTTTTAATTAGTGTGAATTGATGGAAACTAAATTAAATAAGATGTGAAATGTTAAAAACATAATTTATTAATAGAATTATTCTATAATTTTTATGTTCTTATAGGATATCTTGTTATTAGAAGTGTTAGTTGGGTGTCTAAAATATGGTAGAAAGATTTAATCCTAATATTATGTTAATTCCCATATTTTTGTTGTGGGATATATTATATCCTATATTTTTGGTGATTTAATATGTTAACCCACCGATGTCGGTAAGGAGAATTACACCTAGTAGGATTTGGTAGGTTTTTTCCCCTAATTTTTATATTAGTTAGGGATAGATGGATGATTACCCTATTCCAATAAGAAAGAGGTTACTAGGAGACCCTTGTTGAGGCTAAATTGGTTTGGCATGATATTTGATTGTGGGAGGGGGGTAGATATCTTGCACAATCCTTAATTTTTGGTCACCATGTTCATTATTAATAGAAAATCCAAATGGTTCCCACATCAATAACTAGGTACATACCTACATTCCAATATTTGGTGGTTTATTAGGTTTTTAGACACAACGAGAAATAGGGAATCACATTGGTCAATTGGATTGAAGGATAGGCTCATCGCACCCTATTAGGGGGAATTGTTTCCTTCTCCATGACTCACTTGTAGATTTAAGATATGTTCTATAACATATTCCTAATACCTATATGGTATCAGCTACCCTAAAAAAATAATTTTTTGTTAACTCACTTTATGAGTAGAATAAGGGGATCCCATGGGTTCATCTTTCTATATGTATATGAGGTTCTTCATATATTTCCCAGTAATGAATACATTCTTATATGTTGAAGCCACATAACTTAGAACTTTGGAATTTACTTTCATGTAGGGATATAGATAATAGTCTGAAGAGGTGATTTATCCATTATGAGGAATCCTACATGTCATGTTTCACATAGGTACCAAAACCCATGTAGTTTGTTAAACCCTTAGTTTAACAGAATGCAGAAAATAAATATTGGTGGGAACTCATTCACCAGATATTTGATCTAAAGTCTCAATGATACTTCCAAAATGTAGTGGTTATAGAAAAAAAATAGATTTATTATAGTTTGATAATGCCACTATTGTGTCTTACAAATCATAATTAGAGCGTTGCTTGATGTTTATGACTATAAGGGCCTCTCGACTCCTCCCCATTTTATTTAATGTGTTCGTTTCACATTATCCTAGGGTTTCATGATATTTCTTAAAATTTTTTGAGGAAAATCATTCTTATCATCAATGATGCATTGTGGGAGTTTTATGGCCATAATAGGACCCCACATTTAATATATAAATTTTTATATTTTCTGTGGAGGATGGTTTCTCAGTCTTCTGTTGGTTTAATAATTGCATATCTTGGTGAATCTTGTATTTTTTTCACCATTTGATAAATTATTCTCTTGGTAACCATCACAAGAGAGGAAGTATTTATCAAAAGGGTCTTCATTGGATCTTCTGCAAGATATGTATCATATGTGACCATCTGTGTGACCTTTTTATGGTAATTTGATTGTGTGTATCCGGGGGGGTTCACGCGATCTTCATTATCATAGCCACCTTCTGCTTACTTTTCTATTTTGGGGAAAATAAAATCTATATCTAGTAAATTATCCCTTTTTTAATTTTTTTATTCTCATTTTCTATTCATAAATAAATCCCCCCTCCCCTTAGAATTAGATTTTTTTAGAACAAAAATTATATGATTCTAAGGTAAATATATGACATTGATTCATATATCTAAATGATGATGAATTCTACCAAGGTGTTCTATGAAAAGAGAGTTTGATATATCTTTTTACAAAGTCAATGGATATAGTGAGAAATGATTTATTATTGCTAAGGCCATGTTGTGTGAATCACATGATTTTCCATCACTGCAGACTGAACTAATGTTGTGATGTACTTTTATGGTCTTTTATCTCAAACCTTTTTTGATGTAGTTTAGGACCTTTTAGATTGGACATTAGGATGCCATATATTTTAAATTATTACTACTAGGACTTGATCAATGATGAATGAATATGGTGCAGTCATGCTCGGAATGACCCAGAACACCCTAGGGTGCTGAGTTATTCCATAGAGTTATCGAGTCTCACACAAATTATAGATCATTTCCTGCAAAATGGATGTGACTATGGTTAGTAAGTCGAAACCCTTATGCATTAGAATAATTTTCAAATAGTGTTCTATCCACTCTTTTCCAAGGGTCTTGGAAGATTTTTGGGGGTATTATTAGTTGAGGGAGAAATACTTGGAAGCTAAGACCACCTGGATAGTTGGAATGTGGATGATGTTAATTATGTTCCCATAATATTGAATTGGGGGATAGTGTAATGGTGTATATATACCAGGGATTACCAAAGATACCCTAAGGTTATGGTTTCAACCATGGTTTCATCAAGGCTCATAGGGATTTGAGTTCCATTCCTATAAGGAGGTGATTCCCCAGGTTTTAAGGTCTATACCATTTATTTATCAATATCATAGTTCAATAGGGGTATCCCTACTCTTTTAAAAGGTACATGTAATATTTGCAGAGACTCAAGAATCTGGACAATGAATTTGGGTATGAATGATAAGTTTTCTAGGAAGGGTTATAACAACCTAGGGAAATTTTTCTTCTATTTTTTGAAACTTGATCCCTTCACCCTCTGGTTTAAAATAATGAGATGTGGGCTAACAACAGGTTCAGGAACGAAGTGTTTCATCCCTAAGTTAAGAAACGATACAAAACATAGTGATGTAACATCAAGGATGTTGAATTTCCTAGAGTATTCTGGTCGTAGGTATTATAAATCATGGCCATGGAATGATTTAGTTAACTGAAAATGGTAAGCGGTGGGTACAGATCGACCATTAGAGATGGTACGAGCCACTACTATTCCATGATGTCAAGATGATAACTCCCGGATTTAAGGGGGGTTTCCTAGGATCTAACGATCCATTCGGCAGAGCAAGTAACTGTTAAAAGTCAATTATGGGGAGGTTTTATCAGCTTATACTTAAATTTCATCAATGAGTTTCATGAAATTTTTAATATTCAATAAGCTTTCGAACACCCAAAATTTTGTCTCAACCCTATCAATTATGTTATCACAGTGAGCAGATGTGGAAAACCATTACTCCATCTTTTTTCTAGATTGGGGGGTCTAGTGAGAATATATTAATATTTACTAGGGATAAAAATTATTCCATATGATATTTATTCCTTATTTATTTGTGCCAATATGTTTCCTAAACTCTAGAGGTGAAGAGTTTAGTAGTCAAAGGCTTTACTTTTTCTCAGTCTTCCCTTTGTAGGTTTTCAACATAAATAAATTTCTTTTTTCTTTATCTAATAGTTTATTGTCTTTTTATTTGGACCATTGTAGGATAGAGTCTAATGTCGTTAATCCTTTACTATAGTGTGGGTCATTTATGTCATGATGCACATGGACTTGATATTGCAAATGTTGAAAAAAATCCCAATTATGAGACCCATGGTAAAATTTACACAAACATCCTTCTGAGTGGGAGTTAAAAATTTTGTAAATCATGGATTTATGTTCTCATGTCATGAATAATGATATGGGACAATCATGCCAGGGAAATACTAGAACACCCTCATATTCTGAGTTCTACTGCGGTGACATCAAGCTCAAGAGGAATATAAATACCTTCATACAGATCCATGATTTCTCTATTTGGTTGGTCTTATCCCTTATGCTTTAATAAAATGGTCACGAAGAGAGATCTTGGTTTCTTTTCCAATGGCTATGAAAGTTTTTAGGGAACAAGAGGCCCTTAAGACATGAAGTATTGTATATGAATTGAGGTTATTAAAAGATGGTGGAAGCACCCCGTACTTTGATTGACCAGGATTTGGCTTCTATGGTCTTTTTATAAGGAATGATGATGGATGATGGTCTTCACATTTTAAGGTCATGTGGTGGGGACATATTAGTCATGCAGTTTTAATGTCTTGTGACTAGGATATATGCCTTGTAGTTTTACATCATGCAGTAAGGAATCATTTTTCTCCTTGAAATATAATTTCATGCGATAAGGATGTGGGAACTGACGAGAAATATTGTGCATAATATTTTATATTAAAATAAAGGTTGTACAAATATTTAACTCATATATTGGAGAAATGAAATTGAATGATACATCCCTTGTGCATTTGGTTTCATGGTTTTATCAATTGTTGTATATGGGCCCAAGATTGGAGTTTTTGGTGTCACTAAGTATCCAGTGATAGTATGAATCAAGACACATGTAGTTCTTGAGGGAATGTATAGTTTAACATCTTGTACTAAGGACATGGGTTCCTAATTGGGAAATTGGAATATTGTGGTTGGGCCCATGAATTAAATTTTGGTTGTTACTCTGTATCCTATGGTAATATGAATCAATCCACATGTAGTTCTTAAGAATGCTTCTAATGTACGTCAGACCCATACCTAGGTATGGGGAATTTTTATATATGTTTGTTGTGACTTGGCCTAGATATGGAGATCTGGGCATCACTATGTATCCTTTGAGGATCAGAATCAATTCACACAAAGTTATTGAATGGGAAATGATCTACGCAGGCCTAAACCATATGAATATGTTGATTTTTGTAGATGGAACCAAAATTTGGGATCTTGGCATCACTATGTGTCCTTTTATGGAAAGAATAATTCCACACATAGTTCATGAATAGAGTGTTGTTAGAAGAAAAATCCAAGGGTGGTGTCCCTCTAGGGTGAGGCCTATATGAATGTGCAGTTTTATGTCATGCAAGGGACATCAAACGTAAAATTAAATGTCTTTTGGTGGGTACTCATGGTATGCCTTCTTAAGGTCTTGCATTTAGGACCAAGATGAGCCTACTGTTAACTGTTATGCATTTTTTGTCCCAAGAGGCCCTTTCTAAAATTCCTAATCTCATGTGAGCTATGTTCTATGTGTGAAACATGGAATGGAAAGGGTTCTTGTCACCATAAAAATGTTGTTAGATATATGGCATGGTACTTTTGTATCATGTGGTTACTAGACCAAGAAATATGATTGATTCATTCCAATGTATCTCATTGAAAATGAGAATCAATCCATACAATGTTTTAGAAACCTATATTGTTTAATTTCTTATGGTAAGGACATCAACTGTGCATTTTAACATCATGAGGTAAGAACATTGGTCACCCTATGTGAATGAAGATGAACCATTAGATATCTGTATAGTTTAATGTCATGTGGTGAAGAAATATTCCATTCAATTTAACATCATGCAGTAAGGAAGAGGATCACCCGACATGAATGAAAATGAATAATGTAGCTGATCCCCAAGACTAGAGGTTCGAGAATCAATATATATCTTTTGATGGTCAAATTCAACCCACACATATTTATTAGAAGAATATATTCCTTATGTAAAGATAACTCTCACACATGGATGGGGGCATTTCATCCTTCCATCCAACAGATTTAGCTCATGTGCGGTGATTCATTAGTGAGAAGGTGCTACCTTTGATATTTACCATCATATGGTGAGTATATACTCACCACAGTTTAGTTTCATGTTATTAAGAAAATAGAAATTGTTTTGTTCAAAGTTTTACTACCAGGATATGAGATAACAAGCAGTTTAACATCTTTCTACCAGGATGATTAACATTGTAGTTTAATGTCTTGTTGCGAGGTCTAAAATTTATAGTTATACATCATGAAAATAGGATGGCTCTGTACAATTTAATTTCATATAGTTAGAACATGGTATATAGTGTAGTTTATTGTATTGATACCAGGATGTGGGATACCATTCAATTTAAATTCCTTCTTATGGGACATGGGATACAATGAATTTTAATGTATTTAAGTTAGGACTTGAGATACTGTGATTTTTAAAGTCTTGGTTCCAGGACTTGGGATACCAGGTAGTTTACTCTCTTGTTACTATGACTTGGGGTACTATCTAGTTTAATGTATTCCTTTAATTAATTTGGATACCTTGTAGTTTATATGCTTTCATATAGTAATCATCACTTTATGACACCGATGAAAATTATTTTTGAGAATCCTCTCATTGGTTGGGGGTGTGACACACTGCCCATCCATTGTGGCCATTAAGTAAGCTCAATTTTGATAAACCATATTTATAATCCAAGTCACTTACCATTTAGTTTTCATATATGGAGGCTTAATACCTAGTATCATTGGTGTTCTGATAGCCAATACTAGTTCTCCTTAGAGGAATTAATATTGTTTAACCTTTTTGTTAAAGGCTCATGGGATACGATTTTGATGGGCTTCATGGTTTTGAAATCTACAAAACCTTTTCTAATTGATCCAATCAAATTCATCCAACCACTTTTATGATTTCTCATCATCATAGAGTTTTCCAAATATGTCTATTTGGAGATATGGTAGTAGGAATTATATGTGTAACCCTGCTTTGGTCCTATACACTAATGAGTATGGTGTTGATTTTGTATCAGTATGCGTGATATCATGTTAGTCCCCTATAATAGGGATGAGATTGTATGTGCATGAATTCTTATCCTTGTTCACAATATTATGAAATATATTTGACCGATTCTTATTTAAAGGCCTCTATTTATCCATTTTCCACTACATGATAGTGATATGAGTGATTAGATTCGATATTGTAGTCCTGGTATAATTCCATTAACTTCATATAACAAATGTTGGGGTTGTCTTCCATAAATATTGTGTGAGGGACCCCGAACCTGGTGATGATATGTGTCTTTATGAATTTTATGTTTTTATTCAACCATAATTCCTTGAGGGTTATTGCCTCTTCCCATTTGGAAGAGAAGTTGGTATTACTATGGATGTATTTGAACTATTTAATTGTTGATGGGGGATATTCACTCACAACACACATTCCCGAAACAATAAACTACTATGAATATTTAGTTGTATGTATAAATTCTGGGGGTTGATTGGTGGATTTTCCATGGATATAGAATGCATGTCATTTCCTAGTGAACTCCACACAATCTTGTATCATGGTTTTCTAGTAGTAACCCGGCCTTATGATTTGGTAGGAGATCCTAGTCATAGAATGATGAGCGTCATAGGGGCCTACATGGACTTCTTACATGATGATGAGAATTTCCCTTTATACTTTTAATATGAAGATGATTATGTCAAATCCTCTCAGGTAGAGATATTTTTTGTTCATTTAGACCATCTTAGAGGGTAAAGTTTATTATACGACACTGAATCTATTCACTTCCAGCTGAGTCTTTTAGGATAGCTTCATTTTAGAGATATCTAATTATGGGCTCCATATGTATAGGGGAGGATACTGTTTGATCATGCTATGGGGTAGGTTAAACCTAATTTATTCCTTTCTTATTGTAGATGATGATTAATGAGACCATTATCTGGTGTGTGATATGGGATATTTCTTCCTCCTGATTAGGGTCATCCAAGACAGTTTCCGCATTATACCATGTGCTGGTGTGAGCATTCTGTGATCATGGAACATGATTTAGTGAGGGTTTAAAAGGTAACTCTACTATCAATCCCCTAACATAGCTTGGGGGAGGATCTAGAAAATTATTTCTATGGAATATTATTCATTGGCCTGATTTATCACTATCTCTAAATCTACATTGATATTAAGGTATTCAATATGTAGTTATAGGTCCTGTTCCAAGGCAGAGATGAGGGTTTGGTATTAACACTCATTATTTGTGAAGCCCTCGGATAATGAGAAATATATGGTCAGGAGAACATTTTTGGAGAGATAAATACAATACCAAGGCCAACCCGATTCATATTTGGATTTTATTACCTTTTTCTGTTAGGACTTCGAGAGGTTCCATAAAAATATATCTCCCATATAAAGGAGTTTCATGGGAATAAAAGACCTCATCATATAAGATTTTGGTGTCCATTAATGTATTATATATGGTAGGATGTGAAATGAATTAATAATTTAGGGTTGGACCTTTCACCAATTCTTGTGACACAAATATGATGTCATATTGTTACAGAATGACCGCCCATTAGGCCCGATTCCCAATAGCATAGGACACCCAAGGATGAACTTGATAGTATCAATATAAGAGACCAAATGTACTTCTTGTTCTTTCAGGTAATGCCTCTTCTTTTTTCTATCCAAAGATGAGTGTATGTATGCTCTTCTCGACATCATTGTATCGGATCTCAGTACCTAGTATCATTTGGCTGAGGTAGAAGATACTATTTTCACTCCCTATATCATTTTTTATATGTTGGGGGATCCTAGGGAGCATTCCATGGTGGAATCGTAAAAGATGAGTGGCCTCCCTTCCACTGGGGGCATCATAACCCGTTGGTGCATTAGTTACTGCTTGATGCTTTCAAATGCTTCTTCGAAGTGATCGTCCCAATGATGGAAGATTCACTTCTTCATTATCCTACTAAATGGGAGAGATTTTTTGGATAAGGTGGATATGAAATTTTAAATGTAGGATAGATTACATTATACCCCACTAAGATATTTAAAATTTATTGGGATGAAATTTATAAAATAATGGTAGAATGTTTTATGTCTACCTTAATGTTGTGGTGGCATAACACAAATCCATGAAACTTCCCTGATGTTACCTAGAAGGTTCATTTTAGAGGATTCATCTTCAAAATATTCTATAATATCTTTTTGAAGGAAATGTTATTGTTCATTAAGTGATCACATTATTTTTTGGATTTGACCACTAGGTTGTCGACATAACATTTAGGTATTCTTTATAAGAACATCTTAATGATATAATGCATGGAACATTGATAATCTACACATGTGATCTTTAAGTCAACATGCATAACCTGATAGAAAAAGATTCCCTAAGGATTTCCAAAAGTAGTGGCTTCTTCATCTTCAGGGGCCTTATTTGTTTGATTGTACCACAAGTACCCATCCTTGAAGAAAAGGGATTGGAATCGAGCATTTTCATCGATCAAGAGTTCTATGATCCAAAATGGTAAACCTTCCTTTCGGTAGTACCAATCAAGTTCTTTTTAATCAATGCATTCCCAAATATGCCTATTCATTTTATTTATGGTCATGATGTTGGTGATCTATCTTGGGTATTTCACTTCTCAAAAAATGTTATATTTGACAAATTTTTCAACTTCCGCTTCTTTATTGGTTTCATAAGAGAGGTGTACCCTCTTGGATTCCTACTCGAAGCCTCGATACTCATTGGGAATGTTTAGATAGTGGGTATCCACATCTGGATTTAGTACAATAAATTTGATACAGTTCCAAGAGAACACATATCAATGTTTCTTTTGAAATTCTATGTACATCTATTTCTCTTTGAGGGGCATGGTGGAACTAATCAGTGTATTCTATGAATATTCTTTTCTTTCATCATTTAATGACTTGAGCTCATCAATGATTGTGGAGAAACCTTCCTCAAATCATGGAGGGGCACTCCTGAGGTCATCCTCCCCTTCATCCATTTTTGATTCTGTGAGGTTGTTTCAACATAAATTTGGAAATATGAGGGATTATTTTCCACCGTTGAGGTGAGAGAGACTGTGAGAAAAGAGACTATCATCCCCTATTATCAGAGTAGTTGTAGAGTGTTTCCAAAGTTGTTTTACTTTTACACTACCACTGAAGATAGGTGGGACTTGGACCTCTGAAACCATGTCTATCACCTCAAACTGATTTATGCAGAGCACATATTCTATATTGAGTATTCTCTAGGGATTTTCATGGGAGGTTTCCAATCCATTAGGGGATGAAATATATATATATATATATATCCATCATTGGTTGTTTTCTTAACCTTTTATAATTTTTTCAGTATATGTTGTTTTGAATGTCTCAAAGGGGACGTTTTTACCATATATTATGTGTATATTTCCATCTATGTGGTATTTTAGACACTGGTGGAATGTTGAAGGTACCTCCAAGTGGATATTGATCTATGACCTTCCAATAATGAAATTGTATGTGGTGTCTTATTGGATAACCATAAACGCAACATCATGTGTGAGGTACCAAACATGATCTTTCTGCTTGATCTTCCTGATAGGTATTTCATCACATTTACCATACCACTTGAATAGTCATCTTTATGGGAGATCAGTCTCCTTCTCTATATAAAAACCTCGAAGGGTTCGATCCATAATGAATTTGATCCTGGAACAATTATCCATTAGACAAATTTGGATGTCAACATTATTGAGTCTTTCAAAAATGTATAAGGGCCTTATATTCCCGTGGATGACCTCTTCCAGACCATTCAGTGAACGATATTATGACATAGAATTATGATGGAATGGTTTTCACTCGATAGACCTCAGCTAAAACAACTTCTTTCTCTAAATAATGTGTTATTTAGATGGCTTCAATGAGTTCCTCCTATAGTTCTATTGAAAGATGAAGTAAATATAGGATTGAGATATTAGCTGGGACAACTACCAACATTTTAGAACTTCGTACTTATCTTCCAATGGTCAATGATTCCTAATATGGGGATTATTGTGGGAATGTGGCTTGGGAATTGAGGCATTGGGGGTGGAAGGGCCTAGTTGTTTTTCAATGGTTGTTAGATCATCTACTTAAATTGGAATGGTTCATGTTAGCTTTTAAAATTTCCTTGGACGATCATATAATTTATCCCCCACTAGGCGATCATATAAGAAAACTAGGCGAGGATAACCACTAGAGTAATATGAGACACTACCATGTCTTTTCTAGGATTGATTGAGTGCTTTCCCATGGTTTTTGTCTTCATATATGTCCTCTATAGTGACATGACTATAATATTGGGTTCGACCTTGCCCGTTTTATCCCTTGTATCCTTTGTTATTGAACATAAAACCTCATATTCCACAGTTTAGAGTGGGGAATTTATATTCTGAGTCATATTAATCATTGTAAAAGGGGTATTCTAGGTGTATCATGTATATTTATCCAAGTAAGATCTCTTCTTCCGATGAAGGTTCTTTTTGGTGGGAGTGGTTCCCATGTTTTGGATGTTGCAGGGAAGAAATATGCAGGAGTTTGATATTTTATTGGATCAAAATACGACTCATCCTCTTCTGTTTCCTCTTATTTCTGATAGTCGCACCCCCTCTTTGGATACATCTGATTTTACCTTCATGGGTGGTGGATCTATTATGGGTTTTCATAGCTATCCTCTATGAGTGTCATCAGTGTTTGTAAACTGTGTTCAGAGTAATATTGTTTTCAAAATTCTGCTCATGCCAGGCTGGGATATTATACCAATCACCATCCTCTTTTGACTGAAAAATAGTTTTATAGTCCACCCTCTATGAGGAGTAACCTAATACCATTTTTTAAAAAAATTTCATTCCTTAAAGGATATATTTGAAGACAAATAAGACATGAATATTATAATTGAACCTTTTATGGAAATGGTTATAGTTAGGATGATTGGTAAGGTTGAACTCATTGGGATTCCTGGGCTATGGTATCTTGAAATGGTCATTGTTCATTGATTCTACGAAATAACCTGGTACGTGATCATTTGGGAAGGAGTTTTCTTTATTCATCCATTACTCAAACCTTGGGCTCCCATATTTTTTATATGACTTGGTCTGAGGTATATTTTTTGGTTATTTCCACTCAATAGGAGGTGATGGTATGTTTGGGACTGGCCTAGGTGCTTGAACATGAACTACTTCTAGATTAAGAGTTCTAGCTGCATCTTATGCTTTAACTAGATTTTCCCCCTATGTTGAGGACATGATTAAATATTTAGACTGGGTTCGCTGAATGAAATATTCCAACCATTGTTCAATTTCTGTGAACTCAAAAAACCCAACTGAATACCTCATTAGGATCTGTGACATCTTCAACTCATCTAAGATATTCTCAGGATAGATTTCCAGAAATTTTTCCTGTGAAATAGTGGTGAAGATTGAATAAGTTAAACCATTCTACCAAGATATAAAGTCAGACACCCTATCATTTTCATGTTGCTTGTAGTTCATTAGGCTGACGATTGTCATTTTCCTTAGAATGGAGATGAAATGATAAATGAACTATAGAATAAGTTCTTCCCATCCTACAACAGATCCTAATGCAAGATTATTATTCCAAACAAAGGCTATCTCTATCAGCATCAATACCAAACAACTCATATTTTTTCCCTCCTAATGATCTTATGAGCCCATCATCATCCCTCATTGGGATATGAAGTGTGTGATATTTTTTTAGTGTTTCCTACACTGTAAAATGTATAGAGGGTAGGATTTCAATACATTGGGGGGGGGGGTAAGGTTCACCCACCCATTCAGGATTTGGGTTCTTTTCAGGATGCAAGGGTTCATGGCACCCATTCATGGATTCTATTCAAGTGGCCAAGGGACACAATGATGTTAAGAAACTCTATAGGTGTACATCTATTTGATTTATATCTCTTTAGCAGGGAGCATGCAAGGGTTGATGAGGTGGAACCACCTTATTTCCTTCAAATTCTAAATTTGTCATAAGATGGAATGATCAACCTTGAGAAGGGGCAGCTTTCACCCCAATGGATGGAATTCAGGATCATTTTCAACTTCCTCATTTATCTAGACCAGCTGCCTTTATCCAAAGTGATTCTGATTCTCAGATATGAATGTTGTTGGTGGAATAGTTCTTTTTGGATATATGGGATGATGAATACTTTCCTCAGGATTAAGATGATACGCAATGATAATATTTATCCTGAGTATGTCCTCATTGAGTTGTCTAATAGTTTTTATCTTGTTCTCGTATTTTGACAATTGTTATTTAGTGGATGGAACTTTGATTCTTTGGGGTGATGAGTGGGATGTGGCCACACATTTCCATTTATTCTTTTCCAGTGTTCTTTATTTGAATTGTTAACTCATTATTTGGAGGTGTGAGGTTTCAAATCCTCCTCTAGTTTTTTGTGCCTAAAACCTCACTTGGTTCACCCAAATCACCCTCCTCTCATGGTAAGTTTTCTGGGTTGGGACCCTCTACATTTTCATGTTAATCCACAATGTCTATCATGTTGATAGTGATGACACTTATATAGGTGTATCGGGAAATGGTGGTTATTCCATTACCTTTGAAACAACTATATGATCTTTCATTTCCTTCATCAAGGCCATTCTTCGAACCATTTTCCATATTGGACTATTTTGGACTGCTTCCCTAATGAGGTTTGACCAACTTTTTCATACCCTCCTCTCATATTAGTCAATGAATAGTGAATTTGTGGGATTTTTCAAATATGATTGCTAAATAGACCCTGAATAGCATAGGTATTTCATTTGGTGTGAGGAATAGATGGAATTCCAACCATTTATTTTTACCTCCCAACCTGGAGAAAATTCATTCCATTTATGGTGGTGATGATGATGAAAATGCCCTCAGAACTATGGGCTAGGGGTTATTTGGTGCTGAAATTGTTATTGATTGATCCCATTATTAAGGATACAATTATTCTAGTTGGGTATTGGATGAATCTCAATATTGACATTGAGATATAAATTCCCCCAACATAACAGGATGGTTATGATATGGAATCACCATTGATTTCCCCAGGACCCTCTTATATAATGATGAACTTGGAGATGGTGATTGAAATATAAATTCTCTCGTAACAGTGGGATGGGGTTGATCTAGAATCACCATTGATTTAACCATGATTCTATTGGGGGATGATAATAATGGTAGTGGTGATTGAGATATAAATCCCCCCATCCTAGTGGGATTGTGTTTGATTGCATATGCTGATGATATGTCCTAAATCCTCTTAGGAATTGAGGATCCAAGGGGTGGAGGCGATGGTAGATATTCCCCCAACCCAGGTGGGTTGGGTTCTATTCTGGATGGATGCAATGGAAGTTTCTATTGTGGACCATTTTATGTAGTGTAGCTACGCTCTCATAGAATTTAGGTGCGATAGAAGCCTGTGATGGGAACCATTCTTCACGGGATTTTGTACAGTTGATTCGAACATTGGTCTCCATGTCTGAAATACATTCCTACTACTTCAAGGGGCCCAGTTCTAATACTTTTTGGCTATCCTATCCCTAAATCCATGATTCTTGGGCATCATTTATGTGTGGGGATTCTATTATAGTTACCAGTGGGAATGTGAATTACCTAGTCCTCTAATTGCATTGGAGGCTATGACATTAAATGACACCATATCTAAAGGGTTATGTTATTATAGGGTTATAGTGAAGTGAAATGATCCATATTTAACTCATCCTCATATATGCATGTCTGGTGATTCTCAAGATATTTGTCGACATAGGGGTTTTGTGATTCGGTGACAAACAATATGTAGGTGGTTATCATTCTCTTCCACTACTGGTTTCTAGGCTATGAAAAATGTGGCCATATATAGATGAAAACAGAGTGTATTTATTATCTGAAGGTGATACTCATATCCCAAATAGGGGAGATTTCTACAATTCAATTTCAGATGATTGGCGGACATATTTTTGTGTAGATAAGTGATTCAATCATTTTACAGCTCATATGGGGCCTCATAGTCAGAAGTAGAAAGGGGCCAGAACAAGATGGGGATGTTATTTCTAGATAACCCTCTCCATATTTCAATGTGATTCTCCTACTCATCATACTTACACAACTCCATCCAACTAGACCATTTATGATGATTTTGAGGGTCACCTACTGACTGGATTAGAGTTTTACTGGATGTTTATGTCGAACTATTTGTGGTTGACTTCGATGTTTTTAGAACATCTCTATATGAAGTCATCTAAGATTTTTACACCTCTCTATATGAAGTTGTAAGGGAAAAGGGAGGATTTACATTTCCTTGAGAGATATCACCATGTGAAGGCTAACCATGGTGGAATTTATGAGTAGATTAGGAGTGGTCCATCTTCACACTACCATTAAGAGGCATATCTTGGTAATAACCATCTTCTACTTCAGTATAAGAGTGGATGGACACCTTTGGTGTTGAGAATGTGTCTCGAATGCCATCAAGTACACTGTCATTGATCATATTATGGATATGATCTTTATTCTGCATTGTTTATGGAATATTTTGACCATCCTTTTGGAATTATGTATGGATATGATCATGTTGTATGATAGTTGTTGGAACATGTTTATAACCATCCGGTGCTGTGAAAGTATGAGCATGTTGCAGAGAAGCAGCTGAAATATACCAATGATCTTCTTCATTATTGACATGTAAAAGATTCTATCTTTAGGCATGTTACATTATAAAATCTGTAGCCTTATTATGGAAGGGAATATGAGCCCAATCTTGAGCCTTTGGAGTATTTCAATGGTCTTTCATGGAAGGAATATGAGACTACCCTGAGGTGTGTGCTACTCTCACTTGTTGAGCCCTAGTTAGAATAGAAATATAAGCCTGGTCTATATATGGATTCCCTTCTAGAGTATATAGATGGGACTTTGGAATAGGGGAATGGATATAAGCCTCCTAATATATCTCCTTGGAATGGTGTTGGTGTATTCATTCATCGGTGGTAGTAGTAATATGCCTTTGGCTTCCTTGATCGGCTAGAATATTCCTTTTAGATTAATTGATAGGAATATGAGCCTATCCCAAGGAATGGTCAATTATCACTTGGTTATCCCTAGCTAGAGCGGGGATATAAACATGATCTTTGGCCTTTAGAGTATGTTCTTAGTCTTCTTCGACACGAATATGAGTATATCACAAGGCATGTGCCCCTCTCACTTGGTAATTCCTTGCTAGAACGGGGATATGTGCTCGATCCTAAGACTTTGGAATAGGTCGTTGTACATTTATGATAGGGAGATGAGCCTGTCTCGAGGCATGTACTGCTCTCACATGGTGATCCCCAGTTGGAACAGGGATTTGCACTCAGTCTGATGCCTCATCCTTTACCAAGATATGACGATATTCCTCATGGATGGGTGCAATAATAAGAGAATACTCTAGAGAAGCCACTTGTTTTTTATGATAAAAGTGATGAGTTTTCTGAGTAGTAGGGACAGTAATATTCACATTTCTATGTGTTTGTACCAGGTTTAGAGTATTCTAGTGGAGTTCTTTAGTTTTTCCTCAAATGTAACGGAATTTTGGAAATGTGTGGATGGGAATATACATGTTCATATATTCCATCTACAAAATTTACTATTAGATATCATTGATTAAATCGGGGATATAATTCCAATTATTTACTCATTGTTCCTCTGTAATATACTGTTGGGCTTCAATTTTGGGTGTAGGGATATTTGCCTCCCCCATGCTTGTTAAAATAATATACCTATGGAATTTCCTTGAGTGAGAAATGATATGATCCTGCTTACTAAATACTACTAGAATATGCCAGTACGTTTCGTTGGTGGAAAAGGGGTTATAATCCCAATCCTAGTAATCTATAGCCCTCCCTTTCCAGTGTGACTTCCTTATTGCTTATTCTTGTGAATAATATGTGGAAGTGTATCAGGTGGCACCCTCAATAGTCCACTGATGGGTACCGATGGGATGATGTTGGGGGTGATGGTTGGAAAGAACCCTATGTGGAGGATCCTAAACTGGAATGGAGTGGTATTTGACTCATTGTTCCACCTTCATTAGATATTGAAGTTTAATATTATAGAACTCCATGTATTTTCTCTCAATGTGCTTAGAAGTGGAAATGAGGACCACTGGCTTAATAACAGCTTCCACTGGATGATGCAGACTCATTGGCATCATTACTAGGAGAGAACAATAGGAATATTTGTGGTTAACAATTGTACCATGTCGATGATACTCTATATCCATTGTGTTCACAAGTTAACATTGAATTTTTCAAACCAGTGAGATCATTTTGCGACCTGCAGGGGTTGCAACCACAAGTAATTTCTAGAACAATCACTAGATTATGACATTATCTTGGATCTGGGTTCCATTGATGAGAGAAGTATCTGCAGTTATACATACCACAAGGAACAAGTTCACCGATCAGTATAATATTTTGGGAATTATGTGATCAATCATATATGAATGGTTAACACAATTTTCCTTTTATTCTCGATCCTTCCATTCAACTCACATGGACTGGTCAAATTAAGGATGGACTTATTTCATTGATGCATTTGTTACAAAGAATCATCTACAAGATTTATGTCAGGATTATCATATTAGTGTTTGTAGGATATTCCAACAATGTGTCATGCCACGTGATTAACTGATCATTATATTATTTGAGATATTCATATCGGGATCAAAAAAAATTTGATTGGAAAGTGGTGACCTGGAGAACCTCATTGAGGTGAATTATGTTTATCCTAATGGTTGATTGTGAGGGAATTATTTATTGTATATTCATTCACATCAGGTTAACAATATTTTTTACAGTAAATATGTGACTGGGAGACCATTGTTGAGGTGAATTCAGTTTGGCCTGTTGGTTGATTGTAGGGGTTTAATGTATTTCACAGTCATTAATGTTAGGTCTTCAATGTTGTTCTCAATAGAAACCCCCAATGGTTCCCTCATATATAACTGGGTGTAGAACTGCTTTCTAAAGGTAGGTGGTCAGTTGGGGTTTTTGAACTAATGATACTTTGGGAATCACATTGGCCGAGATAATGGGAGTATAGTCTCATCGCACCCTATTGGCGGGAATTGTTGAATACTTAGGGAATCACTTATAGATATAAGATATGTTCATGAATCTCATCCTAATCCCGATATGGGATCAGTTACCCTAAAAATTATCATAGTTTAACTCTATTTATGTGTAAAATAAGGGGATCTCATTGGTGAAACCATATGTATGTTTATGAGGTTCTTCATATGTTTCCTAGTATTGAATTTATTTTTGTAGGATGAATACAAATAACTAGGAACTTCAGAATTTTTAGCCATGTAGGGAGGCAATTAATATTAGGAGGAGGTTATTGATCCATTTATGAGGCATCATATGTATCCTATTTATTACAGGAATAAGAACCTATGTAGTTCATTAAACCAATACATTTTACCATCATGTGGAAAGAACATATGTGCAAGCACTCATGCAGTAGATATTATAGCTCGAGTACCAATGATATATCCTACATATCCTAGTTATATAATGAATAATATTTATTGTAGCTCGATCACGCATAAGGGTATAGTCCCAAGGTAGATGACATTATAGAGTAATGTTTATTTCTTTCCTCTCATTGATGATTACATAATGATATTTCCATGGCTATTGAACATTCATGATGTGAATAAGATGACCTTAATGACTACTTAATCCCATTTGAGATATGTTCCAAGTGCAAAATAATGGATAACATGTAATTTGTCTCACTAAATATGGATTTTAGGAATACATACTAGGAATGTTCATGGAGTGTCTTAATATGCAGCTCAGGCCTTAGGAAGGAGTCTTAGGTGTCATGGTTAAAGTATAAATCAGAGTCATCAAAGTTCACCTAGCTTCTCATTTAGATAATGGATAAGGTATAATGATCATCCCATGGGAATTACTAGGTCATGATTGTTGAAATTTTGATGTCATGGTGGGTCGTACATTGGGGTGGATGGCCATTAGATTTTGGTCTCGGACAATAGGAAGGCATCCTCTATTCCCTAGTTATGATAGGAATTACAGTCCTCATTGTTCAACAAGATCCTTAGTCCATCGATGGATGTGGTAGAATGATCATCCCATGGGAATGATTGGGTCGTGAGGGTTGTAATATCAAATACATGGAAGGAATTACACTATGGTGGATGCATATTAGAGCTCAGGCCTTAGGAAGGAATACTATGTATCCAGGTTGTTGGAGGAATCATAGTCATTATAGTTTGATTTTTCGGGGCTTACACACGGACGATGCCCTTATATATAGGTCATACTGTATCATGTAGTCGGTTGGGGTTGACACAATAACGTAGTCTTTATATGCAGGACATATCATATTATGTTGTTGGTCGGGGATTACACACTGATGTTTTCCTTATATTTATTCCATGAATTATATGATCATTGAAACTCCCTAATACCATGTCAATTATGCTCATTGTGAGAAATATGGGATGGAAAATAATTAGTATCATTGCTTATAGATGTGGGAAATATTCACTGGGACAACCCTTTAGAGGTTGGATATGGAGTTCGGGACTTGGGATGGCTTCGTACATATCCTGGTAATATAATGAATCAGAATTCTCACAAAGTTCTTTGATCAAGGCTTACACACTGAGGTTGACCTTATAATTGGGGCTTACACTATGAGGTTCAACAAGGTTATAAAGTCATGGGTTTCTTTTTTGACATGTCCTACTTACTTTCCAAACATGCTTTTATTTCTCGCTTGACATGTTTTGGTTGTCAACTTGAAATGATGAAGAATATTTTCCGAACACATCAAAAATACAATCATATGGTCCAATTCCATTATCTAATGGATTTCGCATAATTTGGATGGAATTCCCAAAGGTTATTCCATGATTAAGGGTGAATTTCTCAGAGAACATCATGAGACCAAGTTGGATAATCTTTGAAATTTTTGCAAGGCTCCAACAGACATTCTTAGAGGGTGTTGCATGATCTGGGTGACATGCCCTAGAATCATCACAAAAGTTGGATGACATGATTCTATGGAATCAAAAGATTCAATACGATATATCAAAAGGGAGACACATGATCAAGGACGATAGGCCTAGAGTCCATCGTGAGATTTTTCTATTATTCCGAGATGGAATCATGAGAATCAGTTCACATGTTTAGGTGCTACCATGAGAATAAGATATTTTTTGTTGGTGTAATCATTTATTTGGGAAACATGTTTAAAGAACACCACAAGGCTTGGATGGTGGTCCTAGAGATATCCATGAGACTAAATATGAATTCCCAGGGGAACCATGTGACTTTCAATGATATTTTCAGATGAATTCACATGATCCCACTAGTATACAAAAAGTGCATCGTAAGATTCGGGAAGCATGTCCTAGTGATGTTTGATGACTTGGGTGGTACACATGAAGAACATGGGGATCATCTTATACGTTCTTCACATATGTCTCCCAACATTTAGTGTTTTCTCCATCCTTTTATTGTAGATTCGTTAGATTTATTTAATTTTAGCCTCATTTATGTCTTGTGTGACATAGAAGGTATGTGGTTTGTTCTTAGCGTGACCCTCCAAAACTCATTTTCATGATCTATGAATGATCACATGAACAGATTTTTCATGATGAATGATTACTATGGCTGTTATATGGATCATACCTTGTTGTGAGACTTTATACTAATGACATTAGCTGCTCTAAGTAAACCCCCTCTCATAATTGGGTTGTCCAGTGCGATGTTCCAAGAGTTCAACCTTCAGTGTAGTGGTGCATTTTTCATGTTAGGGTGGGTGATTTATTAGCCTCACTAACCTGGTAGTTTTATTCTTTTGTGGAATATATCATGAAAATACATGTTGGAGTCAGTGTCAGGCCATTCCATTATGTGTAATCATGAGGTCCTATTGTGAATCATTTTGGGGGTGTCACCTGTCTTTTAGCAACTACTAGACCATCCCATCAACAAACCTTTTACATGATTATAACTTTTTAGTGGATTATAACCATTAAATGGGATCTTTTTTTCCATGTGGACATGCTTAGGGCTTACAATATTATTAGACCAACATGTCCAAGGGACTTTGTGAGATCAGGGTGCCTGTAAAAAGGCCCTTTCATGATCTCATTTGACTTTTCTAAGACTTTCTGCGAGACAAGGATGGCTGGTTGGGTAGTTCTCATGAGATGAGGTGGACATGTCACTCCATTCATGAGGTGTATTTTCGATTTCCTAGGTTACGTCGTAAAATTTTTATGATAGAAAGTGGTTCCCACATTTTACCCTTTTTTATTTCCTATTTTTATTTTACAACGATTAGGGATCTTGTGAGGTTGCTTGGATGTTTTTGAAGAAAATCACTCTACCTATTGATGATGCATCGCGAAACCAATAAAATGGTTATATAGATATGAGTTATCATTTCAAAGAAAATTCTAGTTGTTTTCCCTTATCGACATAAGGGGGGTGTGAGGTCACCTGGATAGTTTGAGGCTCTTCACGTGATGAGGATGACATGTCGGCGGGCTTTCGTGAAATGAGGTGTACATGTCACTAGGTTCTTGTTGTGTCTTCTGAATCAGCAGCAATACATCACATGATGTTTATAACCATAAGATGCTCCTACCTCCAACTATTTTGACTTCCTTTTTTATTTCACAGACTTTGGGTATTGTGAGATTTCTTGATTTTTTTCAAGGAAAATCATTTTCCCTAACAGTGATGTGTCGTGTGAGTTTAACGACCTAAAGAGGATCCCACCTTTTGGATATTTTCTACCTATTTTAGAAGTAATTTTTGATGGTTTTTCTGGCATCCATGGGTTGAAAATACACATCTCTTAGATGATATCAATTTTCCACTACCATGAGATCAGTGATTGACCTGGGTACCTTCACAATAATAGAAGAATTTTTCAAAAGTGGATTTTTGGTATCTTTCATATGTTATTCCCTTCACATGAATGTCTGCATGACCTTTTACTAGTCATGTGATTGTGTGTCTCCTCGGGGTTCACATGATCCACATGATCTAGGCCACCATCATGTTTCATTGTTCTTGTAGTGAAAATAATACCCATATTCCATTATTTCTTTCTTTTTGAATTTTTTTATTCTCATTTGGAAGGCGTCATCATACCCACTCTAAACATTATATCTAATCCTTATAGTATTATGTGCTACAATGCATGCTGTTTAGATTTCTCTATATATATGTATAAAGGGATGTAATGTTTTTTTTTGTTTCACATACATATATCCCTAGATATTGTATCTAAATGGTTACTATTTTTATGTTGTTTATGGTATGTGATGGATTGAGTTTCAATACTAAATGTATGGGTTGTGATGGCTTGAGGTACAATACTGGATGTATAATTCAAAAAAGAGGTGTTTTGGTTTCTCTCCAAAACTACTCGGTTACTATATGGTTATGTGTATGGGATGATGTGATTATTTGGTGCACGATATGCATGTTTTGATCTACAATAATAAGTTTATTTGAGATGGATTCTTTTAGAGAGAGATGGGTGATGGTGTGAAACATTAGGGAATAGCAGCAATGTAGGGGGGATTAGTAGTAGAGAACCCTTGTTTTGTTACTATTAGGAAATATTATATGTGATACATGGTGAGGGGTAACCATGGTAAGGCTAGGAACTTAGTATACTCGTTTATGTGAAGAGTTATCTTCACTAATTTTCCATTGGGCTTTAGTATGATTTCATTATATTTTTCATGAGAGGCTCCAAGGAGGATTGAACACGTTGTCATGACCCATAAAATTGATTAATTTTATATTTGATTTATATTATATTTCTGGCCCAAGTTCATCTAACAAGTATCTTCAGTGGTTTAAAGTGTATACTTTTAATAAAAAGACTAAAATATGGAAGGTTTTGAAAACAGTTTTAAAAAAGTGACTTAATTTAAAGAGTTTAATTATTGAAAAACCAGTGGATTTTGAAAAATATATGATAAATATGAGATCATTTATATGTTAAAACAACACTTTAAGAGTTCATTATTCTTAATTGATTATTAGGTTATAGTTTAAGCCTTTAGTTGAGGTTCAACCAAGATGTTGGGTACCTAGAAGCCTCTAAAATTATGCAAATAAGACTAAAACTTGACTTAAAAATCTGGTAGTCAAGTTCCATCCCCTTATCATTTTTTAAATTGATTAAGGAACACTGAAATATCAAATTTTTTGAAACAAAAAGGATTGGTATGTTGTCCAATCTAAAAAACACAAGCTACACACTTTAAATAACACACTGATTAGTAATGAAATAAAACTTTTTTCATTCAAATGCATTAAAAAAAGTTAAGATAAATATAAAAGAACAATTCCAACCCAAAATATGCACCAAATGAGTAGATAATTATGTTCTTGAACTCCCTCTTTATGTGTGTAGCTCCCTCACCTTGATCACCCATCATTTAGCCCACTGTAGAGCAGAGGAGGAAGCTCAGGTGGATCTCCTTCTTCATCCATGATACCCCTATGAAAGTAGGGTCCTACAGAACATCTAGGATAAGTATATGACTCATATTTTATTATACAATTTCATCACATCACTCCATGGTCAATCTAGAAAATGGGGTGCCCAGGGTACTATTTTATAGGCAATGTGAATGGTGGTTTTGGGAACCCAGATTTTGAGAAACCACATTACCCCTTGTTTTGGGTGGGTAGAAATCCTTATATCACTTTAGAGAAAACTAAAATGTCATTAACACAACTATTGAATATATACAAAGAATGTGCGACATAATTTGGAGTCTTATCACTTGATATATATATGTAATAAAGCACACCACTTTTGACTTCATGTAGATTCAATTTCATGGAAAGATCCGTCCATTTGAGCTAAAATATCAAAGAATTGGTCTAGAGTGTATTCTGAAACGTTATTGAGAACGGAATGATGGATCATTCCAAAAAATCTCTACTCAATTGGAATCACAAGATATTCAGAGTGTGTGGTGGAGTTCACATATATTCTTGGTTTCCTACACAGTTTGTCCCATTTTATTCAACTTTTGTCATGGGCCCTACAAGTCACCTCCAATTACAATGAAATCATCCAAAAAAGTAAAATTACTATTTAAAAATAATTTTAACAAAATAATCAATCATTAAGTTCAATTTTTTATTAAAATTTTAATTTATGATACAAAATATTCTTAATAGAGTGGTATAAGAGTGAAATAAAACAGTGAATCACAGTGTGATCACACTCCCACACCTAAAGATTTGTACTCTTGGGGAAAATAACATTTCTAAAATTATGAATGGATATATTCCAAACTTCATTAAGATTTAATATAAAATGAAAAATTAATCCTTTATAGCAATGTGATCAATGTGAAAATCGCTACATGGTGTTATTTTATGTGATCATGGAAAAAGATGTCTTAAAATTTTTATCAAAATGAAATTCAAGGAGAAGAATGATAGCAACTTGAGGAAATAATTGAAAATTTTACAATGTCACTAACTCTACAAGTGTGTGTGGGAAAACCATTTCATGATATTCTTACCACATTCTATCTAGTAAATATAAGTTACTTTAATGAAATTCTACTTAAATGATTCTTTCCACTGAACTGGCCCTACATCCGTTACAATCAAATTTCACGAACCACTCACTTAAAAATTCTCGAATGTCAAAACTTGAGTACCTGACATAGATATTCTCATATATTATATATTTAATAATTCCCCTCGTTTATTATTATTTATCTATTTTAATGTTTTACTTGGATCAAATATGAAACTCATCACTCAACCATTGTTTGATCTCCCCATGATACAAAATGTAATAGTTATAACAATATCAATGTTTGAGGGAGATTTTTTTGACCTAACTATAGAAAAATCCTAGTTTCTAGTTCTTCTTATTACTATTTTTTATAATTTTTTTGGGAATAAAACAATAGGATATTAGGTACCCATGTATTGGTCACTTTGGTAAAGTAATGATCCAGATCATATAAGGAAAAAACGTTTGGAAAAATAATTTTGTAAAGCTACTAAATATTAACCAAACTTATATTTACCTTATATTAAATAGGAAATATTCCCACATCATGTTTTGGTGAAATCATGTGTAGATATATTAAGTTATAAAAATTTACCATAAAATACTAACACAAAGCGTACCATTCTTTTCAATGGTTTCCAAGTGATACAAAAAATTATATAATTTTAAAAAACCAATTTTATAGAAAAAAAATCACAAAAAACTGTTAAATTAACAAATATTCTATCAGTGATTTTGTTTGTTAAAACAACAATAAAATGAAAAATTCCTCATAAATTTTCAATTATTTCCATGATTAAGTGGGAATAATTTTATATGATTATGTGGGAATCATTTTTCTTGATTAAGTGTGAATTAAAAATGAATATTCTATCACAAAAGTGAGGGGGAAAGGGGAGATGTAAAAATACTATCCAATAATCCAAAACAAGATAAAGAATGAATATAATGAAAATTACTAACTAAACCAGTAATATACCAATAATCTCCATGACTAGATTGTGCAATGTCCTCGGTATAATAAAATAGAATGTGGGAAGGTATGATAAAACATAGTGGGTGTCATTGGTAATTATCTTCTTGAACTAAAAGTTACTTTATTGGTGAATTTTGAATGACTATGTTAACATGCTTCAACCTCTTCACATTGACATTCAAGGTTTTCTTTTTTTACTCATCTATAACCTTAATAAAACCAAATGGATAAACACTAATAACAGTGTATGGACCAAACCAGTGAGAAAAAAACATACCTTAATGAATCTTCAACCTTGAATTATAAAGGAGGATCTTCTTACCAATTTTTAATTGATGTTGAAGGATGAGATGGTAATGGGAAATCATTGTTCACTTCATATAAATCTAGGAGGTCTAGTATGAATCTCTATGTATTTCCTCCAAAACCTACAACTTCTATTAAGAACCTATAATAGAAAGATTATAATTTCATTGTTTAATGGCCTAGTAGTCCAGGTTCTATATCTCAATAGGGAAGTGAAAACTCTTCCCAAACACAAGATTATAAGGTGAAGTTCCAATTGGAAGTTTGATGGAACTTTATTAATCCCATAATGAATCACCAAGTCGTAGACTCCAATTTTTAACTATTGGATTGAACCGTTTATTCATGAATTTTTTTTACTTATCTATTCTAAACCTCAACATAACCATTGGTATGTGGATGATATGGAGTAGAAACTCAATTCCTAACCCCACACTGATGAAAAAGTGATTTCATTGTTCATTTTTATAAATTAAATCCCTAGTAACTAATGATTAAACTAGGTAATCCAAACTTATAGAAAATTTGGGTTCTCAAAAATTTTGCAACTATCTTGGAATAATTTTTCCTCATAGCTCATAACTCTGCACATTTTAACATGTAGTCAACTACTAGAAGAATGTACAAGTTGCCAATGGAAATGTGAAATTTCCCCATAAA
The DNA here is from genome assembly GCA_963277665.1 of Viscum album. Taxonomy (NCBI): domain Eukaryota; kingdom Viridiplantae; phylum Streptophyta; class Magnoliopsida; order Santalales; family Viscaceae; genus Viscum; species Viscum album. The sequence goes on from OY728166.1 coordinate 1,482,758,374, forward strand.
GTCAGTTCCCCAAACATATAAAACATAATAGAAGAGTAATGGTTTTACAGAATTTCGTTTCCTTTAGTGATATTCTCCATTATTTAATAATAAAAACGTGATTTATAGAAATTGTGGGAATCCTATAATGATGTAGTCTAAACTAGACCTAAATTTAGGACCTTGTGAGATCTACATTGGGGACTAATGTGGCCCCCATAAGCGAGAGTGTTGAAAAACCAAAGGATATACTGGAACTCACTATCGGGGATAAAAACCTATGGAAATGATCACTATATGTGAACTAGAGGTATGGTTGATCCCAAATGTCACAATGAGACACATGTTTTATATGATCTGGTTGGATTTTTTTTTAAATTATTTGGAATGAAAGATTCTACCAAATAATTTAAAATTTAAGCTTACCAAGGATCATAATCCTGAACTCGGTAAAATTTCTCATCAGCAAACATGTCATTTATTGGAATATAGGGGATGTGTCAATGTATAATGATGGTAGGATCCTACTGATATGGTCAACCACCACATTCTATACACCTTTTTGTCTGTAATTTTCAAATTAAATTCCTGAAGGAGGAGCATCTGGTGAATGAGACATGGTTTTGATTCATGTTTTTTAAGGAGATACCGGAGGGATTCAAGGTTTGAGCACATAATGACTAGGGACCCTAAAATTTATTACTATAATTCATCCCAAGGAAAGTGAAATAGAAAATAATTATTTTCCATTTGTAGTTTAGTTTTCTTGGGTAGGGTCCAATGTGCGAGAGGCATAGGCTATGACATGTGGAGCTCGACTAACCAGTGGTTATAATATTACCCCAACTGCAAAGTTAGATGAGTCCCACATGATCTCAAAAGGTAAATCCCACCGAGTTTTTTGGATTATCAGGGATGATGTGAGACTCCATTTAAATTTTTTAAAATCTTTCTCAAAATCTTTATCAAAAACCAGTTGTTTTTCTTTATAGATTAATCATGGAATGAGAGTGAAATCATACTAAAGTCACGAAAGAAATAATAGTAAAATCCAACATGACCTATGAAATACCACACATCCCACACATTTTTAGGAAAGGTGGGTATTAAATGGAATCAACTTTTGATTTATCTACTTGGATACCATCCCTTGAAATTACTTTTCTAAGTATTATACCTTGTCTCACCATGAAATATATTTTCTCATAATTAAACACAAGTTTATTATCAATATAGTGACGTATGACATAACCAATACTTCTCAAACACTAGTCAAAAGAGGAACTATACACAGTTAAATCATCCATGATTTTTTTTTCAATTCTCCAGGTAATATGTGAAAATAATAACAATGGATAGTTGGAAAGTACATGGAGTATTGCATAGACCAAATGGAATCCTCATATAAAAAAATCTGAAAAAGGGGTGAGTGAAGGTTTTCATTTCCTAAACCTCAGGGGAAATATGGATATAAAATTTTCCCAAATACCCATCAAGTAAACATTCTTCTACCCTCTCTAGAATTTAGTAAGTGAACGTTAATGGGAAATGGTCCCTCCAAGTGTTTTGGTTTAGTCAGAGATAGTCTAGAAATACACACTAACTATTCTACAAATGGGTTGGAACCAATTCATTATTCTCATTTTTAATTATAGTAAGAGTAGTTTTCTTAGGATCTACCTATAGTATAATGACACATTAGTAATCAAATATAGGGTAAATGATTTTGTTAACCAATAATTGTTTACCTACTTTTTATCAATATCTAAGAGGATATGGTTTACATGTCGTTGTGTCTGCCTCACCAGTTCAGCCTCCTCATTGAACAATGTGCGATGTTTTCAAGTTTATGGACTAATACCATGTATTTTAGTAGGATTATATCCCAATTATTTTTTATGCTCCCTCAAAAGTTCATGCAAGCTCAATTCTTGCTCAAGAGAGAGTGAACTAGAAATGATGATTGGCGTCTTGTTTTCATTCTCGAAATAAGATTATTTCAGAGTTTTAGGTAGTGTATTAAGATCCAATTAAAGGGGATTTTGGATTTATGGGAGTGAATTTGAAAGTGATAGGTCACTGATCTCATATAATCACTCAATGGTAACATACTTAGATGTGAAATGAGCTTTTACCATCTTATTAGTATCATCGAAGTTCATTTCATCATCTATGTTCAAGAAATAATCAATTAACAAACTTGCACGATTTTTTTCTAGACCAGTATAAAATTCAATGAATGAATAATTACCTTGAATGTATATCAATAAAGAAAATTGAGAAATGGGATAATGGGAAAGAAAATAAGTTTTTTCAGTGGAAGGGATTGCATCAATATAATTAACTTAGAGAGTGGATTGTTCTTCTAAAGGGTGCTTCAAGGAATCAAGGATGTTAAAGCGGAAAATTTCACTACCAAAATCTATATATAATGTACCGTTGTGAACATTAATTATGGTTTTGTATGTTTTTAGAAAATGTATCCCCAATACAATTGGATCATGTACATTCATCATATAATCTTACATTTTAAGGACATAAAAATTAGATGCGAAAACTAATTTTTTTCACCCCTATAAGAATATCCTATAACAAACCTGTGGGGTGTGTTGTACTCTAGTTTTCTAGATTAATAACTGTTATAGTGGGATACAATTATCCAACCTACAATGAAGAGTCAATGGAGTGAGGAGTTACATTTATAGAAACAGACAGATCATGAATATCATTTTAAATGAAATACTCCCCTATGGTGCATATAATATAGAGTGTTCCAGGATTGGTTCATTTGGTGGGAAGTGATGGATCTATCAATGATGATTTGATCCTACACAATCTCACCGTATCATCATCCAAAATTCTCCTTTAGTGTTCACAAATCTCCATGAGAAACTTTTTGTATCATGGAATTTTATTCATGGAATCAATCAGTGGGATATTATCTTAATTTTTTATTGAAAGTTTCCAAAATTTATTTATAAATTTTAGTTTCTTTTTTTCCTTGTTTGGGTGTCCCATTGGATAAATATACGTTTAATGGTTTGTCTAGGTGACTCAACAACAAACTCACCATTTCCTTTAGGGGTATTTTTCTCTAGATAAGGTTTTTCCTTTCTTAAACCATTTTTGGTGGTTAGGATGGTGGTTTTTATTTGAAGGGGGTGACTCTAATGGATTTGTTATTAGTATTTTATTTTGTGTTCAACTGATAAGGTTGACAGAACTCTCATTTCCCTAATCTATAGTGTTTACTAGTGGTTGATAGGGTAGTTTACCAAACCCATGACTTTGGATTTACCTCATTGAGTTGGAAAGTTTTAAAAAATAGGTTTTTAGGTCTTGTAAATATTCTTGGGTGGTTTCTGTAATTTGAAATTATTTTTACCCATTTTTTTCAATAATTATTCTAATATAGGATTGGGTTTTAGAGAGGGTTATTTGAAAGTCCATTGTCGTGGTTGAGGCCTTCTAGGTGGTGGTGGTGGATGACTACTTTTCCTCAGTTGGTTCCATGGTTGATGAGGATGGTTTGAATACCCCATTTTCCTATAGGATGTGTTATATTTTCTTCCTTTGGTTGGATGGTTAGTAATAGTATTTCCTAATGGGTGGTTTTTTTGTGATGGACTAGGTAAATTGACTCACAACTCTTGGATGGTTATCTTAATTAAGGGAATTTTTAAGAATAGTGGGAGTCAGTAGAAAAGATACCATAATGGATGGGAGGAGGAGATTAGGATTTCCCTTTGGAAACATAAAGTTATCGATGAAGGAAATTTACCTCTTCAATCTTTTTGTCCAAATTCTTTTCAAATTCAGCACTTTTCACTGAATAAACACCTCAAATGGGTAAACTATACCTTAAACTAAATTATTGGGTCTTTTTTTACTCATTCTCAATAAGGATCTTTGATGAAATGGGAGTTTTTTCAACTAGAGAATGACATACAATAGCATCAATCATGTTTTGATCTATAGTAATTAGAACCTTATAAAAATATTTTACTAAAATTTGATAACTTATTTGGTGGTGTGGGTAACTTGGATAACTTATTTTAAATCTTTCTCAATGTTTGTAATTTTTTCCCCTTAGGATTTACTTATAACACATATTTAATTACTTATAGTTTCTGTTTGAGAGGCTGGGAAGTATTTTTTATGATAAAGGAATTTCATGTCTGCCCAGCCTCTAAATGGGAAATTAAAAAAATACAACCAATCATTTACAGTGTCTTATAATGAAAATGGGAAAACCCTAAGCTTTACTTTTTCATAATCCACTTTTTCATGGTTTAATGTTGAACAAACAATATAAAATTCATTCAGGTTCTTTTGGGGATCTTCACCAGAAGGTCCATGAAATCATTGTAATAACTGACTTAGTTCAAAGTTTGGTGTTTTTTAGTGAATTTGAATATAATTGGCTTGTATATAAACATCATACTAGGATTTTTATTTGATTTTTCTGTTATTTTCAGCCATTTCATACAAGTTATGTTCATTTTCTTGTTTGGTTCCAGATGAATATGAGTTTGGAAATGTAAAAAGATGTGGTGTGTCCTCTATCAAAGGGTTGTCTTGTTTGTCTTGTTTCCATTGATGTTAGATACTCTCTGGTTTGGATTCTAAAAGAGATAAAAAAACCAGAGTATAAAGAATCATGAACATAATCTAAAAAAGAAATAAATTGTAACCCAAAAATATATGCAATGGTAGAAGTTAAAACAAATAAAAATTCTCAAAATTTAAAAATATCTAATAAGAAACTAGCACTAAAAACTGAAGCAGTCCCTGAAAAAGAAGCTAAAATTTTAAATTCTTGTCATGAAACATATAATTTTTTATCCTTAAAGTTGATTAATAGTATGGGGAAGACCATATTTAATCTGTTAGAGAGCATTGGGGTTTAAAGTGTGTATTTTTAATAAAAATGACTACAATTTGGGTGGTTTTGAAAATAGTGTTTAAAACAAAATGAGATAATTCAAAGAGTTTAATAGTTGAAAAACAATTGGATTTTAAAATATATATGATAAATATATAATCATGTCTATGTTACTATGTCACTTTAAAATTTCCCTTTTCATTGTTGATTATTAGGTTTTAGTGTAATCCATTGGTTGAGGGCTAACCAAGATCTTGGGTTCCCATATGCCTCTAAAATGTTGCAAATTGGAATAAACATTGAATTAAAAATTTTGTAGTAAATTTCAATCCCCTTATCATGCTTTAAAGTTTCTAAGGAATAGGAAAATCATAATTGTTTAGAAATAAGAGGATTCTTATGTTGTCCAATTGAACAATACAAGCCTCACACTTAAAATTACATAATGATCGGTAATGAAATAAAAATTGTTTCAATTAAATGCCTCAAAAAAATTTAAGATACATATACAAGAAAAATTAAAAGAAAAAATATAAACCAAACATGTAGAGAATTATGTTTCAGAACTCCCTATTCAAGTGTGTATTTTTTACACAATGATTACCCATTGTTTAGCCCACCATCAAGAGGAGGAGGATGCTCAGGTGGATCTCCTTCTTCTTCCATGATCCCCCTATGATGATAGGGGCACTAAAACTTATAGGATGATAATAGGAATCCTTTTGGAATCCAAAATGGTAGTACTTCACTTATTTTTCAAACTTTAAAATGGGGTTCCAAGGGTACTATTTTATAGGCAAAGTGGATGGTGATTTTGGGTTAGTTGATAGCATTATCTACCTTAAATGTAAACTAAAAAGTTGTTCCCCCACCTATTTATTTTCTCCAAATAATTTTTTGCATCATTTAGAGGTTGAAGTCATGATATATGGATGAAATGAAGCACGCCATTTTTTACTTCATATCGATTCAGTTCCTTGGAAAAATTCATCTGTTAGGGCCGCCATATGGCTGAATTTGGATTTGGTTACTTCTGTAAAGTTTCATACCACTGATGTTTGGACCATTACACAATATATTATACAAATTATATACACTTAGTAGTATAATTATGCATTTATTTCCATATATGTTTTTGGATTCCTACATAATTTGGACCATTTGTATCAACTTTGTCCTACCCCCTCCAAATCACCTACACCTACAATGAAATCATCCAAATAAGCAGAATTTCCATTTTTAATAGTAATTAACACAAAATAATTGAATCAAACATGAAATTCAATTTTTTATTAAATTTGAAATTTATGATATAGAATCTATTTAACATGGTGGTATAAGGGTGAAATAAAATAATGAATCGTGGTGAGATCAAGGATCCTAATTAGTATACATGTTATGGTCACCCAATATATATATATAAACTATTTTCCAATTCAACATTGGTATGTTGGGTATTATGATATATATTTATATTTCATGGTTAATCCTGATATTTTGGGGTTTTTGGCCAATACAGAGTTTATCTCTTAGTACTTGTAATTCCATTTTAGTGGTATTGGTTTTTATGATTTTACATGAATATAAATGGGATCTTTATTTTACCTTTACCTTGAGAAATATTTTTATTTTGTTCTTGTCTTATATTTTATTCCTCATGTCTTCTTAGAGGGTAATACCTCCCATTTGTATGTATGTTATACCCTCGATTTTTATCACCCACCCATGGAATGTTCTAGGAAGGCTTCAAGTGGTCACTATCTCCCTTATATCATTACATGCCTAGGAGGAATACCATTATGGGGGAAGGGGTCATGAAATATTGGTATCAATGGTTTGGGTTGAGATATATGATGGACCATGGTGTTAGGAATCAGTGGGACTGCATGTTTTGGTTGGGAAATGGTCTCAACCAAGTATTGTGAGCAATGTAAACATGGGATACTGGATCATACATGGGTATTTAGGGCCCCCCGTGATTTTATTTAAGTAAATTTAAGTTTACCAACCTTACTAAGAGAAGTGATACTAGTTGTAGAGTAGGTATTAATTGAAGTATCACACATTATTATTATTTTCACATGTTTTTGAAAGGGGTATCCCTTTTTATTATGATAAAAAATAAATAATCAATTAATCAAAAATATTCCATATTATAGGTTTAGGTGTTCCTAGCCATTTATTATTTTATCTATGTGGATCCAAGTCAAAGTCCCCACCCAATTCTTGATGAATAGGTTCATTCGGACATGCTATCATAGAATTATAGAGTAGAGGATCATAATGATGATACCTGGAGAAGGAAACTACAAGAGCTTGAATTATATAGTTTATATAAGTATTAAGGCATTGTTTCAATCTCAAAGACAGTGGACTAGTTGGATTGGGGATATTGTTTTGATCTATCCATACTCGGATGTAGAACATGATTTATTTGATCGATGATGATGCTGTGTAGAGCAGTGAGGTAGTGGTGTAACATCTTCCATGAGGATATAAAGGAGTTATAGTTCTCAAAGGAATAGTTGAGGGACCAAATTCAAGCATATTTTTTGACTTCAAACATGAAGTTCTACTGTCGCCTGGAGATGGTTATCCTTTTATAGAATAGTTATATCATGCATGAGTTAAGGATCTATCTTTAAACCCTTATTCATTATTCATAAGACAACTTTCTTGATGTGGAGGCATGTTTGAGGAATTTTGGTAAGTCATTGGGTACTCTTATCCAATTCTAGGACATCCTATTTATGATTCTAACATATATCAAGTTGTTCTCAATAGAAGAGGTTTTTTATAGGACACTGGACAAAAACTATATCATCGTGAGAGGGGATTCTTCATAACTCTCCCTAAATAAATTTTTTGGTCTATGGTTTTTAGTTACCTAGACAAAAGATCTTTTAGACAACTATGATTAGTTATCATCCATTATAATATCATTTCTCTAGGTGTGGATAATATCATAATATTTCCAATGGATCTAACACTTTTTTTTCATGTGTATTCCTAGTTTATATAATTAGGGAGTTCCTGACCATTCTAAGAAGGTAGCAGGCAACGTTTTTTGTATTTTAGTTTCTTCTATTGAGGTAGTTTTAATCAAGGAAGAGGTAGGAAGATTATCCACATTTGGATCTGAAAATAGAAGATGGGGTAATCAGATGGTAACCTTAATATGTTATTCATCCTCATAGAGAAGATTTCAACTGAGGAGGTGGTCATCAACAGGGTCAGATAGGTCATGTAGTTGGTTACGATCATTTTTTTGCTCAATTTTTCAAGAATTGTGTGATCTAGACATAATTTAAAGTTCCCTTTTATTATTTTATACTTCGGTTCATGCCTTATCATATTCAAGTATTGAACACTCCATCATATACCTACTAGAGGCTTTTTTTTACCTAGAGGTAGAGAAACTTTTAGTTCCCATAGAGTCGACTACTCTAATGGAAGGTTGATCTTGTCTATATGATGTTTTTAGAAACATTGAGCTAATTATGGGGTATAAACACTCTTATAAAGACTTACTATGTTTTTGATACATCCATATGAAATATTCATCAGTACAGACAAGAAGTATTTGGTATAGACCATTGTGGATTGATTCATGAGGTATATTGTGTTCAGTGATGCTAACAGAGAGTTTGATATTTTTGTTTAATAGAGGGGACCATGGATGCTTTGGAAATGTTTTTTTCCTTATCTTACATAAGGGATGAGTTGATGATGAGTTCATGGGATTTTCAACTGATGGTTTTTCCATATGTTGTGGAAGAGTACTCAGATGTGCTTCCTAAGGAGGTTGCAGAATTTCCCCATTAGCAAGATGTTATGTTTTTTATTGATATAAATTCAAGAAATTCTCTAATATTATTATATCCATATAGGATGGAACTATATGAGTTGCAAGATATGTAAGTACATATCAATGATTTGTTGTACTATGGTTTTTTTCCAATTGGGTCACCTTAGGGTGAACTATTTCTTATTAGGATTAAAGTAAATGGAATTGGTCATATTTTTATTCATTAATGTCCCTTGTATTAGGTGAAAGTGATAAAACACTATCCACTTCCACAGATTGATGATTTACTCAATAACTTGAAAGTACCTAGTTTTTTATTGATGATCGATCAACAGTTAGGATACCATCAGATGTGTGTAAAGGATGAATATATTCTAAAACCAACTTAATGCTATTTTTATGGGAATCAAAACTCTTTTTTTGGTCATTGAATGTGATTAATTCTCAAACCATGTTCATATGTATGATTAACACAATTTTTAAGAAGATTATATATTCATTCACAGTTGTTTTCATCAATAATGTCCCATAGTAATCCACATCCGAGGAAGAACATGAATGAATCTGCATGCAATTTTAGTAGTCCTACATCATCATTATCAATTTAGGATGTTTTCTAAGTGTGAGTTAACATCTTGTGAATTTCTTTTTTGTGTATTCCATGTCCCACAAGGATTATTTTGGGATCCTTCAAAAATTGAGGCAGTAATTTTTTGGGGAGCCCCATGAATATTGTAGAAGTGTGGAGTTTCGTTGGTAATGCATGCTATTATACAAAGTTTGTAAACCTTTTCTATTGGTTTAAGAATGGTCAAACAACCTTTACTAGAATGGATTATGAATTCTTATAGACTGATTAGTGTTATACATATTTTCAAGACCTAAAAGAGAAGTTAGTCAGTGCACTAATTCTTTGTCTTCTAGAATAGGGTGTTCAGTTTGAGGTTTTCGATGACACTTCACATCTTGGTTTAGTTTTTTTTTGATATAGTAGAGATTGTATTTTTCTTTTGGTTATCAATATTTATGACCCATTCAATGAAACTTTTCCACCAGTGATCTCGATCAAGAATAAATCATGTTTACTTTAATGTTGAGGTGTAATTACCTCAATGGGAAGCGTTTTGTGTGTTTTAATGATCTAAGAACCCAAAGTATGTATTATATTAGCATGAAATAAACTTACAATAAGTAAAGTTGATGGAATTATACCAATATTACAATGTAAATATTCCTTATAAATCGGGATATAATAATATTGTAGCTGATGTGTAGATATAGAAGTCATGTAGTGATGATGTGTGTGAATATAGAGATTCGAATAGATTGACGGGAGAACTCTCAGTGATACATATTTATATAAAAGAGGGTAGGGAAGTGTTTTTTTAGATGAAATTGCATTTTTCCTTACTATAGTAGGTGGAGGACTCCTAGCTAAGGGATTTTGAGGTTGAGTTCTAGAGAGAGTGGGTAATCATTGGTGATCCACCTGATTTTTGATATAATGAGGAATAAAACAAAGTGTTATTCCAATGGAGGCTTCTCATCCCATCGGAAATAAAAGAGATGGTTCTATGTGACATTCATTGTTCCAACATTCCAGTACATCCTGGAGTGACAAAGGTGTATTGAACACTAAGAGGATAGTTTTAGTGGAATGGGTTGAAGAAATAAGTTGTATAATTTATATCCTAATGGTTTGTCTTCCATAAGGTGAGAGATGAGCATTGTGTTCCCATTGGGTTTCTCCATCCATTGGTTATTCCTCAATAGAAGTTATAGGATATATCGATTGACTATGATACCAGTTTACCACAAGCATAAGATATATTTTATTCTATATGGGTGGTAGTCAATTGTTTTATAAAATCTTCACAATTAATAGTGATCATGGAATGAATATTAGTGGTTGTTTTGTCAAGGAAGTACCTTTATAAGGTAGTAAAAATTTGTGGAGTGTTTGGCATGATAATCTATGATAATGATCCTCATTTTACCTTTAGGTTACATAGAGGTCTTCAAAATTATTTTCAATATCATTTATACATTAGCACTAATTTTCATCCATAAAAGAACATTAATACAGAGTAGACTATCCAGACTCTTCTACACATGCTGAATTCTTATCTCCGTGATTTTGGAGGTTTTGTGATGATGCACCTTCCTTTGGTTTATTATTTTTAAAAGAATATTTTTCAATCCACTGTTGGAATAGAGTTTTTTAAAACATTACATAGATGAAATTTTCATTCTACATTATGCTAGAATGGGGTTAGAGAGTTCGAAATTCATGGGCCTGAACTAGTACATAGTATGATTAAGATGGTTCATGTGGTTCCTGAGAGTATGAAGGAAGTGAAGGATTTTCAAATTTCCTACGATTAATATAGGAGGTGACCTCTTGAATTTGAAATTTTAGATCACGTGTTCATGAAGTTGACTCCACATTGTGGGATATGATGGATTTATCATGGGATTTTGAATTCTCCATGGGTTTTTCAATATCTCAATATATTGGATCATTTTGAATTCATGGCATACTAGAAAACACTTCCACTATAGATGATCCAGATACATGACCTCTCCCATGTTTTATATTTTCATATTTATCTTCTTGGATAATCTCACATGATTGATTGGGGGAGATATAAATGTTGAAAATGATGAAACATTCAATGACCGACCTGTGGAGATCTAGGATTTCTATGAGAAATAATTGCATGAATGTGTTTTTCCATTGGTTCATGTCTTATGGTTAAACAGGGAAGTGTGGGAGAGTACCTAGGAACATGAGTCAAAAATACATTCTCATTACCCTAAGCTATTTTTTTATCACTTATATTGAAGAAAATATTGTTTTTTGGAAGTTTTCAATTTTCTAGTAGTAAATTGGTTTCGTCTAGATGTTTTTTTGGTAAATTTACTATTTTTTAAGAGGTTTCTCCCACAAGAGAGATTTAAGGATCTATTTTGTGTGGTCTTGTACTTTTTTTATCTTAAAAAAGTGGTTGATATCCAATGTAGGAGATATTATTGAGAGTTATCTAACTTTTTAGTTGTTTCGAAAACCCTTATTCCATTTTTACTTTCTAGATTTGGTTATAAATTATTAGGTATGGTAATAGATTGAGAGTTATCTAATGTAAAGTTTTAGATCCTCAAATCCCTTCATTTGGGAGTTTTCGGTGTTGGAGGTTCCCATAGGAGGCTTGGGTAGGATATAGTGGCTTAGAATCATTCCATTTCTATTTTTGTCATGGTTGTAGCATGGATCCTTAGGTTACTTCATAAGGATTGGATGATGTGGTGGGGGTGTGAAATTATGGCGTAGGGTCCCAAGAGGATGTATTTTAGGCCAAATTTAATTTTTTTCATGGTTTCACCATGGTGGATGGATAAAATGTAAGAAATCTTATTCTATGGCATAAAGAGGTTGGCCATGGAAAACTTCTTCCAGGGGTGTTCTGCTAATTTTGGGTAGTTGTGTCATGCGGGGGGGGGGGGATGGATGTGATATAGTACCCTTATTGACAGGGTGTTATCAAAAGATACATAGTCCTTATCTCCCTTTTAATGGATTTTTTCCATGGTTCTTATATATGGGTTTCACCATGACGTTTGTGGAATGTTCGCTTGTGTTGTGTCACAGTCTATTAAGTTTTAGCTTGTTTTGTGATGTAATCAAGGGGGATTATGGTGTGGTTTTGTGCTTTATATAATTTCTATAAGTTCCCGTGTCCAGTTTAAACTATCCTTTATTCCCTATTTTGATCTCAAAACTTATGGTCCCAATGGATATTTTAAAAAGAAATTGAAGTTCCTTTCAATCAGATTCAACCCCTACATTCTATATATTGATCTATGGTGATTTGAGGTGAGTTTCCCTCAGTCTGTTTTGGTTTATTCATTTATTGGTTTTTTCCACCCGTTAATTCTTCCAATTCTGTATAGGTTGTTCTTCTTCATACTTATGGATTTTATTTATTGTTTATAGTATGGAAATAGTGTGGTATTCTGGGATGGAATTAGTTTTCTTGTAATAAAGCTGATTAGAGATTTATACCTTTGTTCTATTCTAGATTTAGAAACAAAGAAATCCTTTAGGTATGGGATTCATTTATTCTCCTTTCTTTCTTCTTTGAAATCATAAATTAGTCATTATTTATCCTTTTTTTGGGTGTAATTAACCTAAATAAATATTAAACATGATTAATGAGAATAAATGGTTAGTGTTTGTTGTGATGGAATGTTTGACATCATGATAACAATTTAACTCTTGATTTGATAGATAGTGTTCTGTATATATTTATGTTCTGTCATCTTGGTTATTAAGCTTGGATTAGAATTTTAAATTGATGAAAATGGTTAAATAATATAAAAACAGCACTTTTTGGTTGGTTAAATAATTAAATATTCATTCTTTGTAAATTTTTATTATAATTTTGATGAAATAATTTGATTCTTAATTAAAATTTGATTATTTTTTTACTCCATATGATAGAAGAAATGGATAATGAATATGAAGGTTATAATTCTTTTTATCAATGATTATAAAAATGAATATTTATTAGATGTTATATCTTTATGTTTAATGAATCTAGAATTTATTCTTGAAAGAATTATTTAGATAATTTATAGCTTGTAATATCCAATGCCATATATTTTCATAGTTGTAAACTATGATAAATGAATCGATTAATTAATGATGGAATAAAACTGGTTTTGGATAAAGATAAAATTTTGGGGTTGTGATAGCTTATTTTCATGCAAATTTAAAAATGCCTTATTTTTTCCCAGTTTCTCTATGGAATATATTTTTCACTTGTTGCCTTCTATGTTGTGTTATAGATTTATGACTTTATTTGTGATTTGATGTGATCCTAGGATGGATGTTGGTTAATGAGATTTGGGTGGGGAGACATAGATTTTGTGGAAGAACATGATGTCTCTGATGGAGGGATGCGGGGGGATATTCATGGTGGTGTTGGTGATGGAACCGGGTTTGATGAAATGGGTTGAACCCAGGAATTCCCATTGTTCTTCTTAAATATATATTCTATCTTGTTAATGTTATTATTAACTTCTATATGGATAGGTTATTCTTTACATGTATTCCTTTTCCCACTTCTTTAGGAAGTTGGATTTATGTGGTTTTAAATCTCTTTTATGGTTGCTTAAGATGTTTTCTAAGGGTGCTTTGAATTTTGGAATAATTATAATAATGGTTAAAAAATTATTTAACAGATGGGTTTTTTATGTTGGAATTAAAAAAAGATTATAATATATAAAAATCATGCACTCATTTTGATTATGTATGGAAGGTATGGGATTCACTTGAGGGTAATAAAAGGTGGATCAATTAATGTTACTTTATCGCTAATTTATTAATTAACATGAATTGAAATGTTAAAAATACTTAATGAATGGATTTTTTCCTAAATACTTTTGTGCTTATAGGTTATCTAATTCTTAGTGGTGGTAGTCAGGTGTCCGAGAGATGATAGCTATAGTTAATCCCAAAACAATGTTAATTCCCATGGTGTGGTTGTGAGCTATATAATATCATGTATATTTTTTTATTTCATAAACTACCCCACCCAAGTTGGTAGTGTGACTAACACACATTATACTCTAGAAGGTTGATTTACCCAACATCTATGTTGGGGAGGGATCGATTGCTAACTACACCCTCTAGCCATAATCTATTCTACTTCCATTATTATGTGGTGGTATGCATGGTGGTTATCTTTCCCCTAATAAGTGTATAGAGTTTTGTAATGGTTATGGTAATTTCAAACACATATATCTCTGGATATAGTGTCCAAATGATTAATAAAAGTATGTTATGTATGGTTTGTGATGGATTTAAGAAAAATACTCAATGTATTTGTTATGATGGATTGTGGTAAAATACTCTATGTAAAATACATAACGTATTAGATAAGGTGGATCATGGATAATACTTATTTAATGTATGGAGATGTGGATGAGATTATGGGATGATGTGATAGATGAAATGCATGTTATAATAATTTATCCCAGGTGTCTTTGGGCTAGATTTTTTTAGAGAGATGGCTCCAGATGTGATATGCTGGGGTAGAGTGGAAATCCAGTGGGGAAGTGTTTGCGAGGTACCCTTGTTTTTTTAATATAGAATATAACCTCTTGTATGTGATAGTTATTAAAAGGTATGCATGGTGAGGTTTTGGAATATCATATACTTGTTTAGTAGGTGAGTTATCTTCACTTTTTGTTCACTAAGATTTAGTATTATTTCATTATCTTTTTCACGAGAGGATCCTAAGAGGATCCTAAAGAGAAAACCCATTTTTCTAACCCTATATATATATAAATTGTTCTTCTGTTATGCAGAAGCTTGTTTAAGATCATGATTTATATTAATAATTCATGGGGTTCCATTAGTTTTTCGAGATTAATGGTCACTACAATGTTTATCTCTTAGTATATGTTGTTAATTTTCAATTGAATTAGTTTTTCAAGACACGTTAGGCTTGTACTTATGATCATTATTTTACTTTTACCTTGAATATAAGTTATATGGTTTTATTTTATTATCTCTCATTCTTCATGTTCTCTTAGACTGTAATGAATCCCATTGTTATGTTTTTTATACCCTCAGCTCTTGTCGCCAACCTGCGTCCTATTGGAGGTGGCCATCAGGCGGTAATTATCTCCCATCTCCCATTTCCATCCATAGAGGGGTTCCTTTTGGGGCGGCGACTCAAGAGTTAGGGTTTCTCATCGTCTTCCCCCTCCCTCCCTTCTCTTCATGTAAGGATCACGATTGAGGGTTGGGACGCACGGTGAGGTCAGGAGGGTGTTGATTGCTCCATGGTATCGTGGATTTGGAGCTCTGTGGTCAACCTACTCTGAGGAATTAGTGAAGGCCTCCATTTCTATTTCCACGATGGCTTCGACTGATTTCTTCATGGTCACCCTCCTCTCTTATTCTATGGCCCAGGTTCATCATCTTCCTCCCAAGTCACTATGAGGTCATAGTGGGAGACCTCAGGAACTCTTGGGGCATGCGGTGGTTCCTTGTCTATTTTCCCCTTTCTTGTTGCAGGTTATTCTTTCTGATTTGACGGTGGTTTCTTCTAGTTCAGACGCAGGCGCAGTAGCGGATTGCCAGTCTGGCTCAGTGGTCTTTTGGTTTATTCTCGTGTTTAGTGCCACAATCCTCCAAATCTCCTTTTCTCTTTTTTCCCTTCCCCTTTTCATGTGACTCCATGATGGCCATGTTAGAAGGTTTTTTGGGCGATTTGAGATGGTGTTGGTGATTTTGATGATGGCGGTGCTGAACCAGGTGGTTGTGGGGTGTAGCTTGCGGCTCTCTTGGTGCCACATGGTCTGTGACTGGCCCCAACGTGGTATTGGTGGCAGTGTGGGTTCCTCCCTCCAGTTCATGTCTGTCGGCCCTCATGGTGTTGCTCCGTTCCCTAGCAGGGTGTCTAGTTTGTATGGGAGGTCTCATATGTGGTGGTGGTGTTGTGTCCTTGGAATGGGTGATGTGTTTGTTGGACTATCATAGTACAGGGAGGCATGGGATTTTGTGACATGTCTAGTCTTGGGTGTGATTTCAAGTCCAACCTACTTATGATTCCTTTTGTGTGCATGATGGTTCTCACTTATCCTCAAAGGGTTTTTATAAAATAAAAAAAAATCATTGGAGGTTGGAGAACCAACATCAATGACATGTGTGAAATATAGTTAATAAAATAATATTATCATATAGAACTCTTGTAAGAACCCTTGGGTTTTAGTAATATTTCTTATAAAAATACCAAGATTTAAATTTCCATAAAATCCATTTGTAAAAAATTACAATATTTATTATTTTATATTGGTATATATAAAATAAATATAATTTTCAATGACTTTCTCGAATTACTAGAAATTTGAATGATATAAAATGAATAAAATTGTCAAGAACTTTCATAGATTACTAGAGGTTTTAATGAGATAAAATAAATATAATTGTATATTAATTTCATTAAATAAAATACATTATAACGAGACAATGTATTGTGGGTGAATATATAATTGAATGGAAGCAATTGAGATTTAAGTTGAAGATCATAAAAGCATTGATGATCACAAGACATGCACTGCTTGCTTGAGAGTGAAGATTGGTGTGTCAAGAGCATAATAATATTGAAATTGATTTTTACAATATTTAGATATCATTTATATCTCTCATAAGAATATTCCAGTGTTTATTTTTCCATTAATATTTTAGTGTTTTATTTTTTTTCATTTTAATGAGTATAATAAACAAGATTAGTAGACCAATGACTACTGATCAGGTTATGAAGTATTAACCATATAATATTATGATTTTATATTATATTATATAGTGTTATTTTAACCATTACCATTAATCATTGTAAGAGTATGAAAAAATTATACAAAATAATTAAAATTAAATATCAATATAAATGTATTACTTTTGTAACATTTTACTTAAAACTATGTGTTTTATATTCTTCCACATATTTAAAAAATAAAAAATAATAATATTACATGAAATATGTATTTTAATTAAGAAAAATTGTATCTCATTTCAAAAAATTTCCAAGTATTGATTTCATAGATCACATGTTACATTTTTATTTGGGATTCAGTTAATGTTATTGATAAATCAACTGAAGTAATAGGGTGAAAGAATATCTCTATGGATAAGTTCAAGTGTCTATATGCTATCATCCTCATATAATACTAAATTATTGGACCTAGTAATATTGAATTATTCAATATTTAGAATAATTTCTGTTAGGTTATAGATTAAAGAATCTGGAACATGTAAATTTTTATTGTTTTTTTTCAAAAAATATAATAAATGGCTTCAGTTTTTCACATAAACATGTTTATTGATGCCAATAAAGTGAAAAAAATATATCTAATATAATATTTCACACCACATAAATTTTAAATCCATGATATACCAAAGTATATTTTGGTGTCAATACTATGAATGAGCTTGTGATTCTGTCCATTATTAATATAAAAAGGCCTACAACATCCAATTGTGGGTATATTAGTCATGATTATTTATAGAAGTGTAATATCATTTATCTTCATGTATAAATAGATAAATTATTCCAATCATTGATATTTTTATTCAAAGAATAAATAATAATATTATTTTATGATTGAACGCAATTAATTTAATTATATTGGATAAATATTTCAAAAATTATATAAATAATTCATAGAATTCAAAAAAAATATACATTTTTAGAACACCATGGAGTGAATGTCTCTTCTAACAAATTAATTATCAATTCTTATTGCTTTTATTTTTTCTGGTAAACAATTATTAGTATATTTATGTATTAAAAAAATTAAAAAAATATATTTTTGTTATTATGAAATATTATATTATATCTATTATGAATTATTATTATTATATAGATGTAATTAGCATAGCTTGACCCAATGAATCCTCTTCTGGGCCTTCGATGAGATGAGTGTTCAACTCCAAGCCCACCTCCAATAGACCAAGAGATAAGGACTGACACCAAGAAGGAATAATCATATATGGGAGGCCTTATCCTATAAAAATCTTTAATATATATACAATAAAAGTTAATAATACCACTAAAAACTAAAATCAATATAAAGTGAAAAATTAAATTCTATAATAATGGATGGGTGAACAATAACTATACAATTATATGCCCCATGTATAATTTTAATTGACGAACAATACCCATGACGACACCACATTATATAATAAATGTGGATGAAGGGAAGGTTGTATCCTCCCAGCATGGATTCTAGAGAAAATCCACCCTAAACCAATATACACCAAGAAATCTTTGGAATGGTCCTCTTGGAGTAAATTTCTCCACCAAATACCACCTTGTGTCCCCAAAAAACAACCTGATATAAAAGATTACAACTCCATGATCACCAAGATAATTTCAAAACTATGCATCCTTTTCACAAATATATAACATGTTGGAGGCACAAGTCTCTTATAAGAGTGAGTAGAATAACAAATTGTAGTATACCATAAAATAATAAATGAAAGATAAAACAACTAGTTAGAGTATAATCCCTGGTAAAAAAGAGTTACTATAAATAAAGTAGATAAGGAATGACATTGATATTCTTTATAGGTAGGAAACATAGGAACATTGGGAAATATCTGATCCATATCCTAGTTGAAATCAGCATAGAGACGATGATCAAGGGTATAAATACAATCCTTAAACCATTGGAATTTAAATCCCCATAGATTGTGTGTTGAAGGAACCTAGGAAAATCATAGTTCATGACTTCTCAAAAAATCTAGTTCCAAAAAGTTCTTATATCACTAATCCCGAATTGAGGATTGGGATAAAACTGCATGAAATCAACATAGACTAGATAAAAAATAAAAAATTTATAGATTCCTAACATATAAAAGAAATCTAGTATACTCAAAGCACTAAAAAACTCATTAGTCCTGAACTATCTCACATTTATCACTACATTAAAATCCCTCAATAGTAGTAGTAATGGGGAATCATGCCTCACTAAAATATTCCTTATCCAAGGTTGTACCAACCCCTATAAACGTCCCATTCATCAACATGTGTGATTTTCATCATTTAATATGGATACTGACTCCATGAGTTGAGGACACATTCCCCTTCCTTACAAGATGGTATCCTAATCTACTAGATATATGGAGGAAATATTCCCTAGTGATAAATATGGTTAAATAGGGTTATTGACCCATAGATATATTAATCACCTTCCCACACATTACATCATTATATTTTTGGTTCTTGGTTTTAAATAAGTTCATAGTGGTGGGAGATATCTTAAAATTTCTTTTAATATAGAGTTTCTTGAAACCCCGAGTGAAGATCTTCTATGTCAAATTTATAATCAAATTATTTAATATCGAAAGAAATAAACACCTTTTATGAGGATTATATCTTCAATGTAGATTTAGATCATCCAATAATACCCTTTCATATTTCCATCAGTGTTCTATGAGTATCCATGGATATAATCCCTCTAGTAGTGATCTACTTGTGCTCCATTGATCTACTAATAACATCAATCGATCTTTGGGTGCTAGCAGAACAAAGATATTATCTTTAGTTATTTATGTTGATCGCTTATCCTTCAGCCTTAAAGGAATATATTTTTTATTTCTCATTTATGAGATGGGGATAAAAGGATGAGTTAAGGGAAAATTCATTATGTGCAATAATTCTCTATTTTTGACTGCATGATAAAATACACAATAAACATAACTGTCTATTCATAGATCTAGTGTTTATGTTAAAATAATTATTTAATTATTTTAGGCCCTCAAATTATATAATATTCCTTCATAAACCTCATTGCACAAAATAATTTTATTTTTAATTTTATTTGTTTTCATGTTATAACTAGAGCAATAAAAAAATATTATTTAACTAACTTATTCATTGATATTTTTCCCTGGGCTCGGTCTTGTTCTGTTCAAACTCCTCTAGCACTTAATGAATAGCCAAAAAATATTTAATTTAAATATTTGATTCAGTAATAAATACTTTAAATTAGTAAAATTTGAATAAAATTATCCCTCGATCAAGAGAATAATATTAATTCAATTAAAAAAATTCAAATAGTATTTTTTTGAGATCATTGGAAACACTTAGTGTGTGACCCTCTTGGATTCATTCTTTTGGGAATTTTATTGGCTTGTATAAAATATAAGATCACTTTATATAAATTTTTCAAGTCAACCAAGGTAATGAAATTAATGATTCAATTACTAAAACCACATATGAACATTCACTATGTAATATAATCCATTTACCACAATATATCATCAAGTAGGTTACACATGTATGTCCCAAACATATAATATCGAAACATAATTCTTTAACTGCCTAAATGAACATATAGTTTCACCATGGAAATGGAATTTAATGGAATAGTTATATTCTAATCAAAAGAACGATCTATCAACATTCATAAATGTGTAAGGGAAAATCCTTCCCCGTATTATCTATTAATAACATGTCAATAAAGATGCACCCAACATACCATAACTCATCATGAACATATGTACTCATGGTTTTCATCATAAAATATAAGTTCATTATTCATGACATTAATTAATTATAATCTTAAAGTGTAAGGACCATTTCACATGCTCATAACTACAAATATCTAATGACACCAAAACTTGTTTAATTCTTATAGGAGGGTACGTTCTCATAATACCACATATTGGGGGTTACCATGTGAAAACAACATAGGAATAATCCTCATCCACTTACAAGTGCTTGCACCTAATATTCTATAAACAATGTATACCATCATAGTGGATTATATGACCAAAAAATATTATTTAATAATATCATTATAACACATAAAGGTCAACATTATAGTGAGGAAATTCCATAACCTTTTAAATATGATGTATAATCTTGAACATTATTACATTAGTCTCACAGAGAACAATGAAAAATATGTAATAAAAGTTAATTAATATGAAATGCATCAAATATACATGTAATCAATGTATGAATAGTTGTTTTCCAAGGAAACAAACTCAAACTTGGACATGAGGAAACTACCTTTGAATTTTAGTTCACTAGGAATCACCTGAAATATATTTTTCTTTTGGTAAAAGATTTATTCAAGGGGTTCATGATATTGAACTATGTGGAAATAAATCTCACTAAAAATCACCCTCTCTTTAAATAATTCCTCATGAGATGATACTTATGCAGTATTTTCTTCACCCATTGATGTTACATTGGCACTTTTCTAAGATCCAATGCAGATTTATTATCACAATAGTGTGTGATAGGATCTTAACATCTAGGTACCATGAAAATATCTTGATCAAAGTTGTCCATACATAATTATTCCTTAGATGACTCAAAAATAGCAATATACTCTGACTCTTTTATAGAATCAGTGACCATATCTAGCTTTGATCTCTTCCATCAAAGAGAACCTCCATTAAAATTGATGATATATACCATTTGTAACTATATATGATCTTGATCGGTTGGAAAAATAGTATCTATATATCCTATGATGAATAGTTCATCATCGCCTCAATAAAACAATAACGCATCCTTTGTATGCCTCAGATACTTACCGATTTTCTTGACTTCCATCCAATGGAGATCACCCATGTCATCTTGATATCTCCTTACCATACTTAATGTGTGGAGAAATTTATACAAGTACATAACATAGAATACAAGACTATCCCATTTTATTATGTATATTGAATCCTTGAAATTCTATTTATTTCATCATGTGTCTGAGGACACATTTTATTAGAAAGAGTAATTTCACATGATTCTAGACATAATAACCTCTTGTATTTTTCCATAATAGATCTCTTATGTATCTTTTCAAAGTATGTAATTTGAATATGGATGAGAAACCTATTGAATTTATCATGATCGATCTTGATCCCAATATTATATGATGCCTCACCCATGTCCTTCATAGTTAATAATTTATTCAACCTATAATTAAAAGACTATAAGACTGATATTTCATTTCTAATGAGTAATATTTCAGCAACATATATTAATAAAAAATGAATTTACTACCACAAAAAAAAATTTATAGACACAAGGCTCACACTCAGTCTTTATGAAACAAATTTTTTTATGGATTCATAAAAACTATTGTTTCATGACTAAGATGAATAATTTAATACATAAATGTATTTTTTTCAATAATCATATCTCATTGTAATATTTAGTAGTCATAAACCCTTTAGGTTATGTAATATAAACTTCTTCTTGAAGGTTCTTGTTAACTAAGATTGTTTTTAAATTCAATTTCCAAATCTCATATTCATTATAATCCATAATTTAAAGTATAATTCTAATGGATTTCATAATTTCAAAGGGTGAAATGGTTTCATTGTTAGATTTGGTGTCCTAGAACCAATTGTTTGTAAATTGGTTATATAAATATTAAATGTATTTAAATATTAAACATTTTATTACATATGGTTCATTGTTCTGCATGAATATGATGTAATAATGTCCAAGGATATTTTTCGCATTGAACAGGACATAGCAGTTCCCCTCTATGATGAGAACCTTGATGTTCTATGACAATATTCTTAAATATAGTTCTGTAGTTGGATGACATACAATGATGGGGAACAAATTATTTATACCATTATGTGAGATTCATCATAATCACATGATACTTATTCTCATTAAGTTCGCACTTGGTAATATCCAATATGGGAGGTTATGAGAGCGTAACATCCCATAAGAATTCTGTATGTTTTGGTGTCATTGGATATTTCAATCTGAGAGCATTTGTCATGGTCCTTATACATTAAGAGTATCATTATTTTGTGTCACGACTCACACAGTTTGATTTATTGGTGAAAACTGTCATGCCATATGTTGGTGGAATGTATGGTACATTGGGAACGTCATGAGTGATATGTTATTAATGGATAGGTCAAGGAAGGATTTTTCCATTCCATTTATTAAAGTTAATATCTCATCACTTTGAGTGAAATAGAACCATCACCATTAATTTTCTAGACATGGTGTAAAAATGAGTTTATTTTAGGTAGTCAATGAATGATGTATCAAGCAAACAGGTTGACGACACTATCATGAAACCTACATGATTAGATATTGAGATAAAGGGATTATATTTTACAATGAGTATTTGTATCTTCTAGTCACTGTTGTGACTTTGGTTGGAATCCTCATGTGTTAATCCTATTTTAATGATCACAAATCTCATTACTGTTAATTAATCTTGATCTTCAGTGCACATCATGTTTTTTATAATAAAAAATCTTATGGATGTTAATTACTCTTTACAGGTCTTATGCATGATCCCAATTCTCTCATATATTATCTCTAATGATTAACCTTAACCCATATTCTGCATATCACTGTCTTAGTCCAAATACAGATATTTGTCTATGTATGAAGACACCGTGAAGGACTCACCGTGACCCAGACACCATGAAGGACTCACCGTGACCCAGACACCGTGACCACTCACCGTGACCACTCACCATGACCAGACACCGTAACCACTCACCGTGACCCAGACACCGTGAAGGACTCACCATGACCCAGACACCATGACCACTCACCGTGACCAAACATCGTGATCAATCACCATGAGGAATAGACTATTTCCATGATCACTATGACATCGTTTCTTAAGCTTTTGTCAATATTATTTTAAATAATGCTAACGGTCGTATTTTTTGTTTTTAATGAAATTAATGTAATTTAATGTTAGTTGTTGGCATGATAGAAAACCATATATCATACCTATAAAAATGGAATCATTCCTACAGCTAGAACTCGTGTGGAATATAAGATAGACTGAGGTGCAGTACACAAAAGATAGAAGAACGAAACTACAACAACGTGAATATACAACATGAAGAAATTACATACACCTGAAGTGCACTGTGTTGAATAAGAAGGAGATTGAAAGACCTTTAAAGAACTCTCATGAGTGAAATCCAATACTGCTGAAGAACACACGACGAATCAAGACATCCTTCTCACTTCTGAAGAAGACAAGATGAACTACGACACTCTGTTTTTCAACAGAAAAACCAGAGAAGGAATCCGAAGCATTCCTGTTGAATCCAACGAGTCCAGAGCTACATTTATAATCACTAGAGATTTTATAAACTCTACATATTTTCCTCTGTGATTTATTATTTACTTTTAGAGCAGTGTGTGTCATCTACTGTAATTTTTACACACACACTGTCACCTGCACTGAACTGGAGGATCTGTAAATCCTCACTCAAACTCTTACATCTTTTATTTCCCACTGGGATAGTGGTAGAGGTCATGCATGACCTGGACAGCTAGTTTTCTGTTGTGTTTTGTTTCCCACAAAGAACATTGGTAGAGGCCCCTACGTGGCCTGGAAAGTTTTGTAAAACTGTTTTTAACCCCGATCCAGGGTGTGGATCAAATTTATATATATGTTTGAGAGGACTAAGTCTCGGCTTGAGACAGAACCTCTTGTTATATCTGCTATGCATCTTGTATTTAAGTTTAATGTATATAACATATATCATATTTATTCTGCTTCTATTACTTTGAAATACTAAATTATTTTGAAGCTACTTTGATAGTTAAACTAGCAAGTGTTTACACTTATTGTAAATTAGTAGATTAGTTTCAAATGTTAGTTTGATCTTGTGGTTAAAACTAACTGAGATCTAATCAATATTTGAGAAGCTAAGTGAACATTTAAAATCTGTATAAATTCACTACAGTTTAACTTATTTTATAAATAGGGAGATTTTAACTAGACAATATTTTAACAGAAATTTTAATTGGAACTCAATTCAACCCCCCCCCCCCCCCTCTTGAGTGTCCACTCCGACCAACATTTGGTATCAGAGGATTAGTTTTTTGTTCAAAGATTTTTGAAATACTCTGTTTTTTAACTGTGATTTTATTTTCATCTTTAAAGATCTTAAATTTCTGTTAGTTCTAAATTTTTATCTCTTTAAATTGTCTTTCCAAAATCTAGTTATGGATAATAGACTAGAGGGTGCTACTACTAACAGGACACCTTTCTTCAATGGTACAAACTATGCTAATTGGAAACATAAAATGAAAATTCATTTAGAAAGAATAGGTTTTGATATTTGGAATACCATAGAATCAGAATATAAACTTCCCACTACTGCTAGATCCACTTGGGATGAACCTACAAAGACTTCTTACAATATTAATTGTAAAGCCATGAATGTCATGTACTGTGCTTTAAGAGATGAAGAGTTTAACAGAATTTCTACTTGTAAAACTGCTTTTGAAATTTGGGATACCTTGGGTGTTTCTCATGAAGGAACAACCAATGTTAAATAAATGAGATTAAATACTTATACTATTAAATATGATAATTTTAAAATGAAAACTGATGAACCTATTTCTGACATGTATCTCAGGTTTAATGAGATAGTCAATACAATTAATTCACTTGGAAAAGTTGTTCCAGCAAAGGAACAAAGTATGAGAATCTTGAGATGTTTACCAGACCGATGGAGAGGCACATCTGTTTCAATCAGAGAGTCATGTGACATTGCTGCTCTACCTATCAAAGAACTCATTGGTAAGCTTATGATGTATGAGGAAGAACTCAAGGTGAATAAATAAGACGATGATGAATCTAAGAGGAAATTAGTGCCTTTCAAGACTACTGCTTCAAAGAGCAAGGACAAAGATAAATCTCAACTACCTACTGACAGTTCAACTAGTGAAAACTCAGACTCTGATAGTGATGCTGAAATGGCTCAGATAGCCAGAAGGTTTAAGAAAATTTATAGGAAGAAGAAATTCTTTAGAAAATCAAATTACAAAGGAAAGTGTGACAATAAGGGACATTGGAAGAAGGATTAGAAAAATCCAGATAAAAGTGATGAAGTTTTCTGTTATGAGTGTAAAAGAAAAGGACATATTAAAGCAGACTGCCCAAAGCTCAAATTCAAGAAGAAATATGATTACAAGGATAGTAAGTACAAAAAGGCTATGAAGGCTACTTAGAGCACTTCTGAGGATAGCTCCAGTGAATCTGAAGCTTCTGAGACTGAAACCAGAAATACGGAAAACATGTGCTTTATGGAAAACACATTTGAGGTAACCCTAGATACTCCTGCTTTAAATTCTTATTATTCTAAAGATAGTGCAGAATCTGATTCTGATTCTGAAAACATGACTGGTGAGGAATTGTTTGAATACTGTAATATGCTGTAAGAGACATGAAATGAACTTAAGGATAAATACAAATCATTAAGGAAACAAAATTCTCTCACTACTACTTGTAAAACTAAACTTACTATTGAAAAAGATAAAAATGCTCAACTATTAAAGTAGAACACTGAAATGAAAATGTCTAATGAGTAACTCAAAAAGGATTTAAAGAAATTCACAAATGGAAAGGATACACTAACTCAAATACTAGGAAAGAAAGTTTCACCAAAATACACTACTAGAATAGGCTACAAACCTAGACAGAGACAGTTTAATAATAATAGATTTATTCCTAAATCTGGACAGAATGCTACTAATTCTAATTCTAGACATTTATATGCTTCAACTAGTTATATTCATAGTTATGGATCTAATAAGTTTTATCTTTAAAAGTTTGTTTATTCTACAAATTTTATGAGACCCATAAGACAAATTTGGGTACCAAAAGATTTGATTGCTAACCTGTCTGGACCCAAGAAGATCTGGGTACCAAAATCATTTCTTATCTAAATATGTTTTGTAGGGAACCTGCTTAAAGAGCTCCTATAGGAAGACCTGGTACTTGGATAGTGGATGTTCAAGACATTTGTCTGGAGACTTCTCATGCTTTAAAGGCTTAGTCAGAATTGATGGAGGTTTTGTCACCTTTGGTGATAATTCAAAGGGGTAAATCATCGGCTTAGGCCAGATTAGTAACACTGAATCAGTATTAATTTCTAAAGTTTTATTTTTTGATGGAATTAAATATAATCTGTTAAGTATTTCTCAGTTATGTGATGATGGTTTTAATGTTAAATTTGAAAATGATTCTTGCAATGTTTATAATTCTAAAAATGCTTTAGTATTTTCTGCCCTGCGAAATGAAAATGTCTATGTTGTTGATCTAAATTATTTAGCTATGAAAAATATTACTTTTTTAAATGCTTTTCATAAAGAGTCTTGTATTTGGCACAGAAGATTAGGACACTGCAATATACACTCACTTAGAAAACGTACTAGGAAGAACTTAGTTAGAGACCTACCCAAACATGAGTTTCCAAATGACAAAGTTTGTAATCCCTGTCAAAAGGGAAAGCAACACAAAATCTCTTTCAAACCAAAGAAAGAAGTCTCAACTTCTCAACCTCTTGAGTTGGTTCACATGGATTTGTTTGGACCATCTAGAGTTTCTAGCTTAAATGGGAAGCACTATGTCTATTTCTCAGTAGATGACTTTTCTAGATATACTTGGGTATATTTTCTAGCTCACAAAAGTGAAGCTTGTTCTTACTTTGTTAAATACTCCAAATCTGTAGAGAACCTTAGTGGACTTAAGATTAAAACATTGAGATGTGGTCATGGTCGTGAGTTTGAGAATCATGAATTTGAATCCTATTGCTCACACAATGGCTATAGTCACAATTTCTCTGCCCCTAGGACACCTCAACAAAATGGTGTAGTAGAAAGAAGGAATAGAACCCTGCATGAAATTCCTAGAACCATGCTTAATGAGTATGACCTGCCTATTTATTTTTGGGCTGAAGCAGTAAATACAGCTTGTTATTTTATCAATAGAGTCTTAATCAGACCTGTTCTTAAGAGGACCCCTTATGAGTTGTGGAACCATAGGAAACCCAAGGTTAACTACATCAAAGTCTTTGGCTGCAAAGTATTTATTCTTAATACCAGAGATAATCTTGACAAGTTTGCATCCAATAGTGATGAAGTAATTTTCCTAGGTTATTCTATTTCTAGTAAAGCCTATAGAGTTTTCAATAATAGAACCAAGTGTGTGTAAGAATCTGTTCACTTCAAGTTTTATGAAACTGCTCCACATGAGCCTAAAATATCTCTTGAAAATCTTGAAGAAGATTTATCTGTTATGAACCTTAATGACGAATCAAATGAACCTGCTATAAAGAAAACCAAATCTAGAAATTTTCCAGAACCTGCTTCTATTGATTCCCAAACTGTTGATGAACCTGAAATTTCTAGTCCTACCTTTACTAGATCAACTAGAATTCTAAAGAATCATCCTTTAGATGCTGTTGTAGGAAATCATGATAGAGGGACACCGACTAGAGCTTCTCTTAGAAATCAGGTTGAACATCATGTAACACCCCAAGCTTCTACGGTACGCTTCTCTTTGATTAATGCGATAGCGTGTGTTGTACGCAACATCGAGTTCTAACAACCAATCAAACTAGCCGTTATGAATAGTAATACCTACTTTTTAAAATTATATATATTTTATATTTCAAAATGGACTTCATTTTTGGATTCGTAATATCTAATTTAGCCTAAGGTGAAATTTTGGTACTTTTCGGATAACTTTCATATTTTGATGAATAGTGAAAAATACTAAATTTTAATTAAAAACAACTTTTTTAATCAAAATAATTAATAGTGATAAATTATGAATTTGAGTGGTTTTAAAGTATATTTAGAATATATTTTTACCATTTAATATAATGTTGGTCATTGGACATAATTTTACAATTAAACCGAACATAAACAAGTGTCAATCTTTTGATAGTTATTATCTCTTAAAAACACGCTTTTTGTTTTGACAGCGGGAATTAATTTTAAATTAATTTCTGCCACTTCTGTGTTTTGAATTTAGGAAAATGGATTCCATATTTGGAATCAGTATGTTCAAATTGTGTAAATAGGTAACTTTTATTTTTAGACATTTTGAATAATTACTGCGGTAAATATTTTATTTACCATGGTTAAGGGTAAATCCGGTAAATAAGGGTTAAAAAATAATATTATAATAATACTAAATTACCCTAAAACGTATCTTAACCCTATTGGTTGATACATGGTCGACCATGGACATCTTTGGGTCGATTTTGGGACCCCATGGATCTACTTGTAAGTGATAATGACACTTTATTTTAATTAAGTTAAAATGAATACAAAAATGACACAAGCATATATCTTTTAGAAAAACAATTTTCAAATAGGGTTATATATGTTGGATTTTATATTATAAATATTCATTAGAAATTTAAAAAGATTTAATAAATAATGATATTTTATTTATAATTTTTAGACATTAAATAATATATTTTATTTATGACACAATGATGATGAAGTAATTACTATAATAGTGAAAAATTAAATTAATTGATATTATAAATACCCAAATAAATATAATATGAAACTTTTAATGAATTAAAATAAATTTCTAGGATAATATGATATATTAGTATTGATTTAATTTTCTTTTTTCGAAGTAATCAATCTGTTATGAGTTTCACAAAAATCAACTATTTAATAGTGTCAAAATTTACATAAAAGAGTTCTTAAAACAAATATTATATTATTAATTGATATTAAATTCCTAAAAATCTAAGGTTCGGACAAGAGACTTATATCATGATAGGTTCATCATTAATGGACCACTTTGGGGTCTCTTGGATGTATATAGAAAGTTTATTAACCATATTATATAAAAATACAAAGAGACATTGTAAAAGTGAAACTAATTAACTTAGAGTTAATACTTAAAGATAAGGTTAATATAAGTACCCAAAACTATCTAAATTCTATTGGTTGAGTGGTTTTCGACCTCTCCCCACCTTAAAATTTGAATAATCAACTTTGGAGCCATTAGAAACCGAATATGAATTTATTATAAATTAATATTTCTAGCTTTTCCAAAGGTGCCCCTCACCCCTCTTATAAAAGGGCACTCCTCCTTCTCATTTCTTCACACCTTCAAAGCCTTTTGGTTCGGCCAAACTCTGCCCAAATACTCTCCCAACATCCCTCACTACAACCTAGAGGCCTTAGTTTGATCAGAAAGCCAACCTAAGGAGCCCTTTTGATCAAATCAAAAGGAAGAACCCGAAGAAGAGGTAATGATTTCACCACCCTTTTCCAAGTTCATTTCTTCTTCCACTTCTTCTTCCTTTGTTGTTACCATTCTAAAATAATAACTCCAGTATCATATATATACTGTGATGTTATTATAAATATGTTACAACCATATTCAGTATTCTATCCACCCTTTGAATAACATGTCACCATACGTGCGTACGTACGGCTTACCGTCTCCACGTCGTGGTGTAATTGTTATTCAATATATTATTATTTGGATGGGTATAATAATGATATGTAACTCATGTAAATAATAAATAAAACATGATAATGATTCTGTATATATGATATAACAACCATTTATATATTATTTTAATATCAAAAGAATGATATTGTCGCTCGTGCGTGCGTACGGACTACCGTCTCCACGAACGCGATGAGATTCATTCTCCATCGTATCCATTCAAGTATAATTATCATTTGATGATTTAAAAATGATGTTTAAGGACTTTATATCATTCTGGATATGAATAATATACAACCTATCCATTACAAAAATGTCTTACATAACAAAACATATAAAAGAAAACAAGTAAGTTAACACCTGAAACAACGATAATACTAAGATATTATTATAAATCGATATTAAAAGATCATATATGATATCATATTAATGTATATGATTCTTGTATAATTTAGCAACAATTATTTCACCATTATACAGGAGTTTAACCTACCCCAACCAAGGAAAAGTACAAGGTAAGGGTTATTTCACAATCTCTTCATTATCCGAGGTTGTTTATACGTAATAATCTACTGGCATTTATTTATCATCCACAACCATGTTTCTTCGAAATGTATTTAAAAACATATTTATTATTTACAAGAATATGGGTTAAAGTCATTTATACCCTTGTTTGACTTTTTATAAGAGGTTTATAAAGGAATCTTTCCGTCGTTTTCAAAACAAGGTCCTTTTTAACTTTTTCGACAGAATTATGGTAAGAATGTTTTTTTTAACTTATACGGCGGGTGCGGCTATTTTCTGCCGTTATAAAATCTTCAAAGCTTCCCTTACAAGCTTATAAGAATATTTTCAAATAAAATGTTTTATTTTATATGGATCTTAAATGATTTCAAAATAAAAGGAGATATTTCTTTAAAAAGAATTTTGATTTCATCTATGTCAACATCCTTTGATGGATTTTAAGATTATTTGAAGTTGATTTATTATGATACAAAACTTCTATATTGTATTGAAGGTTTTGTGATATGTTTGACTGTGGATGTGCTATTTTTATACCATTCATAGTTTATGGTAAAAGTATTGACATTTCGTATTCTAGTTTTAATACGAATGTTTATGTTATGTTTAAACCTTTTCATATGGGAATGCATTGGACTTAATATGTGACGGGTGGAGCCCGCTATAGCTCCTCGATGCATCGGTAGGTCTCATGAGACAAACTAGTGTCTTGGCACAAGGCCTTGACAAAATCTTATTTGTAGTCTTGGCACGAGGCCTTGACTATGTGGTTATGATAGTCTGGCATTATGCATTCCAACATTATGAAAGTGGTATTTGATTTTTTCATGTGATTATTCGATTAGTAGAATATCCATGTGAATAAGTAAATGAAATTATTTTATTTTATTTATGCCATACCATGTTGAAAGTTCATGTTTTAAAGGCTTTTGTTTTAGTTATACATTGCCTTAAATTTTTATTCTTATTTATGAAAGTTTCCGCTATATTGTTATCCTTACTGGGCATTTGAGCTCACCCCTTTTCTATGTTTTATTTTTCCCAGGAAGTGAAGAAGTAAATTATGAATGACCTGCAGGGATGTTATGTGGGGATATGAGTGTGGATTATGGAGACATTATGTTGTTGTAGTAGTTTTTCATTTTATGATGTAATGTAAAACTTATGAATATATCTAGTGTTTCCAAGGCTACTAAACCAATCGGTCTTTCGAGATTTGATCTTTCTTGTGATCATGCCAATGTTATGTAATAATGCACTGACTCTGGGTAACTAGGGTCGGGGCGTTACAGTTGGTATCAGAGGAAGTTTAGTACAAACCTTGGAAGCTTGATTTAGATAAACTCTGATTAGAGCACATAGACCTAAGATGAACTTTGAGGATTAGTATAGAAGAACTTCCTAGAATTTTGGTATTGTAGAGATTTTGTGAGTTTTCCGAGCAATACATCCCTGTCTGGATACGAGCAGGTAGAGGCAGCTCTGGCACAGATGTACCTAGGGGTAAAACCCGAAAACACCGCTTTGAGCTAGACTCGAACGGGAACTGGTGCACGACAACGGGCCTTGCTGCACTCTTGATTACGACACTCCCGGGGGATATGCTTAGGATAACTCTCATTTTATTTACAAATCATTATGAAGGGTTTATGAGTATATACTTCCTCAAAGAAAACATTTTTATGATTATGTATTATATCCATAAATAGTTCAATTTATGTTAAGTGTTTTATAAGTATGGGATTATGTATTTTGATTCATAAACTGATCTAGTTTATGCCATTGTTTAGAAATGGCACCTAGTGGAAGAAATGGAAACCGTATCAATGCACGCACTCCATGTAGGGATTGCCCTCCTACTCAAGATAATTATAGTGGGGCTGGTTATGCAACTGGTGCTGATCAGCTAATAACCATACTGGGACAACTTACTCAGGTAATGAATAATAACCTTACCCGTATGGAGCACCCTGATCCGCAGCGTGGAGGATCAATGTTAGATCGATTCATGAGGCAACAACCACCAACGTTCAATGGGAATACAAATCCCTTAGTAGCCGAGCAGTGGATAAATTCCCTAGAGAAAATATTTCAGGCTTTGGGGAGCAGTGAAAGGGAAAAAGTTATCATGGCAGTTTACCGCCTCACTGGAGATGCTGATCAATGGTGGTCATTGATTCAAAACATGAAGGAAGATGATGAAGTATCAAATATGGAATGGAGGGAGTTCCAAGATCTGTTTTTAGAAAAATACTTTCCTCGCGACCATCGAGCAGATATGGAAAGGCAATTTCTGAGTCTGAGACAAAAGGAGGATGAGAATGTCACAAAGTATGAGGCTAACTTTACAAGGTTAGCGAGGTATGCTGGAGATTATATTCGCAACCCAAGAAGTAAGATTGATCATTTCTTTGATGGGTTAAAACCATTTCTCCGTCGAGCGTTAGTCTCACAATCCTTTTCATCGTACGAAGACATTGTCTCATGTGCTATCAAGACCGAAAAGGAATTCTCTAAGTCTTATGACTTTAAAGCAAAGCAAGAGAAGAAGAGGCCTGCTGATCAATCTGGGAATGGAAATAAGGGGAAGAAAGGAAAGGTCAAATATCCATCATGTGGTAAATGTGGGAAGAAACACCCCAGTGCTTGCTTGAAGGGAATGGGGGTCTGTTACAAGTGTGGTGAAAAAGGCCACCAAGCTCGTGATTTCAAAGGGAAGAAGGAAGTCACCAACGTTCAGTGCTACAATTTCAGGGAGATGGGACATTATGCGAATGAATGTCCTAAGCGTCAGGAGAAATTACCTCAGAAAAGGCCAAGAGATCAAGGCCAGGCTTATGCTATCACTACTGCAGAGGTAGAAGCTCCAAAAGACGTGGTGGCAGGTAATTTAATGGTTTCCTCAAGTTTAGCAAATGCATTATTTGACTCTGGATCGTCGCATTGTTTCATATCTTCCCAGTTTTCTAAGAAAATTAGATATTTCCAATTTGATTTAATAAGGGAGTTGTCAGTTAAAACTCCTAAGGGAAGTATCATTGCAACAAAGTTTTGTGAATCAGTCCCCATTAGAGCACATAAATTTTCTTTATCTGCTGATCTCATCGTCATACCTATGATTGAGTTTGATATAATCCTCGGTATGGACTGGCTTTCGGACTATGATGCGAAGATTTATTGTAAGAAGAAAGAGGTTACGATTCTTGATGATAATGATAAGGAACACCTTATCTTTAGAGCAGAATCGTCACCACCTAATTCTTATTTAGATCCACCCCCAGTAGCTCAACTTAATTCAATTATTGGGGAGGAAGAGAATGAAATAACTGTCGGTGAGGAAAGGAATGTTCAAATAGAGGATGTACCTGTTGTGAAAGAATTTGTAGATGAATTTCCGGAAGATTTACCTGGACATCCTCCAGAACGAGAATTTGAGTTTTCCATTGATTTGATTCCTTGATCAAGGCCTATATCGAAGACCCCTTATAGAATGTCTACTGTAGAGTTAGTCAAACTAAAGAAACAACTAGAGGAATTGAGTAATAAGGGATTTATTCGCCCTAGTGTTTCTCCATGGGGATCCCCTGTTCTTTTTGTTAAAAAGAAAGATGGATCTATGAGGTTATGTATCGACTACAGGGAGATCAATGCTATAACGATAAAGAACAAGTATCCCCTACCTCGTATTGATGATTTATTTGACCAACTGCATGGAGATCAATACTTTTCAAAGATTGACCTTCGATCTGGATACCATCAGTTGTGTGTGAAGAAGGAAGATATTCCGAAGACAGCATTTCGAACCAGGTACGGGCATTACGAGTTTACTGTAATGCCGTTTGGATTGACTAATGAACCCTCTGTATTCATGGATCTAATGAATAGAGTTTTCAAGGAGTATCTTGATGAATTTGTGGTGGTATTTATTGATGATATCTTGGTATACTCCAAAACCTACGAAGATCATGAAAATCAATTGCGCATTATCTTGAAGACTCTGAGGAGGAATGAATTATATGGGAAGTTTAGCAAGTGTGAATTCTGGCTTCATGAGATTTCTTTTCTTGGCCATATTGTCTCTAAAGATGGAATCTCTGTTGATCCTTCTAAGACCAAGGCAATCCAAGAATGGCCAGCACCTACGAGTATAACTGAGGTACGTAGTTTTATTGGTTTGGCAGGTTATTATCGACATTTCGTCCAGAATTTTGCCCGATTGGCTAACCCATTAATGAAGCTCACACGTAAAGGGGTTAAATTTGTTTGGACAAAAGAGTGTGAAGAATGTTTTGAAGAACTGAAGAAAAGATTAGTCAATGCTCCTATATTGACTCTACCATCGGGGAATGATGGGTTCGTTATTTATAGTGATGCATCGAATAAAGGACTTGGTTGTGTCCTTATGCAGAATGATAGAGTTATTGCCTATGCATCACGACAGTTGAAAATTTATGAACAAAACTATCCTACTCATGATCTCGAGTTAGCAGCTGTGATCTTTTCTTTGAAGATATGGAGGTACTACCTCTATGGTGAAAAATGTGAGATTTATACTGATCACAAGAGTTTGAAGTATATTTTCTCACAAAAAGAACTCAACATGAGGCAAAGGAGATGGCTTGAATTACTCAAGGATTATGATTGCACGATACACTACCACCCGGGGAAAGCAAACAAGGTGGCAGATGCTTTGAGTAGAAAAGACCATGGAGTTTTGAACAATATGAGAATTGAAAGGGATCCAATTTTCATGGATCTAGTGAATATGGACATGGTAATAACCAGGGAAGGCGAAACATCATTTCTTTTTCAAATGGTTGCCAAACCATCTTTAATAGAAAGTATTAAGAGTACTCAGACCGATGATGAAGAATTTCAAAAGAAGATTAAAGCTGTGAATGATGGGAGATTGAGAGACTTTGTGTATGAAGATGGAATTTTGAAATTTGGGAAGAGACTTTGTGTTCCCGATATACCTGATCTAAAAAGGGAATTTCTGGATGATGCTCATAGTTCCAATTTCTCTATACACCCTGGGAGAACCAAAATGTATAGAGATTTGAAGGAACATTTTTGGTGGGACAACATGAAGAGGGAGATTGCTTATTTTGTGTCAAGATGTATGGTTTTTCAATAAGTGAAAGCTGGAAGGCAACAGCCTGGAGGAGTCATGCAACCTCTTCCCATACCGGAGTGGAAATGGGACAATATTACGATGTACTTTGTCATGGGGCTACCAAAGACTCCTAGAAGGAATGATGCAATATGGGTTATTGTTTATCGTCTTACCAAGTCAGCACATTTTCTTGCTATAAGAGAAGATCTACCCCTGGAACGTCTAGCAATACTATATATTAATGAAGTTGTGAGACTTCATGGAGTACCCTTATCAATTGTTTCTGATCGTGATCCCCGTTTTACTTCAAGATTTTGGAAAAGTCTTCAGAAATCCCTGGATACTGAACTTCATTTGAGCACTGCTTACCACCCTCAGACAGACGGACAATCAGAACGGACTATTCAAACCTTAGAAGACATGTTGAGATCTTGCTCACTTGACTTTCAGGGTATGTGGGATCAATATTTACCTCTGGTAGAATTTTCCTATAACAATAGCTTCCATTCGAGTATTCAGATGGCACCATATGAAGAGTT
The DNA here is from genome assembly GCA_963277665.1 of Viscum album. NCBI lineage: Eukaryota > Viridiplantae > Streptophyta > Magnoliopsida > Santalales > Viscaceae > Viscum > Viscum album. The sequence goes on from OY728166.1 coordinate 1,482,795,033, forward strand.
ATACGGAAAGAGATGTCGTACACCAACCTGTTGGGATGACGTTGGTGAAAGAAAACTTGTAGGCCCAGAACTGGTGGAGGAAACGGTGGAAAAGGTGAAAGTAATCCAAAATCACATCAAAGCAGCTCAAAGTAGGCAGAAGAGCTATACCGATAATCAAAGGAAGGATTTGGAATTTCAAGTCAGTGATCATGTTTTCCAGAAGGTATCTCCGTGGAAGGGAGTCATACGTTTTGGTAAGAAAGGTAAATTGAGTCCTAGGTACATCGGACCTTTCGAAATTCTAGAACGAATTGGGGTTGTAGCTTACCGATTGGCAATGCCGCCAAGTCTCTCCAAAGTTCACGATGTGTTCCACGTATCTCTGTTGAGGAAATACATGCCTGATCCAACGCATGTACTCACCTATGAGGAATTAGAACTAGAACTCGATCTTTCCTATTATGAAGATCCCGTCAGGATTCTTGATACGAGAGAACAAGTACTGAGAAACCGGACGACGCGTCTGGTAAAAGTTTTGTGGAGAAACCATAAGATGGAAGAGGCAACGTGGGAACCCGAGGAACTTATGATGAAGAACCACCAGAGTCTTTTCATGCGATAGTATTCTAGAAATTTCGAGGACGAAATTATTTGAAGGAGGGGAGAATGTAACACCCCAAGCTTCTACGGTACGCTTCTCTTTGATTAATGCGATAGCGTGTGTTGTACGCAACACCGAGTTCTAACAACTAATCAAACTAGCCGTTATGAATAGTAATACCTACTTTTTAAAATTATATATATTTTATATTTCAAAATGGACTTCATTTTTGGATTCGTAATATCTAATTTAGCCTAAGGTGAAATTTTGGTACTTTTCGGATAACTTTCATATTTTGATGAATAGTGAAAATTACTAAATTTTAATTAAAAACAACTTTTTTAATAAAAATAATTAATAGTGATAAATTATGAATTTGAGTGGTTTTAAAGTATATTTAGAATATATTTTTACCATTTAATATAATGTTGGTCATTGGAAATAATTTTACAATTAAACCGAACATAAACAAGTGTCAGTCTTTTGATAGTTATTATCTCTTAAAAACACGCTTTTTGTTTTGACAGCGGGAATTAATTTTAAATTAATTTCTGCCACTTCTGTGTTTTGAATTTAGGAAAATTTATTCCATATTTTGAATCAGGATGTTCAAATTGTGTAAATAGGTAACTTTTATTTTTAGACATTTTGAATAATTACTGCGGTAAATATTTTATTTACCATGGTTAAGGGTAAATCCGGTAAATAAGGGTTAAAAAATAATATTATAATAATACTAAATTACCCTAAAACGTGTCTTAACCCTATTGGTTGATACATGGTCGACCATGGACATCTTTGGGTCGATTTGGGGACCCCATGGATCCACTTGTAAGTGATAATGACACTTTATTTTAATTAAGTTAAAATGAATACAAAAATGACACAAGCATATATCGTTTAGAAAAACAATTTTTAAATAGGGTTATATATGTTGGATTTTAGATTATAAATATTCATTAGAAAGATAAAAATATTTCCTACATAATGATATTTTATTTATAATTTTTAGACATTAAATAATTTATTTTATTTATGACACAATGATGATGAAGTAATTACTATAATAGTGAAAAATTAAAATAATTGATATTATAAATACCCAAATAAATATAATATGAAAATTTTAATGAATTAAACTAATTTTATAGGATAATATGATATATTATGATTGATTTAATTGACTTTTTTCGAAGTAATCAATCTGTTATGAGTTTCACAAAAATCAACTATTGAATAGTGTCAAAATTGACATAAAAGAGTTCTTAAAACAAATATTATATTATTAATTGATATTAAATTCCTAAAAATCTAAGGTTCGGACAAGAGACTTATATCATTATAGGTTCATCATTAATGGACCACTTCGGGGTCTCTTGGATGTATATAGTAAGTTTATTAACCATATTATATAAAAATACAAAGAGACATTGTAAAAGTGAAACTAATTAACTTAGAGTTAATACTTAAATATAAGGTTAATATAAGTACCCAAACCTGTCTAAATTCTATTGGTTGAGTGGTTTTCGACCTATCCCCACCTTAACATTTGAATAATCAACTTTGGAGCCATTAGAAACCGAATATGAATTTATTATAAATTAATATTTCTAGCTTTTCCAAAGGTGCCCCTCACCCCTCTTATAAAAGGGCACTCCTACTTCTCATTTCTTCACACCTTCAAAGCCTTTTGGTTCGGCCAAACTCTGCCCCAATACTCTCCCAACATCCCTCACTACAACCTAGAGGCCTTAGTTTGATCATAAATCCAACCTAAGGAGCCCTTTTGATCAAATCAAAAGGAAGAACCCGAAGAAGAGGTAATGATTTCACCACCCTTTTCCAAGTTCATTTCTTCTTCCACTTCTTCTTCCTTTGTTGTTACCATTCTAAAATAATAACTCCAGTATAATATATATACTGTGATGTTATTATAAATATGGTACAACCATATTCAGTATTCTATCCACCCTTTGAATAACATGTCACCATACGTGCGTACGTACGGCTTACCGTCTCCACGTCGTGGTGTAATTGTTATTCAATATATTATTATTTGGATGGGTATAATAATGATATGTAACTCATGTAAATAATAAATAAAACATGATAATTATTCTTTATATATGATATAACAACCATTTATATATTATTTTAATATCAAAAGAATGATATTGTCGCTCGTGCGTACGTACGGACTACCGTCTCCACGAACGCGATGAGATTCATTCTCCATCATATCCATTCAAGTATAATTATCATTTGATGATTTAAAAATGATTTTTAAGGACTTGATATCATTCTGGATATGAATAATATACAACCTATCCTTTACAAAAATGTCTTACGTAACAAAACATATAAAAGAAAACAAGTAAGTTAACACCCGAAACAACGATAATACTAAGATATTATTATAAATCGATATTAAAAGATCATATATGATATCATATTAATGTATATGATTCTTGTATAATTTAGTAACAATTATTTCACCATTATACTAGAGTTTAACCAACCCCAACCAAGGAAAAGTACAAGGTAAGGGTTATTTCACAATCTCTTCATTATCCGAGGTTGTTTATACGTAATAATCTACCGGGATTTCTTTATCATCCACATCCATGTTTCTTCGAAATGTATTTAAAAACATATTTATTATTTACAAGAATATGGGTTAAAGTCATTTATACCCTTTTTTTACTTTTTATAAGAGGTTTATAAAGGAATCTTTCCGTCGTTTTCAAAACAAGGTCCTTTTTAACTTTTTCGACAGAATTATGGTAAGAATGTTTTTTTAACTTATACGGCGGGTGCGGCTATTTTCCTCCGTTATAAAATCTTCAAAGCTTACCTTACAAGCTTATAAGAATATTTTCAAATAAAATGTTTTATTTTATATGGATCTTAAATGATTTAAAAATAAAAGGAGATATTTCTTTAAAAAGAATTTTGATTTCATCTATGTCAACATCCTTTGATGGATTTTAATATTATTTGAAGTTGATTTATTATGATACAAAACTTCTATATTCTATTGAAGGTTTTGTGATATGTTTGACTGTGGATGTGATATTTTTATACCATTCATAGTTTATGGTGAAAGTATTGACATTTCGTATGCTAGTTTTAATACGAATGTTTATGTTATGTTTAAACCTTTTCATATGGGAATGCATTGTACTTAATATGTGACGGGTGGAGCCCGCTATAGCTCCTCGATGCATCGGTAGGTCTCATGAGACAAACTAGTGTCTTGGAACAAGGCCTTGACAAAATCTTATTTGTAGTCTTGGCACGAGGCCTTGACTATGTGGTTATGATAGTCTGGAATTATGCATTCCAACATTATGAAAGTGGTATTTGATTTTTGCATGTGATTATTCGATTAGTAGAATATCCATGTGAATAAGTAAATGGAATTATTTCATTTTATTTATGCCATACCATGTTGAAAGTTCATGTTTTAAAGGCTTTTGTTTTAGTTATACATTGCCTTAAATTTTTATTCTTATTTATGAAAGTTTCCGCTATATTGTTATCCTTACTGGGCATTTGAGCTCACCCCTTTTCTATGTTTTATTTTTCCCAGGAAGTGAAGAAGTAAATTATGAATGACCTGCAGGGATGTTATGTGGGGATATGAGTGTGGATTATGGAGACATTATGTTGTTGTAGTAGTTTTTCATTTTATGATGTAATGTAAAACTTATGAATATATCTAGTGTTTCCAAGGCTACTAAACCAATCGGTCTTTCGAGATTTGATCTTTCTTGTGATCATGCCAATGTTATGTAATAATGCACCGACTCTGGGTAACTAGGGTCGGGGCGTTACACATCAAGCCTTCTTGTCACAGCTTGAACATAAAAACATTGATGATGCTATTAATGATGAATTTTGGATAATTGATATGCAAGAAGAACTCAATCAGTTTGAAAGAAATAATGTTTGGAATCTTGTTGAAAGACCTAAGGACACTTTCACAATAGGCACAAAATTGGTGTTTAGAAATAAAGTAGATGAATCCGAAAACATAGTTAGAAATAAAGCTAGACTAGTTGCACAAGTCTATAGTCAAGAAGAAGGTATTGACTATGAGGAGACTTTTGCTCCAGTAGCCAGATTAAAAGCTATTAGGATTTTACTTTCTTATGTTGCACATATAAATTTCAAACTATATCAAATGGATGTCAAGAGTGCATTATTAAATGGATATATTGCTGAGGATGTTTTTTTTGAACAGCCACCTTGTTTTTCAAACCCTCATTTTCTAAATCATATTTTCAAACTATCAAAAGCTTTATATGGTTTAAAGTAAGCTCCAAGAGCTTGGTATGATATATTAAGTACTTTTCTAATTTCTAAAGGTTTTACAAAATGAATAGATGATCCTATGCTTTTTATAAAAATAATTTCAAAAGATGTTTTAGGAGTACAAATTTATTTTGATGATATTATCTTTGGATCTTCTAAAAATTCTTTATGTACTGCTTTTTCTAAAATGGTGCAAAATGAATTTGAAATGAGTTTAATGGGCGAACTTAAATTCTTTCTTGGTTTTCAAATCTTTCAAAATGATGGTGGAATTATTTTAACTCAAAGTAAATATACTAGATATCTTTTTAAACGTTTTGGATTGGATGGCACAAAAAGTAGTGACACTCCCATGAGTACCACCTGTAAGATGGATCTTGATGAAAATGGTAAATCTGTTGATCAAACCACTTATAGAGGAATTATTGGAAGTATACTCTACCTAACTACTAGTGGTCCTGATATTATGTTTAGTGTGTGTATGTGTGCTCGTTTTCAAGCAAACCCTAAAGAGTCACATTTAAATGCTGTAAAAAGAATTTTCAAATACCTCAAGCAAACTCCCAATTTAGGATTGTTCTATCCCAAAGGAAAATCATTTGAACTAGTTAGTTATTATAATGCTGCCTTTGTTGGATGTAAGATAGATAGAAAAAAGCACCTCTAGAACATGTCATCTTTTAGGCAAGTCACTAGTTTCACGGTGTAGTAAGAAAAAAAATTCTGTTGCATTGTCAACTGTAGAAGCTGAATACATAGCTGCTGGAAGTTGTTGTGCACAAATTTTGTGGATGAAACACACATTACTAGACTATGGATATCAATTCAGACATGTCTCAGTAAATTGTGGCAACACAAGTGCTATTAATATTTCTAAGAATCATGTTTCTCATTCTAGGACAAAACATATTGATGTAAGACATCACTTTTTGAGGGATCACTATCAAAAAGGTGATATCACTTTGGAATTCATTGGTACTAAATATCAACTTGCTGATATATTCACTAAACAATTAAATTCTGAAAGATTATACTACATAATACATGATATTGGTATGATTAATCATAAATGAATATCTTACTGATCATAATGTTTAATACTTTACTGTACTTTACCATATGGTTTCATACTTACTGTTTCTATGTTACTATTTTATGCTAACGGTCTGACAACTCATTGTCTCACCGTGACTATATAAAATGTTCACTGTCTCACCGTGATGACTATAAACTGTCTCACCATGATGACTAGTTTTCTATCTCACCGTAATACCTACTCACGGTCTCACTGTGAGAATTGTGTTTTTTTTTTATTTTTGTTTCTTTCTCGTATTGCGGTAATTTTTATTTCACCGCTATTTGATTTCCCGCGTTTGTGTTTTTATGACGTTGGACATTCCCAAATGATAAAACTTAAGGGTTTCATTTGATTCCTTAGCTGAATTCTCTCCTGAACCTTCTCTTCCCTCTCGCCCGAACCTTTAGTGAATGCCAAGGATGATGCGTCCATCTTCACCATCGTCTGAGAAGCACCGCTCTAAGAAACAAAAGAGGATACCGAGGATAGCTCCTGAAGGACCTCTAAACCCAAACCTGGTAAGTCGTACCGCTGTACCTGAAAAAGAGGTTTTCCCTGAATGGTTACTGTCTAGCATATCGTTAGTTTTGAAAGTTTTAAAAGAAAAAGGATGGCTTGAATGGTTCACTGGACAGAATAGACTGATTTACCCAAGGCTTGTATCTCAATTCTATCAGTATGTGAAGTTCTCTTTTCATTTTGGAGAAAGATTTTTGGTGACCAGCTGGATCGATGGTCAGAAGTGCTCTTTCTCTTCAAGGCTGTGGGCTGCATGCCTAAGAATTCCACATGAAGGAGTGTGGTAAGATTACCAGAGAGACCCTCCTCCAAAAACCGACATCTTTGACCTGGAAACCGCTTTGGAAAATCTAACTGGAAATGGCACCAAGAGAAGGTCCATAGCTACTGAACTGGATAGGGAGACAAGACTTCTGTTCAAGTTCGTTCAGAATTTGGTTAGTCCAAGAAAGGGAGATTTTTTTGTGATGAAGTATCAGGATGTGTTCCTGATTCACTTGTTGAAGAATGGCCATAAGCTCAATCTGTGTAAGTATGTTATTAACCATATCTGTGAGCTGATCAAAGTAACTTCCAAATACACCTCCCTATTTTATTCAAGGATGATTTCATCCATGTTAGTTGAAAAAGGGATGGTTGGACCGAATGAAGAAAAATTAGAGGACCTTGAATTATTCCTATCCATGCCTATCATCAGAAGGATAAAGATTAGCTAGAATCCCTAGAAAAAGAAATGGGTTGAGGATAGTGATCAACTGTATAAAAAGTTTAATCCTGTTGACTATCCAAGAAGGCCTAAAAACCTAACTGATCCTCGTTTGGAACTAGATGAAGTGGCTGAGTTTTCATAAGAAGAAAAACAAGAAGAAGTAACAGCTGAAGTTCCACCTAGAGAAGAATCTGTAATACCTCCAATGGAAACAGTTCCTGTTGAAGAGGAAAGGGTTGTTATCCCTGCTATTATCCCTGCTGAAATATCTCAAGGGGAGGAAGTTTTTGTTGAAAAGGAAAGGACTAAGGATCTTTCAGTTTTTCTTCATGAGGAATAAGCTCATCCCAATGCTGCAAGGAAATTGGTTTTTCTTGGTTCAGAACAGCAAGCAACATTTGAGGCAGATTTTGTTGAAGAGACTTTTTCTGTTGAGAAAGAAGCAAGTCTGGAAGCTTATCCAGTGGAACAATCGGTTCCTGAGATTATTCCATCTGATAAAGAAATAATGGAAATTTCCTTTCAGCTGGAAAGGCAAGAGTTTGCTGAAGAGATTAGGGATGACCCTGTGGATCTTTTCCATGTTCATAAACTTCAAGAATCTAAAAGGGAAGCACAAGTTGAGTGTGAGGAAACTCAAAATCTTGATATTGTGGAAGCTGGATCTGCTGAAGCTTCTCAACCTTCTGTCACTTTCTCTGTGCACTCTTGGTATGAGTTACCAAGCTTTTATGATGTAAATGAGTCACAGCAAGTGACTGCAACTGGAATGGATCTTTCCTCTCTGTTTCAACTGAAGTCCTTAGCTCATTCAGAACAAGAACCAGAGCCCCAACCTCAATCTGGATCAGAATATAAGTCTGAAGATGACTCTGACCCTCAACCAGAATCTGAACCTCTACCTTTACCTTCATCCTTACCTGAGCTTCACTCCTTTGTAACCAAAGATGATCTGAGAGTTTTTGGAGAGACTTTGTTAGCTGGATTTGAGAAAATTTTCTCCACTCAACCTCGCCCAGTGACTCAATTAAGTCAAGAAGATGCATCAATTATCTTGGAAAATATTATCTTGCATATTCAACCAAGGATGATCTGAGAAATTCAAGAAGTCAGAGTATAGAATAAGCTACTAAGTGCTGATGTTGCAAATCTGAAAATTATGGAAGAAAGTATGCAGAATGAGTTATCTATGAGATCAGAGCATGCTCCTGTTTCTACCCCTGCACCTATTGTTGTTCCTCCCGAGTCTTCTGATTCTCTCCTTGCTAGGGAGATTGTGTCTCAAGTTCATCCTTAACTACTTTATTTTGATGAAACGATTGGAAAAAGGCACACCAAGATGCTGGAACACATGAGAGAGCTTGTGGAAACTCTGAATAAGATTACAGATGAATACACTGGATGTCTGCAAAAAGTTATGAAACAACTCAAAGTTCTAACCGAAGCTATCAAGGATTCACCTATTTCTGGTCAGACCTCCACACCTTCTTTGGATGATTCTATACTGAGATCCATAATTAAGGAATAATTTCAGAATACCTTCAATGGCTTGGATATATCTTCTTTGTCAGAAGTAATTAAGAATAGTGATAGAGCATTAGACTTGGTTAGGATTCATTCTAAGATATCCAATGATGCTCAACAAGAGATCTCCAAGAAAATAGATTTGTATCTTTCCAAGATTTTCTCTAAAAGTGACATGACAGATCACTTTAGATATCTTGTGGAAAATATGAGAATCCCTCCGGTGACTCAATCTTTTAAATCTCAAGTTCAGAAACTTTCAGAGTTCACCAGATTGTTGGACAGATTTTTGGAGAATAAGGATGATTTTGAAAAGGCTATACAGTATGGTGGTGAAATAATTACTGATTTCATCAATCTTTTGAAGCCGTATCTTCATGTGTAGAGTATCGCTATAGTTTCTCCAGCTGCTGCACCCCTTAGACCTGGACTCCCTGCCTTAGCATCAACTGCCATGACAGTTAGCCAAGCCCTTTCTCAGATCCGGCCAGTCATTCTTGACCAACATAAGCCTAGATCTTCTACTACTCCTACCTTGGATCCATCTGTTTTTTAAGGTCTACCCTTACCCTCGTTGTCTACCACATCTATGCCTTCTTCTACTTCATCACCAGATCCTGCTGCTAATAAAGGAAAGAAAAAAATGGATCCCTAAAGAGTCTAGCGACTATTTATATTTTTGATGGGATGTCATTTCTTGTTTACAGTTTTTACTTCTCCTATACTTTTTATTCTGAATCCTTTATTTAATGACAACTGCCGAGTTTCATTTACTTTTCTCTACTTTTTGATAATCCCAAAAGGGGGAGAAAAACTACAAGTTTCAGTTCTATAATAGTATAAATGGGGGAGAAAAACTACAAGTATCTGTTCTATAATGTTTTTGCTATGTTAGTATCTTTAATATCATGTGCATTTTATATTCTGCCTATATATGATTTGTGATCATCAAAAAGGGGGATATTGTTGGACTCCTCATGTGTTAATCCTGTTTTAATGATCACAAATCTCATTACTGTTAATTAATCTTGATCTTTAGTGCACATCATGTTTTTTATAATAACAAATCTTATGGATGTTAATTATTCTTTACAAGTCTTATGCATGATCCCAATTCTCTCATATATTATCTCTAATGATTAACCTTAACCCATATTCTGTATATCACTGTCTTAGTCCAAATACAGATATTTGTCTAAGTATGCAGACACCGTGAAGGACTCACCATGACCCAGACACCGTGAAGGACTCACCGTGACCCAGACACCGTGACCACTCACCGTGACCAGACACCGTAACCACTCACCGTGACCCAGACACTGTGAAGGACTCATCGTGACCCAGACACCGTGACCACTCACTGTGACCAGACACCGTGATCAGACACCGTGAAGAATAAACTGTTTCCATGATCACTGTGACACCGTTTCTTAAGCTTTTGTCAATATTATTTTAAATAATGCTAACGGTCATATTTGTTGTTTTTAATGCAATTAATGTTATTTAATGTTAGTTTTTGGCATGACAGGAAACCGTATCTCGTACCTATGAAAAGGTAATCATTCCTACTGCCAGAACTCATGTGGAATATAAGAAAGACTGAGGTGCAGTACACAAAAGAGAGAAGAACGAAACTACAACAACGTGAATATACAACACGAAGAACTTACGTACACCCGAAGTGAGATGTGCTGAAAAATAAGGAGATTGCAAGACCTTTAAAGAACTCTTATGAGTGAAATCCAATACTGCTGAAGAACACATGACAAATCAAGACATCCTTTTCACTTCTGAAGAAGACAATCTGAACTAAGACACTCTGTTTTTCAACAGAAAAACCAGAGAAGGACTCCGAAGCATTCCTGCTGAATCCAACAAGTCCAGAGCTACATTGATAATCACTAGATCTTTTCTAAACTCTACATATTTGCCTCTGTGATTTATTATTTACATTTCGAGCAGTGTGTTTCATCTGCTGTAATCTTTACACACACACTGTCTCTTGCACTGAACTGGAGGATCTGTAAATCCTCACTCAAACTCTTACATCTTTTATTTCCCACTCGGATAGTGGAAGAGGTTGTGCGTAACCTGGACAGCTGGTTTGCTATTGTGTTTTGTTTCCCACAAACAACAGTGGTAGAGGTCCCTGTGTGGCCTGGATAGTTTTGTAAAACTGTTGTTAACCCTGATCCATGGTGTAGATCAAATTTATATATATGTTTGAGAGGACTAAGTCTCGGCTTGAGACTGAACCTCTTGTTATATCTGTTGTGCATCTTGTATTTAAGTTTAATGTATATGACATATATCATATTTATTCCGCTTCTATTACTTTGAAATACTAAATTATTTTGAAGCTACTTTGATAGTTAAATTAGCAAGTGTTTACACTTATTGTAAATCAGTAGATTAGTTTCAAAAGTTAGTTTGATCTTGTGGTTAAAACTAACTAAGATCTAATCAATCTTTGAGAATCTAAGTGAACATTTACAATATGTATAAATTCACTACAATTTAACTTATTTTATAAATAGGGGGATTTTAACTAGACAATATTTTAACAAAAATTTTAATTGGAACTCAATTCACCCCCCCTCTTGAGTGTCCACTCTGACCAACAACTTTAAGTTCTTTCTCTTAGGTTCCTTAATCCCCTACCACACAATACTCTTGGACTTTAGGCAAGACATCCTAATGCCAACAAAAAAGAATCCTATAGGGTCACATACTAAGTGTTTCTTGTGGTATTGATAAAATTATATTTTAAATTAATTAATGGAATAAATTTTATTATCAAAAACATGAAATAATTTTATTCAAGTTAAAATGACCGCATAAATTAAATTAAATACATTTATTTATTTTATTGAACATTTAATAAATATTATTTACTAGTTTGTAAATAAAATATTTATTTATGAGAATAAATTATTTATTTTTTTATTCAGTTGTTTAATAAATTTAAGTGGAGTTCAAGAAGACCAAGGCCAATATGTTAGTAAAATAATAATTTTCAAGATGGTAAATAATTATTTAACTAGTTGACACAAAACAAAATAATAATATAATTATTATCATTATGTGGAATGGGATTACATTTATGATTCTATTTTGCACAAGTTCCCCCCCCCCCCGTATAATTATGCTATTATTTTTATTATGTGTAATGGGTTTTCTCAAATATTATGAATTTATTTATTTAATGTTATGTAATTAAATATTTTAACTGAAACCCCATGTCTTTAAATAGATAGGTACGTCTATTGTGGCACTATGCCTTCTGAACCGAATTTCTGGTGTTGAGAGAATTGTTGAAATAAAAAAATTTATCTCTCAAATGTTGTCCTCTCCCCTCTCAAGAAAAAGATACATTCTTCCTTAATAAAGAGTAGGTGATCCAAAAATACTGACACAAGACACTCACTTTGCCACTCTAGAACTCAGAGAATGATTTGTTTTGATCGGAGGCCATCAGAACATGTGTGGATTACTAATAGAGGGATTCTGGTTTGGATCCTCACATGTTCAATAAGATAATATGGAAGGGTCGTTCTAGATGATCAACATCATCAGTTAAGAATGTGCCGAAGATCCAAGTACACTAGTGCAGAAAACATTTTTTACGTCGGTTATTTTTCATTATTTACGTCGGTTTTTAGGCGACGTTAATACGGACGACGTTATAAATAACGTTTTTTACGTCGGTTATTTAAAACCCGACGTAACATCCCTAACATCACGGTGTTTATCACGTCGGTTCATTAATAACCGACGTGAAAAATGATGGGGGATGGGGATTTATAACGGCGGTTATTATATAACCTCCGTGATAAACCGCGGGTGGGGGGGTTTAGCACGTCGGTTATATAATAACCGATGTGATAAATATGCGCGGGGGGGGGGGGGGTTATAATGTCGGTTATTTCTAAAGCGACGTGATAAAACGCCTGGGATATCGTTTATCACGTCGGTTATGACATAACCGACGTGATTAACCCTTCCCCGGGCCTATTATCACGTCGGTTTCTTAAATAACCGACGTGATAAAAAGGCCTGGGAAACGTTTTAGCACGTCGGTTATCCAATAACCGACGTGGTAAATCGATTCCCAGGCCTTTTAGCAGGTCGGTTATATTAAGAACCGGCGTGAAAAAAGGCCCGGGAATGGTTTATCACGTCGGTTCTCGAAAAAACCGACGTGATAAACCCCTACCGATTTATTTACCACGTCGGTTATAAAATAACCGACGTGAAAGCGATATATTTTTTTTAAAATAATTGCACTGCTCTCACCAAAAAGCAACCAGAAACCAAACAACAAAAATAACCATGCCAGCCCTCCCCCAAGCCCCAACTGAACCCCACCCTCATCTATACCCACCTAACAACCTGGCCAGCCCTCCCCCACCACATTGGAGCCCCACCACAACCCTTGGACACCCCCCCCCCCCCACCCCTTGGACAGCCCCCCCACCCTCATTTACACCCCCACGACCCCTAGTACAGCCTCAAACACCCATTGGACACCCCTCCCATATCCCTTGGACACCCTCCACCCCTTGGACACCCCCCCCCCCACCCCTTGGACAGCCCCTCCACCCTCATTTACACCCCCAAGACGTCCCTAGTACAGCCTCAAACACCCATTGGACACCCCCCACACCTTGACAGCCCTCCCAGACCCCTTGGACACCCCCCCGACCCCTGGACACCCCCCCGAGCCCTTGGACAGCCCCAAACACCCCTTGGAAACCCCTCCTATATCCCTTGGACACCCCCCCCCCACCCCTTGGACACCCCCCACCCCTTGGAACGCCCCCCCACCCTCATTTACACCCAACCGGCCCCTTGGACAGAACTCCCAGACACCTTGGACACCACTCCCATATCCCTTGGACACCCCCCCCCCCCACCCCTTGGACACCCCCCACCCCTTCGACAGCCCCCCCACCCTCATTTACACCCCCCCCCCCCGAACACTAGGACAGCCCCAAACACCCCTTGGACACCCCTCCCATATCCCTTGGACACCCCCCCCCCACCCCTTGGACAGCCCCCCCCCCCCCCCCCCACCCCCTAGACACCCCCCCAACCCCTTGGAAACCCCCCCGACCCCTTGGAACCCCCCCCCCCCCCCATCCCCTTGGACAGCCCCAAACACCCCTTGGACACCCCTCCTATATCCCTTGGACACCCCCCCACCACTTGGACACCCCCCCACCCCTTGGACAGCCCCCACCCCCCCCCCCCCACCCTCATTTACACCCAACCGACCCCTTGAACAGCCCCAAACACACCTTGGACACCCCTCCCATATCCCTTGGACACCCCCCAAACACCCACCGACCCCCTTGGAACCTCTCCCCCCATACCAAAATCCAGACCAGAAAAACCATCAACAGTAGACCAAAACAAGAAGTAGAGAAAAATTAAACATTCACTTATATAACATTCAAAACTTACACTGTCAACTTAAAAAAAACTAAATCCAACCTAAACGACTACGAAATACACAATTACATTGACAATATTCAAAATTACATTTTACATTACAAACAACTAAAAGTCAATCAAACCTGTAAAATAATTTGACCACTCCACTTGTAAGTGTTTGATATCTTCAGCAGTAAAGGGTTGAGGGTCATCAAAAAGCTACAAAGGAAAAGGATAGTAGTCAACGTGTATAATGAATAAATCAAATTGAAATATTATGAGAAAGAGGAAATCTTACCAGGTCAAAACTCAGAACTGTCCCAGTTGTTATTATTTCATACATAAATCTTAACATGTAATATCCGCATTCGATGATGCCTTGTTGCTCATGACATTTCTGTTTGAATGAGTGTAAATTCAATATATTATTTTTATGTAATAAATCAAAATGTACAAATTATAAATGGATATTTACCTTCGCATGTACATATTTGATCTTGAAATTCCTTTTCTTTGCGCTTTTTCGAAAGTGGACCCATGCCCTGTTAGAAAATAATACGAATGGGGTAAATTTAAAATTCATTATAATATATAAAACTATTGTGAAATTGAAACTTACGTTTCCAATATATTCTTAAAACTTTCTCGCACATCATCATGGAGAGAGCATATCCAATAAAGTGCTTTCTCCCTAGGGCAAAAAACCCCTAACATCCAATGATCCCTGATAAAAGGAAATTTAACGTTAGTGGTTTTTTATGTTAAAAGATAATTAACTCTTTGAGAGGGATGTGTTTCATACCTCTCACAAAAAGGCATCATCCAACACTGTGTGATTACATTCTTTTCAAATCTATCAGCAATATAAATCATTCTTTGTTCCTCATCCAATGCACATGCTTCAGGCGAAATCAATTTTGGGTCCATGAATCCATATACATCTGTCAGCTCATTCCTCTCACAAATTTTATACAGATACCTAATACAAATCAGACATAAGTATACATTTTTAATAAATATAACGCAAGGAAAAGGTGTTAAGACTTACATGATAAAAATTTGCACCACGTTGATGCCCAACTTATCTCCAGTGAAAAACTCCATGATATCAGTTTTCATAATCCCCACACTTAGTTCACGTCCACAGACATGAGCTTCCATTGTAAAGTCATAATGATCCGCCAACAAATTTGAATATCTTGACAATTTGTCAAGACTGCTAGTATCTGCATCTGATGTCATAGCTATCTGTCTTTGTTGTTGTCTATACAGTATTTCTTTACCTTTGAAGTATTCCTGTAAAAATAAATTGAAAAATATATTAGTTTTCAAATGATAAAACATTAATAAAAATATAAAATAAAATATATAACATCCATACCTCTATGGTAATGAGTCGAAGAAGTCTGGATGGACAAAGTAAAAAATGGCCGATACTATGTCCAACTGTCGTCACCTCATCTATAGGTAATGGTATCCGAGCTGATCTATCTATAATATCTTGTACAGTGACCCTCTGATTCTCTACCTCTAACTGTTGATGATGAACTGTATCTCCTATACAATATACCATCCCATATGCAACTATATGATGTTGAGTATCATCAACATACAACTCACAATAAGTAGGTAGCTGCGGCGGAGGAGGAGGATCAAAAATGGGGTCCGCAGGCTGAGGTGGGGGAGTGGGAGCTACTGGGAGAGGTGGAGTGGGAGCTGCACCCTGAAATTGTCTTTGCAAGTCTGCAAACATAAACTGCACCGATGCTCTAATCTTGTCCTCCATTGTCGCATTAATATTATGGACTTCAGCCTCCAAGGATTCTATTTTTTTTTATAAACACCCTCAACGTTAGAAGTTGAGGAACGTGGCAACACTTTTCTTACCGATACACCTGCCGGATATCCTCTTACACGGCCAGGATGTTCGGGCTTTCCCAATGCCACAGATAAAATATCTTCCCTCCCAGATGGTGTAAATGTCCCCTGTGAACTCTGCTCCTCAAGAGAGTCCTGTAATAATTAATTGAACATTTCTATAATGATTGGAAATATATGACGAAAATAGTAAACTTAAATAAATAAAATAGATATCTTACAATCCTCTCAACTACGAGTCTCGATTCTTCCGAAAGATATTGTCCTTTTTTGCCCTTCCGAGCTCTTTTCCATTTCTCATGTCTAGATGGAGGGGATGGAGGGGCCACCTCTCCAGATCTTGAAGACTCAGCTCTTAGTTGTTGAAATTTTTCTGCCATCATTTGTTCTTCCAATAATGCATACCCTCCCCGAGATAAACTATGAGGGTATACATTTTTAGATTGGATCTCTTGATGAGCTTTCCTTGTTTGCTGTAAATTAAGAATAAGTAATCATTAACAAAACAATAATAAGATCATTTATATAAGAAAGCTTATAAAAGTTTACATTGCCCTTACCAAAAATGATTCTTTTCTTCTACTTTCAAAAAATTGTCTCCATGTGTCTTCATCTATAAAAGGATATATACGACATGGATTCTCACGACTCCTATGACCATAAATGAAATCAGATGAGAGGGTTGATTTGAAATCCCTCCATCTCCTAGCAGCCAACGATAAGCATTTCTTCCTGACTCCTCCAGTGTCAGGAATATCAAATGTCATCTAATGAAAAAGAGGTTAAAAATATTATATATACTAGAAACATTTCAAGAACAGTAAAACAATAGCAAAAGATCTTACCAAAATGGTCTCCCACAGCTGAGAAATTATCGCCTTATCCACACTTCTCCAATCATCATAGAGAATGCTTACTTTGCTCTTAGCCTGAGTTGCTACAAAACCCTTAAAATATTTAGCATTTGGACCTCTAGGAAGATCATCATCATAAAACTCCACGACTATCCTCTCCTCCTTCGTACGGGCAAGTGATAATTTTGGTAAACGTGTGCACCCATGCTTACCAACCTTTGAACTCTTTTTCGTAATAGGAGCATGTGAATGTTCCTCCCCAGATGTATGACCAATATGCTCATCTCCAGAATCATGTGGCTAATCAACTGATTGATCTGTCATTTTCCTTCAAATAAAAAAAACAAACATTAGTTCACAAATATACAAATTCAAATATTGTAATACTACTTAATCAGAAAATAGAAAAGTGTACTAAATTACATAATAGTAAACATTGGTAATATGGTAAGCATGTTAAACAATGATAAACATGGTAAACACAGTCTGTTGTACCCCTCTCTCTTGGATTTTAATGATCACAATCACTCTTATTATGTTCTAACTTGTTTTCAAGTGTTTTTGTTGATAGGAAAAAGGTTGCCAAGGACCCAGGTAGTAGACTTGCCCACTGCCTGGTGTCACCCGGCCGGCCGGTGGACCAGACAGAGCTTTGTTGTCTGGACCACCGGCCAACCGGTGATCCACCACCGGCCAGCTGGTGCGCCCAGGACTTCTCCTCTTTACGGTTTTTATTGTTTTATCATTTTGGTTTGATACATGTTTTAATAAGTAAAAAATTTACAATATCTAACATTATATGAAAAAACTAAATGTAAACAAGAAATAAACATGTGTTACCTGTAATTTTAGGAATGTACAGTTGGATTGTTTTCCCAAATTCCTTCGTCGTGATCGTTCCTTATGGCACAAACCATGTCTTCAACAAACTCATCATTATGTTCTGTTAATCTTTCCATGGAAGTAGGGATCTCACATAAATCAGCATCTTCATCAAATTCATCCTCACCAACATATTGTTTTTTTCCCTTGTAAAACAACAACCCACTACATATCTGATTGATCTACTACATAGAAAATTTGTTTGGCATGTGTTCCCATTATAAAAGAATCAGCTGTGTCTTCCAATCTATTCAGATTAACAAGTGTCATTCCAAATTCATCGTGTCTGACACTGTTGTTACCTATAAACCATTTACAGTTAAAAACAGGAACTTTAATTTTAAAGTAATCAGCCTCCCATATGTCTTCAATCACTCCATAATATGCACTTGATGCCGAAATTGGGTTTCTTTCCTTAGCACTCGAAAAATGCATTGCTTCTGCAAACACCAATACACCACTATTCTGAACTGCACTTATGTTGTCCTGATCTTTCGTATGAAATGTATAGCCATTAATGTCATAAGCGGACCATGTTATCACATTTAAAGATGGACCACCCACTATCCATTTTAATGTCTCTAATACATCTGATCTACCAAGCAAGGTCTTTTTAAACCATGGCAAAAAAGTTTTGTTGTGCTCATTCAAAATCCACATTTCTTTCTTCTTTGGATGACATTGTTTCAACTCATTAATATGCAATGTGATATACGGTTGAACATCAGCTATGTTATTCAAGATATATGATTCTAACTTCTTCATCTGTTCAGCTGATAGTGATTTGACTTTCAAGCCACGAATCCCCTTTCCCTCATTATTAACCCGTTCATGGCGAGATGGAGGCAAACCTATGTGTTGCGTCGTAGCCAAGTAGCTCGTACAAAACTCTGCTACCTCCTCAGAAATATACTTTTCAATAATGGAGGCTTCAGGTCGATATGGATTTTTAACATATCCCTTTAATATTTTCATATACCTTTCAAAAGGATACATCCAACGAAGATATACAGGTCCACAAAGCTTTATTTCTCGAACCAGATGAATCATTAAATGCACCATCATATCAAAAAAAGTTGGAGGAAAATACATTTCCAAATGACAAAGTATAAAAATTGCATCCTTTTCCAAAATGTTCAAAGCATTCACATCAATCGCCTTGTTACAAATTGAATTGAAAAAATAACACAACCTCATTATAGTCTTTCTGACACGGATGGGCAATATTCCACGCAGTGCAACTGGTAGAATTTGTTGCATCATGACGTGACAATCATGTGATTTCATACCTATCAACTTCAAGTCTTTCAATGAGACAAAATTTTTTACATTTGAAGAATAAACTTGAGGCACTTTGATATCATGAAGAAACTGACAGAAGCTACTTTTCTCCCTCTTCGATAATGTATGACAAGCCGGGGGAAGAAATGTTCGTCTTCCTTTAGAAGTGGGAGCTAACTCCAAACGTATTCCCATTGATAGTAGGTCTAACCTTGCATTCAACCCATCTTTTGTCTTTCCTTTAATATCTAGCAATGTTCCGATCAAAGAATCACAGATATTCTTCTCCACGTGCATGACATCAATATTATGTTTGACTTCATGATACCTCCAATATGGTAGCTCAAAAAATATTGACCTTTTCTTCCAAATATGTCTATCATTACCAGATTTCTGTGTCTTTCCCAATGTCACATCAAGGTTTTTCACCCTCTCAAAATAAAAATCTGGGGATAAAGGTTTTGGAGCAGTATCAAATTCTTGTGAGCCATTGAATGCCTTTTTTAGTCTTCTATAAGGGTGATCCATAGGCAAAAACTTTCGATGACCCATGTACACTGTTTTCCTCCCATGATGCAATTGACAATATGACGTCTGTTGTTCGCAAATTGGACATGCTTTATGCCCTTTAACACTGTATCCAGACAAATTTCCATATGCTGGGAAGTCATTTATAGTGAATAGAAGCACTGGATGCAGTTGAAAATATTCCATTTTATAAGAATCATACACCCTAATACCATCAGCCCATAACAGTTTCAAATCATCAATCAGCGGTGACAAGTATACATCAATATCATTGCCGGGTTGCTTTGGACCAGAGATCATGATACTCAACATGACATATTTGCGCTTCATACAAACTTCAGGAAAGAGGTTGTAAATTACCAATAAAACAGGCCATGAACTATGTGTGCTACTGAGGGTTCGGTATGGATTCATTCCATCTGTGCACAAGCCTAGTCTCAGATTTCTAATTTCATTTCCAACTGTAGGGTATTGGGCATCAATTTTCTTCCATTGTGGACAATCAGCTGGATGACGTATTTTTCCATCACATACCCGCTCATCAGCATGCCATCTTAACCTTTTTGCATCATGTGAATTAGCAAATAAATGTTTGAAACGAGGAATTATAGAAAGATACCAAAATAACTTTGAAGGGAGCTTTGTAATCTCTACATCAGCTTGTGATTTTTCTTTCACCTTATACCGTGATGTCCCACATTTAGGACACTCTTTCAGAAATTCATATTCCTTCCTATATATAATGCAGTCATTCGGACAGGCATGTATTTTCCTGTATCCCAATCCCATCGGGCATAATATTTTTTTGGCATTATAATGTGAATCTGGAAGATCGTTATCTTTTGGAAGAATGTATTTCATCAATTGTAGCAGCTCTGTAAAACTTCTGTCACTCCATCCATGTTTCGCCTTCAGGTTAATCAATCTTAACACTGCCGACAAAACCGTAAAATCTGTACAACCAGGATATAATGGTTTTTCGGCATCACCATATAGACGTGAAACTGTCGGTTCTATCCCAATTTGTTCTGCTACAATATCGCGAATCATTTCTTCAATTCCATCGGAGTTACCATCTTGCGATTCATTATCATCAGTGACATTCTGTCCAATTTCGCCATGCCAAATCCAAGGGTTGTAACTCGGATTGAAACCATGACAAATCAGATGATCTTTTATCTCTCTACTTTTCAACTTCTTCATATTCATACATTTCAGGCATGGACAGAAAAAAATGTCACTACTTGGAACATTTCGTTTAGCAAATTCCAAAAAGGCATCAACACCTTCCTCATATTCATTGCTCATTCGATGTGCCGTAATCCAACTTCGACTCATTATTACCTATAACAAATAGCAAAAATATATATATTTTTTAGATAAGAAAAATATATGTTTATATGAAAAAAATCATAATTTGAATGTAAACAATTTTGAAATATAAAACAAATCGATGTGTATTTAAAAAAATATGCTTGAATATTATTTTTTAAACAAAATATAGTAAGATATAACACCCCCCCTGGACACCCCCCGACCCCTCTGGACAGCCCCCCGCCCCTCCTGGACACCACCCCCCACCCCCTACCCCCTTGGACACCCCCCTGGACATCCCCCAACCCTCTGGACAGCCCCCCCACCCACCCGGACAACCCCAAATACCCTCTGGAGAGGCCGCCACCCACTTGGACAGCCCCCCACACCCATCCACCCCCTTGGACACCCCCCTGGACACCCCCTGACCCCTCTGGACAGCCCCTGACCCCTCTAGAAAGCACCCCCACCCCTCCTGGACACAACCCCCCACCTCGACCTGCTTGGACACCCCCCTGGACACCCCCAACCCTCTGGACAGCCCCCCCCCCCACCCCTCCTAAACACCACCCCCACCCCCTACCCCCTTGGACACCCCCCTGGACACCCCCCAACACCCACCCACACCCTTGGACAGCCCCACACACCCACCCACCCCCTTGTAAACCCCCCTGGACACCCCCCGACCCCTCTGGACAGCCCCCCACCCCTCCTGGACACCACCCCCCACCCCCTACCCCCTTGGACACCCCCCTGGACATCCCCCAACCCTCTGGGCAGCCCCCCCACCCACCCGGACAACCCTAAATACCCTCTGGAGAGGCCGCCACCCACTTGGACAGCCCCCCACACCCATCCACCCCCTTGGACACCCCCCTGGACAGCCCACCGACCCCTCTGGACAGGCCGCCACCCCCTTGGACAGCCCCCCACACCCACCCATCCCCTTGGACACCCCCCGACCCCTCTGGACAGCCCCCGACCCCTCTAGAAAGCACCCCCACCCCTCCTGGACACAACCCCCCACCCCCGACCTGCTTGGACACCCCCCTGGACACCCCCCAACCCTCTGGACAGCCCCCCACCCCTCCTAAACACCACCCCCACCCCCTACCCCCTTGGACACCCCCCTGGACACCCCCCAACACCCACCCACACCCTTGGACAGCCCCCCACGCCCACCCACCCCCTTGTAAACCCCCCTGGACACCCCCCGACCCCTCTAGACAGCCCCCCGCCCCTCCTGGACACCACCCCCCACCCCCTACCCCCTTGGACACCCCCCTGGACATCCCCCAACCCTCTGGACAGCCCCCACACCCACCCGGACAACCCCAAATACCCTCTGGAGAGGCCGCCACCCACTTGGACAGCCACCCACACCCATCCAACCCCTTGGACACCCCCCTGGACACCCCACTGACCCCTCTGGACAGGCCGCCACCCCCTTGGACAGCCCCCCACACCCACCCATCCCCTTGGACACCACCCTGGACACCCCCCGACCCCTCTGGACAGCCCCCGACCCCTCTAGAAAGCACCCCCACCCCTCCTGGACACAACCCCCCACCCCCGACCTGCTTGGACACCCCCCTGGACACCCCCCAACACTCTGGACAGCCCCCCCACCCCTCCTAAACACCACCCCCACCCCCTACCCCCTTGGACACCCCCCTGGGCACCCCCCCCCCCCCCCCAACACCCTCCCACACCCTTGGATAGCCCCCCACACCCACCCACCCCCTTGTAAACCCCCCTGGACACCCCCCGACCCCTCTGGACAGCCCCACACCCCTCCTGGACACCACCCCCACACCCTACCCCCTTGGACACCCCCCTGGACACCCCCCAACCCTCTTGATAGCCCTCCCACCCCCCTGGAATCACTGAAAATTTACCATAACAAGAAGTTGGGCCATTCAAAGAATGTTTTTAGGTGTGGAGGAAGAACTGAGTTTCAATAGATAGAGAAGGAACTCGACATTAGGTTGTCTATTCCAGGTGTGGATTTGAAGGAGTTAATGTTTGTTCAGTGACCCAAGAGATTGAATCAGAAATTCAGATGTTGTGCCATTTTCTCATGATGAGGATGAATAATTGGTGGGGTTTGACTTTTAAATGGAGAGCTTAGCAGACCATCATATTTTCTATAGATCAGTAAAGGATGTTAGCATCGAACATAAGGCTTAAGGGATGCTTTCAGATCCAAATATGTATGTTGATGGATGCAATGGATCTAGTAGAGGTTCTAGAAAGAATGGTGGTTTTATTTGTTTAGGATAAGTAGTGAAGAAAAAACTAGTTAATTTTTTACTTGCTGAAAAGAGGGTATCTAAAATTTTTAACATGCCGAGGGGAAATCTGGCGAGTCCTCCTCGTGAAACTTTGTTTGCAGGGGGTGAAAATGGTGATGTGATCCCAAATCCATGCACCTATGCCATGGTTGTGTGTGAATAAAGTAGTAACAACTGTAAAAGGGCAACCCATCCAAATGGACACGCCCCAACCCTCTCGGGGATTTATAGAAAACGATGAAAAATTAGTGAAATCATAAAATTAGTCAATATTGCAAGTCGAACTAATAGATCTAGGGATGATAAATAAGATTATGGTGCCAAAACGAGTTAAAAGGGTTCGCAATCAAAGAATCTTAGCTAGTTTCAACAAAAAAATCACAACACACATATATATACTATCCGCGAAAAAAAACGAATGAGTGGGAGGATTACCTGAGTGCTGCGAGTTTAGATGATTGATCCGAGGAGATTAAATATGAGAAACGATGATCGCAAAACAAATCTAAACCAACGAAATGGACGAGCCGATTCGGGTTTACGCGCGAGAGAGACGAGTCGCGATTGTCGAAGGTAAACTCGCGAATGACAATCCACGGGTCTGGGTAAATTTTTAAATGAGTTATCACGTCGGTTATTCAATAACCGACGTTATATTTTTTTTAAAACATTTATAACGTCGGTTATTCAATAACTGACGTAAAAACCTTCCTCCGATTCTTTTTTTATGTCGGTTATTTTATAACCGACGTTATAAAGGGCTCAAAATCCGCGTTTTTTTACGTCGGTTATTCCATAACCGACGTCAAAAACATCTGCGGATTCTTTTTTTACGTCGGTTATTTTATAACCGAAATAAAAAGGCCTTCAAAAACCGCGTTTTTTATGTCGGTTATTGAATAACCGACGTAATAACTCGTACATATGCCGATTTGTTACGTCGGTTATTGAATAACCGACATAACAAACACCCCCCGCTTCTGTTTTTTACGGCGGTTAATATATAACCGACGTAAAAAACGAAGCCGCGCGATTAATAACGTCGGTTATAAAAATAACCGACGTTAAAGGTGTACCGAACACACGTTTTTACGTCGGTTATTAAATAACCGACGTAAAAAACCTCGTTTTACATATTATGACGTCGGTTTTATATAACCGACATAAAAAATGGTGACATAAAAAACGTTTTCTGCACTAGTGGTATTTAATTTCTGTGGAAATTATTTAAATTAATTATAAACATGATGTGCAAGATCCTCTCCTTTAGATCTGGTTCTCTTTTTCTTCTTTGGTCTGGATCTTGGGTCTTAATCCCTGGATATTGGTGTTTATCATAGTTATGATCCTGTATTGGCCATATATTATGGAAAAATAACTGTTGGGCCCTCCCAACCATGATGATTCTATTGTGTTCAGATCCTACATTCATCATAGTCAATTCCATGACGCTATTTAAACCCTTTTCAACCATTCATGCCTTATAGGTACTGAAATTTCCATCCATTTCCAGTTTCTTTTTGAATACTCATTTTCAACAAATGGGATTTACATCCACTGGAGTATCTACAAAAATATATTAATGGATTTGATACATTGAATCTATTTCATAATTCATGGATTTTTTCCACTAGGAAATATTTTTTCCCACTTACTAATTTCTTGATGGTTAGAGGATTTTTATTGTTGAATAATAATGATTCAATATCCTCGATGACTAGAGAGTTGTACACTTCTTGTTTTATATCCTCTCTTGTACTCCAATGTAGTAATTGTGTCTCTAGAACAACTACTTCTTCAATGATTCTTTAGGAAATCTATCCATCTGCCAACTCGTATGTACCATGAGCCTCAACGTCATCAATTTCTAGCTCACTCTCACAGTGTATTTTAGATATTCAATAACTCTAAAGGAATATGGAATGCCTTTGCACTATTTCATTTCATGGGAGGTTTCATATAGGTAATATCCCCTTATTCACTTTGGGTATACTATAATGTTACACTTTGTGCCTTTGGATCCAAGTTTGTTACCTAAATAGGCCTTTACAAATGCTTCACAATCCCACAAATTTATGTATTACAACACGAGTTTCTTTATATTAAATAAATGGTGTGGTATACCATCTTATAATTTAGTTGGAAATTATTTTATTATTTTTTCTTCCATTTCTATTGTGTATTCAGAAATGTATAATGGAGGACTAAAATTACACATTGTCGATCTTGCTATGTCTAACAACGTGTTGTTCCTCCTTTAACATATACCATTCCCCAAGGTTTATAGGGGTGAGTTGTGATAGGATCCCAAACTCCCATAATTAATCGATGAATTATTGATTAAGATATTCTCCACGACAATCTACATAGAGTTTATTAATCTTATTACCAAGATTGTTCTCACCTTAATTGTTTTATTTCTTGAATTTGTGAAAATAAAAAATGTATATACTCATTAAGTTGACATATCCAAAACTAATAAAATAACCAGTAAAATTTATGAAATATGAGTACCCACCCCTTTCCTTAGTAGGAAATGGTCCACACACATCTGTATGACTTAATTCGAGAATCCCTTTGTCCCTTTCAACTTTTCTAATAAATGTGGATTTGGTTGTTTTTTCTTGTAAACATGCATGAAATATACCAAGTGGATTTCATTCAAAAGAATCTAAATATCTGTCTTTGTAAAATTTTGTGAATCACTTTTCATTTACATGACCTAGTCGGTGATTCCATTATTGGGTGTGGTATGAGTCACGTGAAGTAACATCAGTATCGATTTCCATTAAATGCTTCATGTAATCTCACTCATAAAGAACATTATTTAATTGTGTCTAACCATGAAATTGATAACTCAATAGAAGAAGAAAAATTTATTCAATAATTTTAAAATAAATCCATATGTAACCAGTATGGATATAGAAATTTTTTTTTTCTAATAGATGGGAAAAATAATAACCCCTCAAAACTAAGAACATTCTGGTCAGAAACATGATGTTGTTATCCTTGATGGCTACAACAACAAGGTCAGCTCTCTTAGCTACTCATAAATCTAGATACCCTCAGTCAATTTTTATGAATACAAATGGTTATAATATTAGAATAAATATGTGAGAAAAAAGATATATATCTAATACCCATTTTTTAGAAACAATTAAATTTCACTAAATAACAAATGCACCTAAAGCATCCCATTTCTTCTTTGGTTGGATACTATTTTTATTCATGTGTCACTTATTCCCAAATTTGTAACAAAAATAATCTATATCAATTGATTTACCCTTGATCTTCCTCTTATTTTAAGGGAGTGAAGAAGAATTGGTCTAAAATTTCTTTACCTTCCCTTTCATTTTTTCACCATAAGGACCATAGGATTTAAATGCATTGTCTCTTTATCCACATCATGAATAAGAGTGAGAACATCTTCCAGATACATCTCAATGTTGTTCATATTGAAATTTATAACAAAGATAGATATCTCCAAGGGAGTGATATCAAAATGAGACCCCTTCCTATTTCTTTAGGTATTTTAAACCCCAGAACCTCTAGGATCTCAATAAAGCCAACAATATTGACAACATGAAGCCCAGCTGGAGCACCCTCTCTGAGAATTATCTGAAAGACTACATTGGAAATCTTAAACCATTATTATCTAGTTATCACCTGGTAAAGACCACGAATATTCTCAATAATTTCATATTCATTCATGTATTCGTGAGACTACATGATTTCATTAAACATAAATTAAAATCCTCAGAAATTAAAAATCGATTCAATACCTCAATTGTTTTCATAGGAAATGAACTCTTTATCAATCACCTCCTATTCAAGAGGATCAGACATTGGGGATTATATCATTCAATATTTTTTTATGGGGTAACATAACCCAAATTACTCTAAACCACTCTTGGATGTTACTACCACTGATGAAGTTATCATTCTATAATATTGATCACATGGATAGTGTGGATAAAGATCTTTCAATTTTATTCTATAATGAATGGAAATATTATTAGTGATTTTTCTTGACAAAAAATTATTTGAGAAATAGTTAATTAATTTATTTTTTATTAAATCTTCCACCATAATATCAAGTCTCAATAACATCACCATTGAACTTGAAATTTTTATTTTCTAGGAAATTATATAGGAACATATCCATATTCCCCTTCGCATAAACACAATGAGTCTTGGTCAAGATACATGAAGGTATTTAAGAAGATATTTCATTTCCAATTATGAGTTTAAACTCTTAGATTCATTGAGTTGACTCCCCTACCGAGAAATCCGAACTTATACTTCCTCAGTACTTTCTACCAAGATCTTTGAAGTCTATCGAGTGACACTTCTATAATGTAATATGGTTAATTCAACCCATAACAATCATAAGAACACCATATTAAAAATAAGGTTCCCAAAAATGGTTGGTCAAACACTTAGTTTTTAATTATTTCATTCCTAATCAAGTAATAGATGGCCACATCTAAATTAATATTTTATTTATGGATTTTAATTTATTATGCAAAAATTTTATCATTTTTTATCCTTCACATTCCTATTTAATATTAAGTGTATGTTATTTAATAAATTAACCTTCCAAGAGAAAACATTTATCCATAATATTTTAATTTAAATTTCTATAATTTCACATTAATTCATGTATTTAGTTGATCGCGGTCTTACATCTATAAAATAAATAATTTCATAGACAAAAATAAAAAAATAATTAAATGACACATTCATGAGCATTATGTAATGTTTGATTTAATGAGTGGACATTAAATCTACCTATTAACTATATGAAATAACTCATGTTTCTTGTCTTGTAATGAGTTATATCATTCCACTTATCCATCTATTTAACACCTAGGATGTAATTATTATGGTTCTATCTTGAACCGCCTCTGTGTACCTTGGGTAACTCTATTAATTACAAGTATTTATAACTCCCACATAGATGATGGGAACCAAAGGATATTTAAATTGGAATTACATAAGTATCCTTGGACACATAGGTCTTACATAATAATTGAGGGAGGGATGATTTTTTGTCCATCATATTTAATTTAATAATAAATTGTTTAAAACCCACGTAATAAATTAAATTTAAACACCCCACACATAAACAAGTTTTGGTCAAGCTCATGAATTTCCTTACATGCAACTAATATGAAAAAGTAAATAACTAACATTCATTATTAATTATGATAATTGTGCATGTATTAATAATTAATTCCCTTTCATCTTAAGAACCATCTGAATCCTCTAGAAGATAACCATCATAATGAAATTACTAAAATTTAAATGGAAGAACCAATAGTTGAATATATTTTATAATAAAATAATTTACCATTTAAATATTCTTAAAGTCCTTAATAAATTGTCAAACACTGAAATTTATAATCAAATCAGTGAGGTTTTAATGCTAAAATTATCGATTTACAGTAATTTTGTTCTTCCAATTCTTGGGAGAATACAGAGCATGTACTATCTAGATACACACCATATACCTCTATTGTCGTGTATCTAAATTACATGCATAGGGATTCTGTTTTTGGTTTTGAAAGACTATATGGTGTGCCTATGAAAATTACAGATCTTGTATCCACCTTTCATGTTCCTAAGATACTCGTCTGGGTCTTCAGAATGTATCTCAGTTGGATCACATGGTCTATAAATGTCAGCTACACATCGTGTTTTCTGAATACTAAGTTCCCATGAAATACACCAAAAGACTCAACATGTTCTTATGTGAGAGATTATATGATGTTTTCTCCATCTTCACCCCATGTATCTCTAATTTCATTTTTCAATTAACTTAGTGTGTGTCTTAGATATATGAATTGATTAACTACACATTGTGTACAAGATATAAACATTGTGTATATAAAAAATTATCAATGTTTTCATTCTCATGTAGTTTGATCATGTGTAATGCCCACATGGATTGTGTGATTTATGATAATAACCCAAGTAGACTACATGGTATTTATTCTATTTACATTCCATGTAATTTGATAACCATGTTCTAGGTTGTCCAGTAAATACGTGGTGTACACCATGTTTAATAACACTGCAGCATGTCATGTATCCCATGACATAACCAGGTGCAGTGTACTAGAACATAACATGCACTTTGACTACACCCCATGTAACCTTGTCTTACCATTCAATGATTTTCAGTTCCTACTAGAATCTCCGGTCACTATTTGTATTCTATTTGACCATAAATAAAACTAAGCACCAAAAAAACATGATTAATATGTTGATAACATGTTAATTAAAATCGGAATAAAAAGGAATAATAATAAATAAAAATTTATCCCAAATTTCATATGGATCAACAATAAAATAAATATTTTTAAATTTAAATATGACCCCTCTAAAACCAATTGTTGTTTCTAGGCACATTCGAAGTGTACAATGGTGGTAGATATATTAAACTTTATTTTAATATATTGTTTATGAAACCCCAAGCGATAATCTTTAACATCAAATTTATAATTAATTTATTTAATATCAAATAAATAAAATAACTCATCTAAGGATTATTTCATTGATGTAGATGTAGATCATATGAAAAGACCCTTTATGTTTTCCTTCATTATTCGGTGACAATCCATGGTTGGAATCCCTATAGTGTTAATCCACATGTTTTCCTTTTTTCTCCATGTAATTTTAACCAATATCTAGAAGATAGCATAGAGAAGAGATTGTATTTCGTTATTCATGTGGATCTCTTGTCATTCAATCTTGAATAAATATCTCTTTTATTTCTCATTCTTGAGAGGGAGAGATAAAGAGGATTTGAGAGATAATTATTTGTTCACAACAGATCTCAATTTTTAATTATTGGATGCAATAAAAAATATAAAAAATCATCTATTTGTAGATATAAGGTTTATGTTAAAATAAGTGTTTTATTTAATTTCCACCCATAAATAATTTAATAATCCTTAATATATTCTCTCAATACTTTTACGTATACTATTACAATATTTTAATCATAATTTTCCATAAAATACAAGACAAGGATCGAAACTTATAGTGTATTTGGAATACAAGGTACATAATTAGGAAACATGAAACTAGAATAAAATATATTTTTATTAATTTTAACATTGATAGAGTAACTTCCTTTAAGTTCCTACAACACCATAAGACAGCCTCGGGAAATACATAGATAATAGGGATGAGAAAAAATACTGATTAATTAAATAAACATTGCATTAATGCATAGAACTTGAGTTAGAAGGGATAACATGATAATATTTAATCCATGGCTCACGAATAGACATATGGAAGAATAATATATAAAGCATTGAATCATATGATCATGGAAGCATAGGAAATTGGAAAAAACATATAACATAGCATAAACATGAGTCAAGGAAAACTTCAAATACTATCACGTTGTGGAAAAATTCCCATAATGAATTAGGTTTACTCTCTAATTCTATAAATAAAGTCTTTTGAAACAAAAAAATTACAAAATTAATTATAGTTTTATCTAGGTACACCCATCACAACATATTTATGCATATGTGTACCACATACATAATTAAACACAATGAAAAAAATATGAGGGTTACCAATGAAATGAAATGGGTATCATAATCAAGTCATAAGGCATAACCAATGGCATATAATTATGTTATCTATGAACGAATTTATTTAAATCGTGATAGGAATTTCGTAAAAGAAAAAATAAGAATAGGTCATGGATAATGATTTCCAACTGAATTAAAAACATGAAAAATATTATGTACGTATCAATACAAATATGCCACTTAAGTGATGTTTTAGGGAAAATAATAGAGTCTTTAAAAAGGGAAAATGCCTAATTGATTGAATAAAACTAAACATAATATAAAATATTTTTTCTTTATAATTTGAGTGATTTTAGAAAAATATTATTTGAATCAAATAGTTTATATATTGTACTATAAATTCAGTAAGAAAAATAGATTTTCACCTTAATCAGGTTTCTATATTGAGAGGAATTCAAAAGGAAACCTTATATAACATGTAATTCCCCATCAAATAAAGATGAATTGAGCTAAAAATATATGTATGGTACATATACATAGAAAATAAGATATGTATATAATAATAATGATGGAATTAATTAATGAAAATAGCATGAAATTGTAACCCAATGGAAATAAATAGGTTCAAAGAGATCACTTTCCATATTTTAGAATGTGTTCTCCACATGCACTTAATATCCACTGGAATATCACCTCCTAGAAGAATATTTGAGAAACATATAATTGAACTTTTTTTGTGACCAGTAGAACTTGGACATGGGGATAGTTTGGAAATGATTATTTATCAGAAATTTGAAAAGATTCAAGGGTTGGATGGTTTGAAGAGAAGGGGTGGAATTTATAAGGGAGGAGAGGGGTGTTTTTGAAATTTCACCAAACCATAAATAATAATAAAACCATTTTCTATCAAAATACCCCCAAATGGGCATGGATATGAATATAAGACAAGATAATATTATAATATAATCAAAACAAAATAAAATTTAGACATTTTTTTGATTTATTTTAAAGTGTATCATTTTCAGTAAATCTTGGCTAAACTATTATAATTTTAATTATGGTAACGACTTTTTGAGAATTAAAATCTTGTAATTTTTACTTATATAGAGTAAATTTGACCATAAATAGAAAATTTATGAAATTTGAGATCATATAACAATCAAATTTTATTTTTTAAAATATTGTTATGATTTCTAAATAATTTAATAACTATTAAACCCATAAAATATCATTATTGTCAATATTGATAATATTCGTTTCTTTTACATTTAAAAATATCATGAAACCAAGTAAAATTCTAACCGAATATTTTTATACATCCTAAAACGTTCATATTAATCTATAAAATACATTAATTACCTTAATTATCTCAAATTATATTTATTTCAATATTTTTAGTAAAATTTATTTTATATTTCCATTACTAAAATAATTATAGATACAGAATTTTGAATGTCTTTAAGATAAATATTTCATGACTAAAAATAAAAAATAAATTACCATTATCAAGATAAATATTTTATATTTAAAATTATGATTGATCGTAGAATAAAAAATCTGTGTATCCCTATATTGAAAATGAAATTATTATTAAAAATATGGGTGTTCCGTCTTAAGCTTTTATTTAATTAAATATTATGAATGTCATAATCACTAAAAAATAGAAATAAAAATGACATATATTCAAAATTTTAATTCTTATGGGCAAATAATATTCATCCAATAAATTTTGATCAAGTGTGGGCGTATGTTTATTGTCTTTATCGTATTGTTTTTCCCTTAATTATTTGATTTCCAATTTATCACGATAACAAAATTACCGAAGTAACTATTCATATTGACAAAATGTAGTTGGGGTATGTTTATTAAATTTAGACCTCTTGATTAAATATAATTAATAAATATTTCACATTTTAAAACATATAAGTTTTATAATTTAAATTAAATTCAAACTTTAAAAATTCATAGAAAAATTGTTTTTTCGAAAAAAATTATATTTTTAAATATAATATGTTTTTTACTAAATTCAAGTATAAAATCAATTTTTGAAACCGAAATTAGATTTTTATAATAAAAATAATCTAATTATATTTTAAAAACATATCCATAATATAATTTTTCCTTTTAAATCCCTTAAAATAATATATTTTTTAAATGTAAATCAAAATTTTCATTATTCATTAAATTTTCAATATTTTTAGAAAATTACCAAAAAAATATGCTTAAGATAATTTTAACATGATGAACTAAAAAATTAATCATTCTTTGTCAAATAAATTTCCTAATTGTTTCAAAATTAATAATATTTATTTTCTCATTGAAAGAAATAATTTTTTTGAAGATAAAATATCTTTGAAGAATAAAATGTATTTACTAAACAATTTATTGTTAATCCAATATATATAAATATATTTCGTAATATGGTTATTAAAATTCATATTCCACTAATTTAATGGATAATTTATATGTGTCTTATTGGAATAATAATTTTTTAATAGTATATCATGGTTCATTTAAACTCGGTGTTGTGTGCTACAGAAGCATTCAAATAAATAAAATTATTAAAAGAGAATTATTTAATAAAAATTTTGGGGTGTTACATTATTCCTCCTTATGAAATTTCTATCTCCAAATTTTATATTATATACTATGGTGAAATGGGTGAGGGTAATTTTCCTTCATCACTTCCTTTGTTTCCTATGTCGGCTCTTCGTATTTGTGGTTCCAATGAATGTTAATTTACCAATTGAGTAGTCATGTAATGTTGGACATTATCTCTACAGTCTAAGATCTACACTGGCTACTAATCATAAGAAAATTTATTTTGCAATTTTTTCACCTCTAATTTTTGTATATTAGAAGGATCTGGTATACTTCCTCAAGAGGGATACGTGGAATGCATCATGTACTTGATACATGGTTGGTCGAAGTGATAGTTGATATTCTATAGTTCAAATTTGATCACGAAACATATAGGGGATTTTTGAAGGAATAAATTTCCTCTAACCTAAAACTCTATGCGACATCCTAACCTGGGAGCCACTAAACGTTTCCCCGGGACGGTGATTCACATGGTCTCAAGCGCACCTCCACATATGCCAAAGGATGTAAACTGTCTTTGAGGGTATATGTTGTGTCTATTGGGAGACTATTCCCTCATGTCAAAGTTTAGCACAATAGTAATAATAATATGAATCAAGTAGTGGAAGCAAAAAAATAATTGAAAATAAAAAAGAATGTAAACATCTAGATGACTATAATAATAAATAACCCTAATGCAGTGTCTCATACAAAATGATGATCATGTCAAGTCTTGATACAAAATGGTAGGAAATACATGGAAATAAGAATATATTTCTATACATGTATTAAATGTAAAAAGTCTAAAAAGTACTATATCTAGATTGCCTAACGATCCTAGCTCAGTATTCTGTGCACTAATTCTGTAGCATATAAAAATCAAGCATCATATAGTAGATTCTTACCCCAGTTCCTACATGTATTTGTGAAGTCTTTCAGGGTACCCAACTTTGTCCCAAAAAAAGTTCGAGAAAAAACATAGTATTCCACCACCAATAATGTCTAAAAAATGTCTAGTATATGTAATATAAACAGAATTAGTGTGCAGTATATCATAGGTATAACAGAAATAAAAGTAAAGTGTAAAGAATATGTGGTTATGTCTATCCAAAATGGTTCCATGGGAACAATATTCAGCAACCATATTCATAGGGTACTATAATGAACAAATAAGAAGGTTTGATACATTCTAGTCTAACAAATAAATTCATCTTTCCGAAACTTTCACCGGGGCGCACGCGTCCATCTCCCTTGGGGACGAGGGGCACAGTTTTTTTGCCCCGCATTCCCACTTTCCAAGGGTGGGCAACATCCACTCCTTATTCAGGGATGTTTTCTCCTTGATTGAAACATGATGATGGGATGTCAGTTCATCCTTCTGTGGATTCCTCCTCAGAACTCATCACCTAGTCCGGGTCTCCCTCATGGACTTAAGATGTTGTTCATGAAACTCTTCCTTGTTCCATGTCTTCATGGACACCAGTTATTTACACTACTTCTGTCAGGACATTATAAGGGGTCCGGTCAGGGCAGCAACCTTCGGTTAGGAGAGTCGTCACATTGGGCATCACTGGCGTGTCCGGATGCTGGGTAATTTGGGTGTCTATCTTCTCTCCCTTATTATAGGGCTTCTCGAGGGCGTGGAAGCCCGAGACATCCCACATTGAACGCGGGGAATCATATTCCATGGGAAAGTATATAAGGTTTCCCTCACCTTCCCATGTTTTACACTGGGTATGCCGCAAGTTTAACGTCCAGCAGAGACAGATCGGGTTGATCAGAACACTGACTAGAGTGGATCAGTTAGAGGAACCCCCTAGAGGGAACACCGTTATTAGGGCCAACATGTTCTAGATTCTCTAATGTTGTTAAATAGAACGGGGAATGGGGTGGCATGATCCCACCGGGACGTGGCGGCCCAGGTAAGGATTAGGATGGATGATGGATGGTTCCGTGAAGGAGATGGTGAATGGGATGGCACTTTCATGAGAATGAAGATGGTTTTGGGATTGGGCCTTGAAGAGGATTCCTACGTTTTCCCATGGAAGGGAATCGAAGTCCAGGTAGTTCATCTGATGATGGCCTACCGCCGATTGGGGTTCAACTACTTTCCGCTGGATGGGGTCGCAACGGCTTACTGCTAGATAAGGTCACAACGGATTACTGCTAGATAGGGTTAAAACATCTTACCACAGGATGAGGTCGCAACAGCTTACCGCTGACTAAGGCTCATAGTTTAACATCATGAAGGACGGGGTAGGACCGATGTGAAGGGGTCAGAACTGCTGGGTGTCAGGCTTGAACCTTAGAGAGGCTTCATACATTCCCAGCCTTGGAAAGGATCAAAGACCTCATAGTTCATGATGGGGCATGGGTCTTACACTTTAGGCTGCCTAAGGTGTTGGTGAAATGATGTGAGGGAGCTCGGAACGACCAGGTGTTGGGCTTGAACCTCAGGGAGGCTTCCTACGTAAATTTCCTTGGCAAGGATCAAAGACCTCGTAGTTCATGTATGGGAATCAACGTGAAGGTGTACTTATGGTCTAATGGTTTTTAGAATTGAACCTCATGGAGGATTCCTACGTACCCTACCTTAGAAAGGATCATTGACCACATAGTTCGTGTTATGGGGGCTTGATGCACCGACCTGAAGATTATTGGGACCAATGGATGGTGGTGGGATTGAACCTCATAGAGGCTTCTTACACACCCTGCCTTGGAAAAGATCAAAGTTCTCGTAGTTCATATGATGTTGAGAACCGACATGAAGGGGGTCAGAACGACCAGGTGTTGGGCTTGTACCTCGTGGAGGCTTCCTACGCACCTTACCTTGGAAAGTATCAAAGTCCGCATAGTTCGGAATGGTGTGTGGATTACACTCTAGGCTACCCAAGGTGTTGGTGAACCAACGTGAAGGAGGTCGGAATAACCGTGTGTTGGGCTTGAACCTCAGGGAGGCTTCCTACGTACCCTACCTTGGAAAGGATAAAATTCCTCATATTTCATGGTTTAGGTGAACCGACATGAATGGGGTCAGAATGACTAGGTGTTGGTGGGATATAACCTCAGGGAGGCTTCCTACGTACCCCGCCTTGGCAAGGATCAAATACCTTGTAGTTCATGGTTTTGGTGAACCAACATGAATGGGGTCGGAATGACTAGGTGTTGGTGGGCTTAAACCACATGGAGGATTCCTACGTACCCTATCTTTGTAATGATTAAAGAACTCATTGTTCATGTATGGGGCATGGGGCATACACTCTACGATACCCAGGATGGATTTCATGGTTGGTGCTTTCTCTAAGCCCACGTGAGTCGTACTCGGTGTGAGAAAAAGGAGATAGCAGAGACCTAACGATCACATCGTGAAAGGTGCGTCCGTGGGAAGTGGAGTGGGGATTACACATGATCGCAACCCAAAAAGTAAACAGGGTCTTATGCATGATTAGAAGCCTGGAGAGGTAGGGACTTACTCCAGGAGGGAGGCCTGATGGCGACAAAGCGCAGTGGGAGAGGGATTTGGAACCAAAGAAAGGAGAAGAATTATTCCCCATCACGCCCTTTTCCATCCCTGGGGACTGAAGAAGAAAGGAGGAGTAGGGATGCTGCCTCCTACAAGAAATCATGGGGCTTACACCGAGATGGTTTCCTTTTCCCCACAGACAAACGCCACTTTCGTAAGGAGGGTATAATCCACTATGGAGACCAGTGGGCATGGAGAATGTCCAAGGTGTGGGTACCCCACGTGCGAGGCATGGGGAGAGGTCACAGTTTAACATCATGTGCTGAGGACGAAGGTTCTTGGTATTTTAACGTCGTGCAGCTTGGACGAGGTGGGTTTGCTCCGCACCCCTAGGACATAAATAACCGGTACCCTCTGCTCCTTGGAGCAGAGAGGGGATAGGCAACACCGTTACTAGGGTGTGTCATGGAGAAAACCATCGGGGGGTCTACATTAACGTGGCTATGTGAAAATCCAATAGCTGTTAGCATGCCAATGCGAAGAAGCATGAGGCGAAGCAACACATCAGGTAGTATCATCCAGGGGACTTTGAAGTTAATTCGCACGAACCTGGGAGGTTGCATGGGAAATGAGTATATAGATAAGGCACTGTGGGTGCAGGGAGGCGCTCAAAAATGATGCCCGGAAGTGGGACATCATGGTCTCACAAGGCGGGAGTCTTGCGTGCAAAAGGTACCGTTGCATGAAAAAGGGGTCGGACCGTGGTGAAAAAGGGACTGCACGCATGAAAAATTCTAGTCCAGTGCACAATTGAGCACTAGGCGTGAAAAAGAGCAGGCTGGCACAAAAAAGAAATTCTGCACCAAAGACATGATTGTGCGCAGTTGGAAGGAATTTCGCGCAGGGGGAGGGTCTCAATGGGACTTCGAAGAAGATGAATCCCGAGGGGTCCCATGCAAAGGCAGACCCCCGGGCGACCTGGAGAAAAATATTTAGTACATGAAAGTGATATTTTTCATGCATGAGTGGTGAATTTTGCACAGGGGAGATGGTTCAGATTCTTTGGGTTGAAGTTGAAGGGTTGGCCATCTATTTAGAGGAGCTCGGGATCGTGTGCCCGTGCGGAAAACAGCTCAGCACGAAATATTGTGCGCCCCTATGTCGAGTGTTCAGATTCCAACCGCGCAGAGAGGTGTCATGAAATAGTTCCACGCCAGCATGGAAAACTCTCGTGAATCCTATAGTTTTTCACACGGGGAATATATTTTTTGCGCAACTCAGTATGTTTTTCGCGCCACCCCTCAGGGACCCCCGGATCGGATCGTCGGTTCCAAATATGTCTTCTCTTTGTCGTACGCAAACCTTCCTCAACCCTGGAGCACATTTCTGCATCTATAAATTCCCCCCCCCTCGGAATCGGATTGGCGAGGGGCCGCAAAGGTTGTATTTCGAGGGAAACGTTGAGATACAAGACTCCCTAGGGCTGTCACGTGCTTAAAACCAGAGCAGCGTGAAAAACTGTTCCAGAGCGCGCAATCCTCTTTTCGCGCACGCGCGGAAACCACTCATCGTGCCTATAAGAGGCCATGAGGGGTCCTCCAATTCCATATGTATTTTCTCGCGTGATAATCCTAGAGCTCTCGTGCACAAAAACAATTCCACTGCCTATGCGAAAAATGCTTCGGTTGGGCGTAATTCACCGTCATCAGTCGTCCATTTTCGTGCCAACCCGGGATTTTTCGTGCCATTCCTGATTTTTCACGTCGGCTCCATATTTTTCACGCTGACTCCTACTTTTTCTGTCAGATTTTGATTTTTCGCGCCAGCTCCTTAAAATATTACCGGTATGAGATGGCCGCCAACTGGGCTGACGGTGAGAGGGAAGCCGCATCTGCTGGTCGAAGGGATAAGATGGTCTCCAACCCTAAGCTTTATAGCGCCTAAAGGATCGTATACAACAACCATACTCTCTCCAACATGTTGAACCCATTGCATAAGGAGAATGCACTATCTTCCAATCTGTCGATCTGGGACTTCGGTATCCTGGGGGAGGCACATGTGCCAATGTTTGAGGTCGACACACCATGGTCATGGGTGACCCGCGAGGATGCCCTACCCCAGTATAACATCACCTAAAATGGCCATATTTCTAGAGAAACTGGACACCTGGACATTTACTTCCTGAATCCTTGGACCAGGACCATCTCGGGGAGTGTCCCTGTCGCTGATAGTTCCCCAGCCCTTTACGTAATCACGTTCGGTTAGAGTGTTACGGACAAGACCAAAGGCTAGCTGCAGGATTGGGATCTATGGCCTGGAGGAAATTTTACTAGTGAATGGGCCTGGGTGTATTGGGTTTGTCAGACATGTGTCCAGTTTCGCACCTACTGGAGCTGGACCAGTAGATTCTAGGGTTAATGATTTCTTGAATGAAATTGCTTACATGAAATGGTTCAGCTTGTTCATTGAAAAAGATCCTGAAGTCAAGATGTCGGGGTGAGGGAGACGGTGTCCGACTGCGGCATAGAGGAGCAACAGCGGATCGTACTGGAGGATCCTGGAGGTGGGGGACTATCAGTCGTGGGGCTTCAGTATAAATGAGAGCTGGGACACGAATGTCTGATACTCTAGATTCCATGCCACATTTCTGAGTGGATGGCTCCTACCGGTGAGGGATGCAAGGATGGGGGTTCGTCCAGTGACCCTAGTGATGGTCGGCATCATGTCTGCAAATCAATGGTTCACTCTGGGAGTCCCCATGTTGGCTCTCTTGTATTCCATTTTAGGATGAATCTCGAGAGGAGGGTCACCGAGAAGGATCTGTGGCCCCTTACAGATCTGTTATGGCTGGGTCACGGCCCATTGTGGCGGTTATACCTTCCCAAAAGCTGTTCATACTCCTGATAATGGCCTGCGACCTTCCTTGCTGAACATTTCTGGGGTCATGCTATTGACACTCAATGAAGAGGGAGTCTGGATCAGGATCAAAAATCATGCCAACTTCACTTTCATCCCATTCCCCACCCCGATAGGCCAGATGATAGATAAAGAGAAAGGCTCACTGGAGTAGAAGGAATACTTTCAGAGCATCATAGGTGGGGTGATCGTGGCCTAGATTGATGGGAAGATCTTTTGCGAGAAATACGTGCCGTCTAGGTTTCCAGGTAGTTCGAATGCCTTCAGCAGATACCGAAGAATGTGTACCTTGATGTTCAGGAAGAGATTCACCCATGTGTTCTTCACCAAATGTGGCTGATGTTCATAGACTATGGCTCTGGCGATGTCATTACCTTTCCCCCCACTGGAGTTTACGATGTCCTCTCAATAGAAGATATCGAACATTGGGATATAGCGGAACCCAAGGGCCTTTTGCTGAAGCTAGTCCGGAAAGTCAAGGTAGCCAGTGTAGAACCTTTGTGGCGAGAGAGAAAATAGGGTGTTTTTGAGGGGGTAAGGTTGGAAGCACATCAGGAAACCGGGCCCGCACATGCCAGGACATCAGTAGCAGGGACGTCGCATGGCACGGATGGGAACTCATCGCCTAGGTGGATAGGAGTTCATGTAGCGGCCATGGAACTCCAAGGGAAGTAGATAAGGTATCTGCTTCAACCCTCCAATGATGAAATATTCCTGACTTTATGGTCAGCCTAGATGACCCTATGATAGCCGATGAGTACTGATGCTCTTTGGAAAAAGATAGTGTGAGACAGAATCTAGCTGCCAATGGTTGGAATCATTCAGATTGTCGAAAGGGTGAACATTCATCATCGGCAAGCTTATCTGACGGCCATGGGCGTGTATGCATGACAACGAGGTAAGCGTGAGGAGACATATTTCTTGGTGAATGTTTTGCTCAGCTAGAAGCATGTTCCAAAAAAGATGTCTTCAGAGGATGATGACAACGACGATAAGCTGGAGGGAACTGTGACGGAAGAGGAGGAAGAAGGATAAGGTGAAGGAGGGGGTGAAGAAGAAGAGGATCCTGAAGGCGGAGGGTCTCTTGGGGAATCTCAAAAAGGGAGTCTCTAGGAGAGCGGCGAGATCATTAGCTCTGATGTGTATATAAAAAAGATTCTTGAGGTATGTCTCAGACCTTGTCTATCCTTTCCTCTCATCATATTTTGTAGCCCTCAGTTAGATCTCCTTATCTTGTTCAGGCGCATATGGGTGCCGACCAAGGGTCTCCATGAGAAGGGGAGGAGGTGTCGGTAGAACAAGGTGGGGAGTCGATGCCTATTATTGAGCTAACGAGCACTGAGGTATCCCCCTTAATGGCGGCTCCTGTAGCGGCTAGAACACCAGAGGCTAATGCTTTGGGCTCTTGTAAGTTCATTACTTCAACTCTAGTTAATCACC
The DNA here is from genome assembly GCA_963277665.1 of Viscum album. NCBI lineage: Eukaryota > Viridiplantae > Streptophyta > Magnoliopsida > Santalales > Viscaceae > Viscum > Viscum album. The sequence goes on from OY728166.1 coordinate 1,482,836,182, forward strand.
ACTAGAGACCGTAATTGATCAGGGGTGATCATTTTTTGTGCAGTGATCATGACACTGGAGGCTCATCAGGCTACCGAACCCAGGTTTTCCATGATTAATTCAACTAAAAATGTGTCGTCCCATTCAGGTAACCCATTTCAAACTAAGCCAACCCCATCACTTGGTGAGAAGAGAGCGGTGGACAACAGCAGTACTCATGTCGGGGCAGGCCCGGAAGTTAGAGAGGGAGCTACCGAGATTGAGGTGAGAGGGGATGGTCTCCCAGGCATTGAAGAGCACAACCCCATGGGAGGGGCATCGAAGAAGACCCTACTACTGGTCTGTGGGATGATTTCCCCGACTATCAGCCCGCAGACCCTGAGGATATTGATGATTCATATTCAGAGGTGGTCGAGGAGAGTTGAACGGCACGGCGCAAAGGGTGGAAGTGCATATAGAGCTTTCCCAGTCATCCCCATATAGAATGGATGAAAGATATTGGATCACTCCAATCCTGGTTCTTCTTTCTTTGTGCCGGAGGGGTGGATGCTTAGCACCTTCATTCGACAGTATGTGACTACATGGCCAAAAAACTGAATGAGGGCAGTCGATGCTCTGATGTTTCCCAGTGTCATAAAGAGTCAGGTAGTACCCAAGCATTCATCCAGGCAGAACAAGAGGCCCAACACCCTAACGAACAGGTGAAAGAAAAGAAGATATTCATTGAAAACTGTTCTGATCTTGTGGAGTAGTTGAGGTCCCAACTGGCAGATGCCCAAGAGAAACTAGTCGAGGCGGGTCACCGAATATCCACACTTCAAACTGAATAGGTTCAAACACAGGTTAGGGTCAGTGGAATGCTCTCTGCAGTTTCTGATGAAGAGATAGTCCTCCGGGGGCGGGAAGCAATCTTAGAGGCCACTAGGAAAATGGTAGCGGTGCTCGAATGGTCCATTCAAGAAGCTGACCCTTAAGGGCTCTGTTTTGGACGAACTCATAAACTCATTTCTCCTTAGGGATTCTTATTCTAGACTATATCTATGGATAAATTTATTTACTTTTCAGTTTTTTAACACATTCAACCACAATCCTGGAATAAATAGAAATCCATTCCTAATCCCACGTGACTGGAACCCAATGTGAGAAACAAGGGATGTTTGTACGATTACTTCACTTGATCTTGAGAGCGTCAACCAGGATTCGGGAATCCGGGGTTTGAATAACCGGACCTGATTTCCAAGAGGAAATGGGAGACACCTGACTATAGAATGAAGCTCTTAGAACAACCAAATTACTGTTTTCCCAGTGTGCTTTTTTGCACTAACGGGATAATGCCAAGGGCACTAGAATCAATCCGAATAGATGGGAATGGAAGGTGTGAATCATGATTCCCAGGATTCTGAACATCGTGGGGGTGGAGTTACAATGAAGAATAATTGTTGACCATATTTGAAACATAGTATCCTTATTGTGTTATCCTGTAATGCAGATATCAAATTAGGGCTGACCACTATCCATGTTCAAAACATGCGGCGTGAATCAAAATGACATCCATTAGCCTTCTGGAACATTGGCCCGGGAAAATAGGTGGTCCATAGGCCATGCATCCATACTATTATGGGGTTACATTAGACATGAAAGAGGAAGAGGGTCCAAATAAGGGACATTCAAAGTGTGGAATGTGGAGTGATGGTTTGTTCAAATAGAATCCAACACTCTTGTAATTACACCGTTGTGGAGGAAGCACATTGAAGGGGTGAGCCAGTATGATCATGGGTCATTCCTTCTTTTAGATAGGACCTCTCTAGTGAGGGAGTCATTTCTTCCAAACATCATTATGGGGAATCCTGAAATTTTTCAGGGCACAATTGTAGTTACATGGTTCCCTACGAGGGGTTTGGCCAAGGGGTTGAGAATGAGGAGGAATAGGGTTTATGATTCCTAGGGATGGACCCAGAGATATGATTCTTGGATGTCTCTATATATCCCATGAGGAAGGTAATCAAGACATACGTAGTTCTGGAGTATGTCGTGCAGTTTAACGTCTTTCGGCAAGGACGGAGAGTGGTCTTAGTTTACGGTCATAGAGGTCACACCATGGAGTAGCAGGACTATCCCATGTAAATGTGGACCTTAACCCAATCCCTAAGCCTACATGAGTTGAACTAGGTGTAGGAAACAAGGGAAGATAAAGTATTCACAATACATGAAATACATGAAAAGGGGGAATCGGTGAAGCCCTGAATGATCGCCTTATCGCAGCTTTTTTCCTCCAAATGTGCAGATGTGCACTGAGGAATAATACTAAGAGTTTCAAAGTACTACTTGGGTATGATGAGGTGGAGAAGGATGTGAATCATATAACCAACATTTTGGGATTAATGGGGTTGGCTTGACGATGGAGGATGATTGTTGACCATGTTCGAAACACAGAATCCATATCGTGTTAGCCTGAAATAGGGACAATCAAATGAGTGTCAGTCACTGACCATATTCGCAATGTGAGACTTGTATCAATTTTTTGTCTGAAACCCTCTAGGATGTTGGCCCATGACAGTAGGACATCCCATAGGCCTAGAATCCATGCCATTTGGGGGTCCCTTCGGGTGTGTAAGAATATGGAAGCCTAAATTAAGGGGAACACGAAGCCTGAAAAATGGGTGAAAGCATGTCCACATAAAATCCGACACTCCAAATGCTGAACCAGAGTACTCTTAGATGGGTTCATGAATCACTGAACAGGGTCTAGGAGGGTGCTCAAAATGAGAGTGACCAATTTGAAGGGATGAGTATAGAATAAGGGGATAGAGACCTCTCAAGAGGGAGAGGTATGTGGCGTGGTCGTTACAACCCGATGTGAATAAGGACTTGTTTCTTCTCCACAACATATACTCCCCTCCCCAAGAAAGGGTATGCCAAGGGGCAAGGTGAAAGGTAGATTTCTAAGATATGGGGCTTGACCCGAAGTCTAGACATTCAAGAAGTCCAACATATCCCATGAGGATGGGAATCAAGACGCACATAGTTCTTGAAAGGAGTAATGTGCAGTTTATCGTCATACAGTATGGGAACAAATGGGTAAGATACCACACATACAGGAGGCATAAGGCATAGAGAATAACCCGACGTGAATGAGAACATAATCCCATACCACACCGTACAATCCCATAAGAACATGGGTCGGGGCCCGAGTAGGCCAAGGGGCTGGAAAAGAATGAGGGCCTGAGGATGGGCCTCCGTCGGAAAGGCCCGACCAGTTTTCAGTTTGTCATCCTGCATTGAGGATGAGTATGGATAAGATATCTCATCTTGGGATGTGTATTACACTGTGAGTAACCCGACGTGAATGAGGACATAATCACAAACCACACCGTACAATCCCATAAGAGAGAACCTGGGCCAGGGGCCCGAAACTGGGCACGCGAAGCATGACCGGGCCTGTGATAACAGTATGGATGATAAATGAAGGGAAGGATTCCTTAAGAGGATATGTGTGTCATAGAGAAATAGCCCGTCATGAATGAGGATATAAGTCTGCTCCACACCACACTACCCTAAATGAGAACTTGGGCCAGAGGCCATAAAGGGTCAAGGGGCCGGAAAAGGCCAAGGGGCCTGAGGTCGGGCGTCTCGACCAATGGTAGCCATATGACCTCTTGTGAGATTACCACCTCATCACAGATCCTAATCCTACGTGAGCAGTGCTCGGTGTGGGAAAAAAGGAGCCGAATTCGGCTCCCCCTACCATACAGGGTTCTAGTATCTTGCATCGCCTGAGGGGAGTTCGTCGCTTGGATATACAATGGGGCAGAATGAACCACTTCACTCGATGTTTGGGACATGTTGTGGTGGCCCTAACGACAAAAAATAGCTATTGACCATGTTCAAAACACAAAATCCTTATAGTGACCTGGAATGGGAACAACAAATGAGCATCGACTGCTGACCATATTCGCAATGCGGGACTTGTATCAATTTTTTGCTCAGCATCCTCGAGGTCATAGGCCCAAAGTGGTAGGAGAGCCCTTAGACCTAGAATTCTTGCCATTCAGGGGCCCTTTTGGATGGGAATGATTATGGAGTCCCAATTAATGGAGTGGGTAAATCATGGATGTACCCATACATTTTAATGACAAGCAGTGTGGTGAAAGAGGCAGAATCCTCTGAGGAGTGGGACATACGGTGGAATCAAGATGAGCTCGACGTGTATTGAGGAAAAAACTTACACCACACCATATGTCTTGACCCGAGGGGAGATTCTGGCATTTGGGCCAGGCCAACATAAAAAAATGTCCGAGTATTCCTACATATCCCATAAGGATGGTAATCAAGCCATACATAGTTCATGAAGGCCATGTAGTTTAACGTCATGCAGTGCAAACGTGGGAAGATAGAAGAACGGAGAGCGGGCACATGGTGTGACCGTTATAATCCTAGCATGACTGGGGCTAAGGAAGCCTACACCATATCATGCAAGTATCCTCCGAGAGAACTATACCCATGGGGGATTTTCAAAGAGAAGAGTCTATGGCTGATCTCAAGACAAAATGCTTGAGCATTCCTATGTATCCCATGCGGATGGTAATCAAGCCACACATAGTTCTATGGGCACAGTTTAACATCTTGCAGGTGGATCCACAGTTTAAAGTCATGTAGTACTGAACAGTTTAAGGTCATGATGGACTAGTTGTCTCAGGTAAAGTATTTCTTAAGAAACTTGGCATTGGTGAGAGGAGTTATATGCTCCAGATCCATGGTCACCAGGTAGTATGCTTCATTGGGGTAAACCCTGTGAATTATGTAATGTCCTTCCAATTTGGGCTCCAACATGGGTGGTTTCCAGTCAGGGATCTTTGGTGTCTGGAGGGCCATTACCAAGTCACCTTGCAAGAAAGAGCGGAGGCAAACCTTTTTGTTGGAGGCTCTAGCTATCTTATTCTGATGCCTTTCCAAATTGTGCAGGGCATTAAGACTATTCCCATTAAGAGCATCCAATTCAGCCAGATGAATTTTATCTAACTTAGCAGGTGCGTTCTAGTCATAGATTTTTGTATGTAACGAAGGCAGCTAGATCTTGATGGGCAGGACGACCTCAGCTCCATACACCATGGAATACGAGGTAACCTAGGTAGAATTAAGAGTCTTCGTATGATAAGCCCAGAGGGCGTTGGGGAGCTTGTCTGACCAACTCTTCTTATTCTGACCAACAACTTTATTCAAAATTTTATATAGGGTTTTGTTTAATGCCTCAATATTTCCATTTTCTTGTGCGTGATAGTGGGAGGTATGGTTCGAACGGATGTTGTACTTTGCGTACAATTCCTTCAGCTCGGCTTCTCGGAAGGTATTTCCATTATCAGTGAGGATGGTGTGAGGGAATCCAAACTAGTATATGATATTTGTGCTCACGTATTCAATGATAGAATGGCCCTTGACCTCCTTGAGTGGAACTACATTTTCACACTTAGAAAAGAAATTTGCGATGGTCCGGATGAACCTACACTAGCGAACTGTCTTCAGTGGATATGGTCCCACGACATCGAGTCCCCACACCACAAACAGAAAAGAGTACTAGTTGGAGTGGAAAGGTTCTGGTAGCTGATACATGAATTTAGCATGAATTTGGTACACATGAAATCTCTTGGTGAACTCGGTGCAATCATGGATCATGGAGAGTGAGAAGTACCCCAGTCTTCAGATCTGATGGGACAACTTCGGCCTAGTCTGCTGAGCCCCATAGGAACCGGTGTGAACATCCTGCATGACCTGATAAATCTCAACTCCTTGGATGCAAAATAGGAGAAAACCATGGAACCTGTGCTTGTAGAGGATCTGCTCAAGACTGGGATCACTCTAGAGGGTAAACTGCAGTGCGCAGCATCAGATTCTCTCACGCTCGGCCCGATCTGCCGGGAGGTAACAATTTTGGAGATACTCTACAAAGGGGGATCTCTAGTCAGGGGTCGATTCAACCACTGCATTTGAGGAACCTGGGGGTCCCGACATGGAGGATCCGGTGGTAAGATGTCTTACTCGTAGTTTGTTGTCATCATCTGGGGTGATGGGAGCAATGAATCTTCGATGTGCCACGTGTATAATCAGATCATCCTACATGGGTTCTGCAAGTGATGAAGCTAGGATAGCTTGGGAATCAGATCGACCATTCTGAGATATAGGGACATGAGTAACTTCCATCCAAGATGGAAACTGGGCCATTAGATGGAGGGTGCGCTCCAAAAATGTTATGAGATCTGGCTTTCGGGTGATGTAGTCACCGTTGATCTGCTTGATGACTAGTTCAAAATCCCCTTTCACATGAAAATGAGGCACATCGATCTCAAGGGCCAGATCGAGGCCAATGATAAGAGCCTAATACTATGCTTCATTGTTAATGAAGCCTTCCGACAAAAAGAATGAATACATCAGAATGGAATGTTCCGGGGTAATAAAGACAATACCCAGGCCAACTCTGTTGATTCTAGGATCATTAAACCTCATGTCGGTGGTGCTCTAGGAGGCACCATCAAAGAGCATCTCCCATCATGGGATGACATGATCTACTAATAGTATTGCCTCATCGTGAAAATCAAGTTCCAGGGACTGGTTTGTAGGCGTTGGATGGGAAACCAGAAAATCTACCAATGCTTGTCCCTTGGTAGCCTTCTGAGGCACGAACCTGATGCCGAACTGATGGAGGATTACTGCCCACCGTGCTGGATGACCATTCAACATGGGGCGGTTCAGAATGTACTTCAGTAGGTCTACCCGAGACACCAGTTGTACCTCATTGTATTGTAGGTAATTCCACAACTTCTGCACCACAAATACGAGTTCAAGGCAGCTTCTTTTGATGAGGGAGTATCTGGTCTCCGTATCGATTAACATACTACTGAGATAGTAGAGGCTGTTTTTTGTCCCCTAATTATTCTCATGGGAGAGAAGGGTGGCAAGAGACCATTCCATGGAAGTCACGTACATGATCAACAGTTTTCCAGAGATGTGTGGCATCAAGACAGGAGGCTGGAGAAGATACTGCTTGATTTCCTCGAACGCGGTCTCGCACTCTTTGTCTCATTTATTGGCGGAGCCTTTCTTCATGATCTAGGAAATGGGCTTACACTTTCCATCCAGATTCACAATGAATCAGCGTATGTAGGCTTAGTGGCCTTGGAATCCTCGAAGCTCCCTAATATTGCTTGGGGGAGGCATCTGGCTGATGGACTTGATCTTCTCTGGGTTGATCTTGATGCCCTGGTACCTGACAACAAAGCCAACTAATTTCTTAGAGGTGACCCCAAAGGCACACTTCAATGGGTTCATCTTCAGGTAGTGGGAACGGAGGAAACCAAACACTTTCTCAAGGTCATTGAGATGGTCTTAGAACTGGAATGATTTGACCACCAGATCGTCCACATGGAACTCCACCAATGTCCCAAGGATTGGCTTGAATATTTGGTGCATGGCCCACTAATAGGTGGCACCTACATTCTTCAGATCGAAGGGCTTAACCTGGTAATAGAATGTACCTTGGGGCATCCTGAATCCTGTGGAATCTTTATCCTCGGGGGCCAGCCAGATGTGATTATATCCAGTGTACCCGTCCATGAAGGAGAGGGCCTGAAACCCAACTGAAGCATCAATCACCAATTCCATCACAGGAATGGGAAAATCATCCTTCAGACAGTGACTTTTGTTATCTTGGAAGTCGATGCAGACTCTGATCTCTCTATTCTTCTTCCTAACTGGCACAACATTGGCTAATCACTTGGGGGTACTGGACCTCCTTGATGAAGTCGTCTCTGATGAGCTTGTCAACATCAGCCTCAACCATGTCACCGTGAGAAGGGTGCATTCTTCAAGGGGGCTACTTGAACCCACGATTATTTGAAGGAATACTGAGGCGGTGGATGGCTACCATAAGATCTATTCCTGACATATGGTCATAGCTCCAGGAGAATACATCACGATGCGGCTTTAAGGAATCTATATACCGATGTTTCTCCTTGAGGTACATGGTGGAACTGATCAATTTGGGTCTCAGATCTTCCTTTATACCAAGGTTCACCAATACTAGTTCATCGACTGTGGAGGAGACACCTTCTTCAAAGGTGGGGTAGCATCATACAAATCCTCTTTATCAATTGCAGAGGGATCCCTAGTAGGAGGAACTTCCTCTGGGTCGGTAGATCCTAACGAGGGACTGGTACCAACCTAAATAACAGTGGACAACAAATCAGAAGATTCACGCACCGCTAAGACCATAATGATGAAGGTAGCCAATCTGATCCCATCTGGTCTTTAGCCCAAGGGGCCATGCTTGACGATATTAAAGAAATAGTGGTTCATTGTCCTGAGCCAGTTAATCCCAGCCCAGTGAAACAGACAGGTATGACGTACTTCCATTTCCATGGGGTGGACATCTTGATATCGTATAGGGGTATGAGGTTCTAGGCTCACCTAATCTTGATTTTTGTAGGAGTACGAGGGGATTCATGACGTCGCTTGGACTTAGGAATATGCTTCCCTCTTGTACTAGAGAAAACAAAACATTTCCCCATGTCGGGGTTTGTGGCCTCCAACCATTGGATCGTGAAGACGTAGGCATCATCCAGACCTGCCTAGGGGTCAGTTGCAACTGTGACAGGCTCAACCTCACTTTCCTGAATCTTTTTCTCCTTTCTCTTGTAACAGTCGGCATCCAGGTAGCGGGCTTCAAAAGAGGTGAATGGAGATGCATCACATCGGAGTAAGCCTACTCGACCATTAAGGGAGTACTTGAGGCACTGCTGATATGATGAGGGGACCACCGCATGAAGGTGGAGCCTTGGTCTTCCCATCAATTCATTGCATGCGGTGTACTTGGAGACAACGATAAACTCGGTGCTTGTAACTAAGCCGCCAAAATGGGTCTTCATGCAGATCTTACTGATTGGTGTCTACTCTATCATGTCTTATACTTGGATCCATAAGTCGGAGGGAGTCATGTCATCTTTAGATAACCCCAGGTTCTGTAGTGTCCGCGTCAGGATAAGTTTAATCTCGGAGCCAGTGTCAACAGGACAGTGGAAAAACTCCACACTATTAAATTGTCCAGTGATGTACAGTGGGTGGATGTTTCCTTGTATGGGAGAGCCTTCATCTTATCTAGAGAATTAAATGATGTCTTGGAATTCATCATTCTTGACTGCTTCAGTATGAAATTCTTCTGCAGATGCTACCTCCGTCTCAAACTGGAGGGGGATTCTTAAAGCCTCAGTGAGGGCCTCACGTATATCTGGCGACAAGAGAAGGGATTCAAGGTAGGAAATCCTTTATGGGATGCCTAATAGGTGATTGAGAACATTGTATTTCTGCTTTAGGCATGAATTTCTTCTTGCAGAAAGCCACTCTATGATAGGTGGCATGGCGGGCCCTACTGGCCAGACCGACAACTGACTGGTGCTGGGTATATTCTGATGCTCACTAGTTGAATCCTAGAGAGTAGTTTCCGGATGAGGACCAGATGACTGAGATTGGCCTGTAATAGGTAAATACTGGTCGTAGCATGGTTGAGGTAGCTCTGCAGGATCTAGTAGTAAAAATGGTAGCGGAGGCGGGCCAAATGACACGAGATGAAGAGGTTGCGGGTGCTAAGCTCTGCACTGGGCCTACTGTCTGGTCTCAGTGGCATGCACAGACTGCCTGGAGGTGCTAACTGATGTGCCTTGATGACCCATGTGGCCATGACTCTGCTGACGTTGGCATCGGCTGGGGACGTTGGGGTGGTTCGCCTGGCAATCCCTATCGTCGGGAGTCATATAGGGATTTACCAACTCCATGGTATTAACTGAAGCATAACCTTGGCTATAACATGAATATTCATCCACTACTGGGAAGATTCTGGCTGGAATCCCCATCTCGAGGGGCATAGAATCGCCAAGATTTCGGGATGATGAGGGAATTGGCGGGGCGTGTTTCTTTTTCTTGTGCCACTGATGCTTGCTCTTCTGGGAAGAGGCCGGCTGAGATGATGATGCAAAATTGGTGGTCGCAGCTTCCAAAGGATATGACTAATTCAATCATGTCCGGATGATACCATGGGCATGAGAAACCATTCTACAAGCTATCCAGTCATCATACTTCTGGGACCCGGAGTTAGAAACCAGCTGCCACTCACCTTCACTGTCGCTACTGCTGTCTGGACTTATAAAGACACCCGCCACTTGTGTTAGGGCCAGGCCCATCTCGACTATGTTGTTATTGAACTTCCCTTGATGATAGTCTTTGAACACATAGCACTGCTTGAGGGTGTTCTCCAAGATCCAATGATAGGGGTAGTAGTTGGGGAGATCAGTGAGGTTCGCCTCCTCTAGCCTTCTTCACTCAGAAAAATACACGATCCCTTATTCCAAGGAACTTCTGAAATATCTGGGAACCTGATTCTCATTGAATGAGTAGGTATGATTTCTTCTATCTAGAAAGGGGGCACTTGGAGCCTATCCCTGACGAGGAGCTGGAAGGGCCTTTCAAGGAGGCGGAACTTGGTTATCCCACCAGGGCAGTGGCGACACATTCCGCAGGGGCACCATCCAATTCTGAGGTAGACTCTTCTGAGCCGGAGGCTAGGCTTAAGGTGGAGGGCCTCTGCGCGGCTGTGTGGATGGTGCTAATGGTAGCAATTCTTGTTGCTGGAGGATTCTATTTGGGCCAAAATGGCGGGCTCATCTCTCGCATCCCTCCTTACTGGAATTACAAGGGGCAATGGACATGCCTGGCTGGCCTATTGCAGGGCTTCCTCTAGGCACTGGGCCTTATCGGAGAAGTCTCAGAATCCTCCAGGGTAGTTCTGGGTGGTCATAGAAGGAACCATTTCTGTCTTGATGTTCCATACATAGATTTTCAGTAATTTATCCTAAGTTAGTGGCATGTCAAAGAAGTATGTGAGCCCCTTCCACCGGGCGATAAAGTTTGTGAATCGGTCATCAGGCCTTTGTTTGCACTTGAATTGGTCTGCGACGCTCATTTTCCAGGTGGTAGAGTTGAACTGGTAGAGGAATTTCCTGTGAAGATCCTCCTAGACGGTTACGGATCCGACGAGGAGCTGGCTGTACCAGATGAATGTCACCCCTCCAATGTCAGAACAAAATAGCAGAGGTTGGCAGCCTCCTGCTATACTGGAGTGCCTAACATGGGCCCAGATGTTTAGTTGAAGTGGGACAGGTTCTATAGTGGATCCCCCGTCCCATTAAAAAGGGATATGGTGGGATTCCCGAAACTCAGAGGTGCTGGAATATCATCCACCCATGTCGGGTATGGCTTTCCATCTGGTGAGATTTCCACCTGTCGCGTTTCCAATGCCTCAAGGTGGGATATGAGCGCCGCTATAGGATCATCTGGGTGGGGGTCCTTGTCTTGACGGGGATCTCTAACCATGAGTGCATTGTCGGGTTCTTCAACATTGTAGACCGGCTCAGCGGCTTGTGGCGCGGCTGGTGGAGCGACCCTTGGGTCGGCTGAGAGAGCCTGAGTTGGATTCCTAGGATTGTTGCACCATTAAGGAGGGTTTTGGAGAGACATATCACGCCCTATTTTCATGATATCAAGATTCATCCATGTCCGTAGGAGTGGCATGATCATGGTTGCTCGGTGGTAGCTCATTGAGGGGTAGTTGTTCCTACCCCTGTTGCCCTGACCTATGATCGACATAGTCGGGTCATCGCTCTACAGCACATTCATCCAAAAGTTCTTCGACCAACTTCTTCTACTCACCAATTTACTAGTTCAATTTGGCCTTCTCGGGGTACTCCTCCATCTTCTTCCATGAAGTGGACGGGTTGGACTGCTTGACATCTCTGACGTTCTCTTTGACCTTACCAAAATTATTTCCGAGTACCAATGCCTCAGTTGGAATAGGGAGACCAAGTAGTTTCCTCTGCTGATGAGTAATCCTCCCCGATGGGTACAACAGTGGTGGAACATCCTCAGGGGGTAAATATCCATCTAGAAGCCCCATCTCATCCTCCTCGTCCACTATGTCAGCCATGTTGACAGTGACCCTTCATGGGGGCATGTCCTCAATATCGCATAGCGAGTCAGGCTGCCGCCAAATAGGACTGAAGAGGAGGGAAGAATACTACCCCCAGCCATGGACTTTCATGTGGGGGTAGCCTCCCTGATAATATTTCGAAGTACCTTGATACTCTGAACGCATCGCTACTGGAGGTCCACATGATGACCTGGTGATTCGGGGTGCTGGGCCACAGGGAGTGCAGCGAGATCGACTAGATGGCACTGCTTTCTTATGTCTTCAAAATGCACTTGGATTTTAGTGTAAACCACTAAATAATGAAGAAGACTAAAATGTCTCACCCTGAGGGTGTCACGGAAACACTCAACTTCCTATAGGGTGAGGGATTCCGGTTTGCAGAAATTATGTGCTGCCATGAGCCAGAACTTATCGGGGAAGTGGTCTTCTATGAGAATGTTCCAAAATCTCTTCAGCTCGAATTTTGGGTTTGGCCCTTGATTTCCCCACTCGTCAACTGGGGTTGGCTAAGGAACTGGAAGTAGTACTTAGGAAGACCGCTGGGACGGTAGGCTAGCTGGTGGAGAGTACGGCGAGCGGGCTGACTGGCCGCCGATTCTCAGGATGTCCTCTAAAGAGTGTAGCGACCTAGACACTACATCGTGATAGGATGAGCAGATGGCCGCCGTTCGTGGCTCAGGGGCTAGGGTTACTGGTGATAGGCCGCGTTTCTGTTCGCCTGCCATTGGTCCCCATAATAGCTCTCTGTGATCTTATGTGGAGGTAGAGAGCGCTTCCGATGATGATGGTGGTGATTACACGACCACAACCTGCAGGGTCACCAGGATTTCATCCTCCTAGATATACCTATGGAGGGAGGTGAGTATCATATGAATCTCACATTCTAGGAGCACCAGGCTGAGTCGTACTCGGATGAGCGAGGGGAGGGTTCCTGAGCTGAGTCGTACTCGGATTCAGAGTATGAGAAGAGTACCAGTTTGATCTCCATCCAGACCTTCCTAGGATTCTTCTTTTGGCGAAGGTGGCCCTCCTTCCTTACCTTGGGTGGATCCTCAAGATAGGGATGGTTTCTGACATGAGGTCCTTCGGCCGCACTAGTGTTGGGGCGGAGAGGGTTTCCGCCCGAGAAAGCCGGGGTGCGAGGAGCACTGGGACCAATGTCGAAGGGGACATGGGGAGGACCTCTATGGATAGCGCTAGAGCAGGGAAAACCTCCAGCGGAACTGGCAGGAATGTGGGGAGGACCTCCACGCTTTGTTTTCTGGGCGATCTCATATGAGGAGGGACTTTTCACTGGTCTATCTACACACAGGTAGGGACTCCGTGCTGAGTGCGGCTGGAGAGAGGCTTCCCTTCACCAGCTCCTGAGAGGATGCAAGGATGATCCCCACATTGGATAGAGGCCGGACGGGCAATGTCCCTACACCGGCGGTCGGGAGCAGGAGGAACGACTCTATATCCAGTGTAATTGGCACGGGAGAGGCTTCTGTGCTGAGTATCACTGCCACGGGGTAGACCTTCATTCAGATTGGGGGTAGCATAGGGCAGACCTCCAAGGAGGGTCTCAAAGTGATGAAGGCCTATGTTTTCTGTGGTAGTGGTATGGGGAGGACCTTCATACTAGGTGGCATCACTGTGGGTTAGTTTTTGGTAGCCAAAACTCATGCCAGGGCCAAGAGAGTCAACCCAGCCTGTTCATGGGGTGGTTGGGGCCTCAATCCTAGATGGGCGTATAAGTTTCCCTACTCAGTGTATGTATTGAAATGACAGTGTGCATCAACAGTGGTTCGGGCCACAGTAGCTGCCGACATTGACTCCGCTTGGCGGGTGTCCTCCTCAGCATACGCCTGACGCTGGCGTCATGTCGGGCGTACCAGGGCTGGTGTCACAGGTACGTAGCTTACATTCTCCTCCTCCAGCAAGACCGGGCGGCGGCGCTGATGCGGTCAGGTGGGAACCCTTGTTGGGAGCCCCTGGAATGGGACTCTGATCGGGCTGGTCCGGACATCACCTACCTCGTCAGCATAAGGCAGAGAGTCGTCAAAGCACACTGGGGACAGGCTCCCAAAGTGGTTGTATGTCAGGGTGGGGAGCAATGGATCCAGGTTCATCCCTCGAGGGCGGCATTAGTGACGAGGCGCAGACGCCTCTAGGTCCAGGTGGGCCATACCCCGCGTAGGGATGATTCCATCCTCCTCATAAAAACGCACGAGTTAATTAATTACCTTTCATTGGATAACTTCCAATGGGGAGATGGGACGTGGACACCCCATAGTCGTAGATGCAGAGGCTTTCGCAGAAGAGGTGAAGCCATGCGGAGCGGCTGTGTTGGCGCTTCCCCTGCCCCTGCGTAGACGGGCATGCAGTGATCGCGTCCCTGAGGCCGCAACCTGATTTTTGAAAAGCAGCAAGATGAACTCATCATTGCTGCAAGAAAAAGGAATCAACGACCAATGCCCCAGCACCATCCCGTTTTCCATGATCGGTAAGATGGATCCACACTAACAGCATCACAGAACGGGATGTCCAACATTCTACTGCCCCAACTTTTCGTGAGTTTCACGCCAGACCCACTATTTGTTTGATGGGACCCGGCACCGAATAAATGGATCTGGTGACACATCAATCCATTGATTTCTCAAGTTCTACTAATCACCAAATTGAGGAGAATAAAATCACTACATGTTCACCATTTCTATTTCTGATGATTTCGTTGGGGTGTGCATGTCTGTCTGGCTTGGGGATGAGGGGTGTGGTTTTTCTTCATGCATTCCCGCTTTACAAAGGAAGGTGGCATCCGCTTCTTATTCTGGGATGTCTGCTCCTTGATCGAAATGAGATGATGGGATGTCGTTTCTTCCTTCTGTGGATTACTCCTTAGAACTCGTCACATAGTCTGGGACTACAGCATATACTTATGACGTTGTTCATGGAACTCTTCCTCGCGCCATATCTTCATGGATACTAGTAAATTACACGGCTTCTGTCAGGACATTCCAAGGGGTACGGCCAGGGCAGCAACCATCGGTTAGGAGAGTAGTCACGTTGGGAATCACTGGCGTGTCTAGATGCTGGGGAATTGGCGTGTCTGTCTTCTGTCCCTTATTATAGGGCTTCTTGAGAGTGCATAATCCCGAGGCATCCCACATCGAACGTAGGGAATCATATGCCATGGACATGTGTCTGATGATTTCCTTAGCTTCCCATGTTTAACATAGGGTATGCCGCATGTTCAAATTCCAGTGGAGACGGATCAGGTTGATCATAACACTGACTAGAGCGGATCAGAATGAGGAACCCCCTGGGGGGAACACCGATATTAAGGATAACATGTGGGTGGCTTCCTGAATGCTGTTAAATGGAATGGGGAATGGGGTGGCATGATCCCACCGGGATGTGGCAGCCTGGGTAAGGATCAGGATGGATGATGTAAGGTTCTGTGAAGGGGATGGTGAATGGTATGGCACTGTTATGAGGATAACAATGGTTTTGGGCTTGATCCTTGAAGTGTCTTCCTATGTATCCCTGTGGTAGGGAATCAAAGTCCATGTAGTTCATCTGATGATGGCTTACTGCTGATTTGGGTTCAATGGCTTTCCGCTGGATGGGGTCACAATGGCCTACTGCTGGATAAGGGCACAATGGCTTACCACTGGATAGGGTGACTACAACTTACCGTAGGATGAGGTCAAAATAGATTACCGCTTACTGAGGCCCATAGTTTAACGTCATGCAGGACGAGGGAGGACCGATGTGAAGGGGGTCAGAACTGCTGGGTTTCAGGATTGAACCTCATGGAGGCTTCCTACGTACCCTCCCCTCTGCAAATGATCAAATACCTCATAGTTCATGATGGGGCATGGTTCATACACTCTAGGTTACCCAAGGTGTTGGTGAACCGATGTGACGGAGGTCGGAACGACCGGGTGTTGGGATTGAACCTCAGAGAGGCTTCCTACGTACCTTTCCTTAGAAAGGATCAAACACCTCGTAGTTCATGTATGGGAACTGACGTGAAGGTGGACCTGTGGTCCAATAGTTGTTGGGATTGATCCTCGTGGAGGCTTCCTACATACCCTGCCTTAGCAAGGATCAAAGACCACATAGTTCAGGTTATGGGGGCTTGGTTCACCGATGCGAAGATGGTCAAGACCAATAGATGGTGGTGGTCTTGAACTTGAGGGATTATTCGTACATACCCTGCCTTGGAAAAGATAAAACTCCTCATAGTTCAGATGGTGTGGGGATTATACTCTAGGATTCCCAAGGTGTTGGTGAACCGATGTAAAGAAGGTCGGAATGACCAGGTGTTGGGCTTGAACCTCAGGGAGGATTCCTACGTACCATGCCTTGGTAAGGATCAAATTATTCATAGTTCATGGTTTTGGTTAACTGACGTGAATGGGTTCAGAATGACCAGGTTTTGGTGGGATTGAACCTTAGAGAGGCTTCCTACGTACCCTGCCTTGGAAAGGATCAAAGACCTCATAGTTCATGTATGGGGAATGGGGCTTACAATCTAGGATGCCTAGGAAAACTTTTGGGCTTGATTCTCAAAGAGGCTTCCTACGTACCATGCCTTGGCAAATATCAAAGACCACATAGTTCAGGTGGGTGGGAACCGACATGAAGGTGGACCTGTGGTCCAATGGTTGTTGGGATTGAACCTTGTGGAGGCTTCCTACGTACCCTTCTTTAGCAAGGATCAAAGACCACGTAGTTCAGGTTATGGGGGCTTGGTTCACCGATGCGAAGATGGTCAATACCAATGTATGGTGGTGGGATTGAACATCAGGGAGGCTCCCTACGTACCCTACATTGGTAAAGATCAACTTCCAAATAGTTCAGATGATGTGGAAATCCAACTTGAAGGGGGTCAGAATGACCGAGTGTTGGGCTTGAACATCGTGGAGGCTTCCTACATACCTTACCTTGGCAAGGATCAAAGTCCACGTAGTATGAAATGGTGTGAGGCTTACACTCTAGGCTTCCCAAGGTTTGGGTGAATCGACGTGAAGGAGGTCGGAACGACCGAGTGTTGGGCTTGAACCACAGGGAGGCTTCCTACGTACCCTGCCTTGGAAAGGATCAAAGTCCTCATAGTTCATGGTTTTGGTGAAATAATGTGAATGGGGTCCGAACGACTGGGTGTTGGTGGGCTTGAACCTCAGGGAGGCTTCCTACATACCCTGCCTTGGCAAGGATCAAAGACCACATAGTTCATGGTTTTTGTGAACCGACGTGGAAGTGGTTGGAACGAATGGGTGTTGGTGGGCTTGAACCTTAGGGAGGATTCCTATGTACCATGCCTTGGCAAGGATCAAAGACCTCGTAGTTCATGTATGGGGCATGGGGCTTACACTCTAGGCTTCCTAGGATGGATGTCATGGTCGATGCTTTCTCTAAGCCCATGTGAGTCATGCTCGGTGTTAGAAATAAGAGAGAGTAGAGACCTGACAATCACGTTGTGAAAGGTTTGTCTGTGGGAAGTGGAGTGGGGCTTACATGTGATCGCAACCCAAAGTGGAAACAGGTGCTTATGCATAGTTATCAGCTCGAAGAGGTTGGGACTTACTTCAGGAGGGATGCCCGATGGTGACAAAGCATAGCAGGAGAGGGATTTGAGACCGAAGAAAGGAGAAGCACCGTTCCCCATCACTCCCTTTGCTGGCCCTGGGGACCGAAGAAGAAAGGAGGAGTAGGGATTCTACATCTTACAAGAAAGCTAGGGGCTTACACCAAGATGTTTTCCCTTTCCCCACGGACAAACGCCACTCCCATAAGGAGGGTCTCATCCCCTATGGAGACCAATGGGCGTGGAGAATGTACAAGGTGGGGGTACCTTGCCTGCGAGACACGGGGTGAGGTTACAATTTAACGTCATGTGCTGAGGACGAAGTTGCTTGGCAGTTTAACGTCCTACAGCTCAGATGAGGTGGGTTTTCTCCGTACCCCTAGGACATACATAATCGGTACTCTCTACTCCTTGGTGTAGAGAGGGGACAAACAACGCCGTTACTAGGGGGTGTCATGGATAAAACCAATTGGGGGTCCACGTTAGCGTGGATATATGAAGAAGTAATATCCATTAGCATTTCTATGAGAAGAAGCATGAGGCGAAGCAACACAATGGATGATATCATTCAGGGGACTTTTAAGTTACTTCGCAGGAACCTAGGAGGTTGCATGGGAAATGATTATATGGTGAAGGAACTGTGGGCATGGGAGGCACCTGAAAATGATTCCTGGAAGAGGGACATCACGGTCACACAAGGTGGAAGGCTTGTGTGAAAAATGGACCATTTCATGAAAAAGGGGCATGGCCGGTGTGAAACATGGACTTCGCATGCGTAAAATTCCGAGTCGGCGCACAATTGAGCACTCGGCGTGAAAAAGAGTGGGCCGACATGCAAAATGAATTGCGCACCGAAGACTTGATTGCGTGAAATTGGAAGGAATTTCACGTCAGGGGAGGGGCTCAATTTTTCCTCGAAGAAGATCAAGCCCAAGGGGTCTCGTGCAAAGGCGGACCCCTGGGCGACCAGGCGTGAAATCTTTAGTACGTGAAATCCATCTTTTGCGTGCACGAGAAGTGAATTTCGCGTAGGGGAGACGGTTAAGATTTTTTGGGCTGAAGTTGATGGGGTGGCCTTATATTTATAGGCACTCATGATCATGGGTCCACGTCGAAAACACTTTGGCACAGAATATTGTGTTCCCCAATGTCGGTAGTGTGGAGGTCAACCGCGTGGAGCGGTGTCATGAAATAGTTCCATTCCCATGCGGAAAACTCACTTGAATCTAGAATTTTTTCATGCAGGTCATATTTTTTGAAGAAATATAGTATCATTTTCACGCCGCCCCTCCGGAACCCCCAGATCGGATCACCGATTACAAATATGGTTTCGCTTTGTTGCGCACAAACCTTCTTCAGCCCCTGAGTGCTTTTTGGCGTCTACAATTCAATTACCAATAAGAGGCATATCATCAAAGCATAAAAAAATCCACAATGTCCATGTCGAGTAAAACATTATTACATAAGAATGACCTAGGACGTGTAATTTAACATATGACATTCATAATGTCCTATTTAATGCAATCAAGTTTCATACCTTGAAGGGGTTGATCCATGATATAGAATACCAAGGTATACACATCGATTCCATGGAGAATCTCAATGGAAACTAAGTAATGGATTGGGTAGAGTATAAGGATCATGTCCACAGAGCATGTCCAACATGAGTCCTTGAAATCTGGATCCATGGGGATTAAAGCCCCTCAAATTCCTATGGAATTAGGATCCAAGGATTAGACATGTTCTTGGAATCCACTATTATAATCAATTCATCCGTCATTTTCCTTCACAACCAATGAGTTCTTCCAACCAATTAATAATTTGATATATAAATCTTCTATGAATTTTAATCATATGAAATCACATGAAAATGGGGAAATTATATACTCCTATCAATTAAATTAAATTAATTCCATTAATTTACACATTAAAATATATATAATGGTGATCAAAACCTTAAAAATTCATTAAATATTCCTTAAGGATTCCACTAAAATTAGCTAGCTCGCATGCACCCAATATGGTGGTACAACATGGGGTAGATTCAAGGGCATGCCTCACTGGTTGTCTAAGTTAAGGTAAAAGACCTCTAACAATTACCTTGGATCTCAATGAGAAACCTAACAAGTTCTAGACAATTCATTTGATCCATTCAATTAATTTTAGGGGATTTATCAGAAATTATTGTGTGCAGCACAACAATAAATGGGCATATAAAACAAAAAACATTAAAGAAGTATTATATAACATGTGCCAAAGGTCTGTGGTAGAATACTAATCTAGTATAAACCTTTGATTTAGTCAAGATTAGGAGAAAAAAATAACTAGAAAAAAACCATAAATAGGAAAAAGTGTCATGCACCCAAATAACTCCATCGATATGAAGAAAAATTAAGAATAGCCAAAGAGGAATTTATAACTTACTAACATAGATCCAAGGAGACCAATGATGTTCAAATAGAACATTGGATTGTAATGATATCAAACATCCATGCATGATCCCATGGAGGATCTCTCAAAGCAGAGGTTTGGATGTGTAATAGAGGAAGTAAATAAGAAAATGGTTTAATCATATAATCCCTTAATGAAAAAATGGGTGTTTTCAACATTATAATTGGTTCAAATGGTTTGGTCGCACGGTAGGAAAAACCTTGTGCCAACCATGAACCCCTCACTTCCTCTCAAGGGAACATGCTTGTTTCATGCATTCAAGTTGGAAAAACCTGAAAAAACCATGACATAAGACACTTTCTCTTTTCTTCCCTTACATAGTAATGGCACACGGTTTGAAACAAATGTGTGATGAATATGTTTTTATCCTCAAATAAAAAGTATATGTGGCTACGCACGAACGTGTTCCCCAGGTACACAATTAGGGTGAAATATGCACCCCCTTATAGCATGTAAAATTCCCTACATATTTTCCTCAAACCATATGGCCTATGTCGCATATATCTATTAACTGTGCGGTACAAAAACCTATTCCTAAAACCAAGACTTCAGGCTATGAACTACCCCCATAGACCCCCAAAACTATGGGGACCTCCTCAGGAATTCACATTAGGTCAAACCCAATAATTCAAGATGAAAAAAAAAGATTCATACCTTATAGGAACACTTGGTATCTTACGATCTTCGCCCATAAAGAAATTTGTCTTAGAATTCCCCTTCCATGGGTGGTCAAAAATCTTCTGAGTATAACTCCATCAATATATCACCTATGTTGACCTCTCACTCCCAAGCCTCATTCTGTAAAAGTCCTTTCTACTATTTTACCTATACTAGAGGAACTTACCACCTCAGAGAACCTTAGTTCTCTTGTCAATGATTTGAAAAGGATACTCCTAAAAGGGTACATATGCCTATAGCTCAACCTCATCTAGTTGTAGAGTATTATACCTGTCTGTGTAATAATGGTGTAGATGATATACCTAGAATATGAAGTTCATGGCTCAGTATTACTAAAGTAACTGTAACCAATAAGCTACCAGCCCAAATCTTTTCCTAATATTGAACGACCAGACATGTCACAGTTAAATCACACCCCATATTCAAATTTGTGTTTACCCCATCCTCAACAAGATACATAAAAATATGTGATCCTCAACCTCAAAACCAAGAGGTTATCAGTGATGATTGTCATAATAATTATTTCTCTATTGTGTTGTATCCATCTACTTTATGATAAGTAGAACCTGCTCCAAAGTCTCCTAAAGAAGATGAGCTCCAAGAAACACCACATCTTCTACCACTAACTAGAAAATGGTTGACTGAAATTTCCTATCATACAAAGCCTCATAAAGATACATTTTTATATTTTTCTAATAACTATTACTATTTGAGAACTCAACTAGGGGTATAGTCCACCCCCATGAACACCCAAAATCTAGGACACATTCTCTGTGAATGTCTTCAAACACATGATTCATGTGCTCTGACTATCCATCAATCTGAGTGTAGTATTCCATGAGCAAAAGAACCACTTTACCCAAGTTCCTCTACAAAACTTTCCAAAAAAGAGTAGTAAACTAGGTGTACCTATCCAATATAGTGGTATGAGGAACCCCATGAAGGTGAAAAATCTAATGGATATAAATCCTTCTGACCTAATATATTTGAAGGTCTCACTGAATGGAAGTAAATTGGCGACCTTCATGAGATTTTCCTCAACAACCCATAAAAAATAACCTTATCGAGGTGACCTTGGAAACCAAATCATTAAATCCATTGCAACATCATCCCATTTCCACAAAATAATGGGTAACTACTGCAAAAGATATTCTGGTTATTAGTGATCTACCTTCACCTTCTGACAGCTAGAATACCTCATGACAAATCCAACGACCTCAAGTTTCATCCATTTTCACTAATATTCATGAGACAAGTCCTTATACATATTTGTAATCTAGAGATTTAATTCCCAATATGAGGCATGAAACTCTAACATCATCTCCTCACATACGTCTGTTGGAACCCAAATGTGACCTTTAATACATAGAATTTCATCCTCTCCCATAGTCCAACTAGAAGGTGGGTCCTAACCTTCCATGCTCTTATATAGGACTAAACCCTCAGCATAATATAAATTTCTAATTCATACTCTATCCATAAGAGAAATTCTCACTGTAAAGGACGAGAGAAAATTATTCCCAAGACTAAACTCAACCTCCAAGTTCATCTATGAAAACAATTCCAAAAGCAGACATTCTCAACTAGCCTTTGAAACTAGCTATATCTAGTTCCTGATTATCAGTGCACCATATACTGCATTGAATTTACCAAGATTAAAAGCAAGATCTAAGTCAAAAGATTTTATGTACTCCATCCACCTTCATTTCTTCAAATTCAATTCACGCTATTTAAAATTATAACTGAGGCTTTAGTGGTCCTTGAACACCATAAAATTCTTTTCTAGTAAATAACTTCTAAAATAGTGAATGGAATGAATAATAGAAGCTAACTTGATATCATGGGTCCAAAAGTTCCTCTCACATAGCCTCAAGTGACGAGATCTATATGCCACAGATCATTCCTCCTACATCAGAACTACTCCAAGATAGATACCTGATGTATCAGAGTATACAGTATTATTCGTACCTGGATTTTATACCAATAGGTAATGTACTTAACTATTTATCACTAAATGGTTCCCCAAGTCAGTGGGTCACATGGCCTTAGGCACGCCTTTATGTATGATAGAGGGTTTCACCTAGCATTGAGGGCCTAGGGTGTGCATCTAGGGAGACTATGCCATCATGTTAGATTGTATCACATTGGTAATAATCATATCGATCAATTAGCAGAAACAAATAAAATTAATAAATAGAAAACATAATTTAAACTTCCAAACATCTGTAATAATGAATAACCCAAAAGTAGTTTCACGTTCAAAATGATTATAGTGTCATGTCTCTATGAAAAATTTTAGGCAATACATGAAAATAAAAAATCTGGTACAATACATGTATCAAAATTACAAAAATATTAAAAATCACTATATCCAGATAGCATCACAATCCAAGATTGGACATGTTCTCCCCTTCTTCAAATCATAAAAAAATCATGCACCATACAGTGCATGCTTGTCCTGTTCCCTACCTACATCCATAAAGACTTCTTGGGTTCCAAACTATAGCCCAAATAGGGTGTGATATAACACTCAGTAGGGCACCACCAATGGTTTCTATGAAAAGTACAATATTAGTAATATCAATACAATAAGTGTGTAGTAAATCAATAGTATAACAAAAATAAATGTAAGGTTTAAAGAATATGTGGTATTTTACATCCAACATGCTCCCTGTGAAAAATAGTCATCAACTATAATCAAGGGCTACTATAAAGCACAAACAATCTGGTTTGATGCTTCCCAGTCTAGAAACTATAATCAAATACCCATACCATATATGTAAAGCATATAAAAAATAAAAAATGGCCACACTAAGTAAACAAGTGTATCATCCACTGTAGAGTATTCCATGTAATCTTCTGTATAACATCCATAATGGCCTATGTCGTGTAACCATGTGTCAAACTACAAAGAGCTAAATCGAAGGTATAAAAGACCAAGGCATCCATGTCCTGTCCATGGAGTATCTCAACGGAAACCCATTAATGAATTAGGTGCAGTTCAAGGAGAATGTCCACAGAGCTTGTCCAAAAATATTCCAATCAAGCCAGATCTAAGGGGTAGCAAGGCCCTTAGCATCCTATGGGATTGGGATCCATGGAGTAGAAATCTATAAGGAATCCACTACCACTATCAATATGAATCCAAAGAGTAGAAATTTCCATGGAATCCAATGGAATCAATATCCAAGGAGTAGAAATGTCCTTATAATCCACTACTATAATCAATTCATCAATCCTTTTCATTCCCAACAAATTATTTCTTCTAACCCATTCAACATTTTCTATATAAACCATTTAACAATTTTAATCACATGAAATCACTTAAAAAGGGTTAAAAAACCTTATTCTATCAATTAAATTAAATTCATTAATATATTTTACACATGAATATGTAAAAACGGTTCTCACAATGTTAAAAAATTCATTAAATTCTCATTAAGGCTCCCACTAAAATTAGAAATCTCACACATCCAACGGGGTGGTTCCACAAGGGGAAGATACAAAAACATGTCACACTAGTGATCTGGGTTGATGAGAAAGAAATCCAATCATAAACTTTGTTCTCAATGGGAAACCTAAGAGGTTCCAAGCAATTCATTAAATTAATTCAATTAATTTTAGGGGCATCACTGAAAAGTTTGGTGTGCATCACAATAAAAACTACGCATAAAAATCACTAAACCTTAAAGTAAAGGTGTAAACAATCTACCATAGGTTTGTAGAGGAATAATCATCTTTTATCGACCTCTAATTCAGTACAGATCAGGATAAAAATTAATAATGGGGATGCACCATGGAAATAGGGAAAATTATCTCACACCAAAATAAATTCATTGATACAAAGACAATCATATAATGGCACAAGAGGAACCTAGAACATACTAGTGTGGATATTATGAGAAAAATGGTATTCGAATTAGACTTTAGATGGAGATGATATTATGTATCCTAGCATGATCCAATTGATGAGCTCTCAAAGGGGAGGTCATGTAGTGTATTAGAAAAAGAAATTAAAAAAGGGTTTTAATCCTATAATCCCTTAATAAAAAATTGAAATATTTCCACATTTTAACTTGGTTGACCGATTTGGTGACATGGATGGAAAAACCATGTGCCAACCATGTTCCCCTCACTGACTCTCATGGTAACCCACATAGTTTGTGCTCAAGGTTTGTAAAATCGTGTGCAAACCACTCCATAAACCATTGTCCCTTGTCACCCCTCAAACAGTCATGGCGCATAGTTTGAAAAACCTTGCATCAACCATGAATTTAGCCTATGATAAATATTTCAAGTGGAAACACAGAAGAATTTGTCCCTAGGTGCATGATTACATAGAACTATGCAACCCCATTTTCCTTTTAAAATACCCCCACATATTTTCCTCAAACTGTTTGGCCTCGGTCGTAAAGTTTCAACTAACTCTCTACCCCATCATTTTTCTCCAAAAAAATGGGCTCTGGGATCCGAACATTCATCATAACCCCCCCCCCCCAAACACTTTTGATTTCATTAAGAATCCATGATAGGTCAAACCATGAATTTAAACTAGAAAAAAAACTATTCTTGAAAAGAAAACCTAGGATCTTACACTCAAGGTCCCAACAACAATTGTCAGTGCAGCTCTTCTATCAACCTTTGGTTGCTATGATATGTTGCTAGATGTCCTTAATCTTTTTAACCATTTCCTAGACCATTTTAGGTCCCAAAAACATTCATTATCTAACTTTATCCAATCACTCGGGTTTTCTACATCTATTCCCATAAAGGGATTCATAAAGGTCCATGTGGATGCTTGAGTGGAAACTATTGTTGTAAGAGGACTCGTCCAGTGGAAAATATTTATCCTATACTACTTTGAAGTCCATGGAACATGCTGTAAACATGTCTTACAGTTTCTGAATGGTCTACTCAGAATGACCATCTATATGAGAGTGATAAGACGTACTAAAGTTCATCTCAGTGTTTATATCATGTTTGGGAATTTCCCAAAACATAGAGGTAAATGTAATATCTCAGTAATATAAAATTAATAATGGTAGTCCATGTATCCTCACCAATTCTCTTATGTATATCTATGCCATTTGATCGCATTATAAGTCCTATATAATTGAAATAAAGTGATTTGTCTTTGTAATATTACCCACAAAAACACATATACTATTATATCCTTTTGATGTCTTTATAAGGCCGGTGAAAATGTTTATAGTGATGTTTTTCCCATTTAAATATAGCTATAGGTTATTTTTTTATCATCCCCTTAGGTAGTTTCCTTTTAATCTTCACTTACTATCATATTGGGAACATTGATTCGTATTCAGTGATCTCATTCTTCCAATTATCCCATAAATAGTTCTCTAAGAGATCTCAATACATCTTTGTGCTACCCAGGTGGATAGAGAAGGCATAACTATGTGCATAATTTAAAATATCCCAATTTTTTAGGATATTATGGTACAAATAGTCATTACTATATCCTATAACTCATTCCTTGTCAATTTTAAACCCTGAGTATTTCCCATTTCTGATAGCTTCCACCATCTTTTTAATTTCTACATAATTTATTTAAGTATACTTTAACTTCTCCAAAATGATGGATGAGAAATCATTTGAAAAATGAATGATGCTATTCCTTCCCTTATAATTTCCAAGTCCATCCTTTGTAATCCTATGAATACTTGATCCATCTCAATTCTCATAATTGGTAAATTTTCTGGATCCTTTCTATATAAATCATCTTCCAAATTATCTTATTTAACAAGATGGTATTGGATTGTGCATCAATAACCATGGATGAGATATAACCATCTTCGTTGGTGCATATTAATCTCTTTTTGTGTGAATATTTATTTGAGTCTCTTGTTATTAGTATATAGCTCACACTTCTCCCCATAGATGTAATGATGCTAAATTTTCAATGTGATTATCATAGCCACAACTCCTAATCATGAATGGGATATTTTTATCATAAATATTCAGCTTACTTGAGTTTTTTGGCTATCACATAATCAATTTTCATCAATAAATATCCAAATCACTTATTTTATGCATCAAAGTTTACTAAAAACTTTTCTCCACTTGTCGGTTGTGTGAATACCGGTGTAGTGATAATCCTCTTTTTCAACTCTTTGGAGAGATATTTACATTCACTAGTCTATTTAAAATATACCCCCTTCCAAGTCAACATGGATAGTGGGTTTTAAAAGCATGTGAATATTTTCACAAATCTTCAGTAATACCCATATATACCAAAGAAACTATGAATCTCCATTACAAATGGTGGTCTAGGCTACTCCTCAATTGCCTTTGTATTAGAAGGGTCAACAGATATCCCTTTGGTGGTGATAACATGTCACAAGAATGATACTTATCTATCTAGAAATAAAATTTAATAAAATTTTCATATAGTTTCTCCCTTTACAAAACCATTAGAATACTATTTATATTCTCTTCATTGGCCTCCATGCTCTTTGATTATATCATAATATCATCTATAAAGAAGGCACTGAATTTGATGGGGTAAAATCTAAAGTGTCTATTCATTATGGCCATGAATATTATAGGAGAATTAGTGAGTCCAAATGGAATCACTGTGAACTCATAGTGTCTATACCTCATTTGAAATGTGATCTTGGGAATATACTCCTTCTTCATATATAATTGGTGATATCTAAACTGATGATCCTCCATGAAGAAATATCTTACATCATGTAGTTGATCCAATGGTTCATATATATATGGAAGGGGATATATGTTTTTTTATCATGATTTTTTTAAGCTCATGATAATAAAGTCATAGGAAAATTTTTCCATCCTTATTCTTTGAAAAGAGGAACATAACACCCCATGGTGATGCACTCATTTTTATAAAACCCTTGTCCATATTCTCTTGTTACTTCTTCTTCAATTCTTCCAGCTTAGTGGTGGCCATACTATAAGGAGTTTTTAACATGGTTAGAGATCCAAGTATTAGATCAATTGAGAACTCAACCTCTCAGTCAGGAGGATAACTATACAATTATCTAGGGAACACATTTGTGAATTCCCTTACAATGGTTATTTCATTAAGCATGGTCCTCTTCTTTGTCTCAATATTTTGAGAAATATATGTTTTCTCAGAAAGAAATAATATCCAAACATGAGTTAATGATTTTAAATGAGATTAATTATCTTCCTTACACTTTTATAGAATTGGAGGATTACTTGGGATGTGAAGGATGATCTCCAATAGTTGATTTTGGCTTTGTATAAAGATAGCCAATCGAGGCCAAATATAGCATCAAGCTCCACAAAAATAAGTAATATGATATTTAATTGGATGTTTATTCCACAAAAATTGATAGGGGAGGATTTAAATACTTTATATTCAATAATTTCCCAATTTTATATTCTCACTGAAAAATTAATCATCATAATTTTAGGTGGTGTTTGAATAATTCTATTAAACTTTCAAGATATGAAACATTGTGTAGAATCGAAATCAAATATTATGTTCACTATTCTTGAATAGAAAACCATTATACCTATCACCACATCATTTTAATGATCTATCTAAGTAGTACTGATACAATATTCCCTTATTTACAAACATATATATTTTTTTCATTGATTTTATTTAACAAACCTATTCTTATAGAATAGGATCACATAATTCTCAGGTTCCTTGTAGTGGAAATATTGCATAATATGTATAGTATTCATCTGGGTCTTATTTTACATTCCCTCTTTAGTGGGTTTTTCATTTAACTTCATCAATTATTAGCTTGATTCCCCTATTTTCCACACGTTAAGAAAATTAATTTTCCCCTTAGGTAGTTTCTAGGATGCTTCTTCCCATACTTTTTACAAGTGGAATGCTAGGATTTATTTCTCCATTGATGTTTTTTTGTTTGCCCTCATAAAGAGAATTATATCTAATGTTTCTTGTCTCTAGTCCCATTATACCCCTGAGAATAACCTATATACTTCTCCTCATTAATGGAACCACTAAAAATATCTTCATAACTATCAAATTCCAGAATTTCTATGTCTTTTCATAGACTAGTTTTCAACGTACTAAATCATCAGTCCACATTACTTTTAGTGTTGATGAAAAATATTGAAGCATACCATTGAAAAGTTTTGATTTTTTTTCCTCATATGATTTGATAGATTGATATTCATTATAAGGAACTCCCTCTCAATCTTAAGATTATTATTTTGGTGAAAATAATTTTTGTAAAATATTAACTTGAACGATTCACATTCCATGGAATCAATTTCCACATTAGTCTTTTTTTACATTACTATTTTCCTCCACTGATCAGCTTCCCTATCTAAATAATAGACATCAAACATGAATTTATCATATTTTGGGAACTCTAGTACAAATAACATTTTTTAAATGGATTTAATAAATTATTTGGTGATAAGGGGATCAGAAGATCCACTAAAGATAAGAGGCCATTATTGCATAAATGATTCAACTGAATCTTGATATTTCTTAAGAGAAGGAGATAATTCCACAAGATTCATGTTATTATTCATAACATGAACCATTTGAGATAATATTATCATTATGTTCTAAGATCATGTTCTCACCAGGTTGGGAATATCATTAAGAAAATCGTTTCATTTCTTATCACATTGGTTGTTCGCACAGGTTCTCCAATTTCTATCCATGGAATAGATAAGAAAAATAAAATTAGGTGGGATTTCATACATATAAAATGGGATTAAAATAAGTCAAAATTATAAGGATAAACATAAAAATTAAATGTATATCCAGAAAATTTATTCCATATGCTTCAATCTATGTTATCCCTAGTGATAGAATTATTGTTTGGGTTATTATTAATTTTTTCTAGTCCTAATCCCCAAAAATAACTGGACCATTCCATTATACCAACTTTAAAAACCCAAGGATTTTACACATAATATTAAATTATTTTAAGAAAAATTATCCATGCAACACAAAACAAGGATAAACAAGTCTATGCATTTGGAAGACAAGGCAAATAATTAGAAACCATGAAACTAGAACAAAAAAACATTTTATTAATCTTTTTAATGAGCACCTAACATCCTTTGATCTTCTAAAACTACATAGGATAACCTAAGGTAACACATAGATAATAGGGATGAGATAAAACATCCACTAAGAGAATAAATATTGGAATTAAGCATTACACATGAGTTAGAAGGCATAACATTATAACATAGAAAGCATGCCTCATGAATAATCATATTGAATACAAACAAATAAACAATTTAATCATATGATCATAGAAACATAGGAAAGTGGAAGAACCATATGAAACGACATAAAAATGAGTTACGTATAACTTACAAGACTATCTCATGGTGGAAGAAGTCCAATAATAGATTATGATTACTCCTTCATCCCATGCGTAAACTCTCATGGGACTAAAGCAATACCAAATTCATTTGAGTGGAATCTAGGTGCACCCATCATAAAATGTTCATTCATATGTTTTCCACTTAAAAAATAAAACCTAATAGATAAAAATATGGGCTATCCATGGAAATAAATGGGTTTCATAATCATGTAATAAGTAAAAACCAACAGGAAAATCACAATTTTATCCATGAAAGAAGGGATTTAAATGATTATTTGACATTCATAAAGAAAAAATAAGAATAGATCATGAATAATGATGTCCAAAGTAAATAAAAACATTAAAATGTGTGGTTAGGTATCACTATAAATGGGAAACATTAGTTTTCATTTAAAGAAAAGAATATATAACCTTTAAAGAGGGTAAAGGAATAAATTTTTTTCATAAAGAAAAAAATAAACTAAAATGGGTTTTCACGATAATTTGAGTTATTTTAGAAATATTTTTGTGACTAAAATTTCGTTATAAAGTTTCCTTGAAAATGGGAATGAAAAATATAAATTACTTTTAATAAATTTTTCTTATTGATATGAATTGAGAAGGGAACAATATAAAACATGTAATTCCACATCAAGGAAAGATGAATTGAGAAACATACACATGTTTTGTACATATACATAGAACATAAGAGAAGTATATAAAAAGAATGAAGGAATGAATTTAGAAAATAGGAAGACAAATACCAATTAAAAGGATATAAAGAGGTTTTAATATAACCCTTACCTTATGTATGAATGTGTTCTTCATTTTCAATTAATGTTCTCTTGAATATCACCTCCTTGAAGGAACTCTTGAGGTATGTGTCACTGATCTTTTAGTAAGACCAGAACAACATAGACATAGGGATAGTTTGTAGGATAGTGTTATTAAGATATTTGTAAATATTCATGGCTTGGAAGGTGTCAGGAGTACGGGTTGTGAGGGTGGTATTTATAAGGGATGAGAGGGCTGTTTGAAATTTCTCAAAAGATTAAATTAAAATAAATTATTTTATGTCCAAATACCTATAAAGTTACATGAATTGGAATATAATATAATATAAAGATTTAATATCAGTAACCAATAAAATTTTCACATGTTTTTATTTTATTTTGATCCTTATCATTTTGATTACCCCTAGTTAACCTATTTTAATTTTAACAACAGTAACAAATTTTTCAATATTAAAATGTTGTAATTTTTACTTATATAGTTTCAAATAGACCATAAATGTAAAATTTATAACATTCTCAATAATATCATAATAACTTTGAATTTTTTATTGTTTTTTATAATTTTTGAAATAATTTAATAAAATATTAATCCCATAAAATATCATTATGGTCAATTTAAAACTAGTCACTACTTTTATATTTAAAAACATCAAGATGATACGTAAAATTTGAAAAAAATATTTTATTAAGTCCAAAACATGTCATTGTAATATAAAAAATTAATTTATTACATTATTTATCTCAAATTATATTTATTTTAATTTTTTTAATAACATTTATTTGACATTTCCATTAATAAAATACCTACTATATTAGCATTGTGGAATTATTTAAGTTAATTATTTCGTCACTAAAATTTTAAAATTAAATACCATTATGAATATAAATATTTTATATTTAAAATTTCTATTTTTAGTTGAATAAAATTTCTAGATAATTCTATATTTAAAAATATTATAGTTATTAAAAATATGACTGTGACATCTTTGACTTTTCTTTAAATAAATATTATTAATATCATAATCAAATAGATATGGAAACCAAAGGACATATATTGGAACCATTAATTCTTATGTATAAATATTACTCATCCAATTAAATTGAACCTAATGTAAGGGTATTGTTATAGCCCTTATCATATTATTTGTACCCACAAGTGCCCTATTACCATTTACAGTGTCAAAGACATTACCAAGGGTATTATTCATAATCACCAAAAAATAAGGGGCATCTTAAATTAATTTTGACCTCATAATTCCAAAAATAGAATCTATTTTTCAAATTTCAAGACATAGGATTATAAAAATTTAAATTAAATTTAAACCAGAAAAATGCAACAAAAAATAGTTCTTTGAAAAAATTTCATTTTTAAATATAAAGTATTTTTATACTAAATTAAAGTATAAAATACATTTAAACCCCCAAAATTATATTATTTTAAAAAAATAACTAATATAATTTTTAAACATGTCCAAAATTGAATTTAAATTTGACATGTTTTAAAATAATATATAATTTCAATGTAAATTAATATTTTCCACTATTCATTAAATTTCAACCTTTTAAGAAAATTTCAAAAACATAATCTTATTATAATTTTTACAAAAAGAATTTAAAAAATGAAGTTTATTTTTTCAAGTTAATTTTCTAAAAATGTCAAAATTAATGACATTTGTTTCTCATAAAAAGTAAGAAAATTGTTTTTAAGAAAAAATACTTTTATAGAATAAAATGTATTTACAAAAAAAGTATTCTCTATTTCATATTGAAAAATATATTTCATAATATGTTTATTCCTATTAATACCCTACAACACATTGTCTAGGTTATAACAGTCATGTAAAAATAATAATATTTTAATAGTATATCAGAGTTCGTTTAAACATGGTGTTGCATGAAACACAAGCTTCTAAAGAAATCATATTATTTAAGGATAATTATTTAATAAATATTTTGTGGGGTTAGACTTAATAAAACTCATGCCATATGTTATTATTGTTATTATTATTGTTTGTTTGGAACATGAGGGATTTCATAATAAAAAATATTATCTAACTGAATTATTAATTAATATTTGTCACTAGACTCGTTATTGGTCTGTTAAAACTCCAATAGCATTTATTAAACACCTAATTTAATATTTAATTGAAATATTTCTACATCAAATTATATTTTCGATCTATAAAATGTGAAAAAATTATCCCTATATCTTGAGAATAAAATTTATTCAATTCATTTAATTAAAATATTATTTAATAGAGATCATCGGAAATAATTAGTGTGGGACCCTCTAGGATTATTTCTCTTTACCATTAAGAAAGATTACATAAAGTCCAATATTAATATCTATCAATGGGTTATGAAAACCAAGAGGAATAACATAATTTCTTAATGGTTTATACCATATAAAAATTCTCTCTATGTAATATAATCTGATTCTCACAATATCTCATCAAAAATATTGCGCATCTGTGTCACCAACATATATTCTTGAAATTTCTTTATTTGAATATCTTAAAGAAAAATGTTGTTTCTCTATTAACGTAGAATTTAATGTGAAAATTATATTCCAGTAAGTTTTTTGAGATATTAAATTTCATAAAGATGAATTGGAAAAATTCTTTCTCATCTAATCCATTAATGACATGTCAATCCTGACACACCCAACATACCCTACCTGATCACAAACACATGTCACAATTGTTTTTATCGGAAAATATAAGTGTGTGAGTCATGTTATGAAATAATGATAATAATAAAGTTTAAGTACCATTAAACTTGATTTTAGATAGAAATATGTGATTACACTAAAACCTGAAGAATTCCTACTGGTTGGTTTGTTCTCACAATCTCTTATCATGTATATTACCATGTGAGAATTTCATGAGTAAAATCTTCATAATCTTACAAGTACTTCCACCTAACATTATAAGTACTATGTGTCCCAGCATATAAATTTATCCTACCATAATAAATTATTTATTAATATGATCATGGAACTTCAAGGTTCTCATCATATCGGGGAACTTATATGACCTTATCAATGTGACGTAGTATCTACAAAATTATTACATTAGAAACAAGTACAACAATGAAAAATATGTATAATAAGTTTTATTAATATTCAATACAATGAATATTCTTGTAATACATGTAAAAATATTTGGTCCTAGGACACCAACTTCAACACGCCTCTATAAAGCTACAAAAATGAATCTTATTGAACACATCAAATATAAACCTCAAATGATGAAGATATATTTACGACCTCGTTCTACATGATAAATTTTCAATGAATACTTTTATTTCAAAAATTAGGACCCAAAATAAAATATATGAAGTTTGATGGTTTATACCCATTACATGATGTATCCTTATAGTTTACACAACATATGGGTCCACTCAAAAAGTCACATCATGTACATTCCACATACAACTCAAATGAAGAAAATATGTGGTTTCCATTAAGATACATGACGTGTAGGTCTTACATGGATACATAACGGTACTACATGTATACACTAAGAATCAATAACTTATATATATATTGTGTTTGAATGGGAAATATGAAATTTGGATTTGGATTTTTCCCATGGTGTGTACATGGCTAGAAACAAAATCACTCAATCCCATAATATATAGCATGTAACCTAGTGTTATAAAAAATGTGATATCAACTCATATTAGAAACCATATTTTTCATAGATTTTGAAATACATAAAAACATTCATTGTGGTATACAATTTGTGGAATTGATATAACATGGAAATTTCAAATGTTGATATACAAGACTTAAAATTAAAGAATATACATTTTGAAGTATTAAAATTATCAGAATTATAGAAACATACTTATCTCAAAATATTTTCCTCTTTCACTATCCAATGCTCCAGTGTTTGATAAACCTAAACCAATATCCTTAAAATATTTTATCACTACGTAGACAAGAATAAATCAAACATTATGGTGGGATAAAAGGTATCAATAATTATATTCTCAGGATTATTTAGACACCAAAAAAACAAGGTTAATGAACTTATCCAATGGATAATAAAAAATTAAAGGTTATAGAGGAATTTATTTCATGATTGTAAAATATAATCTCAAAAGGGAATACAGATAAGAATTCTATTTTCCAAAAAATTATTTTATTAGTAATGGTAAAATATTCTCCAATATAAAAAACTATTTTAGATAAATTGTCAACTGAAAATTTTCAAAATAAAATAATTGATTAACAATGAAACTTCACCCCATGTTATTACTTTACAAAAATTAATTATTTAATAAATAAACAATCTCTCATGATAAAATTAAAATAATTAAATTTCAATATCAATTCTTCATTTGATGAAAAATAAACTAATTAAATAGTTAGATTGGAAATTTATTATTTTATAAGGGTTCAATCCGTATTTAATAATACACATCCTGTGTTGTTCTAAATACGGTTTATTAAGTAATTTTGAATTATCTAATGTAATTAAATAAATTTTAAAAAAATCATGTAATAATGATATATTTGATGAAATTAAATTTATATAATATTAATATATTTTCAAAACATTTTCCCTTTGGAATACATAATTTAATTAAACTTTTCATTCTTTAATCATGTTCTTCATTAGTAAAAACATTTAAAGAAAAATAATTCATAAATAAGAAAAATTTCCCTTATTCATCACTATGAATATTGTCAATAAAAACTCATTAAATTCAATTTTACCCCTAATTCCATAAATATTTCTAGAAAATATTCCTTAATTAATTTTTCATCCAATTATTTTATATAATTTCCATAATTAAAAAATCTCATTATTTAATTTATTCTAGAACCATAGAAATTAGGGTGATCCAATAATGAGAGAAATATTGTAGGATCACATTAAGAGAAATGAGTTATTTAAAAAAAAGAGTATACTCCCTCAATGGTGATTGAATGGTTCTCTAATAACCTTCTATTTGACTTTCATTAGTTGTTTTTAAAATTCATGGTCATCATCTCCATGAGAAGAATGGTCCGTTGTTGAGTCAAAGATATGATCCACTTACTTAACCTTTTTATCCCACCAAAGTAAAATGGAGATGAAGATTTATCTAATTTTCTAACATAGAATTCATTTGGTGGTGAAATTATTTCCTCAATTAAAATTTTCTATTATTTCAAATTTCATTCCTATTAATGATTTCCCTTTATAATTCCATGTTAACTCATTACAACCCCATATTTAATTCCTTTAACATGTGAATTAATCTATAGTAAAACAAATACTCCACCCACTTATATAATCCCATATCCTCACCATTAAACATTCCAACTTGTCACCATGTGTCTAGGTCAACACCACCACACTATAAAAATAATAACTTATTTTTAATAAATAAGGGATGAAATTTTCCATGTTTTAAGTAATTACCCCTGAACATCCAATTTGTAGCTTCATACTTGGATACATACCTTATACCCTTCATAGAAAAAATAGCTCATTATATACAGAACCATAGTGTTTGAATTTTCTTTTATTCCCCCATTTATGAGATATTAATATTTTAACTCATGGAATAAATTATTATTTATTAATAAATAATATTTATCCCAAAAAATTCATGTAGCCTGTAAAATTTACAAAAATATAACCTAAAGGTAAAAACCATGTTTTGAGACCAAAGAAATAATAAAAATATATAAGGACATTTTCTATAGTGAAACTATTATTTTACAACCTTTTAAGGACCCAAGGCTTTAGAACTAAAAAATGGTCTAAGTATCTATTAAAAAAATTTCTGGATCATTATATCATCCATGTCATTGAATTATTTTCCCTTGAAAAATAAAAAAACTAATATTTTAACCATATAACTCATAAGCATCCTCATATAGAATAAAAATCCATTTTCCCATATACTTAATCCACCTATGGTGGTCTTTGATGTAAGAAAACTCGGGAAAACCCCTTATAAGAAATAGATATTCTCTTTCACTACACACACTAGAGTTCCCACTGTATTACATGCTCCCTTGAATCATTCATATCCCAAATAATCACCTTAGAATATGAATAGGATTTCATCATGTGAGTCATTTAAAACCCCAAAACTCGTTATCTTTTCCGCAACTAAAAGGTCATCATGATTTATGAAAAAAAATCATAAACTAAAAAATCCACCAGGAAATGGGGTTTGACCAAGGATACCTCTAGTAGGATCATTACTCCCCTTGTCATTAATAATTTCACAAATTTTTATCATATGGGAATACCCTATATATGATAAATTAAAGTACCAAACACAATAATGTTGTTTCTATAAAATCATTGGATGAACAATAGGGTAGAATATCATACATGTTATTCTTTGGAAGTTTCCATATATTATCATATGGGAATTAATTTTAATGCCCCTACCTCATGAAATAAGGTTGAAATGAACTTCCATATGCAATCCATTCATTGAGAATAAATATAACTTTCACTAATTCACACAAAAATCTAAACATATTCACATTATCTACCAAAAAAATCATTTGGGTTGTGTTGATATTTTATTAAATCTACTAATTTGAACTTTAAGGAAAAAAAAACCTTGTTAAGCTACCCATCCACATACCATTGTACACTGATAACTTCATTTTGTATAAATATTATGATGTGTTTATATATGTGTTTTCATTGAATATTAATTGATTAATTATATTATTTCTTCATGATATAAATTTTTTTTGAATTAATATATAGGATTTACATTTGTATCAATACAAAGGAAAAATAACAATTGGGGAAAAAATACATTTTGCACCTCGTGCAAAGAAAATCATCACAACATCATATTTTTGAAGATGGTCATGGAAAAAATACAAAGAAAAAGACTAAAGAAGACAAAAAATATATATGATCTGATGATAGAAGATGAAGTTACATGTCATGTAAATATTACATGAATTAATAATTCCCACAAATTACACATCATTTAAAACATTAAATGATGTGAAATTTCCTGAGTGGATTCAAAAGATCGAACTTCTAGCATATCTTTAATGGGGTTTTGTATCTTTGACCACTCTAAACGGCCAATAATCCCAGGATTTGACCCATTAAACTTGAGGTACATCTATTGTGCCCATTTATATGGGATTTGGATAGGATAAAGATAATTCCATCGAAGCGTTTAGAGAATCGACTATCATGAGGCTACTCAAGGATTCTGACCCAGATTTCATTATTTGTAGGTTTTTGTTTTATTTATTTCATGTAATCATTGAATAATTTATATATTTAATTAAAATATATTTTATTTAATCATTACATTATCATTTATTCTTCTCTAATCTCCATCCTTTGTATTTGGTTTTAATCATCACTCATGATCACTCTACAATTGTTGGCTAAAACCCATAGGGGAGAGTAGAATCAGTTAAAGGGGGTGTGTCCCAAAAAATCACGATTTATCTTTTCTCATAAGTATGATTTTATTAGATATATTTTTTTGATCCTGCACATCTATTCTATTCATCATGGACCATATGATTTTAATAATGAACAAACCCCAAAATGATTGAGAAAATTTATTCATGACCATTGAATGCAATTACTCTTTTACTTTTGAAAATATTAAATAAATGAACTTTAGCTATTTTGATTCATCTGGCCATGATGAATTGGGATTCTATGGTAGTTTTAAATGGAATTATCATTTTTATATCAATGGAATTGTTTGGCTGCACAATTGTTTCATATAATTATCTTGAGAGTAAAGTTGAATTAAATTAATTATCAAAACCTCCCCTAGAAACAGATTACCCTAAATTCTGTTTATTTATTTGAATTTATTTATTTCAATTGCTCTATTATTTTAATAAAATTAAACTAAAATTGTAGGGGCCTAACCATTTGTCGATAGTTTTCATCTTTGTGTTCCCTGACCTCTGTGGGTTCGACCCCACACTTCTATTATACTATGACATTGAAGTGAGTAAGTTTTGGGTTAATATAAATTTTTAATTTGATCCATTCCCATAGGAATTTGCAAAGGCTTCAAGCATGTAAAATTTTAGAACTGTTTCTAGGGAGAAGTAGAGCATTGCAGAAGGCTCAAGACTAAATTGTTATGTCAAAATTGTTTTCTTATCCCATTTCTGTTTACATATTTTAGTTTAGTTATTTGTTTTTTCGTTAATTTTTTATAATTTTAAAATATTACTTGCCATATAGATGTTGTTTTTTACCTGATGGATTTCTTATCAAATCACTACTGTGATGTACCACCATCGGGTTACAATAAATATTTGGAGTATCCTACCACCTGGGAAGAACTAAATTCTGAAGGGTGGATACAACAGTATGATGGTCAGAATGATTCATATTCTCATGAGTTTTATGAATTCCAAATGTTATAGTGAATCAAAACCTATAATCAAACTGATGGAGGATCTTCAATATATCAAGTCTACCATGGAAATTTCTGGACTGATCAGTACACTGATGACAACTCCTTCACTAAGAAAACTCAACTGCAACATCAAAAAGAAAGAATAACCAGATTTCTCTATCAGGGCATTGAACTGATGTACAATAATGAGACAGATCTCAAGGACTAGGGAGAATTGACTACTCACCTTGCAAAACTTAATTCAAATTTTAATTCTCTTGTTAATATCCTTCCAATAGTTTCAAATATAGATACATGTTGGTGTGAAGATTATGCATATCACGATGTGGAGGAATTATGTGCTTCTCATAGAAAACATCCTGAAGATCATTACATTAAAGGAGAACATTAATTCCATCAACTTCAGGATCATAAATTAGATGATAGACTAGACACATTACCCACCAATTTTATTCTAGTGTTGGATATGAGGATGGATGACAATAAATCCCAACTTACTGAACATGGATAATTAATTACACACCTCTCCCATTTTATTTAAAATTTAAATTCCATATTGGAAAACTTACCAATAAAATATATTATAGGGATTGGATAGTTTGAAGATGAAGAATATCAATATGTGGAGGAAGACAAAACAAAGAAAAAAATGAAAAAAATCATAGGATAAAAGTAAATAACATTACCTAACCCATGTTTACAAAATTTGAAAAGAAAAACCGCTAGATTTAGAAGAAATATAAGAACATAAGGCATCTATTCTATGTATATAAAGAGATCATGAAGAACAAAAAAAATAAATTTTTCAACTGTGAGAATAAGAGGAAATACATCAGATATTTTTTGATTGGATGATTGAGATGGAAGAAAATAATGTGGTCAATGTTGTAAAATCCATAGAGTTAGAGGAAGAATAAAAAGTAAAGGAAGAGGAGAATGAAAAAACATGAATTGACCTCACTAGTATTATTGAGACTAAACAGGATAGGGAATCCCCCATAACATTAAAAAAACAATAAGAAAAAACTGATGATCCAATTCCCGAAGTCATTCAAAAATCTAAAACTATGGAGAATAAAGGAGTGGTGGAGCCGAAGAACTATAAAATCTCATTTTATTTCAATTTCATATTATTTTCATTACATCTATCCCCAAATTACAACCCAACTCCAGTAAAAATAAACCTATTTAGAAAAAAGGAAAAGTCTATCCCAGATACACAATAGAGTTGGATTTTGGAAAATCCAAGACGGTTAGCTTTGTACCACGTTCTAGTTAGCTAAAAAAGGTAAAAGGTTGATCTAAATGGCCATAAAAATTTGTAGCTGTTAGGATGAAACTCATATTTGACAAATTTATTTCTAGGACCATGATTTATTTTATTTTATTATTTTAAATAAATATCCTTATTGTTAGTCTCTTTACCTTTTTTAACAATATATTTTAAATTTTAAATGTTCTATAATTTCAGTGTTTATTTTTATCTTTTGGTCCCCTATATGGTATAATTAAGAAATTATTGAAGTGAAAAAAATAGTAACATTTCACGTTGTGAGTTAAATACACATCATGTAGTCGGAGTACATGTTATGATCTGATTTAGACAAAACCTATGATACTCATTCAGAAGAATCTATGGAAGGGGGTACTATTTGTACTTTTTATATCTTTATACCCCAAGTTTTTTCTACCTCATGATCTGAGAAAAAATGAATTCAATTATATCATTAAATGAATTAAATTAGATTCTCCCAAAAAAATGCTTAAATTTTATTTATTTTACTACTAAGATAGGATTCATCAGCACTGAGAATAAATTTACTAACATGTTGTAAATTCTTACATAAGATTACCATAAATGAAAAATATAAAAAATTAAATTTTAAAACTCACTGATGTACTTTAATTTTGAATTTCTTCAAAACGATAGTTGATTTTATGACTTTTCGTGACATTGATTACTAGAAGTATGCATTGAGTAAAATGATTTTTTATTTTCATTCCAGACCTGATTTACTTATACTCTAATCCCATTCCTGGGAGTATTTGAGACCAAATATTTCCTAATTTTTTAAGCTTGTTTATTTAGTGAAACATGGCATATGTAAACAGACTAGAACTTGCATTATTATCATGTCAAGGCAATGATTGAACAAGTTTTATTTTCAAATGATTGAGGTGTCTTATTTATGAGACCTTTTATCATGAGAGTGACCTACACATTGATCTTTTTTATCCCATAGAATCCATTGATGACCTTGATATAATTGGGCCATGTTACATGCCATTATCTATTTTCAAACCCATATAATTTTATTTTTGATAATATTCAATTGTATGAGGGTTTGGGAGGGGCTGTTTATGGTGGATCTAGGATATTGTTATTCAGAGGGTATTTTGGGGTGTTTCTCTCAGATTTTGGTGAAGTTTCATATTTACATTTATTATATTTTATTTTATATCCCTCTTTTCATTAAAAACCAAATGAAAAATTAACAAATTCGGTTATTTCTTAGGTACATAAAAAATTACCATTTTTCAGATTGATGATCACACAATAATATGTTGTTTCATGGTGGATGTGAGACTTACCCTAGGAAATCTTCTGAAAAAATAAAGAAAAAATGGGTTAAAAATTGGGAGAATAATAAATATCAATTTTCCGAACCGATGATTTTTATCATATGTGGTCTGGTGGTGGATGTGAGGTTTTTTCCAACCATGAAATTAAAAAAAAGAAAAACAAGAGAGGTTTAATTATTATTATTATTTTTTTATGTGAAGCTACATTTTATGATTTTGTGGGTGTGTTATATGACATTATATTTTAGTGAGGATCATTCTCATTGATCTTTTCTTTTGATTATAATGAATTGTATGTTACAGTTTAGCATCCTCATTGAGACTTACTTGATTTTTATCATTTTTACCTTCCTTCCCTTAGCTATAGACTCATTTGATCCTTATTTCAAATCACTCATGATTAATTGTGATATTTTTATTTACAGGGTGGAGAAATTAGATTCAATGTAAGCCTATGGTTAGGATCATATACTTGAGGTTTGAGCATACCTCTATTATATTGTTATGTTGAGTAATGTGTTGAAAAATTCAAGTTGAGGTAAATCATAAATGGAATTGATCTTGATGAATGGTTTGAAATTGTGTGTGAAAAGGTAGAAACAATAAAAATTTCACAATAAAAATGAAGCATGATGAATTAGGATTCTAGGGGATTTTGACGTTCCTGAAGTCGATGTTAATTCCTTTAGTCATGGGTCAAATTAGAAATTTATATTCACTAGAACCGTACTAAGTACAAATACATAGTATAACAGAAGTGTGGGGCTAAAC
Source organism: Viscum album (assembly GCA_963277665.1). Classification (NCBI taxonomy): domain Eukaryota; kingdom Viridiplantae; phylum Streptophyta; class Magnoliopsida; order Santalales; family Viscaceae; genus Viscum; species Viscum album. Next base: position 1,482,878,743 of record OY728166.1, read on the forward strand.
CCACAGAGTGCATGGAACACAACGATGAAAAATATTGACTAAGGGTTAGGTATCCCCAATATTAGTTTCATTTTATCAAACTAACAAGGAAATTAAAAAAATTAATTCAAATAAAGAAACATAACTGAGGTGAATAAAGTTTATTTGTGATTTTTCTAAAAACATTAATTCATCATTATTTGCAAAATAATTATATCAAATAGGTGAACAACCAAACAATTTCATCGGTAGAAAATTGGTTATTCCCTTTCAAACTACCATCGAATCCCAATTCCTCGTGTTTAGATGAATGAAAATAGCTAAAGTGAATTTAGTTCAGATTTCCAAAAGAAGAAGAGTAATTATATTCAATGGTCATGAATAAATTATCACAATAATGTTGGGATTCATTCATTATTAAAAATATATAGTCAATGATTTAATGGCGGATGGAATAGACTCACTATAATAACATGATAACATCTAATAAAATCATAGTTATGAGAAAATGTAAATCATGCTTTGTGGGTATACACCCCCTTTAACCGATTTCTTTATCCCATATGGGTTTTAACCAACCATCATCGGGAAATCTCTAGGGAGTATTAAACCCAAATCTATTATAGAGATGTTATAAAAGAATTAATGATAATGGAATTATTAAAAGAAATATATTGGAATTAAAACTATAAATTACGCAAGGATTACATGAAATAATGAAAAGAAAAACAATACCAAAGACCTATCTATGAAGAAGTCTAGGTCAAAATCCTATGATAAACTCACAGTAGTTGATCCTCTCCATTCTTCTATATAATTCCCCTTCCCCTTTAAAGAACCCATATCAATTGGAAAGATGGATTATCCTTTGGTTTAATGGGTTAAATACTTGGTGTAATGGCCATTCAGAGTAGTCAAAGATACCAAATCCCATTGAAGATATGCTAGAATCTCTGTTTTTTAATCTTATTGGGAAATCTCACATCATATAATGTTTTAAACGACATGTAATGTTGAAGACTTTTAATGTCGTGTAATATTTAAATTACATGTAACTTCAACTTCCAGCATCAGAACCTCAATTTTGTCTCTCTCCTTTAGTTTTTTTCTTTTGATGTGTTATATGAACATCCTCAAAAATACAATGTCGCATCACCTAAATCACCATGTTTTCTTTTTTATTGATCTAAATGTCAATCCTACAAAATAGTTCAAAAAAATTAATATCAAAAATTAATATTATATTAAATAAATTAATATTCAATGAAAACACATCCAAATAAGTATACAAAATTGAGTTATCACACATTGGTGACCCATTTCACCACAGTCGAAATTAAACTAACTATATCATTAAGATAACCCTACTCTGTAAGATCTGTACCCATAAATAACACTTTCCATACTCAAAATACTAATCCCCCAACCATTGGTAATCATCCTCCAATACATTGGAAAATTCTCTACACATCAGGTATAAAAGACATAGTTGGACATAGTCCATTGAGGACCATACTCCATAAGGTAAGATCATTTATTGAACTCCCATTGTTATTCCCAAAATGGACACAAATGGAAAACCACTATTCCTTTGAGAAATAAGATTTTGTGATTCCCACATACAGGGATGACCTTCAGGTTCATCTCATAGAAATATTTGGTTAATTATGACATCTAAATCGATACCCCTATAATACAAGCTATTATTTACTTTTTTCCCCTATCAAGGGAAAACCATTTGTATCCCTATATAAAGATTTAATGTTCTCCTTCACAATCAAAATTGCATCCTCTAGTATATCAACAATATAAATAATAAAACATTCCAACTAATGGGTTGTCAGCTACAACTTCTCATGGAATAGATCTACTCACCATGGGGGAAACATCACGTCATTTTCTTAACTACACACCACCTAGTAATTCTAGAATTGTGTATTAAATCCTAATTAATGATGATACCACTAATCCTCATCACCAACAAGATAGAATCCCATTAAATATGTCATCCTCCATCAAGTTCAAACTCACATCATTAGATGATGTGAGTGTGATCATTTCAAATAGTAGAGATAATCTAGTTAATATGGGTTTACCAAGGATCTCTAATAAAATATATAGTCCCAAAAAATGTTTAAAAAATAATATCTCATGTATGTATTGAAAAGTACAAGGGTCTACAATGAAAGGACATGGATAATTCCTCATACAATATAAATCATCGTCTAATCATAGCCATCTATGGAATTTATCAACTTAAATCCCTATCTATTATCAATCTATGTTTGAAAAGTTATATATGAGGTTCGTATTGGTGTGAGTGGATTGTTGATTCATTAGTATCTATCCAATTATTCACCACATAATCCTTGTCTGAAACCAATCTATTGGTAGGCTATTATGCCTATATTTAGAAGGTCCCTGGTCTCAAAAATACCTTCATCATAGAGGTCCATTCTCAACCCTACTTAGAATATCTATAGGGAGACCTCTAGGTCACCCCCAAAACTATGGTGTATCTCTACTGGGGCTCTCAACTACCACTATTCTGTTAAGGATTCAAGCATAGTAGGGTGTGTATAGTGGAAAACCCCATAATAATTCCTCTCTCTAGAATCATCATTCATACCAACAAGACTGTAAAAATAAATTATAAATCATGTCCTGGGAGTACCTTATGAGGTCTATATCATCAATGAGTACTTATACATGGTCTTCCTACCCTAAAGAGGGTCCAACATCAACTAAACATGAATCACTTGCAGTTTATCGGATGTATCAACATACGGAACAAGGGTTCAAACACTAATCATTGTTTTATGACTTGATAAGAACTGTTATTCACTATATAAAAGGTATAGGCTGAGAAAAAAAAGAATGTATATATCTATACTTTAAAAATGATATATATAAAATGAGTCTATGTTTAACTTCTTCATCACTCAATCAATCAATGGTGAGGGACTCAAGAACTGACATTGGATCATACTACCCTACATCAACATAAGATCTAACTATGTGTGGGTGGAATTCAATATATGATAGGATGGAACCACTGCGATTAAAGAATATACGGGTGAGTTGATATATGGAAGAAACAAAGTATTACAATATACCACTATATAATTCATGTACTATCTAAACTATACCCAAAAAGTGATTCTTCAGTGTTTATTTCTTGATTAATGGATAATAATATCCCAGTGAAAGGATACATCGGTCCCTAAATCAATATTGGGGTCCATTTTCTATTAATGGAATTAATAAATCTTATAACTATATTGATTAATTACCCAAACTAAACCCTAAAATACTTCTAACACTATAATATCCATCATATTCAAACCACATTGATACCTTTCGAAAATAACTTAACCCACTGACACCCCCTCTTAATATAGGGATGAGCTGAGTGTCCCATCCCAAGTATACCATGAATAGGCCATGGTCTGGATACTGGGTCCAAGAAGGAATAATAATACATGGGAGATCTTATCCTATGATAATATTTGACATATATACAATAAAAAATGTATAATATATCTATAAAGTATCATTAATATAAATGAGAGACTAAATTGAATAAAAATATACCCATGAACAAATACCCTACAATATTAGAACCTATTTGAAATCTATACATATGAAAAATAAAAATGAAAACACTACACTATAAAATAGATATAGATAAAGGGAAGTTCATATCTTCAGTACATGGACTCTAAGGAAAAACACCATGTACCATAATTCTCCAAGACCTATAAGGAACATTCCCCGATCAAATATTTCTAATGTAAAACACCATCATGTATCATTAAGAATCCACCCCTCATAAATAGAACTAGCTCCATTATCACCAACCACATATCTGAACCATGAATCCTTTACAGAGACAAAACATGTATGGGAGTAAGGACCATGTACAATTTAGTTTAAATATACCTAGTACAATTCCTTGAAATAAAAAAATATAAAAAATAACTATTGAACTTATAGCCCAAGGAATATGTTTCAATGGGAAAGAGACTACCAATAGTTGTGTTTTTTTCAACATGATGGTTGACTTTGAGGGGTTTATTTCTTACAAAATCATTAGATTTGGGTCACTGTTTTCATTCTTAATGGAAACCCGCAATGGTTCCCTCATCCATAACAGAATATGGACATGATTTCAAAAGGAAGGTGGTCATTTTTTTTGTTTCATACCCCGTGACACTTAGAGACTCACATTGGTTGAGAGGATGGCATGGTAGGCTCATTGTAACCTTTTGGGGAGGAATTGTTTCTTAGTATGAATCTCTCTTAGATCTTTTTGATGTGTTTGAAAATCTCTCCCTAATACCTTTATGGAACCGGTTACCCTAACATAAAAAATGGGTTATGTCTCCTTCTTGAACAAAATAAGGGGATCTCATGGGTGTATTCAACTATACATATATGAGGTTCTTCATCCATGTCCCAATAATGAATAGTAGTTTTACATGCTGAAGCCGCATAACTAGGTACAGAGGGATTTTTTTCCACGCAGGGAGGCAATTAATATTTCAAGGACTAGATTGATCCTCATGCTTTTTTTCTACATATAATTTTTTTACTGGAATCAAAACCCGTGTAGTTTCTTAAAATATGGCAGTTTAAAATCATACGGTGAGCACATATGTGTGGGAACATAGGAACCAAATATTTAAGCTCAATTATTGATGAGACATCATACATATCCTGGTTAAAGGAGGAATCATATTTTTCATAGTTCATTCATACCCTTGGGACTATCCCCAAGGTAGATTCGCTTATGTGGGGGATATTTTATATCATTCAACTCTTTAGGTCTTACATTCTGATATTTCCCTAGAAGATGGAAATTCATGATTCTAGTGATGTGTTAATTATGATTTCCTAATCCCATTTAATCCATGCTTAGTATGAGAAACAAGTAATAACAAGTGATCAACCACATCAAATATTGGTGTGGGACTTATGTACTGTGATAGCACTTGAGATGTTCAATATGGTTCTCAGGCCTCAATAAAGGTGTCATATGTACCCTATTTATGGAATAAATTTGAGTCATCATAGTCTAGTTGATTTCTTAGTCCACTGGTGGATTGGTAAAGATGATCAGCCAATGGGAATGATGTGGTCCCAATGGTTGAAATTTCGAATACATAGTGGGACTTACACAAATGTGGGCACCCATTTGAGTTTAGGAATGGTTCATGGGAAGGAATCTTGTATATCTTGGGTATTTTAGTAATCAGATTCATAAAAGATTAATTAGTTATGCATTACACACTGATGTTTCCCTTATATGTGGGACATATTATATTATGCTACTATTCGGGGATTACATGATGAGGTTTCCCTTGTATGTGGGACATACGATATTATTTCACTAGACGAGGATTACACATTAAGGTTTCCCTTTTTCTCTATAAATATTTATAGAGAAAGTGATATGAATAATGAAACTCCCTAATCTCATGTGAGCTATGTTTGATGTGATCAACAAGGTATGAAAAATGATACGTTCCTTTGATTTTGGATGAGGCTCATATGTACAAGGGACACCCTTTGGTTGGTGAAGTTTTTTCTCATTCCCCAAGGATATATCCTACATATCCTAGTTATAGTGGGAATCAAATTCAACATAGTTTAGTTAATTTCTTAGTCCATTGGTGGATGAGGAATGATGATCAGCCCATGGGAAGTATTGGGACCTCGGGGTTTAAATTTCAAAGACATAGTAGGAATTACACTGATGTGGATTCCCATTTGAGTCTGGTCTAGGGCATTAAGAAGAAATTCTATGTATCATTGTATTGGCATGAATCTTATACTTCATAGTTTAATTAGTTAGGAATTACACACTAATGATGCCCTTATATGCATGAAATATTATATTATGTCATTGTTTCGGGATTACATTTTAAGGTTTCCCTTATATGTAGGGAATACCATATTATGATGATGTTCATGGCTTACATGTTGAGGTTCCCATTATTCATCACTGTGAATTATGTCATAAATGATATTATTATTGAAACTTCTTAAGACTACATGGGCTATGCTTGGTGTGAGAAACAATTTGTGGAAAAGGATTAGTACCATTTCATGTGGATATGAGACTTATGTATTGGGACCACCCATTGGATGGTTAATAAAGAGCTTAGTCCTCCAGGAGACATCCTACATATCCTGGTTGCAGTAGCAAGTTGATTCATCATAGTTAAGTTAATTTATCATTCCATTAGTGGATGATGAAAGATGATAATCCCATGGTAATTATTTTGTCTTGATAGTTATAATTTCATATACATGGAGGGACATACACTGATACGGATGCCCATTTGATTTCAGCCTCAGGAGGGTATCGTATGTATATTGGTTATGGAAGGAATCATAGTGTTAAAATATCAATTATAGGGAGCTTACACATTGACGTTTCCCTTATATGTGTTACATATCATATTATTCTTTTGGTCAGGGCTTACATGCTGAGGATTCACTTGTATACGGGATAAACCATATTTTGTCATTGGTTGGGTCTTATACATTGGGGTTTCCCTTTGTCTTTAAGGATACTTATAGTGTATGTGATGTGATTATTGAAACTCCGTAATCCCAGATGATATATTCATGGTGTGATAAAAATGGGATGGAAAATGATCAGTACCACAACTTTTGGATATGGGACTTATGTACTGGGGTCACCCATTGGATGGCGAATATAGATCTCGAGCCTCTGTGAGACATCCTATATATCCTAGTTATAGAAGGAATCAAATTCATCCAATTTCGGTTGGTTGGGGCTTACACACTGATGTTTCCCTTGTAATAGGGGCTTATACACTATTGGAGAATAAGGTTATCAATTCCCTGGATTCCCTTATAATCTATCCTTCGGTTCTTCCTTACATGGGTTTTTTTCCCACTTCTCATGCCTTGATAGTCTACTAGAAATATCATAAAATTTATTCTTGACATGTCCAATGACAACCACATGATCTAGTTAATTTTTCCAAGGGATATCTCATAATATGGATGTCATGTTCATTCGTTTTCCCATGATAAAGGCTATCTTGTGTAGGGGATATCGTAAAACCTAAATGGTTGATCTTGGAAGACATCACATGATATCGACTTGATCTCTTAGAGGGATTCATATGATTCAACTGAATTTACATGGTGTCATCACAACTTTTTGCTGACACACTTGGAGGGAAACACAATATTCAATGTGATATGTCTTGGAGGGTTCCACAAGTCTTGGATGACATTTTTGTGTGTCATCACGAGATATTTCTTGCAAGACTAGAGGCTATCACATATCCCTAACTGACATGCGTAGAGGGTTTCACATGATCTAGATGGAATAATATAGTGTCATCATGATATTTGGATGAAACTCTTGGAGGACATCATGATAGTCAATTCCACATGTCTTAGAGGGTGATGCATTTCTATGTTGATATGTCTAGATGACATCACAAGATCTAGTGGGTGTGCCCAGAGGGAATACTGAAATCCAATTTACAAGTTTGGGTTCCACTGAAAAACTTAGTTGACATGTTTGTGTTCCACTATATGAGTTAGGGGACACTTATGAAGGACTCCACATGGTTTGGATGTTGATATTTTAGGGATTCATGAAACTAGGGTGGTATTCCTGATGGTTCCATGCCACATTCAGTGACATGTCCAGAGGACTTCTCATGGCCCAAATAGTATCCTAAGGAGCACTGTGATATCTAGGATACATTGCATGGTGTCCACAAATTACTTAGGTGGTTCATGCGAAGCATATGAGGATCATCATATATGTTCCTTGCATACGTCCCTCATCCAATAGTCTTTGTTCCAGTATTTTATTGAAACTTACTTATACTTATTTAGAAATATCTTGATTTAAGTATCGCGTGGTATAGAAGATATGTATTATTTTCTTCTAGTTTCCTTCTAGAATTCATTCACATGATCTATGAGTGATCACATGAAGTACTTTTTTCATGGTGCATGATCGATGTACTTTTTAACTTGATCTTACCTGATAGAAAAAATCATAATCGTGAGATCAACTGCTCCGAGATATCTGCTCTGGTGCTTGAGTGCACTGGTGTATCTAGATAAAAAAATTCCAATATCATATTTGAGGCTGGGTGGGAGATTTATAGGCCTTTTCATCCAAGTTGTTCACCTCTTTTCATAAATCATTTCAAGGGACTCCCAGATAGGGTTGGTTGGATGGACTCGACATCACGTGTCTCTGTGAGGTCTTTCCATGAATCACACTAGGGGTGTCACATGTCTTTGAGCAACCATGAGACCATTATTTCATCATCCCATTAATTGTATTATTTCAAATTAACTGGGTCTTTCTTTCTTATGCGGACATTCCAATAGAGTTTTATGTTTTCAGGTTGTCACATCCATGGGCCTTCATGAGATCAAGATGCCTATTGAAAGGCCTTTACTTAATATCTGGTGACTTTTCTGGGAATTTCCACAAGATAAGAAATTCATATTAGGGATGCCTCCATGAAAACAAAACTGTTATTCAAGGGTTCTTGTGAGACCATGAGGTAGATATCTGGGGCATGTCATGTGAGTTTTATGACCATGAGAGGCTTCTTCCTCCTGCCCTTTTTTATTTCCTTTGTTTATTTTAAAATTGTTTGGGATTTCATGAGTTTATATGAATGATGTAAAATAAAATCAATATTCCTATTTATGATGCATCGAATGACCACAACTGCGCCTATGGAGATGCATGATCATTTCAGGTACAATACCTTCTATTTGTTCCTTATGGATCCAAAGGGGGAGAATTATGTCACCTGGTCATGTTTGAGGTTCTTTGGGTGATGAGGGTCACATGTAAACATGCTTTTGAGAGACAATGTGGGCACATTTCTCGGTGATTGGGGCATATTGGAGATCCATGGGGAATGTCACATGACCATTACGGTCACAAGAGGCTCCATCCTCCTCCCCCTTTTTATTTCCCTAGTTTATTATACAAAGGCTGGTAAAATCACTAGTTTTCTTGAGTGTTTTTGAGTGAACTCATTCTCCGCATCGGTGATGCATCATATGAATTTTACAACCACAAGAGGATACAACCATTTTTAGATTTTCATAATATTTTCCATGATTTTTGGATGTTTTTTTAGGTGTTGTCTACTCAACAATACATGTAACCTCTGGATGCTATCGTGTGAGCAGATATTTTCAGGTGTGCTTTTATAAAATAATAAGGACTTTTTGGGAGACTTCATTGGGCCTTTTGCAGGCAACACACTGCTCATGGTTCCTTCATGTAACCTCATGAAAGACACACAATCATGTGTATCTTTGATGCTTATATTATCTGTGAGTATTTGGACTCTATATTCTTCTTATTTTTTTAGGGAAAGATAATACCCATTAATAGGTAGTTACTCCTTTGTGAATATTTCTATGATCATTTAGAGGGAATTAAAAAATACCCCTCTTAGGGGTGATGTCCTCGAGGACAATGGATCAGTTATACAGAAATTAAATTCCAACCCAAGTCTATATAGTTTTCACCAATTGGTGTCTTCAGTGAAATTCAGTCTACTGGGCGACTTTTGGTATCTCGTGAAATCACATATATATATATATATATGTGGTAGTGTAAAGTGGCTTCATTAACTAGATAATCGAATCTCAAGAACTCCAACACCCTATATCCATCATGTGGCCCTATCACAAGAATTTTCTGAAATCTCTTCTCACGTGACCTCACTGCGTGCCAATTTCATTAGAATTTCTCCACAAGACTTCTCTTACAATGTCTCCCACTCAAACCATCCATGAACTAAATTTGGTAATTTCATCAATATTTTAAATGGGGATGTGAAACCATTTTGGGTGTTTGGTGGGGTTTCCTATCTTGATAACAAGATCCATTGACATTTATGCAGCTCTTAGGACCATTTCAAGGTCACATGATCATGATTCTTTAAGGATTCAAACACTTTTGTGATGATCTATCTGTTTATGGAAGATATGAGGTCGTTGGATGTCTAATAATTCAAAATACCTTTATGTTATTTTGGAATTCTTTTTTTGATTCATGTTATGTGTAGGATGTTGCTGGAAAAATTTTCCTTTCCTTTGATAAGACATTATTTTTCTTGTCGGATATATTCAACGTAATTTTATTCAGATGGTTTGTGGTTCTCTCCAATATTCTTCTATAGTAGCTAATCAAAGGGCCCTGATTTCTTAAAATCACAATGATTACCCATGATATCACATGAATTATGATAATTAGGTTTCCAAGATATTCCTCTCACTCAAGATCTAGGATTATCCTATATCACACTATCTTCCTCTATATAAGTCTGGCCTTCTTCATGATGGTGTCATTTATCCCTTAAATTTTAATGTTCCATCTTGTTGGGTATCAACTTATTCTGAAAAGATTCAGTTGACCATTTTCACAGTTGATCATCTAGTAGTATATCAACCCCACTGTTTATTTTATTTGTTGGAAAACAATCCCTTGTTCTTGGTTGGTTATGATTTCTATCATCATCCTATTACTCAGAGCTACCCGAGTATATTTGTTTCTTATATGAAAAATATGGATGGGGGATAGATCTGAAAATTGTATCTCCATCGTGGAATTTATTTTTTGGTGAATGGGTGTGGCCATTATGGGTTAGGAAGAGCTTCTTAGAGTTTTCTAACAAGTTATACAATTTCCACCATTATGAAGAAGTAAGTATTTTCCTAGATTATTTTCTATCACCATCCTAGTTTTCTTTGAGAATTTATCATTCGATGGGGACATGGAACTAATTAATTTCATTTATACCATAGATATTTGTGATTATTACTATGGGATATCTACCAACTTTGTGGGATTCCACCTCTCATGGAGATGTGAGATGAGTTTCTCCCTATCGTAGATGATTGGGATTACCCCATGTGTACTCCTATCTTTGAGAGAGACAAGCTCTCTATTGTGATGTAGAAGTTGATAAAGGATGTGAATATGAACTCTCTTATCTCTTTCAATTACTTGATAAACATTTTCATATGCCAGAATTGGGTCTATCCAACTACTATACACTCCCATCAGTTCCCTTCCCAGCAATTTTGTGATAGTACTGGCTTGTATTTGGCCATTTTAGAAGATGGGAATATCAATTGAAGTCATATGTCTCTCTAAGTATTATATTGGATATATTTATATCCATGTTATTTAATTGATTTCTCTTACTATCTAGAGATGCATGTTCAAGAATATGAGTCAGTACACTGGTAACAGTAGTGTGACTGGTGGAGGGACATCATCTTAACATTATAGTGTCGACCCTTTCATGTCTTTACCAACTCTTGGGCCATATAAAACAAGTAATCACCCATTATAGTGTCATTATCCATTAACAGTCTCTATTTTTCTGATAGGAGATCATTTCCATTGCAAGGGATACTACAATTCCACTAGGATCCCTGGTTCCTTATCTCATACTAGATTGTCAATCGGATATGTGGTTTGGGATATGTCATTGATCTCTCATGAGATTACAGATCCAATAAGTCAATATAAAATCATTGATTTCACCCCTTACAGTGAACTAATGTGGTTGATTATTAACAACATAATTGTATCCCTCGATGAGAGGTCATACAAGATCTCTCTTCAGGATGGGGTTCTTACAGCTAGGATGGAGAATCCAATCATATAAGATCCACAAAACCTTATCGGTTTTCTCATTAATTCATATACACAAAAAAGTTCTCCCCATTCCATTGGCTAGCATAAAGGATAGAAACACCACATGACCATCCACGATTTTTGGATGGTTTTGGCACATGAAGATACTCAGGATGATATCATTCTTTCATCCATGTATGCATCAACCATTCTTACTCATGATTATACCCATTCTTTGGAAGCTTCATATCCAGACGGTATGATAAGACAACAAGTTCATCATGTGGACAACCCATTTTCCTCAATAACCCCTACATATATGGAAATGTTAGATCTAATAAGGACATTGGTGAGACTTCAAGGAAGTTCTGTTATCCATGCGATGAAAACCCTAATAGCGAGATTGAATAGGTCGAGGAAATTATCCCTCTAATACAAGAAACGGGTGACACCTCTACCAAGTGGATGATATATGGAGACTCCACTTCTATTTCCATGCATTATCATCTAGCTATTCTTCCTTTTGGTGTTCCCATCCTATCAATCACAAAATATCAGACCCAACATTGGATGATCTAGAAGAAGATTCATACCTTGATTACTGAGACATTTTTGGAAACATTTCATGACCAAGGGGAGTACCTTTATCATCAATTTCAAGACTTGGGGGGAGTGTTTTTTATCAACAACCAATGTATGAAATCATGAATAAAATTTTCCTAAATCAGTGAGATTTGGCCACAAAGTTGAGGGACTTTCATGATTTTTTCAATGAGGCTATCCTTTTTTAGCTGATGAAGTAGGTTTCAGAGGCATTGAAGAAAGTTCTCCAGTTGATATCTAAACTATAGGCCCAGATGGATGCCTGAACCATGAAAATATAGAGATGAGAGGAAATAATAACTCTCTTAAGTTATGTCATTTGAACATCATCAATCATATTAGAAACATCTCAAAAGAGAGTTGAGGATATGGCCTCATTAGTAGAGACTCTCTATCTTTAGGAAAAAGAATAACAGGCATGGAGAGTAGCACTTCAGCGACCAATTGAAATTTCTCCTTAGACTCATTCTAACCTATATCTCTCTGTGGATCAAATATTATTGTATTTTTATAAAATATATTTTTTGATGAGTTACTTTTAGAGACTTTAAACTCTGTATTTTCCCCTTATTTAATATTATCACTAAATGTATTTTCTAAAATTTCCACATTATTGTCCAATTTAGTTTCTTTCATTAATTATGTTCATTGTTTATTATTGATTTGATATTATGTGAATCATCAACAATACCCATCCTTTTCATAATGTCAAGTAAACCTGAATTCTTCAAATTTCATATCTAAATCATAATAGATTCTTTTTGACAAATGATCATTAATTCCCACTAAAATGAGCTTCCTTACTGATATATCTGCTCTATATATATTGAGATGACTTGATTCACATAAGTTTAATTGGGTAGAATACATGTCCAAAAGGAATAGTTCTCTAAATTTTGTTTAAGATGATAGGCATGGTATGTGAATCTTGATTTTCTAAGTCCATATGGTGGGATTTACTTGATTTCTCAATCTTGTAGACTAAATCATTGTTGTGTTTTATTTTAGGTTCTTTTATCTTGGAACCTTTATCTTTTTAGTTTAAGGACTTTTATCTTAGATCTTCTATCATTATAGTTTAGGTTATTTTAGATTTGACCATCTGTTATTTTAGTTTATGTTATTTTATCTCATACCATCTATTTATTTATTTTTACAGTCTTTTATCTCATACCTTCTATTATATTAGTTTATGGTCTTTTAGCATGGACTCTCTATCATTGTAGTTTAGGGTCTTTTAGCTCAGACCTTATGTCGTTGTAGTTTGTGGTCTTTTAGCTCAGAACATATTGATGATAAAATAATATGGTTAAGACATTACAAGAATGACTCAAAACACTTTGGTGTATTGGGTTCTTCCTTGGTGTTTCCAAGGCTCATTGGGATCATATATCCTTTCCAATAAGGAGGAGGTGACTATGATTGGTGGTTTCTTTCCCTTATGTATCTATATCATTGTAAATAGCAGAGTCTTCACTCTTTTACTAGGGTCATGGAAGGTTTATGGGGGTAAGATCATTTGAGAGAGAAATATTGGGGATGTTAGGTCCACTTGGATAGTTGGAATATGGGTGATATAAGTCATAACACAAAAGATTGATTCTGCGAATTTGGGATAGGGAAGAAATGTTTTGGATGACCTATAACACCTTAAGGAACTAAGTTACACTACATTGTTTCTAGGTCTCACAAGGATTGAAGCATTGTTATGGAAAGGAGGATATGCCTTTTAGTTTGTAGGTCATGTCCCATATTCATCAATATCATGTTCAAGAAAAGATGATATCCACTCCTTTATGAGGGCCATGAACGATTTAGGAAGACTAAAATGTATAGATCATGAGGTTGGATATTTAAATAAACTTATCCAGGAAGGGTTATGGCACATTAAGGAAGTTCGTCTCTTGATTTTGAAGCTAGATCCCTACACATTGTAGTTTCGAATGACGAGGTGTGAGATATCAAAGGATCGAGAATGAAGTGTCACAATAATTCTTTGATAAAGGGTACAAAATATAGTGATGTAACATTGTGGGACTCAAATACACTTGGATAATTTTGTAAAGATATTGTAAATCATGATCAAAAGTGTTTGGGTTAGGATAATTATATGGGACAATTATACCAGGAATGAACCAAAACACACTAAGTTGATGGGATCTTCCATAGTGATTTTAGGGTCCAAAAATATCGAAAATCCATTTTTTCAGAATGACACATTTCATTGATGATTATTGGTGTATATACAAGATCCATAGAAATAAATTCATAGTTATGAAAAGGGTCCCTAGAATCCTGATATCCTTTTCCCTGGGACATGGAAGGTTCTAATGATATGAGGAACTCAAATCATGTTTTTATAGTGAAAGTGTAATATCCAAGAGGGGTTTGAGGACAATAAAAGTTGTGTACCCATGTAGAGAACATATTATCATGGTGAGAATATGTGATAAATCATTAATCTATGTTTTTCTAGAACCAGAGGTTCAAGTGAGAATATCTTGGATTTTACTAGGGTTATAGAGTAATTTTTTCCAAATTTTGTTCCTTATTTATTTGCACCCTAATTTTCTCCCTGAACTGTGTATATGAAGTGTTTAGAGAGAAAAGATATGGATTTTTCTAAGGCCTCCCTTTACAGGTTTTCAACATGAAAAGTTTTGTATCTCATTCAATGTTAGTTTAAGGCCTTGTGATTTGTACCATCATATTCTAGAGTTTAAGGTCATACATCATTGACTATAGGTAAGGTAGTTTAATTTTATGACACACATGGACCCAATATAAGGAATGATACACAATATCCCACTAAGGATACCCAGGGTCATGAGTACCTCATAATCATTTTTAGAAGGGAATGAAAATATTTTAAATCATGGAACAAGGTTCTTAGGTCGAGAGTAATGATATTGGAAAATAATAACAAGAATGATCCAAAACACACTGAGGTGATAAGTTCTTCCACAGTGATGTTAGGGATCACATGGACCAGAAATGCCTTTTGTAGAGTGATTCATTTGGTTCATGACCATAGGTTCATATGAAAGATCCATAGGTATAAATTTATTGTAACAAAAATGACCCCTTGAATATGGGTGTCCTTTCTAAGGGAAATGGAAGGGTTTTGGAAACCCAATGCACTGGAGACATGATGTTTCATTTACGGATAGAGGTGCTTAAAATATAGAAGAGGCACACCATTATTTGGATGAATGGGTTAAGGATCTTGTGTTAGAGACATACTTTCTTAAATAAAGTTTAAAGACATGTGGTAAGGAAATTTTCCATGAATAATATCATTATTCAATAAGGATTTTTTTATTCATCTTATAATCATGTAGTAAGGATGTTTTTTGCAGCATTAATTTCATGTGACTAGGATGTTTTTTTGTACTATTTTAATGTCATTTGACTAGGACAATTTTTCTATGTAGTTTTATTGTCAAGAAACTTGGTTGTTTTCCTTGTAATTTAATTTCATACGATTAGGAAAATTTTACTTGTAGTTTAATGGAAGGAAGTAAGGATAAGGGAAACTATGTGGAATATTTTACATGATATATTGTGTGCACAAGAAATCCAACTCAAGGATAGAATCACATGTAAGAAAAACGATATTATTTGAATTGGACCCTATGTAATTGGGGTGAATTTATTTTATTGGTTACAACATAAGGGCTTGAGATTAAATATTTGAGAATCATTATGTATCCTCCGATGATAGGAATCATGCCACATGTTGTTATTGAAAGGGAATCACTATACATAGTTCTAGCTTGAACGTAGAGGTGGTAATGTTTTCCATTGATTGTTGTAGTTGGTCCCAATATTGTGGATCCAAAAATCATTAAGTATATTGTAATGATAGGAATAAATCAACCCATAGTTCTTGAGTAACTTTTCTATTTATCATAATGCGTCAGGGATGTTGACTTCTTGATGTGAAGAGGGGTATTGAGGCTCGACCAAAGGATGGAAATTTGGATGTCACTATATATAATATCATGGTAAGAATCAAGATATACATAGTTCTTTATAAAGTTCTATACGTAGGTATAACCCGTATACAGAAAGTGGAGAATTTACATATTTGTGTTGACTAGTCCCAGGATTGAAGATATGGGCATCAATACATATCATGTGGTGATAAGAATAAATCCACACATTGTTCTTGATTAAAGGTTTTATAGGAGACCAACACCAAAACTAGTGGTCCCCTTGGGAGAGGCCCACAATAATGTGTAGTATTGTGTCATGAAAGGTTCCTAAACTATGCAGTTCAGCATCATGAGGAGAGGGCTCATGGTACACCTTTTAAGGTATTTCATTCTCGACCATGATGGACTTGTAATGAGCTATTATTCCTTGTTTATATGGTGAATCCCTTATTAAAATTCCTAATCTCGCATGAGATATGGTCGGTGAAAGAAAAAAGGAATTGAAAGGATCCCTCACGCTATGCAAAGGAAATTAATGATGGGATATGGAGCCTTTTTAATCATGTGTTGGATTGATCAAGATATTGGATCGATGAATCCGTATATATCTCATTGAAAATGAGAGTTAAGCCATAGGTAGTTATAGGAAACCCATTAATTTTTAATACCATTTGTAAAGGAAATTGTCATTGTTGTCTAACATATTGCGATAAGGAAGAGCATCACCTGACATGAATGAAAATGGGTGTTACTGATCCATTCAGATTTATGTCATGTAGTAAAGACATTTGAAAAGAAGTTTAACATCATATGGTAAGGATAGGATATGACATTTGTTTTAATGTATTTATTATAGGTCCATGTTTGTTTTGTAGTTTAAAATCATTCTTCTTGGATGATCTCATACAGTTTAATTTTCAGAAACTATGATGAAGCTCGATGGTTTAAAGTTATGCAATATATTTCTTGAGAAGCATCACATTGGTGGGGGTTGTAACATGGTCCCCATCCATTGTTTCCAATGATTAATGTCCGTTGTGATAGAAATTATGTTTCACATAAGGTCCTCACCATTTGGGTTCCAGCTTTAGATGCTTCAAGCTTAGTATAATTAGGGTCTTGAGCACCAATACTAGTTATCCTTGGAGGAATAAATAGAGGAAAAACTTTTTATTAATGGATCATGTGATCCGATCCTATTGGAATTCAATGTGGTGTAATATACGCAACTTGTTCTCATCAAGAATATCCAATTCTCCCAACCACGTTTTTGATTTCTCATAATCTTAGAGTTATTTCTAAATGCCTATTTAGAGAGAAGGTAGTTGGACTTCTATGGGTAACACTACCTATCTCTTGTACACCAATTAGTATGGTGTAGCTCATGTAGTAGTATGTGGTGGTATGGTAGGCCCATAAATCATTGAGTAGCTTATTTTTCCATGAATTCTTAACCTTGTTCACCATATTCTAGATTATATTTGACATAGTCTTATTGAAGGCCTCTATCTATCCATTTTATACTACATGAAATTGAGATGAGACATTAGACTGGATGTTGTACTCCTGGTACACTTTCTTCAACACCCTAGAATAGACGTTGGTGTCATTTTCCATCAAAATATTGTGTGAGGGACTACGAACATAGTGAAGATATATGAATTTATGAATTTTATGATATTATTTAACCCGAATTCATTGAGGGGTATTTCCTCAGTCCATTTGGAAAAGAAGTCTGTATCAGTATGTATGTACTTGAACTTAATAGTTTTTGTTGAGGGATATGAACCCTATTAAATTGATTTCACATATGTTAAAAGGGTAGATATGTTTAGATATATGTAATAATTAATTGCATTTATGGATTAGGTTTTCATGGATCTTGTAAAGGTGTTAAACCGGTATGTGATTAGGTTAAATTGACTTAATTTATTGAACTCTTCTTGAGTTAATGAAATTGAAATAATTGAAAAATGAATTCATTCAATCCACCCTAAGCGATATCATAGGATAAACTCATTATTTTAAATTAAATTTATTTAACTCATAAATACTCTTTAATAATCAAATGAGTTTGAATCGATGTTGGAAACTTAATATCCAAATCACCTTATTTTTTCCAATTAATGGTTTTCTTTCTTCCTCTTCCTTATTAAATATTATCGCCCCATATTTCATGTTCTAATATAATCATTTACCTTGGAGTGAAAATTATGATGATCTCACAAGTGTATAGGCTATTATCATATGTTTTTTAAGGTGTTAAACAAGATACTGATTAGGTTATATTGATTTCATTGATTGAATTCTTCTTGAGTTAATGAAATTGAAATAATTGAAAAAATAATTCATCCAATCCACCCAAGAGATAACCTAGATCAACTCATTCTTTTAAATTGAATTAACTTAAGTAATAAATAATTTTTAATAATAAAATTAATTTGAACATAATTTTTCCACTAAATATCTATATAACCTTCAAAGAATGTGTGTTTTTAGGTTACTTCTCATGTCTATGAGGATTCAATAACCCATTTTTGCTACAAGTGACTGCTTACATAATAAAAATTGGGTAAATTTTGGTGATGTCAAATTTTGGGTGATTACCCACGAAAAGAGGATGATATTCATTGATTATATTTTAACATTCATGTATTTAAATTTCTATTAAAATGAGTTTTAGTTCATTATATTAATTGAACTTCGTTTCTCATCATAAGTGAAATTAATGTTTAAAATGAGAATTTGGTCTTAATAAATCATCTATTTTTGGAGAATGTTATATTAATTTTATGAATTTTTTATTATGGTATATGATTGATCATATTTCTTGTAACATTATAACTTTTTGGTTTGATGGATAAATATTAGGGGAAAATGGAGATTTTTGGTAATGAACATAGAAATTCCTGGACAAATCATAATGGGCATTAGGCCCATCAAACAAAGGTAGGGCACATAATCCAAACCCAATAAAGATCAAATTTTAAAATTATAAATATAATCATATGGGTATCATTTCATTTAACTTTGTCTGGAGATAATTATGAAGATATCAAGGAGATCCAGGGATCTGAAGTTGAAATTTATATTATGGGCCCCATTTAAAGGCCCATAAATTCATCCCACCAATATAATCATAACATCCTAATGTAAGATAAAATTGGACTAGAATTTTTACATGTGTTATAAACACCTATAAAAATATAATTTCGTTCTATAAACCCTTTAGATTCTATGATCTAAAAAGACTTATTTTCATGACACAAAGTGGGATGAATCTGGATGATTTTCCTGGACAAAGTTGGCAAGTCAAATTTCCTTTGATTTTTCAACCTCCTTTTGAATCTTCTAATTTATTGGGAAGGAATTTATTGATTGGAGATCCAGTCAAGGCTCCTAATATTCCTATATAAATATCTTTTGGTGAAGGAAATTAGCATAAAATCTCTTTTATTCTGTTCTAATTTCATGCTTTAATTTTTTGATTGGACCTTCATTTGTTTTCATGTATGTTTTCTCAATCATTTTAATTTATTAATAAATTTTTTTCTTATTATTCCCTTATTTTATCCTTTTTATTAACACATTGATACCGTTCAACCTTTGTGTGAACTTATTCACACCAACCCTTCTGAATTTCTTTACGCAATGGTGGAGTAATCGTTTTTTCTATATTTTTCTTCTTCAATTCCTCCCTCATGAATTTACTACCCCATTACACTGATAGAATTTCATCAATGGAGGTATAACCTTCTAATGGGTATAACCAAGGTAGTAGAAATGGGATGTATTTGATGTTATTTCTCATTTAAAAAATTATTAATCAATTATTTTATTTGATTTTTTGAATAAATGATTTTCTTTCATCCTCTTATTAAATTTTATTGACACAATTTTCATGTCCTAATAAGAACCTTTACCTTGGAGAGATAATTAAAATGATCCTACATGTTTATACAGGATTATAATAAGTTTTTTGAAGGTGTTATACTTGTAAGTGATTAGATTATATTAATTTCATGGATTGAATTCTTTTCACGCTAATGAAATTGAAATAATTGAAAAATAAATTCATCCAATCCACCGCAAGAGATAAACTAAGATCAAATCATTATTTTAATTTGAATAATATTAATTCATAAATACACTTTAATAATAAAATTAATTTGAAGCAAATTTGGCCACATAATATCCAAATCGCCTCCATAGAATGTTTGTTTCTTTATGAAACTTCGTAGGTCTCAGAGGATTAGATAATCCATGATATACTACAAGATACCCCTTAGACAAAAAAACATGGCTAAATTTGGTCACAACAAGCCTCCCTTCCACCAGAGGAATTTGAACTGGTGTGTGTAGTAGATACTGCTTGAGACTTTTGATGGCTTCTTGGCAGTCATCATCCAATTGATAACTGATTACCTTCATAATTATCCTAGTAAAGGGGGGAGAGTTTCCAGTCATGTTGGACATAATTCTTAATGTATGATAGGATACCTTGGACCCCATTTGTTATTTAATATTTTTTTGTGTGACATTGCTAAAATATCACTAGTCATTTCTGGGTTGACCTCAAAACAGCGATGGCATACCAAAAATCATAGAAACGTCCTTGATGTTACCCAAAATGTTCATTTAAATGTATTCATCTTCAGACATTATTGTCTCATCTTGTCGAATAATATTTGAAGGTCCGTGAAGTGATCACATCGATATACCAATTTGAACACCAGATCATTGATATGACATTAGACTATTCTTCCCAATAATTATTTAAATATATGATTCATGTCCCATTCATAAGTGGAACCACTTTTCATTAAGAAAAAGGGAATGACTTGATAATAAAATATCCCCTGAGGAACTTTGAATGTAGTGGAAAATTTATATTCAAGGTCTATCATTATCTGATTGAAACATAATACTCATCCAATATCAAATGTTTTAGATGATATCAATTACATCGATCAAGAGTTTTATTAATGGAAATGAAAATTCTGCCTTTGTGTAATGCCAGTTAAGGACTCTAAAATCTATGTAGATCCTAATATTATGATTATTGTTCTTGATAGGAAAAAGTTGGAAATCTATCTTGGGTATTTTAATTCTCAAATTTTTCACCAATTTGTAAACTTCTGCCTCTATATTTGATGCATGAGAGGAGTGCATCCTCCTGGATAATTGCATGAAGCTTCATTGATCGTTAGGTAATATGAGATGTTGTGTAGCCACTTCCAGATTCAGTTCAACTATTTCTGTATAGTTCCATGAGAAAACATATCAATTATTCATTAGAAATGTGATATAAATATTTGTCTCTTTAGGGGGAATGGAGGCACTATTTAATGTATTTCATAGGTCTTCTTATGTTTCTATATTTTCATTCCTAAGATCATAAATGGTGGTGAAGACGCCTTACTTGAATGTGGGAGGGGTGTTCCTAAGATTATCCTCATATTCTTCCACCTCTGATTCCATGGATACATTCTCAGATGGAGATGATAATATTAGGGGATGTCTATCACTATCAGGGTTAGAGGGGACAAGAGAGTTGACATTATCATCCCCTATTTCCAAATTTTTTGTAGAGAGATGTCTAAGATGGATTTTTTGCACTATCACTAGGTATTAGAGGGTATTGGACCTATAGGATCAGGTTTATCACATACACTAGATTTATGGGGAGCACATAGTCACTTTTGAGTATACATGATGGATTTTCAGGGGTGGTCCCAAAATTTTTGGGGGATGAAACCTATATATCATCATCCAATATTGGTTGTTTTCCTCCCCTTTTGTAGAAACCCACATCAGCATATGTGTATTTTCATGTCTTGAAGGGATAAAATAACTATTCTTTATACTGACCTTTCCATCGATGGGGTATTTCTGACACATGTGGAATGTTGAAGGTACCACTGACCAGGGCCTTCCTAGGAGGACATTGTATGTGTGTTCTTACTAGATAACCATAATATCAGTGTGAAATGTGACATCCCCAAACTGATCATTAATTTTTTTCTCCTTGAAAGGTCTTTTCTCACACTTATGAGACCCTTGAATATTTATATTTTGGGTAGATAGGTTCACTTATCTATATCAAAAACATCGTAGGGTTTGAACTGGGATGAAGTTGATCCCAGAACCATGATCAATAATATCCCTCTAATGATTGACATTATTGAGTCTTACTGAAACATATATGGTCATGATGTTCCCTTGGATGATATCTTCCATATCCTGGTCAGTGAACAAGATGGATACAAGGCATTCTGATGGAATGGTCTCAAATCAATAAAATTTGGTTGTAGTGACTTGTACCTTGATCTCCTATGGGCTCCATATGGCTTCAACAAGTACCTCCTTGAGTTCTTTTGAATGATTTAGTGCATCCAAGATTGATATCTTGGATGTGAAAACTATTATCTATTTTATAATGTCATACTTTTTTGCCATAGGTTTGAACTTTCTGATGTAGTGTTTCTCCTAGACATGTGGCTCAACAACCAGGGCATTTTACATAGATGGGTTAGATGATTGTGTAGAGATTGAAGGGGAATATGTTTCCAGGGGAACAAGTCATACATGCATTCCTTTTTATCTAGTTTGATTAGATAATTGAACCCCCGACATGTGTTCATGCTAGTAAAATGGGTGTACATGATCACTAGAGGGTTTTGTGATACCTCCATGTCCCTTTTGAGCCATCTAGAGTGCTTTTCCATGATTATTAGCAATATATATGTTCTATATTGTTATGTGATCAAAATATTGGGTCTGACCATGCTTGTTATTTCATCTTTATCTTCAATTATTGCGCATGTGGCCTCACAATCCCCAATTATGTGTGGGAAATGGATATTTTGAGGCATATTCATCATCGAATAAGGGGTCTTCCAACTTTATCACATTTAAAAAAACATAACACGAGGTCTTCATCCGATGAGGGTTCCATTTGGTGGGGGTAGTTTCTATGATTCAGATGTTGCAGGGAAGAAGTTTTCAAGAGTTAGATCTTACGTTGGAGTAGAATATGATTCCTTGTCTTCTATTTCCTAATTTTTATGATGGTCATGCCCACCTATGGGAGGAATATCAGTTGTTACCTTCATATGTGGTGGAGCTATTTTGGGATTGTGCAGCTATTCTCTGAGGGTGGCATGAGCTTGGTCAACTTTATTTCAAGTCATCCAACTATCAAACTTCTTCACATGCCTGGATGTAACATTTTTTCAATCACCTTACTCTTTTGACTGGGAAAATGTTATGTAGATCACCTTCTATAAGGAGTTATCTAACACTACCTATTTATAATTGACAATTCCTTGAATGATGTCTTTGAAAACAAAGAAATCTTGGATATTATAACCCAACCTTTTGTGAAAAGGGAAGTAGTAAGGATGGTCAGTGAAGTTAACCACATCAGGCTTCCAGGGATGCAGTAGCCTAAGTAGGTTATTTTCCATGGATTCTAAGAAACAACCTGGGACTTGTTCATTTTAGAAGTATTTTTCTTTATTTATCCACTCCTCAAATACTGGGTGACCTTGATTTCTATGTGCTTTTCGATAAGGGAGACTATATGGTTGTTGTCACTCGATTGGATTCATTGGGTGGTTCAAGACATACCCAAGTGCTAGGATGGGAATTTCTTCTAGATTGATAGTGAAAACTGCATCTTCTTCACTGAAAACCTATTTCCCATGTTCAGAGGACATGAGTATAGTTTTGGATATGTTTCACTGAATGGTGGCCTTAAGACATTTTTCTATTTAATCAAACTCAAGGAACCCACCTAGATACTTCATTAGAATAAGAGGTAACTGAAACTCATCCCAGATATTTTCAATACAAAGTACCAGCAATTTTTCCTTCGAGAGATGGATGATGAGTGAATAGGTTAAACCATTCCATCTGGATATGATGTCATAGACCCTCTAAATTTCAATTTATTTAGTTTTTCATGTATATGATTGTCATTTTACTCAATATAGAGATACAATAATCAATTAATTTTTAATTATAGTCTTCCCATCCTCCAATGGATCCTACTATAAAATTACTATAGTAAAGAAAGGATGTCCATGTAACAGTCTATACAAAACATCTCAAATTTGTTTCCTCACATTGATCTTGAGGGCCCATCATCAAAAAACGTCAGGATATAAATAGTGTAAGATTTGTTTTTGCGGTCCCCCGCACCATAAAAGGAAGATAAGGTAGTATTTTTGAAATTGTTTGGAGGAAACGTGTATCCACCCATTCAGAATATGCCTTCCTCAGGCTGTGTAGGTGCACATCACCCTGTTATGGAATCCTTTTGAGTAGTTTGGGACCCAATGATGTTATCCAAATCTTGGGGAGCTACTATCTATTCATCCTCCACTATAATGGGAGTGGGTGGGGCTCGATGATGTGTCCCCACCTTCATTTCTCATTGATTCTCAGTTTTCCATAATATTGAATGATCACCCTGATGAGGTGCATTCTTTCTCTATAATGGATGGAATTCATGATCATTTTCAACTTCCTCATTTATGTAGACTATCTACATAGATCTGGATCCAATCTATTTCTCATATACTTCTCTTTCTATAGAATTGGCTATGGGGGAGGATAATATTTGTCTCTACCTAGAGATGATAAATGGGGAGAATATTTCTGTTGTTGCTCCTTATTGAGTTGCTTGAGGGTTTTTATCTCATTATCATATAGTGAAAGTTATTCCTTCTTTGAAGGAACCTCAAATATTTTGGTTGGTGATTGGGATGTTTCCATACCTTTTCCTTTTTCCTTAGAAGTGTTCCACCATAGAGGTGGTAACTAGATATGTGGAGGTGGAAGATTTTGGAACATTTTATGGATCTAGGTGTGTATACTCTCAGTTGGTGCATCCAAATCACCCTCCTATTGGGAAATATATTCTGTATTGATACCTTATGCATTTTCATCTTGATCCACCATATCTATTGTGTTGATAGTTGTGACATTCCTAGAGACATATTGAGAAATAACATGATATTTTGTTGGTGGTGTTTATACCATTACTTTTTATGCAACATGAAGATTCTATATTTCCTTCATTAAGGTCATTATTCGAACCCCCAGCCATATTGTTCCATTTTAGCTTGAGACCCCAGTGAGGTATGATCGCCTTTTTCATATGTTCCTCCCATCATGGTCTATGAATAGTGACCTTGAGGGAGTTTCTGTTCATGTTTTCTAAATGAGACTTTAATAGAAATGGTTTGAATTGCAGTGGGAGGAATGGAAGGGTTGTTGGCCATTCATTTTTTACTCCCAACATATAGAATTTCGATTCTCTCTATGGTGATGATGAAGAAAATTCCACCAGCCATGTGTTCTGGGGGTTATCTGGGGAAGTAATTCACATTTTTTGATATTATTATAAAGGATACAATGATTCAATTTAAGGAATTTATGATACCTATGATGAAGATTTAGATATAAATAACCATATCATAGTGGTATGGGTTTGATCTAGAATCATCGTTGTTTCCCCATGACCCTCTCAAGGGATGATGAACCTGGTGATTGTGATTGATATGTAAGTTCCCCCATCCCAATGGGCTGGGGTTTGTTTACAGCTTTTGAGGAGATTTAATGAATCCTTTATAGAATTGATGATCCAAGGGGTAGAGGTGGTGGTAGATATTCCCCCAAATTGATGGGTTGGGTCCACACCTGGAAAGATATTATGACAGATACTACTATGACGCAGTTTTCTTCCCGTAGGTGATGGGTGTGATAGAAGCCCGTGATGGGAATCATTATTCATTGGAAGTTGTTTGGTTGATCAAAATTTATAATTCTATGTCTAAAATGTGTTCTTATTTCTTTAAAGGTCCTAGTTCAAAGGTCTTATGGTAATCTTCTCCCTCCATTTGTGATGTATGGGCATTGTTGAAGTGGGGGAATTATGTTGTAGTGACCAACTGTCTTGAGCATTATCTGGACCCCTAATTTCACCAAAGGCTATGAAATAACATAATTTTGTATATGAAGGGTTCTTCTATGTAGTGCTGAATTGTAATGGTCCATGTTTTCCCAATCGTCGAATATGAATATATGACATCACTTCGGCAATCAATTGTGGAAGAGTTGTGCTGAAATGGTGGAAAACAAGTTGCCAATTTTCATTGTGATTTTCTAGTTCTGGATCCAGGACCATGGAGATAGATGCTAGGTCTAGTTGAAAATAGAATATCTTGATGGTCTAATGGTGACCCTCATATCCTGGATAGGGGATATGTCTATATTTTAGTCACTAACGAGTAAGCCACATATTTTAGCATAGATAAGGAATGAAATCCTTTTCTATCTCATCTAGTATCTCATAGTTGAAAGTATATAGGGGCCAAAAATGAAGGAGATTATGTTCTTTGATAACTCTCTTCACATGTCAATTTCAGATTCCTATTCATCATACCTACATGCCTCCATCCAGTCCGACCATAGAAGATGATTATGAGGGCCTCCTGCTTACTATAGTGGAGTGCTACTTGAAGCTGATGGGGGAACTATATGTAGTTGACCCTGATGTTTTGATAACATCACTATATGAAGTTTCCTATGTTTTAAACACCTTTCGATATTGAGTAATACGGTATAGTAGAGTATTTCTTTGTCTATGTGACATATTTTCATGGGGAGGACGACCATAGTGGATTTCAGGAGTAGGGTCATTCTGATCCATCTCCACACTACAGTGCATAGTACTATAATTGTAATGATCATATTTTTATGTGTTTGAGTAGTTGAAGGACCCATTTGGTGTAGATAATGTGTCTCTAATTCCCCAAGGAAATTGGAAATGATCATATTTGGAATATGGGTGACATTATACATCATGATCAGAATACGCCAACCATTCTTTTAGAATTTTGAAGGGATATGATCATATTGTATGACAGTTTTTGTAACTTGTTTATATCCATATATCTCTATGGTAGTATGATCCCACTATAGAGAAGCTGATGGAATATGCTAAAGATCTTATTAAGTATTCAAATGAATATGAGCCTACCATGAGAATTGTGCCATTATCACATAGTGAGCCTCAGTTAGAACATGATTATGAGCCCGATCTTGAGCCTTTGAAAATTTAGTTGGTCTTTCTTGGAATGAGTATGAGCCTACCCCAAAAAATGTGATGCTCTCACATGGTGTGACCCAATTGGAACTGGAATAAGATCCTTGTCTGAATATGCATTACCTGAAAAAATAAGCTAATGGACCTCCAAAATGGGATAGGGGGTATGACCCTCCACTTGTATTTCCTCGAAATGTTGCTGGTGTAGTCATTCATTGGAATAAGAAGGAATTTGTGCCCCACACAAATGTGTTTGTTCATCTTAGAATGGAATTATAAAAAGAATATAGATTCTTATTAACTAGTGGGAGTATATTTTATCACAACTAATATTTTTAATAACTTTTATTTCATGATTTTTAAAATAAATATCCACACTATAAAATATTATAAATCAAGAGGCCTAATGTGTTTAGTAAATTAGACACATAAACCATTAACTTGAAGTTAAATAAAACATTATTATTTAAAAATCCATAATGTGATCCTAGTTTTCCTTGAACTCGTAATACTTCAAGATATAACCTAGGTACATACATAAAGAAAGAGTGAGCTATAAAGTTTAGTAATAGATTAATCAAAGCATAACATGATGATACATAATACATGTGAATCAAGAGGCATATCATGATAATATAAAGGGGTAAGAATCATACATACTCACATAGAGGCCTGGAAGGATAAAATGACATTATAAAATCATGGTATCGCAGGAAGGTTGTAAAAGTATAAAATGTGTCATCATAAGTATAATTCTTGGCTAACAGCTAAGAAATATTAACATAGTGTTCTTATAACAACTTCCCATGAACCATACATGGTACCTCCTGAGATGGAAACATTACCCAATGCATTGGAGTGCTATCAGGGAAAAACCCTTCATATGTTCAACTTTACATGTTCCACATCGATTATATAACATAAGACAGATCATTTCAATCCCATGATTGCAGAATGTGGGAATAATACATGGAAGTTCCCAATAAATGAAGTGTAGTTATATCTAGGTGAATACCATTAAATGAGAATAGGGTTGGGAGTTCACAACACAATGGTATGATATGGAAAATCAAGGGATAATTTCAGTATCATAATGGGTGTACATGAAAGTTTATGGAAGGGAGAAAGGAGTGAGGAAGGTAGTGTCTCATTATTTGGGAAACATTACAAGGATGTTTGTTTCATGGTTCCAAGGTCACATTAGTTTATAGATAATTATGGAAGCTCGTATGGTTTGAGTCCATAACTACATAAGTGAAATGGAATGGATTTTATGTCTTTACATAAGAACTAAATGCTCTAAAATAGTATTAAAAAATAAGCATATTCCATAGTGTATAAATGTTATCATTATATTATTATTAAATTTTGGTGGTTTTTATGACTATAATGAAACTATTTGGTTTCATTTATCTTTATGAATTTTTATCCATTAAAAAATATAAAAAATAGAATATACTTATTCATCCCATTTTTAACCATAATATGTTTATTACAACTAGTCACAAAGACAGTGATGAAAATTTAAATACGTCATCCATAGAGACGGGGAAATGACCATAGTACGGGCAATGTTGTTATTCTGAAATAAATGAGAGAAGGTTAGATAATTTATGTACCATTAAAATAATATAATTTTAGTATATTTATGATATTTAAATCATTATGTCAAGGTATATAGAATAAATTTGGAGGAGGAAAAAGAATTTGAAAGAGTTAGGTTGAGAACATTACCTCTTCCTTTGGATATCCTCTATTAATCTACACCTTAAGATCCTTATATTAGTATTTTGATGAGACCAAAACTTCTAAGATGTGGGAAAAGAGTTGGGGATTGATTTTGGTTGAGATTGGGCATGTATGGGTGTTTTAAAAGTGATGAGAAATGGGTTGAAGGGGGTGGTATTTATAAGGGGAGGAGCAAGATGATTTAGAATAAAATATTACATCATCAAATAGTAGTCAATCATGTGATTAAATAGTAAGAGGATTATTAATTAATATTAAATGAGACATTAAAATATTCATATAACTTCTAAAAACCTCAAGAATTAATTTATATAAACTATTACAAAATACGACACTTATACTGTATTTTACTATTTGCTTTTATATTTTATTATTTATGAAAAATAAAAAAACTTCACCTTAATAAAATTTTAATATATATATTCCAAAAAAGTATATATATTTTATAAAAATAATTTTTTAAATTTGATAAATTTATTTTTTAAATTAAATCCTTATTTATTGAAAAATATTAATTTTTATGACACGATCAAATTTCCAAACCATTGAAAAATAAATTATGGTTTCATAAAATTATATTATCTAATTTATATAAATATATATATTTTTCATGAATTTTTTTATGAAAATTAAAACTTATTTAAAAATTTTAAATGTATCATAAAAATGCATTTTAACAAAAATAAAACATATATATTTTATAAAAAAATTATGCTTTCTTTATGTCAAACATTTATTTTATCATAATAAAAAATTAAATTTAATTGTATTGTGATATAAATTTACTGTATTTTTATTTCATAACATACACAAATATTATTTTCCTATTCCATCAGTTTAATTCCCATTCCTAATAGTCAGGTTACTATTGTAATGTTTATATTACTATTACAAAGGTCATATTTCTATGATAATATTGGTTTTTTACTTACTATAAAATCCACTTATTTACTCCATTTGTTATTCATTTAAATTACTCTCAATGTTATATATTATTCATTTTCAAAATGTTGATTACATTACTAATGTTTTGTTTCATTTTTATGGTGTTGTTTATAGGTGTGATTATTATAGGAGAGAAAGGTGATCCAAATTTCCATATTCTAACTATTTTATTTTTTTTCTATTTATTTTCCCATTGTATTACTTCCAAATGTATTATATTTTTTTATTATATAAATTTAATATTATAAATCAATATAATAATGTGTTATTGGTTTTTATTTTCATGTCTAGGCATTTTATACTATACTATATTCCTATATATTCCACACATGTTTATTTAGAAGGAGGATTACATATAATTTTTAAGATCGTTACACTAAACCCTCACATCGAGGAGTTGATCTTATATAGAATTGAAGAAGGATATTACAATTAAGTTGAGTAAAAAGTATAAACTATCAGGAGATGAACATGAAAGGTATTTCAGTGACCTATCTGAAAGAGAGACAAACCTTCATGTTTATAAATTATTGAAGAATACTCAGATGTATATAAACTCTCAAGCCTTATCTTAAAGAAGTACATAGGTAGATAAGAAGAGGGAGTGACCTTAGATTAGAAGAGCGCCTTTACACATTTTTTTGTAACAAATATAGTGTATAATTATATATTCTATTACACCAACACAACACCATGTGTATCCTCCTTGGATTACCCCTCAGTGTTGAATCAAGTACAATCCATGTATGTGTATGATTTACTTCACGCATTCATTTTATCATTTTGGAAAAAGAAATAAGAGAGTGAGAGATTGAATGAGACCATCTAACAAATAAAAAAGATCCATATGATTTAAGAGGACCAAAGAAAATAAATAATCATCAAGAACCATGATCCACCCCCTTTCAAGATGCATTAGGTCAATCTAGTCCCAATAGTTTATTATATAATTGATAAACAACCAGTAGAAATCTCATGATCAAAGTATTTTTTTTAATGTGTATGATTATTAATTTGTTCAAGGGATGAATGTTTATATAATACTTAAATGTGATATCATAAAATAGATAGGATAACTAATGTGAAAGATGAAATGAAAAAACATTGGATTAGGCATAAATTATTTTATTAGGATGTGGTTAATTAATTAAATAATATATATATAATATTAACAATAAATGTAAAATGATATAATAATGACATTTATTCATAAGAAAACAAAAATTCCTCATTTAAATATTAATTTGGAATGGCCTTCCATTTCCAGATTTAGAATGAAACCATAGATCAAAGTGTTAGTACGGCCCATTTCATGAAAAATTTATTTATTGAGGAGTTATAATAAAGATTTTGGTTTGATTAAACCAAGTTAACATTAAGGTAAGTAACCCTTATTATAATTGGTATAACATGGAGGATAGTGTTCAAGAAATCAATGTTTGGGTTTCAAGACTAGGAAGTATGCTCAATGGATCAAGGAGTTGTGAGTTAATATAGTTGTCAAGAACGCCTACCTAAATTCCATACATTAATTGACCAGACCATTTTTAAGACTAAAATAAGGAAAATATGAATCATTTCCACTAGAATATTCATATGACATGACATTCCAAATCTAATGGTGATGGTTATTCAGACATTTTAAAATAGTGGGAGACTAATAAAATTATTATTTTTACATCACACCTGGTAACCAATATAAATTACTTAAAATATAATTTTATTTTTTATAGAAAATGGAAATTTTATCGATCTCTATATCATTTTGATATATTTTATAGATATACAATCTCCTTACTAGCATGAACTTCCATGAGTTGTATAGAAGTTTTCACATTGTACTACGCTAGGGGCAGAAGTTATATATACTGGAGCCCCTGACTCCTACCAATACTTAGAAGGAGGCCATCAAGGATGAGTAAAACATATTCTATAATCATGTATATGACACTCTATATGTCCAATTTTTGATGTTATCATCCATGTCTAGTAAACTCCAGAAGCTTCATGAAGATATTAATGAATTTGACATGTTATCCCATCTCTGTGATATTTATCAGGAGATATCTTGATATGAGAGGTATGATATCTTCAAGGAATGATTCACATGAAATATAAGTGAGATGAACCATAAGGGAATCATATAGTGAAGATGATTGGTTATATTAAGGGTTTATAAATCTCAGGTTTCAATCCACCCAAGAGTTGTGACAGATCTCGTGTTCACTTCAATAACTCAAATCTTCTCTAAATTTATTGTGAATTTAAATATTTACAACCATGAGAAGTCACACGCCGATCTCCTCACTCTCATTTTATATATTGATAATGGCATGAATAATGGAATCCCTTTTTCACTTATGGTGAATAAGATGAAAGGAAACACAAATAACTTCAAGACTATCACAAAGTCTAAAGATTCTTCACAATGACCTTCCAAAAAGAAGAAGGTCAAGGGGTAAGCAATGGATCAAGATTTCATATATTTTTTATGTTGTAAGAAGTCTAACTAGAGGAATAATAATACCTCATCAAATAAGAAAGGGGAAGCTTTAGGTGTGTTCATTATTGAGTAAAATATTTCTATTTCTAAAAATTGGGTATTAACTACAACTTATAATGCTCATATTTGTATCCAAATATAGGAAACAAGTATATTATGAAGGTTACTTGAGGTTAGGTGGATCTACAAGATTCAAATAGATAAATACTAACAATGTTGGCCACCAAATCTACCATATCAAGTTTCCAATAAGATTAATTCTAGTTTTATCAAATTATTATTATGTAACAAGTGTTCGAAAAAAACATTATATCCATATCCAGAATTGATATAGATGCCTTTATTTTTAAGTATAAAATGAAATCTTCTTATTCTATAAATATATCATATGTTATGGTATGAAATTTCAAAACAATTGTATTTATATAATAGAATATGAAAAACAAATGTTGACAATCGATAATGAATTTGGTTTTCATGACTCATTTTAGATTAAACTATGTAATCACCAGATAAGTCATATAAATGAGGAGTTTTTGAAAAAATTATATCAATATGGATATTTAGATTTTTTTAAACTAAAACCAAAAGATAAAATATCCAAAGTTCTATTTTGTGAAAAAGGTTAAAGGGCCAAAAAGCTTCTTGAATTTATTCTTAAAGATGTATGTGGACCATTTCCTAATGAAGAAAGTAGTGGATACCCATACATCATAAATTTTACCAATGACCCGAGTAGATATGGATACGTCTACATAATGTTCTATAAGTTTGATTTCTTTAAAAAAATCATGTAATACAAGATTGAAGCTGATAATCATCATGGTAATAAGATAAAGAAACTCCACTCAGACTATGGTAGAGAATATCTTCCCCAAGATTTTATCGATTATCTAAGGGATTTTGGGATATTATCCCAACTCACTCCTCCTTATACACCATAGTAAAATAGTGTAAGTAAAAGGATTAACCACTCCTTGTTGGACATAGTGAGATCGATGATGAGTCATGAAAGTGTTTTAATTATGGGTTCCCTAGACTCAACTATGTAGTACTTTTTGATTACAATTTTATGTATACAGTGAGATATACACGATGTAAACTTATAATTATAGTATAGATATTTTCCTATACACTATTTAAATAGTAATTTCAATAGATTAATTTTCGTATAAAAAAGTTTTAGGAGATCCCATGTTATAATGATAACTTCAAGATACTATGAAATTAACCATAAATAAATGTAAAATGGTCTATATACATAATAATGACTAGAAATGTTTTATGTATGAATATTAGGTGTTGTTGGATCACAATCACTGAGAGTTCTTCTCATGAAGTTTGCACTTGGTGATTTCTAGTATGTGAGATCTTGAGGAAAAACCCACTAATAGGAGCATCATATGTTTTGGGTGTCATTGGATGTTCCTATATATGAACATGTGTATTGGTATCTATACTTGAGATCATTATCAATGTGTTCCATTTGATTATGTATTTTGATGAAATTTAAAAACCATGATAATGATATCATGGTTAGGTAGCTTGTGTTGGGTGCATCGTTGGTGGTATGGCATTGGTCGAATGGTCAAAATAGAATTTGTTACTACTGAGTTGAGGAAGTAAGGATTGGTTGATCAGGATGGTGGTACCTTATTTAATCCATGACCATGGTAGTTGAAGGTAAATCTATCCAATTAGACCAATATGTAATAAATAAGAAAGGACAATGACACAAGTGTGCATCCTAATTTATGAGATATTGAATGTCAAAGAGATTATATTACACAGTACATGTTAATAGGTTGGTTTTCATTGCTATAACTATTCCTTATCTCTTTAGGGATATTGATGGGTTGTTAGAATCTACTCCTAGTCTATGAATATTATTCATTTCTATCAAGATAAGGGACCGAGGGTCACACACAATAGTGTATTCAAGAATCTTCCGTATTCAGGTGAACATGTATATAAGACATGGTGGACCCCACCACAAGGTCTGAGAGTTGCCCAAGAAATTGATCATTGAAGAATAAATAAATTCATTATTATTCAAGTAAATTATAAATGGGTTGAATTTATTTATTACAATTATTCATAAGGTATTAAGTGAATTTAATAAAAATATTATACAAACGAATATTATTTTAATATTCCAGGTTCATTTAATATTAACAGGAATTATGAGTCTAGTTAAATGGATCAATTTTATCATACAATATATGTAATATATATTATAGGTATATTATAAAAAATGAATAATATTTATGATGAAATTTAGTTCATCATAATTATTTATTTATTATTTATTTAGTGGATGTTAAATATATGGGGGTTGAGGAAGCCTTTCTAATTATTTGAGAATCCACTATATATAGGTGGAGAGGGGATTTAACATTTAGGACTAATCACTATGAGTTCTTCATAGCCTCTATCTCCTATCCCACTTTCTAGAGAGGTAAGTTCTTGATCCAAGTTTTCAGATTGAGCTAATCTCCTTGCATCAAAGGAATGTCGATGCAGTGATCATTGAGATATCAAATGGATCCTCGGATCATTGCTCTAGCACCTGAAATTTGATGATTGATGCTCTTGTATATTTTTAAAGAATGCATGGATGATCTATAGAGATTATAATTTAGATCCATCGAGTAGTGGTTTCCGAAGATGAGTAATGAATAAGCACGCTTTGATTTGAATGAGGTACATGTTCTATTTTTATTTTCTATGCTCTGATTAAACCACGTGAGATCCTTAGACTATATCAGGGATTGAATTTCTGGAGATGATAATTTCTATTTCTCCGACAATAAAAATATTAAATCTTCAGCCCACTGACTTCTGTTGGGTATCCCAGTACCAACAATTGGTATCAGAGCGATCACGTTTATTATCTGAATCAAGAAAATTATTTTCATTTAAATTTTAAGTAGAGGTTTGTAAATTGATCCCAATGAATCCAACAGTGCGTCGATCCAATTTTATATGGCCATGTTATGACCATCCTTTTTTTTGGATCGACATAGTGTTTATTAGATTCAAATTTTCAACTATCAAGAAGAATGAAAATTGGTATGTGTTCTTCATTTTTTCAATGACTTATGGCTATGTAATGGCTGAAATCTGGTCACTGGATCTCCTCCAGCCAGTAAACCGATTTTCCACTGTCATAAATATAATATTGTTAAAATATAATATTATTTTGTTTTTTCCAAACATAAAAACAATATGGGGGATATTTTTCCTTCTTGTATGAAGACTATCACAAAACACATTTTAACAAAAAAATTCAATTGCCTAATATGTAGGATTTTTAAATTTTAGCATAAAAAAACAAGTTTGGGGGGCTTCTGACCCTTTCTATGCTACTTGGATACAAAAGAAAAAAAATATCAGTCCTTTTTTTTTCAAAAAGCCTATGTTCAGGCATTTTGAAGTTTTTTTTAAAAAAATATTTTTTTTAATCTCGAGGGGAGGGGACTTCTTCCATGTGGATTTCCCTCGTCACCATCCATCCTTACTGCCTACTGCTTAGCCGTGGTACCACCACCATTAGACCATGCCATAACAGCAGTTGTTGACCACCTCACCTTGCATGGATCTTAGTCATCAGACCCACCTCCCGAGTTATTGAGAACCAGTGGGCCACCTTATACCTTTTACCTTTGTGGATAGGCCAGATTCTGACCACTGTAGTCACCCTGTTCAGTCAACCCTGATATGGGAACACTACCCGCAACTTCGCCCTTTGTCATGATCTTTCTGTCTCAACTACACCATTCCGCCATCGACCGAAGATCCTCTATTCATTGTGGCCCCGTCACCTCTATCTCGTACGACGACACCTGATGGCACTTGATAGCACCCGACCCACGCGTTCTTTCCCCGACTTGATACTGGTGACTACCCCTCACCAGTCCGCTACTGCCGCTTCTCCCAAAACTCAAGCTAATGGCCAAATCCGGTCAGGTACAACCCCGAACTCGTGTTTTCTATCGGTTCCATGACTTTTGTTGGTCTTGATCATCCCCACAGTGGGTTTGTCCTACTCAAAATGGGTATGGGTGGGATTTCGTAGCCTAGAACACCCCTGTATGGGGTCTACATTTCCCGGCATGTGCCTGTGCGGGTTCGACCTGACCTGAATTGGCCCTGCATGAGTTTTCAGGGTCTGAGATAATGAAAATTAATTTAATTAATTAATAAAAATTTAATATTAAGTTAAATTAATTAAAATATTAATTTTTGGTTTAAAATATTATATTTTAATATTGTGGGAAAGATTAATTTAATTTAGGTATTAAATTAATTAATTTATTTATTTATTTATTTATTTTTTGGGATAAATTTTAAATTTATGATAAGACCGAATAAGAATAAAATATTTTAATAAAATATTTTAATTTAATTAATTTAAATTTTCATTGTACTTTAAATTTATAGAAATTTAATTTTATTGTGTGTTTATTTATCATTACAACTGGTCTTGAGTATTTGAACATCCATGCAAGTCTGGTTTATTTTTATTTGATTAATTATTTATTTCATGTGATGATTTTAATAAGTAGTTAATTAAATGAAGGTCTGGTCATCATTTTTTTTGTTCAATATGTATAAGGGCCTACATGTCCAATTTATCTGTTGTATATTACATTTTTTGGACCCCCTCGCCTTCATGTGAGTATACATATACAGTTGACAATAATGTTATAAGATGTGGACCCCACCAAGATAAGGTGAAATCTATAAGAGATGTGCACGCATTGGATAGGGATGATCTACATCATGATTCAAGCTTCGACTCAGGTATGAAACACCTAGGTCACGATTGATCTATTAATATTAAAATAGATCAATCACAATTCGATGCTATAGACCAGCTAGTTATAATTATTTTCTTTTTTTCATTGTTTCTTATTTTGTGCACATGCATGTTTACCATGAGACCACATGAAATAATAAACAAGAAAACTTAATAAGGATGTTATATATATTTTTATACTAATGCATGTTCAGTTGTGAGTGAAACAACATAGTTTACACATATTTAATAGAAATGGATTACATTCATCAAGAAATAATAAAACCCCTTAATGATATATTATGTCATAAAATATCTTACTTTTTTTGAATTTTAACACAACTAGGTGTTTGGGGTGCTCGATCAGCCATATTTGAGGGTGTCTCATACTACTGGGGAGTTCTTATGAGAATGATGGGTTGACCTAACTAAATTTGGAATAAAATTAGTAGCCATAGCTAGATTGTTTCAACTTGATAGGAAATCAATTAGTAAATCATATTTTTTTGATTTTAGAAGATGATACTTCACGCAATAGATCAAAGAGTCATGAGTTAATTCAGTTGGTCAGTCAAACACCTACTTTGAACTCTCCGATTAGTGGTGTATCTATAACTTATAGATTATGAGGAGAGGTTCTAGGATCCTTTCCAATATAATACTCAAGACAACAAGTATTATTATTCTAGTATATAGGGTTTATAAAATTAAATTAAATAGTGGGAGAGATTTAATGATTTAATTAATTAATTAATAATGTCTAAATCAGTAATCAATGATAAAAGTAAAATATACTAGTTTTTATTTTGTATAAATTGAAAATTAATACCATAATACATACTGTGTTATTTATTGTAAAATGTCAATGTCTTATCCAGTACCAATTTCCAAATATTTGTATAGGTGCTTTCACACAATACTACGATATCATAAATTCATGGTTCTGCTGTCCCCAATACCTGTTAAGCCAAATCATGGAGTGAGGGTGTTAAAATAATTACAGGAGACTCATGTACTACACATATGATGGTTATATCATAATTCTATCATCAACATGCAATGTGATTTGTGGATACAACATCGGGACATGAATGATTTCACATGTTGTCTCATCTCCAAGAATCTTACAATGAGAAATTGAAGCAAGATATAAATTGGTGATAATTACACTAGTTATATATAAATATGAAAGGAAGATCATGATCTTTTAATACATCGTATTATGATATCATTTTCACCCATATTCCCTAGTTTTTTATGATTAAAAAATAAGAATCATGGATAAAATGATTTGTTACCATATAGGTAGGGTTCACCAATCAATAATAACATTAAAGAAAGATTAATATTTAATTATTATAGAGAATAAGTTGAAATATAAGGTGAAAGGGCCAATGGAAAGTGTCATTCCAAAGGAACTTTCACAATGAAAGAGGTATTCAATAGGAGTTTATTTTCTTCCCATATCATGATATAAATTATATGGAAGATAAATGTAATGGGGTAAATTAAAGAAGCAAGTGATCTATTCTTCTTCAGGTATATTCATCATTTATGAGTATTGTTTCTAACATAATTCTTGGGTATTAAATACAATATATTTATCACATATGTGTATAAAAATAAAGTAACAAAGTAAGTATAGAAAAATTATAATAAGTAATGTGTATTATCTAAGCAGTTTAGAAAGGGTGTTTCCTAAGTCAGTGGTGAGAAGCACACAACTTATAATTTCCATGTTATTGATTCTAGATGAAATTTTATTTGGAATTACCAAAAAAATTATCTCACATGTCCTTTGTTAACAAGGAGACATTATTACAACCTTAAAATTAATGTTGTTTGTGGTTTCGAACACTCAAGTAATAGTTCAGTGATACATGAATCATAGACAATACCTGATGAATATAAAATTTAAGACTTATATACCATGTTGTGGATAGATAATTATTTTTCAAGTAAAACTAAAAGTGGATGTCAAATATATACCCAGTATGGTATTTATACTCAGTGGAAAAAACAAATTAGGTATTACCAACATATATAATTATTTAGTTTGGATAAAAGAACCTTTAGAAATAAAATTTCTCTATAAATATTTTGAAATTAGTTTGGCTAGAGAGTATGAACTATTCCAAGGATAAGTTAGTGGTAAGTATCATTCATTAGATCCCTTTAAGTGTTTAAGGAATTTGAAAGTGAAATATGGTATATGCATGGTAAAAATATATGATTTACTTTGTGTTGTCAGGTTAAAGAATATATTGACCAATCATTCATCGATTGATATAATATAACATAGAATAATTCTTAAACACACATTACCTTATCCACATCAAAACTATGATTCCAATAAGGAGGATAGATGATGAGTCTTACATGTTAATATTGATCAATAAAATATAGCGTGAAAAAATTCCCAAACACACATTTCCTTATACACCTTAGAGTCAAGATATGAGTAAAAGGGACATCAATGTTAAAACTTATCCATTCAAGATACTTTCATTATTTATTCAAGTCATGCATAAAAAATAACAGCGTTATCCTATAATCATATGCCAAATATCATAAAAAATAGATATCATATGATTTTTATTATGATGTAAATCCATTGTGACATAATAACTTGTGTTTATATGCAAATATTTTGTTGAGTATATAAAAAAACTTTCATCAAGAAAAAAACAAAGTGTATTTATAGTAATTATCCTAAAAATTTCTTAGGATATTACATAAATCTCTATGATAGAGTATATTTCCATTAAGAAGGTTTATATATCTACTTGAGATAGTGTGAGCTACATAGATTGGGGTTTATTCAATTACAAAGATGTACACAAAGTTATAATAGGAACACGTTCCACAAGAGTGTGTGGAAATAGAATGTTCTAGAGACACTTACTGTGTAGGAATGTTAATACCATAATAGTGGTTTTAGATTCATCATGACCAGTGATACATTATTCATTGAGAATAATAATTTTGACAAGTAAGAAGTATATTTATATTAGAAAATATTGAAAAGGTCAATTAAAATTCAATATTGGATTCCGTGTATTAAAATGTAGTGATATTATTATTTTGAATACTAAGATTGGTATTCTAGTGAAACTATAAATGGATGGTAAAATCATGGTACCAATAAGGATCGATTTGAAACACCTAGTCATTATGCCTAAATACATTAGAATTTTACTTGTCATAACTAATTTCTATGATCATATTATTGATCATTGGATGTGAGGACCACCAATCATTAAAGGTGTCTATACGATGCAACTAGAAAGGGATGGGCACATCATAGAATGCCAATAAGGATTGAAAGTTGCTGAAATATAGTTTAGGATTGAATTAAGTAATAAGATCATATATAATTCATTTTCAATGGATATTTTCCATGTTTCTACAAGTGGTTAGTGAGAGTGTCATTTTTTTCTAAGTAAAATATGGTTGATAACATATGAAAAATAGCTATTTGTCTTACAGTGAGTTAAAACCATAATAAATGCATCTCTCTAGTGATTGACTTAAATTAGAAACCTATATTCTAGAGAAAAAGGTCTAATGAGGTAGATATAATGGTTCATTAGACCTATTAAATAGTACACATACTGACATAGTATTGAAAAATACAAGATGAAACAATTTGAGATATAATATTCACCAATATCACATGGAATAAATCTCTCTATGAAGTCGTGCATAAGAATAGGAGGATATTAATGTAGTGAGTGGAATTCTATATTATTTTTGATGGAACAATCACATATTCCATGATATTCACAAGATATGATATTTCCAACATATACTTTACAGTAGGAAAATATCAACAATATATAGGAGAACTATAAATGATGTAGTCAGAACTGTCCTATTGTTGTTGAAGAAGTACAAAGGATATATACTTGATATGTGGAGAGGAAAGGATACTACTTTTAAAGGATAAAAACTACTCTTACTTGGGTCAATGTGATCTAATATTGTAGTGAGTTTAAGTTAATTAGAAATAGAAGATCATAAAAGCTAGTGGTATCCATATCTATAAATACTGAGTATGTTGTAGCTTCTATGATAGATAAGAAGCAGCATTTTAAAATACACAACAATTTTTCTAGTTCTTGGAATCACACCTAGTAAATAAAGTATTATCATAATGTAAATTATGTTACTCTTACTAGAAAAGATGTCAAGTTTTAATAGTGGAAAAAAGGTATATACTTGTGGATTACATCTCTTGAGGGGTTTTACTCAAGGAGATAAGGTCACACATAACAAAATATCCATGCAGTGGAGATGTGGTAGGACTAAAAACTAAAGTCGTGACTCAGAAGAAACATGATCATAATAATGTGAGAGCTAACATGGTTTGTTAGCAAGTTTACTCTAGTGTAAGTGGGAGTGTTGTAATGGTGGGTTACCTAGACCCAACGATACAATAAATTTTGATTACCATTTCATGTATACAATGAGATATACATGATGTACACTTACCATTATAGTGTAGATATTTATGTGTCCCATATTTAAATGATAATGTCCATAGATAAATTGTCATATCAAAAGTTTCTACCAAATACCAAGCTATAATTAGAACCTCGAGATATTATGACATTAATCTTAAGAAAATTTCCTTTAGTCTCGATACATAATACTGACTGGACACATTTGATGTCTAACTATGAGGTGCTGGGGGATCATAAGCATTGAGACTTCTTCTCATGAATTTCACACTTGGTGATCTTTGGTAGGTGAGATCATGAGGACAAACCTTCAAATAGGAACACCACATGTTTTGGGTGTCATTAGATGTTACAATCTATGGAAATGTGTATTTGTCTCCTAACTTGATATCATTATCAATATTTTCCATTTGATCATGTACTTTGATGCAAGGAAGAAC
Organism: Viscum album; assembly: GCA_963277665.1. NCBI lineage: Eukaryota > Viridiplantae > Streptophyta > Magnoliopsida > Santalales > Viscaceae > Viscum > Viscum album. The sequence continues at coordinate 1,482,920,969 of OY728166.1, forward strand.
CATGATAATGAAATCATGGTGAGATATCATGTGTTGGGTGATTCAATGGAGGTATTGAATTGGTTGAATATTCAAGATAGATTTTATTGCTTTTGAGTTGAGTAAGTAATATCTCAGGCCTGTTTGATCAGGATGGTAGTACCTTCTTAAATCCATATCCATGGTAGTCAAAGGTAAATCCATTTAGTTATATCAAAAAACAATAATAGAATAATTTATGATGACACAAGTGTGTATCCTACTTTATGATACATTTAATTAAAAAGAGATTATATTATGTAGTATGTGTTTGTAGGTTGGTTTTCATCCATATTACTATTCCTTATCTATTTAGGAGCCTTGATGGGTTGTTATACTCCACTTCTGGTCTGTGAATATTATCCACTATTATTGAGATAAGGGACTATATGATCACTCATAATAGAACATTCAAGAATATGACTTATTGAAGTGAAAAGGTATATAGGACTTGGTGGGACCCACCACAGAGTCCAAGAGTTTTACAAGTAATCGATCACCGATGAATAAATAAATTCATAATTATTCAAGTAAAAAATAATTGGGTTGAATTTATTTATTAAAAGTATTAACAAGGTATTAAGTGAATATAAGAAACATATTATACAAACGAATATTATTTTAATATTCTAGGTTTGTTTAATATTAGCACGAATTATGAGTCAAGTTAAATAAATCAATTTTATCATGTAATATATTTAATATATATTATATGTATGTGATAGAATATAAATAATATTATATAATAGTTTTGTTATTCTTAATTATTTATTTTTTACTTATTTAGTGGATGTTAAATATACTGGGGCTGGGGAACCCTTTCTGTGTATTTTAGCATCCACTATATGTAGGAGGAGACATGCTCTCTCATTAAGGACTATTTTGCTATGAGTTATTTATAACCTCTCTCTCATATTCTTCTTTATAGAGAGAGAACCTCTCGATACAAGTTACTAGATCAATCTCATCTCATTTCATTGAAGGAATGTCGATGTAGTGATCTTAGGGACATTGAAGGCGTCGTCGGATCACCGCGCTAGCACCCAAAATTCAACGATCGATACTCTTACAGATTTTTGAAGTGTGTTTGGATGATCTAGAGAGATGTTTAATTGGATCCTTTGAGAAATGGTTTCAAGTGATGAGCGATATATGAGTGTGATTTAATTTGAAAGAGGTACATGTTCTATTTTTATTTTCTATTCTCCAATTAAGCCATACAAGATCCTAAGATCATACTGGGGATTTGATTTTTGGAGACTATAAGTTTCATCACTCTAGTGTTAAAAATCATAAATCCTCAGCCTACCAACTTTGGCTCCGTTCCCTGGTACCAACAAAAAGTATTCCATTATCCTTTTGGGTATATTCATTATATACTGAAATACACATACTTTACCAAGTTCCAACTAAGGAATAAAATATAATCCCATATAAATTATGGTGTGAAAGGAAATCCATTTTTTTAACATACATGTGTGGGGATAGAAATCATTTTTTAAGGCTAATTCTATAAAAAACTTGCATCATAAGCAACAAAATGTATCTTTATAGGATATCCCAATGAAATGATGGATGTTACCTATATGAACCCTCAAATAAAAGTTTATATTATAAATACATACCATTTTACTTGATAGGTATCACACTTATAAAATAGAAGTGGGATTGATATAGAATTCGATGAAGTCGAGGCTCAAGACACACAAGGGTGGGTACAAGAACAAGTTCCATAAAGCCCCATGGAAGATGTTTTCTGGAGACACAATTATTGTCTAGGAGCACAAGAGATGTTATAAAACTAGAGAGATATAATTTTTTAGTCATCAAGTAAGGTACCACATTATTAGTTGATAATAATGAACCTATGTCCTAAAATGAGGTAGTGAGTAACTCAGAAGTCTCAAGGTGGAAAGAATCCATAAATTCTATATACCACAATCAAGTTCAGATTTTGGTAGATCCTTCAGTGGATGTAAATTACATTGGGTGCAAATGGGTATTTAAGACGAAATTGGATATGGATAGACAAGTCAACAATTATAATTCACAACTAGTTTCTATAGGGTTTAATAAACTTCAAGGAATTGAATATAATGAATCCTTTTCATGAGTCACTATGTTGAAATCTTTCATAAATCTACTTTCCATGGAATCTTACCATGATTATGAGATTTTACAGTCAAATATCAAAATGACTCTCCTTAATGATAACCTTATATAATATGTATATATGGCATAACTAGAGGGGGTTTTCACTCCAAAGGATGATAATGATTTATTAAAGTTATAGAGAACCATTTATGAGTTGAAATAATAATCAAAATCATGAAACATTTTTTTGATGAATCCATAAGGGAATTTAGTTTCATAAATAATGAATGTGATCCCTATGTCTATAAGAGCTTTAGTGGGAGGGAATTTTTCTTTCCAATAATATATGTTGATGAGATTTTACTTATTAGAAATGAGATACTAGTCTGATAGTCCGTTATAGAATGGTTATTTAAATTATTCTCCATGAAGGACTTAGGTAAAATAACCTATATTCTGGGGAACTAGATTTATTATGATATATCTTAGAAGATAATTAGGCTCTTTTGGGTTATATATATTTTTAAGTTATTGAATAGATTCAGTATAGAACAATCTAAGAGGGGATTATTACAAATTTCACATGCCATACATCTCTCTTAGAAAATGCGTCATCAGACATAGGAGTATAGACACAAAATGAGTAGAATCCCAAATGTAAATGTAACATGATATATTATGTATGCCATGATATATACTATTCTTGATGTTTCCTATAATTGATCATGGAAAGAATATATCAATTAGCCCCATGATACTATCATTGGATGGTTATAAAGACTATCATAAAGTACCCAAATCATACTAAGTATATGGTTTTATCATTTGAAGAAGATGATGAACTAGTCACTAGAGGGTATATAGATGATAGTTTCTAGACAAATTAGGATGATCTAAAATTACACTTGATATATGTATTGTACCTAAATATAGGATCTATAATCTAGAAGAGTTTAAAGTATCCAGTGTTCACTGATTCTATTATAGATTCTGAGTATATTATGGATTTTGGTGTAGCTAAAGAAGTAGTCTAGATACACAACTTATCTAGGAGGTTTATGTTATTCCAAGTAGTAAAGATGATATCACAATGTATTATCTGTAGTGGTGGTTATTTCAAAATAGACAAGGTTACATCAATGGATAAAGCATAAAATTTGTTAATATCATCTCTTGAGGTATTTTTATAATAAAGGTTAGATTTTAATGAGTAGAGTATCTAAGGAGGAGAATGTGGTGGAACTATTGACTAAATCATTATCTTAGTAGCAATATGAGTATTATGTGAGAGCTACCGGACTGAATTTCATCAGCAGTTGGCTCTAGTGAAAGTGAGAGTATGTCATAGTTGGTTCCATATAACCAACTTATTCTATACTTTAGATCACACAATATATATATATATATATATTAAAATAAATAAATATTAATAAATTCTTATCATATGATGATTGTTCTTCTGAATTACTTTAATTTGATAATGTATTTAGAGTATTCTTTGTATAAAAAGGTTATAACAATTCCTTTCTATGCTGAGAACCTTTCATTTCTTTGGAAATATTCTTAAAAATTTAGTCTTATGGTTAATACAACATTATACGATGTTCCATATAATATGTTTGAGTATTATGTTCTTGATGATCATAAGTGTATGAGACTTTATCTCATAAAGTTTTCACTTGGTAATCACTATGATGGAAGGTTATAAAGATATATCCCCCATTAATAATTCCACATGTTTAAATGACATTGGATATTTTTATTTGAAAATTTGTGTACTGGTCCTTATACTTTATATTATTATTAATTCATATCACGAGTCATGCACTTTGATTTATTGATGAAAAACATGACTATCTTTACTCACAGAGAGGTGGGATGTATTGGGTGTGTCATGAGTGATACGACATTAATGAATAATTCAAGAAATGTTTTTTACCTTATAGTTTAAGGAATTTGAAATCTTAGGACCTTTGATTGAATTAGAATAGTTAGATTAAAATACATGTCCATATTGATTGATGAGTTCATTTAAAGAATTCAAAAAATATATATTGAGTACATAGGTTGATGACATAAGTATGCAACCTGATTGATTAGGAATATCGATATAAATGGATTATATTACACAGATAACATCCATATATGGATGTTATCATAGTGGCATCAACCTCTTTATCTATGTTTACCTAGACATGTTTCTAGATATTGATCTTGGACTTTAGGAAATCTTACCTAATTCCACTGTGGGACATGCATAGAGGATCACACACTTTGTGTATCCATTATCTCAGTCAAATTCAATTTAAATTTAACAACCAGAATGGATATTATTATCATAAATGAGGTATAATATTTATTCAGGACTTAATAATCAAAAATATTTAGTCATACATTTTATTCTAGACATAATATATATGAGTTGAATATGAAAATAAATATTTATTCCCAATAATGAAAAATTCAATATGTATTTATCTCTTGTTTTTATTCACAAGGTAATAAATGAATATTTATTTATTTATAAGCTGGTGAATAAATTAATACAAATATTTATTTACTAATGTCAATATTTAATAATGAATATTTATTCACAAGATTTTGAATATAATATTTATTTATTTATTGAAAACACAATATCAATTTAGATAAATATTTATTTTATGTTCAATAAATTCTTAGGAAGATGGTCAGACCGAGTCAATGACCTAGTGAAAAAATGATATAATCTTTAAATATAATTTAAATAAACCTGGATTTATTAATTTAATAAAATAATATTTATAAATTCGTGAGTTAGTTCATTCCATGTGAAATAATAATAATGTTATTACTAGATTTATGAATATATTGGATTTAATATTTGAATAAGGGGCATTGGGAAAATAATAAATATTAAAACTTGGATCTATATATTCAGACTTCATTTTAGTGATATATACAAATTATTGTGCACAATATTATTCTCTAGAGAGTTATCTTTAGAATGAATAAATTTTATATGGTTTTTCAAAAATGAGATATTGAATCAATATTTTCCTCTCTCTCAAGACCATGAGATTAAGAGATGTGATCCTCAAGACTAAAGGATTATTTAATATGATTAACTGGAACAACATAAGAAAATCATTTTATCTACGGTATCACCTGAAGACCTTTTAGTTATTCTTATAGGTCGTGAAGCATGTGTAGATACCATTAAAAGGATTTTTCTCCAAATCCTATTATCAAAATAATGGCACAATTTGAATAAAGTTTGAATGATTAACATCTACATTTAAAAAATAATTCCAAGACCAAGATAATTCTTGAATTAAATTAATTATATTTTTTTATATGAAAAGAACATCAATAGAGTTTTGGGATTCATTATTAAAATTTAATTGGTTATATTCATTATAAATGGATATTCTTCATCAGATTATTTATATTAATCATTGGATATAATGAAAATCCATCATTGGGCATAGGCCTGACTGAATTCTACTGAGCCCGAAACCTTCAAATATCACCATATAGGTATGAAATCAAAAAATTAATCAGGAATAATTCAATTTGTTTACATATAACACACATAATGAGATATAAAAATTTTATAACATCCATTAAACTTCTTCAATCCTTTAGTCTCTAGGAGTCACCTAAAGTAAGGATCAATGTCCTCTAATATCTATTTCTAGTTTTATCACACTTAAGATGGTTCTCAACTTAAATATTCATTTTGTAAAATTTTCTATAGATTCTAGATCTTTTCTTGGTGGTGGAATTCAATGTGATGGATCCTGGTAGTACTAGGTAGGTGGTTCCTAGATATTTATATTGATATACATATATATATATATATGTATATCTCTGTGTGTGTTTTCATCATGTGATTTTTGGTATAGATAAGGTCTTGTGTAAAGTCAAGAAAAAAACCACTTATAATTTTTATGGTGTGAGGGGGATGGCCCATGGTAGTTCTGTGTGTATGAATAACTCATAATATTCCATTTATGGATCATTCTTATTTGGTGGATTCGAGTATTTCTTGGAAAGTTTCCATGTGCTAAGTAGTGATTATTTATGAGACATGTCACTTGATGGGATTCCTAGGGAATGTGATGGGTGTGACCTGTATGGATATGTGGAAATGTGACCCAATAGAATGGTGTTTTAGTGATGTAAAATTAACCTATAGTAGGGAGATAGTGGTTTGCTGTGTTTTGGTAGAAGGAGGATGGTGATATCACTTATTATTGGGATGATGTCTTTGGGGTCATGTGCACACTAGGGGACCCATAGTGTGGTGTTTACCACCAGGTGTTTGGTGGTATACATAATAAAATCAATCAAAAATATATTTTCTATAACAACTTAACATGATTATGAGATTTTTTAGTTGGAAATCAAAACAACTTTCCTTAATGATAACCTTCTGGAATATTTCTATATGACACAACCAGAGGGGTTTTCAATTCCAAAGGTTTCTAATGAGGTAAGAAAGTTATAGAGATCCATTTATGAGTTATAAAAAGCACAAAAATCATGGAATATTTATTTGATGAATCCATAATGGAATTTAGATTCATAAATAATTAATTTTATCCTTGTATAAATAATAAGCTTAGGGATAGTGAAGTTGTTTTCCTAGTAGTATATGTTGATGAAAAATTACTTATGGGGAATGAGATACTAGTCCTACAGTTCATTAATTCATGGTAAAATAAATTCTTCTCTATAGAGGACTTAAGGTAAAGCTACCTATATTTTGGGGATTGAGATTTATCATAATATATCTAAGTGGCTACTTGGTATAATTTAGGGTATATATTTTTTTAAGGTATTGAATAGATTCAGTATATAAAAATACAAGAGGGGATTATTACAAATGTCACATGCCAAACATCTCTCTTAGAAAATGTGTCCTCTAAGATTGGAGTAAAAACAAAAGATGAGTATAATTCCATACATATTTGTGATAAGATCTATTTTGTATTATATGATATAATCTAGGCCTGATGTTGCTTATATTTTCAGTGTGATAATAAAATATCAATCATACCTAGGAGAATATCATTGGATGGTCACACATACTATCCTAAAGTATCTAAGGCATACTAAGGATGTTGTTTTAGTGTTTGTAGAAGATTATGAACTAGTCATCATAGTATATAAGGATTCTAGCTCCCAGACATATTAGGATGATCTAAAATCATAGTTAGAATATGTATTCTACCTAAATAGAGGATTTGTGAGCTAAAGAGTTAAAAGCAGCAAGTGGTCACCGATTCTATAATATATTCTGATTTTATTGAGGCTTTTATGTTTCCAAATAAGTAGTTTGGATACACAACTTTATCCATGTGATTTATGTTTTCCTAGTAGTATATATGCTATCACATTTTTTTATCTACAACGATGGTTCATGCTAAAGAGGAAAGGTTACATTAATGAACAAAGAATATACTTTGGAATTATCATATCTTGAGAGATTTTTCTAATATAGGTGAGGATACAGTGATAAGAGTATCCAAGAAAGATAATGTGGTGGAATCATTGAAAAATTCCTTATCTTATCAGCAGCATGAATATCACATGAGAGCTAGAATAATGAATTTCATTAGAAGTTGGCTCTAGTGAAAGTGAGTGTTTATTATAGTTGGTTCCATATATCCAACTTACTATATAATTTAGATTATATATATATATATATATATTCAAATACATAAATATTAATAAATTATTATCATATGATGATTTTTTCTATATTACTTTAAGGTGATAATGTCTTCAAAATATTCTTCGGGTATAAACTCATATTAGTTATTTGTTATGGTGTGAACCTTTATGTTCTATGAAAATATTCTTATAAATTTATTCTTATTCTTAGGAAAACATTATATTATGGACCATATAATATATTTTACTATTAAGTACATGATAATTGTAAATTGAAAAGAATTTATCTCATGAAGTTTTCAATTGGTAATCTCTAATATGGAAGGTTATAAGGATATATCTGCTAGTTGGAATTACACATGCTTACATGTCATTGGATATCCCTATCTACAAACATGTGTATTAGTACTTATAATTGAGATTATTATTAATGCATATCATGATCCATACATTTTTATTTATTGATGAAAACCATGACGATCTACCCATGTGTCAAGGTGGGATACCTTGGGTGTGACATGAGTGATATGTCGTTAATGAATAATTCAATAAAGGATTTGTCCCTTTTAGTTTATGGAAATTGATATATCATTCCCTTTTATTGAATTATAATATTCATATTAAAATACATGTCCATAATTATTGATGATTTCATTTCAGGAAGTTAAAAGAAAGATATATTATAAATATAGGTTGAGGACAAAAGTATGAAACCTTATTTATTAGAGATGTAAATAAAAAGGGATTATATCACACAGAAAAAATCCATATATATATTTTATCATAGTGAAATTAACCTCTTTCTCTATGGGTGTATTATCATATTTCTAGACATTGATCTTGGACTTCAGGCAAGATCAGATAATGCCACTAGGAGACAAGCATAGATGGTCACACACTTAGTGTATTCACAATCTTAGTTAAAGTTTAATTTAATTTAACCATTGGAATAGATATTATTATCATGAATGAGGAATAATATTTTTTTCATGATTTTCTAATAAAAAATATCCAATTTCTGGTTATATTCAAGATAGAAAATATATGCTAGTTCAATATTAAAATAAATATTTTTTCACAGGCCCAAAAAAATTGAATATTTATTTATTACTTGTTTTTATTCCCAAATTAATAAATAAATATTTATTTATTCATAATTTGGTGAATAAATTAATATAAATATTTCTTTAGTATTACAAATATTGAATAATGAATATTTATTCACAATATTGTGAATATAATATTTATTTATTTATTGAAAAAATAATATTTATTTAGATAAATATTTATTTGAAGTTCAATAAATGATGAGGAAGATGGTCAAGCTGAGTCAATGGTCTAGTGAAAAATTTATATAAGCTTCTTATATCAATTAAATAAATAAGGATTTATTTATGTAATAAAAATATATTAAATAATGCACAAGTTAGTGAATTACTTGTTAAATAATAATAATGTTACTATTGGAATGGGGAATATATTGGATTTAATATTAGATGAAGTTAATTTGTGAAAATAATCAATATTAAACTATGGTACTATAAATTAAAACTTTATTTTAGTGATATATATGATTTGTTATGGACACTATTCTTCTCTAGGGAATTATCTCAAGAATGAAGAACTTATCTATGGTTTATCAAAAACAATAGATTCAATCCATCTCCTCCCCCCTCTCAAGATCACCAGATTAAGAGATATGATCTTTAAGACGGAAGGATCATTTGTTGTGATCAACTGGACTAATGTAAGAAAAGTAGTTTATCTGTGCTAGTATTTGAAGATCTATTAGCAATGATTACAGGTTTTAGAGCACATGTGGATACCGTTGGAGGGATTTTAATTTATATACCCTAATATAAAAAATGGTATAAATTTAATGGGGTTTGAATGATTAACAACTACATTGAAGTAATAATTCCAAGACCAAGTTAATTATTATATTAAATTAATAATAAATTTAATTTTAAAAGGTTATCTCTAGAGTTTTGGGTTTCTTTATTCAAATTTAATTGGGTATATTCATTATACATGATGAATATTCACCATGTTATTATATATTATTCATAGGATGAAATAGAAAACTATCATTGGGCATGGGCCCGACTGGCTTCCACTGAGCCCATAACCTTAAAATATCACCATATAGATATGCAATCAAAACATTCATTAAGAAAAATTCAAGTTGTCCACATATAAAAAACATTATGTGATACAAAAATTTTATAACATCCATTAAATTTATTCAAGATGTCAGTATCTAGGAGTCTTGATGAGTAAGGATCAATGTCCTCCAACATCTATTTCTTTTTTGATCACAATTATGATGGTTTTCAACTAAAATATCCATTCTAGATATTACCCTCTAGATTCTAGATCTCTTCTAGGTGGTGGAATTAAATATGCAGGATCCTACTAGTACCAAGTAGGTGGTTCTATAAATTTCCATTGATATATATATATATATCTCACTGTGTGTGTGTATTTATACATTATGTAATTTTCAACATAGGTAGGGTTATGTGTGCTACTGAAAAATACTATTTTTAGTTTTTATAGTTTTAGGGGGATTTCCTTAGGTAGTTTTATTTGTCAATAACTTGTTCAATTACATGTATGGATCATTATTGGTTGGTATATTTGGGTATTTATTGGAAAGTTCCCATGTGTTAAGAAGTGATGGTTCATTAGACGTGTCACTTGATAGGATTCCTTAGGAATATGATGGGTTTGACCTGTATGGATATTTGTAAATTTGATCCAATGGTACAATGTTATAGTGATGTATCATTAACCTATAGTGGGTAGATAGAGGTTCATTTATATTTAGTTGAAGGACGATAGTGATTCCTCTTACTATGGGTTCTATTTTTTGGGGTTATGCACATATAGAAGGACCTAGAGTGTGGTGTTCACCACCGGGTGTTGGGTGGTATCCTATATAGATGAGTGACTTAGGATGATGATGATAATAATAAATTTAGATGAGCGATATAAAATATTTTACGCCATGATATTTATAGGTGACTTTGATCATTGGTCTGAGAAATATGGTTACTGTATGTGTGGATTACATTAGAGAGAATGAGCTAAACATGAAAAAAGGAGTATTCTCAACAGGTTTTTTACATATTCAGTATAATAATTTTAAATGGGTGGGATTAGTTGAGAAAAATAGGGTGGATGTCTTTGGGTTCCTGTGGGTGTGTAAAAATTAGGGATGCATCATTCCAATTTGGCACTGTCCATAGTAGGAAGAGTTCTCAATCATAGCTTGATAAGCATAAAGTGGAGTGGTATGTGTTTCTCATATTGGTTTTCATACGTTTCACCTTCCATACACTTATATACAAGTTTATATTATCCAAGGACACTATTGGTGGTGACCTATTGAGTTTATAACCATATCCTTTATAGGTCCTCTGAGACATGTTTTGATTTCATGTCTCATGACATAGAAAATGGAAAAGGATTGACATCTATAGCTTAGTAGCTGGTGGTGTAGTGGATTCACGGGAAGGGAATTAATGGATTTTAGATAAGGATTGGGAAGACCCACAGTGCCACTTTGAAGAATTTATTTTTACCTTTGTGGTGTGTTTACATACAATCAACCTATAGGAAATATAGATTGATTTTGTATGACATTGTAAATACTTATCTTATATAACATGTGGTAGTTATCTACTATTCTATTGTGTTATATTATTTTTATTGATAGTTATTTCACTGTTGTTATATATTTTTATATAGTGGGTATAGTATACCCACTACCGCATCCTAATCCCTTTCTATTATTTAAGAGCCTCTGGCATATGGGGAGGCTCACCTGAGGTATGTGGCGCACTCATCTTTGGGATATTCTGGTGACTTAGGTTAGTGATTGTTGCATATTTCTTTAGAAAAAACAGGATGTTTATTTTTAATTTTATGAGGTTTATTATCTTTTGAACCATTTAATATTCCATACTTTTGATTTATATTGGAGGTATTGTTTATATCACTATTATTTCTTTATTTTAGTATATCAATTATGACTGGTGTATTCATAGTGATTATACATGAGTTTATAACCCATTTTGAAAAATTGAATGCATTGGGATGAAGGAGATTTACCATAAACCTATATAAACCATAATATGGTTTAGATATATCATATTGTATGATAAAGAGATATTGAAAATCATGATTTTTATACTAATATCCCAACCCATCTCAACATATGATATGGAACTTCATAACATAGTGATTTATAGTAAATTTTATTATGCGATTTATATGAATAACCTATGACCAATTGAAGAATAAAAAAGTCAAGTTTTAACATTCAATAATATTATATGTATATAATTTAAGGTTTCTATTTAATTAGATAAAATTCATGGGAGAATATCGGTGCCTGAGGGTTATAATAGGTGTATATGAAGAAAGTAAATCCTATATTATGTAACATATGAGTGAATGCATATATAACTAGAGAGTGTCTCAAGGACTTTATAAGGAGAACTACTAAAAATTCAGTTTTATCTAGTGCTATCCTTTATTAGAGCTAGAGAAAAATGATGATAAATGAACCCTTTATCAGTGATAGAAAAATAGCACTGATAAAGAGTGGCCTCTATCAGCATTAGAAAAAAAATCACTGATAAATGAGGGCCTTTATCAACACTTTTTTAGCACTCATAAAAGATCCCCTTTATCGATACTTTTTTCTTATTCTAATAGGAAGAATTTATCAGCGCTAATAAAAAAGTGTTGTTAAAGGGGGGTCATTATGAGTGCTAAAAAAGTTGATAAAGGCCTCCTTTATTAGTGCTAGAAAAAAATCACTGATAATGGCCCCCTTTATCAAAGCCTTTTTTATTAGCACCGATAAAGGCCCCCATTTATCAATACTTTTTTGTGTGTGCTGATAAAGGGTATATTTCATAAAAAATATGTTTCATTAAAAAATATATATCAATATTTAATATATTTATATTGATATAAATGTAATAAATTTTATTAAATATGATCTAGATAAGGCGAAATATTCATTTACAGTAAATATATAAGATATTTAGTGAAACTTTATTATAAAATATTTAAAAATATATATTAATTAATAATTTTCTAATTATTATTTAGTAATAGTAATTTAATAACAATTAGATAAACTAAAAATTAATAAACTAATGAGCAATCTAAAAAAAGTTGAAATCATGACTTGAACTTCAAATGGACATAGCTTTTGACCTAAGTTTCCATTTGAGCTCAACCACATATCAAATAAAATCCTACAAAGAGATCTACACCATGTCGATGGGGGGGGGGGCGTGTTCACTATTTTTTTCTAGTCAAAAGAGGTTCAGAATGCCTCCAAAATTGAGTTTTTATTTGTGATACACTAATTTTTAATATTCGATAGTATTTTAGATTCAATAAATAGAGTCTTATTGTCCTTTTTTTACTAGAGAATAAATTTATTCATAGGTATTACATTCATATAGATATTATGGTTTTGAAATTTTATCATTTTTCATATTTTGGTTTTATTTATAATTAAATAAATGCTTATTTTCTTATATTTAATATTAATAAATCAATTTTATAAATATGTATTTAAACATATTTACATAAAAATTTATTTTTAAATATATAAATCAAACGAAAATAAATATTTATTATTCATTTTATTTTAAATAAAAAAATATTTATTTTATTTACCTTATAAAAATTCATTAATATGTATATATATACCTATACAAGTAATGTTTATATATAAACATATGTGTGTCAATAAAAAATATATTTATATTTATATTCTAATATATAAAAATAAATACATATATATGTAAATATTTACATGTGTATGCGAGAAATATAAATGTACACTTGTGTGTGTAAATATGTGTGAGTGTGTATAAATATTATGTATATACATTATATATAAATGTATTTTTATGAATAAATCATTATAATTATCATTAAATATAGTATATAATTGTATTTTACATTTGATATATATAAATAAATTATAATAAAATTATATATAAATATACAATTATATGTGAATATGTATAAATATATACATGTAAATATATAGGAATATAAATATATAATGTAATGTATAATTTTCTTTATCTAAATATAAAATATATAAACATATTTTAAAAATGTATTTAAAATAATATATAACCATTTTTACATTATAAAAATATATGAATATTTATTTAAACTTATAAAAATATATATAATGTTTATACATAAATATGTGTGTTTCTTAATAAATAGCTATATATTTATATTTATATTCTAATATATGTAAATATATATTAGTATATAATATATTTAAATAAATATAAGTATATATATATATATCACACACACACAAACATATATTTTATATATGTATTTAAAAATAATTATATAAATATATGAATAAAAAATATATATGTACACACACATAAATATAAAAATAAATAAATAAACAGAAATATCATAAAATAGAAAATTAAACATATTGGTCCATTGGTAACGACATTCTAGTTCCAAAATAGAGGCACAAGAATCAAATCCAAGAATGTGTGTGGGGTGAACATTATGTTGGACTTTGAAAAAAACTGAAAAAGGTTCATTTGGAGCACTAAACAGGGGGGTGGAAAATCGAGTTATAAGTGTGGTGGTGTACGAGTGGGTGAAAATCACTGAAAAGGAGGGGGAGGTGCTACGGGGTGGAAAAATCCATTTTTTTACTCCCTTTATCATAACTTTTTTTAGTACTGATAAAAGGAGTCTTTTAACAATTCTTAGATTAACAATGCTTTTATCACACTATTAAATCCAATTTTTAGCACTGTTAAAACCGCGACTTGTAGTAGTGTTGGTAATCACTATGACATGGTGATCGATCAACCCTAACCATGACTCTTATGATTCTCCCTAAAGATTTATCTCCTTCTCACTTTTCCTCGATAGGAACTAACATGTCATAAGAATAGATGAGGATCTTACCTATATGATAGGTGATTCAAGTTACCCATGGATACAACATAGAGAAGGGAATATGATGGTTTCCTTTGAGTGATCATTGTAAAGTATATTAATGAAGATAATATCCAAAACTCTTTAGTGAATGATATGAGTTATTCAATTTAGTTATTCACTGTTTAGGTTTTAAGAATTGTAGATCTTAGTTTTTGGGTTTATTATTATTTCCACTACATTGGTTAAGTTTTAATAGATTTGTAGAAACCCATAAATAGTATTAAAGTAATGCTATAATATTCTGATTCCAAAAACCATGTTTAAAATGAAGAATTCTAAAAATTTATGCAGGTTATATTATATATCATAGGTTGTGATATATATTTTCTTATGAAAAATGGATATAATAATCCATATCATTAAATATGATATACATGACTGACCTTACATTATGTAATAATGTAAGATACGTTGGGACCATATTGTATGATATAGGATATCGTAGGCAGTGACACCAAGGTTTTTTTATATAAGTGGTGACATGAATTGGTCACC
This sequence comes from Viscum album, assembly GCA_963277665.1. Lineage (NCBI taxonomy): Eukaryota > Viridiplantae > Streptophyta > Magnoliopsida > Santalales > Viscaceae > Viscum > Viscum album. The sequence continues at coordinate 1,482,936,263 of OY728166.1, forward strand.
CAATTCATGCCTCAAAAGACTTTATTAAAAAAAGAGTAGCAATAAAAACAAGAGGTATAAAGATCTTACACTAGCATAGATTTTTTGGAGTAAAAAACAAAAACACCAAGAAAAGAAATAAAATGCTCAAGTATAAAAAAATGATTGAAACAACCTAATATCAACTAGTCCATGATCTCCACAAAGGGAAGTACTGTCCACTAGGGATTCCATCAAGGGAGGCATCCATCTAGTCTGGAGGGAAGCCAAATCCTTCCTCAACAACTTTAATTCTCTATCAACTTGAGTTCTATCCTTCATGATGCTATATAATCTTGATTGAAAAATGAAAGGTTGAGTTGTAACATGAAGAAGACCTTAAAGCACTAAAACCAACGTTTGGAAATGAAAACTATTAAATGTTTGGATCAAAAATCTATTAATTAAGAAGAGTAACATTTCTTGAGATAGAAAAGTGATCATCTTTCACATCACCATCCAAATAAAATGATAGAATCACAAGATGATCAGTGCATGGTTCTATATTAGAGAATACCATGTATGCTTTAAAGTACTCAAAAACCACTATTCCACCAAGCTTCCTTTCTTTCATTTTTCAAATACCACACCCAAACATGGTTGTGTAGTTATTCTAAAATATTATAGCATGAACCTCTTGTTTATAAATAGGTTTAAAAATACAAAGAATTTTACATTCCCTAGTAATGTCTCTAAAGTTGAAATTGGGATTCTTATTGTATTCATCAACCATTCTAATGAACATACATTTCCTTATTTGAAGGTACATCTCAGATTAAATTTCATTATTGTTGTATTTCTGGAATGTAATTTCATCCTATTCATCTATCCATTCACTAAATTCTTCGATCACATCATCCATCTCCACAATATTATAGGAATATCTGTATATGGGGTCATTATTTGGATCATAATCCCCCTCCTCTAAATTAGAGGGTGAAATAGGTTTAACAACTATTAGTTGTTTTGAAGGCTCAGTGTTTTTATTCCTAGAGGCATCAAGTGTTCTTTTAACTTTGTTTCTTTTAAGAGTATAATAGTCCCTATTTTTCATTGTATTTTTAGGATTCGGGGTAATGTATACATCAACATCCACTATTATATTTTCCCCTTTATAGCACGCAATTTTAAATATGATTCCTCAGTTTTATTAGTTTGATCATCCTCCTCTTACAGAGAATCACTATAATTAGAGAGGTCACCCTGCTCCTTATCCCATGTATCATGTGATTCAACTTGTTTCTCATAATCCTCCACCATATTAGGAGGGGAAATTCTGGTGATTGCAACAGTAGGTTGGGTATCAACAAGGCCTGAAATTCCTTTATTTTTAGAAGACTGGTCTTTATTAACCAACATATCTTTATTCACATATATCTTGAGATATTCAATTTTTTCAAGGGAACCAATATTAACCATTTAACAAACATTATCCCCATATAGATCATGATTATAATTGATTTTTTCAACCCAAGTTACTTTCTTGGACTAAGGATGTGTATACTTAAAGACAAATTCCTTCAAAACATGTCTAAGCTTGAGGAAATAAGGGAAATAATCTTTAATCCTTTCATAAAAAATCTCTTGATAAAATCATAGTCACCGTTTTTAATCCATATTTTAGATGTAAGATCCTAAGATACATCAATTTTAATAAAAATTCTAGCGACATATGGTCTTGAAAGGTTCTTCACTGCTGAATCCAACTTTAATGGATTACCAATGATCATGGAGATTGGAAATAAGGAAGATTTTTTAAATAAATGTAGTGGCAGTCTAGGGAATCCAATACAAATAGGAATAATGGGAGTTTTAGAATAGGGATCAAAATTGGGTGTACATTTGAGTACTTTTATGGAACAACCCCCAAAAAACCATGAATGTTTCGCCCATAAATGGTAATAGTCATCCTCGAAAGAAAGGTGAAAATGACATTGAAGGGGTTAAATACATCGAGTGTTACTTTATTCTATTACTATATCATAGCATATGATATATGGTATTTTTTAGGATGGTAACATTGTTTTTATTATACCCATCTCTCTCTCATAGTGTTTTAATGACCACAAACACTTATTTTTTGTAACTAATGTTTCATTGAGTGTTTCTCAGTTATTTCAATAGAATTCCAAAGCATGTTCATAATGAATCAATGATGGAATTAAATTTCACCTTGAATACCATTAAAGAATCATTTTTTAAATCTTAAAGAGTCTTAATGGATATTTTTAATCCCTATATAGAGGTTTGAAGAACCTTATAAGGCCTTTTATGGAAGTGGAGAAACCACTTTTGGAAGCAACATGAAAAACTAGCCAAAACAACCTGTGTTAGGGCATTATGGACATGAAATTTTGGATTGGAAGGTCAATAGGAAAAAATACCTAGAGTCAGGGTGTGGAAGTAGGCATTTACAAGACCAAAATTGATTTTGATTCTTCACTAGTGTGTGGTGAAAGCTACGTTGGAGGACAATCTACTATATTTTTGGTTAAACTTCATCAAATATAGTCTTCAATGAATTAATTACTCCATGATGAATTCTAGATGTTTTTTTAAGGATTTAATATCTATACATAGAGAACTTTAGGGGGTTGGATATCTACAATCGAAAAATCAACTTGTGTTCAATTCTATCATAAAATTGATTGCTAAATCTCTCTCAAAGTGATTTAATTTTTAAATCCTCTCATCTCTAATATAGAGTGTCCATATATTTTAATATATTCTCACTCTCACTATTTTATCATTCTATCATAGTTTTTCTTCATATTATTTTGAGAGAATAAATATTAATCCAAAATGTTATTCCTTTTAAGAAATCCTCTCTTTTTCCCTTTTTCTTATAATATCAGTGCTCACTACCTTTAAAGTGAGTGACTTGTTTTTTATTTCCATATATATTAAAAGGGAAGGGAATATTATATTTTAGGTTTCTATCTATACATGCTAAAAATATAGGGTCAATTATATTTTTGGTTTCTTTTTACAACCTTAAAATCAAGGGAGTTTTAGTATATTTATACCATTAATGCCAAGGGATTAATACAGCAAGTCCTTGAGTAATTGTGATGGTGGGTATAGGGTATATTATTGATCTATTTATGAACTTACTTACAATATATTGTTCCATATTTTCTTTATGATTTTTCTTTATTAATTTCATCATTCTAATCATGATTTTCATAACTTTCATAAATTTGACTTGTTATATTTACGCTATGCTTAAAATCTTAATTAACTTTGATATTATTTTTTATTATATGAATAAAATTTATCAATTATCATTTAATTGATTTCATTTATTTAATCAATTTATCTTATTGAAATTATTTCTTATTGAAATTATCATTTTCTTTTATCACTTTAATTTTAAAAGGAAATTCATCCCCCTCTTTCCATTTAGGCTATTATGACCCAATAGTTTCTATCAAAGAGGTTCTTTGTATCTTTATTAAAATTTTCTTTGTTTCAAGATAAATTTTTGAAAATAATTTTTTATTCTCTGATACCAACATTTGTAATCAAATATAGATCTTTTTATTTTTCTCAAAAAATATTATTTTCCAAAAATTTATTTTAAATTTAAAAATCCTATAGAACTTTAAAGTATGATTTTTAAAATGTCATATACTTTTAATTGACATGTTCCTATATTTGATGGTACATATTATGGTTTTCAAAAAACTTGTATTCCTATTTTCATTATAAGTATTGGATATCCTATTTATATAATTTTTATGCATGAATATGAACTTTAAAATATTTTAGAGGACAATTGGACTCTTGAATACATAGATATTGTAAACTTTTATTGAAAATATATGAATATTTTATATTTTTGATTAAATATAAATGAATTTAATCATATTTCCTTATGAAAAATATATCATAAAATTTTGAATCATTGAGAAATATCTTATGAATGTATAAATTAAAGCATAGAATCCAAAGAGCTAAAAGATACCATCAAATTTAATACAATCAATGAAAAATCTTATAAAAGAGATGGAGATGAAAAAATAAATCAATGTTCCATAAAGAAATATCAAATTGAAGTTCCAAAATTAACTTGATATGTTTTTAAAGAGATAGGTCACATCAAGTCGGACTACCCCTTGGATAAAAAGTATAAAAAATAAGAAGAAAGGAAAAAAGTCTCTTAAAGTCTCTATATGGAGAAAAATGGTGGATTATATTTCAACATATGAATTAATAGAATCATATATGAAATTAATTATGGATCCTTCAAATTCAGGTGAAGATGTTAGTTGCCCCTTTTCTTATTATTCATCTTCTTCCTCTCATTCATCCTTTTCTTATTTCTCTTCTTATTCATAAAATGAATTGAATTTTTTTAAAGAACTTCATTAAAAATATAAAAATAATTTAAAGAAATATAAACAAGTTCTTAATGAGAAAAATATTCTTTCTAATTAAAAATATATTCTTTTAAAATAAATGGATGATTTTATTTTAAAATTAGATTATAAACTGGATGTTGAAGTTTTAAAATATTAAATCATGGATATTAAAATCCCACTTTAAAAATAATAGAAGGTGACCAAAATATGAACATGATCCTTATTTATAAATGCATTAAAATAAATAATCATGGTTTTGGTTTTCAAATTATGGTATCTCTTAAAAAAATTAAAATGTTTATAAAAGGTATTTCTCAAAATAAGTTTTAAAATTATGGTTGAATATTTGTTCATTAAATTTATAAATGTGATTGTAAAAATGATAGATATGGTAGACCAAAATTCATCCATCTTTTTTCTCAGTTTTATAATAGAAATTATAATGCTAATTGTTTTTACAAAATCATTATTATCTAATCTTATTGAACCCAAGATTGTTTTTCCATCTCATTTTTATTAACTCACATTATTGGACCCTCAAGAATAAAAAAAGTGACTTGTTTTTTAGATTTTTTCTAGGATACACCATTGAGATTCATTGATATATCTTTTGGTGGATTCTCAATAAAATAATGTTTTCAATACCCCTTAAATTCACTGATAAAATCATTACCATATTGAGATCATTATTTAATTCTATAATTAAGGTGGATCCTAGATCTTTTCTTTTAGGATAATTTTATTCATCAACCATGATCTATATGGGTAATGGTTTTTCGATTTCTTTAGTTTTATTTCCCTTTGGAAAATATTTTTTAAATCTACTCTCTCTTTCTAATCTAAGTTTTATTAAAAGGGGATAAGTTTTATTTTCTTATCTCCTTAAAATTTAGTTTTACTATATTTTTTCTAATTTTCTTTTCTTATATTTTTTTAATTTTTTTCTTATATTTTTCAAAAATTATTTCCCTAATATTTTTCAAAATTTTATTTTATTATATTTTTCAAATTGTTCTTTTCTTATCTTTTTCAAAATTTTATTTTTATATTTATAATTTTTTTTTCTTTTCCTTTTAGAAATTTTATTTTCTTATCTTTTTAAAAATGTCAATTTCATAAATTTTTTAAAATTTACCTTTCTTATCTTTTTTGAAATTTTCTTTTCTTTTCTTTTTCTAGATTTTACTTTCTTTTTTTTTTAAAAAAAATCTTCATTTTTTTCGAAAAATTTATTTTATAATATTTTAATATCTTTTATCTTGAGATTCACTCTTTCATTTTATTTTTAAGATGTTTTGAACATCTTTTTTTATACTCTATTTTTTTTAGTTAGGGGAGTTATTTTAATGATCTATTCAACTTTTCTCCCATATCTAAGCATGTTTTTAATGATTTATATTTTTCAAAGTATGTAAAATATTGATAATAGTTTTTTAAAAATAATGTTTTAAAAGTCTATCTAGTATCATTTTCTTATTATTTCTTAGAAAATAAAATATTATTTTCCTCTACTTAGTTTATTTTTGATAATCACATAGGGAGAGAGGTTTTTTTGGGTTTTGGGTTTTTTGGTTATTGGGGGAGAATATTTTGTTTGAATAGGGGATGGAAATGTTTAATTTATAAAGGGGAGATGTTTTTTTGATCATATTGAGATGTTTATTTATTGATCATGTTGATTATATTTATGTTTAATCTTTAATTATGTTTATTATAATTTCTTGAATTACTTTAATATATCTTTAATCTCTTGATTTATGCTTCATTTATCTTTTTATGTTAAGTGTTTGGATCACCAAAAAGGGGGATATTATTGCACTTATCTTTCTATAATTATGTAGTTATGATCACAAACACTCATTTTTGTATATAATATTTTCATTATGTGTTTATATGTTATTTAAATTCAATAAAAAATCATGTTCTTAATGAATAAAATTATAGAATTCAATATCATCTGGATGATCTTTGAAGAATCAGATTGGATCATGTTTGCAGTGTTATAGAGTCTTAATAAACTTGTTGAAGCCATGGATGGAGGTTGGAAAAACCTTAGAAGGCTTTTTAGGGAAGTGGAGGAGACAGTTTTTGAATATCCATGAATAACTAGCCAAAACATCCAGAAGCAGGGCCTGGTGGAAAAAAGGTGTTTTTGATAGGAAGGTTGTTAGGATAAAATAGCCAGAGACATGGTGTGGTGTTGGGTGTTTTGAATACCAAAATGACTTGTTATTCTTTACCAGGGAATGATACAAGCCATATCGATGGAAAAATTTCTTTTAATATTGGAAAAACTTTATTAAATTCGGTCTTAAATGACTTCATTATTCCTTAATTAATTCCAAATGTTTTCTATAGGATTTTAAGACTATTGTCACGAACCAACCCGGGTCGACCCTGAACCGGTCACCCGAGCCGGTCCGCGACATGGCCCGAGAGGCGTTCCCGATCCTCCCGGGCTGGCGACAAGCGCCAGGGCATCATTTAGAGACTGTGGGAACGATTTCTCCCAATATAAATAAATAAGAATGCAAAGATAAAACAGAGCAGCGCAGAAAAAGGTAAACTAAACAAAGTGACTAAACAGAAACAAACAGGAAACAAACTAACCAAACACGACGTGCGAACAAACTCCGTGCGACCTCACGGGTCGCTCTCCGACTCAACGATCAAGTGTCGCCCTAAGCGAGCGCACTCAAGATATAGCCTGCACAAACACTAAAAACAGAAAAGAACTATAGGCGTGAGTATTAAAACTCAGTAGGCTAGCCCGATATCTATTCCCAATGCACTACCTTTAAAATAAAAGAAACATCATTTCAAGTTTGAACTACAATCTATAAAAGTATGTTTTTAATAATATTCTACTTAAAAACAAAGTACGAACCATTGCCCTTAGCCATTTAAAAATTCAGGTTCATTTCATTAGTGTCAATGACATTTCAGGAAAAGGGAAAGTGATGTTTAAGTTTTCAAATTTGTACAAAGGGGGTTAAATACTTTTATTTGAAAACAATTTTTAGAAACCAAATCAAGAGCAATTAACCATTTTCCAAATAAAACAATACACCAAAATGCACAAAGTAAAACACACAGTAAGGGCAATGTAGGTATACATGTGAGCATCATAATCATTACTGCAAGCTACAAAAGCTGAATAGACATGGGTGAACCTAGGAGATCGAGAATAAACCAGAAGACACCAATACATGAGAAATCATCCTTATTGACATGTCACGATGAAATCAAAACGCACAATACCCTCAACCATCCACTCACGGGCAGGTCGAGGGCAAATCCCATAGCAATAAACCCAATATATCCACCTACTATGGGCCACTGGTCAGTACCATAACCTACCAGTGCAGCAATCGTTCTTAGAATATTCTCTCAATATGCCAGATTCCCATGTCTCAAGTGTTTAAGAAAAAGGGGGTGAGCCAACCGATGCCAACCGAGCATCCAATCAGATATATCTATATATAAAGAACAACAGGAATTCCCCGAGCCACTCCATGGGACAACCTCTTGCCTTTAACTACTCAAGTACCCGGGAGCCTCTAAGCGCGGCCTCCCAAACAATCCATTGCAACCAAGGCATGAGAGTCGCCCTAAGAGGGTTTTTATCAAAACATTTTTATCGCTTTCCATAAAGTGCCAAACGGGCATTTAATACATTTCACAAACACTACTCAAAGACAGGTACAACTTCTTTATGAGACAAAACCCAGTTTAAAACTGTTAAAGAACCCCAAAACACTACGCCACAGGCTAACAATATTTTTATAAACCAAACCAAACCATTTTCTTTTTCCAAGAAATCTTTAAGAGCCAACCGGGCAACTTCTCAAACAAACCAAAGTATTTGTTCATGCTTCAAAAGAAATCATTTCTCATTAAACCAGAACTCTGTTTTTCATTCCGTGAATTATGTTTAAAAGCCAAACGGGCATTCTTTCATTATTAGGTGTCCTCTCGTCAAAAGGATGTTTCATGTGTCGTGTATAAAATAAACGGCTCCTTTTGACATTAAATAACCATTTAAAAATTTACCATCTTATATTAAAAATTAATTATCGTATATTATCTCATATTTATTACAATTAATAAAATGTTGATTTTGAACAATTAGGGTGCGCAAACAGCATGAAATAATATAACTTAAATTTTAAAAGCAGTGCAAAGGGGACCTACCTCAAAACCAAGCGCGTCGACACAACAACCTCGGATCCAAGTCGCGATGACACGACGTGTGTCCGAAACCACGTGACAAGGTCCTACACTCTGTATAGTCAGTACCAAGGACTGAGACACATCCAAAACTCACCAGAGTATTTGAAACCAAGCGGCGGGAATAAATGCTCACCTTGAAACTAAAGTGCGGCGACGACGGAACCTCGGAGACAAGGCGCGGCGATGGCGCTCACTCGGAAACGCCCTGCGCGGGCCCTCAAAACCCTCAGCCTACCAAAAACAAACGTAAGTTTATAAAACCTTCTAACAAAGAAAAGGCCAAAGTAGTAATACTAATAATAATAATAATAATAATAATAATAACAATAACAAAAGTAATAAGATTAATAATAATAATAATAATAATAATGAAATTAATAATAATAATAATAATAATAATAATAATAATAACACATTAGAATAATAAAAATATAATAATAATAATAGTAGTAATAATATAATATAAAAATAATAATAGCATACCCATAATATAAAAAATGATAATTTTATAATATAACAACAATAATAATATAATGATAATAATAATAATTAAAAATACTAATAATAATAATAATTACAATAATAAGATTAATAGTAATAATAAAATTAATGATATCATTAATAATAACAATATTAATAATAATAATAATAGTAAGAATAATAATAATAATAATAAGAATATTAAGAATAATAATACTAATATTAAAAGTAAAAATAACATTAATAATATTGATAATAACAATACTAATAATAAAAGTAAAAATTAAAATTAAAACTAAACAAACTTTACCAAGGGAAGAGGGTTGGCCGCGACGAGCAGGGGAGGTCCGGCCAGGGGAAGGTGCAGGGATGCTCGGAGATGGAAAAAAAAGGGTGGCCGGCGGTCGCGCGGGAGAAGAGGGCAGGGGCGCCGGTGTTGGCTGATGGAGGGAGGAGCCGGCAGTTGGAGGGAGCGCTGGGTCGCTGCTGCTGCTGCGGCGGAAGGAGGCCAACTGGTGGTCGAGCAGGAGGGTGGAGGCGTGGAGGGAAGGTGCGGCCGAATGGTGGAGGTAGGCGCGAACCAGGTGGGGGGTGACCAGTGGGGAAGAGGAGAGGGAGAGGTAGGGCGGCTGGGCTTCAGCGCACAGGGAGGCCGGCAGGGGGGCCTGGTCCGCTACGGGGCAACAGGGGAGCGGCGGGTGTGGCTGGGCAGCAGGGGGGAGGTGTTGTGGTTCGCCTAGCACAGGAGGAAACGGGGAGCGCTGCTGCTGTGAGGGGAGGCCGAGCGGGGTGTCGCGTGAAGAGGCGGGGCAGAGCCGGGGAGCCGGACGGGGGGTGCGGCGAAGCAGCGCCGGAGGGATCCGCCGAGGTGCTGGCGCAGCGATGAGGGAGGTCGTCGGACGCCGAGAAAAGGCTAGCAGGGGGGGTTGCCGGGATGCGGTTGCTGCAACGGATGGAGGCAGGGGGAAGCGAGGGAGGATCTCCTCGCTACAGAGGAGAGGGAAAACGAGGGGGGGTGGCGGCTCCCGTGGGGAGGAAGAAGAAAAAATATATATATAAAGAGGGCGGCTAGGGTTAGAGGAATAAGAAAAAAAAAGAAATGATAAAAGAAAAATTAAATTAAATGAAAGAAAACAAACAAATCATAATAATAGTAAATTACAATAATAATAATAACAATAATAAAGATTAATGACAAAGCATATTTAATAATAATTATACTATTATCCGCAACATTTACAACTTCATTTATTATTTATTTATAAGATAATGATAAAATTAATAATGATAAAAATAATCATAATGATAAAAACACAAATGATAAAAATATTCATTTCATCTTAAATGATAAAAATAATTATTAATTTATAACTATAGATTTGCGCATTAAATATAAAGACTCTATTTAAAATTTTCCAAAGACAACGGGATGCAAAACTACACCGGGCAGGGACGAGCAGGGTTTCCAGAACAGGCTCCGCTCACGCGCCCGACGACGTCACGTCAAAAAGCGCACTTTTTAGCGAAAACTCAAAAACCTGGTCCGATACTGAACACGAACCGCATCAATATAATTTAAAGTCAAAGAAATCATAAAATAAAAATAACCGCACGGTCGGGGTGTGACAATTCTCCCCACCATAACGCTTTCCGCCCCCGGAAAGCCACCACACCAACCAGTCGATCGATCAACACCTAAGGATTTCACATAACACGATCCAACCTCTTATCTCAAGGATGTCACAACGACTACCAACGGGACTGAACCTCATTGCCTGAAATAAATCACCAACATAGGAAAGGCCCGAACGGGCTCCCCACCATAATAACTCCACTAGAATTTGATAACAACTTAAGAGAAAACCCAAAGACTCATGGTGGGTCTCCCCACCATAAAGGACTGGCCTCTTAGCGACCAACCAGAAATCCAAACTTAGGCCAGAACCGGGCCTTACTCAAGCTATAAAAGCACCGCAAAAACATTTAAACCACTTGATCTCGTCCGAAAGGATAGAAGTTTAAATGGATACTCTGCGCAACTGAAACCCTAACCCCACGGGCGGGGAGGGTGGGCCCAAGGATCAAATCACTAAAACTACGACGTACGACTACTCACGACCCATCACTTCGGGATGGACACAAACCAGGGCCGCATCTGATTTACGTCAGTGGCCCACGCAAAGTCACTGATCAGAAACTTACATCCAAAAGGCATAATTCCCGACGTTACACGAGGGATAAGTCCATCGCGCACTTTGCGACAAGAGAGAACTACAACGACAGAGAAACCAGAGCAACAACACCAAAACTATCTCACCACGACGATAGAGGCACGACTTTCACCAGACTCTTTAAAAAATTTCCCCCGGGGGGTTCCTGACTATGCGCCGGCTTCACTCCGAGACCTTTTGGTTGGAGCTCTGATGGATGAAGCATCTCCTGCCTCGCAGTCAGGTTCTGATAATCCCAATGAGATACATACATCTTTTGATCTGACAGATTGAAGGACAAGATTTTAAAATTAAAAACACACCAGCATTGAAAGCCAAGGTTCGCCAGAAGACCCATGAAGTTACCATGCATTTCAAACCCAAAACAACACCCATACATAGGCCACAATAATAGATCACTTACATTGAAAGGAAACTAACACTAGAAACTTTGAACAAAGACCCAATAGCACACTACTTCTGAGAACTTCCTCTGCGACGTTTCCTTGCTACGCCCCGACAAAATCGTCGCAAGTGACCCAGGCGTCCACATGCCTGGCAGGGCTTCGGAGTGCTTGGGCATGACGATTTCTTGTGACCCCGCTTGCCACACTGATAACACACAATAATCTATTGCTCCGAAGAGGTTGATGAAAGATCTCGAGGCCTCTTTATTCCACGACCTGACCCATCCACTTCCATTTGCTTACTCATCTCCTTTCCAGAATCTTCACCAGTGCTCATAGGGATCGAAGGAGGGAGAACTACTTCGAGCACTCCTACCATCGCAGCTTCGACATGAAAAGCTTGTCTCGCCACATCAACAAATGAAGTCAGGTTGGACTCTGACACCTTCGACTGTAGATCAGGGCGGAGACCCGCCTCGAAGCGTCGAGCCTTCACGGGGTCATTTGTGGCATACTCTGAATCATAAGGTACTAGCTCCACAAAGCGCTGGAAATATTCTGACACGGATCTGTCGCCCTGCTGCAGACAACACATTTCCATCCCCTTCCTCACCCTATCTTCCTCAGAGAAATACTGGCGAATGAATGAGGCCTTGAAAAACTCCCAAGTAACCTCTTGACGGGGCTTGTTCCGAGACACTGACTTCCACCACATCCACGGTGAACCTTCAAGCATGAAGGTCGCAAACTTGACCTTCAACAACTCGGGCAACTCAATGAGGTTAAAGTCCCTTTCAATCTTCCGCATCCACTCCTCTGCCACGGAAGGGTCTGCTTGACCATAGAAGAGAGGTGGATCGAGCTTCCGAAACTCAAGCAAAAAAATCCTTAGGTTGATCAACCACACTACGATCACCCATCAAAGCTTCAAAGGATAACCGCTGGACAAGGAAAGGTCAAAAACCCAATCAAGGCCAACTCAACGAATGAATAACAACCTCAAAATCAAACACTGCATAGGTGACAAGCTCAAAATCCGAGAAAACAAGTTATCATAACATCAAAAGAATTTCTCTTTGAAAACATCTTTAATTTAGAACAAGCTTAGTGGGTTAAACCTTCGCCATTGGTATTCTTTAGAGCCTCACTCACATGCATGTATCCGTGCCACCCAGGGCATCCATCCACCATACCAGACATCCATCCACATTTCCAACACACCAAAATGCATGTGAGTACTCATCGGAACACTAAGGCCAAAACAAAGCAACTTCATTTTTCCAAAAACAATTTATTCATACCACTTATTTTAAAACAATCTACAAATCAAACATGTCATTTCAAACAACCCTTTTTTTTCTTTCAAAAACCAACTTTTCTGATTCAAACCACTTTCAAAAATCCAGGGAAACACAGAACAACTCAAACAGGGGACTAGTGTCAGTGGGTGACTTGACCATATGGTTGGCGGCCACATGACAAACACGTCACTGACACAGGGAGCCTTCTTGGACCATGCCCCTAGCTCTGCATGGCTTGCCAGGCCGTGCGGGTTAGGAGGACTAATGGCCCAACTCCATTTGTCGTACCCCAATCGCAAAACATCTCCATAAAAACCCAAACAAACCAATTAAACTGGACTTCCCCTGGAAACCTGAGGATCGGTACGGGCAAGAGTTCGCGACGCTCTTCTCGTACCTACCCCTCAAGTCCCGACAATCCTACTCCATCTACCTTGATATCCCAAATAACAAAGGGCGCTCTGAAAAGTGAGGTCTGCTAAGAGAAAACCTCCTCTGATACCATTTTGTCACGAACCAACCCGGTTCGACCCTGAACCGGTCACCCGAGCCGGTCCGCGACATGGCCCGAGAGGCGTTCCCGATCCTCCCGGGCTGGCGACAAGTGCCAGGGCATCATTTAGAGACTGTGGGAACGATTTCTCCCAATATAAATAAATAAGAATGCAAAGATAAAACAGAGCAGCGCAGAAAAAGGTAAACTAAACAAAGTGACTAAACAGAAACAAACAGGAAACAAACTAACCAAACACGACGTGCGAACAAACTCCGTGCGACCTCGCGGGTCGCTCTCCGACTCAACGATCAAGTGTCGCCCTAAGCGAGCGCACTCAAGATATAGCCTGCACAAACACTAAAAACAGAAAAGAACTATAGGCGTGAGTATTAAAACTCAGTAGGCTAGCCCGATATCTATTCCCAATGCACTGCCTTTAAAATAAAAGAAACATCATTTCAAGTTTGAACTACAATCTATAAAAGTATGTTTTTAATAATATTCTACTTAAAAAAAAAGTACGAACCATTGCCCTTAGCCATTTAAAAATTCAGGTTCATTTCATTAGTGTCAATGACATTTCAGTAAAAGGGAAAGTGATGTTTAAGTTTTCAAATTTGTACAAAGGGGGTTAAATACTTTTATTTGAAAACAATTTTTAGAAACCAAATCAAGAGCAATTAACCATTTTCCAAAGAAAACAATACACCAAAATGCACAAAGTAAAACACACAGTAAGGGCAATGTAGGTATACATGTGAGCATCATAATCATTACTGCAAGCTACAAAAGCTGAATAGACATGGGTGAACCTAGGAGATCGAGAATAAACCAGAAGACACCAATACATGAGAAATCATCCTTATTGACATGTCACGATGAAATCAAAACGCACAATACGCTCAACCATCCACTCACGGGCAGGTCGAGGGAAAATCCCATAGCAATAAACCCAATATATCCACCTACTATGGGCCACTGGTCAGTACCATAACCTACCAGTGCAGCAATCGTTCTTAGAATATTCTCTCAATATGCCAGATTCCCATGTCTCAAGTGTTTAAGAAAAAGGGGGTGAGCCAACCGATGCCAACCGAGCATCCAATCAGATATATCTATATATAAAGAACAACAGGCATTCCCCGAGCCACTCCATGGGACAACCTCTTGCCTTTAACTACTCAAGTACCCGGGAGCCTCTAAGCGCGGCCTCCCAAACAATCCATTGCAACCAAGGCATGAGAGTCGCCCTAAGAGGGTTTTTATCAAAACATTTTTATCGCTTTCCATAAAGTGCCAAACGGGCATTTAATACATTTCACAAACACTACTCAAAGATAGGTACAACTTCTTTATGAGACAAAACCCAGTTTAAAACTGTTAAAGAACCCCAAAACACTACGCCACAGGCTAACAATATTTTTATAAACCAAACCAAACCATTTTCTTTTTCCAAGAAATCTTTAAGAGCCAACCGGGCAACTTCTCAAACAAACCAAAGTATTTGTTCATGCTTCAAAAGAAATCATTTCTCATTAAACCAGAACTCTGTTTTTCATTCCGTGAATTATGTTTAAAAGCCAAACGGGCATTCTTTCATTATTGGGTGTCCGCTCGTCAAAAGGATGTTTCATGTGTCGTGTATAAAATAAACGGCTCCTTTCGCACTAAATAATCATTTAAAATTTTATTATCTAATATTATTTCTAATTCATTAAAAATTAATAAAACAACTAGCAATTAATAAATTCTAAATCTAAAGGTAAGTGCAATGGGGGACCTACCTCAAAACCAAGCGCCTTGACACAACAACCTCGGATCCAAGTCGCGATGACACGACGTGTGTCCGAAACCACGTGACAAGGTCCGACACTCTGCATAGTCAGTACCAAGGACTGAGACACATCCAAAACTCACCAGAGTATTTGAAACCAAGCGGCGGGAATAAATGCTCACCTTGAAACTAAAGTGCGGCGACGACGGAACCTCGGAGACAAGGCGCGGCGATGGCGCTCACTCGGAAACGCCCTGCGCGGGCCCTCAAAACCCTCAGCCTACCAAAAACAAACGTAAGTTTATAAAACCTTCTAACAAAGAAAAGGCCAAAGTAGTAATACTAATAATAATAATAATAATAATAATAATAACAATAACAAAAGTAATAAGATTAATAATAATAATAATAATAATAATGAAATTAATAATAATAATAATAATAATAATAATAATAACACATTAGAATAATAAAAATATAATAATAATAATAGTAGTAATAATATAATATAAAAATAATAATAGCATACCCATAATATAAAAAATGATAATTTTATAATATAACAACAATAATAATATAATGATAATAATAATAATTAAAAATACTAATAATAATAATAATTACAATAATAAGATTAATAGTAATAATAAAATTAATGATATCAGTAATAATAACAATATTAATAATAATAATAATAGTAAGAATAATAATAATAATAATAAGAATATTAAGAATAATAATACTAATATTAAAAGTAAAAATAACATTAATAATATTGATAATAACAATACTAATAATAAAAGTAAAAATTAAAATTAAAACTAAACAAACTTTACCAAGGGAAGAGGGTTGGCCGCGACGAGCAGGGGAGGTCCGGCCAGGGGAAGGTGCAGGGATGCTCGGAGATGAAAAAAAAGGGTGGCCGGCGGTCGCGCGGGAGAAGAGGGCAGGGGCGCCGGTGTTGGCTGATGGAGGGAGGAGCCGGCGGTTGGAGGGAGCGTTGGGTCGCTGCTGCTGCTGCGGCGGAAGGAGGCCAACTGGTGGTCGAGCAGGAGGGTAGAGGCGTGGAGGGAAGGTGCGGCCGAATGGTGGAGGTAGGCGCGAACCAGGTGGGGGGTGACCAGTGGGGAAGAGGAGAGGGAGAGGTAGGGCGGCTGGGCTTCAGTGCACAGGGAGGCCGGCAGGGGGGCCTGGTCCACTACGGGGCAACAGGGGAGCGGCGGGTGTGGCTGGGCAGTAGGGGGGAGGTGTTGTGGTTCGGCTAGCACAGGAGGAAACGGGGAGCGCTGCTGCTGTGAGGGGAGGCCGAGCGGGGTGTCGCGTGAAGAGGTGGGGCAGAGCCGGGGAGCCGGACGGGGGGTGCGGTGAAGCAGCGCCGGAGGGATCCGCCGAGGTGCTGGCGCAGCGATGAGGGAGGTCGCCGGACGCCGAGAAAAGGCTAGCAGGGGGGGTTTCCGGGATGCGGTTGCTGCAACGGATGGAGGCAGGGGGAAGCGAGGGAGGATCTCCTCGCTACAGAGGAGAGGGAAAACGAGGGGGGGTGGCGGCTCCCGCGGGGAGGAAGAAGAAAAAATATATATATAAAGAGGGGGGCTAGGGTTAGAGGAATAAGAAAAAAAAAAGAAATGATAAAAGAAAAATAAAATTAAATGAAAGAAAACAAACAAATCATAATAATAGTAAATTACAATAATAATAATAACAATAATAAAGATTAATGACAAAGCATATTTAATAATAATTATACTATTATCCGCAACATTTACAACTTCATTTATTATTTATTTATAAGATAATGATAAAATTAATAATGATAAAAATAATCATAATGATAAAAACACAAATGATAAAAATATTCATTTCATCTTAAATGATAAAAATAATTATTAATTTATAACTATAGATTTGCGCATTAAATATAAAGACTCTATTTAAACTTTTCCAAAGACAACGGGATGCAAAACTACACCGGGCAGGGACGAGCAGGGTTTCCAGAACAGGCTCCGCTCACGCGCCCGACGACGTCGCGTCAAAAAGCGCACTTTTTAGAGAAAACTCAAAAACCTGGTCCGATACTGAACACGAACCGCAGCAATATAATTTAAAGTCAAAGAAATCATAAAATAAAAATAACCGTAAGGTCGGGGTGTGACAACTATAAATAGAGACCTTGGGTGTATTGGAAATCTAAAATCAGACAATAAACTTGTAATTAAGCGCTCTCATTGAATCGATCACCAAATATCTATCAAAGTGCACTATTTTCTAAATCCTCTCATCTTCAATTTTGAGTGTGTGCCTATTTCAATGCCTTCTAACTCTCATCATTTTCTCATTCTCTCATAGCATTTATTTATATTCCTTTGAGAAAATCTAGACTAATATAAAACATGATTAATTATAAGAAATCATCTCTCTCTTTCTTTTTCTTCTAATATTGGTGCTCACTACCCTTAAAGTGAGGTGCTATATTTTTCTTTACACAACCATTAAAATTAATGGGGATATTCTCTTTATGTTTTCAAGATATACCCATTAAAAAGATAATTTTGATTATATTTTCAATTTTTTTATAAAACCTTAAAAGTAAGGGAGTTTTGGTATCTTGGATACCATTAAAACCAAGGTCCTAATACATTAAATCCTTCAGTAATTGAGGTGGTAAACGTAAAGGATCTTCTCAGTATATTGGAGAACTTCCTTACCAAGTATTACACCTTATTTTATTTTTTGATTTCTCTTTATTAATTGCATAATTCTAATATCAATTCACATAAAATTTATAAATTTGATTATTTATCTTTCCACTTAGCTTAAATGAATAATCAACTTTGATTTTATTTTTATTATATGCATTAAATTTATCATTTATCACTTAATCAATTTGGTTTCTCTAATCAATTTGTCATATCAAAGTCATTTTTAAAAAATCATTGTTGGTTTTTTTTCGATTTATTTTTTAAAAGGAAATTCACCCCCTCTTTCCATTTACAATATTCTAATAAAATAATTTCATGTGATGGTAACAAAATGTCATATCATATGGGTGATATCCAACTTGTCATAAAGTACGACTGGGAGCTGTTGAAAGTTATATCATAGCTGAATAATTATTTATCATAAAATAAAATAGATAATCAACCATGTTATATATTATGATATAATTATGTTTTTAAATATGATATAGATAAAAAACCTTAATTTTTCAACTTTTTTAATGATTAATTAAATTTATAGTTTATAAAATGTATATAAAAATTAGAAAAAGTATTTTAGGATATTTATTTAAATTATTTTTTTTATAAATAAATATATTACAAATGGTTATAATTAATTTTTAATTTTTCATGAAATTTTTAATAAATAAATAATCTATAAATATAAAATATTAATATTGAATACATTTTTCATAATTATATGGAATGAATTATGGTTTATATATAAAATTTTTATATGAAAATTATAAGTGTAACTTATTAAATGTTTATAAATTACAAAATAAGGAAAAATATAGAGTTTATATTTAAAATTATGAATTTTTTATAATTATTTAATTTTAATTTTCAAATTAAAATCCTAAATTTGAGGAAATTATTTAATCCATATCAAAAGGAGTTTTTTTAATTGATATGATCAAGGTTTAAAAAATATTAAATGTGTGATATTATGAATATTCAAATAATATATGAATAGTTTATATATTGAAAAGGCCCATGCAATATCAATGTAATCACTGAGAGGGGAGTGGGTGAATCAGTGATATATTGTTCTTTTACTTTATCTTTCTCATAAAACAACCTTTGCCTCAGATTTAAGATTTATCACTTTACTTAAAACCAATAATTCACACATCCATAAGAATATAAGTATTTACAAGATTCACTAGTTAATAAGAGAAACTAGTCCTTGGTATGGTTTGGAAATAGTCCAATACCACACAATCTACTAGAAAAAAATCCTTTTTATGTGGATAAAATAGATAGGAAATACCCTTAAACTTTTATAGAACTATGATCAATAAAATAGTGCATGTGATTCTTATAGTATGAAATATATAAATAAGAAATTTTAATAAGTTTATAAAACTTCACCAATAGGTTCAGAACATTGTCACTATGCTGCATCAATAAATCCCACTTTTGTAATTATTCAAAACTAATTATTCACTTTATTACCCAGAAAACAGTAGGGAAAACTTCTCTGGACTTCATACAGAACCCATTCCAATCACTCACTTTGATTAATCTATCATATTCTTCTTTCTGAAAACAAATCTGAATGATTTTCCTATAGAAAACTAGAACCCTAATATTTTCTTCTTCCTCATATTCCAAAAAATATCAGTATGATTTCTTGGTCCAATATGATGAGACTTGACCAAAACTTCTATGGCCACTTCTTATGTCTAGAAACTTTCCTTAAGAAACTCTGTCTGGAAACCAATTTGAAACCAAAACTCCTATGTTATGCCTCTTGCATACATGAATAGTGTCAGAGAACATTATACTTTGCACCACTTTATATAAGTTCCCTAGAAATAGAAAAGGTGGGGACTCAAATTTTTTTCCCACTCAATGAAATTCACAATTTTAATTATTAATAAATTCAAAAATCATTTGACCACTTCTTGATTCATCTCAACTCTTTTAGATTCTACTCTAATCTTCATGAATTCTCCGAAACTTCTTAATTCTCAATATTGAATTAAAAATTCTCAAGTGATCAGTCTAAAAACTAATAGTCTAGAACATATCATTCCAAAATGTTTTTTTTCATTTCGGTACTCTTGAACCAAATACAATCAAGTAAAACAAAATATATACCACTCCATTTCTCCAAACCAATATAAAATATTTTTTTCATAAACATCGTTGTAACTTCTAAAGACTTTAGAACCCTAAAATAAAATTTTAGTAGAAACTTATACACGTCTCACATTCTCAAACACTTTCTTCATTTTGATAAATACTTCTTAGTCTGATGAAATGGTATATGATGAAACTCATTATCTGATGACTTATCAGTTTCAAAAAGATCATCTACTGAATTTGTATCAATCATCTTGTCTGATAGAATGGTGTCTATATCACATATAATAGATTAGTGTATGCCTCTATTCTAATTTGATTAGTGTCAACAATTATTTTGATTTATAATCAATAACTTTTTTCCATATAATATAATTTAGGAAGACTAATGTTTGTACTCTAATGGAACTTTACATCTGATGAATTATCAATGCCAAATAGTTTTATGATTGGTCGGTATCAACAACGGCTGCTTACTATCTATAATTCAGTAACTGATAGTTCATTAGTAGGATCATTTCATCTGATGAATTGATTCATCCAATGGATCAGCTGACCAGAACTTTTTTAAATCTACTAACTTTTGTAAATTCAAAATTTCTATATTAAAAAAACTCTACATCTAGTGCTCCATGATCTGATGATCCATGTCCAAAAAAATTCAACTTCATAAAAACACTAGAAATTCATATTTCTCTTTTCTTATACAAACTCATTCTTGTATCATGACTTATTCATGATGTGTTATAATATTGAGATCAATAGAGCATCATTATATTTTTTATTTCAAACATCTCTTATAAAATTATTAATCTGGTACATCTTCCCACTCCATTCTAAAAACTCCATTATAGAAATATGATTCCAAAAACAAGTTCACTTAATTAACAACATTCAGAACATAAAACATAAATTGATGGTATTTCTCAATAAAACTGTATCCAATTATCTGAGTCCAAAATAACTTCGTCTAATTACTATATTTTATAAAGTGAGGTGATTTTCATAAAGAAAACAAAAGAAAAAACTTCTAGAAAAATTATTACAAATAACTGCTCTAACCAAATTGGTCCCAAAAATCTCCCCCTTTGGATTTTAGTGTCAACTAAGATTCATAAATCACTGAAACTTTATATTATCAATCTATGGATTAATTATCAAAAATTATAATCCCACATGAGTGAGCTCATTATAAGAAATAATAATCATTGAATAACAAAACCATGTTGTCTATAAGCAGTGACTTAGGAACAACTTCTTGAACATGTTATCTTCTCTTAAAAACTTGTAGAATTTCTTATAAAAACAAATTTATTTCCTAAAATCTCTAAAAAATTATATTATAACATTTCACACATTTACACACACTAAGATCACATCTTACCCCTTTTATATACTCCTCGTAAATACATACTTTCCTTAAAATGTTTAGCATATACTAATGGATAGATTAATGAAACACAATTTTTATCCCACTTGAAAACACTATCCAAAGAAAATATGAGAGAGGGGATAGAACCACATACCTCAACCTTGGAGAGAAAGAGGTTGGACACCCATGTTAAACTTCAATTTATAAAAATATTCTTTTAGTAAAGGTTTTGTGAATATACCATCAACTTGTAATATTGTAGGAACATATTCAAACTTGAGTTCATTCTTCTCTACATGCACTTTGATAAAGTGATATTTGATATCCATATACATTTAATGATAATGTTTCACTATATTTCTAGAGAGATTTATACCAATTTGATTATAACAACCCAATAGAAGAGGTAACTTGAATTCAACTAGAAAATATTCCAACTGAGTCTTCATCTACATAAGTTGTGTTGTAGCTTGAGTAGAAAAAAATATTTATATTCATCCATGATAAGAGTTATATAATTTTTATTTTTAGTATTAAAACTCACAAAAAATTCCCCTATACAGAAAAATACACTAGATTTAGATCATATATAATCCATACTTCTTACCAATCAACATCTGTATACCCCAAAAATCAATAATTATTAGGATGTTATATTTGATACTTAAATCTGTTATGCCTTTGATATATATGAGAATTAATTTTACTTCAAATATATGACATTATTTCTGATCACTTTTAGATATTTCTGATCACTTTTAAATATTTCACATAAGGTAACAACATATACAATTTCTAGTCTTGAATTAATCAGATATAAAAAACTTCTAATCATCTTTTTATATTCTTTAGAATCCACTTCCTTTCCTTCTCTGTATTTAGATAACTTGGTTCCCATTGAAATTAGTGTGGAAACATATTTTTAAATTTCCATGAAAAAATTCTTAAGGTTTTTTTTATCATACTTATTTTGAGATATAAAAATATAGTTCTTCTATTGTGAGATTTATAATCCAAGAAAATACTTCATTTCACCGAGTATGGACATTTTGAACAATTTCATCATCTCTTCAGAAATTTTTTACAAGTTCTTTCATCATTCACAAAAAAGATAATATCATCAACAAAAAATAATTATTATGAGAGAGATCTTCTAATTTTCATTAATTTATAGATTATTTCTAATTATTCCTTTCTCAAAATTAAACTTCTTCAAGTAGAAATCTAATTTTGAATACCAAGCTCTCATAGTTTACTTTATCCCATAAAAATATTTCTTCAACTTTCACACACAAATTTCATCTTTTCCAATTACAAATCCACACAGTTGTTCAATATAAACTTCTTTATCAATTTATCCATTGATAAAAACTGATTTCACATCCATATGAAATATTTTATAACCTCATTGTGTAGTAATAAAAAAATATTCTAATTATTTCTATCCTTTCTACTGGAGAAAAAGTCTCATCAAAATAAATTCCTTAAATTTGTGACTAACCTTTGTAAACCAATCATGATTTTTTTCTTATAACTTTAATATCTTCATTTAATTTTTTTTGAAACACCCACTTTATACAAATAACATTTTTATTATTTGGTTTGAGTATAAGTTCCCAAGTATCATTCTTATTAATCTATTCTAACTCTTAATTAATATCATGAATCTACTCCAAATTCTTGAAAGCTTTATTATCATCTTTTGGTTTAACTTTTGAATACAAAGAAGTATGTAGAATAATCTTTGATGTTCTTTTCATTTGAACTTTTTTTGTTGATTACCAATGATGTTTTGTATTTCCAACTGTTTCCTCAACCTAGGTTGAGATGTAAATTTTGTTTCCTCAACACTATATATATCTAGTTTCAATTATTTTATTTTTATAGAATCACTATTTTTGGAATTATTTTCATGTTTATCACCAACAAATATTTTATCTTCTCTGTCTTCCTTACCTGTATGTGCTTGTGAAACTTATTCTTCATCTATTTCCAGAACTTTTATATCATCATAATCAACTAACTTCTCTATTTTTTTGATAAAACATCTACATAATCTACCATTAGAAGAATATTCAATAAAAATTTCATCTTCACCTCTTTGATCAAAATTTCCATGATTTCTAATTTTGTTTTTTATGATGCAAGGACTCCCAAAATCCCTAAAGTGTTTCAAAAAGTGAATTTCATTGTAAAACATTTCTTAAGGATTTATATAATAAATTGGTCTAAAAAACACATATTATTAATATAAATTGATCTAACATCGACATCCTCAAAAAAAACTGTGAAAGGCCATGTTCAATTAACATTGTACGCCCTATCACCACTAAACTTCAATTCTTTCTTTTAGAAACACCATTTTTCTCTGGTGTGTAAGATGTAAAAAACTCATGATGAGTACCATTTTTTTCTAGATAGATCCTGAATTCATCATTTTTTTTATTAAAAACCATTATCAGTTCACAAATTCTTTATAAAATATCCACATTCTCTTTATTACGTTCTCTTGAAACTCTAAATTTTTTTATATCTTATGATTTATGTTTCAAATACATAATAAAATTAATGTGAGAAAAATAATCAACAAAGACATAAAGTACTTATCTCTGAAATTTTATTGTTTTCTCATTGTCCCACAAATATCTTAATGAATCATGTCTAGGGGATGAGTTGAACAAATTTCAACTTTCTTATCCACAAATTTTGTCATCTTCCATTTCTAACAAATTGAACAACACCAATCTATTCTTCTTGTCATATCAGGAATATCATGAACACTATGTCACTTTGTTAACTTCAACATATTCCTCTGACATATATGTCCCAATTTTTTTTTCTATAATTTATTTTATTCTATAATACTTAGATAACATGAACTTTGAACAACATGAACTTTAAACAAGTTCCCCTTCGTACATTGGCCTCTTGTAACAATTTTTTCAACTTCCACTCTTTTCACAAAAAATATCCTTTTTTTAAAAAAAAACTTTATTACCTTCATCAAAAAGTTTTGAAATAATTAAATTTTTTTATTTCATCCCATCAACAAAAAATTAATTTTTTGATTTACATTTTTCTTCTCTAATAATAGCAGATAAAAAACTTTGATTATGAGAGATTAATCATTTCCAAACATAACCGTTCCTTATTTAAAATATTTCACATTCCTCAAAAGATTAAAATATATAGTCATATGTGATTACTAAACACTATACAAAATCCAGGGTCATTTTCCTTTTGTATATTTGAGAGTATTTTATACAACAGGTATTTTTCTTTTCCTTTATCTTTATTCACATTAAGATTTTGATAATTGTTATAAAGATTTTTTGCTCCTGTAAAAAAAATATAAACTTTTTCAAGATTTCCAAGATATTCACATCATTCAAAAATAGTTTTTAAAGGTTGGAATCTATTTTCAACTATAACATCCTGACTTGAGATCCACTGAAATGGTACCCTCAGCTGGTGGTTGACATGGCCTCAAGCACTCCTCCCCATATTCAAGAGGATGCTAACTAGAAGTAAGGGTCCATGGTGGTATGGTGGATAGACTATACCCTTATATCAAAGTGTAATAACGGTAAAAAAATAAATAAATACACAACATAGGAATCATAATATAACATCTGGAATAACGGAGAAAGTATTATAATCAACCATGGAAGAAAAAACCAATAAATAAGAATAAATACCAAAATCCATAGGCTAAGTCAGATACATGATGTTTTCATGTAATGATGATATACAAAAAGGTAAATAAGGGAAATTCATATACAACATGATATAAAAAATTACACAAATACCGAAATACTACTCAGCTAGAATCGTGATCATTGGTCGGTCCTCTTCTCCCACGATCCATGCTATAAGTAAATTAATCAAGCATCTATAATAGGGTGCTTGAACTTATCCACACCTGTAGTCATGAAGTCTACTTGGGTATAAAAGGTATCCCAAGTTTGGTGTGTGATAAACTCACTAGGCCACCACCAACAGTGTTAGGAATAATCCAGCCAGTGTACATAGTATAGTAGTGTATAGTTATAACAAATAACAAACCATGCTGAAAAATAAATATTAGTCTGATCAAGTTCTGATAGGATACTTGATAGACTCTACCTAATTTGGCATAATACATAATGTCTAATATTGATAACCATGTGTATCTATATATATACATATAATTAATTATATATAATATATTTATGCACTAAATACATGAGGACATATATAATAATATATGTGGATACTAGGTGATATAAAGAACTAGGGAATTACTCAAAAATCCATGACTAGTATAACATGATATAGGCTCCAACAGAGGGTCCAATCCCTGAATCTCATATAAATGTGAAAATTGATGCTCACCACTCGAGATAGTGGGGTGAATATTCATGACCAACACCCAATACAAAGGAATGTAGAACGTCAATCTCAACACCTAAATAAAAGTATTATGGTTTGAGATGCCATTCCCATATCCCAATGTAAGTGAGTTTGAAGCACCATTCACAACAAAACCCTTACCCATTTTTCAACAACAAATATCCATGGAATACTAATAATAATATATATAAGGGTTTACCTCTAAAAAAATTATAATCATTTAGAACAATTAACCAGGGGTTTAAAATTCATAACACACATTTATAAATATATACAACATGTAACATGCCATTTCCACCCACTTCCATTCAATTTTATTATTCCATTCAATTTACAAGGTAAGGAAATTCAACTTCCAAGTCAATACTAACACTTAGGCAGTCTTTAGTCATTTAAACATTTATATAAAAGAGAAAAAATAATCCAAAAAACTCAAAGGGGTGTTTTATAATAGGTAGGCAGACTCTAATAGATTAATATAGGACCATGGCTATATCACATCATGGTTAAATTAATTAAATAAGGAAGAAAATTTTTTGAGGAATTATGTAGAATTTTACAACATGAAACACATCAGAAAATGCTATGAAAATACATAAACATTGAGGGAAAATTTCTAGAACACCTATCTTAAGTCCATGGATGACCACTCATCTAGTGTTGGGCTTTGATTCGAAGAATAATGGAAGAAAATGATGAAATAAACAAATGCCCTAAAAATAGGGAAACTGAGCTCACACCAAAATATCACAAAATAGGGGAATAAAAACTATGATAGGAATCAATAGAATTAGATGTATTATATTGAATATCCATCATGAACAAAAATAGCCTGATCAGAGTTCTAATGGAGATAAACATTGGAGCCTAAGTTGAGGTGAAAGAGCTCTGTGTGCCACACCTACTGTGTGAGGAAGGAGAAAAGGGGATTTTGTTAAAATGAGCCTCGTCCCATTAAAAGAAGGTATAGGTAATTTACATGGTGAATAGTCACTGAAATTGGATAATATTAATTTTTAATATCTTTATATTCATTTTTCCAAAGTCCATAAACATTTTTTTTAGTGTATTACATAAATAGAACTTCATTTCTCATAAAAAATGCAATTCATGTTTAAAATGAAAATTTGGGCCCAATAATTCATTTGTTTGTGGACAACATTATATTCATTTTCTGAATTTGAACTTTTGGGATATGATTTATCACTTTGTTTGGAACATTTTATCTTTTAGGTCCGATGGATGAATCCCAAAGGAAGATGGAAAATTTTGCGCCTGAAGGAAGAAACTTGCTGGAAAAAGCATAATGGGCCTAAGGCCCATCAAACAAATGTGGGGCCCAGAAACCAAGCCCAATGAAGCTGAAATTTATACAGTATAAAGATAAAAATATGAGGATCACTTTATTCAATAGTGGCCAGAGATAATTCTGATGTTTTCATGATGATAAAGGTATTTGAAGTTGAGATTTAAATGGTGGACCCGACATTAATGCACAGAAATCCGTCACACCATTTCAACCATAACATCCAAACGGATGAGCCAAATTTCCTGATATTTTTACATCTCATAGAGGACAGATTGAATAAGATATTTCTCGTCTACAACCTCTCCGGATTCGGCCTTATTCAATTGAAAATTCACACGTCAATATGGTGGACGAATGTGGACAGTTTTCTGGGTCAAATTCGAAACATCAATTTCCTTTTGATTATTCACCCACCATTTGACTCTATTAACTATTGGGGGGTGAATTAATTTTTGGGGGATGGACCTAAGGCTCCTAATATGCCTATATAAGGAGCTAGTGGTGAAGGGAATAGAGGGTGGATATTTTTCTTATCATCTTTTGTTTCTTGTTTCATTGTAAGGTTATGCTTCCAAATTTCCTTTGTAATGTTTTCTATTTTCATGTAAGTTTCTTTTTTATATCTTTATGTTCTTAATAAACTTCTTTCTCTTCTATATTTTTCATTTCGTTTATTAAAACTTTATTATCACAAAGCACAGTGATATCTCTATGTTGTTGTGAATTAGTTCACACATAGGTGTGAATTTCATTTGCACACACGGAGGAGTGCTCATTATTTCCGCGGTTTTAATTTCTTCAATCCAATTCTTGTTAGTCATCTTCTGCCCATCATTGAGAGTATACCATCAATGGAGGGCTAAACCTTTAATGGGTTGATCTTATGAGGATGAAAAGGCTGGATTGAATGTTATTTTATGAACGAATTTTTGTTAATTGGATAATTAATTTAAGACATCTATTCTTCAGTTATTTCTACTCTTCATCTTTACTATGTTTGAGAAAACTAAATTCAATTACTGAATGACCATATACCTCAGAGAGATCATGAATTTGGTTCTCTATGTGTATAGGGGATTAGTAATTGTGTTTAGTAAGCACCAAACTAGAAAATTATGAAGGTGGTGTTTTTTTTGAAGAATGGATTCATCAAGAATTAATAAAACCAAAATTGTTTAAAGAAGTAAAATTCATTCAATCCACCCCGAGCATAATCCTAGATCAACCCATTTTCATTGAATTGAATTAACGTAGGTTTCTTATTGTTATTTAAACCATCCAAAATCAAACACAAAGTTGGCTACTTCAAAGCCCATCCTTCACCAAATCATAGCATCTCAAGGTTACTTCTTTGGTCCCTGTGGATTCGACCCCTACATGTACTACATCGACCACTTTTACCAGTAGGGTAAATTTGGGCACAGCCAAATTTTGGCATCGTTTCCGGGGACCCAAGTAAGTACCTTAGACACTCATCTTCTTTTCTCACCCCAATTTCACTATTCTACCCCTAATTTCTCTTCTCTATTCCCCTTTCTGTTTCTACGTGTCCAAGATTCCTAAAAACAACTTTCAATAAACTCCAATGGATTATCTTCAACAATACCCATTAATATACCAAGAATATAATCAACTGGAAAATAAATATTTTGAATCACCTCACATAGAAAATTTCATTGACCAAACTATGATTGAATACACCACACCAGATGAGATGTACAATCAATGGGATGCTAATTATTTAAAGGATCAATTTCCATACCTCTCGAGGATGATTGAATAGATCAAACATAATGAATTTCATTATGTCCAAACATATATCAATCCTAATTCTGAAAAATTTATTGAACATTTGTGTGAAAAAATGGATAAAATGAATTCAGAGGTTTCATCTTTAAGAGTAGAACTACAAAGCATTGAAATGGTTGTGGAACCCATTCCCACTCAGGTTTTCTCTTCCTCATCACTAATACAAGAATCTTGTCTCTCACAAACCTCAAATGAATTTATTGAAGAACCAACCATTGGATTTGGGATAGTTAAAGATAATCAAGGAATTGTTTATGGGTGCTTAAATCAGGAGGAAACTGATTTTTTGTATTCACAAGAGGGAAACTTGAAATTGTGGATGGAGAGTCCTGAATATTTCTCCATTGATGATTTTTCAATAACACAAATAACTGAACAATTGGGAGAAATACCAAACATTGAACCCATACCCACACCTCAAATTCAACTAGACGCTTTTGGGGATGATTCATATTTTAAAATGGAACCAATTCTTTCTAAATTTTTTGGAGAAGAAACTGACTTTCATTCAAATTTCCAATCTTTATTAGGAAATTACAATCGACCAGAACTCAAAATAATTATCCTTCCTTCCCCAGACAATATTTCCATCATAGGTGATAAAAAAGACCTTGCAGTTTTAGTTCATTCATCTAAAGAAGCCAATAATTTTGGAATGGTCATTGATGTCTTAGGAAAGAATATAAGTTCAAATCGATCAACCATTTCATATATTCCTTGGATTTTACCAATCATTGTAGAAAATAGGATTTTACATGAAACAAATTTCAAAAAAATAATCAATATCAATCTTATTGAAGTGGAAAAAGATGGGTTAATTAAAATGTCAAAAGTTGGAATTGGATAAGTTGGGGGGTACAAGTCGAGATAACGACGTTAAACAAAAGCGCTGCACGGGAGGCAACCTGTGGTTTTCATGTTTCCAATATTTTTGGAATCATATTTATTTTTCAAATAGGATTAATAAATCATTTTGATATTTTAAATATATAAAAATAAAAAATAGACTGTTGACCGGTTTTTCTTTTATGAGTAAGGATGGGTATGAAAGGGGAGAACCGTATTCATCCGTGTCACGCGGTGTGATCCCTGAGTAATACCTTACCCAGAAAATATAAAGAAGACAATGTATCATTATTTTATTTTATTTATGTTTTTGTAGGTTAAAAAAAATTATACTCTTGACATGTTCTTCTTTTATGAGTATGGATGGGTATGAAAGGGGAGCACCGTATTCATCCGTGTCATGCAGTGTGATCCCTAAGTAATACCTTACCCAGAAATTTAAAAGAAGACAATGTATCATTAGTTTGATTAAAAAAACATGAAAACCCATAAAAATGATGATACTTAGAATTAAATAAATCAATGTGTTGTTTGTTTTTTATGCTTTGTACTTCTTTTTACGGTTCAGGAACTATTTTGGGTGATACATGTTCAATCAAGGAGGTACCTACATCCCACAAGAGATCAAAGGAGTAATCTGGAGCATCATGAACTTCAACTTCAAAAAGGAGGTGAATTTTTTCCATGTTTATCATTCTCAATTTCATCTTTTAACTCCTATCCTACCCCCTTCTAACTTTTCTTTTCTTTAAACACTGGGGACAGTGTTATTCTAAGTTGGGGGGAGATAAAAAATGATTTTTTTTTGAATAAAAACATGCATGAAAAGAAAAATTCCATTAACCTTGAACATGATAACACATATTGAAAACTCTAAAATTGGATATCAAATAACTTTTTCATTCCTTGATTCTGATTTTAATGCAAGTTTAAGTTCATGAGCATAGTTTTTGGAAAGTGCGGTTGTCTGATGTGATTTTTCAATGTTTACATTTTCATCCTCTTAATAAAAATGCCACAATGCACGTCTACTAGATCGTGGGTGTAAATTTGAGTTCTTGGGTCCCTTTCATTATAACATAGGGTTCTGGGGTCACTTTTAGTTTAATTTGAGTATCAAAAAAAAACAAAAAAAAAACAAAAAAAAAAACAAAAAAAATGACCACATAGAGCAATGTTTTGTCCAAATGTGTGGCGTCCGGCACTTGGGGATCATGACTCCATAGTTTTCTTGCCCAGAGTTAGACTTTATATCTCTATTGTAGAGCATGAAATTGACAATATGTGTGGAATCCAACACTTGGGGATCGTGACTCTATAGTTGTCTTGCCCAGAGTTAGTCTTTTCATATCTATTGTGGTTAAAAAAATAAAATCAAAAAAAATGGATACTCATCTTAATGTTTAATGTGATTCCCACCTAGCGCTTCCATTTTTTCCCCTTGAACAATAAAATGGGCCCCATATCTTTTATGATGCACAACACTTTATCATGCTTAATTGGAATTGGATGAAATGTGACGATGAATTTGAACAAAGGAATGGGCTTGGGCTTGCGATATGCTTATGGACCTAGCTTGTTTTTAATTATTTTGATGGGTTTTCATAATTTTTTTGTTATTAGATATTTGGGTGAGCAATGTGTATTAAAATTTTTTTCGAAAAGGGGATTTGAATTTCATATTTGTAATTTATTTTGCTCGGGACTAGAAAAACTCAAGTTGGGGGGTGTGATTAGTCACTAAAAGTGGATAATATTAATTTTTAATATCTTTATATTCATTTATAAAAAGTCCATAAACATTGTTTTTAGTGCATTACATAAATAGAACTTCATTTCTCATAAAAAATGCAATTCATGTTTAAAATGCAAATTTGGGCCCAATCATTCATTTGTTTGTGGACAACATTATATTCATTTTTTGAATTTTAACATTTGGGATATGATTGATCACTTTTTTTGGAACATTTTATCTTTTAGGTCCGATGGATGAATCCCAAATGAAGATGGAAAATTTTGCGCCTGAAGGTAGAAACTTGCTGGAAAAAGCATAATGGGCCTAAGGCCCATCAAACAAATGTGGGGCACAAAAACCAAGCCCAATGAAGCTAAAATTTGTACAGTAGAAAGCTAAAAATATGAGGATCATTTTACTCAACTGTGGACAGAGCTAATTCTGATGTTTTCATGATGATAAAGGGATCTGAATTTGAGATTTAAATGGTGGACCCGACATTAATGCACAGAAATCCGTCACACCATTTCAACCATAAATTTCAAACGGATGAGGCCAAATTTCCTGATATTTTTACAGCTCATAGAGGAAAGATAAGAGAAGATAGTTCTCTTCTACAACCCCTCTGGATTCGGCCTTCTGCAATTGCGAATTCACACGTCAATATGGTGGACGAATCTGGACAGTTTTCTGGGTCAAATTCGAAACATCAATTTCCTTTTGATTATTCACCCTCCATTTGACTCTATTAATTGTTGGGGGGTGAATTAATTATTGGGGGATGGACCTAAGTCTCCTAATATGCCTATATAAGGAGCTAGTGGTGAAGGTAATAGGGGGTGGATATTTTTCTTATCATCTTTTGTTGCATGTTTCATTGTAAGGTTATGCTTCCAAATTTCCTTTGTAATGTTTTCCATTTCCATGTAAGTTTATTTTTTGTATCTTTATGTTCTTAATCAAATTATTTCTCTTCTATATTTTTCATTTCATTTATTAAAACTTTATTATCACAAAGCACAATGATATCTCTGTGTTATTGTGAATTAGTTCACACATAGGTGTGAATTTCATTCACACACACGGAGGAGTGTTCGTTATTTCCGCGGTTTTAATTTCTTCAATCCAATTATTGTTAGTCATATTCCGCCCACCATTGAGAGTATACCATAAATGGAGGGCTAACCTTTTAATGAGTTGATCTTAGGAGGATGAAAAGGCTGGATTGAATGTTATTTTATGAACGAATTGTTGTTAATTGGATAATTAATTTAAGACATATATTCTTCAGTTATTTATACTCTTCATCTTTACTGTGTTTGAGCAAACTAGATTCAATTACTAAATGACCATATACCTCGGAGAGATCATGAATTTGGTTCTCTAAGTGTATAGGGGATTATTAATTATGTCTAGTAAGCACCAAACTAGAAAATGATGAAGGTAGTGTTATTTTTGAAGAATGGATTCATCAAGAATTAATAAAAACAAAATTGTTTAAAGAAGTAAAATTCATTCAATCCACCCTGAGAATAATCCTAGATCAACCCATTTTCATTGAATTTAATTCACTTAGGTTTCTTAGTGTTGTTTAAACCATCCAAAATCGAACACAAAGTTGGCTACTTCAAAGCCCATCCTTCACCAAATCATAGCGTCTCAAGGTTACTTCTTTGGTCCCTGTGGATTCGACCCCTACATGTACTACATCGACCGCTTTTACAAGTAGGGTAAATTTGGGCACAACCACATGGCATGTAATGTTTACACACTGTGTAAATCTTGGTTTTTTCCTCTCTAGGGAAAACCAATCTCACGACATGCAAGGGGTCTGGCTCAGAAAATGCACGATGTGTATTTAGCCTGTATCTAGGTTCCACCCCCTCTACAAAACCGATTCCAAAACAAGACCAACCCACATTAAGGTGAGGTCTTTGGGTTTAATCCAAAAATAAAAACTCAATAAGATGTTGACTAAACTTAAAATAATTCATTCCTCTGAAAATTTGGGTCATTACAACCTCCCCTCCTTAAAGAAACTCATCCTTGAGTTGGCGTTTTGAGGGTAAAGAGGGATAATTTAAGAAAATATCTAAACAATGAGAACATATATCAACTTACCATTCCTAGGTCTTGTCCTGTACTCATCCATGCTGCCATAATACCGATATTAAAGGAGATGACCTGCCTCGAAGATTCTTCACACTATGATCCACGATACTCACTAAGTACTCAAAAAATGAATCATCCACATCTAACTCAACCTCATTAGGCTATAAAATATGTGATGGGTCTAGATAATACTGATGGAGTTCAAACATGTGAAAAACATAACGAAAAGTCTAGTATCTCTAAGGAAGTTTTATTAGATAATCCATTGGTTCGATTCTCTCCAAAACCTCTAAGGGTCCAATTAATCTAGGAGATATCTTACCCTGCCACCTTATCCGTCGATGGTAAAACTTGGGCAAAACTCACAAGAAAACTTGGTCCCTGGACTTAAAATCAAGGGGTCATCGATGGTAGTTAGAATAAGACTGATACCTCAACTGAGCTGTCAACATGCACTTCCTGATCAGCTGGAATTTCTTTGAAGTCTCATAAATGAGATGTGGTCTAAGAAAAGCTACATCATATACTTCTAACCATCACAATGATGATTGGAATGAACTACCATATAAGGCATCATAAGGAACCATCTGTATGTTATCCTGATAGATGTTATTATAATATAAATCAACTAGATTTATATTTTTCTCCCAAGAACTCCCAAAGTCAAGGACACATTCATGGATCATGTCCTCTAACCCTTGAAATGTATGCTCCATAAGATTTTCGATATAAGGGTGATATTAAATGGTTAAAATCACTTATGTTACCAAGGAATTCTACAACCCTTTCCAAAACCATGACATGAAATGAGTATCCCTATCAGATAATATTGAACACGGATCTCCATTAAGATGTATGAACTCCCTAACATATAGCCTACCTAGTTCATCTATCGATAAGGTAGCTTAAATAGGTAAGAAGTGTGTGACCTTTATCAAATTATTAATGACTACCTAAACTATGTTATTGCCTCAAGGTGATCTAGGAAAACCTATCACAAAGTCCATAGAGACATATTCCCATTTCTACTTAATAAGAGACAACTATTTTAAAAGTCCTACTGGTCGTTGATGTTCCACCTTCACTTTCTAACAAGTGGAACACATAGTGATAAATCTTGCTATCTCACATTTAATACCAAGACACCAATATTGGTGATATAAGTCTTGATACATCTTAGTGACATTGGGATGTACTGTCCAATCTGAGGCATGAGATTCCTGCATCAACTCATTTCAGATGTTTGATGGAACCCAAACATGCCCATGTATGCATAAGGTATCATCCTCATCCACAATCCAACCTAGAAATGTATCCTCATCAGAGATACTCTCCCTCAATACTAGGACCTCAGGATCTGAAATTTTAATTACCCTTACTCATTCTAAAAGGGTATAGGTCACTACTAAATCCAAGAGGACTGTCTTAATATGATCCTCCTAAACCTCTCCATTCATCTCTAAAAACAAGGTCATAAGCTTCCACTCACCACTAGCCTCCTAAAATTCATGTTTCTGAGTCTTTTGGATTAGAGTTTCAGCTATTACATCTCCTTTTCTAGGAATATAGTCAAGATCAAAATTGAAGGATTGTAGGTATTCAACCCATATATAATGCCTAAGATTCAGATAACACTGTGTGAAGATATAATTGAGTATTTTGTTATTAGTGAATACCACAAAATTTTAACCAAGAAAATAATGTCTCTAAAAGTGTAGATCATGGAAAATGTATTCTATCTCAAGGTCATTAATTGGGTAATTATGCTAGGGAGGCCTCAACTGATGAGATGTGTATGCTACGACTCACTCTTTCTACATCAAAACTACTCCTATATCAATTCCTGATGTGTCAAAATAAACCATGTAGCTCTTTCCTAGATCTAAAAGAGTCAAAATTTGTGTTTAAGTCAACCTTACCTTAAAATCGGGAAAGGTTCTTTCATAATCTTCTAACCAGATGAATTTCACAAACATCTTAGTCAAGCTCATAAGAGGTGCTTCTAGGAATGAGAAATCCTGGATAAAGTTTATGTAATACCTGCATAGCCCCTAGAAAATTTGTATATCAAAGAAATCCTTGGGTTTCTCCTTGAAAACTAATACTATCACCTTCTCTGGGTCTAATGATACTCCTGACTACAAGATGATATAACCTAGAAAGTGGACTTTATAGATCAAAAAGTTGAATTTGGTGTGCACAGTGTAATGCTTGCGCTCTCTCAGTGTATTAAGTATGATATCAATATAGTGGGAATGGTTGTATCGAAAAAAATAAAATAAGATATAATCCACAAATAATGATACAAATTAGTTTAGATATGGGTGAAAACATGATTCATCAAATCCATAAAAATAGTTAGCACATTTGTGAGGCCAGATGACATTAAAAAGTAATCATAATGACCACACCTACTCCAAAAATCCATGTGAGGTATGTCTGATGAAATGTAATTCACCTGATAGTAGACCAACATCAAATCAATCTTTGAAAACACCCCTTGATCATCAAATATGATCAAGGAGGTCATCTATTCAAGGAATTGGATATATGTTATTAATTGTGAGCTAGTTCAACCATCAGTAATCCATGAAAAACCTGAGGGTACCATATTTCTTCTTGAAGAAATAGACCAACGAACCCCACAAAGAAGTACTATGTTGGATAAAACCTTTATCTTCTAGGTCCTCCAATCACTTATTTTTTGTGAAAAAAATCCTTCAAGGTGTCCTCTCAGTATCTTTTGGGTGTAATTGTGTTTGTTGACAAAGACAGATGACTGAAAATGAGTATGATTGGTGTTTTACGAAGACATGGTTTTTAGGTGGCATAGTTTCCCAGTGTTTGCCAATTTTTTAGGCCTCAAAATTGGAAATTTGTGGGAATAAAAATAAATTAAATTGGAAAATGAATAGAAATGCAAATCCCAAGACATGGACTGCATACCAAGTTTGGGAAGGGTACACGACCGCGTACTAGGCATCGGGAACGGTACACAGGAGCGGTCTGTGAAATCGAAAATGGTTTGAAATGGAAGGTGGTATGGTACGTGGATGGATTGATGTTGGTATAGGAGATCGACCACATAGGAGAAAAGGTAGTACGCAGACCGCCGTGGAAAAATGGTTCGTGGAATGGGTGTGGTTCGAGTCAGGAGGATCAATATTCGGTGATTGCTATAATGAATCAAAAGATTTGGTAAATCTTTGATTAGTAAATTTTGTGGAAATATTTTCCTATATAAGGAGAGATAATCCCACCGATTAAGTGGGAGACCAAATAGTATTAGAGAACAACTTTTTCTCCAAGAATTTAACAAAGTCCAAAGGAAGTTTGCAAGGGAGAATTATGTAGAGTTTGAAGTGGTTTGTGTGGAAGAAATTACACTAAAGGTTTTTGTGGGAAGTTGTATCCCATAAAGGATACGGTATGTTGAGGAAGAAGGCACAGTACGTAGGTGGTTTGCGAAGGCATTCCGTGAATAGAGAACAGTTTTCGGATAGTGGGTGTTTCACAAAGGAGGTTCGCGGAGTCGGTACGCAGAGGTGGTATGTGATAGTGAAGATAAAGGTAGTATGTGGATGAAGGGAGGTTCACGGAAGAGAAAGCATTATGAAGAGGAGGTGTTCCACATACCATACCCGGTACACAACATGCGAAGGAACAAGGTGGTTCACGATTTGCACAAGGAATCTTGTGAAAGATTCAAATCAGTTTGCGAAAGTATTTTCCGATACCTAGAAGTACCTGAGAAGGTGGACTTCATCTATAGGTGAAATAGGAACATCAAAATAGAACCTATGTAAAGTTGAGGATGCACGAATTCATGCAAATAAAGGGATCTACATGTCCATAAACTATCTTTGACCTACAAGTCTATAAACTATGAGTGGATTCCTTTCTAAGAGAAGAGATAAAGGAATAGGAGGACGGTGACCCTTTCCACCGGTAGTGAGTCATAGAAAGAGGCATAGGGAGTGAACCTTGGGAATGTAGTGAGAAGACCCTAAATATTGTAACGGTAGTGAGCCTAGGTATAGAAGATCTATCCTGAACATTGTACTAATTATTGGGAGTAAGCTGTAGTGAATTGGGTACATCGACACACCGCCATTGTATGCTCTTTGGACGTATCCCAATGAGGGTGAACCAAGAAAAAAAAATTATTTCTTGTGCATGATTTCATATATTTTCATATATTTATATAGGAGGAAGAGATAATTTAGTTTTGTTTAACAATCAAATGATATCTAAATGGGAAAATGTTTTGACCTATCATACCCCAATTCACCCCCCTCTTAGGGTATTCGACCTAGTGGACCTAACATTCTTAAGATTTATAAGTGACATAGGTTCCATCATATGATAAGGAATGAACACTAGTGCCACTCCAAGAACTAACTCGATGGTGAATTATACCTCTCTCAATAAAGGTAGCCCAAAAAACTCACCAGGAAAGACATCCCTGAAATGATCCACCACTGTAGGGAAAACAACAGGTTATATCCCCTGATCATCCAATAAGAAACTCACAATATGTTTTGTCACTCTGGGCATCCCCTGCTACTCATGTACTTCTCAAGAATTATGGGCATACCATTATCCCTTGTGAACATATTTACTTCCCTATAGTGATGTAAATGTCACCCTTCGGTGATGAAAATCGATATTAACTCGATAGTAAACTAAATAGTATATCCCAATAATTACTTCAACCCCTATCATGTTGAGGATGAAAATATTCCACATGAATAAGTACCACCTATCTTAAGGGGACAATCCTTACATCAGTAGAAACTCTATGATCAGATACCCAAAGGGGTTTCAAGTGTCATCATGCCAGGGTAATATTATATATTGAGGCCCAGAATCTCTAGAATATCCTTAGATATAAAAGAGTGAAACATGTCTATGTACAATAAAGAAGAAACTAAAGTAGAGTATACTAGAATAGTTCATCAAACAATAGAAGGTTTGGAACTTTGATAATTCGGTATAGACTACACTGCATGTAACTGGCCTATACCATGGCCTTGAGTCATAACCTGAAGGCCCAGAGGTGACCCGCTCTGCAGACAATATAAGTTCTAAGTTATATTTTCTCTCCCTCAACAACCACCTCAGCCTGAGCGACTAGTGGTATTCCAGCTACCTTCCTGGAAAGAAACTATTAGTCTTACTCCAAAGCATGGTGTCAGTGTTGACCCTCTATCGCTTGGTTCTAGTGGAAAAGTTCTACAGAAACGCAATATATTCCCCATCATACCATAGACTCTACATTCAACTAGATCTCACATACACTGGGGTTTCATGTGTCCTAACTTCCCACACTAGTTGTGTATAAGGAAACCATCAGCCCAAATTGACTGAATGCTACTACCCCAACAAGAAACCTCAAAGACTCACTTTCGTCCACTTTAAGAAATACTTCTAGGTCTGGGTTATGAACTATCTTGGTTCAAACTATCAACATGCCTCAAAATCTACTTAGTAATAAGGTTATGGTTTACTATCTTAGAAATAGTGGTCAACCATAAGAAGTTAAACTGTGATTGGATGGCGTATATTATCCCTTCCTGAAAACACCTCATAGTCACGAGATCATCACTAGATAAGGTCAGTTTAAAACACTACAGCTCAGTAAAACAAACAAAATATTCCATGACAAACATGGCTCATTACTATAGGTTCATGAACTCTCTCGCATGGTTATCCCTCAGTGTATATGGAAAGAAGTAATCATAAATATAAGGACCCACCCTTATTACATATATAATCTTGAATTTAGTCAAGAAAAAAATTACTCTTACATTTAGGATATTTTCAATTTTAGAGATTTAGATAATCTGGACATAATACATTCATAACATTACACATTGTTACAGAGTGGGTACCACAAAAAAACAGGTTCCATTTTTTTTAAATATAAAACATTAAAACTTAAACATAACTCCATGAAAATTATTCAACATTTAAAATGGATTAATTCTTTTTATTACACATCCATTAACCTGTAAAACTCATTTAAAAACTTGGTATGAGCACAAAATCTCAGTAAGGGATAAAAAATAAGGAAATATCACATTAGTCCATGAATACTCGTAATGTATGAAAGCATTTTCAAAAGACATGCTTGTCACCAATATATACTTACTTTGTGTAACATGATATTTAAAAAAGATCCACACAAAACATGAAAACATAAATATAATAATAAATTTATCTTGGGGCATTACTTACAAAATATTTTAACCCTCACAGCTACCTTATAATTTGTAACCCTCACGACTACCTTACAATTTGAGTAACCATCGCAATTACACATGGAGTAAACATAAGACCGACCTCTAACATACACATATCCTATGAATTGGAGGTAAATATATGTCCCACAATTCATCATAAAAAATTCCCAATAACCATAACATAATCATACAACATGTATAATTCCATAAAAACATTGCTTTGGAATTTTGTAAAACCAAATTTTAAAAGAGGTTTTTAAAAAGGAAAGCCACTTATAAATTACATAAAATTGAATAGAGACTTAATAGAGTGGATAGAATATGTATATAAACTTTAAATAGACATAATTCAACATAATATAAGAAAAAACCATCACACAATCAATTTTAATACCACCTAAATAACAGAGTAGAAGGTTAACCCAAAGAATAGAATCTGGGTTAAGAATTCCCTTACCTCAGGTTTATCTTACTTAAAACTTGTTTAAAATTACTATATAATGGTCAAAATAGTTTTATTAGTATTTTACAGAAACATTTTCATGTTTATAACATCTTATATTATCATTTCATAACATCATTTCACCCTTTAATTGTTAATATTTTTCTCCTTGCACTGTTTTTGGGTGAATTCCTTACATGATTTTCATGATTGGTTCATGGTGGATGTTCTTGTCGATTGGAAGTGAAACTCCAGAATTGGAATGGAGTAGTACTTAAATATATAAATTAACATAAATTATACCATTCATCATTTTGAATTATTACATGAGGATTATTCATAAGTTAAAACATTAATGATGTTCGTTTAGATCATTTTAGTGGTTTTTTTATAATAACGACCTCATTTTGTTTTATAAATTAGAACCATGTTTAAAAAAGAATTCTAGAACCATTGATGAGACATAATAAATATATTATAACCTGGTTCAACCATAAAATTTTTTTCATGAATAGACTAGAAGTAATTAAAGAAAATTGAAATCACATCCTCCGCGATGTTAGTAATTCGACACATCACGGACAATGTTTTCATTGAACAAGTGGGGAAGAGAATAAGATTGATGATGAATTTCCCATGAAAATGGGAACATCAAGAATATACAATATTCTGTAGCTTTTATGCCTCTTGTTTAAGAGGAGGTGAGTAAAGAATAATAAAAGAAAGGAATCTTGAAATAAAATAAAACTTGGGAAATTTCTTCATGAAAATTCGGCAGCCTAACGATGTCTCTTAAAATTTCATAAAAATAGTTTGATGAGAGAAAGGGGATATCTCATCACTATTAAGTAATATAGATAGTAAGGGGGGATATGGAATGAAATATCCCAACATAAGCCAAAGGTAAAGGAAGAGAATAACATAAAATGAAAGAAAAGAAAGAAAATAAAAGAGGATGTTTACCTCTTGATCTCTTCTCCTTGAGATCCTTCTTAATGGATTTGGTTTTGGTCTTTTGGTGATAACAAAAGCTCTAGGATGTGTGGAAGAGCCTTTAGAGTAGTATTGGGAAGAACTTAGGCATGGCTCAAGGTTTGAGAGGTGTGGGAAGAATCGGGGAGTGAGGGTGGTATTTATAGTGGAGGAGAGAGGGTATTTTTCATTATTTTAATCATTATTATAATATTTTTTCCCAAGATTATGAATAGTCTTAGTTCATGTGACCTAAAATAGTAATAATGGAATGTGAGTTCAAACCAAGGGGACTTGAATCACTTATTATGTCACAAATAGTGTATTTTACTGAAAATTTGATTATACGGCATTTTATCATATCTCACTATTCATTAAAAATTCTAGAATTTCATAAAAATCCCAAGAATTTACCCTAACCATTTTCAACATGTAGAACTAAAAAATGAAGTCTATTTTTTGAAAATAATTTTCTAAATATTATTAATTTAATTTTTAATTAAAATCATACTTAATTAAAAAATTAACAATTCTAACTCTATAACTACTGCTATAAAATGATGAAAAATTAACCAGAATGTTATTATCTTAAAGCCTTAAGAAAATAAAATAATAATAAAAATTACTATTCATCAGGGTCATATTAATATTCATAAGGTTATGTTACTATTCACCAAAAAAACAAGTTGGTTTCATCAGACTCCAAATAACTTACTGAACACAATTATAGATGAAAGTTTCCTGAAATTCAAAAGCTATAAGTGAAAAAATTATGCTTAAAGGCTATTTATAAATATCTACTTAAAAAAAGTTCCATGAATTTCTATTTATTTTTAGAAAAACTCAGGGTGTTACATTATCCCCACCTTTTAGAAATTGCTTCCTCTCAATTTTATTTACTTATTAAACAATTGAGGGTACTTTTCCCTCATATCATTTTAAGACTCCCATGTTGCTTCCTCAACCATGTGGTTTCTCCACAAAACCTTTACCTGGTTGATTTACTTATTCCGCAATACCTATTCCCTTTGATGAAAAATATGAACTGGTTTCTCTTCATAAGAAAGGTTCTCTTCCAGCTAAACTACTTCTGGTCTCAAGACATGTGATGAATCTGGCACATACTTTTCAACATCAAAACCTGAAAAATAATGTGTACCTGAGACAAACTCGGAGGCAAAGCTACGTAGTATGCCACTGTTCCAACTTTCTCCAAGATTTCAAAAGGACCAATGAACCGTGGACTTAGCTTCTCTCTCATACCAAAACACATCACACTTTTCTAAGGATATATTTTAAGGAAAACTTGGTCACCTACCTCGAAAGAGAAGTCTTTCCTTCTATTATCTGTATAACTTTTTTACCTACTTTGAGCTGTCCTCATGTGCTGTTGAATCATTTTCACTTTCTCAGCCACTTCTTCTACTAATTCTGGCCCCATCAAATTTCTTTCACCAACTTCATCCCAAAACACTGGAGTCTGACATCGCTTTCCATAAAAATCCTCAAAAGGTTCCATATGTATACTGAAATGAAAACTGTTATTATAAGAAAACTCAACTAAAGAAATATGTTGATCCCAAATTCCTTGGTAGTCCATTGAACAAGCTCAAGCATATCCTCCAAAGTTTGAATCGTTTATTCTGACTTCCCATATTATTGAGGATGAAAAGCTGTACTGAAATTTAATTTTGTGCCCAACGACTTCTGAATTCCCTTCCAAAAGTTATAAGTGAACCTGGGATCTCAGTCAGATACAATGGAAAGATGAAATCCATGTAACCTGAAAATCTCCTTGAGGTAGAGTCGAGAAAGTTGATCCAATGACATTGTATCTCGAATAGAAAGAAAATGTTCTGATTTTGTCATTCGATCAACAATAACCCAAATCACATTGTTACCTCGATAATTCTTTGGCAGTCCCACCACAAAATCTGTGGATATATTCTCCCATTTCCACTCTGGCACTGGAAAAGGTTGAAGCATCCCCTTCGGTAACTGCCACTCTGTTTTAACCTGTTGACATGTCAAACATTTCATGGTAAAATCAACAATGTATCTTCTCATTCCATCACACCAATAATACTCCTGAAGGTCTCTATACATATTAGTATTTCCATGATGAATCGAAAATGGAGAACTATGAGCTTCACACAACAAATCTTTCTTCAACTGAGAATCACTAGGCTCACACAACCTTTTTCCAAATCTCAAAACACAATCTATATCAAGATTAAATTCTAGAAGCTTACCCATTTTAACCATTTCTACCTTTTTATGTAGCTCATAGTCTTCCTTCTGTGCTTGCTTAATTCTGTCTGACAACGAAGACTGTACTGAAACCTGAAATAAAATAGATGTATTCCCTGCACCAACAACTTCTAAGCTAAAATTCATCAAATCCTTAATCTAGGGATCATGTTACAAATGTATCATGGTTAATTATGCATGATGTTTTCGACTCAAGGAATCTGCCACTTTTTTTTCTTTTCTAGGATGGTAATTTATCATGCAATCATAATCCTTTATTAGTTCAAGCCATCTTCTCTGCCTCATGTTTAATTCCTTCTGAGTGAATATATACTTCAGACTTTTATTGTCAGTATATATTTGACATTTGGTTCCGTATAAATGATTCCTCCAAATTTTCAAAGAAAAAACCACAGTTTCCAATTCCAAATCATGTGTGGGATAATTTAACTCATGAGGTTTTAGTTGTATTGAATCATAAGAAATTACCTAATCAT
This sequence comes from Viscum album, assembly GCA_963277665.1. Taxonomy (NCBI): domain Eukaryota; kingdom Viridiplantae; phylum Streptophyta; class Magnoliopsida; order Santalales; family Viscaceae; genus Viscum; species Viscum album. Next base: position 1,482,980,335 of record OY728166.1, read on the forward strand.
TCTGCATCAAAACACAACCAATTCCCTTCAAAGAAACATCATTGTAGATGAAAAACTCACTATTATGGGAAGGTAAATCCAAAACTGGAGCATTCACCAATCTCTTCTTCAGTTCCTGAAAACAAACATCAAATTCTTTTTTCCGAAAAAAATTAACCCCTTTCCGTGTTAACTTAGTTATTGGGATATATAACCATGAAAAGTTCTTAACAAACCGTCAGTAATAACCTACTAACCCAAGAAAACTACGAATCTCTGTAACATTTTTGGGTCCTGGACATTCATCAACCACCTTTGTTTTGGTAGGATCAACTATTATTCCATCCTTATTTACAATGATCCCAAGAAAATAAATATGTTCTAACCAAAAATCACACTTGCTGAATTTTCCATACAGTTTCTTTTCTTTTAAGGTTTGTAAAACAACCCTTATATGTTTTTCATGCCCCTATTTTTTTTTAGAAAATACCAGAATGTCATCAATAAATACAACAAAAAACTTATCCAAGAACTCATTAAATACTCTATTCATAAGATTCATGAATAAAAAAGGTGCATTAGTTAATCCAAATGGCATAACAACAAATTCATAATTCCCATATCTAATACGAAAGGTTATTTTTAGAATGTAATCTTCCTTCACCTTCAAATGATAGTATCCGGATCTCAAGTCAATCTTGGAAAAGTACTGAGCTCCCTAGAGCTAATAAAAAAAATTCATCAATATGAGGCAAATGATACTTGTTTTTAACAGTGATGTTATTCAATGTTCTATAATCAATACAATGTCTCATGGAACCATCTTTCTTTTTAACAAAAAAAAATCTGGGGCTCCCCATGGTGAAGTGCTAGGATGAATGAAGCCTTTATCAAGAAAATCCTGCAACTGATTTTTCGATTCAATTAGTTCTATTGGATCCATACTATATGGGGGGTTTTTAAATTGGCGTAGCATCAGGAACTAAGTCAATTGTGAATTCGACTTCACGATCAGGTATGACACCGGGTAACTCATTGGAGAAAACATAAAGGTATTCATTTACCACTGGCACATCATTAATCTGAATAGTTCCCCTTTTTCAACAATATGATCAAGATAACATTCATTTCCATCTTTCAATAGTTTCTCAGCTTCCTGATATGTTATCAATTTCATGGGTTCATTCTTATATACAAATAGAAAATCTTTCTTAAAAACAACTTATTTAGCTCTCTAGTCAATCTTTTCATGATAAACAGAAATTCAATTCATTCCCATAATAACATCAAACTCAACTAAGGGTAAAACAACAAGGTTTACAGGTAAAGTCTTTCCACATACCACAATAGAAAGATTATTATATTTCTTATTTGTAATAATATTTCCCCCTCGTGTTTTAACAACAAGTTTATGAATCATTTGTTTAGGTGATATTTCCAATTTACCCGAAAATTTATCAGAGATGAAGGAATGTGTAGAACCCGTATCAAACAAAACATTAGAAAAATCTGAGTGAACAAAAAAAGTACGTGATACAACTTCATTGGATGGCCTGACATATGCTGACGTAGTCATAAAGTATCTTACTATACCTTTCTTCTTGTAGTCTGGCTTCTTTGCATCATTCATATCTCTCTTTGGGAAGGAATTTACATAATGACCCATCACACCACATTTAAAACACTTTATAGTATACTTATTAGGATTAGTCCTAGGATCATTTTTATTGTAATCTCGGGCCATATGTCCAAACTTACCACATTTAAAACACTTCCCAGTTTTTCTAAGACATTCCCTAGGGTGTTTCTTGCCACACTTTTCAGAAAATGGAAATTGGATTTCCTTACCATCAGATTTCTTTTATTGATTCTTACCCATCGCTTGCCATCTATACCTCTTCTTATCCTTATTTACAAAATGCACATGATCATCAAAAAACTCCATCTCTACCCTCTCAGCATATCAGACAAGTTTATCAAAACTTTTGAATTCACGGGAGGCCAAATCCCTTCGATACCTTGTCTTCAGTCCTGCGTAAACTTGGTTGATTTTGCTGTCAAGATCCAGAATAATATTTGAATCATACCTCACTAGTCGGGTGAAGTTCGCTTCATACACAGCCCCTTAATCTTCTTCCTTCATTTTCAATCAAGGAATTGCTTCTCCATCCTAAGTCGCACCACCTTAGGAAAATATTTTTCAAGGAAAAGACTTTTAAATTCATCCCACTCTAAGGCATGAAAATCCTCTCTACCCCTGATATTCCTTACAATTAACCACCAATGATCATCTTACCCTTTAAAATGATAAATGGAAAGACTTGACTAATGATTTTCTGAACATCCCATAACATCGAATATCTTTTCAAGGGATCTGATCCAGCCTTCAGCTGCTACTGGGTCAGAAGATCCATTGAAAGTAGGAGGATGTTGTCTCATAAAATGTTCCACTACTATCATGTTCCATTGTGGTACCTCTATTGGTTCTCTTTCATGGATTCCACCACCATTTATTGTCTGCATTAGCTGATCCATTACTATCACAACCTGCTCGGTTCCAATCCCTACCATTCTGGGCTGTAGATCTGGAAGGATGTCATTCTATCGGTGCCTCTCCTCTTCAGCATCCCTGTTTCTTCTACAGACAACCATTATGGACAAACATATATTAGATGAATCAACATGTTAATCTTTAAATTCTAAAACATTTCAAATTAATCATAGAGTAAAAATCATTTACGATATTCTTTTAACATAATCCTAACCCCTAAAGCTATCTAAACCATCCTCTGATACCAACTATAAGGACCCGACCTTATTACATACATAATCTTTAATTTATTCAAGAAAAAACTTCCTCTTAAATTGAGTATATTTTCAAGTTTAGAGATTCAGATAATTGGGACATAATACATTTATAACATTACACATTTTTACAGAGTGGATACCATAAAAAAATAGTTTCCATTTTTTAAAAAATATAAAACATTAAAACTTAAGCATGACTCCTTGAAAATTCATCAACATTTAACATGGATTACTTCTTTTTATTACACATCCATTAACCTATGAAAATCATTTAAAAACTTGGTATGAGCACAAAATCTCAATAAGGGATGAAAAATAAGGAAAGAGCACATTAGTCCATGAATACTCGTAACATATGAAAGCATTTTGAAAAGACATGCTTGTCACCCATATATAATTACTTTGTGTCACATGATATTTACACAAGATATAGAAAAAATATGAAAACATAAATACAATCATAAAGGTATCTTGGGGAATTACTTACATAATATTGTAACCCTCACTACTACCTTATAATTTGTAACCCTCACGACTACCTTACAATTTGTGTAACCATCGCAGTTTCACATGGAGTAACCATACGGCTAACCGCCAACATACACATACCCAATGAATTGTAGGGAAATATATGTCCCACCCTTAATCATAAAAAATTCTCAATAACCATAACATAATCATACAACATGAATAATTCCATAAAAACATAGCTTTGGAATTTTGTAAAACCGAATTTTAAAAGAGGTTTTTAAAAAGGTAAGCCACTTATAAATTATATAAAATTGAAGAGAGACTCAATATAGTAGATGTAATATGTATATAAACTGTAAATAGACATAATCCAACATAATATTAGAAAAAATCATCACATAATCAATTCTAATACCACATAAATAACGGTGTAGAAGGTTAACCCAAAGAATGGAAATAGGGTTAAGAATTCCCTTACCTCAGGTTTGTCTTACTTCAAACTTGTTTAAACTTCCTGTATGATGGTTAAAAGAGTGTTATTATTATTTTATAGAAACATTTTCATGTTTATAACATCTTATATGATCATTTCATAACATCATTTCACCCTTTAATTGTTAGTATTTTTCTCCTTGCACTGTTTTTGGGTGAATTCCTTACATGATTTTCATGATTAGTTCATGGTGGATGTTCTTGTCGATTGGAAGTGAAAATACATAATTGTAAGAGAGTAGTATTTACATATATCCAGAAACATAAATTATACTATTTATCATTTTTAATTCTAACATGAGGATGATTCATATGTTTAAACATTAATGATGTTTGTTTAGATCATTTTAGCGCTTATTTGATAATAACGAACTGATTTTGTTTTATAAATTAAAACCATGTCTAAAAAATAATTTCAGAACCATTGATGAGATATAATACATATTTTATAACCTTCTTCGACCATAAAAATGGTTTCATGACTAGACTTGAAGGAATTAAAGTAAATTGAAATCACATCGTCCACGATGTCGCTAATTCGACACATCACAGACAATGTTTCTAATTCCTTGAACAAGCGGGGGAAGAGAAGAAGATTTATGATGAATTTTCCATGAATAAGATAAAATCTAGAATATAAATGATTCTGTATATTTCATGACTCTTTGTTAAGAATAGTTGAAGAAAGAATAAGAAAAGAAAGGAATCTTTAAATAAAAGAAAACTTGAGAAATTTCTTCACGAAAATTCGGCACCCTAACGACGTCTCTTAAAATTTCATAAAAATAGTTTGATGAGAGAAAGGGGATATCTCATCACTATTACATAATATGGAAAATAAGGGGAGATATGGAAGTAAATATCCCAACATAATCCAAAGGGAAAGGAAGATAATAACATAAAATGAAAGAAAAGAAAGAAAATAAAAGAGGATGTTTACCTCTTGATCTCTTCTCCTTGAGATCCTTCTTAAGGGATTTGGTTTTCGTATTTTTATGAGACCAGTATCTCTAGAACGTGGTAAAGTGCCTTGATAGGAGTATTTTTTATAAATTAGTCATGTATCAAGGCTTGAGAGGTGTGGGAAGAAGAGGGGAGTGAGGGTGGTATTTATAGTTGAGAAGAGGGGGTATTTTCATTATTTTAATCATTATTATAATATTTTTGCCCAAGATTATGAATAGTCTTAGTTCGTGTGACATGAAATAGTAATAATGACATTTTAGTTCGAACCAAGTGTCCTTGAATCAATTATTATGTAATAAATAGTGTATTTTACTGATAATTTGATTATACAATATTTTATCATATTTCACTATTCATTGAAAATTCAAGAGTTTCATAAAAATCCCAAAAATTTACCCTAACCATTTTTCGATGTGTAAAATTAAAAAATGAATTCTATTTTTTGAAAATAATTTTCTAAATATTATTAATTTTATTTTTAAATAAAATCATACTTAATTCAAAAATTAATAATTCTAACTTTAGAAGTACTTCTATATCACGATGAAAAAATAACCAGAATGTTACTATCTTAAAGCCTTAAAAAATAAAAAAATAATAAAATTTCTATTCATTAGAATCATATTACTATTCATATTACTATTCATAAGGGTATGTTACTATTCACCAAAAAAATTAGTTGGTTTCATGAGACTCCAAATAACTTACTGAACACAATTATAGATGAAAGTTTCTTGAAATTCAAAACATAGAAGTGGAAAATTTATGTTTAAAGGATAGTTATAAATATCTACTTAAAAAAAGTTCCATGCATTTCTATTTATTTTTAGAAAATCTCGGGGTGTTACAATAAAAGACTATCTAGAAATCCCTCTAGATCATTTCTTGATGTTAGTATGCCTTTGTAATGACATATCACCATCGCTTAGAAAAACCGCATAGCATATAGGTGATGATCATGACCCCTCACTCTGAATGCATCTCTATATGCTTGAATATAGAAATCATAGACCCTATCCATGACTTAGTAGCATGTGGTCCACCATCCCCCAAGATAGTGGGAGGATGCTGTTGTAGGAACTCATAAGTTAACTCTGCCATAGTCGGGGAAGGTTGAACAACACCTTGTATATACTACATAATATGAAGAAACCCATATTAAAAATGGGAATCAGTACCCATATCAGGTATATAAGGTGGTGCCTCAAGTGGTACTATGGGAGTTATCATTGGTGGATTAGGTCCCACCACCTCCGGTGCATGGTTGTCACCACCTTCCTGGCATATGACTCAAGGCTGTCACAGTGGTATGATTCTATAATCCTAAATTCATTCCTCTAAAAGGAATTTAATAGTTGAAAGATTTAATATGGATAACATGATAGATATATTTCCTCATATTAAAAGGATTAACCTATCCATCTTCTCCAGAATCTAGGTCTAGGTGATAAATTAAAACCATAACAGGTCATAAAAACATAAGAGACACCCCCAAATACCCATTATTAAAGACTATTTTGGGTCTAGGTCATGTACCACATGATAGAGGATCCAATATATAGAGTTTCAATTGTAAGGTATAGAGGAAAATACCATTTACTTTATAATTTTCATCCCATTTAGTGGTAACCATTTTAATTTAAAAGTTTAATTTAATTTAATTCCACACTCTTATATATATATATATGGTCTAGTTAGATGTTTTTCAATTTTCAATTTAAAAAGGACCATCTTTCTTATAAATTACAATTTTCCCTTCATTTAACTGAAACATGACCTTTACATCCACTATGAGGATATAACAGGTAATAATTAATGATTTGATTACATGAATCACCATTCAGGATTAAAATAAGTACTTGCTCCATAAATCACCTTTGACATCCAAGTAACCCAATCAACTAACATTGTTGTGGTCCATATAACCAGTATGTATAGAACAAATGACATGGCACAATTGGACAATTAAGATTTCATCACCAATCTATGTAGGAAAAAAACCATTTATATTGATGTAGGAACATTAAATAGTCCAATTATATTATCCCTGAAATAAATGTTAACACATTTCAGTATATAAAAATTAAGAAACCAAACTATATACAATAGGAAAATGCACATAGAAAGTAGATGTGTCATTGAAAATTCATGGCATATTAATCCTAAAGTTCCTATAATGATGCATGTGATGCTAATTTATTTCCTTAACAAGACAATAAACAAAGTCCTTAACCATAATAAGATCATTATTAATAACATCACAAAACATAAGTGTCACCCAACAATGAAGTTTTATCAACTGTAATAGGCGTAATCGAATAACAGCAATAACATATCCTAGGTAATTTGGGTTTCCCCTATATGCGGGTTAGATACTCCTAGACATAGGCTTATTACTAAATTCCATTACATCCTAGTTATGACATCCCACCTTTTTATCACATAAACTTTCATTACATAATACAAAACCGAGGATCTTTAAGGTTTCGTGACTTGGAAACCAGGAACAATATACATGACAACAAAAAAACATTATTCTTAAACACTTGAAAGGATTATTCATTTGTTCATCCTAATTTCATTACAGCATCTCATAACCTGGGAGCATACATCAAAGGAAAGGGTGAGCAGAAGGCCCACTAAGGGAAACAAGGGAAACATTTTACATGTGAACTTGAGATACATCAAAAAGTCATGAAAAATAACTTTAAGGCATGAGAAAGAAATCATGAGGTATATCATAATAAAAATGACATATTTCATAATTTGAAGATGTAGCTACAACATTTAACATAGGCAATAATTTTTGTTTCACCAAGTTCCATTCCCAAGGTGTCATTAAAAATTATCAAGGTTATTCACCATGGTAGTAGTAAAAATGGTCATCTCTAGTGATTAAGTCTTTACCCAATGCATTGGAGCGCTATCAGGGTGTACCCTTAAATTTTCCTTTATTATCATGTGATCCATATATATCATCATTAATAATTTTATAAATGACCCATATAGCATAAAAGAAATGGGTTTCATTTCATAGTCATGACATTTTAAAAACCGCTTTAAAGACGTGATCTTTATGTCACTTTAAACCCACAGAAAAGGAAAGCAGGTTTCATGTATGTAAATACCATAATTAAAATAGAAATATTTTGATATATATGTGAATACCCCTGTAGAAGAATGATCTTTTATTATTCACTTAATAAAATAAAATAATTTTAGAGAAAGATAGAGACATTTTGAGACGAAAATTCTGCAGCATAACGGCTATGTTACAGGGTTTTAGAAAACATTGAAAAGAGAGGGGACATGGGTCACCCACTCATAAATGATCCATAGAACAGTATAGGAAACATAATATAAAGGATTTAAGAATATGGTAATTAAATTTGAAAGATATACCATATGAAATGAAGAACATGAAAGACAGACAAAAATAAGATTTCTCTTATAAAAATTCGACAGCCTAACGGTGTCACTTAAACTTCAACAAGAATGAATTGACGAGATAAAATAGGATCTCTCATCATATGAACATAAAATATCAGTATTATATATATAGAGATCATACCCCACATAATAAAAAGTAACTTGAAATACTTTACATGAAAATAGAACTTGAAAATGAGAAGGGTGAAAGAATCCCTTAAAAATTTGGTAGCCTAACGGCATCACTTAAACTTCAAAAAAAATGAATTGAAGGGATCAAATAGGGTCTCTCATCATATGAACGTGAAAATGGAAATAGTATGAATATAAAATAACATCCCCAACATACGAACATGGAGCATAAAATAAATGACATAAAAGATAGTACTTGGAAAGAAAGAGAGAGGTAGGGTCCCTTACCTTAAAACGCAACTCTTAAAACTCGAAGGTTGGGACCTTGAGGGGCTTGAGGCGCCTTGGGAGGACTCCTTGGGAGGTAATGGGACCAAAGAGTTTTTGGGGGAGAGTTGGGAGTGAAAAATAAAGGAGGAAAGGGTGGGTATTTATAGGGAAAGGGAGGTGATACTTTAATAATTTCAAGGGACACCTCAATAGTGGTTTTGGGAAAACCATGGGCTTGCCCATGGTATTTGCCCATAGTTTTGGCCACATGGGACCCCTAATACAAAACTTCATCCCCTTTAGTCGACCATCCCTTAAAATATCTCATGACATCATCATGATGCAGTCATGATGTCATTAAACATACCGAAACCCTAAAACTATATTTTTACTATTCACTGAAAATTCAACTTTTTCAGAAAACTCCCAAAAATTTACCTTAACATAATATCAATGCTCTGAATTCAAAAATAAACACCATTTTATAAAAATATTTTTCTAAATATTTTTAATTTAATCTTTAAATAAAAACACTATTCACCGAAAATTCATTTTTTTCCGAAAAATCCCCAAAAATTATCTTAACATAATATCGATGCTGTGAATTCAAAAATAAACTCCATTTTATAAAAATAATTTTCTAAATATTTTTAATTTAATTTTTAATTAAAAAACACTATTCACCTAAAAAAACTAATACTTGACTAATAATTAATGAAACTGTTATTTACCTATTTTATTGAATCACACTAATTAATCAAGGTGTTAAAATTATATTAATACTTTCTTTAAGTGAGATTACTAATCCATTTGGTCACATTACTAATCCTAAGCGTAAAATCACTATTCATAATTTACTATTCATCAAAAATTAAGTTGATCTTATTAGACTCTAAATTTCTTACTGAACACATTTGTAGAAGACAATTTTTTGAAAATCATTACACATCATGAATTATTTAAGGTTTACATAAATATTTTAAAATATCCTTTTTTCAAAATTCATCAATAAAATACATCCTATATTCATTCGAACATTTGAAAACTCACAAACTTAACCATAAGAAGAAAACACAATTTTATTTATAACAAAGTATTACACAAAGTAGTTATGTCTTGTTACATATCCCCTTATCACACCAGCATAGGACCTAAGTGTAAGGTGTGCTAAGGTGACAGAATCCGAGGGTGGCTCATCCAACATTTCCCGAGTGGTGATTTCTATCAGATTGAACTTCTCGTGAAGGTGATTCCGTTATAGCTTCACACAATGAAGTTTAGCTTGGGTTTGGTGTAGAGCAAATCCCAGTGGTGCTACCTCCTTCCCAACTTCTATTAGATAATCTTCGATTGGCCCGAGACTACTGGATGAGGCCATCAAATCTTCTTTCTATATTAATTAACCAATATAACTTGTATTTATATACAATAATCTCAATATTTAGTTTCCAACGATCATACTGGCCAATGGTTGTATAATAGTCGAAACCCAACGGTCTCATTTTAATTATACTCATGTTATTAAATGAAACAGTTTTGTTGAGTATAAAATAAAATAACACACAAAATTATGAAACAAGATTTATTCAAAAATTTCAGGTTGTTACATTCTTCCCCTCTTAAGAAATTGCGTCCTCGCAATTTTTAAAAATTGGGCTTGGAAATTTCATTAAAAGTCCCACATCGGAAAAGGAGTCAGTAAAACTATTACTTTAAAAGAAAGAAAAGAAAGTACAAAGGTCACCCGATTTAACCCATACTAGGATTCCATGTAGGGAAACATGGATACGGAAGAGAAAACAAAGGGTCATGTTTTGATGGAGAGTGATAGAAAACATGATTAGGAGAAAGTTAACGACAAGAAAATCACAAACCTATGATGTGTGTAAATGGTCTTTGATTACCCAGTAGGAAACTTAAACCAACAACATTTTTGTTTTATGTTCCTTTTAATAATTTTGAGTAATTAATTTACTACATTGAATAAAAACACAAGGAAATATATTTACCTTAAAGTATAGTTTCATCCCTTAATAAGTTTCCACCAAGAATAATCTTTTCTCCAAATAAAGAGCATTCAAAACTATCTGGTCTCATCAAAGCACAAGAATCATATTCTAAAGAATCACATAATCCACAAAAGATTAACTATATATTTATTCTATCTTTAAACATTATCCCAAAAATAGAAAGGATAAGATAAAACAACTCTTCAAAAAGAAAGAACCCCATAGGAAGGGAAACTACTTTTGAATCTTCAAAATTCCACGGTACTACCCAAAGTTCATCATAGACCATTCCATAAATAATTGTCCTTAAAATTCCTCAAAATAAACCAAACTTAGGTTGAAACCAAAATACAATAAGGATTTGATAACATAGTCTTCCAAGATAAGCTTTATCATTCATCTCCAAACAACATCAACCACTCCTAACATCTTATAACAAAAGTAAATAACCTAAACATATTTTCCCCCAGATAGGTTAATCATTTCCATAAGTAACCTAAATAACTATAAGTTCACCTTAAATTCATCAATTCTTCAAAATATAATTCAACCTTTACTCCTCAAAGAAAATACTATAGTAATCTATTTACCTCAATCATATAGGGTTCCCAAAATAGTGAACGTGTTCCAAAATAATAATCATCTTTTAATCCCCTAATCATCTCTTTTTTCCAAGAAGAACAACTTCACAACATCAACATGTGGTACATAACAATAGATGTTTTCCTTAATGATATAAAACCATCTTAGGTAGTGTCTCATTGTTCTTAGAAAACATTAAATATATGCTCATAGGGCATGAACTAAAATACAACATGACATAGACAATTATTTTGAAGAAGTTACATGTACTTTAGTCATCATGATCCATCTCAACATAGGACTTGCATTGTTCCCTTGTCCTTGAATATTGTTGATGCTCATCATTCTTCTCATCCCTTACAAGAGTGCATTGCCTTGGATAATTTCCAACTTCTCCATATTTACAACATTGAAAAGTTTAAGGTACATTAGATCAAACATTATCTCTATTCATCATATTATCCATTTTTTTAAAGCAATTGGATACTTTATGCCCTATCACCCCACACTTAAAACATCTCCTGGTTCCTTTATGAAATTATCCTTAGTGCCCCTTTCCACACTTTTTTCACAAAGGGAATTGGGTATTCTTTCCCTTATCAACTTTATCAGATTAACATTCTTGCGACTTCATCTTCTTCTTCCTTGATGAATTTGGGCATTCAACTAGGTACCAATTATTAATTGTGATTTTTGATAGCTGGTTTGGCATAATCACAATATGTTCAACTTGATATATCATCATCTCTATCACATTAACAGAGAAATATTCACATTTCCTATCACATTGATTGTTGGGACATGTTCTTCTATTTCCTACCATTAACTAAGAAAAGAAAGTATAATTTGGGGGGCTTAAATACTTAACCAATAATCATGAAAAGGAAACTTGAAGCATAGAAGGATAAACTTGTAGAAGAAAAGTATACCCTAACTTGTGATCCCCTAGGTTCCAATCTAGGTTCTCCATGATCATATGTTCTTATGTAAATCGTTATTTTATTTTATCTTTGTTCCTTTAATAATGGTTCATACAAAGCTTATGAATTTTCCAAAGCATATCCCCCAGAAGTGTCATAACCAAGAGTGCAGCAAGGCCTGTTGTCGTGTACCAGTTCCTATTCGAGTCTAGCTCAAATTGGTGTTTTTGGGTTTTACCCCTATGTACATCTGTGCCAAATCCACCTCTACCTGCTCGTATCCATATAGGGGTGTATTTTCTTGATAAACCACTTACTAAATACTCACCAAAATACCAGGAAGATTTCCTATATTTAAAATTTTCTATAGGATTCTTCCAAAAGTTTTCATATAAAAATTTACACAAATAACTAAACCATACTTTGATACCAACTATGACATCCCTCCTTTTTATCACATAAAATTTCATTACATAATACAAAACCGAGGATCTTTAAGGTTTAGTGTCTTGGAAACCAGGAACAATATACATGACAACAAAAAAACATTCTTCTTAAACACTTGAAAGGATTATTCATTTGTTCATCCTAAGTTCATTACAGCATCTCATAAACTGAGAGCATACATCAAAGGAAAGGGTGAGCATAAGGCCCAGTAAGGGAAACAAGGGAAACATTTTAAATGTGAACTTGAGATACATCAAAAAGTAATGAAAAATAACTTTAAGGCATGAGAAAGAAATCATGAGGCATATCCTAATAAAAATAACATATTTCATAACTTGAATATGTGGTAAAAAATTTAACATAGACAATCATTTCTGTTTCACCAAGGCCCATCCCCAAGGTGTCATTAAAAATTACCAAGGTTATTCACCAAGGTATCAGTAAAAATGGTCATCTCTAGAGATTAAGTCTTTACCCAATGCATTGGATCACTATCAGGGTGCACCCTTAAATTTGAATTTATTATAATTTGAGAAAAATATATCATAATCAATCATTTCATAAAAGACCCATATAGCATAAAATAAATGGGTTTCATTTCATAGTCATCACATTTTAAAAACCTCTTTAAAGACGTGATCTTTATGTCACTTTAAACCCACAGAAAAGGAAAGAGGGTTTCATGTATGTAAATCCTAGAATTAAAATAGAATATTTTGATATATATGTGAATACCCCTGTAGAAGAAATATCTTTTATTATTCACTTAATAAAATAAAATAATTTGAGAAAAAGAGAGACATTTTGAGACGAAAATTCTACAGCATAACGGCTATGTTACAGGGTTTTAGAAAACATTGAAAAGAGAGGGGACATGGGTCACCCACTCATAAATGAGCCATAGAACAGTAGAGGAAAAATAATATAAAGGATATGAAGAACATGGTAATGAAATTTGAAAGATATACTATATGAAATGAAGAACATGAAAGGAAGACAAAAATAAGATTTCTTTTATGAAAATTCGGCAGCCTAACGACGTCACTTAAACTTCACCAAGAATGAATTGACGAGATCAAATAGGGTCTCTCATCATATGAACATAAAATATCAGTATGATAGATATAGAGATAATACCCCAACATAATAAAAAGGAACTTTAAAGACATGACATGAAAATAGAACTTGAAAATGAGAAGGGTGAAAGAATCCCTTAAAAATTCGGCAGCCTAACGACGTCACTTAAACTTCAACAAAAATGAATTGAAGAGATCAAATAGGGTTTCTCATCATATGAAAATGAAAATAGAAGTATTATGAATATAAAATAACATCCCCAATATAAGAACATGGATCATAAAAGAAATGACATAAAAGAGAGTAGTTGGAAAGAAAGAGAGAGGTAGGGTCCCTTACATTAAAATGTAACTCTTAAAACTCAAAGGTTTCGACCTTGAGGGGCTTGAGGCACCTTGGGAGGACTCTTGGGACGTAATGGGACTGGAGCTTAGTTGGGGGAGAGTTGGGAGTGAAAACTAAAGGAGGAAAGGGTGGGTATTTATTGGGAAAGGGAGGTGATACTTTAATAATTTCAAGGGACACCTCACTAGTGGTTTTGGCAAAACCATGGGCTTTCCCATGGTATTTTCCCATGTTTTTGGCCACATGGTACCCCTCATACAATAATTCATCCCCTTCAGTCTACCATCCCTTAAAATATCTCATGACATCATCATGATGCAGTCATGATGTCATTAAACATACCAAAACCCTAAAACTGTATTTTTACTATTCACTGAAAATTCAACTTTTTTAGAAAACTCTAAAAAATTTACCTTAACATAATATAAATGCTCTGAATTCAAAAATAAAATCCATTTTATAAAAATAATTTTCTAAATATTTTTAATTTAATTTTTAAATAAAAATACTATTCACCGAAAATTCATTTTTTTCAGAAAAATCCCCAAAAATTATCTTAACATAATATCAATGCTCTAAATTCAAAAATTAACTCCATTTTTTAAAAATAATTTTCTAAATAATTTTAATTTAATTTTCTATTAAAAACACTATTCACCCGAAAAAACTAATAGCTGGCTAATAATTAATGAAAGAGTTATTTAACTATTTTATTGAATCACACTACTTAATCAAGGTGCCTAAATTATATTAATACTTTCTTTAAGTGAGATTACTAATCCATTTGGTCACATTACTAATCCTAAGCGTAAAATCACTATTCACAATTTAATATTCATCAAAAATTAAGTTGATCTTATTAGACTCTAAATTTCTTACTTAATGCATTTGTAGAAGACCATTTTTTGAAAATCATTACACATCATGAATTATTTAAGGTTTACATAAATATTTTAAAATATCCTTTTTTCAAAATTCATCAATAAAATACATCCTATATTCATTCGAACATTTGAAAACTCACAAACTTCACCATAAGTAGAAAACACAATTTTATTTATAACAAAGGATTACACAAAGTAGATATGGTCTTGTTACATATCCCCTTATCACACCAGCATAAGGCCTAAGTGTAAGTTGTGCTAAGGTGAGAGAATCTGATGGTGGCTCAGCCATCATTGCCCAAGTGGTGATTTCTATCAGCTTGAACTTCTCGCGAAGGCGATTCTGTTCTAGCTTGACACGATGAAGTTCGGCTTGGGTTTGGTCCAGAACAAAGCCCAGTGGTGCTACCTCCTTCCCAAGTTCTGTTAGATGGCTTTCGATTGGCCTGAGACTACTGGATGAGGCCATCGAATCTTCTTTATATATTAATTAACCAATATCACTTGTATTTATAGACAACAATCTCAACATTTATTTTCCAACGGTCATACTGAATAATGGTCATATAATAGTCGAAACCCAACAGTCTCATTTTAATTATACTCATGTTATTAAATGAAACAGTTTTGTTGAGTATAAAATGAAATAACACACAAAATTAGGAAACAAGATTTATTCAAAATTTCAGGTCGTTACACTAGTCTCCTTTCTAATACCCAAACTGTAAGGAAAAAATGAAAAATATGCTATAATAACACTTTATAATGTCCCAACCCAAGATCCACTAAAACGGTGCCCCGAGCCGGTGGGTCAGATGACCTCAAGCTCACCTCTCCGTACGCCAGAGGTTGCTGACTAGAAGTGAGGGTCCAAGGTGGTATAGTGGGGATACCATACCCTTATATTAGAGTGTAACATCGGAAAATAATATATAAATAGACAAAAGTGGAATCATTATATTATAGACAACATTAAAGAACAAGTATAATAATCAACTGCAGAATCATAACAACCAAGAAATAGGAATAAATACCAAAATACACAGGCTAAGTTATATACATGATAATTCCATTGAGTACTGATTTAAAAAAGTAAATAGGGGAAATACATATACAACATGCTATACGAAAGTAAAAAAATACCGAAATAATTATCTATTATCATCATGAGCATACACTCAATACTATGATCTCATGATACATGCTATAATTAAACAAATAAAGCATATGTAACAAGGAACTTTCCCTTATCCACACTGGTAATCATGATGTCTACTCAAGTAATAAAGGTGGTCCAAGTAGGGTGTTTGATAAACTCAGTAGGAAACCACCAATGGTTACTAGCTTAATCCATCCAGTGTACATAGTATAGAACTATATATGTATAATAGATAATAAACCATGATAAAAAATAAATAATAGTTGGATCAGGTTCTGATAGGACACCTGAAAGACTCTAACTACTTTGACATAGGCCAAAATGTCTGATCTCAATAACCATATGTATCCATATATATACATATAAGTAATCATATATAATTTGTATACATGTATATTCACTAAATATGTGAGGATATATATAGGCATATACATGGATACTATGTTCTAGGTGGACTCGAGGTGTAACTCAAGCGTCCATAACCAGTCTAACGAGCTACAAGATCCAAGATTGTGGTGTGAGTCATCATGCCCAAAAATAGATACAAATTAATGTAGAACATCATGACCATAACCAAAATAAAAGTATAATGGCATGATACACCATGACCATCACCCAACATAAAAGAGTGTGAAACACCATGCCTAATAGAACCCTTAACCACTGTTCAACAACCAATAACCATGGAATACTAATAATAATAGCAATGAGAGTTTACCTCTAAAACAATTTTAATAACAATTAACCAAGGGTTCAAAATTCATAACTCATATTTATAAATATATATAACATGTGGAATATACCTTCCACCAACTTCTATTTAATTTAATTAATCAATTCTATTTACAAGGCATAGAAATTCAATTTCCAAGTCAATCCAAACACATAGGTGGTGTTTGGTCATTTAAAAATTTATATAAAAAATAGAAAATCATCTAACACACCCAAATGGGTGGTTTCTAAGAGGTGTGAAACCTCTAATAGATTAATATGGGCCCATGGGTATATTACGTCATGGTTCAATTGATTGAATAAGGAATAATACATTCTAAGGCATTCTGTATAATTTTATAGCATATGGAACATCATAAAATGCTATAAAAAACTTAAAATTCTAGGGAAAATTGGTAGACCACTTACCTTAGGTCCGTGGAACACCACTTCTCTAGTGTTGAACTTTTATTTGAAGACCAACAGAAGAAAGTTCCGAAATAGAAAAATTCTCTAAAAATAAGGCAAATGAGATCGCAAAAAAATAGTGAAAAATATAAGAAGATAACCTATGATAGGAATCAAGAGGAGTGGAGAGCTTACCACTATATATCCTATCTGATTGATGGAGGCTTTATTGAAGTCCTGATAGACGATAAATGGTGGAACCTAGGTTTAGGTGTAGGAGCTCCATGCACCACTCCTGTTGTGTGAGGAAGGAGAAAGAGGAATTCTGTTAAAATGATCCCCTACCCATTAAAAAAGGTCCAGGACATTTAAATGGTGTGTAAGGTTTACACACTCTATAAAGCTTAGGTTTTTTCCCTTTAGGTAAATCCAAGCTCACAACGTACAAGGGGTCTATCCCGAAAAATACACTTCATGTATTTAATACGCACTGTTCAATTAAATGAAGAATGTGTATTTGGACTACATCTAGGCTCCATCCCCACTTCAACACCTCTTACAAAAATAAAACTAACCCCCCTTAAGGTGAAGTATATGGGTTTAATCCAAAAATAAAAACAAAACAAGGGTTTGACTGAACTTAAAAGTATTCAAAACTATATGAAAATATGGGTCATTACATCAACCTTTATACCAATATTCTCAAGATTCTATATTTTATTGGATTGGATCCCCTTAAATCTTTTCTTCCTATTACCCATGGTTTAATTCTAGTGTTTTTTTTGTCGAACTAACACATATTCTCTGTATTCCCAAATCCACCACAATACAAGCATGTTTCCCTCGGAATGTGTGTCCTGGTTAGGAATAACTATTTCCAAATGGTTTTCAATGAATTTTTTATGTAACTAAAAACACCTAACGATTCTATATCCAAAGGTACCTACTTTCCAAAGGTATGATCTTGTTAGGTATTTTGATATACAACTCTTAAGAACTCATATTGGTTGAGAGGATGGGAGGTCAGGCTCATCATATGTTTTTGGGAGGAATTATAAATATTATGGGACTCTCATATAAATTTAAGATAT
Source organism: Viscum album (assembly GCA_963277665.1). Classification (NCBI taxonomy): domain Eukaryota; kingdom Viridiplantae; phylum Streptophyta; class Magnoliopsida; order Santalales; family Viscaceae; genus Viscum; species Viscum album. The sequence continues at coordinate 1,482,998,515 of OY728166.1, forward strand.
GTTCATGAATCCTTCATTAATCACCAAGTATGAGGTAGGTCATCCCAAATTTGGCAATCAATTATTAGCATGTGTGTAATTTTGAATCATATGTATGTATTCGAGGTTATTCATCAATGGAGATATATTTATGTATTCAAGGTTCTCCATCAATGGTATATTATCATATACTACTTAGAGATTCTTTGGTTGTTGTTATGACAATGCTAGTATTTAAGCCACTTAGTGGTCCAATCTAGAATTTATGGTCATATAGGTAGATGAAAGTCACTTTGGAGTTTATTTTCATCGAGGGAGGAAAAAGTTATTTTAATTTTGGGATCGAACCAATAAATGGGATTCATATGTATCCTTGGGAAAGGAATTAGAATCCACATAGTTTGGTGTCACTTAATGGGAGACATCATACCTTTTCAGGTCATGTGATAAGGACCTAACCATATGGTTTAACATCATGTGGAAAGGACATCTAGGTTGAAGGTTCCTAGTCATAGTTTAGTGAAAGACTTATACCAAATAATCCCAAGGAACCTAGACAGAATATGAGTTTCCAAGTTGGATTATACCCTACTGGGAATGTGGACCTGTGAGAATAGGGTTGATTTGGGATGTTGGTTTTGAAACTCAGGGAGGCTTCCTACATATCCCACTTGGATGGGAATCAAAGCCCTCATAGTTCAGAAAGTCTCACAGGGAAATACGGTCCTTTGATATAAATAGGTTGGGGCTTACTCTTAAGGAGGATTCCCTTGTAACAGGGTCCAAGATAGATGTATTAACTCATAGAGGGTTAGGAGGGCTCAATTTGGGGGTTACTATTGAGAAGTATTCCTTGATTAAGGTAATTAGGGTTGGATTCTTGAGGAAGATATCCAGTGAGATCAGGCCCTAGGTGAAGGCTTCCTATGTTTTCCAATTATGGTGGGAATCAGAGTTCTCTAAGTTCATTTATTTTGGTGTATTGTGTGGATGTTGTGTTCATTATAAACCTCTAATACCACATAATTCATTCTTGGTGTGATAAACCCAAGGATGAAAAAGATTCAAAAAACCACACATGTCTTATCCTCTGCTGATGGAAGAGGATGAACCTATGATGGAAGATGATATGGTGACCATGGAAGAGGCTGTGGCTACGACACTTCCCTCTCTTCACTTTACATTAGACGAGGGTACAATATAAGGAAGGAGTGAAGGTGAAGGACATAGAGAGGAGCGAGACTGCTACTTCATACATGAAAGGCTTGGGGATTACACTAGGATAGATGCCCTAAAATGGGTCCTGTAGTGGGGAGGGAGACTTCTCCTTTGTCCAACAGGAAAAGGAAGTGTGATCCTTACCCTCCATACTAGGGACTAGAGGCTATGGGTCTTGGATATGAGAAGGGGAGGATGAAGTCATTTCCCCAGATTTGAGACCTTGAACTCCTCAATAGAATCCCCAGGGCAAGGTTCCACATGATCATAGATATAGAAATATATATATGTCCTGATGATCCTAACCCTTTGGGAGGAAAAGTGTGGGAAAACTCTAACCGTAGGAATAAAAATACAAATGGGATACATGCTGGTGTTCCTTTACCTAATATTTGGTAAATCATGAGGTCTTGGTTGAGGTTTCAACATGGTCTCTTTTATACAAGAGAGCTAGATAAGAAAATTCATTTTCATGAGTGGATTTGATAGAGTCCTAATGTATGGATCGAGTAGGCTAAAAGGTAGGGTGAACATCAAGGAAGTGCACTCAAGTAAGTAACATGAATATATGGGGTACTCAAGTAGGATTGGGCGAACTGATTTCACCTTTAGTGATGAAAAACCTATATTACTTGACTTAGGTGAGTCTTGGCTCAAGCCTTCAAGATTCTTTACAGGTATTCCATAAAGTGGGGCGCACAAATTCCAACTTGAGGAAGGGATACCACACAAGTGTTATTAAATTAGAGGGGTTGGTAGAATGATCTATATAACGACCCATACTTTACATACATTGTTAATACTTCAAAATTGAAGCATACTTATTACAACATATAACAAAACCATGAAAGGACCATATAGGTATAGTGTCTTTAGAAACTGGTAAACATAAACAACTGGTTCAAAAAGCGTCTACACTGTCTCCCATTTATTTCATCATATCTATAGTCCCTTTTGGCATATCTTACTTAATAACCTTCTTCCTGACCTGGGGAAAGAAAACATACAAAAGGGTGAGCTCAAATGCTCAGTAAGGGTAAACAAAAGAAATATCAATCACATCGTATACACAAGCACATAACTTTTGGAAATCTTATCCTGCAAAAGAGATCATAATTTCATAACATGGGATAAACCATGGCAGTGAAATGTAATCACAATAATCATAACTTAAAACATGAAACTTTTTGGCATTCACACATAATCATAGAGAATCATTTCTTGTTAGTCAAGACTCATTGCCAAGACTATCTTAGTGGACAAAGTCCCTTTCTGAACCGAGTCACCCTCGTTTCAGTCCTGTTTCACTGAACCGATATAACCTACCATTCCAGCCATGTCTATCTCATGAGATATAAAATCTTTACCCAATGCATTTGAGGGAGATATAGGTCCCACCCATCTCATAATGACACCATTCTTATGTGTGCCACAAAATCATAAACCATACATCATTTCATAACCCATGTAATAAAAATGGGATTATTAAACAACATGACATCATAAAAAAATTCATATAAGATAAAGGAATTAATAAAAATAATTCCATCACAACATAATGAAATCAATGTAATAATAGGGATAAAAACAGAACCCTATATTATCTTAGATGGAAAATAATTTTGATAAAACACTTGAAATGAATTCTTCAGGAAAATATCCTTTCTTCTTCAAAAACACTTTTCCTTTATTAATATGTCATACAATTATAAACTAAAAGAAGTTGATTAAAAATAAACTTGAAAACTTTTAAAGGAATATTCTTGAAAATAATGTTTTAAAAATCCATTCATGTCGTATAAGTTAAAAAAACATTCTTCATACTTTTGTCGGAAAAGTCAAAAAGTACCTCGTACGAAAAACGACAAAAGATTACTTTCATATCTTTTACAAAAAACTTACCGAAGGGTAAAATTGGATATAAACTATTGTAGAAGGATGGAAATAATATTACATATTGAGGGAACATGGATGTGGATGATAAAAAACACCCCAGTAATTACCAAAGTAAAAACAATCTCGGATAAAAGTGAGATTGTGATATTTCCCTTACCTTAGGTTCGACTTGCTTTGTAAGTGTCCGAACCTCCTGTATAATGATTTAAATAATGTTATTGACTTATTCCAGAATCATACTTATTTTTATGATATCATATATGGTCATATTCTTAGCTTCTTAGTAGTAATATTTCATTGCTACTTGTTATTCGGGTGTTTATAACTTTTTGTTTTTATGCGTGTTTTGTCGAATAAATTATTATTCTTCTCTTTAGGTTATGGATACCTCATTTTCAGAATGGTATTAGTGTAATATATATCATATTCATTCATTAAATTCATTTATATAATCATTATGAAATGAAGATCATGTAGAACGAGTCGCATCACATCGTGGAGACGGTATTCCGTACGTACGTACGAGTGATGATATCGTTCCTATGATCGTGGAATTTTATTGGAGTATATGTATACTATTTCAGAATAAATATCACTTTATAATAGTCATATATGGTCATTATTTACACCATTATACCCATCCAAGTAAGGTGGTGGTGGAAAATAGATTACACCACGGCGTGGAGACGGTATTCCGTACGTACGCACGCGCGGTGATTTCTTTTTCCGTAGGATGGATAAATGGTGAAATAGGGTTGTTTCATAATTATAATAAAATATCATTATATGAGTGATACTGATGTTATTACTTCATAATGAAACAACTAAAGAAGAAGAAGTGTAAGAAGAAATAAAGATGAAAGAATCGGTAACGGGCATTACCTCTTCTTTGAAGTGCTTCTTTGAGACCTTCTTTTAGGGCACTAAAATTGGTCTTTGAAGAAGACCAGAACCTATAGGATGTCTCTAGGGAAGTGGAGAGGAGAAAGTGGAAGGGGTTGGCCGAGCTTGAAGGCTCCAAGTGGTGTGAGGAAGAGGGGGAGGAGGTGTCCTTTTATAAGGGAGGAGAGGGGCACCTTTGGAATAACAAAAAATATTATTTTATTATAAAGTCAATTTCGGTTTTAAATAGATCCAAATTGATATATTTCGATGCTAAGGTGGGTATGGGTCGAAATCCTCTTATCCAATAGAATTTAGACAAGTTTGGGTTCCTATTTTAACCTTATCATTTAGATTTAACATTAAGTTAAATAATTTTACTTTTACCATGTCTTCTTGTGTTCTTATACTATAAGGTTAATAAACTTACTATAAGCAGTCAAACGAACCCCAAGTTGTTTATTATTAATATATATAACCTTATCTAAGTCACTTGGCCGAACCTTAGATTTTTAGGAATAAAATAACAATTACCAATATAATATTTGTTTTAAAAACTATTTTATGTCAATTTTGACACTATTTAGTAATTGATTTTTCTGAAAATCATAACAGAATTATTAGTTCGAACCAAGTTAATTAAATCAATACTAACATGTCATATTAACCTAGAAAATTATTGGGATTCATAAAAAGTCTCAAATTACATTTATTTTTGTGTTTATAACATCAATTATGTCAATATTTCATTAATAAGATAATTACTGCATCATCATTGTGTCATAAAATAAATTAAATTATTTAATGTCTAAAAATTACAAATAAAATACCAATATGTATGAAATCTTTTTATATTTATAATGAATATTTATAGTCGAATTTATCTTATGTATAACACCATATTAAAAATTATTTACTTATTAAACTTTGATTTTAACTATTTTAACCCTTCTTTAAATAAATTAATAATAAATGTCCTAATCTAATCCAAGTGGGCCTAAATGGTCATATTTTATTCCTAATTTTTTTTTGGTCGAATTAAACTTATCCAATAGAATTAGGACATGTGTTAGGGTAATAATAATATCATCTTTATCCTTAATTACCCTATTTACTTTTTACCGTGGTAAAAAAAAGTAAAATGTTACTATTCACCAAAAATTATTTTCATCTCATTGAACCACATTTTAGTCCTTGATATTAACCGTGTCTCTCGGATTTTCGAAATTCCACTCACAGAAGCGGTAAAATTAAGTTTTATGAAAAATTCAGTTTTTTAACTACCACTTAGTGGTTTCACTATTCATCAAAAATTGAAAGTTTTCAGAAAAATACCAAAATTTCACCCTAGGCTAATTTCGGTATTCCGAATCCAAAAATGAAGTCCATTTTGAAAAATAAAATTTATAAAATTTCAAAAAGTGGCTATTACTATTCATAACGGCTAGTTTTAATAATATTTTAATAGCATATCGTTGTTTAGTGAAACTCGGTATTGCGTACGACGCACGGTATCGAGGAAGGTCGTGATTTCATGTAAAGAAAGCCAACCAAGTGTTGTGTAGAAAAAGATTCCTTTGATGATTTATATAACATAAAAGTCTCGGGTGTTACATTCTACCCCCCTTAAAATGAATTTCTCCCTCAAAATTCGTCACTTTGTAACAAACAGATGAGGATACCTCTCCCTCATCATATCCTCAAGTTCCCATGTAGCTTCTTCTAATTGGTGGTTCCTCCATAAAATTTTCACCAATCTAGTGGTCTTGTTTCGTAGGACTTTTTCGCTACGATCCAGAATCTCTATCGATTGTTCTTCATAAGAAAGATCTTGCTCCAACGGTACAACTTCTGAGCTGAGTACATGTGAAGGATCAGGTATGTACTTTCTCAGGAGAGATACATGGAACACATCGTGAACTTGAGAGAGATTCGGTGGAAGCGCCAATCGGTAAGCTACCTTCCCTACAGGATCCAGTATTTCAAAAGGACTGATATATCTAGGGCTTAACTTCCCCTTCTTTCCAAATCTCATGACTTTCTTCCAGGGAGATATCCGTAAGAACATTTTATCGCCCACTTCAAACTCTAGGTCTTTTCTTCGGCTGTCGGCATAACTTTTCTGTCGACTCTGACCTGCTCTTATGTGTTGTTTAATAGATCTGACCTTTTCTTCCATTTCATCAACGAGATCTGGTCCTAATAGCTTTCTTTCCCTAACTTCATCCCAGCAAGTTGGAGTCCTGCATTTCTTTCCATAGAGAGCTTCATAAGGAGCCATATGAATACTGGAGTGAAAGCTATTATTATAAGAAAATTCCACCAAAGGTAGGTGTTGATCCCAACCTCCTTTGAAATCCATAGAGCAAGCTCTCAACATATCTTCTAGGGTTTGAATTGTTCTTTCAGACTGACCGTCTGTCTGAGGATGATAAGCAGTGCTGAAACTCAACTCTGTATCCAGAGTATGCTGAAGAATTCTCCAGAACTTTGAGGTAAATCTCAGATCCCGATCAGATATAATAGAAAGTGGTACTCCATGCAATCTTACCACTTCCTTTACATATATCCTGGAAAGCTGATCCAGAGAGAAATCCTCTCTAATAGCAATGAAGTGTGCAGACTTTGTAAGACAATCAACTATGACCCAGATAACATTATTGCCTTTGGATGTTTTAGGATGTCCTGTGACAAAGTCCATAGTAATGTTTTCCCATTTCCATTCGGGTATGGGTAATGGTTGTAACATCCCCTTAGACTTCTTTCTCTCAGCTTTAACTTGTTGACAAACCAAGCATCGAGATACATATTCCGCAACATCTCTTTTCATGCCATCCCACCAGAAGTACTCTTTCAGGTCCCTATACATCTTCGTGCTTCCAGGATGAATAGAGAATGAAGAACTATGAGCTTCATCTAGTAGATCCTTCTTTAATTCGGGGATGGGAGGAACACAAACCCAATTCCTGAACTTTTTTATCCCATCATAATCAAGGTTGAACTCAGGAACATTTCTCACCTTCTTTTGTAACTCGACATCTTCTTTCTGTGCCTCTTTAATCTTCACATGTATTGATGGTTGAACATTCATTTGAGAAAGATAATATTTTTCCCCTTCCATTATAATTCCAAGATCCATCCTTTGTAAATCCATAAATATTGGATCTTTTGTGATCCTCATCATGGATAAACTGGCATAGTCTTGTCGACTTAATGCATCTGCCACCTTGTTTGTTTTCCCAGGGTGGTAATGGATTGAGCAGTCATAATCCTTAATCAGCTCCAACCATCTTCTTTGATGCATATTCATCTCTTTTTGTGTGAAAATATACTTTAAACTTTTATGATCAGTATAAATACCACACCTTTCACCATAAAGGTAATGCCTCCAAATCTTTAATGCAAAGATTACCGCAGCTAACTCCAAATCATGTGTTGGGTAATTTTGATCATGGATTTTCAACTGTCATGAGAAATAATCTATCACCATATCATTTTGCATAAGAACACACCCTAATCCCTTCTTGTATGCATCACTATAGATCACAAACCTTTCTCCACTACAAGGTAGTGTGAGCACAGGTGCACTGGATAACCTTATTTTCAACTCCTTGAAATTTTCTTCACATTCTTCCGTCCAGACAAACTTAACTCCTTTCCAAGTCAACTTGGTGAGTGGATTAGATAATCGTGAAAAATCTTTCAAAAAACGTCGATAATATCCAGCCAAACCAAGAAAACTTCGGATCTCAGTTACTGTTGTTGGTCTCGACCATCTTTCGATAACCTCTGTTTTTGCTGGATCCACAGATATCCCCTCTTTTGAGATTATGTGACCCAAAAATGCAACTTTTTGAAGCCAAAATTCACACTTGGTAAATTTGGCATAAAGCTTCTCCTTTCTCAGGGTCTTCAATATAATTCTCAAGTGATCTTCATGTTCTTCCTTGCTCTTTGAATAGACAAGAATATCTTCTATAAAGACTACCACAAATTGATCAAGATAGTCTCTAAAGACTCTATTCATCAGATCCATGAAGATAGTAGGGGAATTAGTAAGACCAAATGGCATCACTATAAATTCATAGTGTCCATACCTTATACAGAAAGTCGTCTTTGGTATATCCTCCCTTTTGACCCTTAATTGATGATACCCTGAACGAAGATCAATCTTGGAAAAGTATTGAGCTCCGCGTAGTTGGTCAAATAGATCATCAATGCGTGGGAGAGGATATTTGTTCTTGATAGTGATCTTGTTAAGTTCTCGATAATCAATGCAGAGTCTCATTGATCCATCTTTCTTCTTAAAAAATAGAAAAGGTGCTCCCCAAGGTGACGCACTAGGGCGTATGAATCCTTTATCAAGATTCTCTTGGAGTTGCTTCTTCAATTCCTGCAACTCAATTGGGGCCATTCTATAAGGTGTCTTTGAAATAGGCAAAGCACTCGGTACGAGTTCTATTGAGAACTCAACTTCATGATTTGGTGGAAGTCCCGGTAATTCCTCCGGAAAGACATCATCAAACTCCCGTAAAATGGGCATATTCTTAATCATGAGTTTCTCACCAACCATTTGAGATAAATAACCTTCATTTAGTGGAATCAAGACCCATAAGATGGAAGAAATTTCCACTGGAAGGTTATGTCATCCTTGCATTGATAGACTATCATAGATTGATCTGGAATATGAAATGTGACTTCCCTTATTTGGCAATTGATATGAGCTTCATATAAAGAAAGCCAATCCATGCCAAGAATCACATCAAATTCCACTATAGGAAGGATCACAAGATTTGCAGTAAGCACTTTCCCACAAACTTCGATCGGAGAAGAATTATAAACTTTTGATGCGACTGTTGTGCCATTAGGTGTTGTCACAGCTAACTCAACATCTAATTGTTGAGGTAATATGGTGATACCCTTAGAAAATTCTTCAGAAATAAAAGAGTGGGTGGATCCAGAATCAAATAAAACATTTGCTTCTTTAGAGCGGATGGTAAGTGTACCTTTCACCACATCATTATCGTACTCCACATCACTGATAGAAATTTCATGTGACTTTCCTTTGTCTTTATCCTTGAGATTTTTTTGACATCGACCATCATCATCAACCCCTGGATTAGGGAATTTATTGGCATAATTCCCCATCTCCTTGCACTTGAAACATTGAAGTGTAGTAGGTTCATTCTGTGTATCCCTTCCTTTGTTTACATCATTAGACATCTTCTTCCCATCATCGTGTCATTCAAATGCCCGATGACCTTCCTTTCCACATTTGAAACATTTACTTGTCCCTTTAAGACAACTCCCTCCATGTTTCTTTCCACACTTTGATCATAAGGGAAAACTCATCTTCTTTTCAGTGTGCTCTTTAGATTTTCCTTTGAATTCCATTTTCCTCTTCTTATCAAACCCATATGACGGATGGGTTACTCCAATATCTATCTCGACTTTGAGAGCACATCGAATGATTTCCTCGTAGCTATTGAAGTCCCTTATGGCTAACGCCCTTCGAATACTTGGTTTTAAGCCACTAAAGAATCGATCGATCTTACTCTCAGGTTGGATAATAATACCAGAAGCGTACCTTGCAAGTCTTGTAAAATTTGCTTCATAGGTACCAACAGATTCATCATCCTTTTGCTTCAGTTCAAGAAACTCTTTCTCCATCTTTGTTCGGAGAATACATGGGAAGTACTTATTGAAAAATAAGTTCTTGAACTCATCCCATTCCAGGGACTCAATTTCATCCCTTTGCCTCGTATTCTTAATAAGATTCCACCACTGATCAGCATCTCCTTCCAAACGATACACTGCTAGGATGAATTTATCATGTTCAGAACATTAAAGAACTGAAAATATCTTTTCAGTAGTACTAATCCATTGTTCAGCAACTAATGGATCAGTAGACCCGCTGAAAGAAGGTGGACGCTGCCTCATGAAGGATTCAACAGAATGTTGTCCCTTCCTTTGCTCGTTTGGAAGTCCTGCATAATTCATAGCTTAAGAAAGTTGTGTGAGCATGGCTACAAGATTTTTCATTCCAGCTCTCATAACGTTTGGTTGCTCAGAGGGACAATCATTTCATTGTCCGTCGCATTCCGCATTAACACGGTTCCTTCAGGTTCCAGCCATTGACTAAAACCAAGAAGAATAGTGTGAGCAACACAAATTATAATAGGAAAACCACATAATCAAGAATAAAATTTCACACTTAAGGTCTTATCCTAGGTTATTCATGTCCATTTATAAAACAATAATATTGTGTTCTATGCTTAGACTTATCCTTAGGGTTCTTACTAAGGCTTTCACATCCTAGTTTCCAAAGGTTGACTATACCTTTCCTCTGATACCAACTATAACGACCCATACTTTACATACATTGTTAATACTTCAAAATTGAAGCATACTTATTACAACATATAACAAAACCACGAAAGGACCGTATAGGTATAGTGTCTTTAGAAACTGGGAAACATAAACAACAGGTTCATAAAGCGTCTACATTGTCTCCCATTTATTTCATCATATCTATAGTCCCTTTTGGCAATCTTACTTAATAACCTTCTTCCTGACCTGGGGAAAGAAAACATACAAAAGGGTGAGCTCAAATGCTCAGTAAGGGTAAACAAAAGAAATATCAATCACATCGTATACACAAGCACATAACTTTTGGAAATCTTATCCTGCAAAAGAGATCATAATTTCATAACATGAGATAAACCATGGCAGTGAAATGTAATCACAATAATCATAACTTAAAACATGAAACTTTGTGGAATTCACACATAATCATAGAGAATCATTTCTTGTTAGTCAAGACTCATTTCTAATACTATCTTAGTGGACAAAGTCCCTTTCTGAACCGAGTCACCCTCGTTTCAGTCCTGTTTCACTGAACCGGTATAACCTACCATTCCAGCCATGTCTATATCATGAGATATAAAATCTTTACACAATGCATTGGAGGGAGATATAGGTCACACCCATCTCATAATGATACCATTCTTATGTGTGCCACAAAATCATAAACCATACATCATTTCATAACCCATGTAATAAAAATGGGATTCTTAACAACATGACATCATAAAACAATTCATATAAGATAAAGGAATTCATAAAAATAATTCCATCACAACATAATCAAATCAATGTAATAATAGGGACAAAAACAGAACCATATATTATCTTAGATGGAAAATAATTTTGATAAAACACTTGAAATGAATTCTTGAGGAAAATATCCTTTCTTCTTCAAAAACAATTTTCCTTTCTTAATATGTGATACAATTATAAACTAAAAGAAGTTGATTAAAAATAAACTTGAAAAATTTTAAAGGAAGATTCTTGGAAATAATGTTTTAAAAATCCATTCATGCCGTATAAGTTAAAAAAACATTCTTCGTACTTTTGTCGGAAAAGTCAAAAAGTACCTCGTACGAAAAACGACAAAAGATTCCTTTCATATCTTTTACAAAAAACTTACCAAAGGGTAAAATTGGATATAAACTATTGTAGAAGGATGTCAATAATATTACATATTGAAGGAACATGGATGTGGATGATAAAATACACCCCAGTAATTACCAAAGTAAAAATAATCTCGGATAAAAGTGAGATTATGATATTTCCCTTACCTTAGGTTCGACTTGCTTTGTAAGTGTCCGAACCTCCTGTATAATGATTTAAATAATGTTATTGACTTATTACAGAATCGTACTTATTTTTATGATATCATATATTGTCATATTCTTAGCTTCTTAGTAGTAATATTTCATTGCTACTTGTTATTCGGGTGTTTATAACTTTTTGTTTTTATGCGTGTTTTGTCGAATAAATTCTTATTATTCTCTTTAGGTTATAGATACCTCATTTCCAGAATGGTATTAGTGTAATATATATCATATTCATTCATTCAATTCATTTATATAATCATTATGAAATGAATATCATGTAGAACGAGTCGCATCACATCGTGGAGACGGTATTCCCTACGTACGCACGAGTGATGATATCGTTCCTATGATCGTGGAATTGTATTGGAGTATATGTATACTATTTAAGAATCAATATAACTTTATAATAGTCATATATGGTCATTATTTACACCATTATAACCATCCAAGTAAGGTGGTGGTGGAAAATAGATTACACCACGGCGTGGAGACGGTATTCCGTACGTACGCACGCGCGGTGATTTTCTTTTTCCGTAGGATGGATAGATGGTGAAATAGGGTTGTTTCATACTTATAATAACATATAAGTATATTAGTGATACTTATGTTATTACTTCATAATGAAACAACTAAATAATAAGAAGTGGAAGAAGAAATAAAGATGAAAGAATCGGTAACGGACATTACCTCTTCTTTGAAGTGCTTCTTTGAGACCTTCTTTTAGGGCACTAAAATTGGTCTTTGAAGAAGACCAGAACCTCTAGGATGTCTCTAGGGAAGTGGAGAGGAGAAATTGGTAGGGTTTGTCCGAGCTTGAAGGCTCTAAGTGGTGTGAGGAAGAGGGGGAGGAGGTGTCCTTTTATAAGGGAGGAGAGGGGCACCTTTGGAATAACTAAAACTAGTATTTTATTATAAAGTCAATTTCGGTTTTAAAGAGCTCCAAATTGATATATTTCGAAGCTAAGGTGGGGATGGGTCTAAATCCTCTTATCCAATAGAATTTAGACAAGTTTATGTTCCTATTTTAACCTTATCATTTAGATTTAACATTAAGTTAAATAATTTTACTTTTACCATGTCTTCTTGTGTTCTTATACTATAAGGTTAATAAACTTACTATAAGCAGCCAAACGAACCCCAAGTTGTTTATTATTAATATATATAACCTTATCTAAGTCACTTGGCCGAACATTATATTTTTATGAATAAAATAACAATTACCAATATAATATGTTTTTTAAAAACTATTTTATGTCAATTTTGACACTATTTAGTAATTGATTTTTGTGAAAATCATAACAGAATTATTAGTTCGAACCAAGTTACTTAAATCAATACTAACATGTCATATTAATCTATAAAATTAGTGGGATTCATAAAAAGTCTCAAATTACATTTATTTTGGTGTTTATAACATCAATTATGTCAATATTTCATTAATAAGATAATTACTGCATCATCATTGTGTCATAAATAAATTAAATTATTTAATGACTAAAAATTAAAAATAAAATACAATTATGTAGGAAATCATTTTGGCTTTCTAATGAATATTTATTGTCGAATTTATCTTATGTATAACCCCATATTAAAAATTATTTACTTATTAAACTTTGATTTTAACTATTTTAACCCTTCTTTAAATAAATTAATAATAAATGTCCTAATCTAATCCAAGTGGGCCTAAATGGTCATATTTTATTCCTAAGTTTGTTTTTGGTCGAATTACACTTATCCAATAGAATTAGGACATGTGTTAGGGTAATAATAATATCATCTTTACCCTTAATTACCCTATTTACTTTTTACTGTGGTAAAAAAAAGTAAAAAGTTACTATTCACCAAAAATTATTTTCATCTCATTGAGCCACATTTTAGTCATTGATATTAACCGTGTCTCTCGGATTTTCGAAATTCCACTCACAGAAGTGGTAAAATTAAGTTTTATGAAAAATTCAGTTTTTTTACTACCACTTAGTGGTTTCACTATTCATCAAAAATTGAAAGTTTTCAGAAAAATACCAAAATTTCACCCTAGGCTAATTTCGGTATTCCGAATCCAAAAATGAAGTCCATTTTGAAAAATAAAATTTATAAAATTTCAAAAAGTGGTTATTACTATTCATAACGGCTAGTTTTAATAATATTTTAATAGCATATCGTTGTTTAGTGAAACTCGGTATTGCGTACGACGCACGCTATCGAGGAAGGTCACGATTTCATGTAAAGAAATCCAAGAAAGTGTTGTGTAGAAAAAGATTCCTTTGATGATTTATATAACATAAAAGTCTCGGGTGTTACAATCTACACAAGTGTTTTTAAATTTTAACACTTGGAGAAGCTAAGTATCACTACCCTCCTTTAATTCCCTTTCTTTGGAAAGTGAGCTACTGATGATAGCTCCAAAAATAAAGAATGGAAAACCACACAAGAAAGGTGATCTTCATCTGGAGGAAAGGATGAACATATTCTTAAAGGAGAAGGGGGAAGGTCCCACCTGCATGCATCCAATAAGATTTCCCAAGGCGGAAAATAGAGGTGCACCTAGAACCTTCTGGCCAACACTAGATAAAGGAGAGTTTGAGATGTGAGGGTATGAAGTCAATTCCAAAATTCCTTCCAAGACTTGTCTTATGGGTTTCTTAGACATGTGACTCAGTGTATATCTGTTTCCTATCTAAGATTCAAAGGGAGGTGTAAGGCCTGGAACCTTTATTATAGTGGCCAAGTTGGAACAGAGGAAAATAGCAAGGTTGACTACCCCTATTCTTTAAAAGATCCACAGGAGATTATGGCATATCCATGGAGGGAAGGATCCTTTCAGAATCATAGGAAAATTTCAAGTTTTTTGGGGATGGATCGTGACTCACTTTAGAACCTATGCTTTGTATAGTAGGATCCAGGTCTTAGGGAGTTCGTTCGGACCATTTATTCAATATTTATCTGGTATTCCTCCCTTGTAATTGACACCTATTAACATTAAGACATGGTTAATTATGTTCAAGGAATTACACTTATTTTCTTATGGGAATCCTCATATGGGAAGATTTATTGATAATGGGAAAACCAAATTAGAGTTAAGGAGTATTTTCTAGCTTGCAGAGATGGTGTACTGGAAATAAGGATTGTTAGTGAAATCACAAGTGAGTCTTATGATCCTTATAGATTTTCATGCCAATTAAAATGTCTGCAATAGATTACTATATCTCCTCCACTGCATGTTATACTGGAATAACATCTGATGGTGGCTTGATAGCTATGGTTGCTGAAAACCATGGAGAAGATAGGGGAAATGTTTAATTTACCTACAGATGATGCATAAAGAATATTGAATATCTAGTATGATGATACATGGGTTTCATCATACCCTAAAGGGGTTCTAAACAATGCAATCCCTTAGGACAGAGTAATGAGAGGGAGTAGGAAGGAATCCTCTCGTTTGGAAGGTGAATCCTCACCTTTAAAGGATAATTCCTCAAAGTCGGAGGGCAAGGATGATGAGGCTCCTATCTCACTAAAGTTACCTCATGTAAGATACAATCCACCCATCAGAATCAAGTAGGCTATACTAGCATCATCGACTGAAGTTTCACCTAGGCAGTCTAGTCATCATCACCCAGAAGAGATTCCCGTTCCTTTTTCTCATCCACCTAATATGACAGTAGGGATTGGGAAGCCCATTAGGTATAAGACCATAGGATAATATTCCTATAAATATGGAATGTATTCTGAATATGTATGACCAGAGGAGGTTCAAGCATGGCACAATTTGTTTTGTAATGCTGAAAATATATGGGATCTTTTACGCGAGGGGTTACATATTCCAGAAATAGGAGATCTTTAAGCCTCATCAGATATTCACTTTGATAATAATCCTGATGAAGTAATAATTCATACATGGTAGATGGATATTATTATACATGAAATCTAAAATTCAATCTCCACCACAAAATTAGTGAAGGAAATGATAGACCGTGGTACCGCTAAAGGGATTGACCCTTCATCTCTTGAGGAATAGTGCAATTTTGTTGATACCAAAGATGTAAGTTTCCTTATTATCATATTATTTTATGATTTTACATTTAAATTTAGTCAAATAATTATTACTCAAGGGAAATACCATCTTAAATTACAACTGGATAAGGGAAAATTGACTGAAGTTCCATCGCCATGGTATAGCCCTGGTGGTACCGTGATTGGGGTTTCTAAGACACCCTGTGAATCAAGAGAGATATCTCTAGAATGACAGGAAATAAAGGATGATATGAAGGGATAATTCACATCTCCAATACTATTTTTTGGTGATTATTATGTTAGTCTTCCTTTGAAGAAGACAAAGAAGTCAAGACATCAAAGAAAGAAAGTTGTGGCTAAAAGCTTTGTTATTGGCGATAAGTCTTCGTAATATCATTAATTTTAGCCTCATCCATATAAATTGATTGAACTTCTTGGAATGTCAGGAAATTATTTTATTTATTACCTTAGGGAAGTTACTAATTATCCTTTGGGAACCACGAAGGGCACTTATGATCAAGTGCAGATCCTTACCAATGAAGAGATTTCTTTGACTGACGAGGCATATAGGCTAGAGGAAACAACATATGCACTTGGAAATACTCCTATACCTACTGCTAAGAGAGAGTAGGAATATGGTATTTCATAACTGATTCATTAGAATATATATAACAATAACCTAATTCTATTTCTATAATATTTTAGGTTCTTCACATGCATTGGAAAATCCTATGATGACTAATGCTGACCCAACGACTTTCACTATGGAGGATGTTTTGGGTATAAAGTCATTGAAGGAGGGTCATAAACTAATCAATCTAAGTGCACCCATGGGTGAGACTAACATGGGGATTGGGATGTCATTATAAGCTATGATGAATCTTATCATGTCTTTTGAATAAGTATTAGAACATGGTAATAAGCCTACTACTCTAGAAGAATTTGAAGTTATTTATATAGAACCAAATGGATATGAGTTTTTATTATATTTCCAATCAATATTCTTATGCCTGATTTCATAACCATAATTGGTTGGAATGTTCCACTCTATATATATAAGCTTCTATAGTGATGGTTCCTGGAAGAGACGTTGATATTATTGTCAATCCCACTGTTAAGGAGGAGTTGACTTAGGTGAAACTTGAAATGTAAAATGTTCTTGTGGTTCATCTAGAGAATCATGAGAAGGTTCAATAATTTATCCCCCACCAAGAGTTCCCCACAAAAACTGTTAAGACTGGGAGTTTTGGGGAGGAGTTTTCTCAGGAAGCTGACCTATTGTTAGGTAAGGGTTACCAACCAATGTGATTATGCCCATTCTTTCCATTCTTTTCAAGAAAACCATGACTTTTTATTTATCATGTAGGATTATCAACTTCTATGGATAGTTATGAAGATGAAACTTCTACACTAGCTTGACCAGCATCGGGAGGCCAGGAAACCACTATTCAGTAGGGAGAAGAACATGAAACTTCTTTAAGTGAATTAATCTTGGAGTGAATCCCTTATTATGAAAATTATTTTTAATTTGATCTAGAGTTTCATAAAACTCTATACCTTGCATGTAGTAAACATTGGAGAGATATATAGAATATTATCTCTGAAACATCCTTTGAGGAACTTCCTTTGCAAATCCCATGACTCTCAACATTATTCATCATGTTAGGATTCAGAGGTTTCAATTACCATGTAATCCATATTGTGGTGAAGGAGGCCATTCAGATGTGGGATAAAGAGTACAAACTTTTACATGATCTAATAAAATCTAGGATGCTTTCTAACATTGATGATTTTTAAGAAGTATTATCTCAATATGAGGCCAGTCATATTGTAATGTTGGCAACATTCTGGTAGTAAGCTAAAGAGAAGATTGTTCAAGTGTTTCATATTCAATAAGAATTGGAAATTGCTATAAATAAACTTGAATAACTTCATTACTTAATAGAATAATCCCAAAAATAAGGGCAAAAGCCATTGTAGACACTAAGGAAGTGCTTCGTTGAGCTGAGGAGACTGAGGATGGTCAACTGATCGAACTTCAATAGGAAAATGATAGGGCTCAAGAGGCCATTCAACAAATGAAAAGCTATATCTACATCCTCTTGTGATTTATAATAGAGATACTCCAATTTGTGGATGTTCCTCTAGGGACCTTTTTTTCTCATAAATGAAAAGAATTTTGTTTCTAATCACTTATGTATTTATCCCTGTTTTTTTCTTTTAATTGTAATGTAGAAATTTATTTTTATAACATGACATTTTCATACTGAATTTTCATAATTAAAATGATAAGGTTTCAATGTGCTCTAATTTTTACGTAATCTAATGGGCTTAGTGAGCGTAGTTTGAATTTTTCTAGGGTTATATGGAGAACCCTATAAACTTTGTGTCTTTTGTGTTATTACCCTAATTTTTTCCTAATCCCAATATGCAGGGGATTTAGTGGGTGATATCTTAAATTTTTCATAGGATTTCCTTTTTAGGAGTCAAATAATTTTTTCCTATTAACATTTTATCACTAAATATTTCCTAAACCATATATAGTGTAGGTCTAGCGAGCTGAGACTCAACTTTCATCCAGACTTACCATTGTAGGTTTTCAGTCTAGTGAGTACTATGTCTCTTTTTTATGGTAGTTTAAAGTCATGAATGATGGCCTAATAAAGATAATATTTTATTTCTAATATCTTTGACCATGAATTTTGATATTATAACCCAAAAAAGGCATTGATGGTTGGGAATGTCCTGATGTTTCCTTAGATACTTCCAAGGGTAATCTTGAGTCATGATTTTTATGGCCACCAAATCTAAAAATTGAAGCATGAGAATAGAGGAGTTCTCTTCTAAGAACAAAGTTACCACTATTTGAAAAACCCATTATGGGGGTTGTATTATTCCTGGCCATCTAGGGTATATGATACATAGCCAAATAGTATCTTCATTTGGATGACATTCCTGTTATATGGGAGATTTATGCAATGCTAATTATGGAACGTATTGCATAGTTAGGTAAAGTATTCATTAGTAATTTTGATATTCTATTACCAATAGAAAAAGGGGTTTAATATTTGGATGAATTAATACAATAGTGGGTGGATTTTCCAAGGAAAGATGGATAAGAATAAAAGGGGTCATTTGTGCCAATATAGGCTATGAATGAGAATCCACTCCTACAAGAATTTTATGTGTGAAGGAAAGTACATTTTTCAGAAAGTTTCTTTCTAATTTATTTTGTACAGTTTCAAGTCACACAGTAAGGACATTATGCTCTGCAGTTTGAAGTCATGTAGCAAGGAAATTATGCTATGAAAATTCAAGTTATGAAGCAAGGAAATTAAGGGCCTTTTGATAATATTCTATGCATTTTAAAGTCATGTAATAAGAACATTTGGGGGGTGTTCATTTTAAATTCATACAATAAGGACATTAAGGAGATTTGATTTAAGGTCTTTAGCTTTGGCCAAATATTTGATGGGTTTCCAATTCCTGGTGATTTTTCTAGAAATGTGGTACCATATTCAGGTATAGAAAGGGATAATTGTTAGCTAAGATTTGGGGATTTCCAAATCTAAAGAGTGATATGGGAAAAGGGATAATGACATTAAAGGAGGTATGTTCCAAGAATGAAGTCACCATTATTTGAAAAATTCGTTATGGGGGCTGTATTATATAGTGACAACTAGGGAATATATTTCATAGACAAACAATGGTATCCTTTGGCTGACAGGCTTGTTATGTAGAAGAATTTTATGCAAGGCCAACTGGGGAACATACTGTATAGTTAGGTAAAGGATCTCTCAAGAATTTTGACATTATATTGGTTAATGCTGATAAATGTTTATGGGGATTCAAATATTCCCAACCATAAAGTTTGTTTTTATATAGATAATTACTTTAATATAGAAGGTGTATTTCCAATCATTATTTCCAAATAATCGGAGAAATATACTCTCTATGAAATTTTGACCCAAACATAAGAATTATGGTGCTTGTAGTTTTCGGTCAAATTACTAAGACCGAAATATTATAAAAACAATGGAGGATATGTGGTTGAATGGCCCAAGGTCAATTCAATATGATTTTGAACATATGGAGAGGGAAAATGTAAACCATGGTCTTGGATACTTTCAGGTCCGGAGAAAAGATATGAGAAAATACACAAAGGCTGATTGCTTTAAATTATGAGTTTCTGCATACTACCATTTAAGATTAAATGTATAGAAGAGGCTTCTCCCAAGAATGCCTTTACCAATATTTTACAATTCCTTTATGGGGGCTTTATTATGAATGTAAAACTATAGAATGTGTTGTATAGCCAAATAATGGCATCTTTAGGCTGATAGGCCTGTTATGTAGGTGAATTTTATGCAAGGCCAACTAGGGAAAATACTGCATAGTCAGGAAAAAAGAGATCTTAGGTATCAAAAATTCAATCAATATAAACCAAAGAAATATTATGAAGATATGAAAGTATTTAAAGATTAGAAGTATCATGTGATAAAGGGGCATTGTCCAATGCATAAAGGAAGTGTTTGGACTGATACTGACCATGAATTTAGAATCCCTTACATATATCTGACTCATATGTATAAAAGGGGACATATTTTGTTTCCTTGATGGGTTCTCTGAGTAGAGGGACCAAAATAAAATAACCTTTATAGATTTTGATCATATATAGAAGAGGAGGGATTTTCATTTATCTTGTGGTTGAGACTAGGATTTGATGCCTAGTTTTCACTATGTATCTCAAATGGGATAAGAATCAAGCTATATGTATTTCTTTGAATAACATTAATTTTAACATCATGCGGTGAGAATTTTATCCTAGTTGTTTAATGTCTTGTGGTAAGGATGATGAATTAACCAACATGAAAAGGAAGGGGAATTGTGGATCTGTGTAGTTTTCTGTCATGCCGTTTGGAAATTAGGAATTTTTACATGAAATTTCATAAGTCAATGTGGCTGAACCAGGGTATAGGGCCCCAACCTCATTACACATCTTGTCGGATTAAGAATCAAGCCATGCATAGTTCTAACAGATATGAGTTCATGTGAAAAATGAGAACTCTTATTGGAAATCCTTGTTTAGATCTAACTCATACATGTAATAGTAGAGGATTTTTCATGTCTTGATGTGGTTGGGCCCAAAATTGAAAATTTAGACGTCACTACGTATCTCACAGGTGTGAGAATCAAGCCACATGTAGTTCTTGAATGAAGTTCTATGCAGTTTATCGTCATGTAGTGAGGAAATAAAGTGTTATTTTTTAAGGTCTTATGGATAGTACCATTGATAACCCCAATAGGAATTAAAATACCTTAGTTATTTAGAGAATATCTTTACCCAATTCCTAATCCCACGTGAGCTGTGCTTGATGCGAGAAACAAGGAGCAGGAAAGGTTTATTCTGCAACAAAAAGGAAATACACGTGAAAGATAAGGGTATGATGATTAAGTGGTGGCTGAGAAAAGTTATAGGATCTGGGCATCAATATGTATTTTTCTTAATTAAGAATCAATACAAACATAGTTCTTAAAAAATTTCCCCTTATCGATTATGTTTTGATGCGGGGAAGAGGTATTTTTTATGATTTCTTGGCTGATGGTTGGGCCTAAATCACGAATTCTATGAATTACCATGTATCTTATTATAATAAGAATCAAATCACAAGTCCTAGAAGAGATCCCTATGCAGATCTGACTCATGCATGAGTAAAAGTAATGGGGTTTCTCTTCCAAAATCATGATTGGGTCTAGGTTTGACGATTCAGGCGTCATTACGTATCTCATGGGGATGAGAATAAAGCCACACGTAGTTCTTGAAATATCCCCTATTCATGTTTGATTCATACATATAGGGAAAGGGGGATCTTATTTTGTTTTTAGATAGACTCGAGATAGAAGATCTAGGCATCACTACATATCTCATTGAAATGAGAAGCAAGCCACATGTAGCTCTGAGAGATGATTCCCCACACCAACTAAATTTTGATGTGAGGAAGGGGTTTTTTATGTCATGTATGGGCCCAAGATTAGAGATCTAGATGCCACTATGTATCTCATTGGAATAATAATCAATACATACCTAGTTCTTTCTGTGTAGTTTATCATCATCCGACAAGGACATGGGTGACCTGATGTGAAAGAAACATTGCGGCTGGACCAGGGGATAAGACCTAGATGTCACTACGTATCTTTCTAGGAAAAAGAATCAAGCCACACGTAGTTATTGATAGGTTCCCCATGTAGATCTGGTTAATACATAAGAAGTAAAGGGATTTAATGATTAATCATGGTTAGACCCAATATTGGAGATCCGAGTGTCACTACATATCTTGCTGAGGCAAGAATAAATCCATACATAGTTCTTGAAATCTTCTATGTAGTTTAACATCATGTAGTATGGACATAGATGAACCAACCTGAAAAGATGGAAATATTGTAGCTGGACTAGGGGATAAGATCTATGTGTCACTACGTATCTCAAATGGGATGAGAATCAATCCACACACAGTTCTTGAAGGTGGTTCCCCACACTAGTTGAATGTTGATGTGAGAAATAGAGGCTTTAATACTTTCCAGAATAATAGTCAAGCCCAAAATACAATATGGTTTGAGAATCATACAATATTTTCAAGAATAGTTCCTAGTATAGAATTAACTCATATACAAGGAAAGGGGAAATTGTTTCTTTTATGGTTATGGTTGGGCCCAAAATAGGATATAGGGTTTCACTATGTATCTCATTGGAATGAGAATCATGCCACACATAGTTCTTGAAAAGGGGTACCTATGTAGATATGATTCAAACATAGGGATAAATGGGGTTCATGTGGCACTAGGGAGAAATAATGATGTGATTAATGCCTATAAATGAAATATAATCATATTTTAAGGGACTATAAAAAATATCAATTTGTGTTATCTTGGTTGATTTATTAATGTCAAATGAATAAGATGTTAATCATACAGTTTAATGTCATGTGGTGAGGACAAACTGGTGTTTTACAGTTTCAAGTCATGCGACTATGACCTCGTGCCATGATGTTTAACATCATGAAACAAGGAAAAAGATGTTATGTAGTTTAACTTCATACAACACAGACGTATATAGTGATATGAAGTTTAACTTCATGCAACTAGGATGTTTCTTGTTACACAGTTTAACATCATGAAAATAGGACGTTGGTTGGTATGTAGTTTAACATCATTCAACTTGGATGTACACTTTGTGATTACAAAAAGTACTTCTTCAGGAACCTTGCATTGGTTGGAGTTGTAGTGAGTTCTCCATCCATTGAGATTAAAGAATATGCTCAATTAGAGTAGACATTATTTATGGAGTAATGTCCTTCCCACTTTGGTTCAAGTTTTGGAGGCTTCTTTCCTGGCATCATTGGATTCCTAAGGACCAATACCAATTCTCCTTGGAGGAATGAATAGAGGTGAACTTTCTTATTTAAAGATCATGTTATTCAGTTATGATAAACTTCCAAGTGATGCAAGGTATGAAATCTCTTTTCATCCAATTGCTCTAGTTTATCTAGTCACTTATAAGACTATTCATCTGTAGATAACTGATCAAAAACAACAACTCAGAGTGCAGGAAATTGAACTTCAATGGGCATGAATTATGCTATTCTATATGCCAATGAGTATAGAGTTGACTATGTTGCAGTATGAGTAGTATTCTGGTAGTCCCACAAGGCATTCAAGAGTTTATCAGGCCAAGAATATTTATCTTTATCCATCATTTTCAAGAGTATGTGGGACATGGATTTGTTGAAATCCTCTACCTATCCATTTTTCGCTGAATTGTAGTGGGATGCATGGTTGGATTTGATATTATATTTCTGATATAACTTCCCCACCTTAGTATAATATAAATTAGTGTCATTTTCCATCAATATGGTATGAGGCACACCAAATATAGTGATGATATTATCTTTGAAAAATCTTACAATGATTTTAGCCCTGACTTATTTCAGAGGTATTGCCTCAGCCTATTTAGAGAAAAAATCAGTAGCAGTGAGGATATACTTGAACTGATTAGACATAGCTAGAGGATAAGGTCCTAATACATCCATTCCCCATATAGAAAATGGCCAGGAGTATTTTGGATGTATGTATATACTTTTGGGGTTGATGAATGAAGTTTCCATGAACTTGGAAGGGATGACACTTCATAGTGATATTTGTACAATCCTACATCATCTAAGGCCAAAAGTATCCAAGCCTTCAGATTTTATTAGAAATTTTTTGCTTAGATTGGTGGGCACGACAGGCTTCTATATGTACTTATTTCATAACAGATTCAGTTTCATCCCCATAAATGCATATAAGGATAATTCCATTGAATCCTTGTATATAGAGGATCTTATGGTGATTTGGGCCATCATAAAGAGTGAAATTAATTGCTTGTCACCTGAATTTATCTTTTCAATATCTATTCAGAAGAAGTACTCCATTTTGGAGATATTCCATGTAACGCCCCGACCCCAGTTACCCAGAGTCGGTGCATTATTACATAACATTGGTATGATCACAAGAAAGATCAAATCTCGAAAGACCGATTGGTTTAGTAGTCTTGGAAACACTAGATATATTCATAAGTCTTACATTACATCATAAAATGAAAAACTACTACAACAACATATTGCTTCCATAATCCACACTCATATCCCCACATAATATCCCTGCAGGTCATTCATAATTTACTTCTTCACTTCCTGGGAAAAATAAAACATAGAAAAGGGGTGAGCTCAAATGCCCAGTAAGGATAACAATATATCGGAAACTTTCATAAATAAGAATAAACATTTAAGGCAATGTATAACTAAAACAAAAGCCTTTTAAACTTGAACTTTTAACATAGTATGGCATAAATAAAATGAGATAATGCCATTTACTTATTCACATGGTTATTCTACTAATCTAATAATCACATGCAAAATAAATAACCACTATCATAATGATGGAATGCATAATGCTAAACTTTAATTTCTTTTCAAGGCCTCGTCCCAAGACCTTGGGGATAACTGTAACCGGAACCCAACCCGGAGTTCCTCTATTAACCGGACACCAACCCGGAGTGCCTCTAATAACCGGATACCAACCCGGAGTGCCTCTAATAACCGGAGACCAAACCGGAGGGCTTACTTTTACCAGTTCCTAACCTGGAGGGCTTACTTTTACCAGTCCCCAACCTGGAGGGCTTACTTTAACCAGTCCCCAACCTGGAACATACTTGTCCAACACATTCATATGAAGTAAAGGTTGAAATATAACATAAACATTCTTATTGGAACTAGCATATGAAAAGTCAATAGTTTAGTCATAAACCCTGAATGCTATATAAATGACACATCTACAGTCAAACATATCACAAAACTTCATTACAATATGGAAGTTTTATATCATAATAAATCAACTTCAAATAATCTTAAAATCCATCAAAGGATGTTGACATAGATGAAAATGTTTTTTAAAAATTATTGAGAGAAATATCCCTTTTTCATGAAAACATTTTAATGTTACACAATTTAGAAAGTAAGGAATTTAAATACATTTTTGAATCAAAGTTTCCCATACCACTTTGAAACATTTGAACGGAATTAACACTTTTAAAACATTCATTTTCATATAAATAAATCCTTACAAAACATTTTGAAAACATGGACATAAATGAGAATGATTTAGAAGAATAAATATTTAAAACATTTAAAAATGATGTTTTAGTAAAAGTTCCCTTAGAAAGAATCCCTTTGAAAACTCTTTTATGAAATATGGACATGGATAGTAAATATGTCCCTGTAGATACTTACGTAAAAACAACCTCGGATATTAAAGAGATTGTGAAGTAAACCCTTATCAATTTGGTAACTTATGAAACATAAAACCCATGAAAGAGGTATCATACAATGAAAATGTAAATACACATAAGGTAAATTGTATTACACAAAGAATACAATTATGGGCAGTACATACACCACACAAAAGATAATAGTGGAAATATGGCATGAATCTCATGGAAATAAAGAGTGAGATGAAAACCCCTTACCACGTTAATCAACTGAGTCGTATGGCGAAAAGTTAATAACCACCAAATTATTTACAGAATAACATGAATATAAAGATAATCATGATAATATATATCAAATTCCAGTACACAATACACCACTTTCAATAATTTAGTGGCGAATAATGGAAATCTCACGGAATTGAATGTGAGATAAGAAAATCCCTTACCTTGTACTTTTACTTGGTTGGGGTAGGTTAACCTACTGTATAATGGTGAAATAATTGTTATTAAATTATACAAGAATCATATATATTAATATGATATCATATATGATCTTTTAACATTGATTTGTTAATAATATCTTAGAATTATCGTCGTTTCGGGTGTTAACTTACTCATTTTCTTTTATATGTTTTGTTACATAAGACATGTTTGTTGTATATTATTCATATCCAGAATGATATCAAGTCCTTAAACATCATTTTTAAATCATCAAATGATAATTATACTTGAATGGATACGATGGAGAATGAATCTCATCGCGTTCGTGGAGACGGTAGTCCGTACGTACGCACGAGCGACAATATCATTCTTTTGATATTAAAATAATATATAAATGGATGGTATATCATATATACAGAATCATTAACATGTTATATTTATTATTTACATGAGTTACACATCATTATTATACCCATCCAAATAATAATATATTGACTAACAATTACACCACGACGTGGAGACGGTAAGCCGTACGTACGCACATATGGTGACATGTTATTCAAAGGGTAGATAGAATACTGAATATGGTTGTACCATATTTATAATAACATCACAGTATATGTAAGATACTGGAGTTATTATTTTAGAATGGTAAGAACAAAGAAAGAAGAAGTGGAAGAAGAAAGGAACTTGAAAAGGGGTGGTGAAAACATTACCTCTTCTTCGGGTTCTTCCTTTTGATTTGATCAAAAGGGCTCCTTAGGTTGGCTTTCTGATCAAAATAAGGACTCTAGGTTGTAGTGAGGGATGTTGGGAGAGTATTTGGGCAGAGTTTGGCAGAACAAAAAGGCTTTTAAGGTGTGAAGAAATGATAAGGAGGAGTTCCCTTTTATAAGAGGGGTGAGGGACACCTTTGGAAAAGCTAGAAATATTAATTTATAATAAATTCATATTCGGTTTCTAATGGCTCCAAAGTTGATTATTCAAAGGTTAAGGTGGGAATAGGTCTAAAACCACTCAACCAATAGAATTTAGACAGGTTTGGGTACTTATATTAACCTTATCTTTAAGTATTAACTCTAAGTTAATTAGTTTCACTTTTACAATGTCTCTTTGTATTTTTATATAATATGGTTAATAAACTTACTATATACATCCAAGCGACCCCCAAGTGGTCCATTAATGATGAACCTATAATTATATAAGTCTCTTGGCCGAACCTTAGATTTTTAGGAATTTAATATCAATTAATAATATAATATTTTTTTTAAGAACTCTTTTATGTCAATTTTGACACTATTCAATAGTTGATTTTTATGAAACTCATAACAGATTGATTACTTCGAACAAAGTCAATTAAATCAATCCTAATATATCATATTATCCTAGAAAATTAGTTTAATTCATTAAAAGTTTCTTATTATATTTATTTGGGTATTTATAATATCAATTATTTTAATTTTTCACTATTATAGTAATTACTGCATCATCATTGTGTCATAAATAAAATAAATTATTTAATGTCTAAAAATTATAAATAAAATATCATTATGTATAAAATCTTTTTATATTTCTAATTAATATTTATAATCTAAAATCCAACATATATAACCCTATGTAACAATTGTTTTTCTGAAAGATATATGCTTGTGTCATTTTTGTATTCATTTTAACTTAATTAAAATAAAGTGTCATTATCACTTACAAGTGGATCCATGGGGTCCCAAAATCGACCCAAAGATGCCCATGGTAGACCATGTATCAACCAATAGGGTTAAGACACGTTTTAGGGTAATTTAGTATTATTATAATATTATTTTTTAACCCTTATTTACCGGATTTACCCTTAACCATGGTAAATAAAATATTTACCGCAGTAATTATTCAAAATGTCTAAAAATAAAAGTTACCTATTTACACAATTTGAACATCCTGATTCCAAATATGGAATCCATTTTCCTAAATTCAAAACACATAAGTGGCAGAAATTAATTTAAAATTAATTCCCGCTGTCAAAACAAAAAGCGTGTTTTTAAGAGATAATAACTATCAAAAGATTGACACTTGTTTATGTTCGGTTTAATTGTAAAATTATGTCCAATGACCAACATTATATTAAATGGTAAAAATATATTCTAAATATACTTTAAAACTACTAAAATTCATAATTTATCACTATTAATTATTTTGATTAAAAATGTTGTTTTTAATTAAAATTTAGTAATTTTCACTATTCATCAAAATATGAAAGTTATCCGAAAAGTACCAAAATTTCACCTTAGGCTAAATTAGATATTCCGAATCCAAAAATGAAGTCCATTTTGAAATATAAAATATATATAATTTTAAAAAGTAGTTATTACTATTCATAACGGCTAGTTTGATTGGTTGTGGTGTGTGTTAAAACTCAAGGTTGTGTACAACACACGCTATTGTATTATTCAAAGAAAGCGTACCGTGGAAGCTTGGGATGTTTCATTTTAAATTTTTGATGTCCCCATTTAGTCAAAAAGTTTAAAATATTGTATTTAAAAAGGGTTCACTATTAAAAGTTGATAAAAGTGCAATACTGAAAATGAATTTGTTCTTGCATTATATCTAAGAAACTCATAATATGGATTCTAAAATTATAAGGATTATATAAAGTTTAAAATTTAGATAATACTATTCATAAACTCTTTTGAATGGATTTTTTTTTTGTAAGTCATGGTGTGATTGAACTCGGTGTTGCGTGTAGTGCAAGTTATTGAATTATTTTGAAGAAATAACACACTATGAAATCTTGGGGTGTTACATTCTCCCCTCCTTCAATAAATTGCGTCCTCGCAATTTGAAATTGTTCTTCGAAAATAAAAGGTTGAAAATAGAAAATATATTTGTGGGAAAACCCACATCGGAAATTGGGTTACTAAAATTTAGTCTTAATATGAGGAAAAGAGAAATGAAAGGGTCACCACCAAATTATGATCTCCATTAGGAGAACATTGGTGGCAATTAGAGACATATAATTGGAGGAAAAATGTAAATATTTATAGGTAGTGATTGAGGTCATCAATTACAAACAAGTATAAAATTGAGGTCCTTAAATTCATCAATCTATGATGATTTGAAATACCATCGGTTCAACAAAACATAGGGTATTAGGATAACACATTTTTGATGTTTCAAAATATCTTAGTTGAAATCCCACATCGAAAAATGAATTAATGAGGCCTCTATTTAAAATAAAGAGTCGAAAGTATGAAGATTACCGAAAATAAAACATACTAGGGTTCCATGTAGTAAAATATGGATATGGAAGAAAAATATAACCATCAATTATCTGATGGAGAGTGGTAGAGAACATGGCTATGAAAAGGCCAACAATCCCAAAGCCATAAATTAGTGATGATTTAAGGTACCATCTAGGAAAACATTTTTGTTCTAATTTTATTTTCTTAATATTGAGGAATTTTTTATGAGATTGGATAAGATCATATGGAGATATACTTTATAATTAGAGTTTTATCCATTAATAAATTTCTACCACAAACTCATCTTTCACTCTAAAAGATAATAGAATGTAAAAAAATTCTATTTACACTATTCGTATAGGGTTCCAAAATAAACAAATTTATAATTCATCTAAAAGATCTTTTAATAAAAACTACATTATTTAATCCAGGACATCTCGTGGGCCAGTGGTAGGTGATACACCCTTGTCGCCCTTCGGTTGCGGGTTCAAGTCTCGCAGCCTTGCCGGACGCGACGGGTTGTCGCCCGACCTCCGGGTTGTCCTTTTATGGTAATCCAAAATAATCCAAACTAGAACTATCCAAAATACTTCTGTCCAAACTCACAGTCCAACATTTATAAGGAAGGTAAAGATAATATAGATCCTTTCTACCCCGTAATAGCATATGAATACCTTCATCATGTATTACCATATTCCTTATTGATTACATTCATGCTCCCTTATTCCATATAGAATGCTGGATATACTTCATTAATCCAAAAATGTTTTAAACCCCAACAATGATGTAATATACAAATAATTAATCAGTTCCAAGGTAGTCAAGAATATCCAATATAATTTATCCAAATCAATCATGTATTATTCCAAAATCACTACCTTAGTATCAGAACTATATTATGATTTATCATTCTCTCAACCATATATTTTCCAAAAATTTATCCTGCTATTGAGCCACTTTTCTTTGTTCCACACAATCTCAAGTCCTTAATGAAATATTACTGCAGTACAATCCTTATATACTCCATAATTATTATAACAAGTACATTGTTGATACAACACTCAATTGACATAATCAACATAAGAACTCTAATCATTCCTCTTCATCTATGGTAGTATCATAACTTGATTATTATCCAATAGCATCATTTGCAGCATAGTCTGATGACTGGGACATAGGTTCGCGTAGTGTCCAAACTCCTTGAAAATGAAGCATTGTACATTTGAAACCATTTTCTTACCCTTGCAGTCACGTACTTTGTGCCCTTTTCCTCCACACTTATAACAAACTCTCATTCCTTTCAGGCAAGTTCCAGGTTGTTTCTTTCCACAGTTATCACATATGGGAAAATTCTTCTTTTCCCTCTTCCCTTTATCCATCTTTCTCTCTTCCATCCTTTTCTTCTCTTGCTTACCTTTAAAGCCATAGGACTCAGTAAACTCTTTACTTATCTTATCAACACATGATATTATTTCTTCATATGATGATAATACATGGGAGACTATTTCTCTTATAAATTCTAGCTTAAGACCATGAAAGATATGATCCTTCCTTCTCTTTGGATCATGTGCATTTCTGGAGTTCTCATTCCTTCTACTGGGCGCCATTTCTAAACAATGGAATACACTAGATTAGTTTATGAATCAAAATACATAATCCCATACATATAAAACACTTAACATAAATTGAACTATTTATGGATATAATCCATAATCATAAAAATGTTTTCTTTGAGTAAGTATATACTCATAAACCCTTCATAATTATTTGTAAAGAAAATGAGAGTTATCCTAAGCATATCCCCCGGGAGTGTCGTAACCAAGAGTGCAGCAAGGCCCGTTGTCGTGCACCAGTTCTCGTTCGATTCTAGCTCAAAGTGGTGTTTTCGAGTTTTACCCCTAGGTACATCTGTGCCAGAACCGCCTCTACCTGCTCGTATCCAGACAGGGATGTATTGCTCGGAAAACTCACAAAATCTCCACAATACCAAAATTCTAGGAAGTTCTTCTATACTAATCCTCAAAGTTCATCTTAGGTCTACGTGCTCTAATCAGAGTTTATCTAAATCTAGCTTCCAATGTTTGTACTAAACTTCCTCTGATACCAACTGTAACGCCCCGACCCCAGTTACCCAGAGTCGGTGCATTATTACATAACATTGGTATGATCACAAGAAAGATAAAATCTCGAAAGACCGATTGGTTTAGTAGTCTTGGAAACACTAGATATATTCATAAGTCTTACATTACATCATAAAATGAAAAACTACTACAACAACATATTGTCTCCATAATCCACACTCATATCCCCACATAATATCCCCGCAGGTCATTCATAATTTACTTCTTCACTTCCTGGGAAAAATAAAACATAGAAAAGGGGTGAGCTCAAATGCCCAGTAAGGATAACAATATAGCGGAAACTTTCATAAATAAGAATAAACATTTAAGGCAATGTATAACTAAAACAAAAGCCTTTTAAACTTGAACATTTAACATAGTATAGCATAAATAAAATGAGATAATTCCATTTACTTATTCACATGGTTATTCTACTAATCGAATAATCACATGCAAAATCAATAACCACTATCATAATGATGGAATGCATAATGCTAAACTTTAATTTCTTTTCAAGGCCTCGTCCCAAGACCTTGGGGCTAACTGTAACCGGAACCTAACCCGGAGTGCCTCTATTAACCGGACATCAACCCGGAGTGCCTCTAATAACCGGACACCAACCCGGAGTGCCTCTAATAACCGGAGACCAAACCGGAGGGCTTACTTTTACCAGGACCTAACCTGGAGGGCTTACTTTTAACAGTCCCCAACCTGGAGGGCTTACTTTAACCAGTCCCCAACCTGGAACATACTTGTCCAACACATTCATATGAAGTAAAGGTTGAAATATAACATAAACATTCTTATTGGAACTAGTATACGAAATGTCAATAGTTTAGTCATAAACCATGAATGCTATATAAATGACACATCTACAGTCAAACATATCACAAAACTTCATTACAATATGGAAGTTTTATATCATAATAAATCAACTTCAAATAATCTTAAAATCCATCAAAGGATGTTGACATAGATGAAAATGTTTTTTAAAAATTATTGAGAAAAATATCCCTTTTTCATGAAAACATTTTAATGTTACACAATTTAGAAAGTAAGGCATTTAAATACATTTTTGAATCAAAGTTTCCCATACCACTTTGAAACTTTTGAATGGAATTAACACTTTTAAAACATTCATTTTCATATAAATAAATCCTTACAAAACATTTTGAAAACATGGACATAAATGAGAATGATTTAGAAGAATAAATATTTAAAACATTTAAAAATGATGTTTTAGTAAAAGTTCCCTTAGAAAGAATCCCTTTGAAAACTCTTTTATGAAATATGGACATGGATAGTAAATATGTCCATGTAGATACTTACATAAAAACAACCTCGGATATTAAAGAGATTGTGAAGTAAACCCTTATCAATTTGGTAACTTATGAAACATAAAACCCATGAAAGAGGTATCATACAATGAAAATGTAAATAAACATAAGATAAAGTGTATTACACAAAGAATACAATTATGGGCAGTACATACACCACACAAAAGATAATAGTGGAAATATGGCATGAATCTCACGGAAATAAAGAGTGAGATGAAAACCCCTTACCACGTTAATCAACTGAGTCGTATGGCCAAAAGTTAATAACCACCAAATTATTTACAGAATAACATGAATATAAAGATAATCATGATAATATATATCAAATTCCAGTACACAATACACCACTTTCAATAATTTAGTGGCGAATAATGGAAATCTCACGGAATTGAATGTGAGATAAGAAAATCCCTTACCTTGTACTTTTACTTGGTTGGGGTAGGTTAACCTCATGTATAATGGTGAAATAATTGTTATTAAATTATACAAGAATCATATATATTAATATGATATCATATATGATCTTTTAACATTGATTTGTTAATAATATCTTAGAATTATCGTCGTTTCGGGTGTTAACTTACTCATTTTATTTTATATGTTTTGTTACATAAGCCATGTTTGTTGTATCTTATTCATATCCAGAATGTTATCAAGTCCTTAAACATCATTTTTAAATCATCAAATGATAATTATACTTGAATGGATACGATGGAGAATGAATCTCATCGTGTTCGTGGAGACGGTAGTCCGTACGTACGCACGAGCGACAATATCATTCTTTTGATATTAAAATAATATATAAATGGATGGTATATCATATATAAAGAATCATTAACATGTTATATTTATTATTTACATGAGTTACACATCATTATTATACCCATCCAAATAATAATATATTGAATAACAATTACACCACGACGTGGAGACGGTAAGTCGTACGTACGCACGTATGGTGACATGTTATTCAAAGGGTGGATAGAATACTAAATATGGTTGTACCATATTTATAATAACATCACAGTATATGTAAGATAATGGAGTTATTATTTCAGAATGGTAAGAACAAAGAAAGAATAAGTGGAAGAAGAAAGGAACTTGAAAAGGGGTGGTGAAAACATTACCTCTTCTTCGGGTTCTTCCTTTTGATTTGATCAAAAGGGCTCCTTAGGTTGGCTTTATGATCAAACTAAGGCCTCTAGGTTGTAGTGAGGGATGTTGGGATAGTATATGGGTAGATTTTGGCCGAACCAAAAGGCTTTGAAGGTGTGAAGAAATGAGAAGGAGGAGTTCCCTTTTATAAGAGGGGTGAGGGGCACCTTTGGAAAAGCTAGAAATATTAATTTATAATTAATTCATATTCGGTTTCTAATGGCTCCAAAGTTGATTATTCAAAGTTTAAGGTGGGGATAGGTCGAAAACCACTCAACCAATAGAATTTATACAGGTTTGGGTACTTATATTAACCTTATCTTTAAGTATTAACTCTAAGTTAATTAGTTTCACTTTTACAATGTCTCTTTGTATTTTTATATAATATGGTTAATAAACTTACTATATACATCCAAGAGACCCCCAAGTGGTCCATTAATGATGAACCTATCATGATATAAGTCTCTTGGCCGAACCTTAGATTTTTAGAAATTTAATATCAATTAATAATATAATATTTGTTTTAAGAACTCTTTTATGTCAATTTTGACACTATTCAATAGTTGATTTTTTTGAAACTCATAGCAGATTGATTACTTCAAAAAAAGTCAATTAAATCAATCCTAATATATCATAGTATCCTAGAAAATTAGTTTAATTCATTAAAAGTTTCTTATTATATTTAGTTGGGTATTTATAATATCAATTATTTTAATTTTTCACTATTATAGTAATTACTGCATCATCATTGTGTCATAAATAAAATAAATTATTTAATGTCTAAAAATTATAAATAAAATATCATTATGTAGTAAATCTTTTTATATTTCTAATTAATATTTATAATCTAAAATAAAACATATATAACCCTATGTAACAATTGTTTTGCTAAAAGATATATGCTTGTGTCATTTTTGTATTCAATTTAACTTAATTAAAATAAAGTGTCATTATCACTTACAAGTGGATCCATGGGGTCCCCAAATCGACCCAAATATTCCCATGGTCGACCATGTATCAACCAATAGGGTTAAGACACGTTTTAGGGTAATTTAGTATTATTATAATATTATTTTTTAACCCTTATTTACCGGATTTACCCTTAACCATGGTAAATAAAATATTTACCGCAGTAATTATTCAAAATGTCTAAAAATAAAAGTTACCTATTTACACAATTTGAACATCCTGATTCCAAATATGGAATCCATTTTCCTAAATTCAAAACACATAAGTGGCATAAATTAATTTAAAATTAATTCCCGCTGTCAAAACAAAAAGCGTGTTTTTAAGAGATAATAACTATCAAAAGATTGACACTTGTTTATGTTCGATTTAATTGTAAAATTATGTCCAATGACCAACATTATATTAAATGGTAAAAATATATTCTAAATATACTTTAAAACTACTAAAATTCATAATTTATCACTATTAATTATTTTGATTAAAAAAGTTGTTTTTAATTAAAATTTAGTAATTTTCACTGTTCATCAAAATATGAAAGTTATCCGAAAAGTACCAAAATTTCACCTTAGGCTAAATTAGATATTCCGAATCCAAAAATGAAGTCCATTTTGAAATATATAATATATATAATTTTAAAAAGTAGGTATTACTATTCATAACGGCTAGTTTGATTGGTTGTGGTGTGTGTTAAAACTCAAGGTTGCGTATAACACACGCTACTGTATTATTCAAAGAAAGCGTACCGTGGAAGCTTGGGATGTTTCATTTTAAATTTTTGATGTCCCCATTTAGTCAAAAAGTTTAAAATATTGTATTTAAAAAGTGTTCACTATTAAAAGTTGATAAAAGTGCAATACTGAAAATGAATTTGTTCTTGCATTATATCTAAGAAACTCATAATATGGATTCTAAAATTATAAGGATTATATAAAGTTTAAAATTTAGATAATACTATTCATAACCTCTTTTGAATGGCTTTTTTTATTGTAATTCATGGTGTGATTGTACTCGGTGTTGCGTGTAGTGCAAGTTATTGAATTATTTTGAAGAAATAACACACTATGAAATCTTGGGGTGTTACATTCCATTATGGGCTCCATCCATACCTTGGTATGACCATAAGGCTTGGAAATGGGTCTGATTGCATTGATTTTCTCTGTTCTGATTTGAACTAAAGGTGAAACCACATGATGATGAGAAATTCTGATGATTTTCTCATCCAGGTTTGGATCTACTAGGGATTTGGCTATATTTTCCAATGCATTAGCTTGGGAGTTTTGCGGTATCAGGATATAAGACAATGTGGGCTCAAAGGGAAACGGTTATATTAACCCTCAGACAGAGTCAAACAAGGGGATTAATTCTTATTTTATGATGGTGATATCCCCGTTTATCTATTTTATTACCAATTATAAATCACCCTTCACCTCCAGGTGATCCACTGATACTTGGAGTTCTAATTCCAGGCCCACAATGAGAGCATGATATTCTACTTAATTTTTGGTACCACCTTCTAATAGCAGGAAAATAGTATGGAAACACTACCATTTCTAAGGAGATAAGAACAATTCCTAACCCAAATTTGTTTACCATATGGTATTCCATTATCTTCCTCATTGGACTTCTAGAATCACCATCAAAATACATTTCCCATTTCTGGGGACTCACCTTAATAGAGAGGATTTCTTCCTCATGTAGTTTAGTATTTAATGTTGTTTCTTCTAAAGATGGGTGATCAGTAAGGAAGTCTACCAATTCTTGGACTTTGATTTCTTTCTAAAGCATGAACTGTATATCAAACTACTATAGAATAACTTACCACCATGCCAAACATCCCATCAATATAAGATGACTAAGGATAAATTTGATCGGTTTATTGCGAGATACCAAGTAGACCTCGTGATGCTGCAAGTAGTGCCTCGACTCTTGAACTGAAAATATTAATGCTACAAATCTCTTCTCAATATCTAAATATCATGTCTCTGCATTGATAATGGTTCAACTGAGATAGTAAAGGCTTTATTCATTCCCAGCATCATTATTCTATCCAAAGAAGGTGTTTCGTGATCTCTCTAAGGCTATCACATAAATAACGTGTATTTTTTCTTCAATAAGTGGCATCAATACTGGTGGACTCAAGAGGTATTTTTTGAGGGTATCAATGACTCTTGGCAGTCATTGGTCCATTTATATGTGACCCCCATCTTCATAAATTTGGAGAAGGTAAAACACTTTTCTGCCAGCTTGGTTATGAAGTGTCAGATATAGGCCAAGTGTCCTTGAAGTCCTCTTAACTCATTCAAGTTTCGAATAGGCGACATGCCAAGGATAGATTTAGTATTCTCGGGGTCAACTTTGATGTTGCGATGGCATACAATAAAACTGAGAAATTTTCCTGAGGTTACCCTGAAAGCACATTTTAAGGGGTTCATCTTCAAATTATACTATTGACACTTGATGAATATGGTCTCCAAGTCAGTCAGGTGATCATAATTTTGTCTATATTTTACCAATATATCATCAACATAGCATTAAAAAACTTTTTCCAAGGGTTTTAAGATGTGGTGCATTGCACGTTGATATGTCCCACCAGTATTCTTCAAGTCAAAGGGAATTACCTGACAGAAACATATTTCTTAAGGGGATCTAAAGGCTAGAGATTCCTCATCTTATGGTTCCATCTATATTTGGTTATACCCAGAGTATCCATCCTTGAAGGAGAGAGCTCCGTAGCCAGCTATTTCATCAATCAAGAGTTTTGTGATTGGAACCAAAAAGTCATCTTTGGGAAAATTCCTGGTTAGATCTATGAAATCAATGTAAAATCTGATTTTGTTCTTTCTTCTTTTTTACCATGAAAATATTATCTATCCCCTTTGGATATTTCACCTCTCATATGAAGTCATATTTGATAATCTTTTCGACTTCAGCCATAATTTTGGAGGTGTGAGTCAGGTGTGTTATTATTGATGCTTTTTTGTATCCCTAATGATATTCTAGAAAACCCAAATGATGGGTGGCCACCTCAGGGTCAAGGCTTAGAATTTATGTATAATTATAAGAAAATAAATCCTGATGTTTCTTTAGAAATGAATTATAAACATTTTACTATTCATAATTCATGGATGTACTAATTAAAGTGGGGTGTTGATCTTCCTCTATACCCAGATTTATTTCCTTGAGTTCATCCATAGTTACAAATATTACTTCCTCAAATTTTAGAGGGGAATATTTGAGGTCTTCATCTTCTTCCTCTTCTTCATGTGTTTCTTCTTTTTACTCTTCTTAGAGGGTAGGTTATGAAGTAAGATTTTCAAAGCTAAGGGAGGAGCCAGTATTTGGACATCCTGAAGAGGAGAAAACCATCTCTGGAATAACTGATGATGAAGGGTATTTTTTTAGTTCTGAAGGGAAAATAATGAGTTTAGAATCAACATCCCTATATTTTTTCATGAGTGTGCCAACTTCTTCAAGCCTGGATAATGAAGTAGAGACTTGCTGAAGTTCTATGGATGGAATGAATACATATCCATTTAGTCTTTCATCACTTCTTGGTGAATCAATGATTTATCCTATGCTGTTAGGCTTAGTTCACATAACTAACATTATTGAATCTGCTAAATGAGTACTTTCATTTGGTTCAACCCTTTTAATTTGATTAATGGGTAACATGTAATCTTCACTGAGATGCTTAAATGGGTTAGCTGGGATATTTTCCAAACCATTTGGATCATTGATTATATTAACATCATTCACCATGTAGTGTTTTCCCTTTGTGTGATAGAACTCCACATAAATGTGTTGATATTCACAAGTTTTTAATGGGGCCTTATCACAATGAAATGTTCCAATTTGACCATTGACACAATATTTGAGACATTGATGGTATGATGAAGGAATAGATGTATGCTGATGTAGCCAAGGTCTCCCCAAAAAAATGTTGAAAGTCGTGTCCTGCTGGACAACCATGAACTTTGAATAAGATATGAGAATCCCAAACCGAGTCATGAGAATAATTTCACTGAGAGGTTCTTTCTCATTATTATCATAAACCTATAACATTAAAGTAGAGGAAGAACAGTGAGATTTAGTGATGCCCAATCAGAAAAGTGTCTGAATGGGAATGAGATTGAACCCTGATCCATTATCAATAAAGGCTCATCGGATGTCAATATCATTGATCTTTGTAGATAGATAAAAGGGTTTGATGTGTCCATGTATGAAAACATCCTCGTCTTGGTTCATGAAAGATATGACTGCATGGAATTTGGTTGGGTCATTCTCTATAAATTAAACCTTTGAGGTAACAAACTCAGTTTCAAACTCTTGTGGGATTGAAAATGCCTCAATAAGTGCTTCTCGAAGATCTTTTTACAGATTCAGAGAATCTAGGATTGATAGATTGTCCGGTACATGGGTCATTTGCTTCAAAACATCATACATTTGATCCACAGGTCTGTGTTTTCTAGTATGGATATTCTCTTTTACATGTGACATGGAAGCTGATGTTCCTAATGTGGATAGACCATCCATTGGAATAGGGGATGGAATTACTTAAACTCTTAGTGGATTAGGCTGGCTATGTCTTCCCACTCACTAAGAAGGTGGTGATATGTCCTTTAATTGATATTCCAAGATAATCATGTTAGGGAAGATCCTATCATGTGTGGGAGAATTAACTTATTCCTACTAATCCCTCTAGAGGGATCTCCCATGAGTTTCCGCCATGTAGATAGTTTGAGCAGGGTGTAGTTGAAGTAGTGTATTCAAGAATACCCATGTATTCCCATGCACCATTGACCATGATGACCACTTCCCCCAGTTCCCCAATCTAGTGCAGGGAACTTGGGTTCATAATTAGAACCACCGATTTCATAGGGATTGTTAAATTAATAACATTAACAGAGCTTAAGATAAACTCTTAATCTGATGAATATTCTATATGGGGGGTCGATTCTTTTTTTTTCTTCTATTTGGTAGGATGGTTCCCATGATTTTGAAACAGTTGAA
Source organism: Viscum album (assembly GCA_963277665.1). Lineage (NCBI taxonomy): Eukaryota > Viridiplantae > Streptophyta > Magnoliopsida > Santalales > Viscaceae > Viscum > Viscum album. The sequence goes on from OY728166.1 coordinate 1,483,038,250, forward strand.
ATAAAATCTGATAAGTTCAAGGGCAACTTATGCCTTAACACAAACTTGTCTTCTTTCACTTCCTCCTTATTCTTCCGGCCATGTATCTTTTTTGAGGATTTTCCTTCATAGGACTAGGATTTTGATGAAGATGAATTTTTTATAATGGAAGTAGCATGAGACATAGTTGGTTGTTTAAATTGTGTTTATATAATGGAATTAGTTTAGTTTATTGTTTTCCTAACCCTCCAATCATCAAATTTATGAGCATTCTTACTTTTAACTTCCTTCCATTCACCTACATCATCTGGATCGGTAACAATAACACATTCTACCTGGGATGGTGAATTTTTCATCTTCACTTGCTCGGAGTCCACCATCTTTTTTAGGAGTTATTTAAAAATAAAAAACTCATAGATGGGGTGCTCTAACATTTGATGGAAGGGGAAATAGTTTGAGAGGTCCTCGTCTCCTTCTTTGTTTGGATTCTTTAGCCTTGAAAACTAAACTAAGTTGTTTTACAAAGCTAATATAAATTAGATGGGGACTTGGTCATTTCGAAAATAATAAACATTATTTTACAGCTCCCTAGACTTTCTCCATCTTTGATCTTTTTGATCATCTTGATGAGGTAGTATTTGCTGCTGACACTCGAGAGGTGTATCCCTACAGTATGATAAGGGATTTGAAGTAGGAGCGTGTATAGGGGTATAATTAAGTGTGATTATAGGGCCCTATAATTTTCTTACTCTTCTTCTTAGAGTTCATGGGATTACTTAGTATTTGTCTCTAGTCTCTATTATAGAGTTTTACAACTATTGAGCAATTAAGGCCACATCCTAAAACTCTCCTTTTTATTGCACATGAATTAATGGTGTGCGCAACTCATCACAGATATTTTCTACAAAAATGGGAAGTAACTCTTCTTGAGGGAGTGGTATATTCAAGGAGTATTTTAATCCATTCCCACAAGAAATGAAATCTGATGATCTTTCATTCTCCCTTTTATTTTAGTTCATAAGATCAAAGGCAGTCATCTTCTATAGAATTTAACTAAACTAGAAAATGAATTTTTGATGGAGATCTTCCCATCTAGTGATTGATCAAGACTACAAACTCATGTACCATACAAATTCTAACCCCAATAATTATTGTAAAAAGTATATGAGTTTCACTAATTCCTATTGCTCAGGGGTCCCCATCATAGGATCACAATGAGAGACGAAATGCATCAAATGATACTCTTGATCTCCTGATCCATTAAATATTGGAAATATTGGATTCCCAAAAAATTTGTGGAGGAGGGTTCAGATCCACCCATTCAGGATAAAACTTATTTTTTGGTTGTATTGGTACAAACCATCCTTCCATAGCTTTCTATCGAGTTGTTAGTGACTCAATTGTGTTCATAAGAATTTGAGGAATATTTGGCTAAGTCAGGACCTGAATGGGTGCAGCAGACAGAGCCTGAACAGGTGCAATGACAGGCAAGACCACTGGTGGTGGCACCACTGGTATTTTCCTTGGATAACCCATGGGGACAAGCCTATAATGATGTAATTTAACCTATTATATCTAGGTACCCAATATAGTTAATTCATTATCCACATCAGTGTTTGAAACAAACCCTATTTTATAAGGTTCTTCTACTAGAAGTGCAAGCTGAGGATTTTCTTGTGGAGCATTTCTGGTAGGAATGCTGCTTCGGAGTAACTCTTCATTAAGTCTTGTTAATTCCTTCATCTCCTCCTTTTTATGAGAAAATCTGTCCTCAAGTAAAAGGGATTGACCTTCTCTAGGAGAAAGGTGAGACATGTTCTAACCTTTACCTTTTCCCTTATTATGTTCCTTTTAAAGAGGTGGAAGTTTATTATTCGAGGAAATACCTAAATTTTGGGTAATCCTCTGATTTAGGGTATGCACACCTCCTTTATTTTATTTGGTGTGGAACGTATTATGAAGAATAATGGAATCCTCTAACTCCCCAAAACTAGACTCATTTTCTAGAAGATCTTCCATAATGGCATTGATGACATTCACCGACGCATAATTCATTGTTGGAATTCTGTGAGAATCTTTGTGATATCACCTTATTTTATGCCCTCAATGAGACTTTGTTCTCTTTTTTGTTGGATCCTTAGGAACTGTTTAGTGGAAAATAACCTAAAGGGAATCCTCTGATAGTTCAGTCATGTGTTCATTTTGTGGATTTTTTTATAATCGGGAGAAAACGGACTTCCGCTGAGGAGGGGATTGTGAATGTGAAAAATACCCTACCCTGTGGGTTGAGTTTGTTTATATTCATCTTTCTCATACCTTTGGGATTTTTTTTGGCTTTTAGGGTTGGGTTAAAAGTGACCCCATTCCTTTGGGTTGGGGTGGCTCTTGAACTACTATAGATGATATCAGTATAGCTTCTCTTCTGATTTTATGAATTCTTGTTTGAACGTTGGTTGGGTGAATTATCTGGAACTCACTTAAATCATGTAATTTGGAAGACTGTTGTTCTATTTCATACATTTTTATAGTTATATGGATAAATTACTCTAATCGGGAGGCCTTCTCAGTGTTTTCATATCTTTGATGCAAAATTATTTCAATAGATTTCTCTCTTTGGGCCTAACTTTAGTGGAAGCCGATTGAGGCCTATTCTTGTTGATAATTACTTTGGTCATGAATAGAATTTGTTTTTTTAGCCAGCCTAGGGAAATAACGTTTCATGATACCACTTTTGGTCGGATTTTCTGGATTTGGAGCATAGTGAAATGCAATGCTCCATGTGCACCCCATCCTCTAATATGAACACTAGATGGGATATCTACAATTAATCATCCCAACATCATTAATGTACTAAGGAATGAACATTGAAGGGATCCCTATTGCTTCTCAATATTTGGATTTCAGGAAACCTGGAGTGATTCCAAGAAAATTTGGCACTAAAACCCTTATATTACCTTCACATAACTTTGAAATTCATCATACGGTAATAGTTTTATTTCATATGAAGAAGAGAATTCCATATGTTGAGGTGGATATCATGAATACAATATTCTACTAAAATCTCTAAAATGTTTTATTGAGAGGTGGAAAAAGGCAAGAACGTGACTAGTATTTCACCCTTAGCTATTTTTTTCCTCATGTTCAACATATCTTATTCATCTTTTTTCAAAGGTTTCTCAACCTGGTCTGACCTGAGTGGACGCTTCCTGATTGTTTTACCACAAGAAATGGGTTAGTTGGTGTTTCTTCTGCTATATTAGAAGGAAAATGAACCAAGGGAGGTTTAGAGAATGACTATCACCTTGGGATATCTTCTGGTTGAGAAATTATTTCCCCTACCAGTAATAAGGAATTAAAAATGAATGTACTTATGTTTGCAAGTGACTCAAGATAAGAGGGATTTCTTAACACTACATTGTCAGTTGGATAATTCTCTTGACAATGTGAATCACTACTACAGAGAGGACTTTCACAGTGAATTCCATCATGGGGAGGACCATCATGGTGGATTACAAAAAGGGGTGGACCCTCTTTCTCCTTGGTCTTCTGGACACACAGAGGGTTGTCGCGGCATTCATCACGAGATAAGATCTCAAGATTGACTAAATTTTCATGAATCAAGCCTTCATGATGAAGTGTCTGATGAGGACCTTCAGAGTTACTTCTACTACTCCCATAATTTGGTAATGGGAGGGTAGGGTCTTGAGATACAATAGATAAATGTAATAGGGATTCAAGAACTCCAGTATTAAGTGATTCCAAATCATGAACTTGATCTGGATTTCCCCACTGTGTTTGATAAGAATTATTTTTGGATGCCTTATTACATACTATTGGGGCCATGTACCGAGAAAAGTTGTTATCATAGGAAGGTGTATGTGCATGATTTGGAGTTTCTTTTAGAATAAGCTGATTATCTCCAATTATAATGGGCGTATCTTCCTAATCTGGTTGTTCGTATGATATGAGGGATTATTCCCCATAACCCTCATTGATGGGAACATTGGTATGAATCTTCTATGGGGTGTCATGTTTATGAGTCACCCTACATGCGGGGATGAAGTTATGTTTTTATCCCTCAATTACTACTATTTTCACTCTGATAATATCTTGGTAAGTCTCTAGGATAGGGGAAGGAATTTTCATCTTCCCTTTCACCATTTCCAAGATGTTCTTGGTGTCTTCAACAATTGGAATGGGAATATATGTCCATTTTGTATCTGGAGTAGGTGTATATACCTGATCCTATACTCTCTTTCCTTCTAGTGGATACTAGAATTAATCATGTGTCGGGGCAGAGATTTGAGCCCACCCTCTGCTTATCGTCAGAGCTTTCTAACTGACTTCTCCAGGTGATGCCAAACGGGCTATTGGCAGACTTGATGAGTGCATGTAGGTGTATGTTTCTGCTTGCAGGTTGCTGCCAAATTGACTTGGAGGGATTCTTTGAATGCTGAAAAATGAGTCTGATGGTAGGCTTGATGATTATAAGAAAGTGCATATTCCTTCTCATGGTACTCCATCGGATTTGAACAGCGGGATTGGTTGGGTGCCACCAGATGATTCTGTTAGAAGATAGAATGAAGGCAGATGGGTGTATATTCCCACTTGTTATTTCCCACTAAACTGGGTTAGTGGTATTCTCCAGAGGGGGAAAAGGTAGATCCCTACTCCATGTTAGCTAGTTTTTGTCACCGGAGGGCCCTCTTGCATAACCAGGTCTGAGGGACCTGGGATGGATAGCTGAAGGAAACACCCTCATCATGTTGGGGGTTTACTATTGTATGAAAATAGGAGAGGAAATTGTTATTATAATCCCTTGGGAAGGACCGACGTGTCTTCAAAACGAGGCCGTGGGTGGACTCTTCATCTACCTACCTAAAATATAGGAGGGAATAGTTATTGTGTTCTCGGGATAAGCTCCCAAAATGGTTGAAGACAGTTTTCAGCATCATCTTCTTCTAGAACACTAGTCATCGTTGACCAGATTACAGAAGATTATTATTGATCTAGATGGCCTGTTTGGTAGCCTCCAAGGTTGGTATAGTACCATGTTGATACTACTCTCAGACTAGTGCATTGGAGACCCAGTGTTGAAGAAGCTAAGTAAGTGATGAAATCTTTTGGGCAGACGAGGATCTAGCTTGAGTAGCATCTAGGGCGTTCATAGGTGAAAACCTCATGGAATCAATTTGGATTGAAGGGATTTCTTGGACGGAAGTGTCTGTATATATGAAAAATACAAACAGTGAACTCCAGAAAAGAGTAATCTTTTATATAAACACATGCATGATTAATTTCCTTGTCTGGGCCTCTTATCAATTTATAGGGTCTTGAAAAATGGGTAACAATATCATCTTGGTTAAGGATTCATGTCAGGATCACCATTTTTTTGTTTCCCTTGGAATGTGTGTCCTGGTTATGAATCACTATTTCAGAATGGGTTCTAACAGATTTGTTTATAGAACTAGAAACACCCAACAGTTCTGTATCCAAAGGGACCTTCTTTCCAAAGGCAGGTTCTTGTTTGGTATTTTTACCTATGACTATTAATAACTCACATTGGTCGAGAGGATGGTAGGTTGGGCTCATCACACCCTTTTGGGGGGAATTATTTCCTACTCTGGGACTTTATCATAGATTTAAGATATATTCATGAATCCTTCATTAATTATCTTGTATGAGGTAGGATATCCCAACATTGGAAATCAATTATTAGCATGTGTGGAATTTAGAATCATCTATATGTATTCTAGGTTCTTCATTAATGAAGATATATATATGTATTTTAGGTTCTCTATAAATGGTATCCTCTCATATACTACTTAGATATTCTTTAGTCTTTGTTATGAAAATGATGGTTTTTAAGCCACTAGTGGGGCACTCTAGAATTTATGGTCATCTAGGTAGACGAAAGTCACTCTGGAGTTTATTGTCATCTAAGGAGACGGAAGTTGTTTTGATATTGTGATCAAACCCATAGATGGACTTCCAATGTATCCTTATGAAAGGAATCAGAACCCAGATAGTTTAGTATCAATTAATAGGACACATCATACCTTTTAAGGTCATGTGATAAAGAAAAATATATACAGTTTAACATCATGTGGTAAGGAAATCTAGGCAGAAGGTGACTAGGAAAAGTTTGGGGCCAGAATTATACCAAAGAATCCCAAGGAACCTAGAAAGAATATAAGTTTCCATGTTGTATTAGACCTTGCTGGGAATGTGGACAAAAGATAATAGGGTTTATTTGAGATGTTGGGTTTTAACCTAAGGGAGAATTTCTACATATCCCACTTGGATAGGAATCAAAGACCATGTAGTTCAGTAAGTCTCATAAGGAAATATGGATCTTTAAGAGAAATAGGTTGGGGCTTACTCCTAAGGAGGATTCCCTTGTAACATGGTGCATGAGAGATGTCTTAAATCATTGAGATTTAGGAGAGATTAATTTGGGGATTACTCCTGAGAAGGATTCCCTAATTAAGGGAATTATGGTTAGATTATAGAGGATGATATCCAGCGAGCTTGAGACCTAGGTGAAGGCTTCCTATGTATCCCAGTTATGGCGGGAACCAGATTTCTCATAGTTCATTTATTTAGGTGGATTGTGTGGATGTTGTGTTAATTAGAAAAATCTAAGTCTGTGTGAGTCATTATTAATGTGATAAAGAAGAGGATGTGAAAGATTCAACAAACAAAACATGCCTTCTCCTCTACTAATGTAAGAGGACGGGCCTACAATAGAAGAAGTCGGGGTGACCATGGAAGAGGTCATGGCTACAACACTTCCATCTCTTTACTTTACATTATACGAGGGTCCAATGTAAGGAGGGAGTGAAGGTGAAGAACATATAGAGGATCAAGACTATAACCTACCACATGAAATATTTGGGGCATACACAAGGATAGATTCCATAAAATAGGTAATGTAATGGGGAGGGATACTTTTACTTTTTCAAAAATGAAAAGGAATTTTGATACTTACCCTCCCTAATAGGGACCGAAGGCTCCATGTATTAGATATGAGAAGGGGAGGACAAAGTCCTATTTCTAGAATATGAGACTGGGAACTCCCCAAAACTTTCCCTAGGGTAAGGGTCCATGTGACCATTGGTATATAGATCTTCAGATGTCCTGATGATCCTGACCCTTTGGTAGGACAAGTGTGGGAAACCTATGACCGTAGAAATACAAATCCAAATGGGAGACATGATGATGTTCCTTTCCCTAAGATTTAGTAAATCAGGAGGTCATGGTGGGGGGTTTTAACATGGTCTCTTTCAGATAATAGAGCTAGAGAAGAAAAGGCCTTGCTATGAGTGGCTTTGAGAGAGGCCTAATGGATGGCTCGTCTAGGCTGAAAGGTAGGGTGAACATCAAGTAAGGGTTATCAAGTAAGTGGAAAATAGGTATGGGGTACTCAAGTAAGCTTGGAAAAACTGATGTCACCTTAAGTGACAAACAACCTGGATTACTACACTTGGGTGAGACCAGGATCAAGACTTAATGATTTTTTACAGGTATTCCATGAAGTGGGGCGCACAACTTCTTACTTGAGGAAGAGAAGTCACAAAAGTGTTCTTAAATTAGGGGGGTTGAGTGAATGATTCATTAAAGTGTTGTTAATTTTTAACACTTAGAGAACCTAAGTATTATTATACCCCCTTAATTCCCTCAATTTAGGTGTTATGAAACTACCTTTCAGGTTTCAAAGGACTTGGGGGAAGCACTAGGGTGATCAAAGTAGTAATCATGATTCAAGGAAATTCATCCATAAAAATGAAGGCCCAAAGGGTCTATTGATAGGATAATATGGTACCCTGAGTGATTCTGACTTGGAGCACAAGTGATGAGGTTGTGCACAAGTTAGGTGACACACAAGTACTTGGGCTTCACCAATGATTCAGGCTACCTTGGGCGAACTCAAATTTGAGCCTTTGAAAATCTTGAAATTATCCATATATTTTCTCCCCCTTTTTCTAAGGCATTTCCTTTTGTCACTTGTTCATCCATGTGGTGTAATAGGGTTTCAAGAATGCAATATCCATAGAAATAATAGTTTCCTTTTTAACTTATATACTATCTAGAGTTGTAGACTTGTTTTCTAAAAATTTCTTACTTTCCATGTTAGGTGTTTACTGAGCCCTACAAGTTATGATATATTTTTAAATTATCTTCTTTGACTTGTATTTCTTATCACATTCAATAGAATCACCAGTAGTAACAACATTTGATTAGAACTTTGAAATTTTTGAAACTTATAAATTTTCAACTTTGTTGGTTTTGGATATATACATGATTTTATTAGCTTTATTCTTCTTATGAATATCTTTATTTTTTTGTACCTTAAATATAAATTTTTCTGATCTTTATCAGATCTACACATCTTAGAAATTTCACCAATTTCAGAAATAAAGTTTTTGAAACTCATAACTCCCTGATCATTTTTAGAGAACTTTTGTTAAACATGTTATATCTATCTATCCTTCAATTTTATCTTAATTTCAAGTTGTTCATTCTGATTATTTTCATTTTCAAGATATTTCTTCAAATGATCAATATCTTCTAACAACTTATATTTCTATTCAAGAAAATATTATTGAGAATTTTATATAAAAATTTACCTTTTAAACTTCTTTATTTCTCTTTCAAGTCTTGCATTTTTTCGAATACATTACTTCAAATATCCTTTCAGAGAAAATTATAACTAAGTTTCTTTTTTAGAACTACTAATTTGATAACCAACAATCTCTTTATCATTTACTTTTTCAATAAATGTGTTTTCTACAGAATATTCAGTGAATTTGTTTGTTTTAACTTCACTATCATCATCTTTATCATCCTTAGAGAAAAATCCTATCCTTTTGGATTTGGATAACTTTTTATCTTTTCCCTTAGAATAGGATTTTTATTTTTCAATATGTTTCTTAAAGGATATTCTTGAAATTTTTTCATCTTTATTACTTTCTCCTTCATCCTTTCTTTAAGGAATACTTTTTGAAAAATTCCCAATAGCTCCATAATCAAAGAATTTTAGTGGTACCTTCCCTTTTTTAATTTCCTATGCCTCTTTTCACATTTTTAGAAAACAAGGAAAATAATCCATAAAAATTTTCAATAACCTCATATTCAATGTCAGATTCACCAGATTTTTTATCTTCTAAAATATTCTTAGATTTTCTTTTACCAATATCATTGAAAGAGATTTCTCGATCAACTTTTTCATTGATTTTCATAACTTTCTCTCTTATCATTTCATATGTAATGAAAGTTCTATTTAAGTCATACAATGTTATAGTTTTCTAATCTCAATCTTACAAGTATGAAACTTTGGAATCAATTATTTCTGGAAGAATTCGTAAAACATTTTCAATAAAAATTTAATCTTTCATCTTCTCACCAAGACATGTTCTGGAGCTAAAAATATCATTCAATATTTTAATGAAGGACCCAAAAGATTCATACTCACCCATTTTGAGATCTTTTTAATTTAACCTCTATATTTAGAACTTTTACTTCTTTACCTTTGTATTTATTTCATCGAGAAATTTTCAACTTTTCTAAAATACCTATGTCACTTTCAACTCCTTTAACTCTAAGAAATTCACTTTTAGTGAGTGAATAAAGTAAAGAATTATTATCCTTTTCATAAATCTCTAGATTTTTATTATCAAAAACTGTAAGAGGAAAATTATTATAAGGGGTTGAAATCTATATGTAGTAGCCTCTATAACTTCATAACCAAGGGAAACAAGATATGGAAACATTATATCTTTCCAGATAGGATAATTATTTCCATTAGAAACTAAAATCCATTTATTTCTCACACAAATAAAATTATCCATAATAAATTTTATTCAAACTTTAGCAAAGAGTAATCATAGGGAACATTTGATCTTCTACCAATTGAAAAGGCCCATGAAGGTTCAATGTAATCAATGATGTAGAGAAGGGGTGAATCAATGTTATATTTTTATTTTATGTTATCTTTCTCATGAAACAACCTATGCCTCCTGTTAAATATTTATCACTTTTATAAAAACTAATTATTCAAAAATCCATAGGAATACAAGTATTTATAAGGTTAACTAGTCAATAAGATCATCCAGTACTTGGAATGGTTTAAAAGAAATCCAATTCCACACAATCCACTAAAAAAACCTTTTTATGTGGATATAATAAGTTAGAGGAGAAAACATTACACTTTTATATAAATATAATCAATACAACAATGCATGTTCTTATTATAGTATGAAACATGTAAATAATATGTTGTAACAAGTTTAGAAACCTTCACTAATAAGTTCAGAATATTTCCACTACACTGTTTCAACAACTTCCACTTTTTTAATTTTTCAAAAAAAAATCTTCACTTTCTTATGCAACCATATGTAGGAACAAATTTTGCAGTCAGTATATAGAACTCAGTCTGATCACTCAATCTGATTATTTATTCCAAAAACTAGTATGATTGATTTTTCTATAGAAAATCCAATACCTACTCTTTCCTTTTTTATTATATTTCAGAAACTATTAGTTAATTTTCTCATTCTGATCTGATGAGACCTAACCACCACTTCTCTAATAACTTCTTCTTTCGAGAAAATTTCCTTAGGAAAATCTACCTAGAAATTAATTTGACACCAAAATTGTAGTGCTTTTTCTCTTACACACATGAAAAATGTAAGAGTACATTGTAGTTTTGTCCCTATATATAGGTTCCTTAGAAATAGAAAAGTCAGGAACTCAAAATTTTTTCCCGCTCATTGAAATTCACAGTTTGAATTATTCAAAAATTCGAAATTTATTTGACCACTTCTTGATTCTTCTAATATCTTTTAGAGTCTTATCAAATCTTTATGAATTCTCTAGAACTTATTAATTTTAAATCTTACTTGCATAAAAACTTATCAAGTAATCAATCTAGAAACTAATAGTTTAGAATATCTCATTAAAAAACTCTATTTTTCATTCTAGTACTATTGACCCAAATAAAAACAAGTAAAACAAAATAGTTCCCACTCCGATGCTCCAAACCAACTGAAACTTTTTTTTCATAAACATCATTTCAAATTATAAATTATTTAGAATCCTACAAAAATAGTTCATTAGAAACTTTTATATGTATCGCCTTTAAAACCGCTTTATTCATTTTTCAAACTTCTCCTCAGTTGAATGAAATGAAATTCGATGAAACTCAACATCTGATGACTTATTGGCTTCAAATAGATCATCTTATAAATCAGTGTCAAGAAGATTTTCCGATGGACCGGTGTCCATATCACATATAATTAATCAGTGTAAACCTATCTTATGATTTGATCAGTGTCAATAAATCTTATAATTCACATTCATTAACACTGGCCTATCTAATACAATTTGGGTAGTCCAATGTTCTGCCTCCAATGGAACTCTGCATCTAATTCCTTATTGTTTTCAAAAACTTTTCTAATTTATTGGTATCAATATCGATTTATTAATTTATATAACTCAAAATATGATGGACCATTCATTGGATTGGTTCATCTGATGAATCAGTTCTTTTAATGGATCGTTCGACCTAAACTTTTGAAAATATTATAACTTTAGGAAATTAAAACTTCTAGTCTTCAAAAAACATATGCATCTGGTCCTCCTTGATCTGAATACCCACATTCAGAAAACATAAAATTAATAGAAACACAAGAAATTTGAATTTCTATTTTATTCTATAAACTTCTGCTTGTATCATGACTTCTTCATGATGTTTTTGAACATTTATATTAGCATAACATCACCATATTTTTTATGTCGAACATATCTTATGATATTTTGAATCCGGTACATCTTTATACTCCATTTAAAAAAACTCCATTATGGAAATATAAGTTTGAAAACAAGTTCACCCAGTTAACTACATTCAAAATAGAAAACCTCAATTTATGGAAATTCTCAAGAAAACATTTTCCAATTATCTGAGTTTATAAAAACTTCATCTAATCACCATATTTTAAAAAGTGAGGTGACTTTCATAAAGAAAAAAAATAAAACTTCTAGAAAACTTCTTGTAAACAACTCCTCTAACTATATTATTTCAAACATATAAATAATATTTATATTCTATATATCATATATTTAAATTAAATTCAATATAAAAGGAAAATAAAAAAGAATTAATATTGGAAATAAATTTAAACTGTTTATATTTATTAGATTATATATTGTTCATAATTAATGAATAAATTATATATAGTTGAGGTTTGGGTTAGTGGTAAGCATCTTGTTAGCCTATATGAATGACCTAGGTTCAAATTGGGGTAGGGGAGGATTTCTGAGTTATAATAGCTATATCGTAGTAGTGGAATTATTCAACCAAATTATGCATTTGGACCACAAAATTGGGCCTTCAGGCCATAAGGGCTCAGGGTCATCCATGGACCTTCAAACCAGAGGGCCTAAAAGCTAAATATTATTCAAGGTCTTTGGGCTATAGGGCCCCTGATCTACTAATGAGAGCATGTTTGGCTTACTAGAGAAACTCTATGTTATTGGATCAGAGTATAAGTATTCATTAGGTGGAGCGAACCAGACCCCGGACCGAAGGAGGGATATGGAGCTGGCCATCGACCAGTTCATGTCTATACAAGGGAACTGCATTCCATTTTCAATGTCAAGTGGTGAGATGATATGAGATTTAATAGGTTATGGGGAGGGCCTATTCTATTGTAGTCAATTATAATGATTTTAAGGGATTGTGACTATGGGATTTCGGGACATTTACTTTAGGGTTTCTGCCTCTAGCCCTTCAGGTCATGTAAGGGTTTCTTCTCAACCCATATAAGAAGAGAGATTATAAAATAATAAAATATATAGAATTGTAGTATGACTAAATTATAAAAAGTTTATAATTGTTTTATTTATAAATTTTACATAAATTTTTTATCTTGTGTTTAAATATATGAATTGTCCATTTATTTTGTTCTCTAATTAATGTATAAGTAAAATTATTATATTATGAATGGATTTATTCTTTAGTTTAATGAGTTAAATCAATTATATAAATTATTATACATGAATATAAGGAGTAAAATTATATGTATGATACATGTTTTATTTTTCTTCTACCTTGAATTTGGATTTTATTAGGTTATGAGAATGAATTAAAAAATTTATTATAGATTCTACATATCTAATGTTATAATTATGATGCAATTGAGGTTTCTCTTAGGTAAATTATCATTGGGTAGAGTTAATTTGGGTGAAACTGATCATTATCCTAGAGGCTTATCCTTTTATAGAGAAATGGGATTGGTTATCTATCACTCCAAGCTTACTGTTGACGAGAATGTCGATCACATATTATTATAAGACTTTACATGAAAGAGTTTTATATACCTTATGGATGAGAGAAATTTGTATATGTATTAATATTTTTGGTTTTTTATTTGGGTTAGTAACATAAACTTTAATTTTTGTATATATTTACACATCAATATGGTATAAACATGTTGATTTTCTAAAAGGAATAGGATTCCAAACTAAATCATTAGAAGTGTACATGTTTGTAAAGAGAACACACAAGATAAGATGGTGATATTTAAGTCCCATTTTAAAAATAATAATTTTTTGATTCCTCCTAAAGTGAACACTTCTCAAGACCCCAATATTTTAACCAGGTAGGTTTTTCTAAATAAGAGTTCCAATGAATTATCCTTTGTAAGAAAAGCATTTAATGATGTGACCATAAGTGCTAGGTGGCTTGTTTTTATCATTTTATTTATGTTATAATTAATTGAGAAATCATAATAGTTAAGATACTAGATGAATGATATTGGGTTTATCCATATGATGGATTGGGAAACTATTTATCCCCTTGACCACCCAATATTCATATATGATTCTATTACACTTATGGCCTACCTAAATAACTAAGTAATGAGAGGAATTATAAATTAGATTCATTACTGAGTGAAATATAGATCTTGATCCACAAATGTTTGTGATTAATTAACAAAATTATTTATTAAATTATATTATATCATGATACTCACATGATAAAATATTCTATTTTAGATAAATTAACACCATAATCATACAACTTATCTTTGAGATCATACCTTAGAAAGGATAATATTAATGTAAGAAACTTATTATAATGATATAAAACTTAATAATCGTTCTTAATAAAGGGAAAATTATGTATGTTAGAGCAACCAATTCACAATAAATAAACTATTTAAGTTGTTTAACACTTCAATATAGATGCTTATGAGAAGCATAAAATGGTTCACTTAAATTTTCAAACTTTAGAGGAAACATTTACAAAGTAACTTTAGTCTCTTCTCATGTAATCAATATGATTGAGTGTGAAAATGAATTAGAGAGACATGATGTTTCATTTAAATATTATAATGGTTATAGAATTCATTTTATATTCATAATTGAAAATGTTTCAATAATGTTAATGAGTTTTAATAAAAGTTTACATGATATTCACAAGTGTTTAGGATAGATGAACTGAGTATGATATGCCTATCTTCTATTATCGAATTGATGGTAAAATGGAAAAAATTTCAAATCAAGGTTAGTTATATAGCCGAAAAAATGTTTCTTGAAGCATCTAGCCAATGTCATTAAAATATAAAGGTGATGTATAAAATGAATTAAATTATTCCATATGATGGAATTTTCCGAGATACTCAGGAAGATCCCTAGAATTTCCTTGTCAAATAAGGGTGTATAAAAATCAATTATTTGATTTTGAAAGGATATATGATACTGAATGTATGTTTTACATGGTTTATAAATATATATGAATTAAAAACAATGTAATAACTTAAAATATAATGTAGTTTTCGTTTGATTGATAAAGAAAAGGGTTGCAAAATCATGGAATAGATATAAAGGAATATATCATTCTCACCTAGATCTAAATAAAGGTAATATTTATTATCTTTAATTATCTTATATGATAAAATAAGTTGTTTATTAAAAATGAATTGTTAAAAAAAATATGATATGATTAATTCAATACAAATAGTTTATGATTCATCAGATTCTATAACACATTTGAGTAGAAGATATGAATAAAAATGTTTTATCTAGGATAAAATTGTTTATCCATATGTTTGTTAAAATATAAGATATTTTATCCCACCATCAACGATATATTTTTAAGAATAAATCCTTCAATTAAAAATATTTATCTAAACACAAAAAATTCTATATATGATATAGACACATTAGTTTATTTGTTAAATATTACCATTAAGATAAAATAAGTGTTATTTCCTACAAAAAATAGTTTGTTTATCTTAGCATGACATTTTAAAGAGAATATAGATTCTAAGTAACTAGTGGGAGTAGGTTTTATAACAACCCATATTCCTAATACATTTTATTTCATGATATTTAACATAATTACCCATATAAAACAATCACAGAAACTTTGAGGCCCAGTGTTATTGGAAAATTAGATAAACAAACTATTAACTTGAAGTAAAATAAAATATAATTATTTAAAACTATGTAATGTTATATTAGTTTCATTTGAACTCTTAATACTACATGGGATAACCTAGAGACATATATAAGGAAAGGGTGAGCTATATAGAGACCTGCACTTTTCATACATAGATATTATATTTTAGTAGATGAATTTTCATTACATAAATTGATAAACCATGCCATAATCATATAGGTATAGTGTCTTTAAAAACTAAGTCACATAAAAAACAGGTTCATAAGTGAACTACACCATCACCTGCTATGTTCTTCATAACAAGCACCCTTCTTAGATATATCATAATTAATACATTTATTCATAACCCAGGGAAAGGAAACATAAGAAATTGTGAGATTAGATGCCTAGTAAGGGTATGGGAGATATCAATTATTAACTAAACATAACATGAGCATAAGGTAATGAGAACATGACCATAACATTTTAAAATCATACCTCACATATCATATATCATAATCTTGAGTCATGAAATATATATTGGTAGTTCATAATACATGAATCATAAAGGAGTTTAATGAAAATGAGCAATGAGAGCATAACATAGACATATGAATGTGGAAAAAACATAATCTTATACAATTGTTAACATATATAAATATAAATGGGTTTTATTAACAAGTTAAGTATATGAAATCAGGCCCTCACATAAACTTATGGACATGAAACCTGGTCTACTCATAATATTATGGATATAAAAGTCATGTCCATGCACAAACTTATGAAAATGAAATCAAGGTCCCTGATTAATCTTATGGACATGAAAACTAGGTCCATACATGAAATTTTGAATATGAAATCAATTTCACGCATAACATATTTACCTCATAAGTTATCCATATTCACCCAATTCATTGGAGGGATATATAATTACAGGCCCACCCATCACATAATGAATATCATACATATGTGTACCATAATATTATAACATATTCATCATATTGTAACCCTTGAAAGAGAAATGGGTTTCATAAATATATCATTATATCATAACCCTTGGAAATGAAATGGGTTTCATAAACATTTCATCATTTCATCATAGCATAAATCATAGAAAAGAAACGAGTCTCATAATTTTTTTTCATCATAATCATAAAAAATATAGATAAATAATAAGTATGGTATAGTTGGATCATATCTCTAGTCAACATTAATTATAATAAATGGTTTTTTCATTGATGAAAACAAATACCATTAAAATATCATTAAAAACATTCTTGAGGAAAATAACATTTCTACTTTGAAAATCAATTTTTAAAATATAAAAATTTATAAAATATTAAATAAAAAAATTCTTTGAAAATAACCATGTAAAATTTTAAATTAAAATTCAAATAATTGAGTGGTAAAGATGGCATAAAATTTTTTTTATGCAGTGTACGTTAAAAACAAATATTCTTTTCATATTTTCAGTAAAAAGTAAAAAGTACCTCATCTTGAAAAGAGAAAAGAAGATTTATTTTAATACATTTTGTAAAAATTAAAACATGGGTAAAAAATAATAGAATAATAGTAAAAAAATTGATTTTTTTAGAAAACATATACACGGAAGAGAAATGATTTTCAACTGAAAAGAGAAATAAAGTTTATTTTCCTTAAAAAATTATTTTGATCTCTTTAGTTATTAAAGATATGAAGATGAAAGGAAAGCATTTAATAAATATAAATATACATAGGATAATAAAATTTATGATATTATTTAGAGGTAGATCATGAAATTTTATCATCAAAAACATAATCATAAACAATCCTGATAAATCATGTGATTGTAACATAATACCCTTACCACTTTGGTAACTTTTGATGTAAAACCTAATGAAAGAGATAAAATTATATGGATATGTAAATAACTATAATATTAATGATTATAATAATAAAATACATTCATGGTCAGTATATACACCACATAAAATAAACAAAGTGTGGCATGCGTCTCACAAAAATAAAAGTGACACAAAAATCCCTTACCTCAAGTCTCAACTTCCTTCATACACATTAGATATTACTATATAATAAATATAGCTTTATTATAAATATATTGAATAAGAATAATCATATATATGATACCATATATTATTTACTTATAACCTTTTATCACCTGTTAATTAACAATTATTTGGTAAAATCATTGTTTCTAGTAATAACTTCTTTGTTTTTCATGTATGTTTTGGTTCAATAGTTTTGGTCCTTATTCTTTGATAATGGTTACATAATATCAAGAATATTTACCATGATATTATTATATATATATTCATTATATAAATATTTATATTTATATATAAAAGTATATATAAAAAAATTAATTACACCGTTCTTGGAGACGGTAGGCCGTGAATACGCATAAACGATGTTTCCATTTTTTCAACGGATGGAATGAAAGAAAGGTAAATAATAATTAAAATTTACTGAATAATTTTTATATCATGGATATAATATATATTCAATATATATATACTTATTAAAATATATTACAAAATAAAATGAAAAACATATCACATCGCTTTGTGGAGGCGGTAGTCCAAACGTACAGACGAGCGACGTTATTATTTTTCAACCGATAGGAAGGTAAGAATTTAGATATGATATTATAATTGAATAGTTATAATTATTTCATAAATATAATATATATACTTTAAATTCATAATTATATCCATCTGTGTGAGGTGGTAATGGAAAAAAATTACATCAGTTCACGAGGCGGTAGTTCGTCGTACACATGATCGATGGTTTTGTTTCCCATTTGATGGAAGAGGAGATAGATTTAGGTCATGAAATTAAAATAATAATATATTATTATATGTAGTATATTGGTGTTATTATTTAATCATTTTTTAATAATATTTTAATGAGGTATAAGAAGAAATAAAATGAAAATGAATTGTTAAGAACTATACCACTTCTTCAGAGAACCTATTTAGATTTATACCTAAAGCATTACTAGGATAATTTTATGATTAAAACATGGGATTTAGGTCATGTTGAGGACTTTAAGGAAGGTATCTAGGTAATTTTTTTCCAAAAAAAAGATGCTTTAAGTGCTCGTAGTTGAGAAGAGGGGGTTTTGTTTTATAAGTGGGGGAGATAACCCACTTGGAAATTTCATAAAAGAATCCCAAATGATAAAATCATTATCTAGAAAAATGATTTAAAATAGACATATATTAGAAGTTTTGACATGATAAGGTTGAAATATGGCCATTAAATAAGATTTATACAAGTTTAATTTTAAACATTTCCTTTATCATTGGATTTAATCCCCAGTAAACCCCTTTAACCTTAACCGCGATAATTAATTTTTACACTTTTTACTATTCATTATATCAAAAAATAAACTTGACCTTATTTTATAATATTAATTATTATAATTCAAAATATTTATCTATTTTTCCAAATTAAATTCACATAAGTGGTAGAATTTTATTTAAAATTAAACCTGCAACCACGATGAAAATGCGATTTTCCAAAGAAAAAGTTTTCTTAAGTGAAAAAGGTTTTTTTATCAAAATTAAACATAAAATTTATTCCAATAACCTAAATTAGATTAATAATAATAAAATTTAACTAATTTTACTTTTAAAATAATTTTAAAAAAATGTAAACTTTGAAAATTATTTTAAACAAAATGATAATTCTTAATAAAAATTAGTATTTTTCACTATTCATCCAAAAATTAATCTTTTCAGAAAATTATAAAAAGTTCACTCTAAAATTATTTTTACATGTTTATTTAAAAAATTAATTTCATTTTTTAAAATAAATTTCTCAACATTAGAAAAAATTAATTTTTAAATAAATGCACAAAATGGGAAGAAACCGCTTTTTAGAAAAATACTATTTAAGCATAAAAATGGATTTATTCTTATCCCATGTTTAGAAAAAAATTTATATGAATGATAAAAAATTATATTGAACATATAATACATAAATTTTATTAAAATAATTCCTAAATAGGGAATAATTTAATTTATTAATATTAAAACGCACTATGCACATTAAAATAATTTTGTAGAAAAATAATACTTTTACTGTAAAATGATTTTTATTTTCATTTATAATCTATTGATAACCAATGAATTTATTTTGTACATGTGTATACCACAAATATTTTTCATAATTTAATTATTACTATTAATAAACTCAAAACCAACATCCAAGGGATAAGTTTCACTTTAAATAATAATATTTTCATAGTATATTACAGTTCGTTTAGACTCGGGGTTGCGTATATCGCAAAATATCAAAGTGATTAAATTTATTTAAAGAGAAATATATTCTAAAATCTTTGGTGGTTAAAATATATAAATATAAATAAGGTAATAATCATAACATAACATTCTGATAAATAATAAATGTGATTCAATAGGTATATCACGACAATTTAAAGTGGTAAGAATCTTACATACTCACATGGAAGCATGACATGA
This sequence comes from Viscum album, assembly GCA_963277665.1. Taxonomy (NCBI): domain Eukaryota; kingdom Viridiplantae; phylum Streptophyta; class Magnoliopsida; order Santalales; family Viscaceae; genus Viscum; species Viscum album. The sequence goes on from OY728166.1 coordinate 1,483,058,158, forward strand.
GAAAATGACATAAAAAAATCCTGGTATTATAGAAATGTGAAAATAACATAGATCATGAAATCATAATCATAAGTCAAAGATAACAACCATTAAATCATCAAATATCATTCTTAGGAGAACTTTCAGTGCACCATGCATGGTATCTCATGAGATGGAAACATTACCCAATGCATCGGAGTGTTATTAGTGCACACCCTTCATACCTATAACTTTGCACGTTCCACATCAATAATATAAAATAGAAAGGTATAATTTCAATAAAAAAAATTAAGGAATGTGGATTTGGTACATGGAATTACCCAATCCGTTAAGTATAGTTATATCTAGGTTAGTAACCTTGAATGAAAATAGGGTAGGTTATTCACAACATAAATGTATGACCAGGAAAATAAAGAGATAATTTTGGCAACATAATGGGTGTACATGAATTTTCATAGAAGGAAAAAATTTGAGATGAAGGTTGTGTATCATTATTTATGAAAACTTTGTACAAAAAATAAATGATCACAAACACAAGACAACTGAATAAATTGAGAATCAAAAGGCTTATTACAAATGAAGTGCTTGAATGGAAAAAAGGAGGGAGGGAATCCCAGACCTTGAGAGGTTGTTAATTAAATCTTATGAGGATCTACTAAAATATTAGAAACTCCTTGATATGGATATAGAGAAGTAAAATGAGATAAATTTCATGATTTAAGGATTTTGAGGGAGGAGTAATAGGATAATGAGTGGGAAATTACAGTAAAAGTGGGGGGAATTTTTTATTAATTTTTAACTTAGGTCTTACAAACCTAGTTAACAAAAAATACAAAACCATTGGTCTTCCCATGTTTTTACCTTGGAATTTTTTAAGGAGTATTAGTTTTTAGAATTTTATTAGTTTAAGAGCAAAACTCATTAAAATAATTCCATGCATGATGTGGAGGTGAGTTATGTTCATAATTAATTGTTTTTAAAATATTAAAATATATTATAAGTTTTGGAATATTCATTTTAGGTTTGTAAAATTAATTTTATTACTTTAAAACACATTATATTAATGTAAAAAACCATTTTAGTTGATAATTTCTCTTTGGTTTTTATTATATCACCTTTTAGGCTACTATAATGAAATAATATCTACAGTATATTAATACCACATTTAATTTTTACCTAAAAATTTGATTCTTGTAAAAAATTATGAAAAATTAACCCTTGGATAATTTCTATGTTATTATTTTAAAAATGAAATTTATTTCATCAAAATAATTTTCTAAATATGATAATTTACACTTTTGAATAAAAATAATTATTTATTGAAAAATATTAGTTTTTAAGTCATTGACAACATTTTGACCCAAATAAAAATTACACGAGACTTCATTAAATTATATTATCATTCATATTTAAATAAATAGTGTTTTATATAACTATTTCATCAAAATAAATTTTAATTTAATTATTTTGATTTATCATAAAGTGTTTTTTTAAATTAAATTATATATATTTTCCAAAAATACAATTTTTCTTTCTTTGTATCAAAATATAATTTTTATAAAATTCATTATATACTAAAGTGTATATAAAATAATAATGAGAAAGGGATCAATATATCTATTATATTATTTCTAAATAGAAAATTTATATATTTATACTACTAGGTTCTAGATATATAAACGCTTATTACTCCAACATACATCTTAAGGGTAAGGTGTGCAATGGTAGTACTTTCTTGGGGGTGGTTATGTGAACATAATTTGGGAAGTGATCTCTATAAGCTTGAACTTCTCCCATAATTGGTTCCACTCAAATTTCAGTTGTAGAACCTCATCATGATTTTGATAAAGGGTGAATAACAATGATTCCATCTCCCTTGGAATATTTTATAAATGAGAATCATAAGGTATGATCCTGAAAATTTTGGAAATTATTTCTTCCTTTAAATAAAATTAAATTTTATTATAATGCTTAATACATACTAATATTAATGATCATTTTATAATGACTATATTATCAATGGTTATTACCCTTAATGGTCTTTATGACCAACCATCATTTTGTGGATATATTTTATAATTCTCTAAAATAATAGTGAAATATAGTGCATGGGTTTTATATAACCATGTTACTTAATAAATAATATATCAATTCAGAAGAAAATTACATTTATAAATATTCGAGTCTCTTCATAAATTTCACCCTAAAAATTTCATTTCTTACCCTAAAATAGATGAGTTTTATTCTATCTAATCACTTTTTATATTTCCCTTATTGCCTCCTCGAACTTATGGTGCTGGCATAGTAGTTTAACTAGGTGAGTTGTCTTATTTTGAAAAAATTTGTCTTTATGATCTAATATCTTCACTGGTTTCTCCTTGTAAGAAATATAATTATCTAGTGGAATCAACTATAGATTTAGTTTATGTGAGGGGTCTAGTATATATTTCCTTAAGAGGGACACATAGAACACATCATGTACTTGAGATAGGTTAGGTGGGAGCACTAGTCGATAGGCCATAATTCCAGTAAAATCAAGAATGTAAAATAGGTCGATGTATCTAAGACTAAGATTTACCTTCTTCCAAAACCTCATTGATTTATTATATGGTGATATATGAAGGAAAAACGCATCTTTAACCTCAAACTATAGGCCTCATTGATGATGGTACACATAGTTTTTCTACTAAATATTCACGGATTTCATATTATGTTGAATGTTTTGAACCTTTAACATCATCTCTAGGAAAAGATAATATCCTATCATCATTATCTCTCCAAATTCATCTAAACATGTTGGATTATAACACCCATTTCCACACATAACCTCATAATGTTCTATTTTAATGATAGAATCAAAATTATTTTTATATGAGAACTCTACGAGAGGAAGGTTCTGGTCCTAACATCCTTTGAAATCCATTGAACATAATCTCAATATATCCTTTATTGTTTGAATAGTTCCCTTAGATAGTCCATTCATTTGAGGGTGATAAGAACTATTGACACTAATGGATGTATCCAATTCTTATTAAATGATTCTCTAGAACCATATATAAAACCTTATATGCTAATCAGATACAATGGGGAGTGGCACTACATGTATTATTACCAATTCTATTATGTATATCTTGGATAGTGGATCAAGAGAGAAACATTCTTCGATAATATTGAAATTTTCCAACTTAGTAAGGTGATAGAATACCACCCAAATGGTGTTATGGCCTTTATATGTCTTGGGGAGTTCTATAAAAAACATATATGGTTATGTTTTCCTATTTCAATACTGGTATGAGAAATGGTGTCATCATACCTATAGACTTCAATAATTTAACATTTATTTCTTGGAATACCATGCATCGGGATAAAAATTCCCAAATATCCATATTGATGTTATCAAACCTGGATTTTTTCTTCACATGTCTATACATCTTAGTGATCCCTTGATGAATAAATAAGGATTAGATATGAATATCTTCAAAAAGTTCCCTCTACAATTATGTTTTTTATATGGAACATATCTAGGATCTAAAGCTTATATAACTCTATATTTATAATAGTTTAACTCTAGAATATTCACTACCTTTCTTTGTAACTCAACATCATATTTATGGGCCTCCTTGATCTTATTGAGAATGGATGGTTGAGTAGTTATTTGAGAAAGTTTTGATGAAGTTACTTTTAAAATTCCCATGTATATCCTTTTCATGACCAAGAAAATTAGATATCTCTTAATCCTCATCATGGATAGGGTTACATTATCCTTTCTACTCAGATCATATTATAATTTATTCACCTTCCAAGGATGGTAGTGGATTGAACATTCATAATATTTGATCAACTATAACCACCTTCATTCGAACCTATTGAGATCCTTTTGTGTGAATATATAATTGAGGATATTTTGATCTGTATATATCTCAAACTTCTCCCCAAAGAGACAATTTCATGAAATATTTAATGTGAATATTACTACAACCTACTCAAAATCAGGTTTTGAGTAGTTTTTCTTATGAACCTTTAATTAATAGAAGGAATAAGCAATAACTTTATCATTTTTCACGAGTAAAAAACCCAATACTTTATTTGAAGCATCATAGTAGATCACAAATTCTTCCCCACTTGTTGGTAGTGTGACTATAGGTTTATTGATTGGCCTCTCATTTTCACTTTGAAGCTTTCCTCATATTCATTACTCTAGACATACCCCACTCTCTTTTGAGTTAGTTTGGTTAGCTAGTTTAAAAATTGTGATAAGTTTCTCAAAAATCGATGATAGCACCCAAATAATATAAGTAAAATATGGATATAAATTATAAATGTTGGTTTGGGATATTCCTAAATCACCTATATCTTTTAAGGATCAACAGTTATCCCTTTACTACTGAAAAAATTCCCCAAGAATGTTACTTTCACTATCCAAAACTCACATTTACTTTACTTCACATATAACTCCTTTCTCAAAGTCTTAAAAACAATATTAAAATGATCCTAACATTCCTCCTTGATTTTATATTATATGATAATATCATCTATAAAGGCCACCAAATATTTTTAGGTAATCTATTAAAACCCTATTGATAAAATCCATAAAGATTAAAAGAGAATTAGTGAGTCTAAATGATATTACTATAGACCAATAGTGTTCATATCTTTCATGAAAATTAGTATTGGGATTATCGTCCTACTTCAACTTCACTTGATAATATCCTAACCGAAGATCCAACTTAAAGAAGTACTAGGATCCACATGGATGATCAAACAATTCATCGATCCAAGGAATGAGATAATTATTTTATATCATGATCTTGTCTAGTTAATGATAGTAAATATAGATACACATACACCCATATTTTTTATTAATAAAGAGAACCAAAACTCCTCATAGGGAATTTCTTGGGTGTATAAACCCTTTATACAGATTCTCTTGAATTATATTATTTAGATCTTCAATTTCAATAGTGGATATTCTATATGGAGTCCTAGATATTGGTAGGGATTCAGGTATAAGTAAGATTGTGCACTCAACCTATTGGTTTGGAGAGAGAAAAATCAATTATTCAAGGAACACAACAACATACTCTCTTATAAATAGACTGTCATAAAGGATGATATTTTCCTTGGTATTAATCATTTGAGCTAGATACACTTTCTAATAGGGAAATAATATCCATTATTGATATGGGTATTTCAATAGAGACTCATCCTCCTCGTTATACTTTTATATGATTAGAGGTCAATTTGAGATACAAAAAGTGATTTCATTCTCCCAGAAATTTATGTTGGATCTATACAAGGACAAGCAATCCATGCCTAGAATATAATAAATTATAGTAAAGGGAGTATTTCAATGTTTTTTTGGGAAATTCAGCCCACAAATATTAACCAAAAATGATTTATATGCTTAGGATAAAATAATTCCCCCATTTTCACTGATAACTAAACTACCATGTTTGGAGGTGGTGTTAGAATAGTTATATTAAACTTTAATCATATAAAAGAATGTGTAAAACTAGAATCAGGTATTTTTTTCACTATTCTTGAATTAATAACTAGAATTCATATCAAACATCATCTTCAGGATCCAACTTAGTATTTGTGATAGAATATTATCATCCTTTCTCTCTAGGATGGGGTGGTTATTGTCATCGATTATCTTTTACAACCCTCAGCTTAGGTAATTGTTTTTCATAGTGTCCTTGTTCCTTACAGTTGAAACATTAGACCATGGGGTGAGGATTGAATATGATATTATTTTATTCTATCATATTAATGGGATTCTTCCTCTCCCTTTTGAATTAATTAGCATGATGCCCTTATTTCTACACTTTAAGAATTTCCTTTCCCCCTTAAGAATATTTTCATGATTCTTCATCCTACACATTTGACACATGGGAAATTGGAAATTCTTACCACCATGAGATTTATCCATTTCTCCCCCAAAATTTAACTCCATTATTCAATTATTATCTCTAGTCTTGTGAGAACCTTGAGATTAACCAATCTTCATTTTGAATTTGAGGGAACATCAAAAAAATTACTCATAGATTTCAAATTCTTGAATCACCAAATATTTTCATAGACTCAGTTTTAACCCACTAACGAAGTGTTAAAATTTAATTTTAGGTTTGATAACAATGATAGATACATATTTTCAAACCTTGTAAAGTTTTCCTCATATTCCCTAGTGTATTAATACTAATTTTACTTAAGTCCAAAGAATTACTTATCCATTTTGAGAAGGAGAGTGTAAGTAAAATATTTATTAAAATATATTCTATAGAATTCATCCCAATATATATCCTTTACTTATTCCATTGGATTTTTATTCTTAATAAGCATCTACCACTGATCAGTTTCTCCCTATAATTGATAAACTACCTGTAAGACCTTCTCTTACTTCGAACATTGGAGGATAGATAATATATTCTCAATAGAGTTAATCAATTTTTATATGATTAATGGGTTGAAATATACACTAAAATTTGGAGGTCGTTATTTCGTCAAGGTCTCAACCAAAACTTACTCTATCTTAAGGGAAAGTGTTCATCCCAATGAATTCAAGTTATTGTTAAAAACTTGATTTAGTTGATAAATCACTACCACAAATTTCTTTACTAATTTTCCTATTAGGTTAAGCGTCTCATTTAGGAAATCATCACATTGCATATAACATTAGTTTTTGATATGGTTCATTTTATTTCGATCCATTTTAAAAAATAAAAAACTTAGGGGGTAAGAATACCTAAAAAATAAGCATATAAAAAGGAAAACTATGAACTCAATAATAATAATGTATAAATGACATGGATATATTAATTTATGAATCTATAGGTTTTAAAATAGGTTATCTATGGTCATTTTCCTATTAGGTTTTCTAACCTAAAATTCTATTCAAATCCTTCATAATGGTTCATACAGATCTTATGAATTTACCAAATCATATCCCCAAATAGTTTCAAACCAAGTTTATAACAAAGTATCTTTATCATGAACTAGGTATATGTCGAGTTAATATCCAATAATCCCTTTTGGGGTTATTACCCCTAGGTACATCTATACCAGATCCATATCCACTTATAGTATCCAGACATAGATTTCATTATTTGAAAACCACGTTATTTATAATTTACCAAAATATTAGGAAGTTTTAATATACTTAGACTTATACCTAGGGGTTTAACTAATGTTTTATAATCCTAATACCCAAAAAATAACTTGTCCTTTCTCTTATATCAACTATAACAACCCATATTTTTAATACATTTTATTTTATTATTTTTAACATAACGATCCATATAATACAATCCCAAAAAATGATAGGCCTAGTTTATTTGTGAAATTAGATATTTATAAACCATTAAATTTAATTAAAATACAACATAATTATTCAAAACTTCATAATGTGCTCCTAGTTTCCCTTGAACTTTTAATACCACTTGAGATAACATGGGGACATACATAAAGAAAGGGTAAGATATAAATCCTTTTAAGGGAATAATAAAAACATAACATAGTGATAAATAATATACGTGATTAAAGAGGAATATAATGATAACATAAAAGGTTAAGAATCATACATACTCACATGGAAGCATACCATGAGAAAACGACATCATAAAATATCTTTATCATAGGAATATAGAAACAAAATAAAACAAGAAATCAAAAGAATAATTTGTGGATAACTATAAAGAAATCATAAAACAGTATTCTTAATCTAAATTTCCATACACAATACATGGTATCTCATGTGATAAAAACAATTACCTAATGCATTGGAATTCTATCAAGGAACACCCTTCACAAGTCTAACTTTACATGATCCACATCGATCATATAATAAAATAAAATACCATTTTAATATCAGGATTAAGTAATGTGGGTTTCATAAATGGAATTACCCAATCAATGAATTATATTTATATAAAGGTTAATACCCTTTAATGGAAATAGTTTTGGGAATTCACAACACAAAGGCATGAAATGGAAAATCAAGTGATAATTTTGGCAGCATAACGGGTGTACAAAAAAGTTCATGGAAGGGGAAAATGAGAGAGGAAGGAAGTGTCTTATTATTTGGGAATCATTTTTAAAGTAAAATAATGTTCATAAAAATAAGACAATTTAATTAATTAATAATCAAAATTCTGATTACAAAGGAAATTCTTGAATGGAAAATACATAGAGAATCCATTACCTTGAGAGGTTGATTATTAATGATTGACAATTACTCCTTAGAACCTAAAAAACAATTTGTAAGGGATATAGATAGGGAAAAGGATAGGTACTTCAAGATTTAAGGATTTAGAGTGAAGTTTAATCGAAGAATGGGTGGTTATTTTTAGTAAAAGAAGGAGACTGTTTATTAATTCCCAAACATAATCCTTGCACACCTACATAATAAAAAATAGAAAACCATTGTCCATACCATGGTTTTCCCATGGTATATTTCAAGGGTGATTTTTTTATATTTTTTTACTAGTTTAAGATTAGAAATAATTAAAATAATACAATTCATGATGTGGAGATAATTTCTGTTCATGAAGAATTGTCTTTAAAATCTTAAAATATATTATAGGTTTTGGAAGTTTCATTATAAGATTGTAAAATTAATCTTTTTTATAATAAGAAAAAAAATTAATGGAAAAACCTATTTTTAGTAGAGAAATCCTATATGGTATTTATTATATCACTTTTAGGATATTATGACGTCACAATACCCACTGTATATTTATACCATATTTAATTTTTACCCAAAATTTTTACTGTTGTAGAAAATTTTAAAAAATCAACCAATGGATAATTTCAATGTTCTGATTTCAAAAAGAAAATTTATTTTATCAAAATAATTTTCTAAATATAACATTTTTATCTTTTAAATAAAAATTCTTACTTATTTAATAATACTATTTTTTTACATCAACAACAACATTCTGACCCTTAACAAAATTACATGGGACTTCATTAAATTATATTATAAATCATATTTAAATATAAAATGTTTTATAAGACTATTTCATAAAAATTATTTTTATTTAAAATTCTTAAATTTATCATAAAAATAGTTTTTTAATTGAAATTAAATATAATTTCCAGAAACAAAATACAATTTTGGTTTCATTGTATCAAAATATAATTTTTATCCAATTCATTATATACTCCATTTATATAAAATAATAATTAGAAAGGTATTAATATAACCATTATATTATTTCTAAAAATAAAATTTACATATTCATAGTAATAGTGTCGAGATACATAACTGCTAACTACTCTAGCGTATACACTAAGGGTAAGGTGTGAAATTGTAGTACTTTATTGGGGTGGTTTAGTGAAAATGGTTTGGGAATTTATGTCTATATTCTTGAACTTATCCTCAAGATGATTCTGATTTAATATCATTTATTGAATCGCATCTCGGGCCTGATCAAGGGAAAAGACCAATGATGCTATCTCCCATGGAACCTTCAATAAAAAAGACTCATAAAGTATAATCATACTGGTTGAGGCAATAATTTCTTCCTTCCACATAAATTATATTTTATTATAACCCTTAATATATACTAATCTTAACTGTTTCTATATAACAACTTTACTACCAATGGTCCTGACCCATAACAGTCTTTATTCCCAACATTCATATTATGGATATATTTTATAATGGTTCATAATAATAATGAAATATAGTGAAAGTGTTTTAATATAAAAAACATTAATTAATAAGTCATATATTCACACAGAAGAAAATTTAATTTATAAAACTTAGAGTCATTACAGGTTTGGACTTTGAGAAGTTTAAAGTTAAAAAATAAAGTATTATTCTAGTAAAAATAAAAATTCAATTTCACTTAATATCCTAAAATATTTTCAAGGTATATCAGTAGAAGATTAATGTAAATATTTACATTTTTTACCAAAAGATTTCAAGGGAAAGGTTTTATGGAAAATTTCCCAGAATGGTGATGAAGTTGAAACTAGAAAGATTTATGTAACACCCCAGGTAAATAAAGAATATGACATTTTCATATTTATCCATATTTTTGAATAAAATATTGATATGACTTTAAAGGGGACGCTATGCTCGATGGCGTACCCAACACGCAACAACGAGTTTCTTGGGAATCTTACGTTGCACTCTAATAATAAAATAATATTATTTTAAATGGTAGTTAACATGTAGCCGTTGTAATGGCGAGAATGGATAGAAATAAATAAAATATGATTATATATGTTTTTAAATGTTTTTACATTTATCCAATAAAGGATAGAGGATTAAAATACGGAAAGAATTCAATTTTAGGCGTATATGCCCTAGTTTTCACTAAAGGTTCACTTATCACCTTTTGATGTTGAATCATCATTAAATATATTTTTGTTCACTCTTAAACATTCTTTTGGACCAAATAAAACTCTTATTAAGAATCGGGACATCAAAATTTACTTTGTGTAAATTTTTGGTATCTTTCCGATAAAGTTCATTTTTTTAATGAATAGTGTAAAATGTTGTATTTTAATTCAAAACCACTTTTTAATCTAATTTATTTATATGATTAGATTACATTTTTAATTGGTTTTAAAGTGAAATTAGAAAATATTTTTACCATTAAATCCAATAGTGGTCGTTGGAATCAATTTCACTTTGAAATCAGACTTAAACTAGTGTCAATCTTTTGATACTTATTGTTTCATAAAACACGCTATTTGTCATGACAGCGGGAATTAATTATTAAATTAATTAATGTGACTTATATTTTTTGAATTTTGTAAAACGGACTTCATTTTTTAATTCAGAATATCAAATATATCTTAGGGTGAATTTTTGGGATTTTTCTGAAAAACTTCAATTTTTGATGAATAGTGAAACCACTAAGTGGTACTTATAAAAACTGATTTTTCCATTTAAATGAAATTTTGCCATCATTGTGTTTTGATTTTCAAAAATCCGACATGCATGGTTGTCATTAAGAAGTAAAATGTGGTTCAATGAGATTAAAATAATTTTTTGGTGAATAGTAACTTATTAAGTTTTTAATCACGATTAGTGGTAATTAGTGTAGTTTAAGGTAAAAATAATGCTTTAATAAAATGAGATGAGCTTGACACATGTCTTACCCTCATTGGTTGTGTCATGGCCGACCAAGACAAGCCATGGGTCAACTTGGGGACCCCATGGATCCACTTTGGTTGGGAAATGACATAAATAACTTTTTATTTAATGTAAAAGTAAAATTGACACAAACACGATATGTTTTACTAAAACAATTTTTATGCGGGGTTATACAAGTCATCTTTTTGATTATAAATATTAATTGGAAATCTAAAAAGATTTCCTACATCATAGTATTTTTTTTATAATTTTTAGACATTAAATAAATTAAATTATTTATGACATAATAATGATGCAGCGATGACATCATTATTTGACGATTTAAATAAAATGGAAAGATAATGTAAAATCTATGAACTACACATGTCCAAAACTTATTGGATGAGTGGATTTCGAAGACTTATCACCTTATCCACTAATTATATCAATGTGGGACCTTTTGAAACCGAAACACATTTTCAAATAAAGTAATATTTCTTTACTTTCCAAAAGTGCCCCTCCTCTCCTCTTATAAAAGGCCCCCACCTCTACCTCATTTCACACACTCCTCAAGCCTTTGGATCGGCCAACCCCTGCCCATTTACTCTCTCCACATCCCTCTCCTCATCCTAGAGGATTCCCTTTGGGTAGAATCCTTTCAAAGGAAGCCTTTAGGCTCAAATCAAAAGGAGTTACACTTTTAAAGGTAATTCATTCTCTCATGTTCATTTGTTTTATTTTGCTTCTCCAACCCCCTAAACTATTTTTATTTACTTCTTTTGTAACAACACCAGTATCTTCAATATACTAGGATGTTGTTATAAGATTTATTCGAGCTACACTCTCACACAACTACATCAAATGGTTAAAGAACATATGGTTTCCGTGGATGGCGAAATTCTGCCTCCCGAAACGATGATTGTTCAATACTCATTTAACACCATAAAAGGTGGCCATTATCATGTCACTATTTTTATATATGATATATAATATGTTTATTTTTTCCTTAAGCTTCTGTTTTTTTTTCATTTTGGGCATACCTTTATGGTTTCCATTATGGGTAAACGTGATATCTTCATTTAAGGAAGTGCGGACTACCTCCCCCTCAAAGTGATTTGATTCGTTAAATACCATATGTGGGACGTATAAAGGATGGAACTATGATATTATATATGATATTATACTTTAATTATAATATACCTTTATATCATTATTATTCCATTCTATAAAATATGAAATAGAAATGAAAGTAGCGTTCATGCGTACGTACGACTTACCATCTCCATGAACGGTGCATTTCATTTCTTACCTCTAAATGATTATGTAATGTTATAAATGCATGAATGTACTAGATATATATTACATATATGATATCTACATAATGAATACAATTCTGGATATAATAAACATTTGGCCACACGAACAACATGTAATTGTAAGAAGTCCACTTTCGACTTAAGAACCAAATATCGGCAAAACAAATATTATTAACTTAAATGAATACATAATGTTTATGACATGGTAATAAGTGGTATAAAAGTAATAATGAACTTGAAAAAGGTTCTTAAGGAAGTATAAATTAACTCAAGTTTATTATTCAGGATATTAAAGAACGATCGAGTCAAGTCGGACCCGAGGTAAGGGATCCTACAACTCTCTTTCTTTTTAAGTACACTCTTTTATGTCATTTATTTTAAGCTCATCTTTCTTATGATTGGGATGTTCTTTTATATTACATTTATTGTAATTTTTATTTTCATGTGATGAGAGACCCTATTCTATCTCATCAATCCATTTTGGAAGTTTTGAGTGGCGCCGTTAGGCTGCCGAACTTTCGTAAGAGATCTAACCTCTCTCTTTCTTTTTAAGTACTCTCCTTTATGTCACTTCTTTTAAACTCCTCCTTGCAATGTTGGGGGATTTTCTTTTATATTCCACTTTCTGTAAATTCTATTGTAATATGATGGGATACTCTATTTGATCTCATCAATCCATATTCGAAAGTTTTATGTGGCGTCGTTAGGCTGTCGAGTTTTCGTAAGGGATTTTTCATCTCACTTTTATTCCCGTGAGATTTATGCTACATTTGCCACAAATTCCATTGAGTGGTGTATGTACTTCCCATTATTCTACTCTTTGTGTAATATACTTTAGTTGATGATTATTTACATCAATGACCTATTGTCTTTCTTTCATGGGGTGTATGTTTTGAAAGATACCCAAGTCGGTAAGGGAACCTTTCACCCTCCTCTTTTTTAAAAGACTTCTTTTATTGGGTCTTTTAATTTACATATTTTTATGTTGGGATATGTTATAATACATCCTTATTGATGTAAATTTTATGTCCAAGTGATGAGATACACTTTTTATCTCTCATCAACTCATTTTGATGTGATGTCGTTAGGCTGTCAAGGGAACTTTTAACCCAATTTCGATTTCTTTGGGTTCAACTTGTAGTCATTGAATATGTCATCCATTGAATATGTGTGATTGAACTTTTATTGTTTTACACTTAATATCCACTTATATTGGGTGTATATATATTTGTCACACATATTTTTGAGATTTATTTGTCCTTAATTTAAGGATACCTTCTTTATAAGGGATTTCATCACATTTGACATTTCTATTGAGGGTTCATTGTTGTTATGCACCAATTCACTCTTATATGGTGTATATACTGTCCTTTGGAGTATTATATCATGAATCCTTTTATTCTCATGATATTATAAAGTTCTGACTAAATGTTATTCCTCGATTATTGTATTCAAGTGTCTCTAATTTTGGAAAAACCCCTTTAACCAAAATATCGTTTTAAATGTTTTAATTATTTGTTCTTATTAATATCCATGTCTTCAAAATGGTTTTAAGGATTTATTTATATGGATATTAATGGTTTAAAATGTTAAAAGCTTCAAGATGGTATGGGACACTTTGATTCAAAAATCTCTTTATTAAATGTTTTAAATGGTTTTGGAAATGGTTTCTTTTTGAATGGATTCATTATTTCAATATCCTAAAATGTTATATTGTGATTGAAATGTGGAAATGTTATGTTTCCTTTATTCATGTTTATGTGATGCGATTATGTTATGGTTCTTGGGCATTGTTATGAAGAACGGGTGGTTCCGTGATAAACTAAGGGCGGGTGATCCCGATATAGCTCTCCAATGCATTGGGTAACGTGAAGGAGTGAAACGTTAAGGTTTCTCCGAAGAGATTTAGGGAATATACTGTGATGGGTATTCCAAACGTAACCAAGAGGGTTACTCCCTATGTAAGAATGTTATGAATACCTCAAGTTACCTTTATGTCTTATGTTTTCTATGATTTATTCATGATTTGATATGCCTATGTTTTATGGGTAAAGTATGATTCCATTCTTATGTATATATGAACTCATGTTTCCTTTCCATATTTTTATAACCCTTACTGAGCCTTTTATGCTCATCCCAAGTTTTTGAAATGTTTTTCACAGGTCAAGGGAAAGGTACATGATGTGATGATAGTGTCGAGGATGTGTCAAGAAAGAATCCACGTTTCATTTTAAATATGTTTCTGTTGATGGGAAGAATGAATACTGTCTTTTATGTAACCACTTTGTTTAAATGTGGAATGTAATGCAAGTTTCATGATCTAATTCTCTAAAACTCTAAACCTGAATAGATCCTCAATGTGTAATCTTGTAATAACTCAAGATTAAGTAAGGTTTAAGGCTGGGGCCTTATAGTTGGTATCAAAGGTCGGTTTAGATAACTTTAGAGGTTAGGGTATTCTTTAAGCATAATTGACAATTACCATAATGGTTAGGATTTCAGAAAGAGTCTTAGTTTTAGATAAAGTGAATGAGTAAGTATATCTTATTGTCTATCTTACTAATTAGTACATGATGGTTTTGTTGATATACTCACACTGACCTTTTTGGTTTTAGTAAATGGCTGGATCTAGCAGGCACCAAAGTAACAGTGGATGTGAAGGAAACTGTGACAATTTTTTGAGCAAGCAACTGAATGATATGGGAGCTGCAATGAGAACTCTTTTGATTATCCTCAACCAACTATCTGGAGTCATGATTGACCACCTAAACCTTGGAGATTTCTCTAAGGCATCATATATGCAAGAAAAAAATCCCTACGGAAGTACAGGTAATAATCATAAAGGTAAGTGTGTTCAAAAACCTATGTGTCAAAGATGTGGAAAGAAACACCTAGGAAAATGTTTCAAAGGGACAGAAATATGCTATAGATGTGGAAATGAAGGTCATAAAGCAAGAACCTTCCATGGAAAAAGGAAGCATCCAGTTGACTCGAGGAAAGGGAAAGAAGTTCTTTCTGAGGGATCAATTGAATGTTTTAAATGTGGTGTGCATGGTCATTATGCAAACACATGTCCTATGAAGAAGTTTCGTGAATGGGGTCACCAAGAGCGTACCAATATTCGTTTACCAATACCTAATGCCATTCCAATTGAGGATGAAGAAACTGACAATGACCAATCAAAGGTATGTACTATTTCATGACTATTGTTTTATTATTTTGGAATCTTAGGATATGATTCATGATTTTGTTTGTAGGAAAGAGGTATTTCAGAATAAGTTGGAAAGGAATGGATAATGGATCATGAAGAATGTTGAATGAGTAAGATGTCAACATATGAGGGCTTCAAGAGTTAGGGTGAAATTCTTAAGAGTATTAAGTCTCTTTTGATGATGGGGTTACATTAGAAGACTTTTTATATTATGTGTAACCCTGATGTTTAATATAGGAAAATTTTATTCAAGTAATAGTTATCTTTTCTTTTGTGGACATAGTTATAAAGAACCATTTGGGTTTATATGATCCTTACTTTTGAGGTAATTATGGGTTACCATATGTTATGATTGAAGTGAAAGGCATGAGATAAAATTGAGGTTAAATTATGTTATGGTTATTTTTGATGATTTTATCCCTTTTTGGGTAATGATTTGAGAATTATATAGTTTTGGAAAGAGGACAACACGCAGACCGTGTGACAACCCGTCGCGTCGGACAATGCTGCGGGAATCGAACCCCCAACCAAAGTGCGACTGGTATTTATCGCCTACCACTGGACTACGTGAAGCCCCTGGTTAGTTTGACTGATTCTTTTTAGTTATATGATTTTATGAATTAAGAGTAAGTTGATTTTGGAGGATATGCGATTAGGATAATTACTTTTCAATGTGAGACTTTAGGAGCAACTGATGTTGTTTGGAGATAAATGTTACGATTTAACTTGGAAGACTATGTGACTAAATCCTTCAAATGTTTGGGTTTCAATATTATATTGGTTTACTTTGAAGAATTTTATGGACAAATTGTTTATCGTATGGTCCTCGCTGAACTTTGGGTTTTGTTGGACAAATTTTTGAGATTAAGAATAGATTTTCTTTTTATAAGGGGTTATCCTTTTCTGGATTATCTGATCTTGTACTAACCTTTTTGGTTTTGGTTTTGGTTAAAGCCTAAAAACATGGGATGTATATAGTTCTCTTTTGGGGATTAGGTGATTCTCTAGAAGTTGACTATAGTACTCTTAATGCGAACAAGTCTCCCTAAATACTCGTCTTTTGGAAAAAATATGAGTTTGACTAAGGAATCTAGTAAAAGTTGAAAGTCAACATGATAAGTGATTATGCTTCCTTATGAATAAATTCTTCAATAAAAAGTAACTTAAAACAAAAATGTTGTCTATTAACTTTTCCTACTGGGGAACCCAACACCGTTTAACCCATCACAAGTTTGTGATTTTCTCATTGTTAACTTTCTCCTAAACATGTTTTCTATCACTCTCCATCAGAACATGACCCTATGTTTTCTCCTCCATGTCCATGTTTTCCTACATGGAGTCCTAGTATGTGTTAACTTGGGTGACCTCTGTACTTATCTTCCTTTATTTTAAAGTGGTTGTTTTTACCAACTCTTGTTCCGATGTGGGACTTTCAAGGATGTTTCCAAGCGCAATTTTAGAATTGCGAGGACGCAATTCCCAAAAGGGGGGAAGGATGTAACACCCCGGGTAAATAAAGAATATGAAATTTTCATATTTATCCATATTTGTGAATAAAATATTGATATGACTTTAAAGGGGACGCTATGCTCGATGGCGTACCCAACACGCAACAACAAGTTTCTTGGGAATCTTACGTTGCACTCTAATAATAAAATAATATTATTTTAAATGGTAATTAACATGTAGCCGTTGTAATGGAGATAATGGATAGAAATAAATAAAATATGATTATATATGTTTTTAAATTTTTTTACATTTATCCAATAAAGGATAGAGGATTAAAATACGGAAAGAATTCAATTTTAGACGTATATGCCCTAGTTTTCACTAAAGGTTCACTTATCACCTTTTGATGTTGAATCATCATTAAATACAGTTTTGTTCACTCTTAAACATTATTTTGGACCAAATAAAACTCTTATTAAGAATCGGGACATCAAAATTTACTTTGTGTAAATTTTTGGTATCTTTCCGATAAAGTTCATTTTTTTAATGAATAGTGTAAAATGTTGTATTTTAATTCAAAACCACTTTTTAATCTAATTTATTTATATGATTAGATTATATTTTGAATTGGTTTTAAAGTGAAATTAGAAAATATTTTTACCATTAAATCCAATAGTGGTCGTTGGAATCAATTTCACTTTGAAATCAGACTTAAACTAGTGTCAATCTTTTGATACTTATTGTTTCATAAAACACGCTATTTGTCATGACAGCGGGAATTAATTATTAAATTAATTAATGTGACTTATATGTTTTGAATTTTGTAAAAAGGACTTCATTTTTTAATTCAGAATATCAAATATAGCTTAGGGTGAATTTTTGAGATTTTTCTGAAAAACTTCAATTTTTGATGAATAGTGAAACCACTAAGTGGTACTTATAAAAACTGATTTTTCCGTTTAAATGAAATTTTTCCATCATTGTGTTTTGATTTTTAAAAATCCGACATACATGGTTGTCATTAAGAAGTAAAATGTGGTTCAATTAGATTAAAATAATTTTTTTTTGAATAGTAACTTATTAAGTTTTTAATCGCGATTAGTGGTAATTAGTGTAGTTTAAGGTAAAAATAATACTTTAATAAAATGAGATGAGCTTGACACATGTCTTAACCTCATTGGTTGTGTCATGGCAGACCAAGACAAGCCATGGGTCAACTTGGGGACCCCATGGATCCACTTTGGTTGGGAAATGACATAAATAACTTTTTATTTAATGTAAAAGTAAAATTGACACAAACATGATATGTTTTACTAAAACAATTTTTATGTAGGTTTATACAAGTCATATTTTTGATTATAAATATTCATTGGAAAGCTAAAAAGATTTCCTACATCATAGTGTTTTTTTTATAATTTTTAGACATTAAATAAATTAAATTATTTATGACATAATAATGATGTAGCGATGACATCATTATTTGACGATTTAAATAAAATGGAAAGATAATGTAAAATATATGAACTACACATGTCCAAAACTTATTGGATGAGTGGATTTCGAAGACTTATCACCTTATCCACGAATTATATCAATGTGGGACCTTTTGAAACCGAAAAACATTTTCAAATAAAGTAATATTTCTTTACTTTCCAAAAGTGCCCCTCCTCTCCTCTTATAGAAGGCCCCCACCTCTACCTCATTTCACACACTCCTCAAGCCTTTGGCTCGGCCAAACCCTGCCCATTTAATCTCTCCACATCCCTCTCCTCATCCTAGAGGATTCACTTTGGGCAGAATCCTTTCAAAGGAAGCCTTTAGGCTCAAATCAAAAGGAGTTACACTTTTAAAGGTAATTCATTCTCTCATGTTCATTTGTTTTATTTTGCTTCTCCAACCCCCTAAACTATTTTTATTTACTTCTTTTGTAACAACAACAGTATCTTCAATATACTATGATGTTTTTATAAGATTTATTCGAGCTACACTCTCACACAACTACATCAAATGGTTAAAGAACATACGGTTTCCGTGGATGGCGAAATTCTGCCTCCCGAAACGATGATTGTTCAATACTCATTTAACACCATCAAAGGTGGCCATTATGATGTCACTATTTTTATATATGATATATAATATGTTTATTTTTTCCTTAATCTTCTGTTTTTTTTCATTTTGGGCATACCTTTATGGTTTCCATTATGGGTAAATGCGATATCTTCATTTAAGGAAGTGCGGACTACCACCCCCTAAAAGTGATTTGATTCGTTGAATACCATATGTGGGACGTATAAAGGATGGAAATATGATATTATATATGATATTATAATTTAATTATAATATACCTTTATATCATTATTATTCCATTCTATAAAATATGAAATAGAAATGAAAGTAGCGTTCATGCGTACGTACGGCTTACCGTCTCCATGAACGGTGCATTTCATTTCTTACCTCTAAATGATTATGTAATGTTATAAATGAATGCATGTACTGGATATATATGAAATATTTGATATCTACATAATGAATACAATTCTGGATATAATAAACATTTGGCCACACGAACAACATGTAATTGTAAGAAGTCCACTTTCGACTTAAGAACCAAATATCGGCAAAACAAATATTATTAACTTAAATGAATACATAATGTTTATGACATGGTAATAAGTGGTATAAAAGTAATAATTAACTTGAAAAAGGTTCTTAAGGAAGTAGAAATTAACTCAAGTTTATTATTCAGGAGATTAAAGAACGATCGAGTCAAGTCGGACCCGAGGTAAGGGATCCTACAACTCTCTTTCTTTTTAAGTACACTCTTTTATGTCATTTATTTTAAGCTCATCTTTCATATGATTGGGATGTTCTTTTATATTACATTTATTGTAATTTTTATTTTCATGTGATGAGAGACTCTATTCTATCTCATCAATCCATTTTGGAAGTTTTGAGTGGCGTCGTTAAGCTGCCGAACTTTCGTAAGAGATCTAACCTCTCTCTTTCTTTTTAAGTACTCTCCTTTATGTCACTTCTTTTAAACTCCTCCTTGCAATGTTGGGGGATTTTCTTTTATATTCCACTTGCTGTAAATTATATTTTAATATGATTGGATACTCTATTTGATCTCATCAATCCATATTTGAAAGTTTTATGTGGCCCTGTTAGGCTGCCGAGTTTTCATAAGGGATTTTTCATCTCACTTTTATTCCCGTGAGATTTATGCTACATTTGCCACAAATTCCATTGAGTGGTGTATGTACTTCCCATTATTCTACTCTTTTTGTAATATACTTTCGTTTATGAGTATTTACATCAATGACCTATTGTCTTTCTTTCATGGGGTGTATGTTTTGAAAGATACCCAAGTCGGTAAGGGAACCTTTCACCCTCCTCTTTTTTAAAAGACTTCTTTTATTGGGTCTTTTAATTTACATATTTTTATGTTGGGATATGTTCTCATACATCCTTATTGATGTAAATTTTATGTCCAAGTGATGAGATACACTTTTTATCTCTCATCAACTCATTTTGATGTGATGCTGTTAGGCTGTCAAGGGAACTTTTAACCCAATTTCGATTTCTTTGGGTTCAACTTGTAGTCATTGAATATGTCATCCATTGAATATGTTTGAATGACCTTTTATTGTTTTACACTTAATATCCACTTATATTGGGTGTATATATATTTTTCACACATATTTTTGAGATTTATTTGTCCTTAATTTAAGGATACCTTCTTTATAAGGGATTTCATCACATTTGACATTTCTATTGAGGGTTCATTGTTGTTATGCACCAATTCAATCTTATATGGTGTATATACTGTCCTTTGGAGTATTATATCATGAATCCTTTTATTCTCATGATATTATAAAGTTCTGACTAAATTTTATTCCTCGATTATTGTATTCAAGTGTCTCTAATTTTGGTAAAACCCCTTTAACCAAAATATTGTTTTAAATGTTTTAATTATTTGTTCTTATTAATATCCATGTCTTCAAAATGGTTTTAAGGATTTATTTATATGGATATTAATGGTTTAAAATGTTAAAAGCTTCAAGGTGGTATGGGACACTTTGATTCAAAAATCTCTTTATTAAATGTTTTAAATGGTTTTGGAAATGGTTTCTTTTTGAATGGATTCATTATTTCAATATCCTAAAATGTTATATTGTGATTGAAATGTGGAAATGTTATGTTTCCTTTATTCATGTTTATGTGATACGATTATGTTATGGTTCTTGGGCATTGTTATGAAGAACGGGTGGTTCCGTGATAAACTAAGGGCGGGTGAGCCCGATATACCTCTCCAATGCATTGGGTAACGTGAAGGAGTGAAACGTTAAGGTTTCTCCGAAGAGATTTAGGGAATATACTGTGATGGGTATTCCAAACGTAACCAAGAGGGTTACTCCCTATGTAAGAATGTTATGAATGCCTCAAGTTACCTTTATGTCTTATGTTTTCTATGATTTATTCATGATTTGATATGCCTATGTTTTATGGGTAAAGTATGATTCCATTCTTATGTATATATGAACTCATGTTTCCTTTCCATATTTTTATAACCCTTACTGAGCCTTTTATGCTCATCCCAAGTTTTTGAAATGTTTTTCATAGGTCAAGGGAAAGGTACATGATGTGATGATAGTGTCGAGGATGTGTCAAGAAAGAATCCATGTTTCATTTTAAATATGTTTCCGTTGATGGGAAGAATGAATACTGTCTTTTATGTAACCACTTTGTTTAAATGTGGAATGTAATGCAAGTTTCATGATCTAATTCTCTAAAACTCTAAACCTGAAAAGATCCTCAATGTGTAATCTTGTAATAACTCAAGATTAAGTAAGGTTTAAGGCTGGGGCCTTATAGTTGGTATCAAAGGTCGGTTTAGATAACTTTAGAGGTTAGGGTATTCTTTAAGCATAATTGACAATTACCATAATGGTTAGGATTTCAGAAAGAGTCTTAGTTTTAGATAAAGTGAATGAGTAAGTATATCTTATTGTCTATCTTAATAATTAGTACATGATGGTTTTTTTGATATACTCACACTGACCTTTTTGGTTTTAGTAAATGGCTGGATCTAGCAGGCACCAAAGTAACAGTGGATGTGAAGGAAACTGTGACAGTTTTTTGAGCAAGCAACTGAATGATATGGGAGCTGCAATGAGAACTCTTTTGATTATCCTCAACTAACTATCTGGAGTCATGATTGACCACCTAAACCTTGGAGATTTCTCTAAGGCATCATATATGCAAGAAACAAATCCCTACGGAAGTACAGGTAATAATCATAAAGGTAAGTGTGTTCAAAAACCTATGTGTCAAAGATGTGGAAAGAAACACCTAGGAAAATGTTTCAAAGGGACAGAAATATGCTATAGATGTGGAAATGAAGGTCATAAAGCAAGAACCTACCATGGAAAAAGGAAGCATCCAGTTGACTCGAGGAAAGGGAAAGAAGTTCTTTCTGAGGGATCAATTGAATGTTTTAAATGTGGTGTGCATGGTCATTATGCAAACACATTTCCTATGAAGAAGTTTCGTGAATGGGGTCACCAAGAGCGTACCAATATTTGTTTACCAATACCTAATGCCATTCCAATTGAGGATGAAGAAACTGACAATGACCAATCAAAGGTATTACTATTTCATGACTATTGTTTTCTTATTTTGGAATCTTAGGATATGATTCATGATTTTGTTTGTAGGAAAGAGGTATTTCGGAATAAGTTGGAAAGGAATGGATAATGGATCATGAAGAATGTTGAATGAGTAAGATGTCAACATATGAGGGCTTCAAGAGTTAGGGTGAAATTCTTAAGAGTATTAAGTCTCTTTTGATGATGGGGTTACATTAGAAGACTTTTTATATTACGTGTAACCCTGATGTTTAATATAGGCAAATTTTATTCAAGTAATAGTTATCTTTTCTTTTGTGGACATAGTTATAAAGAACCATTTGGGTTTATATGATCCTTACTTTTGAGGTAATTATGGGTTACCATATGTTATGATTGAAGTGAAAGGCATGAGATAAAATTGAGGTTAAATTATGTTATGGTTATTTTTGATGATTTTATCCATTTTTGGGTAATGATTTGAGAATTATATAGTTTTGGAAAGAGGACAACACGCAGACCGTGTGACAACCCGTCGCGTCGGACAATGCTGCGGGAATCGAACCCCCAACCAAAGTGCGACTGGTATTTATCGCCTACCACTGGACTACGTGAAGCCCCTGGTTAGTTTGACTGATTCTTTTTAGTTATATGATTTTATGAATTAAGAGTAAGTTGATTTTGGAGGATATGCGATTAGGATAATTACTTTTCAATGTGAGACTTTAGGAGCAACTGATGTTGTTTGGAGATAAATGTTACGATTTAACTTGGAAGACTATGTGACTAAATCCTTCAAATATTTGGGTTTCAATCTTATATTGGTTTACTTTGAAGAATTTTATGGACAAATTTTTTATCGGATGGTCCTCGCTGAACTTTGGGTTTTGTTGGACAAATTTTGGAGATTAAGAATAGATTTTCTTTTTATAAGGGGTTATCCTTTTCTGGATTATCTGATCTTGTACTAACCTTTTTGGTTTTGGTTTTGGTTAAAGCCTAAAAACATGGGATGTATATAGTTCTCTTTGGGGGATTAGGTGATTCTCTAGAAGTTGACTATAGTACTCTTAATGCGAACAAGTCTCCCTAAATACTCGTCTTTTGGAAAAAATATGAGTTTGACTAAGGAATCTAGTAAAAGTTGAAAGTTAACATGATAAGTGATTATGCTTCCTTATGAATAAATTCCTCAATAAAAAGTAACTTAAAACAAAAATGTTGTCTATTAACTTTTCCTACTGGGGAACCCAACACCGTTTAACCCATCACAAGTTTGTGATTTTCTCATTGTTAACTTTCTCCTAAACATGTTTTCTATCACTCTCCATCAGAACATGACCCTATGTTTTCTCCTCCATGTCCATGTTTTCCTACATGGAGTCCTAGTATGGGTTAACTCGGGTGACCTCTGTACTTATCTTCCTTTATTTTAAAGTGGTTGTTTTTACTAACTCTTGTTCCGATGTGGGACTTTCAAGGATGTTTCTAAGCGCAATTTTAGAATTGCGAGGACGCAATTCCCAAAAGGGGGGAAGGATGTAACACCCCAGGTAAATAAAGAATATGAAATTTTCATATTTATCCATATTTGTGAATAAAATATTGATATGACTTTAAAGGGGACGCTATGCTCGATGGCGTACCCAACACGCAACAATGAGTTTCTTGGGAATCTTACGTTGCACTCTAATAATAAAATAATATTATTTTAAATGGTAGTTAACATGTAGCTGTTGTAATGGCGAGAATGGATAGAAATAAATAAAATATGATTATATATGTTTTTAAATGTTTTTACATTTATCCAATAAAGGATAGAGGATTAAAATACGGAAAGAATTCAATTTTAGGCGTATATGCCCTAGTTTTCACTAAAGGTTCACTTATCACCTTTTGATGTTGAATCATCATTAAATATATTTTTGTTCACTCTTAAACATTATTTTGGACCAAATAAAACTCTTATTAAGAATTGGGACATCAAAATTTACTTTGTGTAAATTTTTGGTATCTTTCCGATAAAGTTCATTTTTTTAATGAATAGTGTAAAATGTTGTATTTTAATTCAAAACCACTTTTTAATCTAATTTATTTATATGATTAGATTATATTTTGAATTGGTTTTAAAGTGAAATTAGAAAATATTTTTACCATTAAATCCAATAGTGGTCGTTGAAATCAATTTCACTTTGAAATCAGACTTAAACTAGTGTCAATCTTTTGATACTTATTGTTTCATAAAACACGCTATTTGTCATGACAGCGGGAATTAATTATTAAATTAATTAATGTGACTTATATGTTTTGAATTTTGTAAAACGGACTTCATTTTTTAATTCAGAATATCAAATATAGCTTAGGGTGAATTTTTGGGATTTTTCTGAAAAACTTCAATTTTTGATGAATAGTGAAACCACTAAGTGGTACTTATAAAAACTGATTTTTCCGTTTAAATGAAATTTTTCCATCATTGTGTTTTGATTTTCAAAAATCCGACATACATGGTTGTCATTAAGAAGTAAAATGTGGTTCAATGAGATTAAATAATTTTTTGGTGAATAGTAACTTATTAAGTTTTTAATCGCGATTAGTGGTAATTAGTGTAGTTTAAGGTAAAAATAATGCTTTAATAAAATGAGATGAGCTTGACACATGTCTTACCCTCATTTTTTGTGTCATGGCCGACAAATACAAGCCATGGGTCAACTTGGGGACCCCATGGATCCACTTTGGTTGGGAAATGACATAAATAACTTTTTATTTAATGTAAAAGTAAAATTGACACAAACATGATATGTTTTACTAAAACAATTTTTATGTGGGGTTATACAAGTCATCTTTTTGATTATAAATATTCATTGGAAATATAAAAAGATTTCCTACATCATAGTGTTTTTTTTATAATTTTTAGACATTAAATAAATTAAATTATTTATGACATAATAATGATGCATCGATGACATCATTATTTGACGATTTAAATAAAATGGAAAGATAATGTAAAATCTATGAACTACACATGTCCAAAACTTATTGGATGAGTGGATTTCGAAGACTTATCACCTTATCCACGAATTATATCAATGTGGGACCTTTTGAAACCGAAACACATTTTCAAATAAGGTAATATTTCTTTACTTTCCAAAAGTGCCCCACCTCTCCTCTTATAAAAGGCCCCCACCTCTACCTCATTTCACACACTCCTCAAGCCTTTGGCTCGACCAACCCCTGCCCATTTACTCTCTCCACATCCCTCTCCTAATCCTAGAGGATTCCCTTTGGGCAGAATCCTTTCAAAGGAAGCCTTTAGGCTCAAATCAAAAGGAGTTACACTTTTAAAGGTAATTCATTCTCTCATGTTCATTTCTTTTATTTGGCTTCTCCAACCCCCTAAACTCTTTTTATTTACTTCTTTTGTAACAACACCAGTATCTTCAATATACTAGGATGTTGTTATAAGATTTATTCGAGCTAAACTCTCACACAACTACATCAAATGGTTAAAGAACATACGGTTTCCGTGGATGGCGAAATTCTGCCTCCCGAAACGATGATTGTTCAATACTCATTTAACACCATCAAAGGTGGCCATTATGATGTCACTATTTTTATATATGATATATAATATGTTTATGTTTTCCTTAAGCTTCTGTTTTTTTTTTCATTTTGGGCATACCTTTATGGTTTCCATTATGGGTAAACGTGATATCTTCATTTAAGGAAGTGCGGACTACCGCCCCCTCAAAGTTATTTGATTCGTTAAATACCATATGTGGGACGTATAAAGGATGGAACTATGATATTATATATGATATTATACTTTAATTATAATATAACTTTATATAATTATTATTCCATTCTATAAAATATGAAATAGAAATGAAAGTAGCGTTCATGCGTACGTACGGCTTACCGTCTCCATGAACGGTGCATTTCATTTCTTACCTCTAAATGATTATGCAATGTTATAAATGCATGAATGTACTGGATATATATGACATATATGATATCTAAATAATTAATACAATTCTGGATATAATAAACATTTGGCCACACGAACAACATGTAATTGTAAGAAGTTCACTTTCGACTTAAGAACCAAATATCGGCAAAACAAATATTATTAACTTAAATGATTACATAATGTTTATGACATGGTAATAAGTGGTATAAAAGTAATAATGAACTTGAAAAAGGTTCTTAAGGAAGTAGAAATTAACTCAAGTTTATTATTCAGGAGATTAAAGAACGATCGAGTCAAGTCGGACCCGAGGTAAGGGATCCTACAACTCTCTTTCTTTTTAAGTACACTCTTTTATGTCATTTATTTTCAGCTCATCTTTCTTATGATTGGGATGTTCTTTTATATTACATTTATTGTAATTTTTATTTTCATGTTATGAGAGACCCTATTCTCTCTCATCAATCCATTTTGGAAGTTTTGAGTGGCGCCGTTAGGCTGCCGAACTTTTGTAAGAGATCTAACCTCTCTCTTTCTTTTTAAGTACTCTCCTTTATGTCACTTCTTTTAAACTCCTCCTTGCAATGTTGGGGGATTTTCTTTTATATTCCACTTGCTTTAAATTCTATTGTAATATGATGGGATACTCTATTTGATCTCATCAATCCATATTCGGAAGTTTTATGTGGCGTCGTTAGGCTGCCGAGTTTTCGTAAGGGATTTTTCATCTCACTTTTATTCCCGTGAGATTTATGCTACATTTGCCACAAATTCCATTGAGTGGTGTATGTACTTCCCATTATTCTATTCTTTTTGTAATATACTTTCGTTTATGAGTATTTACATCAATGACCTATTGTCTTTCTTTCATGGGGTGTATGTTTTGAAAGATACCCAAGTCGGTAAGGGAACCTTTCACCCTCCTCTTTTTTAAAAGACTTCTTTTATTAGGTCTTTTAATTTACATATTTTTATGTTGGGATATGTTCTCATACATCCTTATTGATGTAAAGTTTATGTCCAAGTGATGAGATACACTTTTTATCTCTCATCAACTCATTTTGATGTGATGTCGTTAGGCTGTCAAGGGAACTTTTAACCCAATTTCGATTTCTTTGGGTTCAACTTGTAGTCATTGAATATGTCATCCATTGAATATGTGTGAATGACCTTTTGTTGTTTTACACTTAATATCCACTTATATTGGGTGTATATATATTTGTCACACATATTTTTGAGATTTATTTGTCCTTAATTTAAGGATACCTTCTTTATAAGGGATTTCATCACATTTGACATTTCTATTGAGGGTTCATTGTTGTTATGCACCAATTCACTCTTATATGGTGTATATACTGTCCTTTGGAGTATTATATCATGAATCCTTTTATTCTCATGATATTATAAAGTTCTGACTAAATGTTATTCCTCGATTATTGTATTCAAGTGTCTCTAATTTTGGTAAAACCCCTTTAACCAAAATATCGTTTTAAATGTTTTAATTATTTGTTCTTATTAATATCCATGTCTTAAAAATGGTTTTAAGGATTTATTTATATGGATATTAATGGTTTAAAATGTTAAAAGCTTCAAGGTGGTATGGGACACTTTGATTCAAAAATCTCTTTATTAAATGTTTTAAATGGTTTTGGAAATGGTTTCTTTTTGAATGGATTCATTATTTCAATATCCTAAAATGTTATATTGTGATTGAAATGTGGAAATGTTATGTTTCCTTTATTCATGTTTATGTGATACGATTATGTTATGGTTCTTGGGCATTGTTATGAAGAACGGGTGGTTCCGTGATAAACTAAGGGCGGGTGAGCCCGATATAGCTCTCCAATGCATTGGGTAACGTGAAGGAGTGAAACGTTAAGGTTTCTCCAAAGAGATTTAGGGAATATACTGTGATGGGTATTCCAAACGTAACCAAGAGGGTTACTCCCTATGTAAGAATGTTATGAATGCCTCAAGTTACCTTTATGTCTTATGTTTTCTATGATTTATTCATGATTTGATATGCCTATGTTTTATGGGTAAAGTATGATTCCATTCTTATGTATATATGAACTCATGTTTCCTTTCCATATTTTTATAACCCTTACTGAGCCTTTTATGCTCATCCCAAGTTTTTGAAATGTTTTTCACAGGTCAAGGGAAAGGTACATGATGTGATGATAGTGTCGAGGATGTGTCAAGAAAGAATCCATGTTTCATTTTAAATATGTTTCCGTTGATGGGAAGAATGAATACTGTCTTTTATGTAACCACTTTGTTTAAATGTGGAATGTAATGCAAGTTTCATGATCTAATTCTCTAAAACTCTAAACCTGAAAAGATCCTAAATGTGTAATCTTGTAATAACTCAAGATTAAGTAAGGTTTAAGGCTGGGGCCTTATAATTTATCAGTGGATAAAAAAGTTTTTAGTATTACAACACTTGATGTTGTGAAGATAATGAGTTTGAATATGTTGTTTAAGGAGTTTAACCTTGAGAATATGATTCTAAATTGCACCATTATTCAAAATAGATTACTTAATAGATGTTACTCACTAAGGAGTATGGGAGGTATTTATCAGATGGTCACATAGATAAGTGGTAGGAATTACATTGATATGAAATGAGTATAAAAAACTTAAAAATGTGGGGAAAAAGTCTGATCTGGTCGTCTATCATGTGCGATATGATAATATAGGCACTTATGTATATTGTTTATTACTTTTTGAAAAATATTTTAAGAATATAGATTATATCATGGTATGAAAAAGGTAATCTCAACTTTATATTCCATCGCGTTGGATGAAAATACTTATGAAGTGAATGACAATTGACCTCTCAATGTATGAATTTGAGTTATCCCTAATAGAGGTTCATTATGGAGTCTTATAGGTTATGATGAAATATTAAGGTTTGTGTGAGTAGGATTTCATATATAGATATGAAATATGACCACGAGGAATAAAAAAGTTTTTTGTACTAGTTGTACCATGAAATATACAACATGGAGTTCCATACACTATATCTTTGGTATACCTGGGGTGCCTGGTTGATATTTGGATTTTCCCATACATGAGGCTAGAGAGATACCTAGCATGATAAACTTTATACTTATATACATTTCCTATGAAATATTCAAGGCTTAGAAAATCCATGGGTGGTTAGGTATATTGTTGATCATGTCATTGGTTAGATGTTAGACAAAATTTAATTTTTCCTCTCGTATGATTAGTATGACATTTGGTCCCTCAATTGTGATTGAAAGAGGAGGATTACAACGACATGTAGATAATATATATTATGTGATTATCTATCTGTTGATGGGAATATAGAGCACTCATCCATAAGGGTGAATCATATATGATGTATTCATTGACAAGGATAGTTTATACTTAGATAATTAACAATGCATGAGTATCTATAAAAGATTTACAAGCTATGTGTCTTGTTTTTACTCGATGTCATGGATAAAGGGATCATATGAAAATACATAGTTATATATTATGAAAACCGTACAATAAAGGGATATTATAAAGAATATTTTTCAAGATAATTCCCTAACTTATCATATTGTATGATATGGTATATCGTAAGGTATCTTTTTTATTAAATCACTTTGTAAAATTTACTTGAATACCCTACAAATTATTGTGGAATTAAAATGTTAGTTTTCAATGTCTAGGAATCTTACATTGCTATCATTTATGGTTTTTGTTACATGAGATAAAACACATGGGATAATATGGTTAAAATAGGGTTATAATATTTGAAACTAAAGGTATTCAATCATACATTATGAAACATATGAGTAAATGTATACACAACTTGAGAGTATCATGATGGATATATAATGTGGAAATCACCATGATATGATGATCGATTGACCTGACCTATGGTTCCTATGATTCTCCCCTAATCTTTCCATCCATTTATCTTTACCTCAAGAGGCACGAGAATTACCTGAGAACATAGGAGGGTCCTACCCATATGATAGGTGATTCAAGTTTTCATTTGGATACACCATGGAGAAGTTAATCCAATGGATACCTTTGAGTGATCATTAAATATATGGATAAACACAATTGTTATAGATCTTCAATGAAAGGTATGAGTTCTTCATTTTATTTATTCATGGTTTTAATTTCAAGCATTATATATTTGGGTTTTTGGTTTCTAATTGTTTCTACAGTATTTATTAAGTATTAATTGATCATTAGAAACTCTTCAAAAAAAATTAATTTTCCCAAATTTTCAAAGTAATGATCTTTTAAACTTATATTTCACTCATATTTGTATGATGATCAAGATGAAACAATGAATCCATTTTTTATAATAGTTCTTTTGATTTTGGTTGATTTCCTCCTATTAATGTAATTTTTTATAAAAATGATAATAAAAAAATATTGATGAAAATATATCTCTTATCACTATCTCAAGATAATTTATGATTAAGGGAGATTAAAATTAACTGAATATCCTCAATATTCATTAGGGACCTATTTTTGTTCATTGTGGAGGTACTAACGACACATACACAACACAACCAAAAGTTCTTAAATGTGATATATTTTTTCCATGACTATAAAATAATTATGAATGAGAATACTCATGATAAATTTATGTTCTTATTTGAATAAGTGTGGAAATATACAAAATTGTGTATCCCCATTCTGAAATGGGAAATTGGGGTTTTTTTAAAATTAGTATAGAGATAAGTTATAACACCTTATAAATGATTCAAATATAACATTTTGAGTTTGAAAATGACCTAAAAGATATTAAAAAATTATTAAAATTGACATTCCATAGTTAGAAAAATCATGTGATGAATATTCACCAATATTATCAGTATAAATATGCCTGATTTAATAATATGGGAATGGTGATTTTAACCTTCTTATTTGGGATATAAACTTTAAAAACACCATTTTGTGAGTTTATAGTAATGTTATGACCCCTCCCTCTAAATATACCACTCCTATAATGGTAATGAAGGGAGAGTGATGATGACCCTTGAGTCCCACCCCAGTAAGCCCCGAGTTGGTGACTAGATTTGAGGGTATAAAATTTTAATATATAGAAGGCATTACCCTCAATAATAATATAAGACCTAGAGGTAGTATAAATCAATCACCAATCAAATCCATCACACAGTATAAAATTAAACTAAAACCACCCCATAATTCATGAATAAAGAAACAAAATACAGATAAAAGTCTCCAAGTAAAAACCAAAGTACAAGTCATGTGACAAAAAATCAATAACTCCAATATTCGAGCTAGTAGTGTCCATCTTATAAGAACCCATGTCCGTACAATTGAGAAATTCAGTGGGGATTTGAATTTTCTCCAATGGTGGATGTTTTTTGAGAATAATAAATAATAACAAGGTTTTTATTGGTTTAGAATTCAAAAATGGTGTTTTGGGATGTGTTTCAGTGTTCAAATGATGACTTAGAGGTCCGAGAGGCCACCGAAAGAGTAGTTGGGGAACAAGGATAACTAAATAGCACAACAACACATCATTTACATCGTGAATATGTTATTCAATACATGATATTATTTCATGGGGTGGACCAGATGGTTTCATGATGTGAAAATGGTACCATAGGTTCGTGCCTGAAAATTCATGGTGTCAAACATAGTTTCACACTGTGAAATAGGCTGTCCAGGCCCAATAAATAATTTTTCATAAAATATTCACATTATGAAATGTGATTTCATGTGGTTAATTTATCTTGGGATTTTTTATAGGGGATTTTTAAGTGAAAATATTATTTCAGACACACAAAATTTGATCCCCTCAAATCCATTACAATGAAAGCAATCGGAATAAAGGGTTACAGCATCTGAGAGAATCTTTGATATCATCCATTCACCGTTTAAAGCACCATTCATTGCGATGAATTCCTATCGATGAGATCTATAATTTTTTATCCTTGTATGTTTCCAATCCTCTTTTTAATCTACCCAATCTATTAATCATGGATTTATTTTGATTAGGGAAATCTGATGGATAAATCCATCAGACCTTAATGTATTTTTCCATGGATTAAATGTTTTTAGATATGCATGGAGAGAAGGCATCCCATGTTAAGGAGTGCATACTATTGATGGGAAATCCATTAAATTTTTATTGTTGGGTTTCTATTTTCAAGGTTTCCAATTTAATTATATTCAATTGGTTATTATTTTTGTGTTACCAAATGATAGGTATTTTTCCTAGATTTTTTTGGATGATCGTATAAAACTTTCCATGGATGGTTAGTTGAGGTTTCATCTAGGTGGTTACATCCAGTAATCCTTTCAACATTTTTTCCTTTTGTCTTTGGATGTGATGTCCATTGTTATAATTTATTTAATTATAATTTAGTTATAATTAATTAAATAGAATTATTTGGCATGAGAGAAGAACTCATGGAATTTGATAAAGGTCAAATAGACTTGGACGATGTGGAAAATGTCATTGGGGTTTTTATGGCTTGGGTTTAACTATGTCTGAGGTAGGTGGTCTAGAAAAACTCTATTTTTTCTGTTTCATTTTTTCATCTTGTGAAATAAGTTGAATGTGCTAACATTCCACATGCATGGAATAACTAAATTGGTAATCCTTTTCTTAAATGAGAATTCATATTCTTAGACCTATTATGGACCTCATTAGGTTAATTGGCATTGAGACCAGTACTTGCAGCCATGCGAGTGGTGATCCAACCTTTAAAACCACATTTAAATTGAATGGAATGAACCTATACCCACTTGAATAAATTTATAATTTATTATGATTTGGATTAATAATGTTATTTGTTATGAATGTGAATTGAGAATTTTAAATGACATGGTAAATAAGTTATTGAATTAAATGTGAATGATATGAATTGAAAAGATGAATTTTCATTTAAATGTATTAGTCTTGATAAAATGGTTAATTATGGATATAATGGAATGGTAATCATTATTGGTTTTAATTTATACTCATAAATGGGTTTGGAACATTTTTTATGATAATTGATGTTTGATTCAATAGAATAAATGGGTGAAATTTGGAAATGAAATGATTAAACAACATGGAATGTGTTGACATGTTTGATGTTATTGGTTATTTTTTATGTAATTTTTTTCTTTTATTTTGTTTTTTATGACCCTGGTAATGCCATAATGCTTAGAGGGATCTGCTCAGACATGTCGAAATGCATAGAGGGATTCACATGGAATGCTAAAATGCTTAGAGGGATCTACCAGGAAATGCTGAAATGATTAGAGGGATCTTCCTGGACATGATTTAATTCATAGAGTGATCTATATAGACATTTTTTAATTCTTATAGTTCTCTACTCACACATGCTGAAATTCTTAGAGGGATATACTCGGACATTCTGAAATCCTTATAGGGATCTTCCCAGACATGCTATAATTATTAGAGGGATCTACCCAGAAATGTTTTAATACTTAGAGGGATTGTGACCAATTCTACTATATTATTTCATGATCTATACCCTAGTAGGGTTATGGATGTAGTTGTAATGGCTCTGCAACATACTCTGAGATATCAGGTAATGTGCCGAAGTAGGTTTGACTGACCCTAGGTGTCAACCCTGATATTGAGGGTTGGGAGGTTTATTTTATATTATAATTAATTTATAAATTAATTTACATATTTATCATAATATTACATTCACTATATATTCATAATTTATTGTTCATACATCATTGGTTGTGGCCTATCAATTTTTACTCACACCCTAGTCGGGATACCATTGCACATGGGTACCCAAGAAACTCTTACATGTTCATTATAGGAACTTGGTTGGAATGAGGCTCAGAATAACATGGTAGAGAAGTATAGATTAGATATTATTAAAATATTGGATGAGGTTCAACTTAGAGATTCAATAGATCCCTTTTATTTTATTTTATTTTATTTTTATTTGTATCTATAACCGACCTAGTGGGAAAACTATTATAGGTATAACATGGCCATTCGATCCCATACAACATTTTATATATTATTTTTAGATGTCTATTTATATATAAATACTATTATTATTTACTGTGTTGGATTAAATTTGGTTATTTTATATTTTTTTCTACACTCTAATATATCAAGTATAGTTTCCCCATAATACCACCTTAGACCCCCGCTACTGGTCGGTATCCCATGGTGTACAGGGAGGTGTGCCTTAGGTCATGTGGCAAACTAGTCCAACTACTATTTATAGAGCTAACTAATGTAGGATGTTACAAAGTGGAATCATAGAATTATTTTTCTTTTGTTTTATGATTTTGGGACCTGGTAGACTAGAGATTTAGGAATGTGTTGGAGCCTGTGATGGATACCTGGTTGGTTTGTCAAAAAAACCTATTCCAATAGAAATTAAAAGTTACCAAGGTATGGGGATGCTATTCTAATTTTTATTGTTAATGTTTTATTTAGTTTTCTTCATTGGGAGACACACATGTGGTTTGGATGTTTGGATTTATGATGGATATATTGATCTTGGCCCATTGGAAAGTGGTTAGTGAGTTGATTTCTACTCTGGGACTATAGAGGCAAGAAGCATCTCATGAATCATATTATACATGAAGTATTCACCTGAAATATATTATTTATTGTGTTTTATTTCACTGATGATAGAGGAAAAATTTCTTAAAGTGTCAACAACTTCTCATATGACATCTTTAAGTATAAGTACTTGGTGTAATTCCACTCAGATCAGTTGACTGGTATATAGAATTTACTGTGATGGAAGGTCATGTAAATCTAAGTTGAGATAATTGGAAGTGAGTATGATGATTTAGTCTTCATATATAGGAGTGTAGTGACCCTGGTGAGATGTTATTTTCTAGGGGGAAGTTTGGTGTGTGGGTTCATAGAGAGGATGGTCACCCCATTTATGTGTGGTGTTTTGGAATGTGGATATCATGAGCGGAGGTGGGGGTGTGGGTGATGCCCTATGATATGTGACCCATATGTGAGACTTGACCAGTAGGGCTATGTGGGAGACATAGAGAATCTTAATTTTTACTTGGACCCTAGTGGGTCAATTTTTTTTCATTCAATGGTGACCTATTATAGGGGTTACCTCAACATTTTAGATGTTTGTCTTATAGGAACAATGCATGGTAGGTGCCCTCAAGTTTATATAAAAGGCATGGTTATTACTTGGTTTATTTATAATGAAATTATATTCAGTACTTATGGTTTATTTTAAGGCTATTTTTAAGGGTAAGGATTGTTTAGATGCATGTCCCAATGATTCTAATGTTTTTTAGTGTGGGAATCGATGTTAAACATAGATGGGTGAGTCTAGGGGGAATAAAGCATGGGTAGATTCTTCTGATCTAAGAATTATTCCCATGTTTATAGATGGTCATGTGGTTGTACTTGAATCATGTGAAAGTTTAGGTTTTTTATGGGAACATTAAGGATTCCTCGAGGCCAAGGAGAATGAAAAACCAATAGGCATAGTTATTTTATTGAATATGAGTTTGATCCTAGTTTTGTTGATGTATGAATCATTTGATTTTGAGTAAGTTTTAGTGAATGGATATAGGGGAGCTTATGACCCAAGTTTTATGGTAATAAAAATATGGTCGGGATGTTCTGGGGGTGCATGATTCCATTTTGGATATGAGAATAGGTGGCTCGAGAGTAAGAAACTATTTCTATCGATGAAATCAAGGTGATGTGTGCCAAATATGGTGAGACCATTTGGTTTGGATCAATATGATAAATTGGTTGTGTTCCCATTTATAATCATTTTAGTCATGGTGGAAGATCTCAAGTAGTTTAGTGGTGGTAGTTCTACAACAAACTTTCATTAATGACTAATTGGTAGAGATTCGTGAGGTAGTAGTCAGTTTTTCCTAGTGAGTCCCTCTTGAATTGTGGTGGACAGAAGTTGATGATATGCTTGGAGGTAAGGAGGGAAGATATCTTTGAATGAGTTTTTCATGTCCCTACATTAATAGGTGACATAAAAATGGATTGTTTTGTGGTGATAATTTTCGGCGACCTCTTAGTGTACTCTTAATATAGAGATGATCGTGGCCTATATCTTGATATCATCTTGAGTATACTGAGAGAGAATCAGCTGTATGAAAATTTATCTAAATGTATTTTATGGTTACCTGAAAAGCCTCCATGGAAGTTGTGTTAGATGATATGTGTAAGGAAATACATATGGTGGGGAGACCACCATAGGATGTTATAGGATGAAACTCTTGTGAGAAGGGTCTTTACCTTGGTTGGACTGACAGTTGGATGGTCGAGGTGGAACTTGGATTCCAGTGAGCTGTAAAGTATGATATATGTAGTTGCATGAAAACACCAAATTTAAAATGTAGATGAGATATTCAATGGAGTTTATGCATTGAAATCAATCTTGGAATTTTCTAATGTGATTGAGGGTATATTCACAGGGTGACCCCCATTTCCTAACATGACTCATGAAGTGATCTCTATTTCATGAAATATTTTTTAAGGTGAATCTCAGTTTCATCACTTGATTCAAGGAGTGAATCAATGTTTTTTCACATGGTTTATGTGATGGAAAATCTCATGACATGTTTTATGGGGTGAAACATGCGACAAAAAGTTCAGAAGGTTCCATTTTAGGATAAATGATTGGTAAAGCTAGTGAAGTTGGTACTGTGGTTTTGGTGTGTCATTTTGGGCCTGACGACAGTATTCCAAGGTTTATATGGGACATTATGATAAAATTACAACATATTTAGGCACTATGCATGAATAGTGGATACTCATCTATTTTTTCTTTAAATTATAGATGAGATATGGTACCATCTCTAGTAGGTATTTTTTACTATGTTAGGGTGAGGTGAGATGGAAACCATACTGAGTATATCATTTGAGAATTGAAAGCACATTTTTATAAGTTATCCCCAATGGTGGGGAATGTTGTGGGTTATAATCAATAACTAAAAGTTTGGTTATATGGTGGGGAGCACCACAATATGCGTAATGAGTTTTCTGAGGAAATGGTTTTGTTCTGAAATAGACGGGTGTTGGGAAAAGTCATCCAAGGGTTTGGTGAAGGTTATGAATGGTGACTCAGGTTTTGGTGAATAAAATGACATGAGTTTGGAGTAGTTAGAAGAATATACTCAGGAATATGGAGTAGAATTTAGTTTTAGGAGCATGATTTTTCAACCCTTGTAAGTTATTTTATTTCATATAATTCATGATGGGAATTATTGAGGATGATATGTTTTTTGGTGGGGAGATTATAAGAACTTATGTCCATATGGTTGATAATTTCAACAGAAATTTAAATATTATCCATTGGAAGATGATTCATTTTGAGAACCTTAAATTGAATCAAGGTTCCAAGTGGTTAATAATTCCAAAATGGTGTTTTTAGATGATTTTAAATGTTCATGTGATGACTTGGGGGGTCTGAGAGGCCACCGAAGGAGCGGTTGGGTGGTCGGGGACCGCTGAAAAGCACTGTATCACCTCATTAAAACTGTGAATATTCTATTCATGAAATGTTATTATTTCATTGGGTAGATTGGATGGTTTTATAACATTAAAGTGGGGAAAGAGGGATGCAACCAAAAATTCATAGCATGAAATATTATTTCACACTGTGACATAGGATGGCCAGTCCTAGTAAATGTTTTTCTCTGAAATATTCATGTTGTGAAATGTGATTTAATGTGGTGAATTTATCTTAGGTTGTTTTATGAAGGTTTTTAAGTGATGATATTATTTTAGAAAATCCAAATTTCATCCCTTAAAATCCATTATGAGTAAAGCAACAAGAGTTAAGGGTTGTGGCTTCCGTGATCTCTTCTGATCTCGTCCCTTCACTATTTGAAGTTTCATTCATTGTGATGGATTCATCTTTATTGGTTATATCCTTTGAGATACCTAGGTATTTCCAAACCTTGTTGAAATATTCCTCATCTATTAATCATGGTTTGATTATGATTAGGGAAATTATATGGTTATAACCAACAGATATTGAAGGATTTGTCCACGGATGACGAGATCTTAGATATTCATGGAAAGAGGGTATCCCATGTTGATGAGTGTATATTGTTGAAGGGTGACCTATTGAATTTAATACATTTGGTTTCTCTTTTCAAGGTTTATAATTTAATTATATTAAATTGGTTTTTGTTGTGTTATCATATGATAGGGTGATTAATACATTTTGTGCCTACATTTAATAGTATTTTAATACACTAATATGTGTAAATTAATTGATATTCTTCCCAATATTAGGACTTTTGAAACTATTTTGTGAATTTTGGATGCATTTTAAAAATATCTGGAAAAGGAAGAAAAAGAGGTGAATATATCATCTAAATACAACTCACACCACAACACAAAGTACTGCCATGTGACACTTGAATTTTGAAGATATGTTGAAACTGTAGTAGAAGTAAAGAATCTATACAGGGAATATCTTATGGTGTAAAATATCATTTACATCGTAAGACTGTCGAGATGAAATAGAAGGCCATAGAATGGGATACACTCTAAAATCACTTATGGGGAAAATATGGCATGTATTCTTAAAGTGTAAATCACTATTTATGGAATAAAACATGCATACAGGGAAACAATGGGCTAGAAACAACACAAAAATTGATGGAAGACCTACATAATGACTTGAAACAGACAACTAAAACCTGGGACACCATTTATGACTCAATAATTCTTTTTGGCTGCATCCATGATGAATTAATGACAACCTGGGAACCAAAGAATAATTATAAATAGGGTGATGTTGCGCTATTGAAAAGGAATCATTCATTCTGGAGACCAAATCTTGGGGTGAGAAGCTACATGATGTAGGGTCCTCAACAGTTTTCATTTCCTTATTTTGTTATGTTTTATTTATTCTCTCTCATCCCCTTACTCCCTAATAACTAGGATGAGGGGGGTAATTCCCTTATTTTTCTAGGGTAATGTAACTGAATGGAGAAGGTACTTTTTTATTTTATTTTTTTATTACATTCATGTATTTTTGTTGCTACAAATTGTAATAAATTTACGATATATTTCTTTTTGTTTAATGATGACCATTGATTGCTAAATCTAAAAATGATTTTTAATATCAAAACTAGTTTCCTTAAACTACATAATGACTATTGGGTAATCTATGGTAATTAAGCTTAAAAATGGTGTTAAGAAAAACTTGATTCATTAATTCCAAGAATTACAAGACAAAGGGAAAAGGGGGGATTTTTATGTTGAGGAGGGGATACCCAGACCACCAGATCTTCCTCATCATGAACCCAACACCAATATTGAACAATCAATTTAACTTCTAAATCCAATTCCACTTGAATCCTAAAATCTTCAAACCCTATAAAACGGTCAAATCTAAATTTAAAAAACAAATTTATTTGTGTTTTTATCTCTATTTCTTCAAATTTATTCAAAATCAATCAATTATATTTCTTCACCATCTTTCCTAAAATTAAATAATAATTTGTTTTAAAAACCAAAAAATAAATAATTTCACTATCTCATGGGTTCAACCTTGAATCGCTTATATATTCATTTTAATTAATTAATTTTACTTGTTTGAGTTGATATAAATAAATAATTTTTGGTTATTATAGTATGGAATTAATGACTCGCTCATGGGATATTAAAACTAGTAGTGTTTTCAAAGATAATTTCTAATTAGTTTTTTATCTTAATTTTAATTTAATAATTTTATTTAACTTTCTCTATTTTATGTTGTGTATTTTTGGTCTGCAGTTTTTAGATTTCAAATCATTAAATGCAAAAATATAACACTCAATAAAAATTAAAATATATCATCGATCTCAATCCAAATTTTGAACTAATCCCAAAGGGAAACGTCTCTGCGACCATGGTAGGAAATAAGAAACATATTACTGTTGGGGGAATTCTACTATAAGATCTTGGGATGAACATGCTCGATGACTACAGAATCCATCAAACATAGTAATGAAACCAAGAATCTTAGTGCCTACCATTTCAATGAATCACTGCAAGATTAAACCAACAATCATTCATATGATTTCAAACATGGAAAACTTTTCTATTCTTCCTCTTGAAGACCTGAACACACCTCTAGGATGCTTCCTTGAGCTGTACTACACTTTATAGTTCCAAAATGTCTCAAGTGATGAAGTAAGGCTTCAAAATATTTTGATTTTATTTATGATATCAAGCATGGGAATGGAATAAAAGTTTTCTCTCTCATTCCATCACTATATAGGATGAGATGGAAATACATTTTCTTACCTTATTTTTTTCTTCTTACAAATCGATTAACATTCAGGTAAATATTCTAAACTTTTAGTCAATTTGAAGAATAATCTCTCTATACTTCTTGTGAGTGATTTAAGGATTTGATTATGAAATACCCCATAATTTTATTGAATTGTTTATTTTAATAAAAAAATTTATCTAGTAATGCATAAATAAAAATACCGATTTTAGAAGCAGTAGCAAGTGGGTCACTGATGAAGAAGTCACCTGAGAAGAGATACAGTATACTGGGTAAGATGGAATGAAAAAAATTCCAATATTAGGTTGAGGGAACACAATTAAGATGAATCCATATGGTCTAAAACAATAGCTGGATGGTGATGCATATGGAATCACTAACGAAGAAGATGGACAAGATGATAGGCCATCAATGAAAAACCTAAGGTACATATATAAAAGAAATAAATTATGACTATTATAATCATGGTAATAACTTTTAGGGTTTGAATAAAAAACAAAAGTTCAATGATATCAACAGAGAGTTCCGGGATTTCAAGAACAACATGTATCATTACTACAAGGCCAAGTCTATACATTGGAGCATACTTTGACTACTTTCATAACTTCCACTCATGCTACTATCAAAGAACTGATGGAATTATGAAAAGATCAAACTGTTTCAATAAAGGAACAGAAGGATGAATCATGGGATCAGAATGTTTCATTTCAAAACCTTGAATTCAAAGTAGGAAAAATTTCTTAGAAAATTAGATACATACCAAGAGGAATAATACCAAGATGTCGCGAAGTGCGCCCACATAAATATTTGAATTTCATTGCCTTGAAGAGTGTAAAATTCACCCAGGATCATCTTGAATCAATTAATAGATAAAAAAATTAACAATGATGTTAAAGAGCTTGAAAAGTGTGAGGAACAAGCAGTTGAAGAATATGTAGAAGAAGAACCACCATGGTGCGAAGAAGGATTATGTTTCAAGAGTGACTAATGAAAGTGAAGATCAAAACACGGAAAGGGAAATTTCTTGAATACTTTTAAAAAAATTAGATATTAAAATCCCATTTTTATAGGCTCTATTCAATATTCTAACATAAAAAAATTTATAAAAGATCTAGTAACCAACAAATGAAAGTTAGATGAAATTGGCACCATTCCACTCACATGGGAGTGTTCAGTGGTGGTATCAATGGATCTACCTAAGAAGAAACATTACCATGGTAGTTTTTCCATCCATATCTATATTAGGGGAAATAAATTTGGAAAAGATTTATGTGACTTAGTTGTGAGTATCAACATCATATTATACACCACTTTCCAGAGCCTGAGACTGGATGGACTAAATCCCAAAAGAGTTTCACTTCAAGTAGAAGATTCAATAATGAAATTACCATGAGGAATGATTGAATAAATCATAATTAAAGTTGAAAAATTATGCCTCCCAGTCAACTTATTAGTGTTTTACATGGAATAGGAGTAGGAACCCCTCATTTTTAGAATATAATTTCTTGCCACTAGGTCTATGATAATATACATACAAAGTGGGTAACTCTATTTTAGAGATGGTAAAGAGAAATTATGTTTCAATGTACACTAAGAAATGGATAATTGTGATACTAGAGAAGATTATGTGTTTGGGGAGGATAACATATATGAAGTTGAGGATAAATTTGAAGCTGTAGAAGCATATGAGGTAACCATTTTCATAACAGAAGATATTTAATGTAAAGGTACTGAGAAGAAGAAAGAGAAGTTGAGAAGCAAGACAAAAGATGCTAGAAGAGCGACTGATTCCAATGATTTTGAGAAGTTACCATAGGTATGGATAGTATATGACATTTTATTTAGTTCTTTAGGATTAAGGAATAAATGGTGGATCACCCCGATGGAAATCAAGAAAGTGCTTCCATTAAGAAGAGTGAAGTTATTTATAGAGGAAGGATAGGGCCAGACCTATGTGGACATGTTACAAATAAGACCATTTGTGGAACCTAAATAGGTAAAAAAATCAATCATTTTTCATTTGAGGTGAAGCTAAAAGAGGTAAGGTCAATCCAATAAAGATAAATAAAATCTCTTCCAGGAGGTAACGCAAGTTTTTCAGAATTTTCTTTATTTATTTTCTATTTTTAGAGGCTTACATGCAATCTCCCAAAAATATTTCAATATTCATTAATAATGGAATGTACTTTTCTCATTTTTATTCTAGAGGACCATCAAGTCCCTAAAACGATGAATGGTAAGGAGCAGTAGGGATGATGCATATCTTGAACTTGGTGCAGGAAGAACCTACATAACCCGAGTTTGAAGAATCATTAGAAAAGTGA
The DNA here is from genome assembly GCA_963277665.1 of Viscum album. NCBI lineage: Eukaryota > Viridiplantae > Streptophyta > Magnoliopsida > Santalales > Viscaceae > Viscum > Viscum album. Next base: position 1,483,101,354 of record OY728166.1, read on the forward strand.
GTAAGCATTTAAATTTTGTAAATTTCTACTATACTCTCCACAATTAACTTTTTTAAAACTTTAAACTAAAAATTTCATACCATGGCATGATTATTTCTTTAATCAGGTAAATTATGAGACATAAACTAGTTAGGATATGTAGCATTCCATGATTTTAAATTTCTTAGTTAATAAATTTAAATGAGAAAAATGTGAAAATAATTAATATATAAAATCACGTGGATTAGTATTTGAAAAAAAATTATTTAGGGGAGTATTTTAATCTTTGTAAATTAAATTTATTTTGAGGTTTGTAAATTCTTGGAATTTATGATATTTTGATTAATTGATTTAATTATTCATATGCATTACCATGAGTAGTTATCTGAACTATTTGTCTCATTCATGAGGAATCCTCTGAGTCTAATATTTTTAACTCTTCTCTTAAGTATATGTCTTATGGAACTTGAATATTTTATCTTCTAGAACTTACTTGAAATCTTGTAAAATATATTACTAAACATAATCACTTTAAATAATCATGAATTACATTTTTTTAACCCTTTATACATTTGACCCACCTTGTATTAATAATTTTTAATCCTATAGAATCCTTGAATAAAATTTTTAGGAAATGATCCATGTTAGAAACCTATCTTATCCATTCCTATCTTAATCTAAATATTTTTCATGATATTTAAAAGAATAAGTGTGGGGTAGGTATTTTAAATTATATATGGGAATGTAATTCATTAAGGAGACTATTCTGAGGGTTTTTCATTATGATATGGGGAGATCCTTGTATTATTCATTGTATTTTATTATTTTCCTTTCCTTATAAAAAATTAAAAAATTGGTTGTGTATTAGGAGGATAAAAAATCACTATTACTATACCAGTGATCTTTTGATCGTATGTGGTGTGGTATTGAATGCAATATTTTTCTTAATCATAGCTTTTGAAAAAATATATACATATTAAAAGAGAAATATAGGATGATTCAGTCATTATGCTTACATGTATCATAGGCCCATTTTGATATTTTTCTGGGGAATAGAGAGATGAAGTATATAGAAGGAGATTTTTATTGAGATTATCTTTTGATATCATGAACTCTACTTTGGGGTAAAACCTCCTTTTTGAGATTTATCATCATTTACCCACCCAAAATAATCCTCAGAGTCATTTTATCCTAATTGGTGAATCTCTGATGATTAACTTTTATTTATGTATTGATGCAGTGGAGATGTTAGATGTCTTGAAAGTCTATGGTAAGTGACATGTTCTTGAGGTATCTGCAAAAATCTATTTACAATTGTACCCTAATGATGAGTGAAAAAATGCAAATGATTGGTAGATTTAAAATGGAATGCATATTAATAATAAATTGAAAAATGAAAATATAAGAATGAAAAGTATTTACTATTTTTAAATAAGAAAATTAAAATACTTGGTTGATTTATTTATTTGAAAAGCGAGGCATTGATTAATTTTCCTATATGATGCTTGAATATTTAATTTTCCATTTTATCAATTGATTTTCATGAAATTGAATTTAAAACATGGTAAGGTCAGAGTTCTTTGTAATATTTTGAGATTCCATACTTGAGGAGAAGTCTGAATTCAAGTATGGGGGATTTTATACATACATTTTATGCAATAATTTTATAGTATTTTAATACACCAATATGTGGAAATTAATTGATATTCTTGCCAATATTTGGTGTGTTTAACTTGTTTTGTGAATTTTGGTAGGATTTTAATTTTTTTTGAAAATGAAGAAGAAGTTTTAAATATAGGAACTGAAGACACATCAAATGACATCACAAAGTGTTGTTGTACGACCTTAGAATTTTAAGGATATGTTAAAACTGGAGAAAAAAGTGTAGAATCTATATAGGCCATATCTTATGGTGTAAAAAATCATTAACTTGGTAAGACTTTCACAATGAAAGAAAAGGAATTTAAATGGATTACACTATAAAATTACTTATAGGGAAGTTGTGACATAAAATCTTATAGTGTAAAATCGCCATTCACAACATAAAACATGTGAATGGGGAAAACATTGACAATAATTAATAGGTATTTGATTGATGACCTCCATAATGACTCAGGATGACCAATTAACACTCAATACAACATTTTCGACTTAAGACTACCTTTTGGCCACATTAGTGACTAATTAAATCCCCCCAAATCACCAAATAAGATCTATATATAGGGAGTTGATGCACTGTATAATAAGAATCATTCATTATGGAGACCAAATATTGGGCAAAGAAGATATTTTTTTTAGGTTCCTCACCGGTTTTCATTTTTATATATTTTTAAGTTTTATTTATTCTCCCTCCTTCCCCTCTACTCATCACTAAGATGAGGAGGTAATTAAATCCTTGTTCTAGGGTAATTTTTACAAATGGGGAAGGTTCTTTTGGATTTTATTTTCTTATTACATTCATGTAATCATGTTTCATAAATTTTTAATAAAACTTACAATCTATTTATTTTTGTTTAATCATAACCATTTATTGATAAATATGAAAGTGATTTTTAATTACACAATTTGTTTCCTTAGACTACACCATGACTATTGGGTAATCTTGGGTAATTAGGTTTAAAAATGGTATCGAGACAAACTCAATTTTACAATGCCTTGAATTACTAGACAAAGCGAAAAGGTGGATTTCCACATTGAGGAGGGGATACCCAAACCAATGGATCTTCCTCATAACGACTCCAACACTAATTCTAATCAATAAATTTAACTTTTAAATCTAATTTAAATCAAATAATAAAATATGAAAAACCCCAACACATCTTCAAACCTAATTTTCAAAACCAACCAACTTTGTATTTTTCCCTCTCTTTTTTCAAATTGCTTTGAAATCAATCAATTCTCTTTCATCACCATATAACACCCCTAACATTTTATGAAATATTTCACTTAAATAATTTAAATTCATTAGATATCATATATTTTATGAAGCATTGAGCCTCTATGAAACTAATCATGTTTATTTATAGGAGAAATTCATAACATAGACATTAAAATTAAACCTTCCACTTTTATGTTTTGAATTTCAAAAAATGACCATCTACGGTTGTGATCAATAAGTTATTTGGACTCTGATAGAACTAACTTGTTTTTTGGTGAATAGAAACATACCCTTATGAATAGTAATATTAATAGTAATATGGCCCTTATGAATAGTAAATAATATTATTATTTTATTTTTTTAAGGTTATAAGGTAATGATATTTTGATTAATTTTTTGAGGTGTTAAAAAATGAGTTATAGATTTAAAATTGTCATTTTTGAATAAATTATGATTTTATTTAAAAATTAAATTAATAATATTTTTAAAATTATATTCAAAAAATTGAGTTAATTTTTTAATTATAAAGGTAAAAAAATTATTAGGGTGAATTTTTTGTATTTTTCTAAAATACTTGAATCTTTTATGAATAGTAAAAATATAGTTTTGAGTTTTTGGTATGTTTAATGACATCATAATGATGTAATAATTAATATAAAATTATGGTAGACTTGTGTACAGTAAAATATGACATGAGGTGTCCCAAGTGGATAATATCATCGGAAAATACCATGGGCAAACCCACGATTTTACAAAAAATACTAATGAGGTGTCCTTTGAAATTAATAAAAAACTCCCTCTTATTTACTATAAATACCCACTCATTACTTCGTTTTCATTCATTACAAACTCTTTATCATTGAATATATGGTAGTTTTACCTCCCTAGGAGTCATCCCAAGGTGTACCCAAGCCCCCAAGGTCCCAACCTCCATGTTTTGGGAGTTACTCTACAAGGTAAGGGAATCTACCACCCTTCTCTTTTTAAATCTTTTATTTTATGTTTTTCTTCTTTATTTTCAATTTTATTTTGTTGGGATATGTAATTAAATATCCCCATTTCTTTCCATATTATTTAATAATGATGATATACCCCTTTTCTATCATCATAATATTTTAGGAATTTTTAAGTGATGTTGTTTGGCTGCCGAATTTTTGTGAGGGATTTCTCAACTTTTCTTTTATTTCTAGTTACTTTATTTTCCATATCCCCTCATCCAAATTATATGATAATACTAGTACCATAAATGAAATTTAATTTAATTATTATAATGTAACATTACATCATCATGTATCATTTTACCCTCCTCTTATACTAAAAAAGAAAACACTGTCCTAGATGTGTTAATTTATCACATTCAAGGACGATGAGTTCTCAATTTTTATTACCATATTAAATTCTGGTAATGGAACTATTTTTATTGTTGAAATAGATCTGAATATATTTATTTCATATTATTAAATGTTCTATAATCCTTACACACTCATAATATAAAATAATAATACAAAACAAGTTCAATAAACACAAAACTGCCAACTAATCCAAGCGTTTATCATTATCTTTTATCAAACAAGTCATCCTCATGGTATAAACCAAAAATCATTATAATATAATCTATATATCCTCAATTTCACTAATAATATATATTAAAAATTATTTATTTTTTACAAAATCTCAAATGATCATCAATTCATGAACATTAGTAAACTGATCATGAAAACCAAAGAAGAAAATGCTTCCAAAACAATAAACTTATACCTCTTAAACCCATTAAAAATGGAATAAATAAACGTAATAAGGTTATAATAAACCAATTAAATGCAGAGGAAGTTTTTTTAATTATTAATTAATTAATATAAATTTGATTATTTGGGTCTTTAAGATAAATAGAAGAACACATTTGGGAATAAGGTAAGGGGTTTCTCATCACACTTTTGTTTCCATGAGATTTACATTTTTTACCACTTATCTATTGTATATGGTTTATGTTTAATGAAATTTGATATATAATATAATTATTATATTTATATTCATGATATTCATTTATTCACTTGATTATTATTAACTCGATTGGTTAAAATGTGGTAATAGATTCTGTTTTGGTTTCCATTTCTTTGTGATTTACTTGGTATCGTACAACTAATCATTATTATGTGGTGTAACTACTTCCCCATTGGTATCATTTTTCATTTTAAATTTTAAATATATTATATATCCATATTCTGGTCTCATGAATATTATTATTTTCATAAGTCGTATACCCTTTTATATACATTGTTTATTTGAAATGTTGTTTTAACTATGGCAATATTAATGAATCTATATACTCTATATACAGATATTGAGAAGGCATATTTTAATTGTATTAAATCTATTTATAAATAATTTTTTGTAATTTTAGTGATGTGTGGGACCTTCTATTGACCCTCTATGCATTGATTGGTCTCATGAGGCAAATTAGTTGGTGACAAACCCTTCGAGTTTGTTTCCAAAAATCAGACGGGTTTCTACCCCAAAACTTAAACTGTTTTGACGGTATAGTGGTATCATGTTCCAGATACATGATGTCCAATTAATAAGAATATATATTTATTAATTTTTATTTATTACTATCCATGATTTTTTCACTATGAAAAAATCTATGGATTTAGTTTCATTCTCAGTTTATTAATGGCATGTGTTTTTTATTTATTCACCATGCCATATTGACTATACCAATTTGTTTATAATTCAGTTATTTTTGATTAATTATTCTTCTATGTCTAACCCTTAATTATAATTTGAGCTCACCCCTTTCATTTTTTTACCTTCAATAAGTTATGAAAAGGAGACCATTTATTGAGTTCTTGTGGATGCAGTTTTTATTAGTTTTTGTTATGTATTGTATTTTGTTAGATTTACCAGTGTAATAAGACTTACATGTATTTATCTAGTTTCTCTAAGACTACTAGATTGATCATTTCTTTGGGATTTATTTCCTTTTAATTATTTCATTGTAATAAGTAATGAACTGGCTCTGAGCTTTTGGTGTCGGGGTGTTATAGTTGGTATCAGAGGAAGTTTATTAGCAAACATGGAAACTAGATTTTGAAAAATTAGATTAGGGAAAAAACCCATAAGATAGTATTTGAGGATAAACATACAAGAACATCCTATTATTTTGTAAAGGAATATAATATGTTAATGTTTATAGAAAATACATCCTACTATGGATACTACAAGTGGATGTGGTTCTGGAACAGATGTACCTAGGAGTGAAAACTCTGACAAGGAGTTTCAGGATTAACCTAGGGTATCCTGGTGCACTGCCACTGTCCTTACTGTGCACCTAGTTTGACACTACTGAGGTATATTATTAGGATAATTCTTATTTTCTTTACAAACCACTACAAAGGATTTAAAAGTAAATATAAATAATTTTTATGATTATAAGATTATTTGTTCATAAATTTTCAGATTATCTTAAGTGTTTTTCTAGTTAGAAATTATGAAATATGACCTGATTTTGTGTATTCTATTATTTAATGATGGATCCTAATAGAATAAGAGGAATAAATTCCTATAGACAATATATGGATTTCCACACTAAGCAAGTCAACACAGTCAATGTTGGAGTAGATTAGATCATGACCATATTGGGAAAACTTACTCAGGCTATGGTGAATTACCATGCTACACCTATACTGGATCGTTTCATGTGGTAGAAGCCCCCATATTTTAGTGAGACTAATAATGAGGTGGTATCTAAGTAGTGGATCAAGTCCCTTGAAAAGATATTTTTGGAATTAAGATGCAATGAAAATGAAAAAGGTAGTACTGGAAACATATTTCTTCAAGGGTGATGCTGATCAATGGTGGTCCTTGATCCAGAATACCATAGAGGAAGAAGAAATAGATGATATGGAATGGAGAACTTTTAAGGAAATATTTTTCAAAAAATATTTCCCTCATGAACAATGAATTAAAATTAAGAGGAAATTATTTAGCCTAAAGCAAAGGGAAGACGATAGTGTCGCAGAGTATGAGTCTACCTTCACAAGATTAGCCAGGTATGCTATTGATTACGTACGTGATTTAGATGACAAGATTTATCATTTCTTTGAATGTCTTAATTCGAGTCTTCTAAGGGCACTGGATTCCAAAACATTTTCATTATATGATCAAATTGTATTAAGTTCCATAAAAATAGAAAACAGATTTTCTAGATCAATTTTTTTAAGGTAAATCAAGATAAGAAGAGGAATTATAATAACCATGGAAAAGTTGAAGTTCCAATGAAGAATAATGTAATGAATCAATTTTCATTATGTGATAACTGTGGAAATAATCATCCTAAAAATTTATTGAAAGGCATGGGAGTTTACTATAAGTGTGTAGAAAAGGGTTATCTATCTAGTGAATGGAATGAGAATAAACAAGTCAATGATGTTCAATGCTAAAATTTTAGAGAGATGGGACACTATGTGAATGAGTGTCCTAAGAACCATGGAAACATTCTTCATAAAATTCCATGAGAGAAAGGGAAAGCTTATGCATTTACAACCACAGAGGTGGAAGTTCCTAATGATGTGGTGGTATGTACTTTAGTGTTTTCCTCAAACTTATCCAATTTTTTATTTGATTATGGATCATCGAATTTATTTATATCTTCTCAATTTTTCCAGAAAATTAGACATGTCCAATTTGATTTAATAAAGTATTTTTTAGTCAAAAATATTAGGGGATGTATCATTTCAAAAAAGATGTGTCGATCAATCCCCATCATTAAAAATAAACGTGATTTAGTTTATAACCTTATCATAATAACAAAAATTGACTTTGATATAATTCTTGGTATGAATTGGCTATCAAATTATGATACGAAGATCTATTTCAAGAAGAAGGAAGTTATAATTTTTTGAAAATTGTGTAGAATCTCTTATCTTTAGAGAAGAAACCTCTCCACATGATTCTTATATAGATCCACCCCCAATAGCTCTACTGAATGCAATTATTATAGTGGAAGAAAACACAATATCTATGTATGAGGAAATAAATATTCAAATTTAAGATTTACTTATTATGCAAGAATACATTGATATATTTATAGAGGATTTACATGGACATACTCCATAGCAGGAAGTAGAGTTATCTATTGATTTAATTCCTAGTGCAAGAACCATATCAAAGAATCCCTATAGAATAGACACTTTTGAATTAGTGTATCTAAAGAAACAACTAGAGGAATTGAGTGACAATTGATTTATTTGACCTAGTGTTTCTCCATGGGGATCCCATATCCTCCTTGTTAAGAAGAAATATCAATCCACGAGGCTATGCATTTATTATAGGGAAATAAATGTTATTACGATAAATAAAAAGTCTCCTCTACAATGAATTGATAATTTATTTGATCAACTTCATGGATCCCAATATTTTTTTAAGATTGAGCTTCGATTTGGATATCATCATCTATGTTTGAGGAAGGAAGATATTTCAAATACAGCATTTTGAACTAGCTATGGGAATTAAATGTTTATATTAACGCCTTTTGGAATGAAAAATGAAACATTTGTTTTCATGGTTATAATGAATAGAGTTTTCAAGGAATATATTGATGAATTTTTTGTGGTATTTATTGATGATATCCTTTTATACTCCAAAGAATATGAAGACCATGAGAATTAATTGCCGATTATTCTAAAAACTCTTAAAAGAAATGAATTATATGGGAAGATTAGGAAGTGTGAATTTTGGATTCAATCAATTTCTTTTCATAGCCATATTGTATATAAGTATGGAATTTTAGTTGATCCTATGAAGACAAATTAAATCCAATAATGGACCATGACAAAAAACATAAATGAGGTATTTAGTTTTATTGGCTTAGTAGGTTACTATCAGCATTTCATTCAGAATTTCCCCAGATTGGATAACCCGCTAACTAAGCTCACACTTAAAGGGGTTAAGTTTGTATGGATGAAATAATTTATAGAAATCTTTAAAGAATTGAAAATAATATTGGTCAATGATCCAATTTTGACTCTTCCATATAGAAATGATGGATTTTTGATATACAGTGTTGCATTAAAGAATGGACTGAGTTGCGTCCTTATGAAAAAATGATAAAGTTATTTCTTATCCATCAAGGTAGTTGAAGACTCATGAGAAAAATTACCCAACTAATGATCTTGAGTTAGCAGCCGTAATATTTTATTTGAAAATATGGAGACATTATCTCTATGGTGAAATATGTGAGATATATACAGATCAAAAGAGTTTAAAATACATTTTCACATAAAAATAACTCAACATGAGGCAAAGGAGATATCTCAAGTTACTCAAAGATTATTATTGTTCAATACAATACCACCCAGGAAAGGAAAATAAGGTGGAAGATGTGTTAAGTAGGAAATATCAAGGACTTATGACCCAAATGAGGATTTAGAGAGATCCTATATTCATGGATCTACTAAAGATGGATATGGGAATTGTTAATGAAGTGGAAACATATTTCCTCTTTCAAATTATTTATAAACCATCTTTACTATAGAAGATAAAAATATCTTAGTCTGATTATGAGAATCTAAAAAAGAAATTCAAAGCTGTTAAAGATTGAAGATTGGAAGACTTTGTGTATGTTGATGGAGGTTTAAAATATGAGAAGAGGTTATGCATTCCATCAGTACCTAAGATAATAAGGGAACTATTAGACGATGATCATAGATCAACTTTATCTATAAAACCTGGTAGCACTATGATGTATAGTGATTTGAGGGAACATTTTTGGTGGGATAATATGAAGTAATAAATTGCTAACTATGTGTCAAGGTGTCTAGTTGTTCTACAAGTGAAGGCTGAGAGACAACATCCTAGAGCATTCATGCAACCTTTACCTATTACTATGTAAAATTTGGATGACATTACAATGGATTTTGTCACAAGACTACTGAGGACACCTAAAAGGAATGATACAATATGGGTAATTGTTGACCATCACACAAAATTAGTACATTTACCTATGATAAGAGAGGATTTGTGACTTGAGAAACTGACATGACTTTATATTAATGAAGTTTTAAGACTTCATGGTGTACCTCTATCTATTCTATCTGATCGAGATCCCTGGTTTACATCAAACTTCTGGATAAGTCTCTAAAAGGATTTGGATACTGAGTATCATATACATACTGCTTATCACCCCCAAACAGACAGACAATCTGAAAGGACTATTCAAACACTGGAAGACATATTGAGATCATTCCCTATAGACTTTCAAGGTATGTGGGATCAATAATTGCATTTGGTGGAATTTACCTATAATAATAGTTTCCATTCTAGAATTCAAATGGCACCATATGAAGCATTATATGGTAAGGGGTGTCAAACTCTAACTTTTTGGGATGAATTCAGCGAGAGGAAACATATAGTCCCAAAACTTATTAAAGAGACAACTTCAAAGGTAAAAAAAATTCAGGCCCATATTAAAGTATCCCAAAGTAGGCAAAAGAGTTATTCTAAAAACCAGAGAAAGGATTTGGAATTTCAAGTAGGATATCTGGTCTTTCTAAAAGTATCTCCGTGGAATGGTGTCTTAAGGTTCGGTAATAAAGGGAAATTGAGCCCCAGGTACATCAGACTATACAAAATTCAGGAAAGAATTGGAGCTGTATCTTACCAATTATCAACGCCACCAAGTCTCTCCAAAGTTCATAATGTGTTCAACGTGTCTTTTTTGAAGAAATACATGATATACCCAATGAATTTACTCGCCTATATAGAAATAGAACTTGAACCTTATTTTTCATACTCTGAAGATCCTCTAGAGATTCTTGACATAAGGGAGTAGGTATTGAGAAATCAGACAAGTCTTCTAGTAAAGGTTCCTCATAGAAACCATAAAATTGAGGAAGCAATGTTGGAACCCAAGGATGTTACGAAGAAGAACCCCCTACATCATTTTGAAGGGCCTTATACTTGAAAATATTTGAGGGAGAAACTTCTAAAGGCAGGAATAATATAACACCCCAACATTTTATGGTATGTTTCTCTTAAATAGTTTCTATTTATTAGATAGCCTATATTTCTTGAAGCACTAAGCCTCTATGAAACAACACTTGGTTATTTATAAGGGAAATTCATAATCTAGCCATTAAACTAAAATATGCCACTTCTGTGTTTTGAATTTCAAAAAATGGTTATCTACGGTTGTGATCAGTAAGTTATTTAGAGTCCGATATGACCAACTTGTTTATTTGGGGAATAATAACATACCCATATGAATAGTAATACGACCCTTAGGAATAGTAAATCATATTATTATTTTATTTTCTTAAGGTTATAAGGTAATGATATGTTGATTAATTTTTCAAGGTCTTACAAAATGAGTTATAGATTTAAAATTTTTATTTTTGAATAAATTATGATTTTATTTAAAAATTAAATTAATAATATTTAGAAATTTATTTTCAAAAAATGGAGTAATTTTTTGAATTCTACATGTGAAAAAATGGGTAAGGAAAATTTTTGGGATTTTTCTAAAATACTTGATTTTTTCATGAATAGTAAAAATACAATTTTTGTGTTTTCAATATGTTTAATGACATCATAATGATGCAACAATTAATATAAAATGTTGGTAGACTTGTGTATAGTAAATAATGACATGAGGTGTCCCAATCGGCTAATACCATGGGAAAATACCATGGGAAAGCCCATGGTTTTTCCAAAACCACTAATAAGGTGTCCTTTGAAATTAATAAAAAACTCCTTATCATTTACTTTAAATACCCACTCATTCCTTCGTTTTATTTCATTAAAAACTATTTATCCTTGAATCTCTGGTTTTTACCACTTTTTAAAGCTTTAATTTTATGTTCTTTTATTTTATTTTTATTTGGATTATGTTGGGATATGTCATTCCATATCCCCCTTTCTGTCAATATTATGTAATAATGATGAGATACCCATTTTCTATCATCAAAATATTTTATGAATTTTTAAGGGACACCGTTAGGCTGCCGAATTTTTTGCGATGGATTTCTCAACTTTTCTTTTATTTTGAGTTTCTTTATTTTCTTTTTATTTCTTCATCTCCCCTCATCAAAATTCTATGATAATTATAGTAACTTACATGAACTGAAATTTTATTATTCTAATGGAATATTTCATCATCATATCTCTTTCCCCCCTCCTCTTATACTGAAAAATAAAACACCATGTGAGATGTGTTAATTTATCACATTCAAGGGTGACGAGTTCTCAATTTTTATTACAATCTAAAATTCTGGCCATGAAACCATTTTTATGATTGAAACAGATCAAAATATATGTATTTCATCTTATTCAACATTCTGGAATCCTTACACACTCATAATATAATATAATAATACAAAACAAGTACATCATGCACAAATCTTCCAAGTAATCCAAGTGTTTATCATTATATTTTATCAAACAAGTCATCCTCATGGTTTGTAACCCAAAATCATTATAAGATCATTTATATCTCTGAAATGTTACTAATAATATATATTAACAATTCTAGATGTTTGACCATATATCAAATGAACTTCCATTCATGAATATAGGTAAATTGGCCATGAGAACCAATGAAGAAAATGCTTCCAAAAAATAAAATTGAACCTCTTAAACCCATAAAAAAGGACAACAATGAACCTAATAAGGTTATACTAAATCAATTAAATTTATAAGAGGTTCTGGACTTATTAATTAATGAATATAAATTTCATTATTCTAGTCTTTAATATCAATAGAAGAACACATTTGGGCATAAGGTAAGGGGTTTCTCATCTCACTTTTATTTCTGTGGGATTTCCATTTTTCTCCACTTATCTCTTGTATGTGGTGTATGTTTACTACCATTTGATATATAATATCAAGATTATATTTATATTCACGATATTCAGTGATTCACTTGATGATTTTTAACTCCATTTATTATAATGTTGTAAGGGACTTTGTATTGGTTTCCATTTCATTGTGATTTACTTGGTATTGTGCACCTAATCATTCTTATGTGGTGTAACTAATACCACTTTGGGATCATTTTTCATTTGAAATTGTAAATATATTATATATCCATATTATGGTTTCCTAGATATGATTATTATCTTAATTTGTATACCCTTTTATATATGTTGTTTATTTGGAATGTTGTTTTAACTATAGAAATATTGATGAATCTGTGTCCTCTACTCTATACAGATATTGAGAAATTATATTGTACTGATATTAAATATATTTATAAATAATTCTTTGGACTTTAAATAATGAGTGGGTCCTACTATATCCCCTTGATGAATTGATAGGTCTAATGAGGCAAATTAGTTGGCGATAAACCCATTGAGATTGTTTCCAAAAATCAGACGGGTTTCTACCCACCGAGTTAAACCGTTTTTATGGTATAGTGGTTTCATGTTCAATATACATGATGTAAAATTAATAATATTATCTCTTTATTAATTTTCAGTTATTACTATCCATGATGTTTTCAATATGACAAATTTTTTGGATGTAGTTTCATTCTCAGTTTACTAATGGTGTGTGTTTTTCATTTATTCATTATTCCATATTGACTATGCCAATTTTTTTATGATTCAGTTATTATTGATTCATGTTGTTACTATTTTTAACCCTTACTAATAATTTGAGATCACCCCTTTCATTTTTTACCTTCAACAAGTTATGAGGAGGATACCATTTATTGATTTCTCATGGATTCAATTTTATTATTTTTTGTTATGTATTGTATTTTGTTACCTTTTCCAATGTAATATGAGTTACATGAATGTATCTAGTTTCTCCAAGACTACTAAAATGATCATTCCTTTGATATTTCATTCCTTTTAACCATTCCAATGTAATAAGTAATGCATCGAATCTGAGCTTTTGGGGTTGGGTTGTTACACACCATCTTTCTATAAATTAAATAAATCAATTGTTTTAAAAACCTAAAAATTAATAATTTTGCCATCTTGTAGGTTTGAATTTGACTTGATGATATATTCCTTTTAATTAATTAATTTCACTTTATTAAGTCTATATAAATAAATAATTTCTAGTTAGCACCGTAGAGAATTAATAAGGCCTTCACGGGATGTCATAGGGATTTTTCCTAGATTTGTGTCAAATGATCATATCATAATTTCCATGGATGGTTGGTCAAGGATATGACTTGGAAGAGACATCTGGTAAGTATTTCTTCATGTTTATCTTTACCGACTGGATGTTATGTTCCTTATTATAATATAATTTATTGTAATTTAGTTTTTATCTAATTAATTGGGATGCTTTGGCATGAGATAAGAACTCATGGAATTTGAGGTGGGATGAATAGACTTAGGTGATACAGTTAATGTTGCTGGGGGTGTTTTTGGCTTAGAGTTAACTATGTTTGAGGTATACGGTCTAGAACAAATCCCTTTTGTCTACTTTTTTATTTAGTATGTTCAATATTTGTGAATGTGCTGACATTTCATCCGCATGAACTGACTAAATTTTAAATACATTGATTTGATATGAATTTATATTCTTGGACCTCCCATGAACCCCATCAGTTTGAATGGCGTTGAGCCTTGTAATTTTGGCCACTCGAGGGGTGAGTCAACCCTTAAAAACATTTTGAATGGACTGAACATAGTTTTACTTGGGTAAATTGAAAATTTATTACTATTTATATTAACAAATTGAGTTTTTTTGTAATGTGAATTAAGAATTTAAAATGATATGGTTAATGGGTAATTGGCCTTAATGCGAATCATGTAACTTGAAAAGATGAATTATAATTTAAATGGATTAGACATGATAAAATGGTTCATTATAGGTATAATGGAATGTTAAGGGATATTTCATTCAATTTATTCTCCAAAATGTATTTTTAATAGTTCTAATGATAATTGATGTTTGGTTCAATGTAATAAATGGGTGAAATTTGGAAATGAATTGATTTTTCAATGTGTCATGTGTTAATATGTTTGATATGTTTGGTACTTTGTTATGTGAGTTGTTTTTCTTGGATCCTATATTTTTATGACCTTGGTTATGCTGCAATTATTATAAGTATTTTCTTGTACATGCTAAAATTCTTAGAGGGATCCGCCTGGACATATTGAAATGATTAGAGGGATCTTCCTATACATGCTGAAATTCTTAGAGGGGTTTTCCAGGACATGCTATACAGCTTTGTGGGATCTGACTAGACACTTTTTTATTCTTAGAGGGAACTTCCCAAAAATAATGAAATGATTAGAGGGATCTACCTAAACATTTGTAAATGATTATAGGGATCTACTCAATGGTTTGATAGGTTTATTTGATGTTATGTATTAATTTATAAATTGATGCCCATATTTATTATACTATTTCATTCACTATATGCTCAGACATTATTTTTTAGACACCTTTGGTGATGGACTATTGAGTTTTACTCATACCCTTCTCGATCCTCTATTTCACATGGGTACTCGAGAAACTCTTACAAGTTTATTGCAGGAACATGGTTGGGATGAGGCCCGAGATAGCATGGTTGAGTAGGATAACTCAAATAGTATTAGGAGATTGGATGAGGTTCATTTCAAAGATGTAGTAGGGAACTGTTGTTTTATTTTTCTTTTATTTTGGAATGTATCTATGACTGGTCCAGTGGGTGGACCGTTTTATGTATTTAATGGATATTTTAACCCTTACCGTATTTCATATATTATCATTGGATGTTTATTTATTTATGCATACTCTGATTATTTACTACTTTGAATGGTATTTTTTTATTTTATATTTTATTTTGCACTATGATATATGGTTTATAGTCTCTCTATAGTTCCACCTTAGACCCTCATTACTATTATACTACCTCTAGAATACAAGGAGGTGCTCCTGAGTTCATGTGGTTAACTGGTTTGACTTCTAGTTATAGAGTGAACTCGGGTGGGATGTTACACATCCTGGTCTCTGAAATACTCCTAGGAACCTAAAAACAGTTTATATATATGTGTGGTGAGAATAACATGTATAATCAATAATATCATACCCAAGGTATCTCATTTACATATTAAAAGAGAATATTAATGAATCGGTGAATAAAAAACAAAACCATTAAGCACCTAAATAGGTCAACTAAAAACACATCAAATATAATAACATAATAACATAACACAAAATAACACATCAAATATAATAACATACCCAAGGTATCTCACTATGGAATACTCACCAAATAACACATCAAATATAATAACATAGTATCAAGAATATAATTTAAAGTCACCTTGAACCCTCTTCCCCACAAAATTTACCCTCTCATGCCCCAACTTCATACATCCTACACTCCCATTCCTTCTATGAATATCTCATCACATACTCATTCATCTCTTATGTGGTTCAGGATGCATCCATACCTATCCCACCACCCATAAGGTCTAGCATCTAGTTCTAGAATAATCATCATCATATCACAACCTCATGCACATGACCAAGATAGTAAGGTATCATGAACATGAAGGACATAAACTGTGTTCCCTCCTACCACCATACATGACCCCCACCACATATCACATCCTCATCATATCTAGGTAATCTACATCACCAACCCATATTGTTGGGTGATCTCCTACAATAACCCATATCATCATCACTACTATTAAAGGAAGAGTAGGTAAGAGGGTGTATCCAAATATCAAATTCATCACTGGATTAGATGTTGGAAAAAACACACAAATCCTAAAACATTTGGGTATTCGTAAGATCATCCAACTCATTTGGGGTGTGCATATATATGACATAAAATACAAAAAAATAGATAGATAAAAATACCCAAAACATGGGTAAAACTCAACTACACTAGTGTACTCCAGATCACCACCACTGCACTACAGAATACCCCTCTCAATTGCTTCCACCACTAAATTCATTACACCCTACAAAAACCCACACAACCACAAAAATTATGCTTTCAATTATATGTTCCACCATTTATAAAATTAAGAGTTTATACTAACTCCTGTTTACTAATCCATTTCATTCACATTAACACAACCCATTCATTTATCATTCATTTCATTTAAGATTATTACCACAAATAAATTTTTGACTATTTTAATATTTAATTTCATCCCATTATTATTATTCACCAAACCATGTCATTTTATTTTTTTCATTTCAAAACATTCCATGGATACCATGAAAATAACATGACTACTATACACAACAAATCATCCATCCCACATATATCATCATCAAAACACAACATATTTCAAGTTATATCACCACAATAACCACACATTACAACCACTCCACATCATATCACATCACATCTCATGCAAAGAAACCATCAGTTCACTTCCAAACACACTCCACACCTAAATTAGTCACTACCATCACCGCACAATCCCCAATGAGGCCCATAAAACCATAGTAGACTCACATCATGCACATAAATACATATTTTTTTTCCAACATTCACATTTTACCATAATTGTAGTTTCGAGGTCATTCACATAACATCACTTCTTCTTTAGAATATATATTATCATACAATTCTAGTTTTCAATGGGAAACTGATTTATTAACCATATATAATAGATTATCCTTTTTCATGCATAGTGAACTCAATCAAACAACATATCAAGGGTCTCATAATTCCCATCATCTAAAAATAAAACATGTTTCCCAAAGACCTTTATCTTTAGTAATGACAACAAGAAAGTATCATCAAATTTACAATATCACAAAAAATTGTAAACACATGAGATTACTCTCAATTCCCATAAAATTAAAATTTATCCAATTAATTATCTTTTTAAGACAACCCTCACTATTCACCCAATAGATTTTAAAAAAATGCAATCTCCAAATATTCCCAAAAGTGAGAGATAATGATGATCCCTACCTCAATAAAACTTTCTATTTTTTTCATAAGGATGGATCAAGAGGAAGGTAACCACCAAGCACAAAAATGAATGAAAAAAAACCTTGATTATCATAGAATATAATATTCACATCAATATCCTTCCTTAAACTACCCAAACAATCTATCTTCCTAGGAAAACATTCTCTAGAATACGGAATAAGGGAAAAACTGAGAAGTTGATTGAAGAAATAACCTTAGAGTTGCCAACACCTGATCTTCAGATTTGAAGTATAAAAGCCCACATGGAGGGGGTCAGGTACCTACTAAAATTTTATATGAATCCTCTAATAATAAAGAGAAAAGGTTTTAGGAAGATGGGTTTCAATGGGCATTAGGAATTTATAGGAAATCTAGAAAATAGAGGACCATGGCACGACACCCTTTATTATATTACTAGGGAGCCAACATAGTACTAGAAGACAACATAAAGGAAGGGACTATGACACAATGGTTCAGGTCAAAACAGTGTCTGAGAAACATGGTGAGGCCCATACCATGTATCATATAAACTAGAATAAGGACCACAATGTAAGGTAAACTACCACACCATATAATTCAAAGGCCACGACAAAGGATACACTATAGCCCATCTCCACAACACAACTACCATAAAATTATAAAAAAACATAAGAATCCATCCTCCAAGTCTCTACATCATAGCTTAAAATCCATGAAAAAACCAGGATGAAAAATTCAAAACCATCAAAACTCAACTTCTCAAGGACATACACCACATCCAACCTTACCACACCTCAAGAACTCCCTTTACAGTGAAACATAATCTTCCAGGCCGCAAAACCCTTCCCTAGATGAAATTTTAGCTATAAATCCACCATCCACTCCTCAAATTCCTCATAACATCCTTGAAAATACCACCATCAACTTAGTTCTAACAAATTAATGGGTTAAGAAGTCAATATCTTTGAATTATATACCTCTCAAGTAGTTATTATCCTTGATAATATAAGCCAAACCCAAAAAAAAGGAAAAAAGGGAGGGGTTCCAAAAAAACATTCCATGAAATACCTCTTAGGGATCTCGTTACAACTGAAACACTGCCACCATATCACAATAGCCAAAATACACCACTCTTCCATAAAAACATCCAAAAAACAATTTAAACCACTATATATCCTAATATGAAAACCACCATAATAGTCACAAAATATTCCCCCAATAATAAAAATTAAATAAAACCAACCCCATATGAAGATATTGTCCAATTTTGGTGATATAGACTCGCCCGAATGGTTTTAGAACATGTCATAAATATAAAATGTCATGATTGGGAAGGGGTTTCCACTTTCATATTCCATAATTTATAACACACACCCTTAGTAAGGGGAAAAGGAACATCTCATAAATAAGCAAGATTTAGGTATAATATCATCAAAGGAAAACAAAAAAAGTCTCAGAAATAAAATAGGTTACTAGGAATATGTGTTCATCTCATGATCTCAAGTACCCTATGCCAAGACACCTTTCCTCTACAACACACAAAACAATGGGATGGTTCATTCACACAACACCTTTTCTTGATGATACTGAATCTCTAATAGAGTCTCCCTAAATATTGTGTCATCCTCGATATCCAACTCTCCCCATTAAATGATGTGGGAGACATTATTAAGATAAATATGAAGATAAGAAATTTAGAAGATGTCATAAATCCTATCCGACCATGGTGTAAGTACAAAATGATATGCCATCTCAAAAAATCTCTCCATTACCTCAAATGTCCTGGAGAACTAGTGAGAAATCTTACTCCTGGTGCCAAAACTATGATGCCCTCGATGTGGGGAAACCCACAAGAAAACCTATTATTAAACCTTAAACTTTAGGGGCATCCTATTACGATAAACATAGGCCTTATAAAATCCCATCACCACCCTCATCCACTCTCATACTGTCTAGATCTTCCTAGTCACGGTCTACACCACATTAGGACTAAGAACCGCTAACTCCCCAACCTCTATCCAATACAACTAAGGATGAATTGGAATCCCATAAAATGACTCAAAAATCGCCATGCTGATGGATGAGTGTTGACTATTATTATAGGAAAACTCAATTAGAGCTATGTTATTTACCCATGATCCACCAAAATCCCATATACAGGCCCACAATATAACCTCCAATGTCTGAATAGTCCACTTCATTTTCCCATCTGTTTAAGGATTATAGTAGTGGTAATGTGAAACTGGGATCCAAAGGAATGATATAATACTCTACAGACCTAAAAATTAAAATGAGGGTCCTAATCAGAAGTGATGGTCCTTAATACCCCATGAATATTAACCACATAATCTATATAATGCCTTTCTAAAAAATCCACAATACTGGATTCAATAATATCTATAAAATGACCCAACATCATCAATTAGTCCACAATCACCTAAACAGTATCACATAACCTTGATATCGGGGTAACCCTGTGTTGAAATCCATTGAAATTTCCTCCCATTTACACTCAAGGACATCCATAGGCTTCCAAAAACATCAAGAAATGGAGTTTTTTATTTCACCTGATAAAAAAGTCATCATGCCACAAAATCTTCCACTGAACACTTCATCTCAGGCCACCAAAGATGTATCCTCAAGAGATGATATGTATTAGACTAACCAAGATTTACCACTAAGGGTGGGGTATGAAAATTAAATAGTAACACCTTGTACATTTCCAAATGAACAAATGACCTCTATAAAATCTAAATCAAATTATGAACATCCTCCGATAATCCCTTCAGAGAATCACCATGGACAACATGGTCTCACATCCCCTCATGATCTGAATCTTCCCATTGATTCTCCTCCACTTAATACGTCATGTATGATCCCACCATCATCTAATAAAGATATCCTCTTCCACCGACTTCCTTGTAATATAGATTCATCACTGCAAGATCCTCCATCCCTTTCCAAATATCCTCAAACTCTTGAACCACATCTCCTCAAGACTTATAACTTAGCACATCGACAACCATATTCCCATTTCCTAGAGTATAAGTGATCTAAAAATTGTAATCCTAGAGAGAATCCATTCATATCAAATGAAGTAAATTCAATCATTCCGATAGAAAAAATATTTCAAGTTCTCATGGACCATGAAAACCACAAAATGCTTACCGATGAGGTATTACTTCCAAAAATTTAGCACAAAAATGACCATCACTAACTCTAGATATTAGGTATCATAGTTACACTCATGGGGGTATAACTACCTAGAACTATAAGAGATCACAAGTCTATACTAAATCAAAATTCATCCCAAGACCAGATGGGATGCTTCATAGAGAACCTCAAACATAACACCCTCATCAAGAAACCAAAGTATCATTGCACAAACCAGAATCTCATTTAGGAAATCAAACATCACATAACAATGATCATTACAAAAAAGTCTTGATAATTATTGGTAAAATCTATCAACAAGTCTACAATACTATATAAATCAAGTATCTAATAATAGCCTTCAATACTAAGGAAATTATGAACTTTTACCATGTTCTTATGTGCTTCCCAAGAAAGAACAACTTCAATATTCAATGGGTCCATTACTACACCCCGTTGAGACATCACATGAATAAGTAAATGTACCTATATTGTCTAGAACTTACACTCAAAAAAATTTCTATAGAGATGACAGTGTCGAATGACTTATAATATAGCTATGAGATTATTGGAATGCTCCTCCTCGGAATTCATATAGATCAAGATGTATCCAGCAAACCCAAAAAAATAACTCATCTAGGAACTCAATGAACAAAGAGTTCATGAGTCCCATGAAAACTCCTAGTGAATTCATGACAATGAATAATGTGACCATGAACTCAAAGTTCCCATACCTTTACATGAAGGAATTATTCATAACATACTCATATTTAACACTCATCTGGTGATATCTAGACTTCAATTAGATATTTGAAAACCAAGTGGATCCCTTATACTGGTTGAACGATTCATTAATACTTTCAAGGTGTTTATAGTTCTTTATAATCACCTAGTTCAACCTCTAGTAGTATATGCACAACCTCATTCTATCATCCTTCTTTTTGGAGAATAGAACCGATTCACCCCAAGATGAAACACTAGGTCAGATAAAACTCCTATGTATCAGATCATTGACATGAAGCTTCAACTCACATAACTTCATTGGATCCATTTGATAGGGGTCATAGAAATTGGTGATTCACCTGGTCGTAACTCTATTCCAAATATAATTTCACTTAGAGGGGGTAGGGTCATAACCTCATCCAGGAATATTTCAGGAAGCTCCTCCAAAACCCTGGGGGTACCCTCTTCCTAAGATTATAATGATATCTCTACTAACTGAGATAACATTGTTTTCAATTTTCTACCACCCATTAGATAACCCCACTCACAAATTAATGACACTCACTGGCCTTCCACATCATAAAATGAAACCCCCATCCAAAAATAATTGATGGCTTCATGTACATAATACAACCAATCTATGCCAATAATAACATCATATGACTATATCTATAGTAAGAAGAAATAAAAAACTTAATGGTGCTGCCCCATCATAAGTCCACATCTATGACACAAATCAAACCAAGTAGCCTGACCTCCAACTGTGGTGGAAAACAACAGGGACACTGTATGTCTCTCCAAATATAGTCCTAAAGCACATAACAAAATAATAGAAATAAAAGAGTGTGAGGATCATAAATCAAATACAGTAGAAACAAAGGTAGAAAATAAATTGATCATACCTCAAACCACCTATGACCCTACTGGAACTAAAACCTCCATCATGTACATCTTCCCATTCTCATCACGTCTACCTCTCCATTGATGAAGTATACAAATGTACTCTATTCTAGGTTCCTGAGTATGGGGAGCATCACATGGATTCCCTATTCTTACCCCATGTTCCCTCAACTAATGAATAAACACTAAAAATCCATACCCTTGATACTTTATAATAGGAAACTACTTCTACTTCCAAAATGGGGCTTGATCGCCCATATGAAACTATCATCCTTGAGTTTTCGTACACTAAGTTGGGCGGTGGCTACAACTTTCAACGACCTAAGATTCTGGATGCTTTAAAATATATACTATGTTCTATAACTTTTGTTTCATGCGACATCCAACATAAAAAAATACAAATATATTAATAATAAATTATTAACAAATCTATAATAAAACCTAATATAGTAAACCATTAATAGTTATTACCTTTTGAAGTTAAATAATTAATAAAAGTTAATATTAAAATGTTTGTTAGAAATAAAAAATATTTTATATATTTTATTTCAAAAAGATAAATTTAAAAACTGTATAATTTAAATTTGATAAAGTAAAATTCATTTTTTAATTCCTCATAAAATATATCTTAGGATGGGTTTTTGATATTTTTCTAAAAAAACCAATTTTCAGGTGAATAACAAAAATGATGATTAATGTCATCATTTTTACGAAAATATTTTATTATATGAATAAATAGACAATTTTGGAATGATTTTATTATAAAATTATATATTATAAAGTATAATAAATCATTTTATAATTCTATTTTTAATTTATAAACTCATGATTAACATTAAAAAAATTTATGTATCATTTTAATGAAAACTATTTTTCAACTGTTTGGTTTCATGAATTATAACATGATGAATTGAAGTTTTGATTTATTTTATTTTTAATTAAATAATATTTTAATTATAATTAATATTTTAAATTAATTTTAATCACTTAAATTGATAAATCTATCCTAATCATAAATTTTTTTCTTAAAAACAAACTTTTTCAAAAAATAGGGTTTTACGCAATACATGTAATAACATTGAGATTAATTTCCCCACATATATAAAGTTAATTTGATAAAAATATTCTTATATTTGAGATAATAATTTTAATATTATTTAATATAACCAATTTAATTTTTGGTAATAAAATCTAGATTGTTAGGATTGATGTTTGTTACCACGATAATGGTGAAACAATTGTTTTAAAATTATTGTTTTATTAATATCAAGGAATTTATATAAGATAAATTAAATTAAAATCATTAAAATAATGTATATAATATAATTTATAAACACATAAATAAAAATATTGTCCCTAATTTAATTTTTAATCAATACTAAATAATATTAAAATTCAATAATGGTTCAAATGTCATCTTTCTAATAAAACAGTATTTCTACACTTTATATTTTTTAATATAAAAGTTAATTTTATAATATTTAAAATTTAGATTGTATTAAATATATTTTAAATATATTTCCTCCAAACCCAAATTTGGTTATATGGTTTATGCTATATGTTTAATAAAACATAAAATTACTTAGTTAAAAAGTAATTACCAAGTTTAAAAGTAAATGATTAAATTGTAAAAATCAAATAGTAAAAACATTATAACATGTTTATAAATCCATTTTTGAGTAATTTTATACTAAAATATACCCAAAAATCAATAAATTTGAACCTTTTATCCATTGAACTTGGAAGAGTGTCATGACATTATTAAAATATATGGGGTGTTTCTAAAAGTTCCCTTTTCCCCTCTTATAAAAGGGGATCACTTGCAATTTTTAAAACACACACATCCCTTTCTAATTACTCATTTAAACTATTTATTTTTATTATAATTATAACAATCTCCCATAAACATAATACTTGGGTCACTCATAGTTATCATAAGACCTTCAATTACAAGGGAACTTCTAAGGAAAAATCGAGTCTCTAACATAAGTATTATCTCCTTATAAATATTTTTTTATTAATATCACTAATACAAATATATTATCAAAATAATAATATGATGACTTAGGTATTATTATTATAATTATATGTTTTTATATTAATGTTATAAACATTATATATTAATTTTTATCCACTTATAAAAACCAAAGAACATTGTTTGTGCATTGTACGAACTACCACCTCCATGAAGCGATGCCAATTATTTTTCATTATAGATTTTTATGGATTTTATTAATTTAGGTAATTATGAATAAATATTATATATATAATATAATTATGATCCTGTAATTTTAATTTAATATCCACCTTCACCCCCTCTCATGCACTAAGAATTAGTAATGTTAATCGTTCGTACATCCAGATTACCGTCTACATGATGAATTCTATTTATTAATTTATTTAAATAATCAGACATTATGTAAACATATTAAAATATGGTTAAATATCATAAAAAATAAAAATAATATCATTGTAATAGTTTTATAATTATTTTTTAAAAGAAACACCTCATTTATGATACTTGCAAATGGAGTTAAAGCGCATTCAAGTTTGGGTCGGTTTAACCACCTATGTGAGTAATGCTTTAAAATATGATTATGGATGGACATGCGAACATGAAAAATAATATTATTATAATATATTAATCAAATCATGATTATTATATGGTTTTGTAAATATTATATTAAGTATTTAACTTATTATTAAAGTAACACTTTTGTTCTCTAAAAGTATCAAAATGAGTCGTTATCAATTCAGTTTTCACATAACGTTACCAAAAAAATATGGGTTGAAATAATATAATTTTCAATAAATATAAGTTATATAATATTAAATTATATATGAATAATGAATTTGGTATCAAATTATGGGTAATAATATAAAAATTATTAAACATGTGCAAAACAATCAATGTTATTAACTCCCAATGGTCATACTACACTAAATAATTAATGTAATAATGATAAAGAATTATAATAAGGAATATAAAAGGGTAATATTTATGATAAATTTTCTTAAATATTATATTAATTTTACTATGTTTTTTTTACCAGAGGATAGAGTTTTATCAATTAATCACGGAAATAAGGTAAGAGTTTATTGTCTCAAGTTCACCTTTAATGAGGCATGATTAAATGTTTCATACCTATTGCTCATTGATGTGGTATATATACCTCATGAATGAATTATTTCATAATATATAACCATTATTAGATATAAATTTATATTTAACAATCACTCATACATTCTCTTTCAATCCAGTCACTTCTCAAGTTGTAATAGTTTATCTCAATTTTTCTTTTTTTGAGACACACTTTCTTTCATGCACTTAATTTCATATAAATTGTGTATATACTACCTATTTGTTTTATAAAATCATGAATTATCATTATCATGGTATTTTAAATTCTATTTTAGGTTCACTCTCTTTCATGGTGTTTTTATTGGAACGTTTCTTAAGTCATAAGAGACTTTCATCTCAGTTTCCCCTTCCTTGAGACATTGTCTGTATCACACATATTTTAATTAATGTGGTATGTATACTACTTATATGATATATCATATAATGAACTAATTCTTAATTAATGGTATTATAAGTACAATATCATGGTCATTATACTTCAATAGTTTTTATTTAAATGTGAAACAACCTGTAAGGATTTATTTTCAACTTCTTTCAAAAAATCGTGACCTCTCAAATGTGATAATACATCTGGGGAATTTTTATGCCCATTATTTTTAAAGCCTCTATAATTTTATTCTACTAAAGATAATGTTGGTAAAATTAAATTTCTATTTAAATTCTTTTAAATCATAAGTTTTAAAATCTTCTAGGTATTGTGGGTTTTCAAAATGGTTGTTTCAAAAATATTCCAAAGGGTTTCCATCCTTTACAAAATGAAAGTTCCATCATCCACTCCACATTTTCTTTTGATTAATATTATATATTTTTAAAGTTTCCATTTTTAAATATTATTTTTAAAATTAAGTTTCTTCAAAGTGTTTCGACTTATTTTGTTGAAAAATTTATATCCTTTATAGGTTTCCATTGTCAGAGATTCTTTTTAAAAGTAAAAATTTCAAAGTATTTCCGCTTATTTTATAGAAAAATTTATGTCTATTTCAAGATTACATTATTAAATATTATTTTTAATTGTAATATTTTTTGAATTATATCCACTTATTTTATTGGAAACTTAATTTACTTTTCATGTTTCCATTATTAAATATTATTTTTAAGAGTGAAAGTTATCAAATTGTTTTCATTTATTTTATTGAAATATTTATTTCCTTTTCAAGTTTACATTATTAAAGACTCTCTTAAAATTAAACATTTTCATAGTATTTTCACTTATCATTTTTGAAATCTATATGTTTTTTAAAGTAATTTTTATTGGTAACTCTTTATAATAAGTTTTTTAAAAGTATTCCCTTTCCCTTTGATTTTTTGAAAGTATTGTTTACTCCAATGTTTTAAAAAGTTTTTTTGAAAACTTATGTATTTTAACTTATATTTACCATACAAGGTTTATTTTTTAGTAAGTGTTGTTTTAATCACCTTTTATATGTATTAATGACATGAATTATTTTGGAAAATATATTATGTTTTGATTATATGATGTTTTTGAATGTTTTAGGAAACCCATTAATTTTTTAATGTGTTCTTTATGAGATGATAAATGTTTTATTTTTTAAGTGGAACACAAACGTATAAATTATGAGATGGAAAAGACTTATATATACCTATAATGAATTGGGTAATGTATTATATATCATGATATAGAAATTTTATGTGAATAGGTTAGCAATTTAGTTGGTTCAGAAAGGGTGAGTGTGATGGTATTAAGCTATACTCATAATTTTACATGAGAATTTGTTTTCAAGTCACTAGGTTCACAAAAAGTGAGTGTGATAGTACTAATCTCTTCTAAAAATTTTACAATTGAATATTTTTTAAAGTTTATAGGTTTACAAAGGGTGAGTGTGATGGGATTAAGTTATACTTTCAATTTTACATGTGAACAGGTTAACATGTCATTAGGTTCACAAAGGGTGAGTGTGAAGGTGTTAAAAATTACTCAAAATTTTATGTGTGAATAGGATGGAAAGTATCTAGGTTTATAATGATAATAAATACAGTGTTTATTTTTGTTCCAACTTTTCAAGTTGGTTATCATTTTATTCCAAGTTTTCCTGATTATGACTAATTTTTAAAGTATTGCATACTTTTATATCATGATTGAATGTTTTATGATTATTAATATTAATTTTTCAAGCCTAGACATTTATTTTAAGGTTAGTTAATGACATTATTATGATATTATGTTTCTCTATAAAGTTTTATGATTATTATCCATGATCTTTTAAGATTTTATTATGTTATTTACATCTTTCAAATATTATGCTTTATGTATATGATCTAATACTTTATGATATATATTTTCCCTTACTGAGAATTTGAGAACACTGCTTTATTGTGTATATAATCCCTAGGTTAAGAATATTATTTTATCTTTCGAGATGTATCAGAAGGGTATATATGAGTAGGATTATGGATAAAAGTTTTCAAGTGCTGCAAAATAAGTTATTTATGTAGATAATATCTAAGACACTAATCCTTTAGTTCCATGGATTGTGTGACTGTTTGTGATATATATTATTTAAATAATGATATTAATGTGTTATTTAAGTCATGTTTATATTGGGTTTATTTATTTGGTATCATAACAGGGTTTAGTTATTTTGGATATTAGTTCTGATATTTTTGGAGATTAGTTTAGTTATCTTTTGTATTAGGATAGAGAAACATAGTAAAAACCCTTGAGTTGAGTCTAAGTATATGATGATATCATAAAATATTGGTAAATTATTGAGTAAGGGATTTTACTAGAAATAAATCCCCACCTAGATACTAGAAAGTGGATGAGGCTATGACACAAATGCACCTAGCGGTAATCACCCCAAATTGGTTGAGCATTGATTTAATTATCACCAAGATGCATGATGGGTGGGCTTAAGACTGCACACATGGATTGAAACACCTAGGGGATATGTTTTAGTTAATAAAATTATCATTAAATTCCATTAAAAAGGATTTATTATGTTAATGAATTAGTATATGTATGAGATAACCCAACCCAAGGAAACAATGGTTGAACCAAGAGTTATTACATTGAACTAAAATATTGAGTGATGGTTTCAAATAGTAATACACTTCAGTGTTGAATTTTTCATAATTTTTTTATAATGTAAATATTATCACTCATGATTAAATATTTATTTTTATTATTGAATAAAGAAATGGGAAACTAAGTCAATAATGGACACGACAGAAAATATAGTAATGATAAAAAAGTGGGATAGAAGTTGGTATTAAAAACCTTTTGGTAATGAGCACACAAATATCTTGATTTATGATTTACAACTTGAATCTTTCCAAACATCCAAACTTTCCAAATAAGATAAGGATGAAGTTTCATATAAGGCCAGGTGATAAATATGATGAAGGAAAAAATTCAACTTCAAACAAATCCAAAATTCAAGAGGATGAACCCAACGGAATATCTTATAGAAATAAAAATATTCTTCAAGTGTAGAAGGATTCTCCATAAAGTTCATGATTTTTGAGTTGGGATGAATAACCTAGTCCATAAAACAAAGGTAAATAATGTCCATTTCCTCAAATTTTTGGAGTTTGATCATTAGGAAAAATTATTCCCTAAATCAAAAGACAAAAAGGAAAAAATATCATCAAACTCCTAAACCAAGTAAACAAGGAAAATATTATGCTACCCCTACTACTGAAATTAGGTTATGAAAAATAAGGGTAAAAGGTACACTCACCATCTAATCTAGATTTTTAGATATCCAATTAGAATCTATTTTTATCCACCCTACTAGGCCTAATATGTTTTATAAGAGAATCAAATAAAAAACCTAATTATTTGATATTATCTTATATTATTATTGTATCCTAATTTGAGGTCTATTGAAAATGATTCATTAAATACTTATCATCTATACATTAGAAAAATTCAATGTTATCTTGGAAATGTATTGGTAATTTCAACATAAATCCCTAGTAATCAACAAAATAGGAAAATAAAATTTCATATTTCAAACCAAATTATGGTCATCTATCAATGAAAGGATGACTATGAACCCTCTAGGAAAACTAATTCAATTATATTAGTTATGATACATAATTATGAGGGATGTTTAACTGAAATGGTTAGAAATAAACTCAATATTTGGATATGTATCTTAGGAAGGAATATAGGAGTTTTATAATATCACATAAATTAGTAAGGTTGATACCACATTTTAAATTAACTCTAGATTCATATTAATCTTATGGATATGCATAACTATATTTTTTAGTAAGTGATAATTAAAAATGTAAAGAAAAAATTTATTTACGGTGGTAGAATATAACGACCTGAGATTTTATATCCTTTAAAAGATATATAATATTCTATAACTTGTGTCACATGATACAAATTAAAAAAAAACACAAAATATTAATAAATAGAAAATAAATACTAAGATGGTAAAATATTAATAGTTATTACCTTTATAAAGTAAATAATTAATATAAGTTAATCTTAAAATGCTTATTTCTAATAAAAATATTTTCTTAATATTATAAATTTTCTTTGAAAATGTTAAATTTAAAAATATTATAATTTAAATTTGATAAATTAAAATTATTTTTTTAATTCATCATAACAAATAATAATATTAGTATGATTTTTCTAATTTTTTTCTAAAATATTTGATTTTTAGGTGAATAGTGAAAATACCAATTAATGTCATCACTTTTATAAAATTATATTATTATATGAATACAATAAAACTTTTTAAAATATTTTTACTATAAAATTATATATTATAAATTAGAATAAATAATTTTAAAATTCTATTTTTAATTTATTAACCCATTATCAACATTTTGAAAATTTTTGTAGCGTTTTAATAAAAATTATTTTTGGATGATTTGGTTTAATTAATTATAACATGATGAAATGAAGTTTTATTAATTAATTTATTGTTAAATATATAATCATTTAATGATAAATAATATTTTAAATTCATTTTAATATATGACATTTCTTGAGCTCACTTGTTTTGATCATCCCAATTATGCTTTAATATGTTTTGATAATCTCAATTATGTTTCAATATGATTTGATAATCCCAAATAGTGTTTATCTTTATTATAATTATTTGTTCAATCTATGAAATCATATTATTAAGTTGATAAAATATCAAAATGATCATTGGAATTTGTTAATCAATGGTTATCTATGTTTATAATTGTTTAGAAATGTTACTGACTCAATCTAGATATGTTTTTCATAGAACAGATTAGTATTCAAGTCACTGATATAGACCTACTGATAGAGTAAGTCCACTGGTATGCATAAGTCCACCAGTATGCACAATAGTTACTGAAACAGACAGACATATAGCTACCGATATAAAGTCCATCGATACAAATACAAAGTCCACTGATAAAAACGGCTAATGATACAAAGGTCTCAGGTACACAACTACTGATAAGGCTAAGTACACCAAAATAGAAGTTACCAATATGGATAAGGTCACCGGTATACATACAGTTACCGTTACACCTAAGATACCGATAGAATAAGTCTACCTATATGCACAAGTCGACTGATATAGAATAACCGCTACTATTATGAAGTCCACTATTATAAGCTCACTAGTATGGGTCATCGATACACACGTTCACCGATACAAAAAGGTCACCGATATACATAACAGCTACAAATAGAAAGATCTACCGATACATTGAGATTCTATTATAAAGAGTAATAACTACTGATAAGAGTAGCTACCAATTCCTATGAGCAACCATTATAAAGGATAACAGCTGCAGATATAGAAGAGCTACTGATACAAGCTCACTGATACTAAGAGCTACTGATACAAGCTCACTGATACTAAGAGCTACCGATGGTAATCATTCACAGTTTCTCTAAACTCTATTTCTATTTGTTTATTTATCAAAGGCTATATTTGATGTTTTTAATGCACCTGCTATTAATTAATGATAGTGGTTGGAATTTCAGGAACCGTACCTCATACCTGTAAAAAGGGAATCATTCCTATTGCCGGAGCTAAAGCTATATAAGGGAACCTTCAACTACTAAAGATGCATGGTGATCAGTCAGTATT
This sequence comes from Viscum album, assembly GCA_963277665.1. Classification (NCBI taxonomy): domain Eukaryota; kingdom Viridiplantae; phylum Streptophyta; class Magnoliopsida; order Santalales; family Viscaceae; genus Viscum; species Viscum album. The sequence goes on from OY728166.1 coordinate 1,483,133,051, forward strand.
TCCATTCACATATGAGAAAATATTTTGGAGACACTCAAGGACTTACATGCATATAAGAATAAGGAAGAATACATACTGAATCCATAAAACCTGAACATTCAAGGAGAAAAGAGCTTAAATGATTTCACTTGCACTCAAGATGATCAGACTGATCATCCTAGACTAGAAGTCAAATAAAAAAACGACACTCTATTTCTTGACAAAAACTAGAGGACTCAAAGCCTCATATGCATCAATCCAAGGAGTCCAGAGCTTCACTCAAAACACATAGAGCATTCTAAACTCATCTCTATCTGTTTAGCTCTATTGTGTTTCATTTATTTACATTTTGAGCAGTGTGTGTTCTTTGTATTTTTAGACACACACTGTCTCATGTGCGGAATTAGAGGATATCTAATATCCTCATTTAATCTTTCTAAATATTTTTGATTCCCACTGTGGATAGTGGTAGAGGTCAAGTGTGACCTGGATAGTCTGTGTGATATTGTTTTGTCTTTCCCATGAAGAACTATTGTAGAGGTCATAGGACCTGGACAGTCATTGTACTATTGTTAACCCCGATCCAGGGGTAGATCAAAGTTTATATAAATTTTTTTAGAGGACTAAGTCTTAGCTTGAGACTGAACCTCTTGGTTAAAACTGATGTGATTGTTTATTTTGTTTTAAACTATATTGAATATTTCACTCCTAATTACTTTAAATATAAATCTGTTTTAAAGTAACTCTGATAGTTAAATTAGAAAGTGTTTATAACTATTTTTAGGCATTAAATTAGTTACAAAAGTTAATTAATCTTCAGATTGATTTAACTGAGAAATAATCAATATCTTGAGAAACTAATTGAAAAATTACAATCTTTATAAATTCACTACAGTTTTATTTTTTTTTAATTTGGGCGATATTAATCATAAAGTTTTTAATAGAAATTTTAATTGGAACTCAATTCACTCCCCTTTTGAGTGTCCACTCCAACCAACATTTCGTATCAGAGGTTGTTATTTTTAAAGGATTTCCAAACAATCTGTTTTTCAACTGTGATTTTAGTTGTATTTTTAAGATATTTAATTTCTGTTAGTTCTAAATTATATCTCTTTAAATATATTTTCTAAAATATAAATTATGGATAATAAATTATAAGGTGATGTTACCAACAGACCACCTTTCTTTAATAGTGTTAATTATGCCCAATAGAAACTAAAAATGAAAATTCATTTAGAAAGTATGATATTTGACATCTGGACTTCTATAGAGACTCAATATAAGATTCCGGAAACTGAAAGAACTACTTGGGATGAACATAAGAAAATATCTTACAATAATAATTGTAAAGAAATGAATGCCCTGTATTGTGCTTTAGGTGATGAAGAATTTAATCGAATATCTGCTTGTAAAACTACTTATTAAATACAGGATACTTTGGCTATTTCCCATGAGGTAATAACCAATGTTAAGGAAATTAGATTGAATACCTATACTATTAAGTATGATAATTTTAAAATGAATCCTGATGAACCTATTTCTGACATGTATCTCTGGTTCAACAAAATTGTAAATATGATGAGCTCACATGGAAAAGTTGTTCCTGCAAAAGAGAAAATCATGAGGATACTAAGATGTCTTCCGGAAAGATGGAGAGGCACATCAGTTCCAATAAGAGAATCATGTGATATAATTTTACTTCCTGTTAAAGAGAATATTGGTAAGTTAATGATGTATGAAGAAGAACTAATGTTAAACAAGGAGGAAGATGATGAACCAAAGAGGAAGTCAGTGGAATTTAAGTCTACTGCCTCAAAGAGAAAGGACAAGGATAAAGTTCAAATACCTACTGAAAGCTCAAAAAGTGAAGGTTCAAATTCTAATAGTAATGAAGAGATGACTCAAATAGCCAGGAGATTTAATAAATTCTATTGAAAGAATAAATTTTTTAGAAAACCAAATTATAAGGAAATGTATGACCAACGAGGTAATTGGAAGAAAGATTGGAAGAAAGATTGGAAAAGGATGGATAAAAGTTATGACATAGTCTTATATGAATTCAAGAGTAAAGGACATGTGAAAGCTATCTTACTGAAGTTAAAATACAAGAAGAAATATGAGTACAAGGACAAAAAATATAAGAAAGCAATGAAAGCAACCTGGAGTGCTTCAGAAGACAGTTCAAGTGATTCTGACTCCACTCAGGTTAAAAAATATCAAAAAAGCTAATATGTGTTTAGAGAATTCTAAACTCATCTCTATCTGTTTAGCTCTATTGTGTTTCATTTATTTACATTTTGAGAAGTGTGTGTGCTCTGTATTTTTAGACACACACTGTCTCCTATGCTGAACTAGAGGATATCTAATATCCTCACTCAATCTTTCTAAATATTTTTTATTTCCATTGTGGATAGTGGTAGAGGTCAAGTGTGACCTGGATAGACTTTGTGCTATTATTTTTTCTTTCCCACGAAGAACTATGGTAGAGGTCATAGGACCCGGACAGTCTTTGTACTGTTCTTAACCCCGATCCATGGTGTGGATCAAAGTTTATATAGATTTTTTGAGAGCATTAAGTCTCAGCTTGAGACTGAACCTCTTAGTTAAAACTGTTGTGCTTGTTTATTTTGTTTTAAACTATATTGAATATTCCACTACTAATTACTTTAAATATAAATCTGTTTTAAAGTGACTCTGATAGTTAAACTAGCAAGTTTTTATAACTTTTTTTAGCCATTAAATTAGTTTCAAAAGTTAATTAATCTTCAGATTGATTTAACTGAGAAATAATCAATGTCTTGATAAACTAATTGAAAACTTACAATCTTTATAAATTCACTACAGTTTAATTTTTATTTAATTTTGGGGATTTTAGTAATAAAGTATTTAACATAAATTTTAATTGGAACTCAATTCAACACCCCTCTTGAGTGTCCACTCCGACCAACATTTGGTATCAAAGGTTGTTATTTTTAAAGGATTTCCAAATACTCTGTTTTTCAAATGTGATTTTAGTTGTATCATAAAGATATTAAATTTCTGTTAGTTAAAAATTTATTCTCTTTAAATATATTTTCTAAAATCTAAATTATAGATAATATATTATAAGGTGCTACTACTAAAATTCCACCTTTTTTAATGGTGTTAATTATGCCCAATGGAAACTGAAAATGAAAATTCATTTAGAAATTATGGTATTTGACATCTGGAATACTATAGAGACTCAGTATAAGATTCCATAAACAGAAAGAACTACTTGGGATGAACCTATGAAAACAGCTTACAATAATAATTGTAAAGCAATGAATGCCCTGTATTGTGATTTAGGAGATGGAGAATTTAATCGAATATCTGCTTGTAAAACTACTTATGAAATCTGAGATATTTTGGATATTTCCCCCGAGGAAACAACCGATGTTAAAAAAATGAGATTGAATACCTATACTATTAAGTATGATAATTTTAAAATTAAGCCTGATGAACCTATTTCTGACATGTATCTCAGGTTCAAAGAAATTGTAAATATGATGAGATCACTTGGAAAATTTGTTCCTACAAAAGAAAAAATCATGAGGATACTAAGATGTCTGCTGGACAGATGGAGAGGCACATCAGTTTCAATAAGAGAATCGTGTGATATAATTTCACTGCTAGCTGATTGGTAAGTTAATGATGTATGAAGATGAACTGAAGGTAAACAAGGAGGAAGATGATGAACCAAAGAAGAAGTTAGTGGCATTTAATTATACTACCTCAAAGAGAAATGATAAGGAGAAAGTTCACATACCTACTAAAATCTCAACAAGTGAAGGTTCAGATTCTAATAGTGATGAAGAGATGGCTCAAATAGCCGGGAGATTCAAGAAATTACACAGGAAGAATAAATTTGTCAGAAAACTAAATTATAAGGGTAAGTATGATCAACAAGGTAATTGGAAGAAAGATTGGAAGAAAGATTGGAAGAAATATTGTAAAAGGAATGATAAAAGTGATGACATAGTCTACTACGAATGCAAGAGGAAAGGACATGTGAAAGATGACTGCCCGAAATTAAAATACAACAAGAAATATGAGTATAAGGACGAAAAATATAAGAAAGCAATGAAAGAAACCTGGAGTGCTTCATAAGACATTTCAAGTGATTCTGACTCCACTTAGGATAAAAAATCTCAAAAAGCTAATATGTGTTTCATGAAAAACACATCTGAGGTAACATTGGATACTCCTGCTTTAAATTCTTATTATTCTGGAGATTATTCTAATTCTGAAAACATGTCTAGTGAAGATTTATTTGAATACTGTAATATGTTAGAAGATACCTGCAATGAGATGAAGCATAAGTATAAAACCTTAAAGAAATAGCATGCTTTAACTAGCACTATCAAATCTGCATTAGAAGTAGAAAAGGAAAAGAATGATCAACTATTAAAGGAGAATACTCAACTTAAATAATCCAATGAGCAACTTAGAAAAGATTTAGAGAATTTGACAAATGGAAATAATACTCTAACTCAAATGCTTAGAAAACTTGTTTCACTAATGTATACTACTGGTTTAGGCTATCTTCCTGGATAGAGATAGCTTGTTAAGAATAAATTTATTCCTAAATCTGGACAGTATGCTGCTAGTTCCAGTTTTGGAAATTCCTATGCCTCAACTAGCTATTCACATAGTTATAGATAAAACAAAGTTTATCTTTCAAAATATATTAAATCTATTGATTGTATGAAACCCATTAGACAAATCTGGGTAACAAAAGTTTTTCTTGCTAACCTATCTGGACCCAAGAAAATATGGGTACCAAAATCATTTTCTGTTTAAACCTGTTTTTTAGGATACTTGCTTGAAGAGTTCCCATAAGAAGATATGGTAATTGGATAGTAGATGTTCAAGAAATATGACTGGAGATTACTCATGTTTCAAAAGTTTAGTCAAGTTTGATGGAGGACATGTCACCTTTGGTGATAATTCAAAAGGAAAAATCATTGACTTAGGCCATCTTGGTAATAGTGATTCAATTTTAATTTCTAAAGTATTATTTGTAGATGGATTAAAATACAACCTGTTAAGCATTTATCAGTTTTTTTATGATGGTTTAAATGTTAAATTTGAAAATTATTCTTGTAATATTTTTAATTCTAAAAATGTTTTAGTATTTTCTTCCTTAAGAAATGAAAATGTTTATGCTGTAGATTTAAATTCATTAGACAAACAAAATGTTACTTGTTTAAATGATTTTCATAGAGAATATTGGATATGGAACAGAATATTAGGACACGGAAATGTTCATTCACTTAAGAAACTGACTAAGAAAAATTTAGTTAGATACCCACCTCAACTAAAAATCCCCTCAGACAAAGTTTGTACTCCCTGTCAAAAGGGAAATCAACATAAAGTTTCATTCAAATTAAAGAAAGAAGTTTCAACTTCTCAACCTATCGAGTTGGTTCACATGGATTTGTTTGGACCTTCTAGAGTCTCTAGTTTAAATGGGAAGCACTATTTCTATGTCCTAGTAGATTACTTTTCAAGATACACTTGGGTATACTTTCTTGCTCACAAAAGTGAATTTTGTTCCTATTTAATTAAATACTCCAAGACTATAGAAAACCTAAGTGTAATTAAGATTAAGACCTTGAAAGTGGTCATGGCTATGAGTTTGAAAATCATGAGTTTGAATCTTACTGCTCACACAATGGCTATAGTTACAACGTTTCTGCCCCTAGGACACCTCAACAGAATGGTTTAGTAGAAAGAAGAAATAGAACCCTTCCAGAAATTGCAAGAACTATGCTCAATGAATATGACCTACCTATTTACTTCTGGGATGAAACTATAAATACAACTTGTTATATTATAAATATAGTCTTGATTAGACCTGTTCTTAATAATAACCCTTATGAACTATGGAATAATAGGAAACCTAAAGTTAGTTACTTCAGAGTTTTTGGTTGAAAAGTCTTTATTCTTAATACTAAGGATAATCTTGACATGTTTGCTTTTAAAAGTGATGAGGGAATATTTCTAGGTTACTCTATAACTAGTAAGTCTTATAGATTCTTTAATAAAAGACCAAAATGTGTGGAAGAATCTGTTCACATCAAATTTTATGAAACTCATCCATACGAACCTAAGTCCTCTCTTTAAAATATTGAAGAAGATCTATCTATTCTAGACCTAAATGGTAAAAACAATGAACCTGTAGTAAAACCAAGAAATTATGGAAATTTTCCAGAACCTGCTTCTGGTGAACCCAAACCTAGAGAAGAACCTGAAATTTCTAGTCCTAACTTTACCAGATCAACTAGGATTATAAAGAACCATCCTTTAGATGCAGTTGTAGGTAATCTTAATAGAGGGACACAGACTATAGCTTCTATAAGAAATCAGGTTGAACATCAAGCCTTTATTTCACAGTTAGAACCTAAAAATATCAATGATGCAATCAATGATGAATTTTCGGTAATGGCTATGCAGGAATAATTAAATCAATTTGATAGAAACAAATTCTGGGAATTAGTTGAAAGACATAAGGACACATTGACCATAGGCACTAAATGGGTTTTTAGAAATAAAGTTGATGAATCAGGAAATATAGTTAGAAACAAAGAAAGACTATTTGCACAAGGTTACGGTCAAGGGGATGGAATAGAATATGAGGAAACCTTTGCACCTGTAGCTATATTAGAAGCTATTAGGATTCTACTTTCCGATGCTGCTCATCTGAATTTCAAGTTATATCAAATGGATGTTAAAAGTGCTTTTCTAAATGGTTTTATAATTGAATATTTTTTTGTTGAACAACCACCTGGATTTACTAATCCTCATTTTCCAAATCGAGTTTTTAATCTCTATAAAGATTTATATGGTTTAAAACAAGCCCCACGGGCTTAGTATGATAGAATTAGTTGTTTTCTTACTTCAAAAGGTTTTTCTAAAGGGATTTCTGACCCAACTCTCTTTATTAAAAGAATTTATAAAGATTTTTTGATTGTACAAATCTATGTTGATGATATTATTTTTGGATCTTCTAAAAATACTTTTTGTATTGATTTTTCAAAGAGTATGCAAAATTAATTTGAAATGAGTTTAATGGGAGAACTCAAATATTTTCTTAGATTTCACGTTTTTCAAAATGAAAATGGTATTATTTTAAATCAAAATACATATAAAAAGGATCTTTTAAAAAATTTTGGTCTAGATAGTATTAAGGAAAGTGATACACCTATGAGTACTAATTGTAAGTTGGATATAGATGAAACTTGAAAACTAGTGGATCAAACCAACTACAAAGGTATGATAGGGAGTCTGATTTATCTTACTTCTAGTCGACCAGATATTATGTTTAGTGTATGTATGCGTGCAAGATTTCAAGCTAATCCAAAAGAGTCACACTTGATTTCTGTTAAAATAATTTTCTAATATCTTAAATATACTACTAACTTAGGATTATTTTATCCAAAATGACAATCATTCGATTTAATAAGTTATTCAGATGCTGAATTTTCTGGTTGTAAGTTAGATAGAAAGAGTTCTTCTGGAACATGTCATATTTTAGGTAAGTCCTTAGTATCATGGTGTATTAAAAAGCAGAACTCTATTGCATTATCTACTCTTGAAGCAGAATACATTACTACTGGTAGTTGTTGTGCACAAATTCTGTGGATGAAACATACATTATTGGACTACATATATCAGTTTATACATGTATCTATAAACTCTGATAACACTAGTGTGATTAATATCTCAAAGAAACCTGTATCTCACTCTAGGACCAAACACATTGATGTAAGACACCATTTTTTGAGAGATCATTACAAAAAAGGTGATATTACTCTTGAATTTATAGGTACTGAACATCTATTAGTTGACATATTCACCAAACCTTTAAGTTCAGATAGGTTAAGTTACATTAGACATGAGTTAGTAATGATAGACTTTGTAGAGCCAAAACCTCACAGTTAGCCAAACCTCACCGTTAGAAAAAACCTCACCGTTAGCCAAACCTCACCGTTAGCCAAACCTCACCATTATCCAAAACCTCACCATTAGACAAACCTCACCATTAACCAAACCTCACTGTTAGCCAAACCTCATCGCTAGCTTGAACCTCACCGTTATACCTCACTAGTATGAACCTCACTGTTATACCTCACCGATAAAAATACCTCACCTTTAGGAATCCTCACTGGTATGTATTACCGTTAGGTTGTGCTGTTTTTAAACTTCTGTATCTTTAGCCTACAGAATATGTATCATTTATATTTTACTTATTATGTTTTATTTATTTAATTTTTGGTTCCTAAATGATAAAACATAAGTCTTTACCTCATCTCAATCCACCTCAAACCCTTTACCTTTAAGCCTTAGCTCCAAAATCTTCAAACCCTAAGCCTCGCAATTCGTAAAATGGCAAGAGTGAAGAGACCATCATTCAGATGAATGGATGATGATATGAATGCCAAGAGACTCAATGGAGAGTCTAGTGGTGGAAGTAAAGTGAAGAAACCTACAAATACGCATCTTGTTCAAAGGGAGATAGTAGTTGAGAAAGAGCTATGTGCGGACTGGTTGATGACCAGTAAGTCTTTAGTTCTAGAGGTTCTGGAAGACTAGAAATGGGTAGAGTGATTCTCTAATAACAATGATCCTTATTATCCAAAGCTGGTAAAAGAATTCTATGATTTTGTCTATTTTGAGAAATCAGAAGTTGAGAACAGAATGGTATCAGTAGTGAATGTAAGAACAATATCTCTTTCCTCTGTTGAGTGGGCTGAGTGCCTGAAAGTTCCACATGAAGGAGAGTTTGGGTATTTCTAGAAATCAGTTTCTCTTACTAGTGACATATTTGAGTATGAAGCTGCTTTGGAATAATTAACCAGAGATGGCACACCAAGAAAGGTAGTTGCTACAGAAATGGATGGAGAGAACCAGTTACTATTCAAGTTCATCCAACATGTGCTAAGTCCAAGAAGAGGGGACTTTTCAAATCTGAAATACCAAAATATTTATTTGCATCATCTTTTAAGACATTGTGTTAAGGTGAATCTATGAAGAATTTTAATGATTCAAATTGAAGATATGACCAGGACAAAGTCAAAAACTAATGCTCTATTCTTTTCAAAGTTGATCTCTGTGGTGATCAAGGTAAGAGGTGTGGCTAAGTCTCAGGACGAGACAATGGTTATGAAATACAACTTTTGTATTAACAAAAATATCTGTAAATACATGAATAACAATTGGAATCTGTGGATAATAGAATGGGTCAGTGATGATGAGAATATGTATGATAAGTTTAATCCTATGGATCATCCTTCTAGGCTTAAGGATATGAGTGATCCAGGTCTAGGACCTGATGAAGAGGAACCTAAATATAGTGATGATACTAATGAAGAGGATGCCTCTATAGATAATGGAAGGGATCCAAACTTGCCTCAAAGTCCTATTGCTAAAATTGTATCATCTGGAAAAGGAACAGTGTTGGGAGTAAGCAATGAAGAAGCCCCTATTGATGAGGAAGACCAGACTGCTCTAGATAATGAGGAAGAAGAAGAATTTGAAACTGAAGCATCTGTTTCTGCCAGCTTGAGTCTCAGTCCACTGATTGGGAACTCCTCAATGCCTACTGAGGAAGTTGTTGAAGTGGAAAGACTTGCACCTATTCCTAAGGAGCCTCCTCCTGTTGGAGAAATGGAGATGGTTGTGGAGGATTCTTCTCAGGAAGACCTACCTGCTCAGGTTGTTGTTGCTATACATGTACAGGAGAATGCAAAAATTGAGGGGGAGCATCCTACCAGACATGGTACTGTTTTAGTTGCTCATGATATTGAAGACCGGGATGAAGACCTAGGTTTTTTAGTGTTTGGGTTGGACTATCCTGATTCAGAATATGATACACCCATCAATAGACCTCCTGTCACTTACAATCTCCTTTCTGAAACTTTACCCAAGGACATAGAAAGAAAATATGATTTAAACCAATTGAAGTCTGATCTCCAAGACAGTTTTGTTGAAGAAATGAAAAGAATTGAAACCTATTTAGTATCATCTATTTATTCTGTGATGACTGAATCAGTATCTGGTGTTTTGGATGAAGTCCAGACCTACCAGAATCAAATTTCAAGCTTGGTAGAGGATGTTGAATCTCTAAAAAAATCAATTATCTCTATGGAGTCTTATATGAGCTCTAAATTTCAAGCAGACAAAGACTTGTCTTTTGTGAAGAGTGTAGTTGGCCAAATGGTATCAGTTTTTGAGGAATTTAAGACTTCCATGGAACATCATGTCAGCACCCAGGACTCTCTTGTGAAAAATCTCATAAGTGGGATGTCTAAATCCTTTAAGGAAATAGTTGCCTTTACTGTTGCACCTTTGAGTTCTACCAGGCCTTCTTTGGATATTGATCAGATTCGATCTGTGATGAGTGAAGATATTGGACAGTCATCTACCAGTGGCTCTATAGACTCTGCTGCTTTGACCCAAGTTGTGACTGCCACTAGGGATATTGGGAAAATTGTTCAGAATTTGATGAGAGAAGCCACTACTTCTCAAAAATAGGTCAAAGACAAAGTGGATTTCTATTTCCAAAGGATCTACACTAAACATAAATTGAAGAATCATTTCAAGATTCTATTAGAAATACTAAAACTTCCTCCAATCAATCAGGATTTCAGAGAATAAGTAATAAAGCTCAGGGAGTTGACTCCTGCTCTAGATAAATTTATGGAGAACAAGGATGACTTTATCTCTACTATAGAGAGAGGGGGAGGAATCATCATGGACTTTAGGAATCTGTTGCTGCCATTTTTGCATGTAGATATTACTCCAATCATTGTACCTCCAGCTCTACCTGCCTCTGCTCAGTCTACCTCCATTCCTCAGATGACTCCAGCTCAAGCAATTCGGAGCCTCACTCCTATGATCACCCAACTATCTACACAGTATAGGCCAGACACTGTATCAGTATCTCATCCTCCTTTGATCATCTTTGGTGTTCCTATGCCTCCACCTGCATCCACCAAACCTGAATCCTCTTCTAATCCCAAGGGAAAATCACATTCTGAGGTGGTGGATTGAATTGTGTCTAGGACATTTGATAGGAATCACTTGTACTCTTTTTGTCTCAATTTTGTATTTCTATGTATCTTTTTCCCCATGAAATATATATGATCTTACTTTCTTTTATCTTCTGTTACTTCTCTCATCCTTTATTTACTACTTTTTGTTAATCACAGAGGGGGAGAAATATGAGAAATATGTGCATAATATAAGCATACTTTATATAAGGGGGAGAAATATATGTGAATAATATATTCTACCTCTAATACAGCTATTTCATACCTCTGGTACATTTATTTTATAATTTTACCTCTGATACATTTTCATGTAATACTCTATTCTCTGATACATTACTACTTATTTTGGAATTATAATATCATAATTTATGATTATCAAAAAGGGTGAGATTGTTGAACTCACCTATTTTGATAATCACAATTATGCTTTAATATGTTTTGATAATCTCAATTATGTTTCAATATGCTTTTATAATCCCAAATAGTGTTTATCATTATTATAATTATTCGTTCAATCTATAAAATCATATTATTAAGTTGATAAAATATCAAAATGATCATTGGAATTTGTTAATCAATGGTTATCTATGTTTATACTTGTTTAGAAATGTTACTGACTCAATCTGGATATGTTTTTCATAGAACATATTAGTATTCGAGTCACTGATATAGACCTACCGATAGAGTAAGTCCACTGGTATGCATAATTCCACCTGTATCTATAATAGTTATTGAAATAGACAGACAGACAACTACCAATATGAAGTCCACCGATACAAATAAAAAGTACACTGATACAAATAGGTATTGATACAAAGGTCTCAAGTACATAGCTACCGATAAGACAAAGTACACCGGAACAGAAGTCTACCGATATGGATAAGGTCACTGGTATACAGACAGTTATTGTTACACCTTAGCTACCGATAGAATAAGTCTACCGGTATGCACATGTCAACTAATATAGAATAACCGCTACTATTATGAAGTCCACCATTATAAGCTCACTGGTATGGGTCACTGATACATACATTCACCGATACAAAAGGGTCACTGATATGCATAATAGCTACCAATATAAAGAGCTGTTGATACATAGAGCTACTGTTATAAAGAGTAACAGCAACTGACAGGAGAAGCTACCAATTCCTGTGATCTACCGTTATAAAGGATAACAGTTACCGATACAGAAGAGCTACCGATACAAGCTCACTGATACTAAGAGCTACCGATACAAATAATATTATTATAATATATTAATCAAATAAACATTAGTATATTCTTCTAGAAATATTATATCAAGTATTTAACTTATTATTAAAGTAACATTTTTGTTCACTAAAATTACCAAAATGATTTGTTATCAATTTGATTTTTAAATAACATGACCAAATTAATATGGAATTAAATAATAACATTTAAAATTAATATATGTTATATAATATTAAATTATATATCAATAAATAACTTTTTTTTCAAATTATGGGTAATGAAATCAAAATTATTAAACATACAGAAAATAATAAAAGTTATTAACATCTGATGGTCATAATACATTATAAATAATTAATGTACTCATGATAAAGAATTATTATAAGGATTATAAAATGGTAATGTTTCTGAGAAATCTTATAAAATAGGATTTTATATTAACTTATTTTATTTTATAGGAGATCATAGTGTCATCAACTAAGAAAGGAAATAAGGTAAGGGTTTGTTGTCTCAAGTTCACCTTCATTGAGGAATTATTACATGTTTTGAACCTATTGCTCTTTGATGTGGTATAAATACTTCCCAAATAAATTATTTAATCATATATCACAAATTTGGATTATATATAATTTTTTATTTCATAATCTATCCTACACTCTCTTTCAATCCATTCACTTTTGAACTTATAATGGTTTCATCTCAAATTTTCATTCATTGAGACATACTTTTTTTCATGCGCCTAATTTCATCTAAATTGTTTTTATACAATCTATTGGATTTATAATATCTTGAATTATTTTTATAATGGTATCTTAACTTCAATTTAAATATTTCTCTATTTCAAGGTATTTTTATTGGAATATTTCTTAATATATGAGGGATTTCTATATCAATTTCCCCTTCATTGGGACATCGTTTGTATTACACACCTATTTTCATTTAAGTAGTGCATATACTACCTATATTATATATCATATCATGACTTAATTCTTAATTAATAGTATTATAAGTTCAATTTATTTTTCATTATCCTTCAAGAGTTTTGATTTAAATTTTATAGAATCCGTAAGGATTTATTTTCAACTTCCTTCCAAAAACTAAGACCTCTACAATGTGATAATACATATAGGGAGTTGGTAATCTCATTAATTATAAAACCTATATCATTTTATTCTATTAAATATATCTTTATTAAACATAAATTTATATTTATAATATTTTAAATTAGATGTTTTAAAATCTTATAAGAAATTTTTATTTTCAACAAAGCTGTTTCAAAATGTTCAAAATGTTTTCCCATCATTTTCAAAATAAAAGTTTTATAATCCGCTCCAAATTTTATTTTGATTACTATTATGTATATTTCAATTTTAAATTATTAAAGGTTCTTTGTAAAAGTAAGTATTTCCACTTCTTTTATTGAAAACTTTATGTCTTTTTCAAGTTTCCATTATTAAAGATTATTTTTAAAAGTAAAGTATTTTAAATTATTTCCACTTCTTTAATTGAAAACATTATGTATATTTAAATATTTAATTATTAAATATTAATTTCAAAAGTAAAATATTTAAAATAATTTCCACAAATTTTATTGAAAAAATTATGTATTTTTCAAGTTTCAATTATTAAATATTATTTTTAAAATTGAAAGTCAACAAAGTATTTTCACTTATTTCATTGAAAAATTTATTCCATTTTAAGGTATACATTATTAAATATTCTCTTAAAAGAAAACATTTTCAAAGTATTTTCACTTATAATTTTTAAAATATTTATTTCTTTTCAAGTAATTTTTATTATGAACTCCTTATAATAATTTTTTCAAAATTATTCCATTTCCCTTAATTTTTTTGAAAGTAATTTTGACATTAATATTTTTTAAAAAATTATGAAAATTTTCTATTTTCACTTATATTTACCCTCCAAGGTTTATTTTTCATGAAGTGATGATTTTATCACCCTTTAAATTTTATTATGATATGATTTATTTTTTAAAATGAGGTTAATTATATTCTACTACTTCGTAAGTTCATATTATGTGATGTTTTTGATTTTTTTTAGAAACCCATTCTTTTACATGGGTTATTTATGAGATAATTAATGTTTTATTTTCAAGTATCACACAAATGTATGGATTATGAGATGGGTGAGAGATATATCACCCTCTAATTTATTAGGTAAATTATTATATATCTTGATATATAAATGTTATGTGAATAGGTTATCAAGTAATTACGTTGACAAAGGGTGAGTGTGATGATGTTGAGATCTACTAACAATTTTATAGGTGAACTGGTTAATAAGTCAATATGTTAACAGAGGGTGAGTATGATATAATTATGAACTAGTCCAAATTTTACATGTGACAAGGTTAGAAAATTTATAGGTTCATAAACGGTGAGTGTGATGTAATTGATCTCTACTCACAATTTTATATGTGAATAGGTAAGCAGGTCACCGTGTTCATAAAGGGTTAATGTGAAGTTGTTGAGATTTACTCAAAATTTTAGGTGTGAATAGGTTGGATGGTATCCATGTTCATAAGGATAAAAAATCCCATGTTTATGATTATTACTCATTTTGGTTTTTTTTATTATGTTATGCCAAGTTTTTATGATTATTCACATGACCAAGGAAGTAGGGTATCATGGACGTGAAGGACATCAACTGTGTTTCCTCCTCCCACAACACATGACCCCCCACACATATCACATCCTAATAATATTGAGATAATATCCAATATCAACCCATATAACTCGGTGATATCCAATACTAACCCACATCAAAATCATTACTAATAAAGGAAGAGTGGGGAAGAGGGGATATCCAACAATCTAGTTCACCACCAACATACAGGTTGGAGAAAAGTCCCAAAACCCAAAAACATTTGGGTGTTAGTAAGTTCATCCAAATTGAGTGGGGTTTATATAGAAATAATATAAAATAAAATATAGATTAATATCACACAATGAAAAATATATGGATAAACATCAACCACACTAGTGTAATCCACACCACCATCACTACACCACATGATATCCATCTCAAACTCTACCACCACTAAATGCATTACACTTTAAAACAACCTCATATAACCACACAAATTCAACTTTCAATTATAGAACCCACAATTTCAAAAACTAAAATTTTCCACTAAATCCAATTTACCAATCCATTTCATTCATATTAATATAACCCCTTCATTCATTAGTGATTTCATTTAAGGCGATTACCATACATCAATTTCATCCCATGATTATTCATTTACTAACCCATGTTGTTTCAATTTCATCATTTTTCCATGGCTATTGTGAAATTAACATAACTAATTTATATAATGGGTCATCTATCCTATATCAACAATTGTAACAATTTTTCATGTGCTAAGACATCTCACCACAATAACCACACATCATCCCACATCACATCTCATTCCAACCAACCATTGATTCACTTCCCAACAAACTCCACACATAAGAAATTAACCACCATCATAGTACAAGCTCCAAAGATTCCCACACAACCAAAAAAGTCTTAGGTCATAGAAACCAAAACACAAAAGCACATAACAGCTTCCACATCTTACCACAATTCTATGTTCAAGGGATTTAACATAACATAAGCAAGGGTATTATCACACAATTCAAGTTTTCAATAGGTAGCTAATTCATTAAACATATATAACTGATTATCCATTTTCATGAATAGTGAAATCAATTGAAAAATATAATAATGGTATCATAATTCACAACATCTATAGTGAAAATAAGGTTTCCAAAAACCATTATTTTGATCAATGATAAAAAACAAGTATCTTCACGTTGGTAATATCAAAAAAATAGTGAACACATGCAATTAATCAATGTTCCCATAAAATATAGATTTATCCAATTAATTTTCGTCTTAAAATGACCATCACTATTCATCCAATGGATGTCAAAGTCATGAAATCCTCACATTAGCACAAAAGAGGGAGAGAATGAGGATCCCCTACTTTGAAAAAGATTTCCAAATTATTTCCTAAGGACGGATCAAGAGTAATAAAATCACCAAGTTCCACAATGAAAAGAAAACACATTAATCAACCTAGAACATATAATCCTATTAGCCTCCATCTATAACACTACCCAAAACATTTTTCACCAAGGTAAAACATTCTCTAAAATAAAGAATAAGGGAAAAACTGGGAATGAAAAGGGTAAAATCAAATTTGAATTTCCAATGATTGATCTTCAGATACTGAGAATCAAATCCCACAAATAGGGGGTTAAATAACTCCAAAAATCATCTAAGAGTTTCCCAAGAATTGATAAATATGGTTAGAGGAATATGTGTTTTTAATGGGTTTATGAATTTATAGGAAACTTGAGAAATAAAGGATCACAACACAACACTATTCATTACAGCGCACAGGTTCAAACATAGGACAAGACTACAATGTAAAGGGAGGAATTATGACACAATAGGGATGGTCAAAACTATATTTGAGAAATAAGGGGAGGTACATACCATAGATCCTATAAACTAAGAGAAGGAACACAACACAAGGGAAAATATCATGCCATATAATTTAAACACCCTGAATAAGGCTATGCAGCAACCTAGATCTATGGTGAAACTATGCTGAAATTAAAAGAAATGAAAGAAACTATCCTACAAGGCTCTATTCCATAGCCTAAAATCCACACCATAGCCATGCTGAAAAAGTCAGAACCATTGTAACCCCAATATCTAAGGCTCTAAGCCGAAACTAGAATTTCTATACTACAACTGACCTTTCCCCAATTCATGAACTCCCTTTACAATAAAACACAATCCTCCACATTGACAAACCCTTCCCTATCTGAAATTTCAGCTACAACTCCACCATATACTCCTCAAATCCCATGGAATTTCACCAAAACACCCCCATCACATGAATTACCATCTCAAATAGAATATAATATAGAAAAATAATTACATACAAGGATTTATAAGGTTCAATATAAAAGCACACTCTTTTATAGGTTAGTTAGACACCCTAATAGAGATTATCCACTATAAACACAAATGTTTACTACAAAGAAACCCAAACTAAAATCCTCTAATTTTTTTATACACCCTAGGGAAAATTATACTCAATTATGTTTTGTTATAAACCATAATCATAATCCTTTTTAGTAATCAGTTAGACACCCTAGTCACAAGATCCTTTAATACTGATCCAATAATAGAAACACTGCATTTTTCTTCTTCTAGGATCCGTATTCATATGTTCTTCCTCCATGAGAATATAAGATAGATTTTTCTTGTTTATAGATTAAATTCCACACAAAATGGTCTCCTTCAACACATGATCTCTGACAAAGTTCAACTATCTCAGATATTCAAAGGATCAATTTTTATTGAGCAAATTGAATACACATTCTTGTATATATAATTATTAAAATATATTTCCTTTAGTATCACCTTCTAACTTAGATATATTTATGTATTAGGATTTTTAAAACTCTCTTGTATAGGTTTTTTGAGATCTTAATTCTCATGAAAATTAATTCTCCATATCATACATTTAAATACTCAAAAAATTTCATGAATAATGTTAGGATAATATTTACAAAATAATTTTGGAAACTCCATGATAATCATAGGATAATTTTATCCTTTTAATTAAAATTAGGTAAATAGAAATTTTGATTAATTACCCATTTAAAATATTTTGAATCACATTAAACCTATCATTTAAATCTTAGAAGACATGGGATAATGTCCTCTATTTATTTTATCCTCAAAATCTTCTATAATAAATTCCTTTGAAATCTTCTTCCATGTAAGAATGCAGATTTGTACGTTGCAATGTGGAAACCTCATCTTATATTTTGGAAAACATCTCCTCATATAAATTATCCCTCATCATTCTTCTCCTATTATATTATCCAGAATCATAACCATTTTAATGATCATGATGTTGATTCCATGAAGATATAAACAAAAATCATATGAATTTATCTCCTTTTATTCTCCATTTATTATTTATTTATTTTGAATAAAAATTTTGAATTTATCATCAAAAGTTATTGTAAATTAATTCTGTAATTAACATACCTTTACATAGGTACAAATGATATATATGTAGTCAGAGACCACCCTTACAAACTCTAATATGATTTTGAAAATAGATAGATCATCTTTATAAACCCAAAAATGATCTTTATATTGGAAGCACCTACATTATCTTTTTCATTGGTTATCATTAAATTAGTGCATATTGAGATAAAAATAGGCCTTCTCTTATTGAAAAAAAAATATGACTCATCTAATGTTCCTAAAAATATCCCCATTTATATTTATTTTCAACATATACAAATTCCTTTTTATGTCAATGTGTGAATTCTATTTCCTTATCTCCCTAATTGATAATAAATAAAATAAATAAGTGGGGGAGGGGGGTTCTTCTCCCCCTCACGAACTCCACATTTATCTTTATGTTAACTGGACAATATTTATGTTGGTTGGGTTTTATGTTTATGAATTTCTCAATTTACCTTTATATAGAACTGTAGAATTCTGACTTCAATTATTTCAAACCAAAACATTCTCTAATGATTATAAAATGTTGTAGAAAATATTCCTTCATCCACAAAATCTTTTCATTAATAGATTTGAAAATCAGTACACCAATCATCACATGTATTTTTTTCACCTTTTCTTAAACCCCTCCAAATGAGTTCTTCAATACATAGCCTCACAGCTTCCATTATATTTAATATAGAAACAACTCCATTGTATTTTTCATTGGTAAACATCAATGTATCACATATTGAAATTAACACAAGACTTACCTTATTTACATCAAATACAACTCATCTAATTGTCACAACTATCACACCCTTTAGATTTGTAGTCAATTCCTATAAATTACTCTTTTTTAAATAATAAAATTAAATTTTATTCACTCTTTTATTTACAATAAATACAAAGAATAAGTAGGTATTTTTTCATTATTTAAAAAGATATTCCTATTCTCCAATTTTATGTCTTAAAAATAGACTTCAGCCACTTGAGAGAAGGATGATATCACTTGCTTCTCTAAGAAAACAAACTTTAGTTAATATACTCTAAGTCTTCATGGGAAAACCAGATGTAAAAAAACAATACAGATATAACCAAGGTTTTCTATGTTGTCCATAAAATCTAATACATGTGATACCATGCTCTAGAACTCAATTTAGGGGCTTCTACAAAAAGATTTATTATGAAAGAATACTTAACCTAGACCCAACTCAACAAACCTATCAAAATAGTTCACGTGAAGAAAGATAATTATGCACTTTTTCTTATAATTTTATCAACCATAACTCTCCCTTCATAATTAAATTTAATATAATCATAAATAAAGGATAAAATTATGAATTTTATACCTCAATCCTCCATTTTAAAAATATATCTAAAAATTATAGATTCATTGTAATTCAATAAAATGACAACTTCAACTCATAAACCCCTTAAGGGATTCACTTCTCCTACTTTATTTCATGATAGTTAGTCAACTCTATGAAGGTTTATTATCTTTACTGTACATTAGTTAAAACCTCTCATTTCTCTATAAATTACCTATATGTTAGCAAAAATGAACAATAATAGTAGGTAATAATGAGATGCACCTTTTTGTTCCCCAATAATAATAGTAAGGTAGATAATTGTCTCTCAACCCATACCCCTCAATCCTTCTTCCTCTAGTTTGGGGATTTATCTTCATGCTATAATTTTTTATTTACTTTTATTAGCATGGAATACCTTTATTCTTTATCTTTATCTTTGTGAGTAATGTAATTATATATCTTTTTTAATGAAACAATTTTATCCAATACTTCTTTAAGTAAATATTTCATCACCTCCTTGTATATTTTTACTTGAGTTAGAAGGACGTTCATACAATCTTTTATATAATGAACAACCTAATCACACCTTATACATAGTTCTTAATCCATCTTTAAGTTTCCATTTATTTTAATATTCTATTATTTCTTATTAGGGATGACTTCAACTAAATTAATATTTTTTTAATCTATTGATTTGATTTTTCTAAGTAATTTATCTTGAATACTTCAATATTAAGATTCATGACCAACATGTAATAGTCTATGATGTGTCCTCCTCTACCATAATAGAAGCCTACTATCCCTTTTTGGACATCCTTTTCACCATATTTGTTCATTAACATCTTGGGAGTAGATGATTAAGCCTTTTTATTTATTTTCTATCTTATGCAAGACCTTATGTCTATATTAACATGATTTAGTTTTATTGTAGCCTTCTATTATGACTAGAAATGGAGTTTTAATGATTTGGGGAATAATAACACTATTCATATAAATGAAAATCTCTCTTGTAATACTTACAAAAGTTTTAAAACAAATAAATCTATTTTTCAATGATAGATTCTATATTTTATGTGGAGACTATTTTATTTTTGTAGGTTTCCTTCTTGTTTCCTCATTGATCCCCCAAGCTTCATGTCTTATATAACTTCACCAAATGACCTATAATGAGAATAGTTAATTAACATGTGTATAAACCTATAGAGACCCCTTCATATTCCAATAAATCTATTTATTTTACATGTTGGGACAATATATCCAAATATATAGGTTTTTTATTTTTTTGGAATGAAACCCCAGATGTTTGGGTTCTATTTGGGGGTGTACCATTCTAGGAATTTATTATATCCATACTTAACATATTGGTTGGTTCACCAACATTTTTACTCCTCTAATTTTATATTAATTTTTAATTTAAATATACACATACAATTGAAATAGATTTTACACTAATAGATCTAACCACGTTTTTGGATACCTTTTTCCATGAGTTTGTGGTGGTTGATTATATAGTTGATATCAAGATCATTGAGAAACTATTTTATGTATTATTAAATGTAACACTCTTCTTTGAATTTTATGTGGAAATAATTATATTTTTCTTGGTAAATTATGAATTTCTAGGAGGGGTGCCTCCCATATTTCTCAATATTACTTATAAATCTCTACATTTAATATTTAATACATATATTAGTCATGTTATTAACCATTTATTCACAATATATCTTCAGTTTAATCATTTGATATTCATGTATTAGACTTATTTAAAGTAAGTAAATGTCAATTTTTTTAATCTTTTATACATTAACTTCCAACTGGACTACTTTGGAATCAATGGATACTGTATGAACTTCTCTAATTGAGGGAAATTTTCCTTGAAAAATTATTCAAATAACTTTTTCTTAAAATAAATAATTTTAAAATTTTCATCAATTGAAAAAATAATAATCATAAAAAAGTATGACAAAACCATCAATATATTTCATCAACTTTGTGAGGGTGTTACAACAACTTACCTTTTTAACTAGTGCTTCTTTATTAAATAAATCTATTATTCTAGATAATATTTTTCATCTACCAATCCCTTTATATATGTGAATATATATACAACAAATTCTAGTGGTAATTTATCAATTGATACTTAATTTTAAAAAAAATCACAAAGTGACCATTTGAGTTCAACTTTACCACAACTTGTATGTGTTTATCTAGAGGGATGATCTTAAAAAGATTTATCATGAAATTTATAATTCTTAATACCATTAATAGATAATTATTACTCTTACTTAATTTTATATTTTCTCAAATTCTTAGACTCGTTTTCCTTCTTGTTTCTCAAGGACATATCTATAACCTCTAGATTTTTACCAATAAAAGTATCTTCCTTTCTCTCTATTAAAGAAATATGAAAAAAAACCCAAAATTATGAACTTTATATAGAGTAATTAAATAATAATATGGAAAAACAATATCTAATTTATATGGAATCATAATTTTTTCTGATAACAGTTATAGTTCACGGGGGATGGTTAATTACCACTGAGATTTGGGGGGGTGAATCTGTGGTTCAATATTTTATAAATTATTTTATTTTAACTAATCCATTGAGATTTTTTAAAGTCTCAGTCCAACATATTTAATTAACCATGACTCACCTAATATATAGTAGAATATAGTGAAAACACATCACACTAGTATTTATAATCTTTGACAAAAAATACCACTCCTTTCTATTTTAGTTAGAAAACCCATCAAAAATTCTCCACTATAAACAATATTGGTTACAGATATTGTTGGTTAAAAACCACAACTATACTCCTAAAACAACTAGTTATACACTATAGTCACAAATAACCTCCATTGTGATTGGTTATACACCTTAATTACAAGTCTCTTCAGTAACTAGTCAGATACACTTGTCATGAGATCCTTCAGTTTTGATCTGGTGGTAGAAATACCACTTTCTTATTTAGGGATACTTCCATGCCTCTTTATGAAAATCTTCCTCTGTGATCCTATAAGATAAATTTTTATCATGTACATTTTCAAGTCCATGTGAATAATTATTCTTCAGAATGTGATATCTATCCTTCCTCAGCTTTATCAGATCTTCAAAAGAACCAATTATCTTCAGTACTTTGAATACTTGGGCCACCAAAACCAAATTTTTGATATTTTATGAAAAAAAAATCAGGTTAAGTGTGAACCCACACATAAACACCAAACTCACAACAATAAATAGAAACCAAATTTCAATCCTAAAATCCAAAATTCAAATAGTAAATAAAATACAAAACCACCCACTATTTTTTTTAAATTTAAAATTTTAGAGATGACTGATTTCCTCATGAAACCTAAAAAACCATGGGATGATGCAAAGACCCAAACCTTGATTTATTATGACATGATATATTATTATCATGCTAACACTACTCACAAAGTTCAAGAAATCAATGAAATAGATCCATGGAAAATAAAAAACATAGGAGACAACAAACCTTAAATATTCACCTTTCCCTTTCATCATTCACCCAACACTAGAAATCCATCAATGGAGAACAAAAAATGACAACATAACCACATGAATTTACCACACTAGATAGAAATATCTGATGATAAATCATTTAGATCCACAAAATCAAAACCTTTACCTTCAAATAACTGATATGGACACCACCAATAGGGAAACAATCATAAATCTTGGAATTCCAAGCCGAATAAAAAAATCTCCAATGATTCTATGATATATAAGGTCATCCATTCCTCTGATCCCATGAGTCCTCAAACACTACTAACATTATTTGAAGATTATGTAGATCTATATATAAGATTTATCTAATTAGATCCACCATATCTTAGATCAAAGTCTATATTGGATGTGCCTCCTGGAAAACCATTGATCGATTGAAGAACACATCCTAAAGAATCCGTGAAAATATCACAACATACTGAATGGGAGAGAAGTAAAGGAACATGAAGCCAAAGTAGTGTTTGAAGTGAACTAGGAATCAACAATGATACTCTTACTTTCCTAAACCACTATCCCCAATCATAAAATACTACACCAAGTGATTAAAACACCTGAAATTACATCGAAGAAACAACAAATTCCATGAATGAGAGCACTATGAAAAGATAAGACTGGATGCAAGTATTGATTTGGGGACACCAATGAAACTTGACCTGAACCCCCCCCCCCCCAAACTATCACACTAGAATATACTGGTGTTGAAAATGTAGTAACCAAAATGAAATATCATAGGAAGAGCTGATAAGGGATTCAAAAGAGATCCATGATTGCATGAGGAATTGAATAGGAGCAATAGAGTGGGGGAAAATTGGAAAAAATAGAATGTAATTGAGACAGAGAAGGGAGGGAAAATGAAATGCAGAAGTGGTGAGGGGAGAATAATGGAGAGATAGAAGGGGTAGAAAATACTAGAGAAGTGACACATATACCTCCCTCTTCCGAATCATCACTATGGAAATCCCTCTCTCAAGATTTTTGAGAGAGAGAAGACTCATAGTGGCTTATGGTCAATTTTCTAGCCTATACTATGATAAAAACCATATATCATTTTTGGTATCCTCACTTCGAATACTTGGGAATGTATATCTCTTTCTTGAAATCATTATTCTTCAGTCTCACCTTCTATCTTTAATATGTAATGTATCAAGATTTTTACAATTCTCTATCATATGGTTTTTTAATATCTCAATTTTCTACTAATTCCTTCTTTGTCTCTTGTATTTAAATACTCATAGAATATTATATAGAATGAATAAATATTATTTCTAAAAGTAATTTTTGAAACAACATAATAACCCCATGATATTCTTCTAATTTGAATTTAAATCAATCAAACATAAATCCTGATTAATTCCACATTTAAACTCTTTTAAATATCATCTATCTTCTCATTTAAATCACTTAAGACTAGGGATAATTTATTTCCTCTATTTCATCCATAAAATACATGGTAGTAAATTCCTTTGGAATATACTTCTTTATAAGCATGCAGATTGATGCATTTTGATGTGTCAACATACTATTGTGGTGTGGAGAACATCTCACTATCTGAAATATCCCTTGATTGGATTCTCTAGTTATCTTTTCTTAGATCATAACCATTTGAATAATCATGATATTTATTCCATGAATATCAACAAATGAATAATCTGAGTTTATATTTTTTTATTATCTATTTATTCTTCATTTATCTAGAATAAATATTATGAATTTCCCCTCAAAACTCCCCATAAATTAATTCTAGAATTAAAATACCCTTATATAGATATATATTATTTTTATATAGTCAGAGGAAATATTTAAAAACACTAATATTAACTTTACAGACTAATATATTATCTTTATAAACTTATAGAAATTTTCATTAATTCCTTTTTAAAGTCATAGTTCATCCTTATGAACTCCAGTTTTATATTTACTATAGAATGAATGATATATATGTTGGTTTGGTTTTATATTTATCTAGGTCTCAATTTACCTTTACATAGCACTACATAAATCTTGACTTCAATTATTTAAAACCAGAACCTTCTCTTATACTTTAAAATATTTTTATACATTTTTCCTTTATACACCAACACTTTCCATTAATTTCCTTCAAGATAAACACATCAATCTTCAAATGTTTTTGATACTTTTTCATGAACCTATCTAAATGTTATCTTTAATCCATAACCTCAAAACTCTTTTTTATTTAATATGGAAACACATCCTTCATATTTTTCATTTTTACTCATCAACTCATCACATATTGACATCTGTACAAGCCTTATCCTATTTACAACAAATACAACTCATCTAATGAGAATAATAGATCTGATTGTTTATATTTTGACATAGTACAATCTAGAGGGGAAGTCTTGAGTGTTTCTCTTGAATCAACTTATTCTCATTATTAATTCTTATTATATATATGTATTAAACACCACCTTTATCTATAGTCTTAATGTGATATCCACCAACCATGTCATAACAATAAACCAGGGGCTACTATCCA
Organism: Viscum album; assembly: GCA_963277665.1. Lineage (NCBI taxonomy): Eukaryota > Viridiplantae > Streptophyta > Magnoliopsida > Santalales > Viscaceae > Viscum > Viscum album. The sequence continues at coordinate 1,483,158,704 of OY728166.1, forward strand.
ATGCATAAATCTGAAAAATCATAGATAACATCCATTGATTCCCTACTTAGTAGCCCAGGGAAACTCATGTCATAGGTAATGGAGCTGTATCAATATCAAGACAATTCTGATCACATAAAAAAACAAGTCCCAAAGGTAATATAACACCATAATTATATAATTCCCACCACTAATACACCCCCTTCAACAATGAGCCCAAAACCTAAATGATATAACATGATCCAAAATTCATTTAATAAATAACACATGCATGTTATCATAAACAAAAAATAATAATGGGTACTAACTAGGTTGAAAACCACAATTAATAAAATTTATCCTTCTCATATGGTGAAAAACATTACTTTACTTCAAAACTGAGTATCCCACATTTGAAAATCCATTTTCAAAACTTATTGAAAACCAAGAATAAATCTAACGTAAATAAAAAATAGAAATAAATAAAAATTATCAATAAATTCCAAGGAAATTACTTAATGATCACATCAATCAATGAAAATCATTTTTAAAACATGGGAAACCCCCTTAAAACAAAGAAACCCAATTTCAGGAAATGAAACTCCATTTTAAAAAATATAGAGCCTTTAAACCACAAAAAACCCCACTTTTAAAATAAAACATGTCCCAAAACATCAAGATAGATCATTTTTCTTGGAGAAAACCATCAATGGAATTTTATCAAACACATAGAATTTATAAAACACCATTTTCAATAAATGTTCCATTGAACCATGTAAATTATCACTTTTTCCAATGAAAATACCCACAAATCATGGGGAACCTTTGATATAAAAAATATGGGTACTTATATACATATTTACTTTTGTTTAAATAACTTTTAGAGCATCAAGTATTCAATGAACTCTTTAATAAAAGGAAATTGAAATATTATTCCAACATCAAGAGATGAAACCATGCTTCCTTCAATGGAAAATACAAGATTAAGTCTGATAAGATGGATGAAAACCTTTATAAACCAAATCGACAATTAAAAAAACCCTAGATTTCAAAACTGGATAACCATATACACAAGGGTTGTATAATATTAGATAAAAAGAAATAAACATAAAAGATAAGGAATGATAATCCCTAAACACTTGATCTAGGGAATAAATAACCAAGAAATAACCAAGAATCCACCTTAGAGAAGATTGGACAAGGGAGAAATACCCTTGGGAGGAACCTAGGTTAGAGGAGTTGTGAAGATTTTAGGAGAATGCCTAAATAAAAACAACTTGAAATGGAAAACAAATCCCCAACCTGATAAGGTAACATGATTTACACACTATTTACCAAACCATGTGGAAACCATGCGGTTAACACTATCAAAAACTGAATATAGAACATAATTTCCATTGTACAGTTTCTCAAACCATGAACCTAATGGTGAAATCCTATAAAATCTATAAAAAATTTAAAATTTCACCTCAAGACACCCTAAACTTAAGGGAGAAATTGACCATATAAATATAAAAAAGAAAAATTTAATTCCAGGGTGTCAAAATTCTCTCCACCATGCCACATTCTTCCCCCAAAAATTCATTTATATGAAGAGTCAAAGGAAAGGTAAAGACCAACTCACTAAAAGAATGGATCCAACTATTGGGCTAAATTTTTGGACATGAATCCAAGAACACATGAAATGAGCATCCCATTTCTAGGGAAAACTACTCTAAAATATTTAAGATTTTATAGCCATATAAGAACTTTGAATCCTAAAATTAGATTCCTAAAAAAAGAAATGTTGGGATGAACTCTCTTCAAGTATTATTTTAATCTAGTAACTCTATAAAAATAAACATATCAAAACCCACAAGTGTACTTCATGTCCTCAACCATGTTAAAGAACAATACAACACCAACACCTTTAGAATATCTAGGGTCATAAGTGATATTGGTGATGACACGTCCCAACCAAAAACAAACATAGAATGGAACTCTAAAAAACAAGGTAAGCACATGGATACCAACCTTAGGTCTCCCCACCATTTAGATTTTATATAAAATAATGAACCACTTGATATCCACACCCAAAGAATGATCATAACCAAAGGTTACATGATCCAATACTCAATATAGGAAGAAACAAGATTCCATCAATGATTAATAAGTATATCAAAATTCCACAAAAGATCATATCATTGAGAAATATATGAAATATCACTATAATATATCACCAAGATAACACACTCCACAAATAAGGATATGATCCAAACATGAAGACTCATCAATAAGTAATGACATGGTTTTGACTTCGGTTCACAAAACTACACAATGGATATGTTATGGTACAAACTCAAGGAACACCCACTCTAAGTGATCCTAAAGGAAAACCTCAATTAAACATCTCTCATGGTATACCCGACAACAAAAATATTATCCCTTCTACCCCAGCCTACACCAAAATCATACCCATGTTTTCCATTAACCAAACCTCAAACTATAGTCCACACCAGGCATAATAATAACAATAAATAAAATAATTGGGGAAAGAACATCTCAAAATATACAATAATGAGGCCAAATATTCTATCATAAATTATAATAAAAGATATGGGGTGTAAAAAATAAGTGGAACATGGTCTAATAAATAGAGTCTATAAAATAGAGCACCACTAAATCCAGAAAAAATTCAACACTCCAATAGAAGCAACACCCCAAACTACCATTCAGATCAAGGTTGGGTCCAATAATTCTTATTCTGATGTTAGTTCAGCTTATAAAACCTCTAAATGTTCCAATGACAGCTACACTGATGATAAATATTCAGAGAAATCAATGAATAGATACTAATTTTATAGATTTCCCACATTGTAAACACACCACTTGATTCAACTTTTTTCTCGCTAAATTACCTTTATTGACATTAAATGAGGTAAAGGAATCACTTTTCACAAGTTTCCAGACCCAAAAAATTCATTTATGAAGACCTTATACACCACTTCCATAAAGGTAATCATGCCAGACTTAAACACCACCGAACTGAGATCTTTATTGAGGCCCCTTGTAAAGAAACATGCCTTCTTAAAATCATTATAAATCATCTCAAGGGTTAATGGGGTAAGTCTAGTGAAATGATCAACATAGTCTTTCAATAACTGATCACTTTGATGAATACTCAATAATTACATCACCTTTCAAATTCTCACTTCATTAGGATGAAACCAGTGAATAAAGGTGGAGTTACAATATACCTAATACAATTCCTCAAATAATTGGGCATGGATAGCGTGATCCCAAAAATATAATCCCAATACTTTGAACAAAGGAGTGGTTCACATCACTCTAGAGGTTCCTAGAGTTCATAGTTAATTGAATATCTCTTTCACCATAGATAACCACTATGTCACCTGTTTAGATCCTAGATCACCACTAAACATTGGTGGATGTCAATTAAAAAACTACCAAAAATGATCTACAAGAGAAAAAGAACATGGACCTGCCACTCCATAAAGAGTTTGGGTAGAGTCAAAAACATGGAAGAAAACATCTGGGTTACTAGAACAACTACTATAGATATTCCCATCTTGACTTGATGAATCCTTTATAGGGTCACATTCTAAAACATCATAAAAACCCAAAATTTAATTAAACTATCCCAAGACCAAAATAAGGGATACAAATGACCAAATCAAGAAAAACAATATCGAAAATCACCATTTATAAATACCATTTCACAAAATCCCCAAACAAGTAATTCATTCCATTTTAAAACACCACACAAGTTTATAAAAATTTCCCTCAAAATTACATTTAGAAAACCATAAATAATTTCAATCCCAACAATATAAAAGAACCTAATTGTTGAAAATAAAATTCCCCAATGCACCACACACACCAAAATCTTTTCTAGAGTTCCATCATAAGTAAAATCCATGAAATTATTTCCTTGAATAGATTCACAAACAAAAAAATAATTTCATCTTCATAAATCATTTGTGAAATATTTCAAAAACTTAAAAAAAGAGACTCAATCACAAAAAAATGGTTTTCAAGAAAAATGATTAAATACCAAAGAATTAAACCTTGCATTGAAATTTTATGAAATGATATTTTAAACCCTAAAAGATTCAATTGATTACTCAAAATAAGAAACATAAATTAAAAGATTAAAAAAGAATAAAAATATAGAAAATAAAAAAATTATAACCTTTATCAACTATTCATCATTTAGACACACATTTTATTATAGCATGCACCAACCGTGCGTGTTCCACTAGAAGTTGTCCAGAATGGTCTGCCCCGCCTAGACACAGTTTGAAATATTGTGCACCTTAACTATGAACCCCCGGTTTACCTCTAGTTTCACTATAAATCTAGGAATTTACAAAGATTTCATCTAGTGTATTCCTAAAAATTCAAGTTATAGTAAACCACATCAAAATATCACAACTATAAAACCTAAATTAAAAATAAAACTCTTGAACACCCATGGAAACTTGAGGTTTATAATAATGAAGAGTTGTCCAAGAACTCCTATGAATCCATTACTCAAGATTCAATAGTCCTAACTCTTATATATTATCATCCCCAAAAAAGTGGGCTTTGATACCATTTTTTAGAGAACTAACCTGGGTAGACCCAACCGATCACTCGATCCATTCCTCCATAAGGCCCGACATATATTCTTGATCATCCCATCCTGATGAGAAGTTCTAGGGTACCGTAAGTAAATGTGTGTGAATTATTTCACCCTCAATAAAACCTGTATTAACAATGGTTTCCAACTAATAACCTAAAATGAGGTCTTCATGGATTGGATGAACATGCCATATTAAAATAAGTAGTTCTAAATTAAGAATATACAAAAAAGGAATAATAAAATTAACAATTCCAAAATCTTTTCCCCAAAACATTTTTCTATTGAAATGAAAATATTTTTACAAAAATATTTTTCAGACCAAAATATGAAAAAAAGGTAAAATAAAGAAGAAGGTTGGAGTGGTCAATACACCACACAACCTAATTAGTTTATCAAACTCAGTATAGGACCCCAATATCACTATGTGACTCTCAAGTCACCAATATAACGAACATCACCTGCTTCCCAATAGATAATGGTAGCAAAAAAGACAAAAAATTCATTATCAAAGAACCTATAGAAAACATAAAGATCATATACACACCAACATGAGTATACAGGGTGAGAGACAAATCCTATTAGTATAACACCATGATTCCATTACATTTTTTTTATATAGATACCAAGTCCAGTAGTTTGAAAGTGATAATAAAATAAGCTTTAATTTACATTACACAAAATGAAAATAAAACCATAATATTTTATATTATTTATTAAAAAATAACATTTATAAGCATTACTCAAATAGGTCTTAACAAGGTAATTCAATTTCAAAAATCAACCATTACCTTTTTAAACTACATCCATTTAAAAAGAAACAAGTTAAACCCTTTGTTTTTTAATTAAAGTTTTCCTTTTTGAAAACAAACAATTACATGGTTCAAAATATTTTCAAAAATATTTCATAGTGGATTGAATTTAAAACAACCAACATCTTACCATTTAAAACTTTAACACACACACTCCTCAAATATGAGTATGGAACAAAGGGAAAATTTAATAAAGTCCAATCTATGAAGAGTTATAAAAAATATATAATAAAAAATAAGGAAATCCATACACTAATAATTCTAAATCATAAATAACCAATACATTAAAGCAGGATCAAAATAAGAGATAATAAACTAAAACTAGAAAACATAATAAGAGGCATAAAAAAGTTACGTATCATGAGGAAACATCACATGGACTAACAAGACAAGTACTAGACTTGAAAAAGTAGAACCAACTACCTTCAGGATAACAATTTCACAACCCATCACCCAAATCACTCTAACTAGTATCATCATTGACACCCCTAGTTAGGTTATAAAATTCAAATAGGGGATACTATCCATTTCATAAATCTAAACTAGAATATATAACATCTCTTTACTCCCCACATAATAGACTAGGGTTCCTCATGTCATAATTAATGGATGTGGGCCTCTATCAAGACAATTCCAATCACATGAAATATATAAATCTAAAAGGAAATAGAACACTAAAATCATATACATCCCAACTCAAACACACCCCCTTAAACAATGATCCCCAAAACCAAAACAAATAACATGAATCACAATTAATGTAATCATTAGTACATGCATAAAATCATAAAAAAGATAAAAATGGGTCTCGACTTGGGTGAAACCATCAATCAATAAAATCTATCCTTCTCACAAGGATCCAAACATAACTTTGATTCAAAACTTGGTATCCCATAATTAGAAATCCTTTTTTAAAACCTTTTAAAAAATAATCATAAATCCAAAGGAAATCACAATTAGCACCAAAGAACAATTGTAAATCAATTCTAATGAAATTACTAAATGATCACAACAATCAATACATTAAAATAAGGGGAACCCCTTAAAAACAATGAATCCCCTTTAAGGAAAGGAAACACTATTTTAAAACATAAAAATCCTTTAAAGAAAAAAAACCAAGCTTTTCAAAATCAAATTTGGCCAAAAACATCATGACCAATCATTTTTCTAGGAGAAAACCACGAATGACGTTTAATCAAACACTTAGAATGCATAAAACACCATTTTAATATAAAGTGATATTAAACAATGAAAATTGAAAAAATTTATAAAGGGAAAACCAAAATATCATAGATAATATTTTATATCAAAATGATATGTGTAATATTCATATTTAATTTAGTTCAAAACACTTTTGAATCATCAAGAATCTAAGGAACTCTTTATGAAAAGGAAATGGAATGGAAAAACCCACCTCAAGGGAAGAAACAATTTCACCTTCAATAGAAACCATTGAATTAGGTCTCCTAAGATGAATAAAAAAATTTAGACCCATTTTAAAACAATCCTATAAATAAAAATTTGAAAACAATGGAAACTAGGGTTAGATAATATTTTAGAAAAATGAAGAAACTTAGAGGATAAGGAAGTTGATGCCATAACCTCTTGATTCGAGGAAGAAACCTCCAATAAATCACTAAGAATCTAACTTGGAAGGTATTTGAAAAGGGAGAGATACCCTTCAGAGGAATCTAGATCAGAGGAGTCCAAATGGTGTAGCTTTTGGGAGAAAACTAAAATAATAATAACTCAAAATAACACAAATTCCAAAACTTGAGAAGGTCTCACGATATACTCACATGATCTACCAAATTGTACGGTGACCATGAAATCTTCATTATCTAAAACTATAGATGGAACATGGTTTTAACTACATGGTTTTCTAAACCATATTCCTAACTATGAAACCCTATAAAAGCTCCAAAAAACATTAAAATTTCACCCCATGACACCTTGAACTCAAGGGAGAAATTTACCGCATAAATATAAATAAGGACATTTTATTTTGGGGTTTCATAATTATATCATATTGAATGGAGGAAATATAATGTTAAAATATTAATTTTCAGTTTGCCTCATATACTAGATATCATTACTATCGAGTGTTTCGTATGATGGAATGTATCAAAGGATCAAATGATGCATTCAAATTGCGAATGCATGAAACAACCATGTTCATAACATATAAATTTTATAATGTTTGAGTTAATTCCTAAAAGGATTAGGTATATATCCATAATTATATAAGGAGGTAATTACTATGATATGTTGTTGGGAAGGTCCTATCTTACATATTTTTTATCCTCCCATTTTGTGAGGTTTCTCCTCCTCCTAGACTTACTCTGTGAGATACTAGTATATATCAGGAGGATGGATACTACATCTTGGGTATCGGGTGATTAAAGAGAACTAATGGATACACCAATGAGGATGTATTACTAAAGGAAACATTTATGTGATCTTAATAAAGCATCGATTAAGATATTGTAGTAGCTTGACAATACAAGGAACACACACACACACACTAGTTTCATTATTTTATAGTTTACATTGTTCTGGGTTCCACTCATGGTGTTATTGGTTTGGGTTTCTTATTTATATTACCTACTTTTCTTAATTGTTAAAATAACGTTATAAACCTTATAGTGGTATTATAGTAAGATCATATCCATCGATTCATTAAACTATGTTTGAAGTGAAGGAATGACATGAACACATCTCGCTGTACAAAAAATTGAGCACTGAATCATCTTAGTATATTCAATGCATGTCATTAAATAATAATGATTTAAAATAATAAGGATATATCATGTAGTTAAAATATATCACACAAAATAAACACGAACGTAATCCTACACATCTCATATATCCTAAGCTGCAATCACTGGTCACTAATGGTAATCTCACATAGGCCACTAGGCTAAGGGTTTAATGTTACACTGATATATCATACACCCATGCTATATTAATTATACATTAATGATTTATTATTAATACACCCCCAATGCCTCTTTAAAACTACATGGGTGTTCACACAACAAATTAATCATACATAGGGTGTGCATGTTTAATAAAACGTAGGTCTTTAATAGGAATGATTACTCTTACATAGGCCACATATTATAAGTCATGGGACTAGGATACATTTAAATTATTCATATGTTGCACTATTTTTATCCTATACAAGCCACAATGCATTGAGTTAATCTCACATGAGGTTTCCCATCAATAGTGTAATCCTACAGGAGCATCAGTTTAATTCTACATGGGTGCTTGGTTATTCCTACATTGATCATTACAAAACTAGGATAATGTTACGTACAATAGTCAAACATCACTTAGCTTACCCTATATGAGTTACTGAGAAACTAGTTTAATATCACACAAGGTCTTAAGTTGTAGGACATGATATCTAGGTTCTATAGATTCATGCCAACATATATGAAATATCACCTCCTATGATATGTGTATATCATTTAATATGATCTAGTAGGAAAATGTGTTTGTCTATATTTAAATTTAGAAATGGATTATATGACTTAAAATGTTTATAAATAACAATAAAAGTTATTTTAATAAATTTATTAATTTATAAAGTTTTTTACAAAATAATAATTATAAAAAAATTATAATTTTTTAAAAAATTGTTTTTCCAACATTTAATAAATAAATATCCAAAAATATTAAATGTTAATATTTAATTTACTTTTAATAATTATATGGTATGGATTAAAATTTAGATATAATTTTTTTAAATGGAAATCATAAGTATAATTTATAAAATACTAATAAAAATATTTATATTTATAATTGTGAATTATTCATAATTAGTTAATTCAGACTATTCAAATTAATGGATTTTTTTACAAACTGTTAAACCACATCAAAATAAGTTTTAATGATTGATTTTATCAAGGTTTAAATAATAATAATTATATGATATTTAGATTATGTAAATAGTTTACATAATATAAATTGTAACATAAAATGTCCATATTTCATTTGATAACATATATTTATAGTAAATGTCATATAATGATTAATGTAAATGAGTACATTTTGAAAAATAAATATAAAGTGTTTATATTTATGTATTTATGAAATTTCCATAATGAATAGCTAATATTATAAAATATTTATAATTATTTATTTATAAATTGTTCATAAATAATTCACCTCATGTTTCAATTTAGGAATTATTAATTTATTTAAATTATTCACTTGTTTATTATTTATGAATATTATTTTTATCTTATGAATATATATTTGTTTTAGTTTAATATGTTACACTAATCTAAATTTTCATACATGCATATAAGGAGTTATGTGCTTGTTTTGAAAAGTGATTTTGTTTTCATCTAACTTGATTTTGACTCATTCAAGGTTATGGATTTGAATGAGTAAGTTTATTATGATTTATAAATAACATTAAAGGGTTTTATGAACCTTATTCATATGATGCATTTGGATGTGAACCAATTTAGTTGTCTTTTAATTTGGTCTAGTAACTTAATCTTTGTGTTTTGTAAAGAGTTACATATCAATATGACTTGACCATGTTGATTTTGTGTAAAGGGAATAGGATTCCAAAATAAATAATTATAAGTGCATATATAAAGGTAATAAATTAAATAATATGATGAGATTAAATCCCCATTAAAATTATACAATGTCTTAGATTCCTTGTGAAGCAAGAACATGTTATGACCTTGATCATTTAACTGGGTAGATTCTGATAGAGGGATTACCATGGATTATATTTTGTAAGGAATGGTGGAGATGGTTAACCATAAGAGTTAGGTAACCAAACCTTACTATGTTTTTTGGGTTACACGTAGTTAGTAAACCATAAGGGTTAAGGATTCCCAAAGAATGATGTTGCATTTATTTTTAAGATGAAAATGAAAAAGAGCTATCTTCTCAACCTTCCATGAGTCATATATGACATAATTGGGAAAATTCCCTACCAAAATAGATAAGTATTTATGGGAATGGAAAATTAGACTCATTTATTGGTGAAATATGGATATTCGGAAACTAATATATTTGATGGGTTTAAAAGGGGTCACCATTTTAGTGGGAGAAAATTTAATAAAATTCTGTATTAAATTAATGTAACCACTACACTTATAAAATAAAATCATCTACTGTAGATGGATATCATCATCATCTTCATCATCAAGATAAACATTGTTATTAATCCTTACAAAAGTACATAATGTAAGAAACTTCTTATATTTGTATAAAAACATAAGAATTAATCTTAAGAAAGAAAATTTTATGTATTAGAGTAGTCTTTTTAAGAGTAATTAGCTATTGAAATAATTTAATAAGTGAATCTAGATGATTATGAGAAGAATATAATTACTTACTCTAGTCATAAAAGGATTTAGATTCATTATAACCTAAGGAATTTTGGACACCACTAATTTACTCAATATGATTTTGTATGTCATTAAATTGGGGAGACTAAAGGTTTCTTACAAGTCTTATTCTGGTTAAGGATTTCATTCTATCATCATCACTGAAAATATTTTGATAATGTGAATGATTTTATGAATTTTTTACCCTTGTTTCCCAATATTTTTGTGAAAATATTAACAAGAACATATGTAGTTTAGGTTCTAGTTTCTTATAAATAGTAAAAATAGGAAATAGTTTTAATTGTATGAATAAAAGTTATTTAGAAAGTCCAACAATTTTTATTTTAGAAGATAATCATGGTCATTTCAAACCTATAGTTATCAGGAAGGAAGAAGTAATGATTCCATCAAATATAATTGTTTAAAATACTTTAATAGGTTTGTGAAACACTATGTAATTTACATATCAATTAAATGTGTTATAAAAATTAATTCCTAGTTTTTGAAGGGTATATGATACCAAGTGTATACTTAAAAAATATTGTAAACATATGATAATTTAAATCAAGGAAGGAATTTACCTAGATTCTAGTTTGAATTCATGTGATGAAACATAGAATTTCCACATTAGATATCTAAATATGAAGGATCATATTAATCTCAGAAGAATCTTAGTAAAGGATGTGTATCATCACCACATTTATTTTTATATAATAAGAGAAGTTGTTTACATTCCTATTTTTCAAATAAAATATTTTTTCATTAAAAAAAATACAAAGATAATGTTACCTTGTTCTAAAAGAGTTTAGAATGTGTTGATAATGTAATAAGCTAAGTAGTTATATTAGTTACCAAAATATATTAAGGAAAACTTTTTATAGAAAGGGTTCCAATAATGATGATTATGTAATTAGAAAGAGTTTTAAGTAGAAATAATATTTTATTAACATCATAACATTTTATTCTATGGAGTTAAGGAGTTTGAATATGTTCAAGGAGTTGAACATTAGGAATATGACTCCTAATTCTTTCCATTTTTCAAACTAGCTTACTTCATAGATTTTAATCACTAAAAAATTTAGTGGGAGGGTTTTATCTTATGGTCATGAATATCCTAATAGATTATGATGATTGAATTTATTATCAGCGATTAATCTATATTTCAACATGTGTTGGGTGGTGATGAAGATCCCAATGAATGAAGAGATTGAATTACCCCATGATTAATAAAGACTATCATGGAAAGAGTGAGATTAAATATTTCATTGAATAGAAATAAATATTTTATTTCTTATGATTATTTTATGTTTTTCCTTCCATTTTTTATATTTATGGGATATCTATTCATATATTGGAAATAAAGATGAGGAAGTTTTTGCCCTTGTAAATGGGAAAGGATCACCACTACTTAGAGTTCTTGGACAAATAGAAAAATATAAGAATCCATTTATAAATCATATAATTGTTGTGATAAGATTTTAAAATATTCATTAAAAGATCTAAAATTTTTGTTTGAAAAATTTATTCAATTAAGAATATATCTACTAAATGTATTGAGTCAATTTGGTTGAAAGTTGAAGAAAGTACCTATCTACGTGTTTTAGGCAGGTGTATATATTGATCTACAAATTTGGATGATGGATATAGAATGCTAAGTTTGGAGTTAATATAAGTGCTGCATTTTTTGGTAATTATTAAAGAAGTATCAATTAAGGAATGATAATGAATATTCAATATAGAATTGACAAGGAAATGGAATTTCGCTAAAGTACTCAAGAAAATTATTTATATACTTTAGATTCTTTAGGAATTATAATAATTATTTTTGAAATTATATGATATATTCTTAAAGTAATTTGAGTTTTTTTAGATGATTTAGAGTGATCAGAGATACCCTAAGAATGTTTGGAGTGGTTCTAAGTTTATTGGAGGAAATTATGGAATTCTGAGTTAAAGTTGAGAAGTTGGAAAATACATGACATGCATTAAACGTTATCAGAAATGGAATATAGAAAAAGGAATAAACTCATTAATTGGACTAAATCTTGTAAAGTTAGATTTTTTCAAACTGATATGATTGTGGATATAATTTGAATTTTTTTAAAGATTTTTGGGATGATATTTATGAATTTTAGAAGAATATGATTTGAATAGATCTAAAATTTCATTAAGTTATTAAATTATCCTAATTTATGTAAGATGTGTTCTAATGAAAAGATCTAAAGAAGTATTGGAATCTAATAAAATAATAATATATTTTTAAATTGTATCTTTGTAAAATTAATACAACTTATGTTATAATTAACATATTTGGATTTCACAAAAATTGGTAAAGGAAGACTACTATTAGTGATACATAATATATTTTTGATATGTAAGAATTCTAGATGATGAAATGTGGAGAAGGTAAAACCTTCCCTATATACATAAGAATTTTATATATAAGATGTTAATTTTAGAGTGAAAATTTTGACAAAGAAAATTTTCCCAAAATATAAAGGATGAAAATATGATATGTAAAAATCTTGAGATGATACATTAGATATTTTGGAAAGATGAGATTTAGTAAAGTATCAAACATCACTGGATACATAAGCAATTTAGATTTATATATAAGAGGTTCACTCACATACATAAGATATATGTTGATACATAATATGAAAAATGATACATAATAAGTTTGATGATATGTATAAATATGACTTATAAATAAGTGGCTAATTGATGCATAAGATGTTGGTTGATTCATAAGATGTTTCTTGATTCATAAGATGCTGTGGATCATAGGTAAGATGTTTCCCTTTCACATTTAAAAGGAGGGGGGGGATTTTGTGATGTGATTTGAAGTTTCTATTCACTTGGTTAATATTAATGTGATATAATCACAACTAAACATGTGTATTTTAATTCATATTATTAATAATAATTTATGATTGATAATTTGGTCAAAAATTGTTTTGGAATCACGATATAATGGGAAAGATCATGTTGAATTTTAAAGAGGAATACGCTGTGATATTTTTGATGGTTTAAATGCATGATCAATGGGAGTTTATAATATATAGAATATTACCAATATCATGTCAATAATATTTCAAGATGGAAGGAAAATTAAGGAATTAAATAGACGACCATGACTCATATTTGATAGAGAAAACTATTGTAAAATTTATAGATTTTATATATAAAAAATATAGAAAAATATTTACGGAAAGAATTAAAATAAGGATAGGTACTCATGATTTAATTCAAAGATATGGAATTTTAAAGTGAATAGTATTTACTATGAATATATATTATATTAAATATATTAAATCAAGTAAGAATAAATGAATATATAACACCATTCCTGTTTCATTATTCTTATTCTGATTCTTGAAAAATATTATAAGAAATGTGTATGTTGAAATCAATTTGTAATATCGTATATTGAAATAATAAATTATAATTAAATAAGATGTAATTCTCCTAGTGTAGCACCATAAAGAGTTATTTTAAAAAGAATAATATTCTCACTAGCTTTCATAACACGCAACACCGAGCTTGAAGCGAACTGCGATATACTTATTATTATTTATATGTTACCATTATAACCTAGTTTTAAAATTGGATATATGGATAGAAATAACCACATTATGAAAAATATTTATAAAGTTTTTATATAATTCAAATTTATTTATTAATTTATAATAAATATGTACTCAGTTTTCATTAAATACATTTTATTTTTCCAAAATATGTTTTCCTCAAAAATAGTTTTTATCACATTTTTTGCATGGAAATAATAATTAATTTGGACCATTTTTAGAAATTTAATTTGAGGTAATTAATATAATTTTTTAAATAAGCATTTTAGTATTATCTTAGGGTGATTTTTTGCATTTTTTTCTAAAAAGGTTTATTTTTCTGTGAATAGTGAGAAATACTAATTTTTGTAAGACTATCATTTATTTTCTTCAAATAAATTAATTTTAAAGTACCATTATATTTTGTATTTATTTTAAAGGTAACAAAATATAAATTTTATTAAAAATAATCTAAATAGTTCTGTAGGAAATGATATTATATTTTAAATTTTTTATAAGTTCATTTTTATGCTTAAAAACACAATTTTCTTAAAACTATTTTCATTGTGTTTTATGTATTTATATTAAACATGATTGCTAATTCTTACTGAAATTGAATCCTAAAATATGGATACCCTATTTGACTAAATCAATTCTAGATAAAAAATTATGACAATTTTTTACCAATTTACTTGGATTATAACATTTATATTATTTTATAACAAAGACAAATACAAACTATCACTTTCTTGATTTTAATTTATCTTACATGTTTATTTGGGATAAAAAGAATTTATGAATAAATATAAAAGGTTAATTTTAACATAAATAGATTATTTATATGATTTTTTTAATTTTTAGTGATGATATAATTTCCATAAACTCTTACGCAACACCGATATAGTGCTTGGGCATATTGCAGAAAAATAAAGGTAAATGATTTTAAAAATAATAAAAATAATATTATTTAGTTGAATTTTGGTATTAAATATATTTAATAAGTTATTATAAAGTATAAATTATGCTATATGTGTTTATATTTTAATTACATTTCTTTATTACTGTCTTTAAATTCAAATTAAATTAATAGTCCCATAAATGATTTTAATGATATTTTATGATAATAAATATTTTATTAAATTATTTAAAAAACAGCAAAAATATTTAAAGAGGAAATTTGGATATAAATGGTCAAAAATTTCATCCATGGAACATTTTTGAGCTACATTTCATCTTAGAAGTAAATTTATGACCCTTAAATTCTAAAAAATGCGTTACCATGATTAAGGTTAAAAAGGGGTAGTAAGGGGACTAAACCAAACGATAAGGCTTAAAATGTAACTTAAACATGTATAAATTTTATTGGTTCAAAATATTTATACCATATAATTTCCTAAATACGAATTTTTTCCATTTGGTTCCACTCTACTTGATTACGATATATATTATATTTTAATATTTTAATTTATTTCAATCATGTCCTTTCCCTTACTTATAAAGGGGCACTTTATCTAATCCTTTATTCAAAAAATTTGAGAAATATAGATTGTCCAAGACCTACCCAAATAACTTCCCAGATTCATTCCTTTCATCCTAGATCTTATGGTACCCACCCAATACCATCCTAATAAGGATTAAGGGGTAATAAAAAGGAGTAATATCAATGAAGAGGAGGTTTGAACCCATACAAAGCAAGATAATACTTGGGGTAGGGGTTTCTCGTCTCAATTTCATTTCTAGGATACATATTCCATATTCAAAACAAGTTTCTCTTGTGTGGTCTATACAATACGTATGAATATATTTTATGATTATTTTCATGAAAAATATAGGGATTTACAAATAATTCTAAGGTTATCTATTTCCTATGATTGTGATTCAAAGATTACCAAAGATGTAAATGTTAAAGTTGTAATTTCATTTCTTTTTGAGATTGTCTATGATAAATTTATATTGAGGGAAATTATGTTGATATTATCATTTAAAATCCATATATTTATTATCCTATATTTATTTATATATTTTTTTTATTAGTACCTTTTTCCACTCTTTGGTACATAAAATGATTAAGAAATTTTTTTTAAAGAAATTCCATCCTTCTTTCCTATTTGGTCGATGAAATTTTTATTCCTTATACATATTCTTCGAAATTGTATTATAGAAGTTTTTACTTATACTTGAAATATTTTTTATAAGTTCATTTTCATTACCTTTTACTTTATATACAATGTTTTAGTAGGAATATTTTTAGAGAATATTTTTTCAAATAAATCATTTTTGACTTTTAAAAAAAGTGGAGAAATAATATTCTCTTTTAAAATATAAGGGATGAACATATTTTTCCATAGTAAAGTCCGTTATTTTATTTTAATAATACTTTATATGTTTCCATGGTTATTTTCAAATAAAATATTTTTCCTAATATTTTTGGAAAATTTTATATTTTAAACAATTGATCTCAAGATGAAAATGGTATTTTACTCAAGAAATATTCCTGTGATTTTTTAAAGGTAGTTTTCATCTATGATAACATCCTTTTATGGTACTTATACTTTACTAGGTATATGATGCAATGATACTAACTATATTATTTATGTAGATAGTTTATTATTATAATGATGATATGTTTACAAAATCTGTTTATTTTCTATGGGTTATAATTTGATTAAATGATGAATATTTTACGATCTTGTGGCATACATATGTATAGTTTTCATTATGTGATAGGTAGTTACATTATAAACTTAGTATGGGTGGTTAAATTATAAACTACTAATTATTGGTTCCATTTTAAACCATGTATGGGTGGTTATATTATAAAGTAGAGTTAGGTGGGTCTGTTATAGTCCTTCAATGCATTGGGTAAAGAATGATATCTCATGAGACAATAAGGAATAGAATATGAAGTAAACCCAATCCACTATGATAGTTTTTTTTGGGATCCTTGAACAAGGAAATTATTTTCTATGTTTATTTGTATAAAAAAACTTATGTCTTATGCTTATGATATGTTCTCATTATTCATTATTGACCATCGGTGATTCCAAACACTTATATCTTTCTTATTTTATAAAAAAAACCTTATGCCATGATTCATGATTAATGATATTTGACTTATTGGGTATGAATTACTCAATATATGATATGTTCCTCATAAACTTATTCATATGCTAACTTATGATCATTTATTGATATCCCATATGTTTAACCTTACAGTGTATATAAACTCAGCCTTTATTATGTTTTCCATTACCTAAGATACCAAGAAGAGATATATAAATGATTCCAAGGATATATTAGAAGAAATAAAAAAGTTATCACTAGGATTTTTTGTTTTATTTAATATTTTCAAATATAATTTGAGAATAATTTATGTATCTTGTCTCCTTAGACTGTTAAGCTATTCAATCATTCATGATGCAATCTCTCATATCTTGTTCCAATGTAGTAAGATAACCACCAGATCTAAGTTACTAAATTTAGGGTGTTATAGTTAGTATCACAGAGAATTTTTTAGGACCCTTGGGAACTAGATTTAGGGAAATATATATTAGAGAACATAAAACTATGAGATATTATAGGGATAAGTATAAATATAGGTTAATATCAAGAATCTTATGTAAAGTATAGATTGCGTAGTTTTACTAGAAAATATATCCCTATCTGTTACTGGAATGTGTATGTGGCTATGAAAAATATGAACCCAGGAATAACAAATATTAAAGGGGTGGATTGAGTTTTAAATCAATAATTACCAATTTTTGATGCATATACCTAAGACTGCACACCTATATAGACACTTCTGAGGGATATTCTTAAGTTAATCTACATTTTCTTTAAGAACCATTATGACCAATAAGAGGATAGAACCTATTGAAACCTATGATATAAAATAGTGATATGTGATAAACCAAAGTGTCATGGGTTTATGATTAGGATGATACTTTTCCCCGAATGACAAGTATCTTTTATTATAAAAAAGGATTAAAAGAGTCTAAAATTTGAGGATTTTCATTGATCTATTTGAAATAGTGGAAGAAGATCATATGGAATATAAATAGATCTGCCGTCTCCATTACCATTAACAACCTTGTTGGCGATACCATCCTTTAGGAAGTTATAATCCCTCTATACATGGTTAATAATGAATTCAATGCATGAGAGGACATCCAAGCATCTGATCCATTGAGAATTTTTCTTCTATGAGAGATTTTTAGAGCCTTTCCCAATGGGCTGAAAAATGGTGGTGGAGTAAATTTCCATCCAAAAGTTGTTCTATCCTCGTTGATTGGATTGTTCAGTCACATTGATGACACTAATCATTTCCACTTAAAGTGTAGAATAAATATTTCTTGGTATATAGAGGCAGCCTTATACATTTCCATGATGGTATCTAAAGACTCCAATATAGACTGATGGCCTTAGATTACCCCTCAAGGAGCTTCCAAGGTTAATTTTAATCCATCCTATAAAATGAATCTTACAGAAGACCTCAAGTTTAATAGAAGGTGGTTTTAAATTACCAATGAAATCAAGGCATTTGAGGGCTGAGAGATCATGTATTGAGTTATAAAAATGACACCTTTGATGTGGATTGACATATCTGATATCCACCAAAATTTGGGCCAGTGCTGCTTGTGGGATGAAGGGAGATCAATCATAGATCCACTTGTTTCTAGATTTCCAAATAAAATGTATTAATTATTCAACAATGACCTATAGAATATTAATCTTATGGGGTGAAAGTAAGAGATCAATGCAGTGTTTGTGGTGCACCAGAATTAAGGAGACCTTAGGTAGCTGGATTTAAAAAATGTTAGAGTAATTTCCATATCATTAAGTATATGTCATGGCTCAATAAGAGGTGTTTAATATCATATTTTTGTTGATGAAAAATAATACTACTAGATAAAAGTGAGATACCGTAGGTCTATAAATAAGAATCCTTCCAAAACCTGCCATGATCCAGCCTCCATATAAGAAGAAACCTGGAGGGCCTTATGTAATTCCTATTTAGCCTTAAAAACTAGCTAATATCATCCATGTTTTATCATAATTATTTGTTTTAGAAGATATTAGAATTGATAATTCTATTCAATGAAAGTTCTCAATCCATGAGGTAATCTCATAGGGTAAAATAGTAACTATTCACTCTAGATTTCATCTAATTTGGATTATCAAAAAAGAAGATATGGAATTTGATTTAGACCTCTACATCCAGGTTTAGAACATTATGTGGTAGAATCTCCAACAATGGGTTTTCAATCTAGTTTTCCTTCCATAATTTTATGGAATAATTTATTGAAGCTATCTATCTATAATGCATGGTGATTTGGGAGAAAGATGATTCCAAGGAAAGATAAATAGAGTAATCCATATATGTTTGATTTCTAGAATTGAGTTTTTTCAAAACTTTGGTATGAATAAAACCAAGTGATTCTAATTTTCCATTTATGAGTTTCCACATTAAACAATCTAGAAAAAAAAATTATTGATGATTTAGAGATTTTTGATTCGTAGACCTCATGCATCATAATATTTGAAACATTTATTCTAGGAGACCTTGACCAGACTCCTTTGAAATATAATTTCAATCCAAATAAAATTTTATATGGACACATTGATATCCTTGATGAGGGAATCAAGGAATTCATAGACCATGAATGAATAGAAAAATTTAGAGATGATGATGGATTTCTTTAATCATACTCAGCCATCCATGGAAAAATATTTTTATTTCATCGAGGTTAATTTTATTATAATTTAGCTAATGATGCTAGGAAAGTGGAAGGCTCTTGGTATTCCCCAATACATGGGGAAACTAAGATAAATAAAGTGTAAGGATAATTCTCTACTAGCCAGTCCTCTGATGATGTCAACCTCTTGGCTATTGGAATGCTCTTGCCCAAATAGAAGAAGGATTTTTTCCAACTAATCTCTTAACCTGAGACCTATTCATAAATAATGAGATATTTTTTAATGTTTTTTAATGTTTTTTACCCCCTTGAGGGAGGATAACGATTTAATCAACATAAAGGAGATGATATGGAGCTGAGAGCTCTATACCCACTCTGATGGGATTTAACTTCCCATTGTGCACCGTGTTGGAGAAAAGCCTTCTGAGATAGTCCTATATTATAAAAAGATAATAAAAGATAGGAGTCACCTATCATGAAACCTATTGAGAATGGAAAATACCATTTAGGAGAGCCATTAACAATAAAAGAAACTTGGGATAAATACAATATGTTTATAATCCAATTGATAAATACATTATCAAAACCAAAAATGGCTAAGACTTTTTAAATAAAAGTCTAGTCCATTGTGTCAGAACCCTTTTTAACATCACATTTGAGGGTAATTATTACTTATTTGGTGCTCTTTCTGAGAATATTAACACACTTATTGGCTATGAAATGATATTCCTATTTTGTATTTCCTTTGATGAATCCAAATTTATTTAAAGAGACAATCCTATAAGAGAGAGAGAGGCAATATTTTCAGATAAATTTTTTTCAAGAATTTTTTAAATGGAGTTGAAAAAAGAAAAATGTTTAAAAATATGTTTTTTTTGTAATTTTACACTTTCAGAATGAGGGAAAGAAACTCATATTTCATCACATGGGGATGATACCCACCTTTGAAAAAGTGAAGAACAATTATAAACTTATCAGATTGAATGATTTCTGAAAATGTTCGGAAGAACCAGTTGGTGAAGACATACAGACCAGGAGAAATTTTAGAATTAAGAACAAATAAAAACACATTAATTTCAGAATCTATGGGAAGAAAAGTGAGTCTAGAGTTGTTCTCTTAATTGCAAAGAGTAGTGGTGATTCAATAAAATATATTATAGTTGGTAGGATTTCTATTGAAGAGTTCATTATAATAAGTGACAACATAATTATAGAGATCTTATCTATTTTCATTATTTATTCACCATTCCCAAACAAGGATAAAGGCTTGAAACCATTCATGGATCTTTGACTAGAGTTAAAGAATTTAGAGTTTCTATCACCTTCTTTGAGCGAATTAACTTTGAATTTTTCCTTTTATAGAGCCTATCTAAGAGTTAAAATATTATATAGATTAGATGAAACCTTAGATTCACTCACAATTCGACCAAAAAAGTCATGAAAGGTGCTATTTTCTTAGATTTACCAAAAAGAGGCCTCAAGGGATGTGATCTATTTGTCAAGGAAGATAAAACAAGATTTGAGCTAAGTTTTAAGAATCCCTTTGAGTAGTTTAAGATTGAGTATTGTAATCAGCTAATCCCTAGACATCTTGAAAAAGCCTACCACATTCTGGGTGAGTCACTAGACACTGATGAATCTAAAATAGAAGAAGGGGTTGTGATTCTTGGTGAGTAGATTGAATAAAATGGTATGATTATCTGAGTTGAGTCTTGATAATTTGTTGAAAGTGATGGAATCATAGGCATCGGGGAAGGCCTTATTGAAAAAATCCAAGTTAAGTTTTCTTAAAACAATTCCATAAAGATGTTTCTTAATCCATGTGTATTTATATCCATACAGAATGATTTCAAAAAATATATTGAGTTTAATGTAATATATAAATTTTTTAGAAGAAATATAGTTGGTCACACTGCCTAGTTTTTCTTCTAGATATAGAATTGATTTGAATTAAACTTGGAAAATAAATTGTCTAGTAAATGTATTGTTCATGGATTCAACATTTTTCCATAGGTCTCTATGATATTGATATCTATTTTGGCCGTGAATGATGGAGAAAAAGTTCTGGATTCTAATAAATTTAAATGTACAAGTAACCATATTCCTACTGGAGACAATCAAATAGGGGACCTCCTGGGAAAAGTATGTGATGGATCATAGGTTTTTAATATCTTCCATGCATTATTTTGTGTCTAGTATGTGATTCAAGGTTCATAATCCTAGAGGAGATGATCCAATTAGGTTTATCCAACCCTAAAAGGTAAATCTTATGCTTCTGAATATGGATTCTAATAGACCTAGTTGTTTTATAACTATACAACCCCTAACAGTTCCAAAAAAGTATCTACATTTAGAATGAAGTTTTGAGTTAGAAACTCTTTCACCCTTTCTCCACAACTTCATATTTTTGGAAGATTTTTAAGGAATTCCTACTTTACTTTTAGGAACTGGAGTGCTATAGGGAAGGGTGTTGGCATCAGTGATCTTCAACATTCCATGAGTTCTTGAATTGTGCTTAGTTCCTTAGAATATATAGAGATCAAAGTGTATTACTCACATGGGATATTTTCTAGCTCATAATCCTAGGGGAAGACCTAAGATATTGATTTTGTATGGGTGTGGGGATTACTGAAACTATGGGGGAGGTGATCCTAGAGTCTTAAGAGTTTTGATCAACATCTATAAGGCCCATGATAACATCATGGTTTTAGGGTTACAAATAGGTGCATAGGTCCCCTAATTTGTGTCCTAATGTTAAAAAACATTTAAGGAATTAATTTTGAGGGAATATGAGGACTATTATTGGTTTATATCATGAAAAACATAATCATAAATTTCTTATACCATTTCCAAGGCTAGGGTGTGATCAGAAGTGCACTCATTTCTCATTAGAGCACTGGGACCAAAATCTATATGAATTTGATGCTCGAGAGGGGGATCAAAAGTACTTTTTTCCTTCTCCTTATCTTCAACAATACAATCCTATAAGTTATAAATAAACCCTTTGATCGAGAAGTACCAACTTTCCATACTAGACGTTTGACTAAATTCTATTTATAGGTTTATACTTTGTCATTTATCACACTTTTTTTTGTTCTTGTTGATTTCCTTCCAATCATTGGGATTAGAAAAAACATTTAACATTTTTTGGATCACTATAAAGGTTACAATAGAGTGTCCCACTATCTTGTAAACCTCACTATTTCGAAGGGATTAAGACAAGACCTGGTAAGTGAATTTGGTTTGACTCGATGGATAATTATGGGATACACAATCATTATTTTTGGGTGACCATTTTCATTATTAATGGGAAAATCCAAAGGTTACCTCATTCATAACTAGTTATAAACCTACTTTCAAAAGGTATGGGGTCATTTGAGGTTTCTGACCTAAGGACGCTTTGGGACTCCCATTGGTTAAGAGAATGGGAGGTCGGGATCATCAAACCCTATTGGGGGGAATTGTTGCATACTCTTGGACTTTATTATAGATTTAATATATGTTCTTAAATCTATTCCTAATCCTAATACATGACTAGTTACCTTAACAGAATGATTGTAGGATAAGTCTCTTCTTATACAAAGGAGTGGGGTATTATTAGTGAATCCATATGTATGTATATGAGGTTCTTCATCCCTTTCCCAATGATGGGTATATACTTATATAATAAATCCATATAACTAGATTCTTTATAATTTTATACCATGTAGAGAGGTGGTTAATAGTATGTGGAGCAGATTGAGACATTTTGCGACATCCTATGTATCCTGATTAATATAGGAATCAAAAACCTTGTAGTTCATTAAACTAATGTAGTTTAACATCATGCAGAGAGGACATATGTGTAGCCACTGGGGCACCAAATATATGGGGTTGATTTTTGAGGATATGTCCTATGTATCCTAGTTATTACAGGAATCAGAGTTATCATAGTTCATTCACACCTTTGGGACTGACCCCAAAGTCAATACCCTTATGTGGGGGTTATTTATATCATGCCACTCATCAGGGCTTATATACTAGGATTTCCCTAGCTATTGTAGATTCATGATGTAGATAAGATGACCATTGTAACTTGCTCAACCCACCTGATCAATGCGCGTTGTGGGAAACAAAGGGATAATGAGTAATAATCCTAATTATATATGAGTGTGGGATTTTAGTACTGGAAAAAACTAGATATGTTTAAAAAAGTTATCAAACCATGAGGAGGCATCCAACGTATCCTGGTTATGGACATAATCAGAGTTGTCATAGTTCGATTGGTTTATCATTTCATTGGCAGATGAGGAGAGATGACCAGACCATGGGAATGATATGGTCTTAATAGTGGAGATTTCAGAGACATGACATGACTTACATTGATGTGGGTTCCCATTTATGTTCAATCTTTGGCCTTAGGAAGATGTCCTACTTATCCATATTATGGAAGGAATAAGAGTAATCATTGTTTAGTTGATTGGGTCATACACACTGGGGTCTCCCTTATAATGTGGTACATATCATATTATGCATCTGGTCAGGGATTCCACATTGACACTTCATTTATCT
Source organism: Viscum album (assembly GCA_963277665.1). Lineage (NCBI taxonomy): Eukaryota > Viridiplantae > Streptophyta > Magnoliopsida > Santalales > Viscaceae > Viscum > Viscum album. The sequence goes on from OY728166.1 coordinate 1,483,183,271, forward strand.
TCATAGAGACTTATGGTGCAAGTGATATGATCATTACAACTCTCTAATCCCATGTGAGCTATTCTCGATGTGAGAAAAAATGGATAGAAAATGATCAGTACCACTAGTTGTAGATGTAGGAATTATTTAATGATATTGACTTTTGGATGCATGAATATGGAGCTCGGGCCTCAAGGAGGTGTCTTAGATATCCTGGTTAGAGTTGGAATCAGAGTCATCACAGTTTAGATGATAGGGGATTACACACTGAGGCTACCCTTGTAATTGGGACATATTATATTATGTCATTGGTCGAGGATTACACACTGACATTTCCCTTAAATTTGGGGCTCATACACTGAGGATGATAAAGTTTCTCAAGTCCTTGGATGCCCTTATGACCAATCCTACTTATCTTCTTTCCATGTATTAGATGTTTTCATATCATACCTCAGTTATCTTCTTGGCATGTCGGTGAGTGTCTACCTGACATGTCCTAAGACAACCATATGATCTAGTTGACTTGTATGATGGAAATCGTATATCCTAGATGGCATGTATGAGGGTTTGGGCATGATTATGGTTGTCTCATCTGGAGAGCATCGAAAGAACAAGCTGGTTGATCCTAGAAGCCATCACATGACCTCGGTTGACATGTCAAGAGGGATCTTCATGATCCAGTTGTCTTACCATGATGTCCCCACAATAGATGGATGACACACTTGGAGGGTGTCTCGAGTGTCAATGTGGAATTTCTCGGAGGGTGGCCCATGTCCTGGTTGACATGTTCAAGGGTTTTCATAAGACCAAGCTGGCGTGTCTGGGTTGGGGGGGGAATCAGAAGAGCCAACTGACATGCCCATGTGCTATCACGAGACCCAAAAAAATGTGAAGGTGTCATTATATGAGTCATGAAACACATCTAAAGGACATCCCATGGATTGGATGTCGATCTTGGAGGGTTTCACGAGACTTGGGAGGCATGCCTGAGGTGTGCCATGTGAATTGTTCTAAAATGTATTAAAGGACTTCACATGATCCAAATATTATGCCAAAGGTATTTTTCAAGATCCGAGAGACATACCCTAGTACTATTTCATATCCTAGGTAGTTTTCATGAAGCCCATGGGGACTAATGCATATTTAGTTTCTTAAATCTACCATTCATTAGTCATAATTCCAGCCTTTTATTGCAAATTCCTTAAATTTTTGTAGTGTTTTCTTAATTTTAGGTCTCACAAGAGCTACCAGGTGTGTGGGATGTTATTAACATGGTCTATGAGGGATCAAGCGAAGTGATTTTATGAATAGTGAATGATCACTCTAATGGTTACCTAGAATTTACCTGATGGGAAGATTTATGGTCATGAGATCAGCTGCTCTGAGAAATCCTATCTCACTCTGGTGCCAGGTTCCGAGAGTTTATCCATTCGTCAAGAGTAGTTCCTCGCATATTTTTTTTCTAGGGTGGGGGATTTATAGGCCTCTCCCCCTGGTTGTTCACTTCTTTTTTAGGGTGAATATCATACAGATCTGGGATATAATTGGAAAAAGGCTTATGTGTCACATATCTTCATGAGGTCTTATCGCGAATCACTCTGGGGGAGTTGTATGTCTTTCATCAACTTTCGGACCATCCCTTCATCAAATCCTTTATTAGGTTATTTATAATTAATGGGGATTTTTTAAATCACTTGTTCATGCTGGGGGGCCTTCATGTTGTCATGTCAACATGTCCAAGGGCCTTCGTGAGATTAGGGTGCCTATTGAAAGGCCTTCACATGATCTCAAGTGACTTGTCTGGGACTCTTTGGGAGACAATGATGCCTTGTCAAGGGGATTTCATGGGATCAGGCTGATTTTTCAAGGGGGCTTGTGAGATCCTGATGTAAACATCCTTATTATGTTGCCATATTTTTATTATCATGAGAGGCATCTACCTCCTTCACCTCTTAATTTCCATCATTTATTTTAAAAAGGATAAGGGTTTTTTGAGGTTGTGAAAATGTTGTTGAAAAAAATTACTATACATCTTGGTGATGTTCCATGTGACCAATAAGAGGTCTTTTGTAGATGCACAAGAATTTAATGGACAACTCTATCTGTGTGTCCTTCCAAAGATAAAGGTGGAGCATGCAGTGATCTGAACATACTTGAGGCTCTTCATGTGATGAGGTCGACATACCTATGAGATTTTTTGAGATGAGGCATGCATTTTTTCAGGGTCTTGAGGTGTTTTTTGGGTCACTAATGGCACATCATATGACTTTTATGACCGGATGTGGCTCCTACATCCTACCTTTTTAAATCCTTTGTTTTATTTTACAAAGTCTCTAGGTTCTCATTGGATTTTCTGAATTTTGTTAAGGATGACCATTCTCACCATCAGTGACCCATCACATGAGTTTTAAGACTGCATGAGGCCTCCTTATTTTGAATAGTTTCCTACAATTTTTGAAGGATTTTTGAATGGGCTATTAGGATCTCACCAGTTTTCAATCTATGTGTCATAGGGGAGTCTATCTAACTACCACCATGTGACAATAGATTGTCTGGAGTTCTTTCATGAGATCATAAGGATCCACCAAATGGGGCTTCAAGGGACCTTTCATAGGCTATGTGCTTCACATGGCCATTCTCATGACCACCTTCTGGTCATGCAATCACGAGTCATTTGGGAAGTTGCATGATCTGTGATTCTTCGATACCCTCTTCTTACTTTTTTTTTTAGGGAAAACTTATAACCATATTTATGTATTTTTTCTTTTTTTCTTTTTCCAATGCTCATTTGGAAAGTGTCAAAACATTCACCCCTTAGGAGTGACATCTGAGGGAATAAGGGCTTAGTTATGAGGAAAGTAAATGTCTGCCTAAGTCTTTGGCAATGTCACAAACTCGTGTCTCAGGTGATTTTTGGTATTCCAGGAAATGATTAGTATTCCATGGAACACCTTATATTTGGGGGGGTGAATATCAATTCATTTCACTAGACACTAAATCCTCCAGAGCTCTCATGTTACTTATATCACATGCATTTGACGCTAGAACATTATGCATGTCTCGGTCATGATATCCTACCATGAGACCTTTCGTGATATTTGTTTTGTGAGGCCACTTCTGGTTAGGTTCCCACTCTAAGTATTGATGAACTATACTTCAGTAATTGGTTGAACTTTGGGCATGAGGATTTCGATCGTATTGAGAAATTTGTGTGGTCTTCTAACTTGATCATGTAATCGATCGATTGTGGTGAAACTCGCATGACCATGTACATGTCAAACGATCATGGATTTATAAGGGGTTTTCAATTGCGTGATTCCCTACAGGGTTTATGTGACCTAAGAGACATTTGGGGGTCAGAAAATTCATAAACCGCTTTTGAAATTTTTTAATCCCATGATGATTCATGTGACTCGCATGATGCTATCAGTTTATTTATTTTATTTGACAAAATTTTATTTTTTCTATCTGACATAAGCCACTTACTTTTGTTCAAATGGATTATGGTTCTTGTCAAGGTTTCTCAGCTTCAGCGAATCAAAGGGCATGATTTCCATAAATCATAATTCTAACCCCCAATATTGTGTGTACTATGATAACAATATTCGGAATAGATTCTTATCATTCAATCTTCAGGATTACAACTATCTCATTGGAGTCCTCTATATAGGTTTGGTTTGCTAGATGATGGGGTCATCCCCCCTTCAAAATTCAACCTTCCATTTCACTAGGTGTCAAGTTCTTCTATTTACATGTAAATGTAAATTGGTATGGAAGGCCAGTTGGTCACAATTCATCCCTGAGGTTTGTATTATATATTGGAAAACTCTCCATTGGGTCTAGATGGTCATGACTATTCTCACCATCTCATTGAACAGAACTACTCGATCATATTTTCCTCCTCTATACACAATTCTAGAAGTGTATGAATCTAAAAATGGGATCACCATCCTAGAGTTAAATTTTCCAATGAGTGGGCATGGAAATTCTTGGCCAAACAAATTTACTTAGAGTTTTCTAATCAGTAATATAAGGCTCATCATTATAAAGCCATATGTATTTACAAATTCACCTTCTACCGCTAGCATGATCTCATAAGAGAAATGTTCATATTCTGGTGTCCAAACACCACCACATTTCATTTTTTCCAAGATAAAGTGGGAATTATCCTATGAGACATCTACCAATTATGTGGGATTCCACCTTTTAGAGATATTTATGATGAATTCCTCTCAGTTGCTGATGTTTGGGAGGACCCCTCATAGATTCTCATTTGGGTGAAGGAAATGCTTACCATTACGTAGGAGAAATAGAGGAAGGAGCTGAAAATGTGCTCGCTTATCTCTTTCAAGGACTAGATCAATATTTTTCTCTACTACAGTAATATTTTTCTCTACTACAGTGGGGTTATACTGACTATCCGAAACTCTAATCAATTCCCTTTTCAGCAGGTACATGACACTGCTAGCTCGTATTAGCCCATCTTGGAAACTAGGGACTATACCTCATGGAGATACTGAGTAAACTTGAAGATCTCACCAGACCTTAGGATGGTAGGTTTTATGGAAATGTTTTTGAATAAGATGTATTTTCTCAGCTAGGGATGATAATTCAAGGATATGTGTTATCATATTGGTGATAGCAGTGTGACTTGCGAAAGGACAACGACTCAATTTGGATGTATCATTCCTTACATGCCTTTATCAACTCCTAGGCCATATTCAATAAGGAATCACCCCTAACAGAATCAATGGTCCTCTCTAGTTTCTGTTTGGTTGGATATGGGAGCATCTCCATTGTTATGAATACTATAATGAAACTAAGATCGCAAAATCCGTATCCCATCCTAGATTGCTAAACATATCTAGGGTCAAAACAATGTCACTAATCTATACCTAGGTTAATGTTGCACTGATCCACTCTTATAGCTTTAATCCTACCCCTATCGTGCATCAAATAGGGTGATCATTGATGACAGATGAAATTACCTTGATGAAAGGTCATATATGATCTCTCTTTAGGATGGGGTTCTGGAAGCCATGGTGGATGAGGTAATAATCCACAAGCCTTATACACCCTATCAATTTGCTCGTCACTTATTATACACCCAAGGGGTATCCCCTCTTCCCATTGATTTCATATGAGGAGAGTGGAATCCTGGGGTCATTTAAAAATTTTGGATGATGTTTTCACACAAAGATATTGGTAATGATATCATAATTTCACCTGCTGATACTTCCACCTTCCTTACCTAGGATTATGCCTAGTCTTGGGCAGCAGTATATCTGGATGGCATACTAAGCCAGATGATCTATCATACAGACATTCCTTTTGCCTCACCAACCCCTTTTTCTGTGTTGATGATGGAATTTATTGAATACCTGGGTGAGATGTCAAGGAAGATCCCTAATCCCAGTGATGACTACCTCAATAGTGAGATAGAATCCATTGTGGATATTAGTCCCTCACCAGAATCTATAGTTGATATGCATATTGAGAGAAGAGAATATGAGGATTCTTATCCTGCTTCGTCACCAGTTCAACTGGTTATTCTTCCACCTTATATACCAACTCTATAAGTCACAATGGCTCAGACACAAAATTGGATGATCTAGAAATAGATTTATTCCCTGATTACTGAGACTCACTTGGAAACATTTCTTGACGAAGGGGAATTCCTTCATTAGTTGTTTCATGACTTAGGGGTAGGTGGTTTTGACAAGAAACCCTTGTATGATATCATGATGAAAATTTTCCAGACTCATTGAGACACAACCATTGACAATAGATAATTTTATGATCTTGCAGACGTCGCTCCCCTTTCCAAATAGATGAAAGAGATTTAAGAATCATTGGAGTAGGGTCGCAAGTTGATATCTAAACTTCAATTATATATGGATGCATATACTGTGTAGATATGTATGCATGAAGTAATCATAGACCATCTGATGTGTGAAATTTTTATAACATCATACTCATTGGATACTGATCAGAAGAGAGTTGAAGACATGAATACTTTGGTCAATACTCTCCGTCCTTGGGAAGAAGAAAAAAATGACAGGGCAAACAGTGCCCCAGAATTCAATTGATGCTTCTCGTTAGACCCCCATTGACCTGTCCAACTCATAATATTGAATCTTATTCTAATTCGATGTAATATTTTTTTTGTTTAGATTCTTGGAGAGACTCCGAAGTGTGGATATTCCTCTTTCTTTTCACATTATCAATTAATGAATTTTCCAAGACCTTCTATGTTGGAATCTAGTTTTTTTTCTTTCCATTCATGAAGTACATAACATTTTAACTGATATGATATTATGTGAATCACCAATGATACCCATAATTTTTATAACATCATGTAAAACTGAATTCCTAGATCTGAATATTAAAACCATAACATATTCTTATAGAGAATTCTCACGAATTCCCACTAACATGAGATTCCTTAATGATATATCTGAAGGACCCTAAAACATCCTGAGAGGGGAGGGGTGAATCAGGGTGTCAATTTTTTCTTAATAAAGTGAAGTATCTTGGTCCCATGATGGTAAGAACCTATTAAAATTGTCTTATGTTAATGTGCATCAATTAAAACATTCACACTTATTGATACAACAAAACATTTTTTACTCGGTTCACCACTAAGGGCTAGTCCAAGGAGTATATGCCGAAAGATTTTTGGTCGTACATAAATCCGGTAATCATCACTAGATGAGGAATATATAAGTTTTGACATAGTCACTCTGTTCTAGGTGCACTACCCTTACAAGGTTTTAGGGATATCACACTATGTCCTTTAGATCAATTTCGTCGACTCCCCCCAGCTCACTGTTTAGAGAGAAGTCTAACTTAGTTTATCGACTTGAAGGTCACTTCAATGGTTTGGAATTAAAGTATTTGTACCTAACTTATCACGAGACTATAATTTCACCAAATACATGAGTTTATGCACTCTGAAATCACTATTCACTTAAAACCAAATGTTCAAAACATCCTTACTCGAAGCTCCCTTCACGAATCTCCCTTGCATTTGTAGAATAAACTGCCTTCACAAAGTACCCATGCCTTCGTGGAACAAAATCCTTCACAAATCTCACGAAGTCAACGCAGTAAACCCTATCATCACAAAGCAACCTTTTCTCAAAATCATTAGCATTATTCAATACTTTGCAAGTCTTTTCATGATTCTCAATCTTTCATGAAATTTCAGTTTCACAGATATCTCTTAGCTTCATGAAATCAGAGCGATTCAAGATTTTCCTTGAAAAAATTTGTGTTGAGTGAAGAGGGGTAGCCTCTTATTTATAGGCTCGGTCATTTTCAAAGCTCCACCACCTTCAGCGTGATTTCTGGATCTTCTAAAAACACCTTTGTGGCACTCTTACCTTTGTAATGCCTCATTGAAATTCACTGTTTGTGATGCTTGTTGTAGTCTTAGATCCTTACGTAAAAACATCATGCAGTCGTGATGCTACTCTTCTTATAATTGCATAGAAACACCATCTCTTTTAATGATAATCCTCATATTAGTAGACATAATACATGACTTTTTTAAATCCATGCCTTTACCATATTTATGAAATGTTGATTCTAGAAAACTACCTTTCACGATGCTTATCATAATCACACAATACACCGTCAGAATTCATAAATCCTTCATGAAACACAACTCATATAACCCTTATTATGGAAACTAATGACTTCTCCATATTTTCATAAGGCCCTCACGTAAATCCAATTTTCACAATGCAATCAAACTTCCAAATTTTGGACCCCAAAAATTGGGAAAAACACTGGGAAATGACACCACCTTCAATAATGTTGTCATAATGAACTTTATGAACCATTTTAATTAAATCTTCCTAATCTTTCATGTACTCTTTGATATTCCATGTTAAGGATTGATAACAAAAAAACATACTCCATTTCTAGTAAATAATATCCTTACTTCCATAAAATTCTCACCATGTTATAGAAGCATTACATTCCCTGAACTGTTTCCTCATAACACTGATTTTTCATTTTACCCCTTTACAAATCATCATTCTCCTTGTTCATAATATTGAATTTATTCATTCTCCACCATTAGAAATAAACCCAAAGATCAGTACTTGTACATTGTAGTGCTCAAAAACAAACTCCCCCTGGATCGTATCTCCCTCATAAACCTGCATCACTTTAACAAAAAGATGAAAACAGTTACTTCAACTAGGGAGAGGGGAAACTAGGTAAATTCCTCATACACTGGGAGGTGGTTGAACCCTGAGATTAAAATGATACTTCTCAAACACATGTGATGAAAATGGCTTGGTCAGTATTTCACCCACTTGATCATCAGTTCCAACATGATCCATTTTAATCATTCCTTGTTTAATTTTTTCCTTGATGAAGTGATATCTGATTTCAATGTGTATCATATGAGAATGATGAACATGATTCTTCATAAGATCAATTGAGCCCTTTTTATCACAGTGAATTACCATTGGCTATTTCACCTGATCAACAATATCAGTTAGTTGTTTCTTTATCCATAGTAGTCGAGTGAAATATTTTTTTGAGGAGGTATACTCAGCTTCATCTCTACTTAGAGAAGTACTTTACTATTTATTACTCAACCATCCCAAAAATGTTTCACCAAAAATGAAGGTAACACCACTTATGGACTTCATATCAACAATATATCTAGCCCAATCAGTATCAGAAAACACTGATAGTTCGCTATATCTTCTTGCAACAAAGTATAAACCATAATTGTGAGTGCCTTGAATGTACCTAATAATTCTTTTCACCACTTCCGTATGTTCTTACTTAAGGTTACATTAAATGTGGGATGCTAAGCATGTTTCAAAGACAATATCTGGCCATGTCGTAGTAAAGTACAATAATATTCCAATGATTCTCTTATACATTGTGGGATCCAAAGATGTCTCATATTCATGCTTTCCTAGTTTTGTCCCAATCACACTCGAAGTTGACATTGGTTTGGAATCATGCATATTGAATTTCTTTAGCAACTCTCTTGCATAATATTGTTGAGAAATAAATGTGTAGTATTTCCTCTAAATCACTTATAGCTATAAGAATTATGTTAGTTCACCGATCATAGTCATTTCAAATTTTGATTTCATGTGATTGGAAAATTCATTCACTAATACCTTCCTGGTTCCACAAAATATAATATCATCTACTTACACCAGTACCATGAACTACGTTTTCTAAGAATTCCTCACATAGAGATTTTGATCCACTACGCCTCTTTTAAATTTTAGATTCTTTAGATAGGAGTAAATATGATAGTAACACACCCCATATATTTCCTTCTTCAATCTACAAGCCTTAATTTCATCATTACCGAGAAGAAAACCCACGGGTTGTTCAATGTAGACTTCTTCTTCAAGAAAACCATTCAAGAAATTTATTTTGACATCCATTTGATACACTTTATAACATTTTTGAATTTCCATGGCAAGAAAAATCTTAATCGACTCCAGTATCTCCACTAGAGCAAGTGATTCTTAAACATAAACACCTTCAATATGCGAATATCCTTTACACACAAATTTCACCTTATTTATGATTACATTACCTTGATAATAAAATTTATTCTTAAAGATCCACTTTGTACCAATCACATTGTGACTTTCGTGTCTTATAACAAGATCACATGTCTGGTTCTTGTCAATATGATCTATCTCTTCATTCATGGATTTAACCCATGATTCATCCTTTGCAGCTTCTTTAAATGAGGATGGTTACAAAATATATAGGAAGAAAATTTGTTCATTATTCCTTATTATCCTTTTTTGTGTGGGTGTTGTTCAATCCCTAATGATGTTAAATTGGTCAATCTTTGATCTTTAATTTCTCTTATGAGGTTCATAAGAATTTTCTTCAGCCATGTTTTCCCCTTCTGATTCTTCTTCTGAATAAACATTGTGTTGTGACCCCTAAATGTTTGGAAAACCTTCTTAAACTTCATTATTTGGATATGTTTCATTTCCACATTCTTCCTCATCTTCTATCACATCATCATAAGAATTAATTGAGTAATTTATGTTCTTATCTTCAGTGATGTTCACATCCCTGCTTTCCACAATTTTCTAAGATGATTATTGAATCATTTTTAGGATTTTCTCTTCATTGAATATATGAGGAATATTCCTTCATATGCAGCATCACCATACTTCACTTTATTTCCTTATGTTTTCAGATGAAACATTTTCTTCCGAAAACACGAAAATGATTCAAATAGGTCTTCCTTCCAAGACACAACTCATATGGTGTCTTTTTTCCCCATATAAAGTCTTGTTAGATTTTGAGTATACACTGCAGCTTGAACAACTAATTTCTAGTAATGATGAGGGATACAACTCTCAATCTACATAGTTCTGGCAATATTGTTCACTGGTCAATTTCTGCAATCAACAACTCCATTTTTCTATGGAGTTCTCACATTAGCCACCTCATGTTGAACTATATAATTCTATAGGTAATTTTTAAATTCAATTGATGTGTATTACCCTCCGTTTTCAGATCGTATAACCTTGATAGTTCGACTAGTATCATTCTCTAATATTCGATGATAATTCTTCATGAAATCAAGAACTTGTCATTTCCCATGTATAACCATCACAAAATCCATTCTACTATAATAATAAATGAAAATGATGAAGTACCGTTATAAATATTTTCTAGTAACATTAATCGGACCACACACATATGTATGGATGAGATCATGAAAATTTGATGCCCTTTTCTTCTTTGGGAGATATAAACTGCAGACCGACTTTCCTAGTATGAAAGAATCAAAAGTATTCTCTTGTTCACACATTAGATTGGGGATATCTAGGACAATATTCAGTTTAGATATATTTTCCATGTGTTATTGATTAATGTGATATAACCTCTGTTTCCATAACTTGTTCTCTTCATCAACTATCATCTAACAAATGTTCTCTTAACTATCCACTAGATATAAGTTCTCATTAGTTCAACAACCTTTCAAGAGATAATTACCTTTCTTTCTTTTTATAGTGTAGCCTATTTGATTGAATTTCACTATAAGTCCTAAGTCACAGAGCTGACTCACACTAAGGAGACTGTGACACAAACCTTCCACATAGAGAACTTTAGTTTTCTTCTACTCACCATTGGGTAGTTCAATACTTCCACTACCTTTGATCTTTAAAGCACCATCAGTCTTGATCCTTACTATTACATCAACCATTTTCTTTACATTCTTCAATAAATCTGAGTTTCCTTTCATATGAGATGAACATTCTCTATCAAGAATCTCAATGCTGCTATTATTTGTAGCTTTGAGAGACACATCAGCAAGATTGTACTTCTTGATCTTATTATTTTCATTCTATGAAATATTATATTGAGTGTAGGATGAAAATGGCCTTTCAAATATCTATTCCATGTGAACAGGTTCATCATACTCATATTATTTTTCTAGAGGATAAAATCTATTTGTAAGAGAAATACCACCTGGTTGACGAGTATTGGATCGTATCTACATTATGTATGAATTCTTCATTCCTTTCTCTTCCCGCAAGAAACAACGTTATGGGAAAAGTTAGAACAATGAAAAAATATCCATATAAATTATTTCTTCTATAAGAATTTTGATATGAATTCATTCTCATTTTTTGAATTCCTATATCTCTTATATTAAAATAGCTCCTTTCCTCTTTATAGTATTTCATGGTATGGCCCAGATAGCCACATAATTGAAATTTCATAAGAGGAAATGTCTTCTCACATCTGTTTCTCCCCATTTCTCCTTCCTTAGGGAAAGAGTTTAACTATAGATCATTTCTAGAAACTTCTAGATAGTTATCAGTTCTCTTTTTTAGTTTGATTTGGGGATTTCTGGGTTAATACTTCAGGTGACTTTGAGATTTTTCCAACTGTTATCTTCCCTTTATTTTGGTTTATCTTTTTTTAAGCCTTTGATGTCTCATCATCACAAGAAATTTTACTTCTTCCCATGTATATGGATATTTGATCATCCAAATCCTTATCTAATCCTACATAACCATGCTTGACTCTCTCTATCAACTTAACATCTTAAAATCTTCAAAACTATATTATCTTATTTATTTCCATTTAATTTGATGCACTTTCAAGTTTTCTCCTGGGAGTAAAAACTTATTCTTCAAGACCCTCAATAGTCTTGGACCTCTCCTCTAGTATGGATGTAAGGTCATTGATGACCTTTTATAGTTCTTCAATTCCAAGCTTCAGTTTCACTACATCTTCTTTACTTTAATTGGTTTTTTGTTGTTCTTTATCTGTTTCTTCCATTATTTTAATTTCAACTTCAATATGGTCAACATATTCTGATGATTCTTCCACAACTACTCTCCAATTTTTTCATCTATTACTTTGATTCTCAAGCTTTTTAAGAGTATCCTTAAGTTACAACTTGAGATCATTATCATCAATCAACTAATTATCTCAAGATTTATCTCTTTGTGATTCTAAATTTTCATATTTATACATAATTGTTGTGTGGGTTCTAAATTTAAACTCTAGTTATTCTTCCTCAATAAATTCATCATCATCATCTTATTCTTTATAAAAAAACGCTTCCTCTATACTTTCTTCCCAGGTTTGATGTAAAGACCCGAAAATTTCAAGGAAATTTTTTTCTTAATTTCTTTGGAATTTTACGAGTACACAGTTTCTAACAGTGCCTGATTCCAAGGTCCGGTGTGCCCTGAATCAATTTCCGAAGTTTAGCTCGGGTACGTTCAGTGAACGAACGAGCGGGCTTTTCTAACTTTTTTAACCGGTGCTCGGAATTGAAATCTGAGGGCATCGATGAAACCGCAACGCCAGTAATTGATTAAGAAGACCCTTTCTAGAGTTGCGTTTTCTTGGGAGGAGTTGTTAAAAAAAGTGAGGAATAAAAATATAATTGTTTTACAATTATATTTTCATTTCTTGTTAAATGGATTAAGTGTTGTGTCACAACAATTTTCCCCTCTCTTATATGGTTATAACCTAAGTAAGGGAGTTGGGGGTGGGACCCACTTGTAGTTAACTACCTGTGTGAGGATTAAGGTGGGGTGGGGCCCACACGAGCCCAACCCCTCACCTTCCCCTAACGTTCATAACTTTTACCCTCTTTAATTATGTAACCCACCTGCACCCCCTTTAAATAAAGTCAACTCATTAATTGAGTAGTTTTTTTCAAAGTAATTAATTCTTGGATTCATTTGAATTTCAAATGAATCTTTGGCTTGGGTGTTAATTAAATAATACTAAGTCTTATTTTGTGAGAGGAGTTGGTGGTGCAAGAGTATTTGGAGAGGAAAGATCTAAGTTCCAAAGGACGTTCTTCCTCCTCGAAGAACGCGAAGAACGCACCGTCACCGACGAAGAACGTCGAGCCTTCAATGAAGAACTCTGTCATCGTAAAGGGGAGTTCGTCATACCGTCTTCTTCCCTCTCCACAGTAGATGAGAGATGCCACCCTCAGAGATCGACAACGTGACACCGACAAATCTTTTTCTCCGTGACGTCGACGAATCCTCCTTCTGCGACGCCTTCTTCCGCGACGAACCTTCGTTCAACCTTTTCTTCGAGGTAGGGGTTTTTCTTGTTTGTTCGTGATTACTTATGTCACCTTTCTTCATTTAAAATTGGGCCGCCTGTTATCGCAATAACAGGAGGAGGTCGGACCGCAAAAACACGGCTGACCCTCCTCTCCCCCTTGGTTGTTTGATTTTGTTGTGGCACGTGTAAGGAGGCGCGGTGCCATTGCACCACACGAAAACTATGAGTTTGGGCAAATAAGCACGGCGCCGTCGCGTCGTGCTGGAGAACCTGGAAGAGAACACGGCCGGAGCGGGGCTGCGGTGGAGGGGCACGACGCCATCACGCCGTGCCGGACGGACCAAGGCCGCAGCCTTTGGCCATGGTGGAGCAGGGAACGGTGGTCGGCTACCGGCCGCTGACGCCGGAGCAGGAGGGCGGGACCGTGGGGTCCCACGGCAGCAGCACGACCGACCATCTGGGCCGGCCGAATGAGGAACCGGGGGTCGTAACCCCCGATCGGCTGAAGGAGCGGCCCCCCCACATGGGGGCCGCAGTTTTCCAAACAGGGGGGCACCCCCCCCCCTTCCGCTCGGCCGTTACGGCTGAGCCGCCTGGCCACGCCGTCCAGGCTGGGCCGTGCCCAGGCCGGGCCGCGCCCTATTGGGCCGGACCCGGACCTGAATTGGGTCGACCCGGTTCGGGCTGACCCAGGGGGTATCGGGCTGGGTCGGACCGGGCCCGAACCCCCTATTCACGGACTTCATTCGGTCTTTTAACTATAACTTGGGATACAGACCTCCGAACGATTCACCTTCAGTTGAGATATGATCCTTGGATCGAGACGGTCGTTTCGGTATATTATACTCAAGGTTTCGAAGAACTTTGGGTTCAGCCAAGTTGGTTCGAACCCGAAACCAACCGGGGCCTCGGAGCGGAAACGCTTATTTCTTGAGCTACGGACGTCCGATAGATGTGCCATAAACTTTGTTAGATTTTTCTTGATGATATGGAACTCTTGTCATACTTTTCCTGAGTTTTGGACGCAGTTGGATAGTGGCCGGGTTGGATTGAACCCAAAATCCAACCGGTCCCTGGAATGGAAAAGCTGATAACTTTCAGACCGGACATCCGTTTAACGAACCGTCAGTAGAGTTGGTGATCACGTTGAGAAACGGTCCCTATGAGTATACCCTATGAGAGTTAGGGGTACAGTTGAGATACGGATGGGTTGGTTCGCACACAAAACGAACTGTGCCGCTGGGACGAAAAAGCTAATAACTCACAGACCGGGCGTCCGATTGACAAGCCGTCTGTTGCGTTGAGATCCCTATAATGTGGAGGTCCTTTGAGATACTTCTTCATGGGAATTTGTGGTACTTGTAATATCGACCAGTAGCTCGTGGAGAGGACCCTCCCAGAGACGAGCGTACAGAGTACAGAGACCGTGTAGCCGGCTGAGACCTAACGACTGCGTGACCGACTCGACTTTGAGTGACTCGACTAGCCCAGTGGACGGAACACTACTTTGTTTGGGTGCATACCCATGGAGGACGGAGCACTACTGAGTTTGGGTGCAGACCCATGGTACTCATCCGGAGAGTACCTCTGCAGGCTATTAGTGGGAATGCACTACTGTGTTTGGGTGGCAGACCCCGGCGGGAAGCACTACTGTGTTTGGGTGGCTGACCCGCGGTACTCAATAGGAGGAGTACCTCAACTGTCCTAGGTTAGTGAGAAGTACCTCTGAGTTGTGACAGGATCACTATACTCTCCAGAGACGGGTCTCTTCGGCAGTTACGGTTTCGATAATTAAAATCCTGGTTTGAGCTGAGTCTATGACCTTAGTGTTTACCTCATGATTGAGATGGGTCACTTGATAACTTAGGTATATGTATGGGAATATACCTCGGTAGTGGTTATCCATTTATTTCATGACCTTTGTGTTTACCTCATGATTGAGATGGGTTACTTGATAACTTAGGTATGTGTATGGGCATATACCTAAGTAGTGGTTATCTATTGAGATCTTTCTTTGTGGTTATCCTTGTTGGATTTAGTGAGACCTTGAGGGTCTCGAGGTCCCTACTGAGTATTGTTATACTCACCCATGCACGGGCTTTGCCCGCACCTCGTTGTGTTGGTTACAGACAACGGGCAGTGCTGACAGAGGCCGAGTGTTCGAGGATTGGACGGTATCCGGAGGTGTAATTCACAATGAGACGATACTTGGAGGAGGTTGACGGGCAAGAGAGTTGTGAAGGCTATCTGTACCTACCCTTCAGGTAGGATCCATGGTGGACGATCCAGGAGCTGCGCTATCTGTACCTACCCTTCAGGTAGGATCCGTGGTGGATGATCCAGGAGCTGCGCTATCTGTACCTACCCTTCAGGTAGGATCCGAGGTGGATGACCCAGAAGCTGCTATTTTTTTCTTCCAGCTGTTTGTATTTCCTGTTGTACTTTCATTCAGTTGTAGTTGTACTTTCAGTTGGGTTTGTATTTTGGCCCTTTTACCCTTTAGCACTTTCTTTTGTACTTAGTGTTTTACTTCTGCTTGTACCCTATGGTGTTTTGTTTACTTTTATAAAGGCAATCCCTTCCCAGTTATCTAGATTTATGCCTTTGGTTCTAGTCAACAGCCCCTGGCCTATGGAATGCGGGCTTGGAGTAGTCACGACACAGGCCCTGAGGACGGGTCATGACATTTGAAGTATACCTTTTGATAAAACCTTTAATGATGATTCTGTGAATTTACTAATTCACTTTCTTCATCATTAAGCTTTCTTTCTCACTGAGAGGCATGTTTCCAAACAATACCACAATGAAAATAGGCTAAGGGAAGCTTCCTTTCAAATCTCCCTCTTCCTATTTTGAATTTCTTTTTAAGAAGAGAAATAATTTAATCTTTCTAATTATATTTATCAACTACATATTTATACACCCAATGTTCTTTCCATGGATTTGAAATCCATTTCCTTTAATACTTGATTCATTGCATCTTCATGTTTGACTCTCATTTCATATTCCACAAGTCTGCTCAGCAGATCATCCAGAGAAAGTTTAGATAGATATATTTCCTTAAGGTCTGACACCTTTTCATTGTAATTATGTAAAATCATTCTCAATATTTTCTGTATAATTTCAATATATTTTATTTCTTCACCAAGTCCATGAATAGATCCAAAAAAATCATTATTTCTATTAAAAAAGGTATCTTTATTTTCATCAGGATGCATTTTTAAATCATAAAACCTATTGTGCATGACTTGAAGTTTTTCATCCTTCCCTTTGTTGTCTCCTTCATAAATATTCTCATGTTTTTCCCACACATACTTTTCTAAAGTATAACTCATCAATTTTATATATATTTGATCAAAAAGAGTTGTAGTGAGGGAATTCTATGCTTTATCATATGCATCAAGATTTTTCCTTTCTATATTAGTCATAGAAATCCAAATTGGATTAGTGACCTTTATTCCTTGTGAAGTGGAAAAGAGTACTTCCATTCCAAGAGATCTTATATGAAATATCATACTATTATTCAATATTTTAAAGTTACTTCCATCAAAGAGGGGGACTCCCCTGACATTAACTGAATTCACCATGACAACAAAGGAAAGATTTAACACCAGAAACCTTTACCCTCTAATACCACTTGAAGGACCCCAAAACACTTGATAGGGGAGGGGTGAATCAGGGTGTCAACTTTTTTATAATAAAGTTAAGAATCTTGTTCCCATGTTGGTAGGAACATGTTAAACCTATATGATGGTAATATTTAAAAATTTAAACATTCACACGTATCAAGACAATAGAACAATTTTTACATAGTTCAACACTAATTGCTAGTCCAAGGAGCATACGCTGACAAATTTTCAGAAGTACCTAAATCCACTAATCTTCACTAGACATGGAATACATAATTTTTGACACAGTCACTCTGTGCCAGGCACACTACCTTTATAAGGTTTTTGAGATAGCACATTGTGTCCCTCATATCACTTTCATCGACTCCTCCTAGCTCACTACTTTAAGAGAAGTCTAACTCATTTTATCGACTTGAAGGTCGCTTCAATGGTTTGGAAATAAAGTATTTGTCCCCAAATTAGCACCAGACTCTACTTGCACCATAGACCTGAGTTTATGAACTTGGGAATAACTGTTCAATTGAAACCAAATGTTCAAAACTTCCTTTTATGAAACTCCTACACAAAGCTCCATTACCTTCATAGAATAAAATGCCTTCTCGAAGCACCTGTGCCATCGTGGAAAAAACTCCTTTGTAAAGATCACAAATTCAATGCGGTAAACCCTATCATCGTGAATCAACATTTTCTCAAAATAGTTGACATCAGTCAAGACTTTACAAGTCTTTTCGTGATGCTCAAGATGACAAGGAATGTTAGTTTCATAGATCTCCCTTAGCCTTACCAAATCCAAGCGATTCCAAATTTTCCATGGAAAAATTCGTGTTGAGTGAAGTGGGGTAGCCTCTTATTTACAGGCTCAGACATTTGAGAAGATCCATTGAATCTAGTTTGATTTCAAGATCTTCAAAAAATACCTTCATGATGCTCCTCCCTTCATGATGATTCATTGAAATTCACTTTTTGCGATGCATTTCATAGTCGCAGAGCCTTCAGTCAAAACATCATGCAGTCAAAATGCTTCTCTTCTCATAATCGTGTAGAAACACCGTCTCTATTTTCTATGCCATTCATCTTCTCAAACATAATCCCAAGATTCATTAAATCCAATACTTTACCATATTTATGAAATTTTGATTCCAAAAAACTACATTTCGCGATGCTCATCGTAATCCCATAGCACACCATTAGAATTCATAAATCCTTTACAGAACACAACTCATGTAGACCTTCTTTGTGAAACTCATTACTTTGCAATATTTTCCTAATTCCTTCAAGTAAGTAAAAAAAAATTCAATTCAATCCAACTATAAAATTTTGGACCCCAAAAATTTGGCAAACACTGGGAAATGACATCACCTTCAAAACTGTTGTCACCTTGAACTCTAAGATCCATTTTCTTTCAATATCCATAATCATCCATGTACTCCTTGATCATACATGTTGAGGATTGAAAAGAATAAAAACCATGATCCATTTATATTAAAGAAAAACCTTATTTACAACAATATCTTCTCCTGCCATCTTGAGATCACCTGTTTTGTAGAAAGATATTTGGGTTGAATACATGCCCCGAAGGGATAGAGATCTATCTTTTTCTGTAGCTGATAGTCTTGGTGAGCATATCTTGATGTTTCTAAGGACATTTTGTGTGACTTACAGTCTCTTTAATTATTTCTAGCTAAATCACTATTTTGATGTTGTTTTAAGGTCTTTTAGCTGAAAAATTATATCACTTTAGTTTAGGGTATTTTATCGCAGACCTTGTATGAATTTAGTTTAGGGTATTTTAGCTCAGTCTATGTATTGATTTAGTTTATGGTATTTTAAATTATAACTTCTATTGCTTTAGTTTAGGGTATTTTATCTCAGACATTTGATGTGATGTAGTTTAAGGTCTTCTAGCATGGATATTCTATTGTTTTAGTTTAGTGTTTTTTAGCTCAGATCTTCTATCAAATTAGTTTAGGGTATTTTAGCTCAGAACTTATATCACTATAGTTTAGGGACTTTTATCTCGGACCTTATATTACTTTAGTTTACGTTCTTTTAGCTTAGACCTTGTATTTCTTTAGTTTAGGGTCGTTTCACTCAGACCTGATATTGATTTCGTTTAGGGTCTTTTATCTCGTGACTCATGCTGATTTTGTTTAGGGTATTTTAACTTGGAACTTGTATTGATTTAGTTTAGGGTCTTTTAGCTCATACATGGTATTTCGATAGTTTAGTGTCTTTTAGCTTGGACCTAATCAATGATTAATGGATATGGTGTAGACATTATAGGAATGACCCAAAACACTCTTGGGAGTTGGGCTCTACCATGGTGTTTCTAAGGATCACAAGTATTGAATATCCTTTATATAAATAAGGATATTCCTTTAATTGGTGGGTATAAGACCTTATTCGTTGGAAATATGTTCAAGAAAAGATTATCTAAAATTCATATTGAGGGCCATGGAAAATTTATGGATGTGGTATCAATTGAGTTCAAAATACAAGGGATGAAAGGTCTACTTGGATAGTTGAAATATGGGTGATGTAAGTCCTAAATGTTTTTTGAGTCTATGAACATGGGATGAGGTAGGTATGTCCCATAATGCTCTGGGGTGTTAGGTTCCTCCGCAATGTTTCTATTTCTAAAAAGTATTGGAGATCCTTTATGGAAAGTAGTAGATGCCTTTAGTCGGAGGGACTGGGACCTTATACATTAATATCATGGCCAAGAAAAATATGATCTCCACTCCTTACCGAAGGACGTGGAAGATTTGAGAGGACTCAGATGACCAGATGATGAGGTTGGGTATTGAAAGAAATCTATATAGGAAGGTTTCTAAAACCCCATGGCAGTTTGGATCTTGATTGTGAAGCTAGATCCCTACTCCATAGGGTTTTGAATCATAAGGTGTGGTCCATCAAAGGTTCGAGAAAGGAGTGTCACATTCTGACTTTAATAATGGGTAAAAAACACAATGAAATAATATCAAGTATTTCAAACCCACTTGG
This sequence comes from Viscum album, assembly GCA_963277665.1. Classification (NCBI taxonomy): domain Eukaryota; kingdom Viridiplantae; phylum Streptophyta; class Magnoliopsida; order Santalales; family Viscaceae; genus Viscum; species Viscum album. The sequence continues at coordinate 1,483,203,451 of OY728166.1, forward strand.
ATTGTTTGGTACAAAGATTCTAAATCATAGTCCAAAGTATTCAGATCTGAAGGATGATATGGGATAGTCATACGAGGAGAGGTTCAAATCAAACTGAGGTTTTGAGTTTTTCCCTTGTGATGTCAGGCTCACAAGGATTGTAATTTCTTTTTTGCAGAGTGGTGCATTTGGTTGAAGACCATAGGAACATATGAAGAAGGTTTAGGCATACATGCATAGTTAAGAAATTGTTCCCTTGAAGCTGGATATCTTTTCCAAGGGCCATGGAAGGTTGTCACGATCAAAGGAACCCAAATCATGAAGGGTGATTTGTGAAAGGTATAATCTCCAAGAAGGGATTGAGCACCCTAAATGTTGTTATACATCTTAGAGAACATATTCTCATGGATATGAGATTTGAAAAATCATTACTATAACTTTTTATTGAACCAGTGGGATCAAATGAGTATAGATTGGATTTTAATAGGGATAAGACCTTCTATATTTAGGCCTTGATTATTTTTTCCCTAATTTTTTTCTTAAACTATGGAGTTGAAGACTAAAAATTTTATCAGGATTACCTTTGAGGGGTTTTAACCTAAAAAGTTTTTTCTCTCTTTCGATGGTAGTTTAAAGTCTTGCGATTTGGACCATAATAAGCTAGGGTCTATGGTCGTACAACTTCAAATAATGTATAGGTAGTTTAATGTCATGATACTCATTGAACTAATATGGGGGGTGTTACAAAAGATCCCAATTAGGATACCTGGGATCAAGAGTATTCTAAAATCCTTCTCAGTGGGAGGTGAAGATGTTGTAAATCATGTCTTGAGGTTCTTAGGTCATGATTAATGATATGGGACAATCATACCGGGGATGACCCAAAACACCCTCTGGTGATGAGTTCCACCACAATGATGTGAGGCTTAGGAGAATCATAAAGAACTTAATATTGGGCTAATATATCACTGTTTGGTTGGTCTAAGCCCTTCCTCATGAATAGCATGGTCAAAATGAGAGATCTATTTTCCTTTCCAAGAGCTATGAGAGGTTTTCAGCAACCTGAGGTCCTCAAGACACGAAGTGTGGTGCATGGATTAAGGTGATTTAAAATATATAAGAAGCACCTTGTACTCTGGTTTGATGGGGTATGCCTCTTGTGGTCCTTTTATAAGGAATGATAATGGGTGATTTTCTACATAGTTTAGCATCACATAGTATGGACACACTCGTATCCATGTAGTTTAACATCATCTGGTAAGGACATTTTTAGTGCAGTTTATTATAATGAGGCAAGGATTTTTTTAGTGCAGTTTATCACACATGAAAGCAAGCCATATGTAGGTTTTACCTATACAAAGGAAACTAATATTGTATGAATATAGGGTAAATTTTTCTTACCATTTGATTTATTTTTACCAAGGAGTAGAAATCCTAGCATCCCTACATATCATGGGATGACAGGAATCAATCCACACATAGTTATTGGGAATTCTCCTTGTGAAAGTATGACCAGTACATAGAGAGGGGGTGTTTATTCATTCATTTTTTGGGACTTGGACTAGAGTTAGAAATCTGGGAATCACTATGTGTCCTATGAGGGAAATAATCAAGTCACACATAGTTCTTTAATGAGAAACAATTTATGCAGGTCTGGTCTATATGCATAGGTGGGAATTGTTTCTATTAATTATTGTAGTTAGGCCCAAGATTGGAGATCTAGACATCACTACATATTCTACAATGTCATGAATGAATCCACAAATAGCTCTTGAAGAACCATGTAGTTTATCATCATATGTAAAGGATGTAAACTGTGTAGTTTATCATCATGTGGTGAGGAATCATGGTATTCCTTTTGTAATATTGCACTCAAGACCATGATGAGCCTATCATGAGATTTCATGCCTTGTTTGTGTGGGAAGTCCCTTACTAAAATTCCTAATCTCATGTGATCTATTATAAGTGTGATAAACAAGTAATAAAAAGTATTCCTCACACCATGTAGAGGAAATTAAGGATTTGACAGGGGGTTTTCATCTTGTGGGGGATAGGCTGAGATATAGGATTGAAGTTTCCCAACGTATCCCCATAGAAATGATAATCAAGTTGTACGTAGTTCTATGAAACCCATGCAGTTTAATTTAATATAGAAAGAACATTATACATACATTTTACAATTCTGCAGTAAGGATGGGGATCACCAGATGCGAATGAAGGTGGTGGTGTAATGACTATGTATAGTTTAACATCACGCGATAAGGATAATTTATGTGAAATTTAATGTCATGTGGTAAGTATGAATCCGTATAGTTTAGAGTCATATAACCAGGAAAAATAATGACATGAAGTTTAAAGTCTTACTTCTATGATTATTAGTGGGACTTACACTAATTTATATTCCCTTGGATGATAGCTATGCAAGTATATCTTAAGAAACCTTGCATTTGTGGGAGGTGTAACATGCTCCTCATCCATTGTGGCCCATGATTAAGCTCCATTATGATAGAATTTGTGTGTTATGTAAGGTTCTTCCCATTTGGGTTCCATCTTTAGAGTCTTATTCCTTGGTGTCATTTGTGTTATGAGAGCCAACACCAGTTCCCCTTGCAGGAATGAACGAATGCGAACCTTTTTATTAAAGTCCAGTGCGATCTGATTATGATGGACCTAAAGGTTGTGCAATATAAAAAACCTATTCTCATTGAGGAACTCCAATTCATACAATCACTTTTGACATTACTCATCATCTGATAGATGTTCACAAATTTCTATTTGTAGTGAAGGCAACTCGACCTCTATGGGTAACACTTCCTCAGTCCCATACACTAATGAGTAGGGAGATTCTTGTGTGGCAGCACGTGTGGTGGTATGGTAGGCCCACAAATAATATAGGATCTTTTCCATCTAGGGCTTCATGAATTTTTTTCCATATTCTAGTGTATATTCTATATAGTTTTATTGAAGGCCTATATCTGTCCATCTTCTATTGCGTGATAGAGGGATGAGTGATTGGACTCAATATTGTACTCATGGTATAGTTTCTTCAACTATGTTCAATAGAAGTTGGTGTCATTGTCTATCAATATTGTGTGAGGGACTCTAAACTTGGTGATGATGTGTGGCTTCATGAAGTTGATGATATTATTTTTCCCATGTTTTTTTAGGGTTATTTCCTCAGTCCATTTGGAAAATAAGTCGATAACGGTAAGAATGTACTTAGACTTCTTGGTTGTGGTAGGGGATATGGCCCCATAAAATCCATCCCCCAATTTGAAAATGGATAGTAATATTTAGAAGTATGTTGAAATTTCATGGGATAATTGATTAAGTTTTTATGGATCTAGAACACATGGAATTTATCGGTGTATTCTAGAAAATACTCTATCATGGTCTGCTAAAAATATCCCAACCACTTGATTTGGTGGGTGTGTAGGGTCCCAGATTGATGGGCACCACATGATCCTATATATACTTCTTCCATGATGGAGGTAATATCTTATTCAACTATTCATCTGAGGAGGATTCCATTGAATCCAAACTTGTATAGGGACTTCTATGCATTTAGACCCTTTTATAGGGTATAGTTCGCTGCACAACACCGAATATGTTCCCTTCCACCTCCATCTATCAGAAGAGTACCATTTTGGATATGACCGATTATGGGATCCATCCATCTAGGGGTGTACATTGGTTCACCATGCTATGGGGTGGTGTTTACCTAATTTATTTCTTCTATATCACATATTTCAATTGATGAGACCATTCTTAGATGTGTGATACAAAAGACTGTTTCCTCTTGATCAGGGCCGACAAGAGTTATGGGCTCATTATCCAATGATTAATTATGATAATTCTATGATTAGGGAACATAATTCAATGTGGGATAAAAAGGGAACTCTACCATTAGTCCCCTGACATAACCAGTGAGGGGGTAGTTCTTCCTTTTTGATGGCATATTCTCCATTAATCTATTTTATCACTAACTTTGAATCCACTTTGAATATTCAGATAGGCTTATTGAAGCTATAGGGATAGTCCCAATATTTTTATGAGGGCTTGGTATTCGACATCATTATTCGTGAAACCTTTGGTTAGTGAGAAAGAGTAAGGAAAACTACCTTGTTTGCAGAGACAAAGAAAATCCCTAGACCAATCCGATTGAATCTTGGGGTTTCCATCATTTAACAGACAATACATTGGGAGGCACCATAAAAATACATATCCCATGTCTGAAAAGTTTCATGGGAATAAAATATCTCCTTATCTTAAAGATCGGTGTCCACTAGTGTATTTTCTAGGGTAGGATGTGCTGTAATGAATTCAGCTAGGGATTTCCCTTTCACCAATATCTGTGACACAAACTGAATTTCATATTTATGAATAATGACTTCCCATCAGTCCAAGAACCCATTCAATATAGGGTGTCCAATGATATAATTTATTGGATCAATACGAGATACCCAATGGACTTCATGGTGTTGCAAGTAATTCCTCATCTTTTTCACTGTGAAGATAAGTGCAAGTAAGTTCTTCTCAGCATCAGAGTATCACATCTCAATACCTAACAACATTTGGATATGGTAGTAGAGACTATTCTTACTCCCTGAATCATTTTTCTATGCAAGTAGGGATCCTAGTGAGTGTTCCATGGTGGAAACATATAAGATGAGTGGACTCCCTTCCACCAGAGGCTTCAAGATCAGTGGGTGCAGAAGATACTTCTTGATACTTTTAAATGATTCTTGGCAGTCATCATCCAATTGATAGGTGATTCTGTTCTTCATTATCCTAGTAATGGGGAGTGATTTGTTTTCAAAGTTGGATATGAAATTCTAAATTTATGCAATGTCCCCATGGATCCCCCTTAGTTATTTGATATTGGGGTGTGTCATTTATAGAATAACACAAGTCTTTTTTGGGCCAACCTAGATGACGTGGTGGCAAACCAAAAAGCTAAGGAACTTCCTAATGTTACCCCAAAGGCACATTTTAGTAGATTATTATTTAGACAATGCTGTATTATCTTATTAAATACAATTTGGAGATCCGTAAAATGACCACATCATTGTCGGGATTTTACTACTAGGTTTTCGACATAACATTAAAATATATTTTCTAAGAACATCTTAATGATATGATGCACATCACATTAATATGTGGCTCCTATATTCTTCAAGCTAAAGTGAATGAACTAATATTAAAAGATCCCCTAAGGAACTCTAAAGGTGGTGTATTATTCATCTTCAAGGGATATCTTTATCTGATTATACCCTGAGTACCCGTCCATGAAGGAAAATTCTTAGAAGACAGTTGTTGCATCAATCAAGAGTTTTTTTTATCATTAATGGGAATTTTTCCATTAAGAAATAATTATTAAGGTCTATGAAATCGATTAAAACCCTAATCTTCCCATTATTTTTCTTTATTAGGATGATTTTAGAAATCCATCTTGGGTATTTCACTTCTCAGACAAAGTTGGCTTTGATAGACTTTCAAACTTCCACCTCTACATTGGTGGCATAAGAGGGGTTCATCCTCCCAGTTTCCTTCTTGAATCCTTGATTATCATTAGGTAAGATGACATGGTGCATATCCACATCTGGATTCACCCTAGGAATTTCTATATAGTTCCAAACAAACACATATTGGTGTTGATTTAGAAATTAAATGTACACCTCTTTCTCTTTAAGGGGAATGGAGACACTAATAAAGGTTGGTTGTGAGTCTTCTTATGTACCAAAATTTATCTTCCTAAGATCATCAATGGTGGTTGGGATGACTTCATCAAATACAGGAGGAGAATTCCTAAGGCCATCCTCATATTCTCCCACCTATGAATCCATGGAGACATTATTGAGCGGAGATGATAATTTGGGGGCATCTCTATCACTATCCAGACAAGGGAGGTCCTAAAAAGAGACATTATCATCCCCTTTTTCCTGAGTCATTTTAGAGAGATACTAGAGATGGTTGTCTTTCACACTGTCACTAGGGATATGAGGGATTGGACTTCTGGGGTCAAGTCTATCACCTCGACTAGATTTATGGGGAGAACATAGTCATTAACGAGCATACTATGAAGATTCACAGGATCAGTTCCTAAGATGTTTGGGGATGAAACCTATATATCATAATATATTATTAGTTTTTCCCTCCCCTTTTGTAAAAATATGCTTCAACATATGTGGCTCCACAAATCTCGAAGGGGGAGTTATGACCATGAAGTATGCTGACCTTTCCATTGATGGGGTATTTTAGAAACTAATGGAATGTTGAAGGTACCACCAAATGTCTATGGAGCTAGGGCCTTCCTAGAAGGACATTATATAGAGTGTCTTTTAGGATCACCATAAACTCAGTAGTAGATGTGAGATCCCCAAACCAAGTTTTGAGATTTATCTTCCCAAGACATTTTTGTTCACGCTTATCATACAATTGAACGGTTATCCTTACGGGGGATAGGTCACCTTCCTTATATCACAAATGTTGAAGGGTTCGAATTGGGATGAGGTTGATCCTAGAACCATTAACAATTAGAGCCCTTTGGACATTGACTTTATTGATCTTGATAGAAACATACAAGGACCTACTATTCCCTTAGATGACCTCTTCCCAATCATGATCAGTGAAAAATATGGTTATGTGGAATTATAATGAAATAGTATGCACTAAATAAACCTCGGTAGCAGTGACTTCTTTCAAAAAATCATATGGGCTATGGAGAGCTTCAACAAGTGCCTCCCTGAGTTCTTTTGAAATATGGAGTGCATCTAGGATTGAGATATTAGTTGGGAAAACTTCCAATTGTTTCAAAATTTCATAATTTTGTGCCAGAGTCCGACGCTTCCTAATTTGGGGTTTCTACAAGATATGTGGATTAGGAGCTGAGGAATTCAAGATGGATGGACTCATTTCTTGTCTAGAGGTTGAAGGGGAATCTTCTTCTAGGGTAACAAGTCATTCCAGCCTCCCCCATTACCAGGTCTAATCAAATAATTAAACCCCAACTAGGCGGTCATGTATGATAACTGGGTGCAGACGACTGTAGAGGGTTTATGTCTTCGTTTTTCCTAATCTATTACTTGACCATGGGTCTTAACTACAAATTTTCCACTATGGGGATGTGACTGAAATATTATCTTTGACTATGACCTCATTGTCCCCTATATCCTCATATTTGATGCATATAGCCTTCTATTCCATAATTATATGATAAAAATCATATTATGAGGCATATTCATCATAAGTGAAGGGGTATTCCAAGTGTTTCACATTGAAAAATCTGAAAATTAGATCGTCATATAATGAGGATTCCATTTGGTGTGGTTGTTCCTGTGATAAAGATGTTGCAGGGAAGAATTCTTCAAGAGTAAGATTCTAGTTTGGAGAAGCGTGTGACTTATCCTATTCAATTTATTTCTACTTCCTATATTACAGACCCCTTTGGGAGGTATATTTGATGTCATCAAATTAGGTTATGGAGCTATTTTGGGTTTTCATTTCTATTATATTAGAGTGGAATGATCTTGGTCAATTATTTTTCTATTAATCCAGTCGTTGAACTTCCGCTCATGCCTGGTTGTAACTTTTTTTCCATTCAACCACCTCTTTTGATTGGGAAATGGTTATGTAGGGCACCTCCTTTGAGGATTTATCTAACACCCCCTATCCATAATCAATCATTCCTTGAAGTATGTATTTTAAGATGAAACAATAATGGATATTATGACCCAGCCTTCTTTGGAAAGGGAAATAATCCGGATAGTTGGTGAGGTTGATCTCATTCGTCTTCCTAGGTTGTGGTAGCATAAGTAGGTTGTTGTCAATGGCTTCCAAGAAATAATTGGGGACTTGTTAATTTCAGAAGGATTATTCTTTATTCATCCATTCCTCAAATCTTGAGTGACCTTGATTTTTCTGTACTTCTTTCCAACGGTGATTCAGTGGTTTTATCCACTTGATAGAATGTACTGGTTGGTTTTGGACATTCTTAGGTGCTTCGATTGACCCTTCAATTGGATTGAGAGTGAAATATGTAGCCTCTAATTTTCTTGTGTTTTTTACTTGTGTTGGGGATATGAGTCAGTTTTTGGATCGGAATCCATGAATAGAGTCTTCAAGACATTGTGATGTTTCTATGAACTCAAAGAATCCACCTGATACTTCATTGGGATTAGAGGTGTCTCCAACTCATCCAAGATATTTTTATCCCAATGTTCTAGAAGTTTCTCTTATGAGATATGGATACTGAGTGAATAAGTTAAAACTTTCCATATGGATATGATGCTATAAATCCTCTCATTTTATTGTTTTTTTAGTTTTTCAGGTCAAAAATTGTCATGTTCCTCAGCATGAAGCTAAACTGATAAAGGAATTGAAAAATAAGGTATTCCCATCCTACAATGAAACCTACTGGAAGCCTTTTATACCAAAAAAAATACGTCCCTATCAGATTCTATATAAAACACCTCAACTTTTTTTCCTCTTGTTGATCATGAGGGCCCATCATAGGCCTACATCAGGATATGAAGTGTGTGAGATGTTGTTCAGGGTCACCTGCACCATTGAAGGTAGAGAAGGTAGTATTGCATAAATTTGGTGGAGGAAAAGTGTCATCCACCCATTTGGGATTTGGATTCCTCTCAGGCTACATAGGTGCGCATCGCCCCTTCATGGCTTACATTCGAGTATCCCGGGACATGATGGTGATAAGAAAATTTGAGGGAACTGCTATCTTAGCCAGCTCCCATCTGTAGGGAGTAGGTGGATGTCAATGAGGTGGCTCCCCCTTTGTCTCCCATATATTATCAATCCACTCTAAGGAAGAATGATCACCTTGGAGAGGGAGAGGCTGTCACCGCAATTGATAGAATTCACAATAATTTTTGACTTCCTCATTTATATAGGCTAGATTCTTGGATCCTGAGCTAGTTTGATACTCAGATATTGCTCTTGCTGGCAGATCATATATGGGATGGAGAGTATTCATCTTGGCCTACAGATGATTCCAAGTGGGAATATTTCCCCTGAGTAGCTCCTTGATTAGTCATATGAGATATTATATCTCACTCTCATATTGTGACAACTGTTACTTCATGGTAGGTACTTAAACTCTCATAGGTGGTGATTAAGATGTACCTACACCTTTTCCTTTTCTTTTATAAGTGTTCCACCATGGAGGTGGAAACTCGGTATTCAGAGGTTCCAGGTTTTGGATACTTCTTTTGTTCAAGGTGCATGAAGCCTTATTGGTTCATCCAAATCACCCTTCTCCTAGGGTATATTTTTCATGTCGCGACCTTCTAAATTTATGTCTTGATCCACCATATCTATTATGTTGATGGTGATGACATTCAAAGAAGAATATCGATCAATGGTGGTTGTGACATTACATTGAACACAACAGGTTAGTTCTGAAGAACCATCTTTTGCGTCGTTATTAAAAACTTTATCCATACTAGGTTGTTTAGGCTTGCGATCCTTGAGAGGTCTGATATCCTTCATTTTATGCCCCCCTTCTCTGTTTATGAACAATTACCATGAGTGAGTTTCTAATCATCTTTAATGAATTATCCCTTAATGATATAGGTTTTTCTTTTGTTGGGAGGAATGGATAGGATTCCGACCATTGATTTTCACATCCCAACCTATAGAATAATGATTCTATCTATGGTGATGATGGTGATGAAAATTCCCCCTGCCATGTAGGATGGGGTTTATTTTAGGCTTCAATTTTCTTTGGTTGATTTACTTATTGAGGATCCAATGATTCCAGTAAGGGACTTGTTGATTCCATGGACGAAATTAATATATAAATTCCCCCAACCCAGTGGGATGGGGTTGATTTAGAATCACCACTAATTTCCCTAGGAAACTATCAAGGGTAGATGAACCTGGTGATGGTGATTGATATATAAATTCCCCTATCCCAGTGAACTAGGGTTTATTTTCAGATTTTGAGTATATGTATTGAATCCTCTCAAGAATTGACGATCCGAGAGGTGGAGGCGGTGGTAGATATTCCCCTGGACTGGGGAACTAAGTAATCTCATGGAAGGCTACTATAGAAGCTACTACCATGGATCATTCGATGTGGCGTTGCAATACTTGTATAGGATTCAGGTGCGATAGTATCCCATGATGGGAATAATTCTTTACGGGAAGTTATTCGGTTGATCTCAAAATTGGTCTTCGTGTCTGAAATGCATTCCTATTGTTTTGAGGGTCCCAGTTCAAGGAATTGTTGCCTATACTATCATTTTGTTTGTGATGTTTGGGAACCATTTAAGTGGGGGGGATTCTATTTTAGTGACCATCTAGCTTGAGAATTATCAAATCATCTGATATCTATAGAGTCTATAACATTATAGGATGCCATATCTAAGGGGTTCTACTACTCCAGCAGTGCGACAAAGTGTAATGATCCATACTCTCCCCATACTTGAATATAGATGCAAGTCATGGATTCATAGATCAGCTGTAAAATGTTTGTGATGTAGTAAAGGAAATCATGATACATATTTGCAATGTGATTTTCTAGTTTTGGGTCCCAATCCATAGAGTTAACAACCAGGTCTAGCTAAAAATAGAGTATTTTGATGGTCTGAAGGTGACCCTCATATACTGGATGAGGGAGGTGTCTATAATTTGTTCACTGATTAGTAGCTGATATATTTTGGCATAGATAATACATTTACTCCTTTTATAGTTCATGAAGGATGTAATAGTCAGAATTAGAAAGGAAAAAGAAAATTATGGAAAGGTTTTTTCTAGAAAACTCTCTCCATATATCATTGTCATCCTACTCTTTATTATACTTACATGCCTACATCCGATCAGAGCATAGAAAATGCTTCTGAGGGTCACCGGGTGATTGGGGTGGAGTACTACTGGATTTTTATGGGGGAACTGTATATGGTTGACACCGATGATTCAAGAACCTCTCTATGAGAAGACATCAGAGTTTGGGACATCTTTATATATGGAGGTGTCTAAGAAAGGGGAGGATTTACTTGTCCATGAGAGATATCACTATGGGGATGTTAACCATGGTGGATGTTAGGATTTGAGTCCTTGTGATCCATCTCCACACTACCATGAGGAGGAATTCATGATAATGATTGTCTTTTGCATCAATGGAATAATTGATAGACCCTTGTGGTGTTTAGAATGTGTATTGAATGACCTCAAGGACACTGGAATTGAGAAGATTAGAAACATGGTTCATGTTTTATGTTGTGGTTGAAATATGGTGACCAACCTTTTGGAATTGTGTAGGGATATGATCCTGCTATATGATTGTTTCCAGAACTTTCTTATAACCATCTAGTTATATGGGAATATGATTCTGCTACTAAGAAGATGTTGAAATATTCCAATAATCTATCTCATTATTGATAGGAATATGATCCTATATCAAGGCATGTTTTATTCTCACTTGGTGAGCCTTAGTTAGGATGGGAGTATGAGTCCAATCTCGAGCCTTTGGAATATGTTATTGGTATTTCTTTTTAGAAGTATGAGCCCGACCCAAGGCATGTGATTCTCTCACATGGTGAGCCATAGTTGGATCAGGAATATGATCCTAGTCTGAAGATTCATTTCCCACTAGAATATATTGACAGACCTACAAAATGGTAGAAGGGATATGATCATCCTCCTATATTTTCCCAGAATTATACTGGTGTAGTCATTCATTAGCAGAAGTAGTAATATGTTCCTGGATTTTATGACCCACTAAAACATGCCAGGTAGATTCACTAATAGAAATATAAACCTATCTCTAGGTTTGTTCCATTCTCACTTAGTTAGACTTGGCTAAAATGGGAATATGTTCCTAATATTAGGCCTTTGTAGTATGCCGCTAGAATTATTTGATGGGAATATGATCTTGTCCCTAGGCATGTTCCCCTCCCACATGGTGATCCCTAATAAAAATAGGGATATTATTCATATCATGGGACATTGTAATATTCCTCAGGGCTCTTTTTATAGGAATTTCCCCCTATATCGATGCATTTTCCTCTATCACCTAGTGATCCTAGATTGGAATGGGAATACGATTCCGGTCCAATGCCTCATCCTTCATCATAATATGAAAATAATCCTCCTGGATAGAAGAAATGAATGTGCAAATTCTCTAGTAAAACCACTTGTTCACGATGATCAGAGTGTTGGGATATCTTGGATATAGGGATAGGAATATGTACCTATCACTTTATCAGAAATAGTGATAGAATTTGTAGGGGGAGTTCTTCATCTTTTTATAATATATATTATCATTTTATCAAAGTGTGTGAAGGGATATAAGCCTGCAAATTTTTCATCTCCACTATGTACTGGAAGATGTCTTCGATTGAAGCGGGGATATGAACCCATTTATATTCTCTATATTCCATTATAATATTCTGATGGGATTCTTCCATGGGAGTAGACATATGTGCCTCCCCCTTTCCCGTTGTGGGAATATGTTTGTAGAATTGTTCAAAGTGAGAAGGGATTTGATCTTGCTCGCTAGTTGCTGCCATAATATGCTAGAAGATATCATTAGTGGGAGTGGGGATATGATCTCACTAATAGTTATCTCAAACCTTCCTTACCCAATGAGTCTTCCTTCCTTCCTGTGTATGGGTGTTTGAGGTGGAAGTGTACCAGGTGGTACCCTCATCATGCAACTAGTGGGTACTAGTGGGATAATGTTGGTGATGATGGTTGATAGGTTCCCTCCTCAGTGGAACCTTAACCAGATGGGATATATATTTTTCTTCTTGGTCCAGCTTAATTATATATTGAATTTGGAAGTTGTCACACTCTAGGGATAACCTACCAAATTGGTTGGCTATAGTAACGAGGGCCATTGGCTTAGCTGCAAATTTTTCCAAGCTATGAAGACTGATAAATTTTCATGCTTGGAGAACTTCATGGAAAACTTCCAGGAACGGGATTGTACCATGACTATGGTAATCCCAGACTATAGTTCTTTCCATTTGATGTTGGACTTGTTGAGAATGTGAAATAGTTTTGTAAACTATCGGGGTTGCAGTAGTAGGTGGTTTACTCAAGTAATTTATGGATGAAGATGAATTTGTCTTGGATCTGGATGCTATCGATGAGAGTAGTATCTGCAGTCATGAGAAAAACAAGAAACAAGGTCACCAATTAGTGTAATATCATAGGCATGATGTTCTCAGTTAGATATGCATGGTCAACACAATTGTCATTTTATTCATGATCTGGCCATTTTTCTTATTTAGACTTGTCAAAATGAGGGTGGAATAATTTCATGAGAACCTCAGTTATAGAGGATCATCCATAATATATTCCAGTATTACTACCTTGTTTGTGTAGGTTATACAGAACAAAGTTTCCTAACAGATAATAACCTAGTAATTTCTATTGGAAATATTTACATCAAGTTCACCATTTCTGTTTTTATATAGCGTGAAAGTGAAATGGTCTGAAGGATAATAACCCAATAAATTTTTATTTGAGAGATTCACATCAGGTTCACCATTTCAGTTTCGATGGGATTAATTCATGAGTTGGTAAGAATATTTTTTTTGACCAGATGGTTTATTGTAGGGTGCACAATAATTAATGTCAGATGACCATTTTCATTCTTAATGGAAACCACAAACGGTTCCCTCATCCATAACAAGGTATGAACCTACTTTCCAAAGGAAGGTGGTCAGTTGGAATTTTAGATCCAATTACACTTAGGGACTTGCATTGGTCGAGAGGATGGGGGTTTAGGCTTATTTCAACCTATTGGGGGGAATTATTACCCACTTTAGGACTCTCCTATAGATTTAAATATTCATGAATCTCTTCCTAATCCTAATATAGGACAATTTAACATAACAAAAAGATTATAGGTTACATATATTCTTATAAAAATGAGAGGTGTTTTATTAGTGAATCCATAAGTATGTATCCAAGGTTCTTCATCCATTTCCCAATTATGGGTAGCTGCTTATATGCTGAATTTGTATAAATAAATGATTCATAATTTTCTGTCATACAGGGAGGTGGTTAATATTTTGGGGAGAAAATTGAGCCATTATGAGGAGTCCTACACATCCTAATTTTTGTAGGAATCAAAGCCCTCATAGTTTGTTAAACCTATTCAGTTTAGAATCATGCTAAGAGGATATAATTTTTAGTACTGGGGTACCGAATATTTGGGCTAGAGTCTCAAGGAGATGTCCTACGTATCCTGGTTATTGTAGTAATCAAAGTTATCATAGTTCATTTTCACTTTTGGGACTGAACCCAAATTAGATAACCTTTTATGGTGGCGATTTAAATTATTCCACTCATTGGGGTTTACATACTAGGATTTCCCTGGCTGGTGGAGGTTCATGATGCAGATGATATCACCATTGTAACTCCCTAATCCCGCGTGAGATATTCTCGGTGTGGTAAACAATTGATAGTGGGAAATCAGAATCATTACATATTAGTGCGGGGTTTCTATATTGGTAAAACACTTGAGATGTTTAATAGGGTGATCAGACTTTGAGGAGGCATCCTATTTATCCTCGTTGTGGTAGGAATCAGAGTTTTTATAGTTCAATTATTTTCTCAGTCCATTGGCAGATGATGAGAGTTGATCAAACCATGGTAATGATTGGGTCCTGATGATCGATATATCAGAGGCATGACAAGACTTACGTTTATTTTTTTGACCAGTTATATTTGAGATTAGGACATAGGAAGGCATTAAACATATCCGATTATTGCAGGAACAAGAGCCACTTTAGTTCATCTAATAGGAGATTACACACTGGGGTTTACCTTATGAAGTGGTACATATCATATTATGTCGTTGGTTTGGGTTTACACACTGTTGTTTCCCTTATCTTCGAAGAGACCTATGGTGAAAGTTATATGATCACTACAAATCTCTAATCCCACATGATCTATGCTTGGTGTGAGAAAGAAGTGATGAAAAATGAGCAGTACCATTGCTTGTAGGTATGGGAATTATGTACTGGGACTGCCTTTTGGATGCTTGAATATGGAGCTCAGACCATAGGGAGACATCCTACATATCCTAGTTATAGCAGGAATCAACTTATCATGCCTTAGTTATCTACTTGTCATGTTAGAGAGTGTATACCTAACATGTCCTAATAAAACTATTTTATCTAGTTGAATTTTCCAAGGGATATTGAATATCTGGGATGGATTTTCTAATGGTTGTCACATGATCAAGGTTGGATCAAACAGAAAACATCACATGACCCGGGAGGCTAATCTTGGAAGCCATCACATGACCCAAGCTGACAAGTCCAGAGGGTGCCGCATGATCCAGCTGACTTTCCCTAGTGTTATAAAAATAGATAGATAAAACACTTGTAGGGTGTCGCGAGTGTTAATGTGACATGTCTTGGAGGGTGGAACAAGTCCTGGTTGACATGTTTGGGGGTTTTCGCAATAACTATTTGGCATGCCTGATGGACATCACAAGAGTTAGCTGACATGATCAGGTGTTATCGCAAGGCCAGGCCAATATGCGTGGGTGCCATTATATGAGTCCAAAAACACCTCTGAAGGACATATCAAGGCTTTTATGGTAATCTAAAAATAAATCATAATACTTGGGTGTCATGACCAAGGGGTTCTATATGACTTGTTTTGATATGTCCCAAAATAATTCGCATGATCCAAATAGTTTTTCAAAGGGAATTCGTAAGATTTGGGTGACATACCCTAGTACTGTCGTGTGTCCTAGGTAGTTTCTGTGAAGTACATGAGGACCTGTGCATATGTATTTTCTTAGGTATCCCATTCACCAGTCTTAGTTCTAGCCTTTTATTAATAATTCCATAGGTTAATTTAGTGTAATCTTATTTTTAGGTCTCATGTGATCTAACAGGTGTACAGGATGTTCTTCACGTGACCTTCCAGAAGTCCTCTGCATGATATATGAGTGATCATACAAAGTTCTTTTATGTGTGGTGCATGATCACTCTGGTGGTTCCTAAAACTTTACTTGATGGGAAACTTGCTATTCTCGAGATCAATCACTCTGAGAAATCCTCTCTGGCACCGGTGCGAGGTTCCAAGATTTTTTCTATATATAGAGAGTAGTTCCCCTTATTTTTCATGCTTGGGTGGGGGATTTATAGGCCTCACCACTCTGGTTATTCACTACTTCTCATGATGCATATCACATGGGTCTAGGATGGAGTCAGTGAAAGGCCTCAGTGTCATTCATCTTCATGAGGTCCTACTGTGAATCACTCTGGGGGTATCTAGTGTCTTTCAGTGACCACACGACCATCCAGTCATCACCTCTTTTATTAGATTATCACCAATTTATGAGGATTTTTTGAATCATGTGGGATTGTTAGGGGCATTTAATATTTACATATATACATATCCAAGGGACTTCACAAGATAAGGGTGCCTATCGAAAGGCCTTCATGTGATCTTGGGTGACTTGTCTGGGACACTTCGTGAGACAAGGATGGATTTTCAAGGGGATTTTGTGAGATCAGACCAATTTTGTTAGGGGTATTGCAAGATCATGTTGTGGAAATACTTAGTTCATCATAATATGTTTACAACCATGAGAGGCTCCCACCTCCTTCCACTTTTTATTTCATTCATTCATTTTACAAATGTAGGGTGTTTTGTGAAGTTGTATGAGTGTTGTGGAAAACAATTAGTCTACCTATTAGTGATGCACCA
Source organism: Viscum album (assembly GCA_963277665.1). Classification (NCBI taxonomy): domain Eukaryota; kingdom Viridiplantae; phylum Streptophyta; class Magnoliopsida; order Santalales; family Viscaceae; genus Viscum; species Viscum album. The sequence continues at coordinate 1,483,220,131 of OY728166.1, forward strand.
CATGAAAAATAAGAAGTTGTGTGGAGATGTTCAATAATTTCATAGACAACTCCATCTTTTTTTTCTTCTAGAGCTAAAGGTGGAGCACATGGTGATCATAACATACCAGAGGCTCTTTGTGTGTTGAAGTCGATATACTGATGAGATTTTCCGAGATGAGGCGTACATTTCATCGGGGTCTCGTGGTGTCTTATGGGTTTCTAGGGGTGCATCACATTACTTTTATGACTGAAATATGCTCCCACATCCCCCCTTTTATTTCCTTTGTTTTATTTTATAGAGGATTGGGGGTCTCGTGAGTTTTTGTGAATATTTTCAAGGATGAATATTCTACCCACAAGTGACCCATATAATGAGTTTTATGACCACAAAAGGCCTCCACCTTTTGAAAATTTTCCTTATATTTTCAAAGGATTTATGGATTGGTTGTGAATATATCATCGGTTTTTAATCTGCATGTTGTGGGGGAGTCTATCTGACTACCTCCATGTGACCATCAGTTACCTAGGGTTCTTTGACAAGAGCAGAAGGACTCAAAAAATGAGGCTTCACAGGACCTTCCATAAGCTATGCGCTATGAATGTCCATTCATATGAAAACCTAGAGGTCATGTAATCTTGGGTCCTTTGGGAAGTCAAGTGATCCGCGAGTCTCTTCCACCCTCTTCTTCTTTTAATTTTGTGGGAAAAAATAATAAAAATATTCAGGTATTTCTTCCATTATGATTTTTTCTATACTTATTTGGTGGGATTCAACACTCATTTAAAAGGGTAATGTATTAATACTATAACTTGACCTAACATTTGTGGTCATTAGAAAAGAGAGTAATGAAATTTGGGTGCTTATATTTTAGATTAATATCTATTAGGATTTTGGTATAGAGCCCAAGTTCCCCTTCCAATGTGCACTAATCAAGTTTTATTGAAATTCCTAAGTAAGATGAAAGTTCATTGAGGATTTTTGGATGCCAATACACCTAGCTTAGACTGTGGAGTCTCATACAGACTTGAGAGGTTAGTTTCTTTTGAGGAATAGGGTTGAAATTTACATACCCTTCATAGATTCTAAGAATAATAATAATCAAATGTAGATTTCCAAATTTCTAGGATGCATTGATATTCTCCTTACAACTAATGATAATATGAAAATATCCTCTTCCAATTTCTTTGAGCTTCTAGTCATAAATTTTCCAACAGTGAAACATTATATCCTTAAGATCACTATAAGACTAGGGCTTGTCCCCTTTTTTGTAGGGAAAGATTAAAATAAGATAAAACATAAAGAATTAAATCCTTTGTTGAAAGGATTCCTAATTTGCCACCACTTTGAAGCCACTATCATCAATTTTTTTGATATTGGAAACTCTAGATGTGTCTTAATTTATTGAATTTGAGAAACTAGATAGTGCCTTTATGAAGGAAATTCCAATGTTCCTCAGGTGATATCTATCTAGGGTTTCACCCAACTTTCCCTTATTTTATGATAGGGTTCATGATTCATTCTTGAAGGAAAATTTCCAGTCATAGTGGAACAATTCCATGATCCAGTGAATAACAAATCATCACCATCATCAACTTGAAAATAACCCATTCCCACTTTATCCCTCTCTTCATTATACATCATATCCCTTAAAATGTCATTGGTTGATAAGTCTAAGGTTGATAATAATTTTAAAGGTATAGATACCCTATTATAGGTTTTAAGTGATGGGAGTTTAAGATGATTAATGATATTTTGGGAGACATTTATGGAAATATAACCCTTTGGTATAGTATGTGTTTTAGTGAAAAGGTTATTTGGGGGAGAATTATTTTATATTTTGAGGACATAAGTTTAAAGATATTAATAACCTTTAGTTTTAATGTGATATTTGATTTTAATATGGTTAATTAGGATAAAAGGCTTTTCATATTTTGGGAACATATGTTTTATTATATAGATAACCATGAAAATAAAAAATGAGTTAGTGACTAAGTGATTAATGTTATTTTGGAAGAAGTACAATATATTGGGTTCATTATATGAATACCACCATAATCCATTTTTTTTATTTTTTAAAATCCACTTTTTGGTAAAGTGGGAACCATACATAGAGAGCCACCATTCATGCATATCCCCCATCCACAGGGCACATCACATTCAAAATTCAAAAAATCAACATTCAAAATTCAAAACCAAAATTTAAAAAACCACCATAATAAACTTTGAACCACAAGAATACCAACCTCGATCAACATCATGAGGAGACCTCAAAACTCACCTTACCTCCATCATCATATCACCGAACTGACATCTCATCACTATCATTGCCATAACGTCTTCACATCACTAAAGTCACTATCCTCATATATTATTCATCACCGACCGCTTCTCCGACGTCTACTGACTATGCCAAACATCGTTGCCACCATAAAAAAAGTACCATTGTAACTACCATAAACTCTAATGCATGAATACCATCGACAACTCCATTCAAACACCACACCAGAATGTTGAAACCCATCACAACATTATGTCATCGTCCCACATCACCGTACTACAAATCAGTAATAAAAGGGTACTGCATCAACTGATGTAAGATTATGCCTCCTAGATCACTGATAACCACTCGAAAAACACCTCCAAAATATTGACAGATATCCACCTTGAGAAAATATCTCAAGTTGGAGAGGTGGAACCCAATGCCATAGCAGAGTAGAAGAAACATGGAGTCATTATAGGGAGTCATGATCTTTGTTGAGATCACCCGACCAAACTAAAACTCCACCATCGCCATAATGTAGAATGGGACACTTGGAACCCCCCACCATAATGCACAACACAACCCAAAACCTATTATAAACCATCACACTGGACCAACCTAGAAGGGAACAGTGGATATAGAGGCTAGAGGGGAGTACGAGTGGGAAGGACTTCCAAAGAAATCTGTAACCAAGAAAGCACTGTCAGAGTCACTATAAAACATCATCAAAGAACCCTCACCAGCAAAATAGAGACAACAACTACATAAAAACACTGAAATAGAATCATAATTACAACCTAAAAACACTATGGAAACAAGGTGAAAATGGGATTGAAACCCAAATAGGAACACAAGACTAAAACCCCAATAAAAAAAGAAATGGAAAGATAAAGGGAGATGGGGGTGAAACCCTAAACAAAAAAGAAACAAAATAAGGGGAATGAAACCGTAGGAAGAAGGATAAGAAGAAGATGGAAGAAGAAAGATGGATTCTCCTCGAAAGAACATTGGAGGATGAATCCCAAGGAAGAAGAAAGGAGATTGCTCCATGGAGCTATTAAGAAGAGAGAAGAGGCTAGAAGGACTCTCCCTCACTTGATTAAGGTAAAAATAATTTGAGGAATGAATATTGAGTTAATTTATGGAATCATATAATATTTTATTGTGATTTTATGGTGATTTTGATTATTTTGGGAAAGAATTAGCATGTTTTAATAGAATATATTGTCATGGTATTCACATGTTTGGTAAGTGACATTGTGAGATATGTTATTTTTGGAGTGGAGCTAAAGAGACAACTAGAGGAATTGAGTAATAAGGGATTTATTCACCCTTGTGTTTCTCCATGGGGATCCCCTGTCCTTTTTGTTAAGAAGAAAGATGGATCTATGATATTATGTATCGACTATAGGGAGATCAATGCTATAATAATAAAGAACAAGTATCCCCTACCTCGCATTGATGATTTATTTGACCATCTACGTGGATCTCAATACTTTTCAAAGATTGACCTTCGATCTGGATATCATCAGTTGATTGTAAAGAAGGAAGACATTCCGAAAACAGCATTTCAAACCAGGTACGGGCATTACGAGTTTACAGTAATGCCTTTTGGATTGACTAATTAACCCTTTGTCTTCATGGATCTAATGAACAGAGTTTTCAAGGAATATCTCGATGATTTTGTAGTGGTATTCATTGATGATATCTTGGTATACTTCAAAAGCTGTGAAGAACATGAAAATCACTTGCGCATTATCCTGAAGACTCTTAGAAGACATGAATTATATGGGAAGTTTAGAAAGTGTGAATTCTGGCTTCAGGAGATTTCTTTTCTTGGCCATATTATTTCTAAGGATGGAATCCTAGTTGATCCTGCAAAGACAAAGTAAATACAAGATTGGCCCACACCAACAAACATAACTGAGGTAAGTAGTTTTATTGGCTTAGTAGGTTATTATCGGCGTTTCGTACAGAATTTTGACTGACTTGCTAACCCGCTAACGAAGCTCACATGTAAAGGGGTTAAATTTGTTTGGACAAAAGATTGTGAATAATGTTTCGAAGAACTAAATATAATATTATTCAATGCTCATATATTGACTCTATCATCGGGGAATGATGGGTTTGTTATTTATAGTGATGCTTCAAAGAAAGGACTTGGTTGTGTCCTTGTGCAAAATGATAGGGTTATTGATTATGCATCACAACAACTAAAAATTCATGAGAAAAACTATCCTACACATGATCTTGAGTTATCTATTGTAATCTTTTCTTTGAAGATATGGATACATTATCTCTATGGTGAAAAATGTGAGATTTATACAGATCACAAGAGTTTGAAGTATATTTTCTCAAAAAAAGAACTCAACATGAAGAAAATAAGATGGCTTGAACTACTCAAGGATTATGATTTCATGATACACTACCACCTGGGGAAGGTAAATAAGGTGGATGATGCTTTGAGCAGAAAGGATCATGGAGTTTTGAACAAGATGCGGGTTGAAAGGGATCCTATTTTCATGGATCTAGTAAATATGGATATAGGAATAACCATGGAAGGTGAAACATCAATGCTTTTTCAAATGGTTTCCAAACCATCTTTACTAGAAAGGATAAAAAGTTCTCAGGCTGATGGTGAAGAGTTTCAAAAGAATATTAAAGCTGTGAATGATGGGAGATTGAGTGACTTCATATATGAAGATGGAATTTTGAAATTTGGGAAGAGACTGTGTGTTCCCGATATACCTGATCTAAAAAGGGAATTGTTGGATGATTCTCATAGTTCCAACTTCTCTATACACCCTGGTAGAACTAAGATGTATAGAGATTTGAAGGAACATTTTTGGTGGGACAACATGAAGAGGGAGATTGCAGATTTTGTGTCCATATGTATGGTTTGTCAACAAGTGAAAGCTGGAAGGAAACATCCTGGAGGAGTATCGCAACCTCTTCCCATACCTAAGTGGAAATGGTATAATATCACGATGTACTTTGTCATGTGACTACCAAAGACTCCTAGAAGAAACGATGCGATATGGGTCATTGTTGATCGTCTTACCAAGTCAGTACATTTTCTTGATATAAGAGAAGATCTACCACTTGAACATCTAGAAAGACTATATATTAATGAAGTTGTGAGACTTCATGGAGTACCCCTATTTATTGTTTTTGATCATGATCCACATTTTACATCAAGATTCTGGAAAAGTCTTCAGAAGTCCCTAGATACTGATCTTCGTTTGAGCACTTCCTACCACCCACAAACTGATGGACAATCAGAACGGACTATTCAAACATTGGAAGACATGTTGAGGTCTTGTTCACTTGATTTTCAAGGCATGTGGTATCAGTATTTACCTCTCGTAGAATTTTCCTATAGCAATAGATTCCATTCAAGTATTTAGATGGCACCCTATGAAGCATTATATGGGAGGAGATTTCGTACACCAACTTGTTGGGATGATGTTGGTGAAAGAAATCTCGTGGGACCAGAACTTGTTGAAGAAACAATGGAAAAGGTGAAGATTATCCAGAACTATATCAAAATAGCTCAAAGTAGGCAAAAGAGCTATGCTGATAACCGAAGGAAGGATTTGGAGTTTCAATAAGGTGATCACATTTTCTTAAAGGTATCTCCATGGAAGGGTATTATACGATTCGGTAAGAAGGGAAAGTTAGGTCCTAGGTACATCGGACCTTTTGAAATTATGGACTGAATTGGAGCCGTAGCTTACCTTTTGGAAATGTCGTCGAGTCTCTCCAAGTTTCACAATGTGTTCCACATGTCAATGTTAAGAAAGTACATGCCAGACCCAACACATGTACTCACATATGAAGAAGTGGAACTTGAGCCCGATCTATCTTACTGTGAAGAGCCTATCAAGATTCTTGATACTAGAGAACAAGTATTGAGAAATCGGACGACTCGTCTGGTGAAGGTTCTATGGAGGAACCATAAGATGGAGGAAGCAACATGGGAGCCTGATGAGATTATGTTAAAGACATACCTGAATCTTTTTAGGTAATATTCTGTGAATTTTTAGGACGAAATTTTTGTAAGGAGGGGAGAATGTAACACCCCAAGGTTTTGAAAATAAATATAGAATTCAATTTTATAATCTATCCTCTTCTATGTTTTGAATTTCAAGAAATGGTCTTCTAGATTTGTGTTCAGTAAGTCATTTGGAGTCTGATAGAACAAACTTGATTTTTGATGAATAGTAACATACCCTTATGAATAGTAATATTAATAGTAATATGACCTCATGAATAGTAAATATTATTATTATTTTATTTTCTTAAGGAAATAGGATAATGGGATCTTAATTAATTTTCCAATGTCACATAAAACTAATTGCACTTCAAGATTTTTATTTTTTGAATTTATTATGTATTTAAAAATTAAATTAATAATATTTAAAAAATTATTTTTGAAAAATGGATTTCACTTTTGAATTCTACACGTTGAAAAATAGTAGGGGTGAATTTTTGGGATTTTTCTAAAATACTTGAATTTTTCGTGAATAGTGAAATATACAGTTTTGAGTATTCAGTAGTTTAATGACATCATAATGACATAATAATTAAAATAAAAGGCTGGTAGACTCATGTATAGTAACTTGTGACATGAGGTGTCCCAAGTGTCTTAAACCATGGGCAAATACCATGGGCAAGCCCATGGATTGGCAAAAACCACTAATGAGGTGTCCCTTTGAAATTATTAAAAAATTACCTCTCTTTTTATATAAATACTCACTCATCCATTCGTTTTCTTTCATTCCAAATCCCTCATCCTCGAAGATCTGGTGTTTTTACCTCTCTAATATTCCTCCCAAGTTGTCCTTAAGCCCCCAGGGTTCCAACCTTCAAGATCTAGGAGTTATTCTACAAGGTAAGGGAATTCTTCACTCTCTTCTTTAAGTCGACACTTCTTTTATGTTATCTCTTTGAATTTCCATTCTAATATGTTGGGTTTTGATTTTATGTATTATTATTACTGTCCTTTTTATTTCAATATGATGAGGTACCCTTTTTATCTCATCATTTCATTTTATGAAATATTAAGCGACGTCGTTAGGCTGCCGAATTTTCATAAGAGATCTCTCACCGTTTCTCTTATTTTCAAGATCATCTCTATTATTTTTCTCCTCACCTCCTCTATCCAAATGACCATGATAACTCCAGTAACATCTATATACTGGAATTATATCATGTGAATATAAGAAACATCATAAATATTTTTACTCCCTCCCTTTTATTTTTATAAACGAAATCAAAGTCCATGAGGTTCCAATTTATAGCCTTCATGGACGATAAAGTTTCGTTCTTCAATTTCTTCTTCATTACTGGTCATGAAACCATATTTATGTTTGAACAAGACTAAAATATATGTATTATAACATAATTAATATTCAAGAACCAGAATATGTACATATAATTAAGTTATATGACAAAACTAGTTCATAATAATCCAAATACCGCCAAATAATCGAAGTGGTTCTCATCTAATGATTCATCCTCATTCCATATAACCAAATGATATAAATGACCATCACCAATTCTTTATGTTCATAAATAATATATATTTCTAATCCTGGAGATTTATAACCATTCCACAAGAACTCCATTACTTAAAAATAAGTGAACCGATTATGAAAATAAAGAAAATGAACACCCCAGAACAATAAAATTCAATCTAATAACTTAGCAATAAGGGTATAAATGAACTAACCAGAATTATGGTAAAATAAATACATTACTAATAGGTTATGAAATAAGTTATTAAAAATTATAATTTCATATTCCAGGAGCTTAAGTACAAGAGCGGAACACGTTTGGAGTTAAGGTAAGGGTTTTCCACCCGAACTTCTATTTTCATTCGGCTTACTATTATTGTCTAAATTCCTCGATGAAATTATTATGTATTGTTATGTACTCCTCATAAATTATATGTGGGTATTCTATATTTGTACACCAACCAGAATCCTTCCTTATTTTATGTATAGTTACACGTTTTAAAAGGAACTTTCAAAATTGTTTCCAAAATAGAAGCCTGATTCAAGGGAATTTCTCCAATTCATATCTATTTACAAGGGCACTGTATAATCTATTTTTGGAAACCATTATATTTCTAAAAATACTCATTTTATTATAAAAATACTATCTTACTTCACTTATTGTTTTATACAAATATTTTCTAAAATAACTCTTCTTTTCAAAATAAAAGAGTATTTATCTCAAAATTGCTTAATGATTTTATAAGAGTATTTTCATTCAATGATCTTATTGATTCCATGGTATTATTTAGTTTAATAATTTATGAAGTCATATACCATATTTTATTTAATGGTTTATGACTAACTTTATTGTGGATTATCTATCTTAAAACCATTCATCATATTATTCCGAATGGTTAGTGTTTATGTTCAATAATTGGTGAAAGTTAGTTACATTTCATATGATAGTTTCAATATGAATGTATATGTTATTTATATTGATCCCTGGTCATATGAGGAATGCATTGGAATTATTTTTTGATGACTGGGGCCCTCTATAGCCCCTCGATGCATCGGTAGGTCTCATGAGACAAACTATGGTCTTGGCACGAGGCCTTGACAAGATGATTATTTTATGGTCCTAGCACGAGGCTTGGAGGGTATGGTTATGATGTCCGACATATGAACTTTCCTCACTATGATGATAGTATTTGAATTTCATGTGGTTATTCGACTAGTAGAGTACCCATGATTATGTTTTATTATGGCATTATTTATTCATCTCATATTTCTGCCATAAGGTGTTCAAGTTCATTATTAAAGGCATGTGTTTTCAATTACTCACCATGTCTAATGTTTATATTATCTTCCGCTGTATTGCTTACTCTTGCTGAGTGTTTGAGCTCACCCTTTCTTATGTTTCATTTTCTCAGGACATGAATAAGTAATTTATGAATGACTTTCAAGCATAATCTAGGAGACGTGATGTTTCTAGTGGATTAAAATAGTGTTTTGTTTCCCTTCATGTTGTAATGTTAAACTTATGTATGTAACTTTTTTTCAATAATACTAAACTAATCGGTCTTTCGGGATTCGTATTCCTTGTATGTATTCCAACGTAATCAAATAAGGCACCGGCTCTGGGCAACTGGGGTCGGGTCCTTACAGTGTGTGCACCACTTGTGGCTACCCTTCTTCTTAAGGTATATTTGCTTGGACTTTGCTTGGCTAGAGTGGCTATTTAGCTTTACTGCCTTTTTATTCAAAGAATTATCTAGAATAGAGAATAGAATAAAAGTAAATGAAATCAAATGGGATGAGTAAATAATAATAGTGGATAAGGTTAGAAACAAATTAATATGGGAGAAAATTAGAGCGATAATTATTAATGAAAAGATTACCGAGACAAGATTAAGATGGTTTGATCAATTTAGGTGACTCCATTTAAATTAATTTTTAAGCATAATTTTTTATTGTTGTTGTCGAGTAAAGAATAATGATTTGTTGTCTTTTCTAATGTTAGAGTGGTGTTTTTTTAATTCATATTCCTACTTTTATGAAATTGGGTTGACACCCCTTAAGTTATCATTTCTCAATCAAATGTTTTTTTGAATAATCTACCTAAAAATTCTCTTTTCATCCAATCCAATGGTATAATAACATGTTGTATCCCTTTTCAAGATCCTTTTCACTATGATAAATATAGAAAATTTCATGGTGTCATTTGTAGTTCCTTCATTTGTGGAGTTAGGTTCTCATTCTTTATTATACTGAGCAGTGTATAATTATTCTATGTATTTACGTTCATTGAATTATCATTCCTAATTATATTCTCATTTATATTTCTAATATTTAACACTGTATGAATTTCAGCTATTTTATAGATTTTTGTCATATCTTATTTGATCACGTAGTCAAACAGAGCCATATTTTAGATATTTGAATACTTTTAGGAAAGGATTATGCACAAAATTTTCATATGACATTATAAGTCATATGATCATCAATGATGTACAACATAAACACAATTTTCATATCATTTCCGGTGCTTCTTGGTATTACACTCCAAATGAAATACCCTTATTCTTAACACCATAACATTGAGTGTGCATCCCATGTGATTTGGTTTGGTGCATCCATCTCATAGGTATATCCCACACCATTATAATGATAACCACTTAAGTAACAATAAGAGTTTTCCCACACTTCATAGCTCTGAAAAAAAAATATGTGATGTTTTATCTTATTCTTTTTCCTCTCTTACTTTTACAACAACATGTAATTTCTTACACTTCCTTTGTATGTAAATAGTGACACACACAAAACCTTATTACACTTCACAGAATCAAGTCTAAGTGTTGTATAACTTAATTAAAATAATTTTTACATCTATAACATAAATTGAAGTTTTAAGCCTTAACTTACCTCATCTTGTTCTTTAGTGCATAGAAAATTGAATTAGATCTCCCTCTTCTCTTTAGCTATGACACAAAATGATTCTTTGAGAATCTATTAGTGTTGGGCCTCCTTCTCTATCAACATCAATACTCAATGATTTTCTTTTACTTTTATAGTATTTGATCTCTAACTCTTTTCTTCGAAACATATATTTTTTGAGAATGTTGTGTTAGTGATTTTTTATATTTCTTCGACCTAAAAGTATATATATGTACAAGACAATGAAACAAATTTTATTACTCTATGATCTTATATTCTTATCTGATTACCAATGCCATGTGAATAATTCATTTTGAATTACCCAGATTCTCATTAATTTAAAATATTACAAACTCATGCCACTCTTAATTATAAATAACTATTTCCATATGAAACATGAAGAAACCTGGGTAAGTCTATAATACACGACCAATTGATATCCACATAAATTCGCAATCACTATGTTTTCATTTAATCTTCCCACAAACAAATTCATGTATCTATGCATGAGGAACCTACACTTGATAGGAAATAGTTCATTTATCAGTCTCTAGGTAAGTATATAATCCACAACCAATTGATGGGAAAGATTTTATTTTTTAATTATTGTTAACAGATTATGGTTTTGTTTTTCTTGAATTAAAATGATTTAATATAACGTTTATTTTTTTCCTTTTGCAGGTACTTAATTATAAAAATCAGGTTGAGTGAAATTTACAAAGAGAAGAATGAACGGTTCATCTACTAAGAGTAAAACATACATGCATTGAAGGGAAGTACTTTTTTTACTTTTATATAGAACCTTGATTTCATATTGACACTCATTGGAATAGATTTATATATGTGAGAATCTGATGAGTTGTAGGAGGTAGTTGGGTTTCACGGATGACAGGTAACGGTTGGCTTTAGATGATGAGTTCTATGGGATATCCTCTTGTTTGACTATATTTTTTTTAACTGTGATAATGATATGTAACTTATGTTATGTGATTGGTTAGGTGTTTCTAACTGGTATAGAGTATACCTTTTGATGGGCTGCGACTCGTCCGTGCATTCAGGAGCATACCTTCTTTATTATATCTATTTTGTGTTCTTTTTTTATAGGGTATGAGTGTTGTTTAAGCTGCAAGGTAGAAGATGAAGTATATGAGTGGATATAAGTTCTAATGGAATGGTTCTTGGATAGTGGGAGTTGAAGTCGAGAAGTGGCTCGATAGAGATGGTTTGCAGTGTGCATTCTTGGATAATGACATGATGAATCTGGGAAGTAGTGTCGATCTTGGAGGATTGGACCTGACACACTCAACGACGATGATTTTAGCACCTTTCAACAACCATCTTCTTTGAAAAAGGTTTTACCGGGCCTTCCATGTTGAAAATTCTTGAATTTATTATCCTGTATGGAAAATATGGATGAGAAATGTTGATATTTGTAGATTCTGTTTTTCTTGTATTTACATGGTGCTTGTTACTGCCTCATCCAGAATTATTCTTTATCTTTTTTGCTATATGTTGATTCGTTGTATGTTAGAACTTTATTTTAGTATTGGAAATTATATTAGTGAATATTCATGAAACTTTAGAAGGATATTTTTATGGTATCTGCAGGATATAGACACGATTATAAACTGTGGTAGTAGACCTATAGCCACAGTTTGAAACTGTGTCTATAAGTCTATGTGGAAGAATCTATATCCACAGTTGGAAACTATGGCTATAGGTATACTGCCATGGTGGAAATCATGGCTATATCCCTATAGCCATAGTTTCAAACTATGGCTATAAGTTGATGTGGCAGAAGATATATCCATGGTTGTAAATCATGGTTATAAGAGTACTACCATGGTGTCAACCATGGATATAGGGCTATAGCCATGATTTGAAACCATGGCTATTATCTATAGTCATGATTTATTGACCTATATACACAATTTATAACCATGGATATAGCCTAAATTTCTAGTATTGCACTTTTTAGAATTCTATTTGACTAGTCGTGGAGCCCAAGTGGACTTACGGATCAAAAATTATGTTTGTTTGAAGTTAAACTTATGAAAAAGGTCATCCAGGGCGATTCTGAGGAAAAGTATGAAATTGAGCACAACTTTCTAAAAGTGTGTGCATCTCCTTCATGGTCTCACAACTATGTTTTGTGAGAAAGGTGACATAAAATACAGAAGCTCCATGCATATGCGAGCAGACCTCCAAAAATAAAGGAATTTTCATACAATTCTATAATATTATGAAACATAGCCAAAAGTTACACGACACGGCCTAAATTTGCGCAACATGGTGAAAATTCCTAACAATATGGAATAAACCCCTCATTAAGGGGGGGTCTGGGATTCAAGTTCTATATCTCTCACTCTCACAACTCGAGTTTGCACACTTCTCTCCACGTGTGTAGAATCTCAGCTCGACCATCCAGTAGCCCCTTGAAATTGCGAATAGTGTACACAACGGAACAAGGAATGTTTCCTTTTCCAATAAATGCATTATAGATAATAAAAGAGTACATCTCAATAGTGGAAGGAAAAATATTTCTCTTCCTGCATTACCGAAGACCCACAAGCATAGCCTCCACCTCAGCTCGAAGAGAATCACCATCGCCAAAGAAACCCGAGAAAACCAAAACCATCAAGACCCACCTATCTTTGAGGACCCCTCCACCTCTCATGTAACCCATGAGACAAGAACCATCAGTATTCAACTTCATACCCTACCTGGGGGGAACCGAACCCACCACCCATGAGACACGCCTCTGGTTTGATTGGAATGATCCGACGAGAGAGATCAGAAGGAGGGAAAAGATTCCCATCTATGGCATAGTCGAGCCAGGTCCAAAACTATATTCAGAGTTTTAAAAATAATTCTAGAGTAGGTACCAATGAATCCCATGTGACGATCTTCATTCATGTAAGACCAAATACTCCATCACCTGGTGGCAATAATGATGGCCCTAGCTTTCCTTTCCACTCCTGAGGTATCAGCAGCTTGAAACCAGCCCTGGAGGAAATCCAGTAGCGACACATCCCGCCCTATCCACCTCATGAAGCTACCGAAGGTACTCCACACCACCTTCTCCCAATCTCTCTACAAAAATAGATGGTTGATCGACTCACTATTGGTCTCCCTACAACATAAACATTTGGAAGCTAAACAAACTCCCAGGTGATGAAGATTATCCTTTATTGGAAGCGCTCTATTCCTGACTCACCAAACTAAGAAGTTGAATTTCAAAGGGGTATCCTTGCATTAGAAAACATATCCCCACACATCCTGGATGTTCTCATCCACCTAAAGCCTGAGGTAGTCTCTAGCAGAAAAAACACTAGAGGAGGAACCCGTAAAAACACACTTATCTGGATCGTCATTGAGGCTGATATTCACCTCTTTCAAGGAGATGTATGGGGTGGGATAGCCTGAAAAACCAAGGACCGAACCAACGCAGTTATGCTTCCAGAATTTAATCCCCCCTTACCAACAATCCAATGAGCATACTGATTCAAAGAGACATAAAAGGGGTGAACCATGCAATAAATGGTAGAGAACCTTGCAGACTGAATGGACTAGCTCCCATATTTAATCTGAATGTGTTTTACCCATAATGTCTTCCACTTAATAATCTACCATGCAAGCTTAGCATGAAGCCCCTTCAATGTTCCGCTCACATTCTTGATGTTGACACCCCCCTCCGCAGTGGGTCTAGCCAACCTATTCCATGACGCCCACTGGTTTTTTCCATCCAGTTGGTTTTCCCACAATAAATACACCAACATTCACTCCATTTTGGAGATAACCTTTTTTGGGACATTCAAGGTAGAGAAAACATGCATCAAAATGGAGAATAAACTCTTCTCCCTATTGAGAAGATTTCTGGGGGATACTATAACACCCAATACTACATTGTAAACACTCATATTTTCATACCCAGCTTGCTTCCCATAGAACTGACCCTTCTATACAAGCACTTACTAGCTATGAAGAATAAACTCTTCTCCCTATTGAGCACTTTACCGCTCCAAGAATAGTACTCCTTCAAGATATCATTAATACCCTGAATATCTCTTTTACTGCCATTTATAAAAATAATAGTATCATCAGTGAGCATAAGATGGGAGATGCCACTAGATATGTGTCGATTGCGATAAGGGAGAATCCTTCCTGAGTTCACATGCAGATTAATGTACCAACTCAATGAATCCTGAGCAATGATAAATAAAGATGGGGAGAGGGGGTCCCCTTGATGCTGACCCCGAATAGCCATGAAGAAACTAAATTGTTTTACCATGAAAGAAATAGATAACCAAGCTGAGCTGAAACATCAAAATATGAGGTCAATCACCCATTACGAGAACCCCATACAGGTAAACATCCTTAGTAAGAAGCTCTATTCAACCCTATCAAAATCCTTGTTCATATCCAACTTGATGACCAGGTTTCTCCCATAGACTCTCTAATTAATTTCACTAATCACCTCTTGGGCCAGGCCAATTTCCCCTTGAATGTTCCAGCCTTTAATAAAGTCGTACTACTCCTTTACAATCCAGCCAAAGAGAAAATATGCCACTCTTTTATTGAGGATTCTCACCAGAACCTTGTAGGGAACATTACACAAGTAGATGTGTCAGTACTGATTCAAGGATTGAAGATCCTTAACCTTAGTTACCATGGAAATCTTCATGGCACAAGCAATTTAGGTTCCGGGCGCAGTGGAAGCGTGGTTGGACCGGTACCCAACTTTAAATTTTACCATAATTAAAGATTATTCTAGGATCAATACAAAGATGAACACTAGTATCCACGGAATAAAATTCAAGATTTAGATAAAGAAGAAAGAGACCCAAAACCCATAGAGAAGATCGACATATTTTGTTTATAATTAATTTAATTAAATTAAAGAAATGCCTCTAAGGTTTTCTTTCTTCGTTGATGTGTTTGACTATAGATCTACGGTGAACCTTTCGTTGCTTTATAGATATCAAGAGTAGATCTCCTCTAGTGGTAATCCACATGTACTCTGTGAATCTCTGGACATCACTAAAGGAGTCTATGGGTTCTAGCATGGAAGGTCCTTGTGCTTGCGTCATCTGCCCTCGATCACCTTGAGAGTCGCTTCCAAAGTGTTCTCTGATCCGGTGAAGGATGGCTGCTCTCGTTCTTGAGAGTGTTCTTGGAGAAGAAAAAAATCTCTCGATTCTTGAGAGATTTTTCTCCAAAATTTTGTGCACGACCAAAATTGGTTATCTATCCTTTGGGTTTCCCCCTTGGCTAATAAGAGACTAATATGTATCCTCGAATTTAATTCACTAGGTAATAATAAAAAATTAGCACAAGTTTCATTACTTATTTTATTATTCCATGTGAAACCCATGTATCAAATAATAACAGAAATACCATTATTTCCATGATACATGCTTAGCTTGAAAATTTAAATTAAATATTATTTTAATCAAATAATAATTAATATTATTTTCTCATTGGACCCTTTAACTTGGTTCGTCTATCCTATGAAATATTTATCAGACCTTGAATAACGATTATTTATTTATTAAATAAATAAATAAATCTAACTATATTATTCACCGATAAATAAATAAAATGTGATCATGCATACCTGAATAATTATTAAACCACAACTAGGAATAATATTTATTCAACTTGTTAAATAATAAATTATTTAACTGAGATTCCGGATACACTTAGTGTGCGACCCTCTAGATCTCTTTCTTAGTGGTATTTGGTGAGCCTGCCTAAAGTCTAACACTACCACAAAACTAGGTTTCCATAGCACCACCCTTTAATAGTGCTAAAAAAAGTGCTGATAAAGGGGGTGCCTTTATCAGTGCTAGAAAAAGCACTCATAAAGGCACCCCCTTTATCAGCGCTTTTTTTAGGACTGTTAAAGGGGCCCCCTTTATCAGTGCTTTTTTTAGTAGCGCTGATAAAGGGGGGCTTTATCAGCACTTTTTCCTCACATTGATAAAGTGTATATTTTTAAAAAAATCAAAAAAAAATAATATATTGATATATAAGTATATTTATATTGATAAAAATATAATATGTTTTTTTAATATGTTTTAGATAAGTATAAATAAACATTTTCACTTAATATGTAAGATATGTAGTGAAAATGGCTTATAAAATATCTTAAAAAATTATTAATTAATAATTTTCTAATTATAATTGACTAATAATCATTTAATAACAACTTGAAGACACAAAAAATCAAAAAAAAAATAAAAGATCTAAAATAAGTTGAAAACGTAACTCAAACTTCAAACGGCCATAACTTTTGATCCGGGTGTCCGTTTAAGATTTACAGCATATCAAATTGAAGTTGGTTATGAGATCTATACATTGTGACCCAAAGGAACCTTTTGTAACAATCTTTGAGGCCAAAAAAGGCCTATAATGCCTCCAAAATTGAGTTTCTTGTCCGGATACCCAAATATTTTAACATTTGATCAAATTTCAGCCTCGTTTCAGGGGGTCTTTTGACCTTTTTCATTGGGGATTGAATTTATTATAAGGGGTTACATTTATATTGATATTTTGTCTTCGAAATTTTATCATTTTTTACAATTTAATGTTACTTATAATCAATTATATAACAATATATACATATTTTTTATATATTCACCCATAAAATTTTGATTTTATATATAAATAATTAATCATATTTACATGTAAATTATATTTCTCAATATATAAGGCTTATATAAATAAAAAACTAATATCTATTTTATTTAAAATAAAAATATATTAATATTTATATACCTATATGATGTGTGTGTGTGTGTGTGTATTTTTGTGTGTCTGTATTGACAAACTGATATATATTATCTATATATTCTAAACATATGTATATACATATTAATATATAATATTTTTAAATATATATAAATATGTATAATTATACTTACAAATACACATATAATACATGTGTGTGTGTGTTGTATATATGTATTTATTTATTTATAAACACACACAAAAAAGCATATTTTTTAAATACATTTAAAAGTGATCTTATAAATATATATTAATATAGGAAAAATATATTAATATATAAATATAACTATATATATATATATAAAGATATATATATATATATATATTAATATACAGATATATATATATGTATATTAATATAACTAAATATATATATATATATTAATATAACTAAATATATATATATATATTAATATAACTAAATATATATATTAATATAACTATATATATTAATATAAATATATATATATTAATATAAATATATATTAATATATGAGTAAATATAACTATATATATATATATATATTAATAAATGAAGAGAAAAGCAATTGTAAGAACCCAAATCTTCTTTTCAAGTATTTTTCCTTTTTCTGGTGTTTTTTAGAAAAAAGAGGAATTTCTGAAAAAATTTAGAAGTACACACCGTGTACTTTATAAGTACACATCGTGTACTTTATAAGTACACATCGTGTACTTGGTTGCTGCAGGTGACCGTGTATAGGCCATGTAATGGCTGAGCACATGGTTGTGTGTGGTGACCTGGAGACCGCCTAATGTGGGGGTCGGTAAGGGCAAGTACACACCGTGTACTTATAAAGTACATGTCGTGTACTTTATTTTTTTCATTAAACATAATGGGGTCATGTCTGACGGATAGAATCGTCTTCTTCTCGACCTAGTTAGTCCAAGAGCATTTGTACCGCGCGGATCTTCGTCGAGCCCTCGATCGAGCGTCCTTTCTCCAAATCAAACTCCATCGGTTACGTTGGAATCGCATCGGTGAGTTCTCTCTTCTTCTTGAACACCTTCTTCTGATTCCTTCTCTCTTGTGAGATATCGTGGGTTGAACGTTTTAGACATTTTTGTAGATCTACAACATTATAAGGTGATTCAAGGCCTGGGACTCAAGTATATTGATCTCCCGACACCGAGGTAGGTGGTTTGTGCCTTTCCATAGATAGTCTTTGAGTTTTATGTGCAAAAGTGTCCAATACCCATGAACGAGGTATTGAGTGTTTATGGTTTTAACCCTAATGTTTTCCTGTTATGCCTTGGTTGATTGGATAGAGGTTATATGTTGTGAATAGGGTTTATTTTTCCATACTATTGAGGTTTTTCCTATGTTGTCTTGTTTTGACTGTTTGGTCTAGTTTTGCCTGTTAGGCTGCTGCTTTGTTTCCCATGCCTAGTATTGTTAGGATAGAGTGATTCTTATATGTCTTTTTATTATATTGTAGACTGGTTAGCCAAGTAGTTCTTGAGTTTTACTTTGGCCGCTTTGTATTGCTATGCTCGTTTGACTTACACAAGTCTGTGAGAACCTGGTGTAGTGGAACATAGGGAGAATAGACGTAAGGGCTTCTCCAAAGTGTCCGTTATTATTGTTACGATGTGAGAACATAGGGGGAATTGATGTAAGTGATTACTCAGAGTGTCTGAAGTTCCTCGACGCGGGCCATAGGGGGAATGAGACGTAAGTGATTCCCCAGATCACCTTTTAGTTACTGATACGAGACTATAGGGGAAATTGACTGTGAGTGCTTCCCCAAAGAGTATATACTAAAGCTGAACTAGAGGGGTTAGACTGTGTGTACTTACCAGAGTGTTGCTTGTGTTTTCTAGGTAGGACCAGAGGGGATTAGGCTGTGAGTACATCCCAGAGGGTTACCTGTTTGTGATTATCTATTTACTTTCTATGTGGAACTGAATGCTTTGAAACTATAGAATTTTTTATTGTTGAGTACTTCCTTGTTTACTGCTTCTTTTGTTTATTACCTGCCATATATATTCACTGACTGTTAGGCACAGATATCTTGGTGGTTTCCTACAGGGATTTAGTCTCACACCCTGTTTAGGCCATGGTTTTGGGCCCAAACAGATTATATTGTTGCATGTATAGATAAGGGCAAGCTCCCTTCTACTTTAGGTACTTGACTACTTTGGAGCTAGAGATCATGGGACCAAGCTGAGGCTTGCAATGTTGAGGAGTTGTTTACTTGTTTTTATTGTACTTTGGTTTAGTTATGTATTTAAGCATTGTGACTTTTTTGGTTGCTTTCCTAGACATATGTATCATGCATCATTTATATATATGTGCTCTAGTTGTTTCTTCAGACTTATGTTGTTTCTTTTTGTATAGTAATATTACTACTTCTACTATTTATTTGTGTTTTACTTCCATTGTGTTACTCTTCCAATGAGGGTATAGTTTCCTCACTATCACACCTAAGGCCCTTGCTGCTAGTCGGTAGCCTCTGGCATTAGAGGTCATGTGACCAACCGGGTACGAGGTGCTTCTGGGCGGCGTCCGAAACCGGGATGTTACAAAGTGGTATTAGATGAATTCTTTTCTTCTTGACTTACTTTTTGGAGCCTATAGTTAGGGATAAGACAGAAATAGGTACTTGGTAATAAGTTATGTCTGGGAGTAGCTAACTCGTGTATAGGTAAAACCCAATCTACCTCATTATTGCATTTTTTCTGGTTTTTCAATTTCATAATTGATTTTATTTCACCATTTGGGTGATTCTCATGTTTTGTGCTATTATTTTTGATGTTATTGGTGTTCTATTTCTATTGCAGCCTGATGGGAAGAGGGTATTCCATCTCATGCATCATATAGGCACTTGCTAAAAATCACATGTCATGCATTCTGGCCATGCCATTTAGGGTGCATTAGCGATTGCATGTTATTGTGATAGATGTTGTGCTAGATATGCATGTTGTTGTGATAGATGCATTGATAAAGTACCTATTGTTTTATAGGGTATTGATTTGTGTTGGGTTTTGTTTGAATGAATGCCAAACTTTGGTTATTGAGGTGTTATGGGCCCTCATGGATCGGAATTTGGTGGATCATTGCCTTGTTTTTCTTTTATATGACATGTAAGAGATGCCAAGATCTGATTCGTGGGGAGTATGGGCCCTCACAGATCGGAATTTGGCACTTTAATGTTCGTTTCAGTGTTTTTTGGGCTTCCAGAGTAGTTTTTGAGGCTTATTATCCAGAAAAACCCAGAATACATGCCGTGTAGTTTTGAATACACGCCATGTGTTCTTCTATTCAGGAAGAATCTGTTTTTCTTAAGTACACATCGTGTAATATCTAACTGTGTCACCATCTGTGTGGGTAGAGACACGGGGTTGGGAAAATTTTTGTGGGACACGTCGTGTACCGGACATACACGTCATGTGTTTAGACCCTGTGTCTGCCTATGTGACTAATGACACAGATGGATAAAAACTTAATCAATACACGTTGTGTCAGTCTTGAACACGCCGTGAAGTGTAATCCCTAGAATCTGGTCATGTAACTAACAACATGGGTCGGTGGAAATCCTTTAGTGCATGTCGTTTCTGTCTGGAACACGCCATGTAGTGTGAGCCGTGTATTCGGCCGTGTCACTAACAACACGGGTCAGTGAAGATCGTCAAGTACATGTCGTGTCTGGCACAAACACACTGTGTAGTCATGTTCTAGGAGAACCATGTAGCTTAGTCATATAGAAGGACTTGGGCAGGGGAAGAGGATTCAAGTACAGGCCATGTGTTAGGACAACACGTCATGTGTTTGGGGTGTTACACGACCAGTTTTGGTAGAAGTACACACCCATGTGAAAGTCTTAAGGGAACACGTCGTGTAGTTAAGTATACACGTCGTGTATCCATGTTTTGTAAAACTTGAATGCTTTCTTTATCATGTTACCTTATTACCCTTCCATTTTTCAGTCCTTGATAATCTTGACCTAAGGTGTGTGTTTGATCTTACAGAGTCATGCCACCGAGACTTCCTCCAGTTTTACACCAGTTGCAAGGTAGTGATCAGACACTAGACATGGTTAATCAAGGACTTCCAGCAGATCCTCCAGTTGTGGCATTCTTGGCACTAGCCATCATTCCAGAAACAAGTGTTGATGAACAGTTCCAATAGGGCTTTATGAGGTTTATTCAGACCTTATATGGAGTACCACATCCTGCCCCTTCTATGGCAGAGCTGACGCAGGTTTTCCAACAGCAGCATCCTCCCACTTTAATCGGGGAAGGAGGACCTCAGGCTGCAAAGTCATGGTTAGAAGTCATGCTTTCTATCTTCGATCATCTGGAGATGCCTCCAGAGAGGAGGGTCAAGCTCACTATGTACATGCTTTGGGACTCTTCCAATAGATGGTGGGATGTGATCTCATAGGCGGGACACCAGTAAGTTATGGCGTGGAACGAGTTCCAGTGTGCCTTTTATGACTACTTCTACCCAGAGACTTTGAGGGCCGATCAAGACCGAGAGTTCATGAGTCTAGAGCAGGGTACTCTTTCTGTTATAGAGTATTATTCTCGCTTCACAAAGCTGCAATGCTTTATGCCCATCCTAGGAGGTGATGAGTTATTCCTAGCAAGGAAGTTTGAGGATGGTCTGAGGCATGACATCTGATTTTAGGTGAATATCTTCAAGTTGACTTCCATCACTTCTATAGTCAACCAGGTGCTGATCACGGAGCGTAATCTGAGGGATTTTGGAGTTGTGAGCCAGGGAGGTTTGACATCCGGAGTTATTCTCCCTCTTACTGACAGCAGGAATCATTGTAGGGGGTCTTCGCGTGGTGATCCGAGGAGATGGGACACTTCTTCCGGTAGCCAGGTGGTGTGCTACCAGTGCAGGAAGAGCGGTCATATGAGGCCACATTGCCTGAGAGACCCAGTGGAATTCCGATCTTGCGGCAAGATGGGTCATCTTCAGTGATTATATCAGATCTTCTCACTGGCAGCTGGTGATAGGTGTTCTTCTATGAATCCTCATTCAAGATTAGCACCACCAGTTTCTCATCAGTTTGGGAACTGGAGTTCTTCTGGCCATTCGGGCTGATGTGGAGGTTGTGGCCGAGGTAGCAAGTTTCCATACTTTCAGTGAAAACATGGTGGATCAGCTCAGGGTGGTCAGGAAGGGTCACAGGGCCATGGAACAAGTTAGACTTTTGTAGTGGGGACCCTCTACAGTTTGAGGTACGATCCTAGTTGCCTCAGTTTTAGCTTCTGCTCTTTTCTATATAGGGTCTTCCCATAACTTTTTATTTTTTGTTTTTGTGAAGAGCCTTGGGATATATGTCTTTTATTCTACTGATATCTTGATGTTAGACACTCCATTGGGGGCTAGAACGGCTAGTGTACATCAGTGCAAGAAGTTCCCTCTTGAGGTTGCTTGGTGTCACTTCTTTTGGGATCTTTATATCCTAAAGATGACAAGCTATGAATTCATTCTTAGAATGTATTGGTTAGTTCTCTTCCAAGCTGTTGTCGACTGCTATCGCCATAGGGTGAGTTTCACATCACCAGAGGGTGGATCATTTCTTCATAAGGGTGAATGGGATGTCCAGGTGAGTAGAGCAGGACCCGAGCATCATGGGTTGGGATGAGTTATATCCCAGATTGCTAGTCTATATCTAGATGACCAGGGGACTTCACAGATGTACTTTCCTCCAGTGGTGGATCATTTCAGGGATGTATTTCCCGATGACTTTTTTGGTTTGCCTCCGGAGTGAGAGGTAGACTTTTATATTGATCTCATGTCAGGAGTGGAACTGGTGTCCATTCCTCCTTATAGTATGGCTACACCAGAGTTACAGGAGCTCAAGAAGAAGTTGGACGAGTTTCAAGCAAAGGGTTTCATTCGACCCAGTACTTCTTCTTGGGGTTCGCCTGACCTGTTTGCGAAGAAGGCGGATGGTACCCTCATACTTTTTGTGGATTATCAGAAGTTGAACCAGTTGATGGTCAAGAACCGATATCCCTTGTCAAGGATTTATGACCTCTTTGATCAACTTCGAGAAGCCTGGGTGTTCTCAAAGATTGACTTGAGATCCGGTTATCATCAGTTTCATGTTAGACCATCTGATATACCTCTTACAGCCTTCCATAGTAGGTATGGTCTATATGAGTATATGGTTATTCCATTCGGTCTCACGAATTCGCCTGCAATTTTTATGGCACTGATGAACCGAGTGTTCCATCCATACTTGGATTCTTTCACGGATGATATCTTGGTGTACTCTAACACTCGAAACGACCATGTCACCCATATTGAGATCGTTTTGAGTACACTGAGAGAGCATCATTTACATGATAATCTCCCAAAAATTCCACTTCTGGATAGACCATATTCACTTCTTAGGTCATGTTATCTCAGAGATAGGAGTATCAATGGACCTAGAGAAAGTGAGAGCAGTAGTTTCTTGGGAGTAGTTGAAGAACTTATTTGAGGTACGGAGTTTTCTAGGGTTGTATGGATACTAAAGTCATTTCATACAGGATTTCTCATGCTTAGCAGCGCCATTGATGGGCCTAACTAAGAAGGGTGTGAAATACTTGTGGTCAGATTCTTGCGAGTCAGCCTTTCAGGAGATGAAAGTGAGGTTGACATCAACACTGATAATAGTATTTCCAGAGTCGGGCAAGAGCTACACTGTTTATTGTGATGCTTCAGGTATCGGGCTGGGAGCAATGATTATGCAAGGAGAAGGATTCGTTGCGTACGGGTCTCGACAGTTGAGGCCACATGAGAGGAATTACCTGACGCATGATCTTGAGTTTCCAGCAGTTGTTCATGCCTTACACTTTTGGAGACATTATCTTCTGGGATATCATTTTGTGGTTTTCACTGACCATAAAAGTCTCAAGTATATCTTCACCCAGCATGAACTGAATTTGAGACAGCGAAGGTGGGTTGAGTACCTTCAGTTTTTTTACTTTGAGCTTCCCTATACGCCAGGGAAAGGCAATGTTGTAACTGATGCATTGAGCAGGAGGACTCAGATACAGGTAGTTCAGGAGGCCAGTAGTGAGTGGTAGCTTATGGTTATATTCTCTGAGATGCATTTGGAGGTGCACGATAGATAGGGGAAAAGTTTTTTTTCTTCTGTATCTATTACCTATACTCTTCTTAATCGAGTGGGAACGAGTCAGCTATCAGATTATGAAGGCCTGGCCCTACGGGAGATTGTTTCAGGAGAGGACCCTATTCCTGGATAGACCATAAGATATTATGAGATCTTGCATTTCCAAGAGCGTGTGTGGGTGTCAGTAGACATACATGAGGAGTTGATATGGGACTTTCATTCCTCAATTTGGGCAGTTCATCCTAGTGTCACCAAGATGTATCGTGATCTACACCATCAGTATTGGTGGCCAGGTATGAAGAGAGATTTTTCTAGTTTCATCATGAGGTGTTCCACCTATCAGAAGGTGAAGGTGGAGCATCAGCGACCAGTAGGGATTTTGCAATAGTTACCCATTCCTGAATGGAAGTGGAATGATGTTGCGATGGATTTCGTGATAGGCTTACTGAGGTTTCCTCGAGGGAATGATGTTGTATGGTTTGTCATTGACAGACTCATGAAGGTTGCTCACTTCTTACTGATCAAGGATACCTTCAGTGTTGATGAGTTGGGATGGTTGTACATTCGTGAGATTGTACTTTTACATGGAGTTACACACTCCATTGTTTCAGTCAGGGATGCCCGTTTTACTTCTCGGGTATGGCAGGGGTTACATAAGGCTTTGGGTACACAGGTACTTTTGAGTACAGCTTACCACCCTCAGACATATGGCCAGTCCGAGCATACGATTTAGGTGCTTGAGGACATGCTTCGTGCATGCACCCTTGATTTTGGAGGTTCTTGGGAGAATCATATACCTCTTGTGGAGTTTTCCTACAACAATAATTTTCAAGAAACTATTCAGATGACACCTTATGATTCTTTGTATGGTAGGCCATGCCGATCACCCTTATGTGGCTAGAGGTAGGAGAGGTAGCTATGTTGGGACCTTGTCTTGTCCAGGAGACCACAGAGCAGATAGAGTTGATTCGGAAGAGGATGGCTACTGCATAGTCTCAACAGAAGTCTTATGTTGATCAGCAGAGACGACCTCTGGAGTTCGAGGATGGGGATCAGGTTTTCATGCATGTCACACCGAGGTTGGCGCAAAAGAGGGTTAGGAGATAGGGTAAGCTTTTGCCGAGGTATGTCAGGCCATTTTAGGTTTTGGAGAGAGTCAGGTTGGTTGCTTATCGGCTGCAGTTACCTCATAGGTACCGGGCTATGCATGACGTCTTTCAAATTTCTCAGCTTCGACGTTACTTCTCAGACCCTTCTCATGTTTTCCAACCTGAGGAGGTTGATTTAGAGGTGGGCTCCTCATTTGAGGATAATCCTATCTGGATTGTTGATTATAGTATGAAGGTTCTCCGTGGATGGTCTATTCCTCTGGTACAAGTTCTATGGAAGCACAGGCGAGTACAGGACGAGACTTAAGAGAGGGAGACCAATATACGATAGCAGTGGTCGGAGTTGTTCAATGATTCTTCTTCTACGCCTCCTTGCTAGGGAAATTTAGGGATGAATTTATTTAAGGTGGGAAGTTTTTAAGAACCTAGATCTTCTTTTCAGGTGTGTTTTCCTTTTTCTAGTGTTTTTGAGAAAAAGAGGAATTTCTAAAAAATTTAGAAGTACACGCCATGTACTTGGTTTTCGCGGGTGACCATGTACAGGTCGTGTAACGGCCAAGCACACAGCCATGTGTGGTGACCTAGAGACTGCCTAATGCGGGGGGCCAGTAAGGTAAAGTACACACTGTGTACTTCTAAAGTACACGCCGTGTACTTTCTTTTTTTCATTAAATGTATTGGGGTTGCGTCTAACGGACAGAACCGTCTTCTTCTCGAACTAGTTCATCCGAGAGCATCCGTACAGCACAAATCTTCGTCGAGCCCTTGATCGAGTATCCATTGTTTGAATCGAACTCCGTCGATTGTGTTGGAATCGCATCGGTGAGTTATCTCTTCTTCTTGAACACCTTCTTCTGATTCCTTCTCTCTCGTGAGATATCATGGGTTGAACATTTTAGATGTTTTTGTAGATATACGATGTTCTGAAGTGATTCAAGGACTGAGACTCAATTGTATTGATCTCCCAATGCCGAGGTAGGTGGTTTGTGCCTTTCCGTAGATAGTCTTTGAGTTTTATGTGAAAAAGATCCCAATACCCATGAACGAGGTATTGTGTGTTTATAGTTTTAGATGTATGTTTGTCTTATATGCCTTGGTTGATTGGTTATAGGTTATATGTTGTAAATAGGGTTTATTTTTCCATGCTATGGAGGTTTTTTCCATGTTTTCTTGTTTTGATTGTTTGTTCTAGTTTTGCCTGTTAGGCTGCTGCTTTGTTTTCCATGCCTAGTATTGTTAGGATGGAGTGATTCTTATCTATCCTGTTGTTATGCTGTAGACTGGTTAGCCATGTAGTTCTTGAGGTTTACTTTGGCTGCTTTGCAATGCTATGCTCGTTTGACTTACATAGGGCTATGAGAACCTGGTGTAGTGGACCATAGGGATAATGGATGTAAGGGCTTCTCCAGAGTGTCTATTATTCTTGTTACGATGCGAGACCATAGTAGAAATTGGCATAAGTGATTCCTTAGTGTGTCTGAAGTTCCTCGACAAGGGCCACAGGGGGAATGAGATATAGGTGCTTCCCCAGAGCGCCTTTTAGTTACTGATACGAGAATATAGGGGGAATTGATGGTGAGTGCTTCCCCAAAGAGTTTATACTAAAGATAAACTAGAGGGGTTAGACTGTGTGTACTTCCCAAAGGGTTGCTTGCGTTTTCTAGGTAGGACCAGAGGGGATTAGGCTATGAGT
Source organism: Viscum album (assembly GCA_963277665.1). Taxonomy (NCBI): domain Eukaryota; kingdom Viridiplantae; phylum Streptophyta; class Magnoliopsida; order Santalales; family Viscaceae; genus Viscum; species Viscum album. Next base: position 1,483,247,505 of record OY728166.1, read on the forward strand.
ACATCCTAGAGGGTTACCTTTTTGTGATTATATATTTACTTGCTATATGGAAATGAATGCTTTGAAACTGTGGAATTGTTTACTGTTGAGTACTTCCTTGTTTACTGCTTCTTTTGTTTATTTCCTGCCATATATATTCACTGACTGTTAGGCACAGATCTCTTGGTGGTTGCCTACTGGGATTTAGTCTCACACCCTATTTGGTTCATGCTTTTTGGGCCCAAACAGATTATATTGTTACAGGTCCAGATAAGGGAAAGTTCCCTTCTACTTCAGGTACTTGACTGCTTTAGAGCTGGAGATTATGGGACCAAGATGAGGCTTGTGATGCTGAGGATTTGTTTACTTGTTTTTTCTGTACTTTGGTTTAGTTTTGTATTTCAGCATTGTGGCTTGTTTGGATACTTTCCTAGACATATGGAATTCATCTCAGAATTCATAGCTTCTATTCATCTTGCAGCTTCTCATCTCTCTACTGCCTCCTTATAGAATATAGGTTCATCATTATCTAAAAATAATGAGTCATCGTCATCGGTGATAAGAAAATCATATCACTCTAGTTCCCTTACCTCTCTTACACTCCTACATAGTAATTGTCTTTCAAAAACTACTTCTTCCATGGGGACCTGTGGAACTTGTTCCTATACCAACTCTTGTGTATCTTGAGCATCAACTTCATCGAATTCAATCTTGCTCCCACTATCCTTTTTAAGGATGTGTTCCATCTCAATAAAGACAACTTGTCTAGAAACAGACACTTTTTTGTTTGAGGGGTTGTATAGATAATATCCCTTTGTTTCCTTGGGATACCCTATAAAGATACACCTTATTCCCCAGGGTGCTAGTTTTTTCCTGAAAAAGCCTTAATAAATACCTTGCATCACCAAACATGTGTATGCAACAAAACGGGTTTCTTTCCACTCTATAACTTGAAGGGGATTCTGTTTTCTTTCTTAGTTGGTACTCAGTTTAATGTGTATGTTGCAGTTTATAATGAATATCCCCAAAAGGATAATAGAATATTTTCATTACTCGTCATCGACCTTACTATTTCCAACAAGGTATGGTTCCTCCTTTCACTAACACCATTCCACTATGGTGTATAAGGTGGAGTGAGTTAAGATAGAATCCCAAAATCCTGTAAAAGGTCGATGAACTATTGGTTAAGATATTCTCTACCTCGATTTGATCAAATCTTATTTATCTTCTTACCAAGATGATTCTCTAATTCATTCTTGAATTCCTTGAATTTATCATAGGACTCAGACTTATTCCTCATCAAATAAATTTATCCATGTCTACTCAAGTCATAAATAAAATTTATGAAGTAAGAATATTCACCTCTAGCTTCTACTAGAAATGGTCTACACACATCAGTGTGTACCAATCCTAGAAACTCTGTGGCCCTTTCACCCTATCCACCAAATGGTGGTTTGGTCATTTTCCTTTGTAAACATGTGTGACATCTATCAAGTGGTTTTATCTCGGAAGAGTCTAAATAACCATCTTGACAAAGCTTTATCGAGCGCTTATCATTTACATGACCTATGCAGTGATGCCACAACTGGGTGTTATATGAGTCATATGAACTTGATTTTTTATGGATTACCAACACTTGGTTTTCATAATTTAATACATATAGACCATTATTTAAACATCTTATACCATAACATATGTTTTCCTTATAAAAAAACTTTTATTTCCGAATTTGAAAATAAACCCATCTATATCTGAACTTGATACAGAAATTATGTTCTTGGTAACACTTGGTACATAATAACAGTAATGTAAAACCAAAATCATCCAGGTCAACAACGAAAGGTGGTAGTCACCAATGGCAAGAGCAGCCAGCCTCAAACCATTAGCAGCTTGCAGATCCACCTCTCATCTGGTAATTTTATGAAATCTACTTGGTTCTTATATTTGAATACATATGTGAGCACCACAATATGTATCTAATACTCAATGTGTAGAAATGGAAAGATTGCACTCGATAATAAATGCACATTTGTCTTACCCTTTCCTTTGGGTGTAGTTTCTCTTCTAGTGGCATGACTTGCCACATGAAAAACACACTACCTCCTTTTCCTTACCTTGCATCTAGATCTTCTTCTTCTTCTTCTTGGTCAAATGGTGCTCGGGTGGATTTAGATTATTTATAAATATTAGGCCCCTTTTCCTTGTCCTTCCTCTTCCTATTCACCATAAAGACTACAGGTTTGTCACGCCCCATGTCTTTTTCCACTTGGCGAATCAGGTTTAGAAGTTACAATAGGCTCTTCTCATTATTACTCATATTATAATTCACAATAAAACTAGAGAAGGCCTTTGGTAGTGATGATAGTATGAGATCTATACACAACTCATCTGGGAATTTAATCCCTAAGATGTCTAGATGCTCAATGTAGCCGATAATGTTGACTATATGAGGCTCAGCTGGCGCAGACTCTCCAAGCTTAGTGGTGAACAAAGTGTTGGAGATCTCATACCTCTATTGTCTCTCCTTCTCTTGATAGAGATCCCAAAGGTGAGACTTCATGCTATAAGAATCCATTTCCTCATGTTTCTTCAAGATCTCATTGGTCATAGATGATAGTTTGGGGCACTAAACATCAGCAACATCATTCAGATGTTTCTCGTACGCATAGAGCTCCTCATCACTCACCTCATTCATAGGCGCAACTGGTAAAGGTTTTCCAGCATATATAGTTTCCTTTCATGGAGAAGGATGACCCAAAGGTGCCTTTTCCACTCTTGGAAATTAGTGTCAGTGAGAAGGTTTTCCTTCTTGAGTATTGTAACGTCCTGGTTTCAGAATCCACCCAGAGGTGCCCTGTACCCAGTTGGTCACATGGCCTCAAGCGCATTTCCCCTAACGCCAGAGGCTGCCAACTAGCTGTGAGGGCCTTGGGTGTGATAGTGGGGAAACTATGCCCTCATTATCAGAGTAACACAGTAGAAGAAATCAATAGCAAAAGTGGAATCAAGAATAATCCATACAAAAGTAAACAGCAGAAGACTAGAAAATAATACATTGGAGCACACACATATATATGAATGATGCATGATACATATGTTTAGGAAAGTATCCAAACAAATCACAATGTTGGAATTCAACAGTACTAAATCCAAGTACAAAAGAAATCAAGTAAACAACTCCTCAACATCGCAAGCCATAGCTTGGTCCCATGCTCTCCAGCTCCACAGCAAATCAAGTACCTGAAGTAGAAGGGCACTTTCCTTTATCTATACCTGCAGAAATATAATCTGTTTGGGCCCAAAAGCATGGCCCAAACAGGTTGTGAGACTAAATCTCAGTAGGTAACCACCACAAGATCTGTGTCTAATAGTCAATGAATATATGGAAGGTAAAGTACAAAAAGCAGTAAACAAGGAAGTACTCAGCAGTAACAATCCACAGTTTCAAATATCATGCAACAGCTAATCAAAGCAGATAATCACAAAAGGTAACCCTCTGGGAAGTACCCACAACCTATCCCCTCTGGTCCTACCTAGCAACATAAACAAATGGATAACACAATAGGTAACCCTCTAAGAAGTACTCACAGCCTATCCCCTTTGTTACTACCTAAAAAGTACAAGCAACCCTCTAGGAAGTACACTCAGTCTAACCCCTCTGGTTCAGCTTAAGCATAGAATCTCTAAGGAAGCACTCGCCATCAATTCCTCCTATAGTCTTGTATCGGTAACTAAATGTGCTCTAGGGAAGCACTTACGTCACATTCCCTTTGTGGCCCATGTCGAGGAATTACATACACTCTGTGGAATCACTTACATCAATTCCCCCTATAGTCTCGCATCGTAAGTAAAACATACACTCTGGATAAGCCCTTACATCCATTCTCCTTATGGTCTACTACACTAGGTTCTCACGGCCCTGTGTAAGTCAAGTAGGTATATCAATGCGTATCAGCCAAAGTAAACCTCAAGAACTACTTGGCTAGTAGTCTACAACATATCAGTATATCAGAACAATCACACCATCTTACAACTAGGCATGGGAAAGTAAACAGCATCCTAACAGTCAAACTAGACCCAACGGTCAAAACAGGCAATCATGCATGGTAAAAAACTTCCAAATCATAGTAATTAACCCTATTCATATTAAATTAACCTCTACTCAAGCATACAATCATAGTAGGAAAACAATAGGGATAAAACGGTAAACGTGCAATACCCCGTTCATGGGTATTGGGCAAAATTGCACATATAACTCAAAGACTTTTAATGAAAAGGCACAAACCACCTACCTCGGTGTTGGGAGATCAATATACTTGAGTATCAGGGCTTGAATCACCTTAGAACACAGAAGATCTACAAAAATGTCTAAAACGTTCAACAGAGGATAACTTGAGAAAGAATAGGAATCGTGAAACGAAGCTCAAGCAGAAGGAAGAGATTACTGAGGCGATCCCAACGCAATCGATGGCGGTCGAATCGGAGATCGGATACTCGGTCAGGGGCTCAAAGGAAGATCATGGTCGTATGAGAGCTCTCGACTGAACCAAACCTAGAAGAAGGTGTTTTTAGCGATTAGATGTGACCCCGGTACGTTTAATAAAAAAAAATACATGGCGTGTACTTTGGAAGTACACGGTGTGTACTTGCCATTTCCGTACTCCGCTTTAGGTTTCCTCCAGGTCACCCCCACATGGTTGTATGTGTGGCCATCACACAGCTAGCACACAGCCTCCTAAGGCGACCCAGTACATAGTGTGTAATCATAATGTACATGGCGTGTACTTCGAAAATTTCCATAAATTACCCTTTTTCTCAAAAACCAACCAGAAGAAAGAAAACATACCTAAAAGAAAATCTAGGTTCTTACAAGTATAGATTGAAATGATATGGTTGGTGTCATTTTTAATGTTGTTTCTACAAATAATATGAATAGATTTTTAGTACTTTATATGATAAAATTAAGAAAAATAAATAAATAAATATTCATTAGTCTCCCACTATTTTATCGAAACCCAATAGCCCTCACCATTGGCTTCAGAATATCTTTTTAATTGGATATTCTTGTGGCAAGGATCCATATTCCATTCTCATCACCCCAACTTTGGTTGGTCAAGCAACTTGAATGGTTTTAGGTAGGCATTATAAATGCCAACTACATTAACTAGTAGCTTCTTGATCCATTGAGTGGACTCACCAACCATGAAATAGTTATTTTAGATTTCCTCAACCATTGCCTCTCGATTACACAAATTCCTGCTTTGGTAGTCAACCCTTGATGTAAATCAAGTTAATTCAACCCAAAACCTCAAATTATAATTCCCCGATAATTGAAAGCACCCCAACTTTGGTTGGTCAAGCACTTTGAACTATTGGTTCAATTCTAACTGAGTTAATTAAAGGTTTTACTAACTTTATATTTTATTGATGGATTTTATCCTTTATGCGTAAATTGCCTCTTATCATCTTTTCACATGCTTGTTGATATTAAGTGGGATATACTTAAGTGATTAAACATGTCTTGATAATATTTACACATATTCCATTTTATTTTAGTTATATCTTGCATATTTTTTAATTCATTAATTATGTGATTGTGACAATACATCCATAATAAATAACCATGAAACTGACAGAAATAAAATAAAGGGTATGATCATGAGATTTTCTAATGGTTAGTTTATCTATTGGTTGATAAACTAGCCCTTTCCTAGGGTAGAAACACCTTGAACCTTTTAAGATTCGTGTGTATAGCTTTCCACCAGCCCACCTTTGTATCTCCTTGGATTGGTTTCACCTCAACTCCTAACTTGAACTGCCTCCACTAGATTGGGAGCTCCATCTATTACATATACTTTTAAATCACACACAGGTGAGGGGTAAAAGGTGGTTTACATAAAAGAAACCATGGGCACGCAGACCCTACATATTAATGAGGAGAAGGCATGTAGGCCAACAATTTTAATTTAAAAAATAAATTAAAAGGAAACCAATTACACATAAAGGTCTATTCTAGCTCATGATCATCCACAAACATGCAACGAATTAAACATTTAATAAAACTAGCATTCAATTCTCTAATAATTCTTGTTAAGATAAATCATGCTCGAATCGATTAATTATTATCCTTAATTAATCAATCCTTTTATCTTAATCCTTTTTATGAATTTCCTTAAGAGTCGCATCCCTTATAATTTTAAACAAATTAATAAATTCACTTAAAATCAATTGTGTACATAACTTGTACCTTGGATACAACCCGGTGAATAATCATCCAAAACTACCCAATATGTATTATACTTGTATACACTTTATTCTTTGTGACATGTAGCATGCACATAGAATTATAATTGTAATACAACCCATACATGATGTGTAGATCTTTGAACATTACATAGATGTTAATTAAATATTTATATATATATATATATATCAAACACCTATCACATGTTGCGTCCTGGATTTGTGCCCACATGAAGGTACATGTATCAAAGGTTACATAATATAATAATAAATGTTAAATCTACATAATCTGGAAAAAGTACACGGCATGTAGATCTGACTACACGGCATGTACCCTTCTCACCATATATCTGAAGTAAACATCTGGGGAAATGGCATGTGAGGTGTACTTCAAAAATATTTGGAGTACACAGCATGTCCAGTGGCCCACACGCCATGTAAACTCCGTGTTACATGGTCACCATCCGGGCAAGCCATGTATGGGATACACGACTTGACCCTAACCCGAAGGGACTACACATCATCTTCAGTGGGTCACACGGCATGTAGTCTAACTAACAGTGTACTAGTTTATCCTGGTCAACACATGGTTTAAGAATTAACTACACCACATGTCATTAATGCACACCACTTGTTTAATTTTTGAATTATTCCCAACGTGTTGAACACAACTACACGGTGTGTAATCTGGATTACACGGCATGTGTGGTAGATTACATGGCGTGTGATTCCAAATACATTGCATGTACTATCGTGTTACCTAGAGAGAATCATTGACGCCTCCTGATGAGATCCTCAATGTAATTTTAATCCAAAAATTATTCATTTCTGTTAAATATGTGAGAAATGAAAGAGGAAGAACAGATCTCGAAATTCAAATTACAAGAATTATTAAACATGAATTGAAAAACTAAATTATTAAAGCGTAAATCATCAATGAATTATTTAAATAATTATAAATGAAATGTGTCTTCTCTGATACCACTTGTAGGTTTCGGGCGTAGCGGAAGCACGGTTGGGCCGGTACCCAACTTTAAATTTTACCATGATCAATGATTATTCTAGGATCAATACGATGTTGAATGCCAATATCCAATGAATAAAATCAAAGATTTAGATAAAGAAGAAATATTCCCTGAACCTAGAGAGAGGATCGACATATTTTGTTTATAATTAATTTAATTTAATTAAATAAATACCTCTAAGTTTTTCTTTCTTCATTGATGTGTCTAACCACAGATTTATGGTGAGCCTTGTGTTGATTTGTAGAGATCAAGAGTAAATCTCCTCTACCAGTAATCCACACATACTCCGGGAATCTTTGGATGTCATTGAAGGAGTTTCCAGGTGCTAGTACGAAAGGTCCTTGTGCTTTCATCATCCACTCTCGATTGCCTTGAGAGTCACTTCCAAAGCGTTCTTTGATCCGATAGAGGATGACCGCTCTTATTCTTGAGAGAGTTCTTAGAGGGGGAAAAAGAGCTCTTGAGGCTTGAGATATTTTTCTCCAAAATGTTGTGCACAACCAAAATTGGCTATCTGGCATGTGGGTTGCCCCCTTGGCTAATAAGAGAATAATATGTAACTGGGTATTTAATTCACAAAGTAATAATAAATAATTAGCACAAGCGTCGTTACTTATTTTATTATTCCATGTGAAACCCCCATATCAAATAATAACAACAATACCATTATTTCCATGATATGTATTTGGCTTGCAAGTTACAAGGCAATATTATTTTAATAAAATAATATTTAATATTATTTTCTCATTGGACCCTTTAACTTAGTTCACCCATCCTCTGAAATATTTATCAAATCTTGAATAATGACTATTTATTTATTAAATAAATAAATAAATCTAACTACATTATTCACCGATAAATAAATAAAATGCGATCAGGCATACCTAAATAATTATTAAACCACAACCGAGAATAATATTTATTCAACTTGTTAAATAATAAATTATTTAACTGTGATTCCAGATACAATTAGTGTGTGATCATCTAGCCCTCTTTCTCAGTGGCATCAGGTGAGTCTACCTAAAGTCCAAGGTTAGCATCTAGCAACACGCCAAGACACCCATAGAGAAAAAATTTAATGTCGCAACGACATGTTACCTCATACGAATGCTTACTGTGTAATATAATCTATTTATCACAATATCTCCAATCGTGCAGGTTGCACGCCATTGTCATCAACCTATATGCTCGATAACTCGTTCTTTAACTTTCCGGAAATAGAACTTGCCTAAAGAACACCATGGTCATGGATTTATTTAGGCTATATAATTTCCATCAAGGGCTTGAGATACTTACTTCCTTTAATGAACAGAAGAGATAAATCTTTTCTCGCATTATTCATTAATACAATATTACTCGTGACGCACCCAATGTATCCTACCTCGCCAGGAGCATATGTCGTCACAATTTTCACCAATACATCAAAGTGTGTGACTCATAATATCCATTAATAATAATCTTAAAGTCGAAGGATCATTACGTACATCCGCAGATAGGAACATCCAATGACACTTATAATGTGGATTTCCTACTGTTGGGTCTCGTTCTCATAATATCCTACTGGATATTACTAGGGGCGTACACCATGAGAAGGTGTCTCAAAGTCCTATGAGTCTCCACCCTTGATAACCTGTATCATTTGTGTCCCTTCAAATGATATCATCCGACCATAGAACATTTATTCAAGAATAGTGTTATGGTACTTCCGGGTTCTCATCATAGCGGGTAACTGCTGTGACCTTTTAGTGCGGCTGCTACTCTTGGGACATTATCACATGCTATGTTACACAGAAGAACGATCATGATGTGATAAGGAATTTATTAATATTCAAAACCATGAATATAAATTTATCATAAAGTACAATGAAGTTGATTCTAGGGCACCAACTCCAACAAACAATACGAGGAAGATTCCCACCATAGAATAAATCGTGAATTGCAAAAACAAGGTCACCCTTCACCACATCCCACGAGGACTTGTAGAAAGAGCAAGGAAAATCGTCGGGACTCGGGGCACTTTCGGGGTCGAGGGACCAGACAGCGTCACAAACTTCCTGCTCATCTGACACTACTGCAAAGCTCTCGTTGTTCGCCGCAGACACCCTGCTAGTGATAACATCAAAAAGCGTCGTCGTCACCAGGGACACACTTCACAGTGTATCCCCACAAGATGTTAAACATGCACCTAACTTGTCCTTGTGAGATATTAAACCCGCTCCTAACATGTCCCTGCAAGATGTTAAACATGCGCCCATCCTATCCCTGTAAGATGTTAAACTTGTGCCCACCTTGTCCCCGTAAGGTGTTAAACCTGCGACCCAACCATCTCTACAAGACACTAAACTTATGACCTGATCCAGAATCTCGACCTCATACAATGAACATGGGATGCCTAAGGTAAAAAGCCTCAGAGGACATACACCTTTGGCATCAACTACCTCATGGACGACACGGGATGCCTCAGGTTATGTTCCTAAGATGCCTCATATGAGATGCCTCCGACTTCAAAAGGATAAGACTTTACAGGTGGCCAACACATCCAATGTTCAGATATGGCTTGACATGCATGACGTTACCATCTACTTCAACAGAAGGTTACTGACCTATTGAGATAGAAGCAGCGTAATTAACCGACATCCACCTCGTGATGGCACCAGGAACAAGTTTCACGAACATGACTCAAATCTATGAGGGATACATGGACTAGACAACAATATTTGAGGAGGGATCCATGGAAGGAGGAACTGACATCTCATCATCTCATTTTGATCAAGGAGCCAACATCACCAACCATAGTGGTGGAGGTCGCATGCCTTTAGGAAGCGGGAATGCGGGGCAAGAATACGTGTTGCTGTGACAATGTGCGCCCCGACAATGAAAGTGTCGAAAACAGTGTGTCTGTTCTCCTGGAGGTAAATATAAGTTTTGGACTTTCATTTGAATGCAAATTGAAGCGGGGTTAATCGGATTTCAAGTTTTTAAGGTTGGTCGTCTTTGTAAAATAGGAATCAATTTTGCACTGAAAAATATTTAATTTCTTAAGGGTAAATATTTTCACCACTTGATAAAAAATCCAAGGGGGGAAGTCATTTGGAAAACCAATTTTTTGTGGGCATCCAGTATTTCAAACTTATGATTCATTTCATTCTATTGAATCTGGCTCATCGTTTTTTGAGGGGAAAAAAAGTTTAGTGTGGGGGAATTTGATGTGGTTTTATTCTGATACTTTTTTGCCACATAATTTATTTAATTTAATTATGTTTTAATTGCTAAAATAATGTTTTTATTGATTAATTTACTTTTGTTGATGTTTTACATTAAATTAATAAAAATCTTAATTCTATGCATAAATATGTTGTTTTTTATTAGTTAATTTTAGTTTTATGGCTAATTTTTAGTTGATTGAGTGATTATTGGTTGATTTGTGTTTGGTAATTTTTAAGTAAATTGTTAAATTAATGTTTTTTTTATTAATTAACGTCTTTTATGTTTTAATTATAATTTTTGTTCAAACTTAGAGTTTATTATTTAATTTTGAATATTTTTTAAAATATTAATTTTAGTGTTTTGTTTAATTTTGTATTGTGTTATTTCAATTAATCTTTTCCTTGTTTTTGCATTTAATTAGTTAGTTGTAGTTTAGTGTTTAGTTTATTTGAGCCGATCGGTGATGCCCCAATCGATGAAGAGGAAGGTCGACCGAGCCGCGACCGAGCTTGAAATCGACCCAACACCGCAAACGAGTTTCTCGCCCTTGACTGGTCCGATGGAGCCGCCATTACCATCAGAAGCTTCAAAATCGATCCAAGCCGAACGCCAAAGAACCCACTCGAACTGTGACCAGGCTGATTTCAGATCCCGACACCGCCATTTGAAGGGTTGTTGATGGAAGCTTGAACCAAAGTCGATCTTGGATGGAGAATGAAGAGAAAACCTCAAGAAATGTCGGATCAAAGAAGAAATAAGAACAAATTCGGGTTCAACCAACCGACCGAAATGAAGGATCCCATCGATGCTTGTTGAATAAGGTTCGAGGGTCGAGTGATTTTCTTATTGAATGTTAATTCTCGATCGACTTTTGATATTCAATCTTTCCATCATTTCATTTATTCGTTTTCTTCCATTCTGATTGTGGTGCATCGCTGATTGGAGTGTGCCAATATCTTAATGCGGCTTGTTAATTCAAGTTGAGTAGGGTTTTGAACTCGATTCTCTTTGTTTAAATTTCTCTGTCAACGGTCGAGGACTCTGAGCACAAAGTGAGACGACTGTGTCAATGTACTGGATGATCATTGAGCACATTGATTGACTCCTATGAATGGAGACCAGCGGTTGAGATTTTGGTTGTCCTCATTTTGATGAATTAAATGAGATTCATGTACTGTGTTGACAAAACAATTGTAGAGAGAGTTATTTGTGTTCAAATCTTTTTAAACAAAGAAGTTTATTTTTCCATTTTCACTGTTTTTTGTCTGCTTTTATTATGTCATTTACAACAATATCAATTCCCCTTGAAAGTAATAAAAACATAAAAAAATAATAAATTGTGACAAATAAACTTCTAAAGGGCGGTCTCATTGGGAGATAACTTTGGTTGTTATACCACAATACTTAGGATTTGAAATTTGAAGTGGGGATTAAAATCAACACACAAAATAACTTAATTCATTGACCTTATAAAATATTGAAAACCACTTCTCTTTGGTAGAAATCATGGTCAAAATCATGAAAGAGTCTGTGGTTTTGATTATTTTATCATATAGAGTCAAAAACCTAGGTTTGGAAAATAATAATGAATTTCCCTCTCTTTTGCTATAAATGTCCACCCAATCTCACTCTCTTCTTCACTCAAAACCCATTGAGCATGTAGTTCCTCTCCCTATCCCTCTTTAAATCCCTCCCAAGGTGTTACCAAACTCTTAAGAAGCTTCTTCCAAGCTTTTAAAAGCTCCCTCCCAAGGTAAGGTGATCCTCTCCTCTTTATTCAAGCACTTTCTTTATATTATGTCATTTGATTTCCAGTTTTTCATATTGTAATGTGTTTTTACACATCCCTTTTATGGTACTTATGATTTCCAAGTAATGATATACTATCTTTCGCTCTTATTAAACCCTTCTATGAATCTTTATGTACATCTGTTATGCTGCTGAAATTATCCTACGATTTTCCATGCCAAACAATTTTTTTGCGAATACTCACTCATTTCCACTCAAGGGTATTAACCTATATGTATTTATCATTCAATGATTGGGGGCTTCCATGTATGTAACTCGCACTCCTTAATTGTGGGATTAAAAGTGATGAAATATTTTCTTATGTTGTATGATTTATGTGGCACACTAATGCATGTACAAGATATGAATGTGATGGGTGGACTCAAAATTATATAGTCCTCCAATGAATTGGGTGATGTCTTTATCTCATGAGATTCCATGTATAGTGCACAAGAGATTATCCTAAGCACACTATGTTATGATGTCTCGGTGATTAGCCTTGACTTGTGCTTATGTTGTCATGTTTTATATTGTTCTCACATTCCTATGCTGTCTTGATGATATCATCTTATATCATGCTTCGATGTTCATGTTTATGATTCTCACCCCTTTTATAACACCTTGATATACCTTTTGACTAACCTGTATTACTTTAATCATGTTATGTTTTGATTATTCCCTTACTAAGTTTTATAGCTCACCCATTTCTTATGTACATCATCAGGTTATCTCATGCAATATTAGAAGATCAATGGAATATAAGGGCATGTTTTGGAGTTTTTAAATAATGTTGTTGTACCCATGTTTCAAGTTATTATGCCAAGTATCTAATTAACCAAAGACACTAGGCCTTGCGATCTTTTGGGATCATATTAATTGTATCTTTATGTAATCAACCATGAATTAGGGTGTAAATAAATAAATAAATAACCATGAATTAGGGTGTATTAAAGGTATGGGTTGTCATGGTTGGTATCAGAGCAAGGTCTAGTTATTTTTAGGGGATTAGGATTATAAAACCTTACTTAAAAGACCTATGGATAAGACTAAATATAGAAAAATATCCCAAAATTTTGGTAAAGTATAGAGTAAGTGGTTTCCAAGCAACAAAATCATCATCTGGATACTACAAGTGGATGCGGCCCTGACATAATTGTACCTAGGGTTAATAACCCCGAAAAGGGTGCATTGAGTATTAACTTGATCTTCACTTAGTAAACAACAAAGAGACATTGCTACACACATGTTTTGATACTTCTGGTGGATATTCTTTGGTAAATTCATAAGCTCCTTACGAACCATCACGAAGGGAACAAAATTCCCATAAAATTTTCTTTAAAGGATGCTTGTTGAATAAGGTTCGAGGGTCGAGTGATTTTCTTTAAAGGATGCGATGTTGAGGCCGCAACTGAAGAAAATGGTTCCTGCCCCGCCAGCCATGGCGGACCATCTTAAGGGGATTCGAGTTCTTCGCTGCCACCATTGTGTCGAACCACATCTTGGTTGCAGATCCAGGTTTGATGAAGCCGACGGTGCCAACACTCGAGATCTTGTCTGTAGCCACCGTCGTTGTCAATCGAGCTCTCATGACCGGAGAAGGGTTCTTCACCCGAGATGCATGAAGCTGAACCCGAGGTCGAATGTTGTGTCCATTGATGAAGACGATCAATTGATAGTGTCGAAGAAAACCAATTTCGAACCGAGGCCGATGATGAGTGCGACCTCATTGCACCGGGGATTGAATCAAGACCAAAGTAGGGAATTTGTTTGAGGTTGGTTGAGCTCTCTTTGAAGCAGGCAAACATTTGATTGGAGAATGGAATTGATTCCGAATAAAGAATATGAACCGGGTATATTTTGAGCTCGATTTAATGGATGATAAACTAAAACAGTACATCCATTGTGAAAGTTCCATATGAATTTGTCTGACTTTCGTGAATTTTATCATTACATTGAGAGGTGTTTTTGGAACTTAAAGAGATAAGTGGGTGGATTTTCGGTGAGAGCACAACAATAATAATGGGGATCCAGATTTTTGGACAGGGTGATTCAAAAGAAAACGGATAGCAGAAACATGCACTTTTTGGCGAAGGGGAGCATCGGGAGCAAAAACTATAGGATTATGTGGACAATTGTCAATCAACCTGTTGAAGATGAGGATTAGAGTTTGCTCATTTTTTGTGATCATGGCAGATTTTATGTGTCTGAATCTAGTGGATATGGTGATTTCTCTCTGAGTTTTATTCTTTCATTTTTTTCATTGTAACCCTCTATATTATTGAATGTTAATTCGCGATCGACTTTTGATATTCAATCTTTCCATCATTTGCTCCAATGGTCCAAAAGGCTTCATTTTTTATTGATTTTGATAATCCACATTTCAAAGGGTGAGGTGGAACCCTTACAAGGCCCGTAGGCGTAAGTATTACATGATCCGTAGGCCTTAGAGGAATTCATTGTCCGTAGGCTTCAAACATTACATACAACCCATACTAACTACTCGGAATTGCTCCTCCCCAGCATCTGCATCGTGAAATCAGCTCTCCACCTTCGCATGGCTGTTCGGCTAGGCTTTCTCGTGCATCACTGATTTGAGTGTGCATATCTTAATGCAACTTGTTAATTCAAGTTGAGTAGGGTTTTGAACTCGATTCTCTTTGTTTAAATTTCTCGGTCAACGGTCAAGGACTCTGAGCACAAAGTGAGACGATGGTGTCAATGTACTGGGTGATCATTGAGCACATTGATCGACTCCTATGAATGGAGACCAGCGGCTGAGATTTTGGTTGTTCTCATTTTGATGAACTAAATGAGATTCATGTACTGTGTTGACAAAACAATTGTTGAGAGAGTTATTTGTGTTCAAATCTTTTTAAACAAAGAAGTTTATTTTGCCATTTCCACTGTTTTTTGTCTGCTTTTATTCTGTCATTTACAACAATATCAATTCCCCTTGAACCCCCCACGCTCGGGTGGGGTGGTAAGGGCGGGGAGGGGTTTGGGGCGTGGTCACGGGGTCAAGTCCTCGGGCCAGCGATTTATCTGTATTTTCTTCCTTGCGTCGTGTGCCGCTTTCGCGGTTGTACCCAATTTTTAAAAAATTCCCCTTGAAAGTAATAAAAACATAAAAAATAATAAATTGTGACAAATAAACTCCCAAAGGGCGGTCTCATTGGGAGAGAACTTTGGTTGTTATACTACAATACTTAGGATTTAAAATTTGAAGCGGGGATTAAAAGCAACACACAAAATAACTTAATTCATTGACCTTATAAAATATTGAAAACCACTTCTCTTTGGTATAAATCATGGTCAAAATCATGAAAGAGTTTGTGGTTTTGATTATTTTATCATATAGAGTCAAAAACCTAGGTTTGGAAAATAATAATGAATTTCCCTCTCTTTTTCTATAAATGTCCACCCAATCTCACTCTCCTCTTCACTCAATACCCATTGAGCATGTAATTCCTCTCCCTATCCCTCTTTAAATCCCTCCCAAGGTGTTACCAAACTCTTAAGAAGCTTCTTCCAAGCTTTTAGAAGCTCCCTCCCAAGGTAAGGTGATCCTCTCCTCTTTATTCAAGCACTTTCTTTATATTATGCCATTTGATTTCCAGTTTTTCATATTGTAATGTGTTTTTACACATCCCTTTTATGGTACTTATGATTTCCAAGTAATGATATACTATCTTTCACTCTCATTAAACTCTTCTATGAATCTTTATGTACATCTATTATGCTGCTGAAATTATCCTACGATTTTCCATGCCAAACAATTTTTTTGCGAATACTCATACTCATTTCCACTCAAGGGTATTAACCTATATGTATTTATCATTCAATGATTGGGGGCTTCCATGTATGTAACTCACACTCCTTAATTGTGGGATTAAAAGTGATGAAATATTTTCTTATGTTGTATGATTTATGTGGCACACTAATGCATGTACAAGATATGAATGTGATGGGTGGACCCAAAATTATATAGTCCTCCAATGAATTGGGTGATGTCTTTATCTCATGAGATTCCATGTATAGTGCACAAGAGGTTATCCTAAGCACACTATGTTATGATGTCTCGGTGATTAGCCTTGACTTGTGCTTATGTTGTCATGTTTTATATTGTTGTCACATTCCTATGTTGTCTTGATGATATCATCTTATATCATGCTTCGATGTTCATGTTTATGATTCTCACCCCTTTTATAACACCTTGATATACCTCTTGACTAACCTGTATTACTTTAATCATGTTATGCTTTGATTATTCCTTTACTAAGTTTTATAGCTCACTCATTTCTTATGTACATCCTCAGGTTATCTCATGCAATATTAGAAGATCAATGGAATATAAGGGCATGTTTTGGAGTTTTTAAACAATGTTGTTGTACCCATATTTCAAGTTATTATGCCAAGTATCTAATTAACCAAAGACACTAGGCCTTACGATCCTTTGGGATCATATTAATTGTATCTTTATGTAATCAACCATGAATTAGGGTGTAAAAAAAATAAATAAATAAATAACCATGAATTAGGGTGTATTAAAGGTATGGGTTGTCATGGTTGGTATCAAAGCAAGGTCTAGTTATTTTTAGGGGATTGGGATTATAAAACCTTACTTAAAGGCCTATGGATAAGACTAAATATAGAAAAATATCCCAAAATTTTGGTAAAGTATAGAGTAAGTGGTTTCCAAGTAACAAAATCCTCATCTGGATACTACAAGTGGATGCGGCCCTAACATAATTGTACCTAGGGTTAATAACCCTGAAAAGGGTGCATTGAGTATTAACTTGATCTTCACCTAGTAAACAACAAAGAGGCCTTGCTACACACCTATTTTGATACTCCTGGTGGATATTCTTTGGTAAATTCATAAGCTCCTTACGAACCATCACGAAGGGAACAAAATTCCCATAAAATTTTATTTTAGGAAATAAACTATTGATAACTTATATTGAGGCCTAGAAATTCAGAGGTTAAGTAATGTATGTTATTTATGATTTATCCCTTAAATGTTAATATTTTCCATTTTATATGTTTAATTGTTTGAAAAATCTCTTCCCTAAGTGGATTTTTGATAAAGTAAATGATTAGAACTAGAATAAAATAGTGAAAAGTGGGTTTATCATTCATTCATGAACTTCAAATGTCCTATATGATTATGGTTTTATGCATTCATTCATATCATGCAAGTTTAATAGAACTATTCAAACACCACCTCAAAACATGGAAGTGGAGATATCAGTGAAAATGAAAAATGGGGAAATTATTGCATCCTAAGTATATAACTTCTCCCCTCTCTATATTTGTGGACTAAATTTCCCAAAAAAACTTGTGATAATCCCTTTAGAGGAATTTGATGCAATTATGGGTATGGATTGTCTCTCCTTATATGGGGCCAACATAAATTAACGTGAGAAAGAAATCACCCTTCGTATCGCAAATCACCCTATGATTCCATGCAAGTGCAAGGAGGAGGATGAATCTCCTTTGTAATCATCATCTCAATGATGGATATTATTACCTTACGAGCAAGTGTATTTAGATTAAATGATTGAGACTGAGAAAAAAATAATCCTTGATGATATGCCCATTATAAGGGAATATGTTGATGTGTTACTTGAATAATTTTTTAATCTTCTTCCAAGTCATGAGGTTAAGTTCTCAATCGAGCTCATACTCAGATCTCTGTCAATATCCAAGACTCTATACAGAATGACCACTATTAAACTTGAGGAGATGAAGAAGCAACTGCAAGAGAATATGGATAGAGGGTTTATATGCCTAAGTGATTCATTATGGGGTGCATCAGTCCTTCTTTCATGGAAAATGATGGGTTAATACACCTCTGCATTGATTATTGTGAGCTTAATAAGATCATGATAAAGAATATATATCATCTACCATGGATTGATTACTTTTTTGACCAAATATTTAGAGCTCAGTACTTCTTTAATGTTGATCTTCGATCGGGATATTATCAAGTAAAGGTAAAGAAGTAGGATACCCCCAAGACTACTTATCTTACAAGGTACAGACACTATGAGTTCATAGTGATTCCATTTAGACTCACTAATGCTCCAGATAACTTCATAGAATTAATGAATATAGTCTTTAGGGATTGTCTCAACAAATTTATGGCAGTCTTTATAGATGATATTCTTATCTACTCTAAAAGCAATGAGGAATATGATGATCATTTAAATGATGTATTGAAGACCTTGTGAAAGGAAAAGTTATATTTTAAGTACAATAAATGTGAGTTTTTTACGGAACATGTAATATTCTTTGGTAATTTTATCACCAATAAAGGGATATTTGTGGATCCTTAAAAAATATAGGTAATTAAAGGATGGCTTATACCAACATCTGTGATGGAGATCTGTAGTTTCCTTGGATTAACTGGGTGTTATTATCGATTTTGTGAGAAACTTATCATGATTTTCAAGCTCTCTAACCAAGCTAACTCAAAAGGGAGTAAAGTTTCTCTAGAATAATGAATATTATAAGAGATTTAAAGAGTTAAAAGAAGAGGATAATCACTATACATGTTCTCACATTACCCACCAATATGAAAATGAGAAAACATAACCATGGATTTCGTTCTAGGAATCCCCAAGACATCTAAGGGTAATAACACCATCTAGGTGGTAGTTGATCACCATACAAACTCAGTGAATTTCATTTCTATCAAGAAAGATTTCTCTCTTAACTAGCTCACTAAGATATATATAAGGGAATTGGTAAGACTGCATGGAGTACCACTCTCCATTGTAGCTGGTCAAGATTTGATGTTTACCTCAAGGTTTTGGAGAATCCTTCAACAAATGTTGGATACAGAGTCGAATTTCAGTACTACTTATCACCCTCATATGGATGTTCAGTTTGAAAGAACCATTAAAACTCTAGAGGATATGTTGAGATCGTGTTCAATGGATTTCCATGGATGTCGGGACCAACGCCTCCCCCTAGTGGAGTTCTCATATAACAACAGTTTCCATTCTAGCATTTAAATGACACCTTATGAGGATCTGTATGGGAATAGGTGTCAAACTCCAACATGTTGGGATGAAGCTGGTGAGAGGAAGCTTATGGGACCTAATATTATCTAAGAGATGTCAGAGAAGGTTCAAACCATTCAATGTCATATGAAATCTGCACAAAGTTGATAGAAAATCTATGCGGACAATCGTTGATGGGGCCTAGACTTTGAGGTCGGAGATAAGGTGTTCCTTAATATATCATCATGGAAGAAATTCATGAGTTTTGGGGAGAATGGAAAGCTTAGTCCTAAATACATCATCCCCTTTGAGATCCTTGGTCACATCAAAGTTGTGGCCTATCAACTGTAGTCCCACCTAACATATCCCAAGTACATGATATATTCTATGTATCCCTCTTAATGAAGTACATACCGAACTTGTTACATGTACTAAATCCAGAGGTGGTACCCTTGGGGAACAATCATTCATTCGAGGAGTAGTTGGTGAAGATCTTAGATCATAGAAACAAAGTTCTATAAAACAAGACAACTCACTTAGTTTGTAATAACCCAAACTTTTTAAATAAAACTCATTTTTTAATGAATAAATGCCTTATTAATTAATGTAGTTATAGAAAACACATATAATATTTTGGTTATTTTGGACCATTATATGTTATATCCTGTCAGATTTAAAAGGCTATTAAACATCATAATCATTGATAATATATCCATTATATAGTGATTTTATGATTAGTATATATTAAGGATTATGATAAATCTAATTGATATAGAAGGAAAGAGTGATGGCCTTGACCTGTAGGATCATACCCTTAGAAGCCCATTTATTAGAGCGTCTGATGGAGATAACATCACTAGGTTTTTCCCTTGACCAATCTCAAGCTGAGATTCGACAACTAAAGTATGAGAAAAACCATTTACGGGAGAAGTTCAAGCTCATCGAGATCATGACCCAAACCATGTACGTCAAACCACCCCAAGAAAATCTCAACATCAGACACCTTATCCTTAGGGAATTTGCTGGTGTAATAAAAGGTCATGTGTCTAGAACATAACAGTATGAATTTTTATATTTTTATATTTATCCTTTTTATTATTACTTTTATAATTATTAAACAATAATTTTGATAAAAATTATATTTTGATATGATGAAATGCAAATTATTTTTTTGGGAAATAAATAGCTTCACTCGTGACACTTTTTTTAATGAATTCAAGATTGTTTTTTAAAATAAATGATATATTAATAAAATAATATTATTAAATAATATTTATTATATATAAATGATAATATAATTTTATGAAGTCAAAAATAATTTGTAACGACCCGAACTTTGATTAATGGAAATCCCTCTTGATCTAATTAAATGTCTCTTTATGTAAAATGTTTATATAAAATGTCAAATTCTTTGGTTTTATGTTTTTGGATACTGTTAAGAATTGTGACCGTTGCTAATATAGTCATTGAACAGTGATAACATGATTAGTATAAATATAGGGCATTAAAAAATCCAATTTACTCAGACAAAGGAAGTGATGACCTCATCCAGTAGACGTGCCCCATATGAAGCCCATTTGTCAGAGCTCGAAAAGAAGGTTGCGTCTTTGGGCTTCTCTCTTGACCAAGCCCAACCTGAGCTTGAATATATTAAGCTCGAGTGAGATCCCTTATGAGATAAGTGGAAGTTGATAGAGATTACCACCCGAGCAATGTTATCTGAGCCACCCCCAAGAGTTTGTCACCATCGCACACCTTACTCTCCGGTCTTATACGGGTGTTATAAGGAGTTATGTAACAAGACCTTATCACTATGGTTATGTACATTATTTTTGTATATAATAATGAATATACTTTCATTTTATTATTGTTACCTTGTAAATATTTTTTAAAGCACAAATAGTATTTTTAGTTAATGTTCAACTAAGAAATCTATTTTGATGAATTATTGGATTTTTGAATTAAATAATATTTTAATAAAATAATATTATTATTATTAAATTAATTTTTATTAAATATAAATGATCATATAATTTTATGAATGTAATTGTAATTTTTATTAAGGTTTGAAAGCCATTTTCGTCAAAACC
Organism: Viscum album; assembly: GCA_963277665.1. Taxonomy (NCBI): domain Eukaryota; kingdom Viridiplantae; phylum Streptophyta; class Magnoliopsida; order Santalales; family Viscaceae; genus Viscum; species Viscum album. The sequence continues at coordinate 1,483,268,844 of OY728166.1, forward strand.
CATGAATTTTTCTTAAATGTCAGTTTTTATTTTAAAAGTGAAAATTAACATATTTATAAAATTATTTAAATAAAATTAATATTATTTCTGGAATCAGGACGTCAAAATTATCCAACTGTGAGTTTTTCATAATTTTCTGAGCGTCAAATTTTTGGGTAAAAATTAAATACCGTTTAAATATATAATGTGTTTTATGACATCATAATGACCCAATAGTGATGTAATAAAATACTATAAACTTTATGTTTGTACAGTATATGTTTTACCATTAAAATAATGTGATTTTGGGTTTGTTTGATTTATTTTACAAAGCTTTAGTGGACCCTTCAAGACTTATTAAACGTTTTCTCTTTTTAAATTGTTTTTCTTGGGAGTGTGACTCAACTCCACATAAGCATCCCCATTATTTTAAGAATTTCGGACTTTGGACTTATAAAATATTGTTTTCCACTTCCCTTTGCCAAAAACCATGGGTAAAAACCATGGGCTATTTTGTGGTTTGTATTAGTTTAATGTGAGGTGTCCCAAACCTAAATAATAAAGAATTCCCTCACCTTTCCTATATAAACTCACTCAAGCACCCACTTCCTTCTTACTCAAAGCCTTTGGAGTTTGTCCAACCTCTACCCTCCTCTCTCTAGAATCCTACCAAGGTTCCCCAAGCTCCCAATAATCCTCTCTCAAGCCTCTCTTAAGCCTTTGGAAGCACACTTCTAAGTAAGGGTTTTTCTTCCTTTCTCATTTTTGTCCAATATTCTTTAAATTGTTATGCCCTTTTAATTTCAATTATAAATGTTGGGGTATGGTTTTGAACCTCAACCATACTGACCTCTTTATTTTTGAATGATGGGAGACCCTTTTCTCTCTCATTAAATTTCTCCCATGTACACCCATTACTATGCCGAAATTCTGAAAGAAATTTCTCTCTCCTCATTTACATTCAAGCAATTCTTTTGTATCATGAATCTAAATTCCATTACATTTGTTGGGAAATGTATCTATATGACCCACTTAATGTCCATGTCATTTAAATATGATGAGATACCCATTTCTCTCTCATCAACCATTTTAATGAGTTCCTATGTCACGCCATTATGCTGCCTAAATTGCACCGCGCTTTTCCAAGCCAAAGTCATTGTGTAGTGAATATCACGCCCATTTCTCTATCAAGGGTATTCACCTTTATGCACATTTACTTATTGTTTAAAGAGTTTCATGTATGTATTCCACATTATTTTATCGTGGAATAATTGATTATGTTGAATGATTCAATATTTTATGATCCATGTGGCACACTTATGCATGAAATGAAATGTTTAAGAAGGGTGCGCCCTGATAGCGCTCCAATGCATTGGGTAAAGTATAGTATCATGATACGTCATGTGAAATGGGTGTTTACTCATGCTAATTCAAGTGAAATGATGGTTTACTCGTGCTCCATGTGCAATGAGGGTTTACTCATGCTCCATGTGCAATGAGCCTTGGATCATGCTAATGCCATGTTAAGTGTTGTTGCCACATTTCCATGTTATGATTATCATGCTTTATCATGCATTTATGTTTATGATTCTCTTGTGCTCTATTGATATGTCTATTGTCTAACATGTATTGTATTCCTCATGTTATTCCATGATTATTCCCTTACTGGGCTTTATAGCTCACGCTTTTCTTATGCATGTCCTCAGGTTATCCCATGCAATGCTAAGTATGAGGGAATATAGTGGTCATGTAAAGGAAGTTTTCAATAAAGATGTTGTATTTCATGTTTTAAGTTGTTATGTAATGATCATAAGACCCAAATACACTATACCTCTAGATATTCTATGTTTTATCAAGTGAATTTTATGTAATAAATTATGTTTAATTGTGTAATAAAAGATCAGGGTTGTCATATAATTTGTATAAGGTTTAAAAAACTGTTATTGTTAAAAAACAGTATTTTTCAATAAATGTGAATTTTTCATTAAAAAGTGTAAATTATCATACTTTTTTCTAGATAAAATAAATACTATTTTTGAAATTAGCACATTAAAATCCAATGGTGATTTTTTCATAATTTTCGAAAATAGTCAAATTTTTTTGTCAAAATTAAATACGGTATAAATATACAGTGCATATTATGATATCATAATAATCCAAAACCGATGTAATATATTCCATAAAAGGAATCCATGATCAAATGTATATTTTACCTTTAAAATAATGTGTTTTTGAAGTTATTTTATTAATTTTATAAACCCTTAATGAATCCTCCAAAAACTACATTGTATTTTAATGTTTTAAAATCAATTTTTTATAAACATGACTCGCTTCCACATCTCTAAGGGTATTATTTTAAGGATTTTGGCTCTTTACATTATAAAATAATGATATATAATTCTCTTTGGCAGAAACCATGGGAAAAAAATGGAATGGTTTGTGGTTTTGGTTAATTTATTATACAGATTCCAAAACCTAATCAATAAAGAATTCCCCTCTCTTTTGCTATAAATACTCACCCATTCTCACTCCTCTCTGCTCCAAATCTAAAATATACGAAATTATGGTCATTTTACCTCCCAAAGAGTCCCTCCAAGGTTTCCTTAAGTCCTCAATGTTCCATCCTTGAGTTTTAAGAAGCAACACTTCAAGGTAAGAAAATTCCCCACTTCCTCTTTTCCGTTCAAGTACCTATTTTGTGGAATGTATTCTAAATGTTGGGTTACAATCTTTTTATAACCTCTTTTATTATCCCATTACAACTAAAATAGTGTTTTATCAATGGTAGATCTCCATTTATGCCCATTATTACCTTCCCTTAATTCACATTTATATTGTCATGTTTTTGAATTCATTTCTTAAATTTCTCTCTTTCACATGAAAAAATATTATATTATAAATACCCAAACCATTTACTTATCCATGAGTATTCACAAAGATATTAATATAATTTATTGATTTAGGTATTTACATGTACAAAACTCATACTTCCTTTATGTGGGTTAAAAATGATTTAATGTTCAAGTCTTTAAGCACTTGTGTACTAAATGTTTTTATATGAAACATGTTCATTACTCTCCCCGAGTTATTGATGAAATGATTTATTTTGATCAATGTGGCTTGCATGAATTAAGTCGTATGAAGGGTATGTTCTGATATCACTCTAATTTATTTGGTAAAAAATTAATCTCTAGAGATGACATGTTTTATGATACTTTCATGAATAACCTTGGTAATTATGATTTACAACACCTTGGTGATATACTTATGAATGTCTCATTTTTATGATGTTGACACATTTCCATGTTATGATTCATGTTTTTTATTTTATGGTATGACTCAAGTTATTATGATTATTTCCTATTGATATGCCTCATGGTCACATACTAGATATCTTCTTTGTTTATTCCCTTAATAGGCTTTATGCTCACTCCTTTCTTTTGATGTATGTCCCCAGGATATGAGATATAATAAAAGTAAATTAAGACAAACATATTATGAAGCCTTTCATGTGGATTAGAATAATTTATATGTTTCATTTTATGTATAATTTTCCTTATTTCTAAGACACTAAACCTTAAAATATCCTCTGTATTGTTAAAGGTTGTACTATGTAAGGAAATTTTTGTGTATTAAAAATGTGGGATGTCATGTGTTCAAAGTATTGTGGTGAAACCACAAGTTTGAGAAAGCAATATGGAAATTGGAAGATGTGATGAAATAAAAGTACCCTCATTTGTTTTAGTGTATAAAATAAAATTTCTTGGGTGAAATTTATGAAGGGGGGAAGAATGTAATGACCTGAACTTTTATTCTCTTTTTGAATGAATAAATTCCTTATTAAGTAATATAGTTATAGAAAACACATGAAATACTTTGGTTATTTTTGACCATTGTAAAATATATTCAGTTGGATTTAGAATATCGTTGATAATATTAATCATTGATAATATAGTCGTTGTACAATGACCATTAAGATTAGTATATTAAGGGTTATTTTAAAGTTCAATTGACACAGATAAAAGAAGTGATGACCTGACCAATAGAATCATGCCCTATGAAACCCATTTATTGGAGCTTCTCAGGAAAATGGCATCATTGGGGTTTTCTCTTGATCCATACCAAGTTGTGATTCAACAACTGAAACATGAATGAAACTGTTTATGGGAGAAGTTCAAGCTTATCGAGATCACAACTCAAACCATGTTCACCGAACCACCTCAAGAAAGTGTCATTGTTGCGCGCCTTGCCCTTAGGGAGTATGTTGGTGTAATAAGGGGTTATATATCTAGACCCTGGTAATATTAATTAGTATTTTTTCTTTGTAATGAAATAATTATTAGGTTTTATCCCTTTTCATTATTACTTCATATATACAATTATATATAAGTTGATGAAAATTATATTTTGATACGAAGAAACCAAAATTGTATTTTTTGAAATTATATAGTTTTAACACTCTTTTTGATAAATTCAAGAATTTTTTAAATAAATATTACTTTAATATAATATTATTATTAAATAATATTTATTTACATATAAATGATGATATAATTTAATGAATTCCAATGTAATCTTTACAAGGCTCGGAAAATTTTTATTATCGTAAAAACAAGTATTTTCCAATAAATAAGGATTTTTATTTAAAAGTGTAAATTAAAATATTTAGAGATTTATTTTTATAAAATAAATATTAGTTTTTATATTAGCATATCAAAATTATCCAATGGTTTATTTTTAATAATTTTCTGAGACAGTCAAATTTTTGGGTAAAAATTAAATACAGTTTAAATATACGGTTTGTATTATGCTGTCATAATGACCCAAAACTGATGTAATAAATTACATAAAAGGAATACATTACCAAATAAATATTTTTAATTTAAAATAATGTGTTTTTTAAGTTATTTTATTAATTTTATAAACCCTTAATGAATCCTTCAAAATCAATATTATATTTTAAGGTTTTAAAATAAATTATTTATGCACATCACTCGTTTCCAAATCACCAATGGTATTATTTTAATATGTTTGGTTTTTTGGATTATAAAAGATTTAAATCCAATCCTCTTTATCATAAACTAAGGTAAATAACCATGATAAGGTTTGTGTTTTTGATTATTTTATCATATAGAGTACAAACCCTAAGTTTAGAAAATAATAAAAAATTCCCCTTTCTTTTTCTATAAATACACACCCAACTTCCCAATTCACTAAAAACCCATTAAGGGTGAATTTAATATCACCCTACCTCTCTAAATCCCTCCCAAGGTGTTCCCAAGCTCTTAAGAAGCTACTCCAAAAAGCTTTTAGAAGCGCCCTCCCAAGGTAATGGGATTCTCTCTTCTTTATTCAAGAACTTTCTTTGTATTATTCCATTTGATTTCCAATTGTTCATATTAGAATGTGTTTTTACACATCCCTTTTATTTTACTCTTGATTTAAAAGTAACTATAGATCACCTTTCACTCTCATTAAAACCTTCTATGAATCTTTATGTACACCCATTATGCTGCTGAAATTATCATATGATTTTCCATGCCAAACATTTTTTGTGTGAATACCTATCCTCATTTCCAATCAAGGTTATTCACTTAGATGTACATATCCTTAATTGATTGGGTAATTCCATGTATTTAACTTTCACTCCTTAATTGTGGGATTAAAATATATGAAAGGTGTTCTTATGTGGTATGATATATACGACACACTAATGCATGTACATGAGATAAATGTGATAGGTTGGCCCATAATAATATAGCCATAAAATGAGTTGGGTAATGTTTTTATCTCATGATATGCCATGTATGGAGAACATTAGGTTATCCTAAGCATATTATGTTATGATTTCTCAGTGGTTATCCTTGACTTATGCTTATGATGTCATGTTTTATGTTGTTCCCAATTCCTATGTTGCCTTGATGTTATCATCTTATATCATGCTTCAATGTTCATATTTATGATTCTCACCCATTTTATGTCACCTTGATATACCTATTGACTAACATGTATTACTTTTGTCATGTTATTCTTTTATTATTCCCTTATTCGGATTTATAGCTCAACTCTTTTGCATGTACGCCCCCAGGTTATCTCGTGCCGTATTAGAAGATCGATGGAATATAAGGGCATGTTTTTGAGTTTTTAAATGATGTAGCTATACTCATGTTTCAAGTTATTGTGTTATGTATCTAATTACCCAAAGACACTAGACCTCATGATCTTTTAGGATTGTATTAAGTGTATATTTATTTTAATTGATCGTGAATTAAGATGTATTAAAGATATGGGTTATCATAAAGTGAGTGGAATATAGGAAGAGTATGTGAAACTTGGTGGAGCAGTGATATATTCCTAGAGTTCTAACCTAATAATAGTGAAGTAGTGGCCAGTCAATCATATCATCACATTTTTTATATGTGCACCTTGGAGTAGCATTTTTTAATAGGTAGGGGGAAGCCCCACCTTATTCACTCAAAGAGCCTCTTTTTTTATGGGCAGAGGGATCCCATAACATGGCCTTACAATGCACCAAGGCAAAAAGGCCCAAGGAACATAACCCTAAGGTTCAAGGGTCATTGAAACCCAACTGATCTGGTCATATTCCCCTTTCCTGTGTGTGTTCTCTATCTCCACCCATGCCTATGTTGTGTACCACCCATCCTCACTCACCGGTGTCTACCTCGGGCTCTGATTCTGTCACTGGTGCCCACTCATCATGCATCTAGCCCTGCTTGCATTGGTCATTCATCACTGCCCGAGCATCTAGACCTGCTCTTTGATCGTTCGACTCTATTGGTGTGCCTGGACCACCTCACCAGAGTCTACATCGGGTCTATCATCACCAACCCATGCAGACTTGCTCAGGGTTTCCAGCCAAATGCTAGTTGTTGCCACAATAGTTTTCCAATATGCACGTGCAATATATGTTCACGGGAAGAAGAAACAGTACCCCCCAAAATGGGGAGCCAAATGAGTCAAGGCAGGATTTGATCCCAACTCCCATAGATACAGTTCCACAACCGAGTACCGCTTGGATTTAGAGATGATTGCACCTTGGAGTGGCCTTTAAAGGGGAACCAAGTAAAATCATTTTGCACTTTGAATTTACATTTCTACATTTGTGTAATTGTTTTAAAAAAGAATCAAAGTTTGAATAGTGATTCTTAGAATGAGGGAACATGATCCTGGATAATAGAGTGAAAGGATATAAAGTTAAAAGAAGCTTAATTATTATAATACCCCGATTCACCCCCCCCCCTCTCAGGGTGTCCTGATTCCTTACACATACCTTATATAATCATTCATCTTTTGAGGTTTTGTTTCATATATTTTATTCCACCTTTGACCCCTTAGGATTCTAGACACACACTCATAGTGTGTCCCATTATTCTATAGAAGTATCATTTTATATCTACTTTCCCTTAAGAACCTTTTATTCTATATTTGGAAAATGATTTTAGTTTCCTCACAAATTTCAATTTTAAACTCCTTTTACTTCCATTTGATTTTAGATTTGGAACTTTGTATTCATCGCTTTTTGAGGCTTCCATATAGGGAATCTCCGGTTTCTCTTTTCCCTCAGTGGTTTTTAACCGCTCTTCAAGTTCTTTAATCTTCCCATATTTATCCATCAATTGGGCATCTACCTTGTTTAATCTTGAGTTAGCTTCATTTCCACTTCCTATTGAGTCCTTTGGGGGATAATTATTTTTTCAATTATTTTTTTTGGTCATTTTATTACACATTTCTTGTAAAAGCTATTTAATAATATCACCTTAATCCTTGATTTTTGCACTCATCTTATTCATGTAATAAATTAAGGCCACTTACACCCTCTTCAATCTTTTTTTTCTATATATAGATCTTCAATGAATGAAAGGTCCACTTGGTGAATTATTTCATGTAGATATACCTTCCTATATAGGGATTGGATCTTATCTTGATTACTCTAAGAATATTCACTGGACTAACAACTTAATTTTGTTCCCATGTATTCATTAAAATCCATAATTTTTTATATCTCAAAGGGTTATTCCAAGTTTTTATATTTTCAAGAAACTTCCAGAACATTGTAAGATTTAGTTTTTAAAATGGAAACATAATCATTCACATTGATTGGTGAGTCCATCTTCACACGAGTCTTCTTTTTTATTTCTATTTTTCATCTCACCTTTAGAGATAAGGAAGTCTTCTATAGATTTTGAGGATGATTCCTCCAACTTATTTATCTACATCACCACTATCTTCCTATATATAATCATAAGGGTATTACACATCTTGAATGCATTAGTGATATGTAAAGGTGAATAATATTTACCCTTATGCAAGGGAGAAACATAGAGGTAATACTCTTATGCAAGGGAGTTGCGTAAAGGTAGCACCTTGATGATGATTTTTCCCATGCCTAGTCATCGGAGTCACACCTGTGTTATAATCGACACTTCCTTCTCTTCCACTGGATAGTTGACTTCAATCATGGTCATGATTTCAAGGATGTGGCAGTGTGGATTTGACTTCCCCATCTTCTACTCCCCTTTCAGAAACCATCCATTATTAAAGGTATAGGTGACATGATCGGTTGTTTTCTCCAGATTGATTATGATACTCTTTGCATGAAGCAACACAGCTTTTCTTGCCTCTTCATTGAGATGGGCCTCTTGGTACCTCTCCCGAATCATCTTCGTCTCCAGGTGGAAGGTGTGTTTAGTTTTTGGAAACACATTCATTATGAGGAAACCTTTGGTTTTTGTTCACTTTGATGTCGACAAGGTCATTGACCTTCTTTATACTCTCGACATGGGAGGTGAGGTCGCAAGGGATCGGCGGCTCAGCCTAATGACACCCTTTCTCCCACAGTCCTTCAGGTTGTTGTTGGAATTCCTCATTCTGGTATTGGGATGAGTCCAAGATCTCTGTCGGGTGGTCATCACTCCCCTTCAGGCATCCAATGGGCTCCATCCACTTCGAGCCCTGGAAACCCCTCCTCACCTACTTTTGGTCTACCAGGTTCTTCCGCTCATGCACCTCCCTTTGTACCTAAGGTGCTCGATCCGAGAGGAGACAAGAAAGGTAAGGGCATCACTGTTATGGTTTCTATGAGTGTTGGCCCTTCCTATGCCAATGTTGTTCGTGGTGTGGTGGATGACTCAGATGGTAGAAGGGATGACCCAACACTATATAGTATCCAAATGGATGGATCCAAAGGGAGTGTCATCGTTGTTGTCGATTCATCTGGAGAACAAGTGGAAGTTGTATCTATGAACCACTTCATGTCTAAGGAAGGGTTGATTGGTGGCATGGGGATTCAGGCTAGATTGGATGCCCCTATGGCCACCCATAACCATTTTGATATCCTTAGGGACATCAATCAACAAAAAATAAATCCAAAAATATAGGGTAAGAAAAGAGATCTATTCAATCTAGGTGTTTCCGCACAGGTCATTGCTAGGCAGAAGGTGGTAGGTAGGATGGGCAGGATTCACATTCGCTCCATAAACCGCCAATCTAGTCTCATGTCTAAGGATTCAGATCTTGATTCTGAGAGGGAACAATATGTTTCTGAAGGTATGTATGAGGATGATTTTTGGGTTTAACTTGCGGTTCTCACTCAACCATAAAGTGTTTTTTGGGGTTGTTCTGGCTCGTGTGTGTAATGGTGGATCCCCTTGGGCATGCTACCTCATATTTGGTTCTTGTTATGGTTCTCACTTAACCTTAAAGTTATTCTTGTTTGGTTCTCACTCAACCATAAAGTGATTTATTTGGAAAAAAATGTTTGGTGTGAAAAGGTATGAGGGTGTTGTGTAAAGGTCTATGATGTTTACCTTTACACATCATATGAATTTTTAAGAGTACCCTTATGCAATATAGTTGTGTAAAGGTAATAACTTTACGTGAGGGAGCTGCATAAAGGTAATTAGTGTATTAACTTTACGCAGTAGCTAAAAACATTAGTTACCCTCATGTAGAGCATCTGTGTAAGGGTAATAAGAGGATGCCCTTATGTAGGATAGGGTTTTGTATAAGGGTAAGCATAATATTTTAAAAAAAAATATTTTTTAACATATTAAATGTTTTTAATGGTTTATAAATTGTTTATAAATCATGTTAAAATGTATTTTAGAAATGTTTAATTTATTGTGATTTTATAAATTAATTAATTAATTATAAATTGTTTATAATTAAATAAATAAATGTTTATGAAACATTTTTTCTAGATATTAAAGGTTAATATTTAAAAACACTTTTGAAAAATTAAATGGGAAACCATATGATCTAGAAATAAAAATTTTATTTAGAAATCATAAGAGGTGATTTATAAAGTATTTATAAATATCAAAATATATGATATTTAGATTATATAAAATGTTTATATAATAGATATTGAATTATAATAATGTTTATAATTTATGAAATGTCATATAAGTTCCATTTAATATAAGTATGAAGGGTTTCATATTGAAATTAATGTAAAATTTTTATATTCTCATTAATTTATAAAATGTTTATAATTAGTATTTATTTATGAATCGTTCATAAATGTCTAATGTTTTGGAAAATAAATAAATTGTTTATTTGTTAAATTTCCTTGATTTTCGTGTTTATTAAACTGTTTATGATATATGAATATTGTGTTTTCCCATTTATATGATAAATTTCTTCTAGGATATATCCTTAAATATCATTCTAGGTTTGATATCATAAAATTTAGTTTTCATCTACCTTGACCTCAGTTTGTATTTTTAGTTATGGGCTTAAGAATAGTTGTTGAGAATAATTTGTTCATATTAGGTGTTAGAGTTTTAATTAATTGAATTCTCTCTTGTGTAAAGTCTCCGGGTAAAGGGACTTAGGGTCAGACTACCTATTTTTCTAGAGGCTTACCTTATTCAGGAAAGTGAATGGGTTTGGCTATCTATCACTCTGGGCTGACTCATATGGATTTTTTCGATCTCATATAACTTTATGCCTTTACATGAATCATTCATGTACCTTATGCATATGATGAATTTTGATATGTATGAATATACCTGAATTCTAATTTTGGGTGATTAACATGGATGTGTGGTTGTATAAAGAGTTTCACATTAATGTAGTGTGAACACATAAATTTGGTGGTTAGATTAGGGATTTCCAAAAGCTAAATTGTCAGAAGCATGCATACACAAAAGGAAATAAAACGTGAAAAGATAATGATTATATATGATTTAATAGTTTAATATGCATATGATGTATATTAAATTGATGAGACTAAAACCCCTCAAATACTATGTGTGATATTCCTTCCAAAGATACACATGTCAGCACCTCGATCGTCCAACTAGGTAATTTCACACCAAAGAGGGGTGCCCCTAGATTATCTTGTGTATGGCATGAAATTAATGAGTGACTTGGAATTATTCAACGAGTAGTTTCACTCCAAAGTGGGGTTCCCTTAGATCTTCTTATGTTATCTTATTTTTTGAATTTTATTTGGGTTACTCTTAGCTGGGAAACCCCAAGGACTGGGATACCAAAGGAATATAGTTGAGTAAATTCATATGAAAAAATTGGATAACTGGTTATCTGCTCAACTATCTAAGAATCATAAATTTTATGATTGGGATGAATCCCTGCCTAAATAACTAAAGTAATGAGTTTGATGACAAAGTGAGGTCATTTCTTAGTAAAATATGGATCTTGAATCACTAAATGGATATGATATATGTGGTTATCATTTTTAGTGGGATAACTTTCATTTAAATACCTTAATAAAAAGATATAATACATGATACTTACCTAATGATATGTACTTGTTATAGATTATGGAATACTTCACACTAATCATATTGATATAATTAGTAGGTATTCCTTATAAAATAGTTATATATTGGTATTTTGGATTGATAATTTTTCTCAAGAAGAAGCATTAAGAGTACCCAAATGTGAATGTTATAGAAATAAATTTCTCCAACTCTGACTCATGGGTATTAGATACCGAGTGTACATCACACATTTTTTCCGACAAACATAGACTATGAGATAATATGGAATTGATGAAGGTTGAAGTATATATTTATGTCAATAATGGAGTAAAAGTTACTCCATTAGAGATCATAGCTTGTAATTTTATTTTACCAAGTGGATTGATCCTAGAATTGAAAAATTGTTATTATTTTCTCACCATAAATAAAAATTTGATTTATGTATCTTGTTTAGATAAGATTGAATTTTAATTCATTATTAATAAAAAAGGTGTTGTATATATAAGAATGAAATGTTTTATGGAATTGGGAATATAATGAATGGTTTATATATTCTGGATATGTATAATCCTATTTATAACATTCATAATAAAAAGATCGGGGTTGATTCAAATCCCACCTACCTTTGGCATTGTATGACAACCCTACTTTTATTACAAACTTAAACATGATTTATTACATAAACTATTCACTTGATACAACATGGAAGATTGAGAGGTCTAGTATATTTGGAGATTAGGATCATTACATAACAACTTAAAACATGAAATACAACATCTTTATTGAAAACTTTCTTTACATGACCACTACATTCCCTCATACTTAGCATTGCATAGGATAACCTGATGACATGCATAAGAAATGGGTGAGCTATAAAGCTCGGTAAGGGAATAAACATGGAATAAATGAGGAGTACAATACATGTTATAAAATAGGCATATCAATAGAGCACAAGAGAAACCTGGACATAAAGGCATGATAAAGCATGATAATCATAACATGGAAATGTGGCAACAACACTTAACATGGAATTAGCATGAGCCAAGGCCCATTGCACATAAAGCATGAGTAAATTCTCATTGCACATGAAGCACGAGTAAACCCTCTTTGTACTTGAATTAGCATGATTCAACGCTCATTTCACATGACGTATCATGATACTATACTTTACCCAATGCATTGGATCGCTATAAGGGCGCACCCTTCTTAAACATTTCATTTCATGCATAAGTGTGCCACGTGGATCATAAAACATGGATTCATAAAACATAATCATTTATTCCACAAAAAAGGAATGTGGAATGAAAATTTATAATCAATAAGTAAATGTGCATGAAGGTGAATACCCTTGATAGAGAAATGGGCATGGTATTCACTACACAATGGCACTGGCTTAGAAAATTGGTGAAATTTCGGCAGCGTAACGACGTGATATAAGAATTCATAAAAATGGTTGATGAGAGAGAAAGGGGTGTCTCATCATATATACATGAAATGGACAGTAAGGGGGTCATATATATACATGTCCCAACAATTTTAATGGAATTTAGATTCATGATACAAAAGTATTTCTTGAATGTAAATGATGAGAGAGAAGTTCTTTTCAGAATTTCGGCATAGTAACGGGTGTACATGGGAGGCATTTAATGAGAGAGAAAGGGGTCTCCCATCATTCAAACAATAAGAGGGCAGTATGGGGGAGGTTTGAAACTATACCCCAGCATTTATAATTGAAATTAAAAGGGCATAACAATATTAAGAAAATTGGACAAAAAAGTGAAAGGAAGAAAAACCCTTACTTGGAAGTGTGATTCCGAAGGCTTGAGAGAGGCTTCTTGGAAGCTTGGGGAACCTTGGGAGGATTATAGAGAGATAATGGTAGAGTTTGGACGAACTCAAAATGATTTTAGTGAAAAGGAAATGGGATCTTGGGTGGGTTTATATAGGAAAGGTGAGTGAATTCTTTATTATTTAGGTTTGGGACCCCTTACATTAAACTAATTCAAACCACAAATCAGATCATAGTTTTTGCCCATGGTTTTTGGAAAAGGGAAGAGGAAAATAATATTTTATAATTCCAAAGTCCTAACTTCTTAAAATAATGGAGTTTCTTATGTGGAGGTGAGTCACACTCCCATGGAAAATAATTTAAAAAGACAAGATGTTTAATAAGTTTTGAGGGGTCTATTAATGATTTGTAAAATAAGTAAAACAAACCCAAAATCACATTATTTTAATGGTAAAAAATATATTGGCTGAACATAAATCTTATAGTATTTTATTACATCACTATTGGGTCATTATGATGTTATAAAACACATTATATATTTAAACGGTATTTAATTTGTACCCAAAAATTTGGTTGTCTCGGAAAATTATGAAAAATTTATCGTTGGATAATTTCGACGTCTTGATTCCAGAAATAACATTTATTTTATCTAAATAATTTTATAAATATGTTAATTTTCACTTTTAAAATAAAAACTGACATTTATCGAAAATTCACGGGTTTTGACAAAAATGGCTTTCAAACCTTAATAAAAATTACAATTGCATTTATAAAATTATAAGATCATTTATATTTAATAAAAATTAATTTAATAATAATAATAATAATATTTTATTAAAATATTATTTAATTTAAAAATCCATTAATTTATCAAAATAGATTTCTTAGCTGGATATTAACTAAAAAAATACTATTTGTGCTTTAAAAAAAACTATTTACAAAGTGTCAATAATGAAAATAAGGTATATTCATTATTATATAAAAAAAATATACATGAACATAGTACTAGCGATTTGTTACATAACCCCTTAAAACAGCCGCATAAGACCTAAGGGTAAGGTGTGCGATGGTGACAAACTCTTGGGGTGGCTCAAATAACATCGCTCAAGTGGTAATCTTTATAAACTTCCACTTTTCCCATAGACGGTCCCGTTCGAGCTTGACATGATAAATCTCAGCTTGGGCTTGGTCAAGAGCGAAACCCAAGGATGCCACCTCTTTTCCGAGCTCTGACAAATGGGCTTCATATGGAGCAGTTCTACTGGATGAGGCCATCACTTCTTTTGTCTGAGTAAATTGGATTTGTTAAAGCCCTATATTTATACTAATCATGTGATCACTGTTCAATGACTATATTATAAATAGTAAAAATTCTTAACATAAAACCAAATAATTTTACATTTTATATAAAAATTTTACATAAAGAGACATTTAATTATATCAAGTGGGATTTCCATTAATGAAACTTTGGGTCATTACACATTGTCTCCTTGGACATATAAAGAAGAAACAAATTCAAAGACTCTATAGAGATGGATTTTCAAACTAATTCAATTATGAATCATTTGATACATTCAAATCTAGTTTATTAGAAAAAATTAAAAAGTCGTATTTTTTGAGAAAATTTGAGAGTTCTAGTAGACTATTTGATCGCATACATAGTGATGTATGTAGACCAATTAGTACATAAGAAAATGGTAGCTTTAGGTACTTCATCAATTTTAATGATGATTTTAGTCGGTATGGGTATGTGTTTCTGATGAAACACAAGTATTAAAATTTTGAAAATTTTAAAGAGTTTCAAAATGAGGTACAAAATCAACTAGGAAAAAGTATTAAGATCCTTCTATCAGATAGGGGTGGTGAATACTTGAGCTAGGAATTCATAGCTCATCTAAGAGATTGTGGAATTTTTCACAACTCACTCCTCCTGGAACACCAAAATATAATGGTGTATCTAAAAGGAGGAATCATACAATGTTAGACATGGTTTGATCAATGATGAGTTTATGTGACCTTCCTATCCCATTTTGGGGGTTATGCTCTAGAGACTATTGTATTCTTACTAAACGGTGTTCCATTTAAAGTAGTAATAAAGACACTATATGAGATATAGACTAGGAAATATATAATTGTGTATTTTATGAGGATTTGGGGTTTTTAATAACTTGTATAACGATTTTATTCTGATAATCTTGGTCACAAGTTAGAAAAATGCTTATTTTTTTGGTTATCCCAAGGGAACTAAAGGATATTTTTTCTACCACTCTACTAAACACAAAGTGTTTATGGATCGAGATTGTGTTTTACTAGAAAAAAACACATGGATTGATTATTTAGTGGGAATAAAATTGAACTTAAATAATTTCAAGACCAACAAATGGGAAGTGTTTCTGAGATGGAGGTTGAGTCAGTTCTATAAAAAATTGTGGAAGAAGAACTAACTAAAGTCACAAAAGAACCTAGAAGGTCTAATAGGATTCATCAATAACCTAAGAGATATGGATTTATCATGGATAATGAAAATGAATTAACATTCATTAAATATAAACCTTCTTTCTATTGAGAGTCCATTGAGAGTTCATATTCTGATAAATGGTTAAAATCCATGGAATTTGAGATGGACTTCATTTACACTAACCAAGTTTGGAACTTTGTGGATACACCAGAAGGGGTGATACCCATAGGTGTAAGTGGGTTTTCCATAAGAAAACTAACATGAATTTTAGAGTGTATACCTATAAATCATTCCTGGTGAAAGGGTTACAAAAAAGTTCATGGTATTGACTATGAAGAGACCTTTTCACCAATCGTGATGATAAAGTCCATTCAGATTTTTCTAGCCAGCTCATTATAATGAGATATATTAAATGGATATCAAAACTAAATTCCTTAATGGTAATTTATCTGAGGACGTTATATGATATAACCTGAGGGTTTTGAATTTCCAAATGAAAATGTTATGGTTTACAAGTTTCAACGGTCTATTTATGAACTAAAGAAAGCTTATCGGAGCTAGAATATCTAGTTTTATGATGTAATAAAAGAGTTTGGTTTCATAAATAATGAAAATAATCCCTATATATACAAGTGGATTATTGGGAGTATAGTATTATTTATAATGTATATGACATACTGCTTATTGGAAATGACGTACTGACACTTCACTCTATGAGTATCTGGCTGGGTAAATGTTTCTCAGTGAAAGACATGGGTGAATCAGCTTACATAACTAATATGAGGATATATAGAGATGGATCTAATAGGTTGTTTAGACTGGGTCAGAACACATATATTGGTAAAGTTTTAAAGAGGTTTAATATGGATAACTCCAAGAAGGGGTTTTTACTAGTGTTTCATGGCACAAATATTAGAAAAATTCAGCGTCATATTAAAGTTTTAGATAAGATGGATGGGATTAATTATGCATTATCCATAGGATCCATTATGTATGAAATGGTGTGTACTTAACATGATGTCTCATATACTTTGTGCATAACAAGTATATACCAATCCAATCCTGGTGAGATTCATTGGAATGTTATGAAGAACACCCTCAAGTACTTGAGAAGGACTAAGGATATATTCTTGGTCTTTGGATGAGTGGGTGAGATTTATGTAAAGGGTTAAATAGATGCTAGTTTCCAATATACCAAAGATGATATGAAATCTCAATCTGGATTCATGTTTTTCTAAAACGGTGGAGTAATTGGTTAGAAGGGTTCCAAAAAAATCCACCATAGTTGACTCAACAATAGAGGTAGAATGCATCGCTGCATCAAATGCTATAAAGGAAGTTGTTTAGACCAAGAAGTTTATTTTTGAACTTTTAGTGGTTCTTAGCATCGAGTGATCAATCGAGCTATATTGTGATAATAATGGTGTTGTTTCTCTAGCCAAGGAACCCTAGTCTCATCAAAGTAACAAACACATCCTTCGTAAATATCATATCATATGGGAGATTATTGAGAGGGGTGATGTAAAGATCATTTGGGTGGATATAAAAGATAATGTAGTAGATCTTTTGATGAATCTATTATCACAGTAACAACATGAGGGTCATATAGAATCTTTGGTTGTTAGATACATGAGAGCTTGGTTTTAATGGTTTTAAATGTATCATGTTATTATAATAAATTAAATCTCCAATTACAATTTATTCATATATGATATAATTTATTTTACATTAACAGTTGAATGAAAATATCTCCTCAAAGTATGACTTTGAGTTGTCCCTAACCGATAATCATTATGGGGTATTATGGGTTGTAATTATATGATAAGGTTAACATGAATATAATATTGTATTCATTAAAAAGAGTTGTATATGAGATACTAATAATATATTCATGAGGTAATAAGTAGATACTTTTTGCTTGGATTGATCCTCAAAATTATATCTCATGGAATTTTATACAATCATGAATATACTTAGGGTGTATGCTTATGATCGATTCTTTTTACCTAAGGTTGGTGAGATACCTAGCATGATAACCTTCATACTTTGATACCCTACTTCTACAAGTAAACATATGAACTTAGCTAAATAGGGGGATATTGGGTATATTTCTAATCATGTCACCAGTTGGAGTGCAACCAAGATGGGGTTTGTGAAGGTTTCGGGCACAGTAGAAGCACCATATGGGGCATGCCCAACTCGGCTTTTTTTCATAATTGAAGATTAATATGAAATGTAAATCAATGATAAATGTCATGACCAATGGAATTGAATAAAATATTAAATGGGGATACAACACCATAACCAAAATGCAGGATCATCACATACTTGTTTATAATTAATATAAGAAATTAAAGAATTGCCTTGTGATGAATAATTTCTTCATTGATGAAATTTAACAACATATCTATGTTGTAAAATCATTGTGTTGTAGGAATCAAGTGTATATCCCCTCTATAAGTAATCCAAATATGCTCCACAAGCCTATAAACATCATCATAGGAATCTGTAGGTTTTAGTGTGATCAATCCTAACACTCATGTTGTTCTTATTTGATTTCCCTGAGAATCGCTTCAAGAAGAATTCTATTTTATCTCTCTAGAATCAATAGTGGTAGAGGAGGAGGATCACTCTTCATCATTGAGATAATATATTGGAAAACTAGTCTATACCCACAGATATATACCCATAGTTTATAGAAACTGTGGGTATAGAGTGGTCTTCCCAAACTTATACCCATGGTTTTAAAAAATCGTTATTATAGGTTGAGCTATACCAACAGTTTTTTAAAAACTGTGGGTATAGATCTTTAATATGGGACCCTCACTTAGGCTCCTCCTCCCCCTATGTATTTGAATCCCTACCTCCCCTCTCCCAGGAAGCCTTCGGCCTCCCCCCTCCCCTCCTTCGGTGACCTAACTTTCCCCCCTTCCCTCCTTCGGCGACCCTCCCCTCCTCTGGTGACCTCACGTGTCCCCCCTACCCTCCTCAGGCGACGTTCGGTGTCCCCCCTCCCCTGACCCAATTTCCCTCTCAGCCGAGTGAGCGATGACCGACCATCTCCTCACCTTTAGTTAAATCATTTTTTCTCAGATAGGTAAGTATTTCTTATATTTTTTCTATTCTATATATTTTCATTCAGTTTGATTCAATTTCATTTAGTTTAGATTATTTTGGTTAGGTTTGGTTCACCTCAATTCTTTGAACTTTTTTTGGTTTAATTTTATTCAAATAATTTTTATTAAATTCAATTTTTTAAGGATCTATTTTTTTATTTTTGTTTGATTTTTCTCAATTTATTATAGTTTAGGTCAATTTATTTTAGATGAAGTTTTTTCACTGATTTTTTTGTCTAGATTAGTTTAAACTGCTTTGGTTAGATTTTTATTTATTTTTCTTAATATATTTGGTTTTGATTTTTTTTAATTTGGTTTATTTTTGTTTTGTTTGACTCGTCTTGGATTGGTTTAATTGTATTTAGGTCAGTCTAGATCCACTTTTTGAAATTATTATATTGAAATTAATTTGGTTTGGTGCAGTTTATTTCTTATATATTTTTCTCAAACTATTTTAGTTTGATTTTGTTCAGACTTATTCATTTCAATGTAGTTGGTTTAACTTTGCTCCATTTTGGTTTGTTACAAGTTATTTTGGTTTAGTACATTTCAGTTTAGTTCTATGTGATCCATCTTTATTAAACATAGTTTGTTTATATTCCATTAAATTTTTATCAGTTTCATTTGGCTTGTCTATATATGAATCAAATCCATTCAGTTTGGTTTTTTAGTTATATTAGTTTCAATTTGATTTATTAAATTTTATTTGGTTTGTTTTTTATTATATTAGAAGGTTTTATTTTATTTTATATGGTTTGGTTTGGTTTTATAATATTCATTTAAAGACTATTTGGTTCGATTAAGTTTCTTTATGTTTGTTTTTGTTTTGTTTGGATCTATTTGTCATAGTTAAGTTTAATCCGAATAAGTTCAGTTATATTTAGTTCAATTAGATTTAGTTTAGTTTGGGATGATTTAGTAAAATTATATATTTTTTTGGTTTGTTTTGGTTTATTTTTTTGTTTATATATATTCATTTTGGCATGATTCAGTTCATTTTGGTTTGATTATCCTTAGTTTGATATTATTTGGATTTATTCATTTAGATTGAAGTCACATTGATTAGATTCAATTCACTTATATTATTTCAAATCAACTCAATTTTTCTAAGTACATTCCTATATGGATAAACCAAATTTTCATCTATTCAATTTGATATTACTCTATTTTTTATATTTTTACTCTATTATATTCAATTTTTTGGTTATATTTAGATTAGTTTGATAGGGATCAATTCAATTTTTCTTATTTTAGTTCCATTCCACTCTATTTCATTTTATTTTCCTTGATTCAACTTATTAAGGATTGATCTAGTTTTCTTAAGTTTATTTTACCTCATTTCAAAATTATTATAATTTTAGAACATGTTAGTTAAATTTAGGTTTTTATCATACTAAATAATCAAATAGCTCAAGAGGGTGATAAATGGAGAACATTAAAATTTATGAATTTTTTAAATAAAACATCCCTTTTTATAAGTATCTTGTTTCAATTTTTATTTTATATATAAAAAAATAAATAAAATCAATCATGTATAGGATACAGGGTGTTTTATATATGTTTAGGGTTACCTATATAATCCCCTTCTCAAATCCAATGATACTAAATATGAATATGATGAGTTTGATTATAAAATCCTTTCAACTATGTATCTTTACAGCTAAGTATAATAATTAGAAACTTAGTATTTACCAAATCCATGGTATTTTAATAGCTTATTTTAAAAAATGAAATTCTTGGGGTCTTTGTAACGACCCGAAATCCTGAATAAATCTTGTTTCCTAATTTGGTGTGCTATTTTATTTTTATACTCAACAAAACTGTTTCATTTGATAACATGAGTATAATTAAAATGAGACCATTGGGTTTTGACTGTTATATGACTATTGGTTAATATGACCGTTGGAACTAAACGTTTTGATTATTGTCTCTAAATACAAGTGGTCTTGGTTAATTAATATAGAAAGAAGATTTGATGGCCTCATCTAGTAGTCTCGGGCCAATCGAATCCCATCTAACAGAACTTGGGAAGGAGGTAGCACCACTGGGCTTTCATCTGGACCAAACCCAAGCCGAACTTCATCGTGTGAAGCTAGAACGGAATCGCCTTCGCAAGAAGTTTAAACTGATAGAAATTACTACTCGTGTAATGTTGGCTGAGCCGCCCTCAGATTCTCTCACCTTAGCACACCTTACACTTAGGTCCTATGCTGGGGTTATAAGGGGATATGTAAGGAGACCATAACTGCCTTGTGTAATCCTTTGTTTTAAATAACATTTTTGATTTCTTCTTATAATGAAGTTTATGAATTTTCAAATATCCGGATAAATATAGTATGCATATTTTTGATGAATTTTAGAGAAAGGATATTTTAGAAATGTTTATGTAAACCTTAAATAATTAAAAATGTGTAATGATTTTCAAAAAAAAGGTCTTCTACAATTATGTTCAGTACAAAATTTAGAGTCTAATAAGATCAACTTAATTTTTTATGAATAGTAAATTATGAATAGTGATTTTATGCTTAGGATTAGTAATTTGACCAAGTGGATTAGTAATCTCACTTAAATAAATTATTAATATAATCTAGGCACCTTGATTAAGTAATGTGATTCAATAAAATGGTTAAATAACGGTTTCATAAATTATTAGTCAAGTATTAGTTTTTTCAGGCAAATAATGTTTTTTAATTAAAAATTAAATTAAAAATATTTATATTTTTTTTATAAAATGGAGTTCATTTGTGAAATCAGATCATCTATATTTGGTTAAGGTGAAATTTTGGGATTTTTCTGAGAAAGTTGAATTTTCGATGAATAGTGAAAATACAGTTTTTAAGTTACGGGTGTTTAATGACATCATTAAATGATGTATTAAGTATGTAATCAATATGGTCGAATTATGAATAGTAAGATAAGGTATGAGCTGTCCCAAGTGGCCAATACCATGGGAAAATACCATGGTCAAGCCCATGGTTTTTTCAAAACCACCAATGAGGTGTCCATTGGCCATTAATGCCTTGTCCCCTCACTTTCCCTATAAATACCCACTCTTCCCTCATTTAGTTTTCACTCCCAACTCTCCCCCAAAAAAGTTCTAGTCTCATTACCTCCCAAGGATTCCTCCCAAGGTTCCCCCAAGCCCTCAAGGTCCCAACCTTTGAGTTTTAAGAGTTACGTTTAAGGTGAGGGATCCTACCTCTCTCTTTCTTTTCAAGTAATCTCTTTTATGTAATTTCTTTTTATGCTCCATGATCTTATGTTGGAGGATGATATTTTATGTTCCTCTTACTTCCCTTTTCATGTTAATATGATGAGAGACCCCCTCTTTCTCTCATAAATTCATTTTAATAAAGTTTAAGTGGCGTCGTTAGGCTGCCGAATTTTTAAGGGATTCTTTCACCTTTCTCATTTTTTTAAAGTTCTACTTTCATGTAAAGTCTTTCAAGTTCCTTTTTAATATGTTGGATTATGATATCTATATCTATCATACTGATCTTTTATTTTCATATGATTAGAGACCCTATTTTATCTCTTCAATTCAGTATTTTGAAGTTTTAAGTGGCGCCGTTAGGCTGCCGAATTTTTAAGGGATTCTTTCACCCTTCTCGTTTTCAAGATCTATTTTCATGTCAAGTCTTTCATGTTCCTTTTTATTATGTTGGGGTATAATATCTATATCTATCATACTGATCTTTTATGTTCATATGATGAGAGACCCTATTTTATCTCTTCAATTCAGTATTTTGAAGTTTTAAGTGGCACCGTTAGGCTGCTGAATTTTTAAGGGATTCTTTCACCCTTCTCGTTTTTAAGATCTATTTTCATGTCAAGTATTTCATGTTCCTTTTTATTATTTTGGGGTATGATATCTATATCTATAATACTGATATTTTATTTTAATATGATTAAATACCCTATTTTACCTCATCAATTCATTTTTTTGAAGTTTTAAGTGATGTCGTTAGGCTGTCGAATTTTCATAAGAGAAATCTTATTTTTGTCTTCCTTCCATGTTTTTCAATTCATATGGTATGTCTTTCAAATTTCATTACCATGTTCTTATATCCATTATTTTCTTTCCCTATATTGTGTTATGAATCATTTATGAGTGGGTGACTCATGTCCCCTCTCTTTTCAATGTTTTTTAAAACCCTGTAACATAGCTGTTATGCTGCAGGATTTTCGTCTCAAAATGTCTCTCTATTTTTCTCAAATTATTTTAATTTATTAAGTGAATACTCAAAGATCTTTTTCTACAGGGGTATTCAAATATATATCAAAATGTTCTATTTTAATTATGGGATTTACATACACAAAACCCGCTTTCCTTTTTTGTGGGTTTAAAGTGACATAAAGATCATGTCTTTAAAGCAGTTTTTAAAACGTTATGATTATGAAAGGAAACCCATTTCTTTTATTCTATATGGGTTGTTTATGAAATGTTTGATGGTGATATATGTGGATCACATGATAATAAAGACAAATTTAAGGGTGTTCCCTGATAGCGCTCCAATGCATTGGTTAAAGACTTAATCTCTAGAGATGACCATTTTAAACGACGCCTTGGTGAATAACCTTGGTAATTTTTAATGACACCTTGGGGATGGACCTTGGTGAAACGGAAATTATTTTCAATGTTAAATGTTGTAGCCACATCTTCAAGTTATGAAATATTTTATTTTTATTATGATATGCCTCGTGATTTCTTTCTCATGCCTTAAAGTTCTTTTTCATGACATTGTTGATGTATCTCAAGTTCACATGTTAAAGTTTCCCTTGTTTCCCTTACTGGGCCTTCTGCTCACCCTTTCTTTTGATGTATGTCCCCAGGTTATGAGATGCAGTAATGAACCTAGGATGAACATAAGGAGAATCCTTTCAAGTTTTTAAGAAGGATGTTTTATGTTTTCATGTTTTAAGTTCCTGGTTTCCAAGACACTAAACCTTAAAGATCCTCGGTTTTGTAAAATGTAATGAAAAATTATGTTATAAAAAGGTGGGATGTCATAGTCTTAATCCCCACAAAATTTACAAGTATTGTGTATTTTTTTATAATAAATAATTTAGAAAGTTGATATTTACATAATGATATTCTGAATGACACTAAAAACATAATTAAAAGAAAGAATGTAATATTTTAGAATATATTATATTTGGTTATATCATAATATAAACTATATCTGAATATGATATATGATTAACATGATATATCTTAAAAAGTACTGATCTAAATAATTTCTTTGAACTAATATTATAATCTCAAAAAACCTCTTTATAAGTGAGAATTTCCCTCTCAATTAATTATATAAGTTTGTATAACCTTGAAAATAATCTTATGAAATTCATATAGGTCCTTCAATCAATGGTTCAAATATTTTAGAAAGTATCTTAAAAATGACTATTAATCTCACCAATAAATTTTATTAATTATCCCAAAAACTAGTTCTTAATATTGATTCATTAATTTGAAATAAATAAATATATCCTCAAGTAAAGCCATCAATTTAATTGATAAATATGATTACCCAATCTTATACTTCTGAATCCAGTGCTATAAATACATATTGTTCATCACTTATATCATATGTTATTTCTCTTATTCTTTGTTTTGCTAGCTACTAGTATACTTTGATAACTTTCATATTAAAATTGGTTGTAATGAATTTTTTAATTATAGTTTATATTGCTGATTGGAACATAACTTCCCACCCTATAATATAATGGATAGAATATGGATTTATCATACTGATCATATTTCAATTGAGTTTCAAAATAATTTTTTTTTCATTTAACAATGATTCAAATAGAGGTTTTATACAGAACCCATGCTATAAATGTGTTGTAATACCATGGATAAGTTGGTAAGAAGTTAGCTAATATATAATGAAATCTGGATTTCAAACAAACTATTATGTTTAGTATCAACATGAAGATAAGAGACAATCTTCTACTATTCATGAATTAAAAGAAAGAAGTGGAATATAGAATTTGATATTTGATTGGTTTTTATTTTTGAATCATCACGAGAGAGATAGTATGTCAGTTCAAGAAGGAAATGATATCAATATACTTGAGGAAAAGACTGAAGATGGTGATATTGAGATAGTGAAAAATTTAATGGATGATCTCGAAACTCTAGTATATCAGGAATGTACTAAAATGACTAATTTGAAAATTTTAATGTGGTTATATCATGGAAAAAACATTTATGGAATTTCTAATATCGAGATTGATTATATTCTTATATTTTTGAAGGACTTTCTTCATAATGGTGTATATATTCCCTCAAATCATTTTAAGGAACGAAAGTTAATTAAGCAGCTTGAATTTTCTGGTAATAAAGTTTTTTCTTATCCGAAAGATTACAGTTTATTTTAGGAGGAAACAATTAACCTTAATGACTGTAAAGAATGTGGTACGTCTCGATGGAAGGAAAATATAGATGGAACACCATCTCATGTTCCACAAAAATTTATTTGGCACTTTCCATTGATTGAGGTACGTAATGTCAGTTTGGGTCTATCATGTGATGGTTTTAATATGTTTGGTCAGATGCATACTGCTCATAGCACGTGGATGGTTTTTATTCATGTTAATAATCTTTACCAGTGGATGTGTATGGAAAAACCTTTCAATTTCTTGAGTATACTGGTATCTAGACCTTCTCATCCCAACAATTATATAGACGTCTACTTACAACCTTTAATAAGAGAGTTTAAGGATCTTTTGGATATGGGTGTATGCACATTCGATGCATATTCAAAAAATATATTCCAGATGTGTGTTGTCCTTCTATGGACAATAAATGATTTCTCTACTTATAAAATGATGTCTGGTTGGAGCACAATGGGAAAACTATCATGTCCTATTTATATGAATAATACACGATCGAGAAGGCTTAAATACCATTGTAGTTTCAATTTCATGGGGCATCGAAGATTCTTACCAAAGGATCATCAATATAGGAAGAATCAACAGAGGTTTGATAATAATATTGATACTGAACAACCACCTCAACATATGTCAGGAAGTGATGTGCTTAATGAATTAAAAGATTTCAGTTTTTCATTAGTGAAAGGTCAACTGAAATCTAAAAAGAGGAAGAATGATGACACTGATGCTACTTATAATTGGAAAAAGAGAAGTATCTTTTTTGAGATGTCATATTGGTCTACCAAATTGTTATGTCATTATTTATAAGTAATTCACATTGAGAAAAATATATGTGAAATGTTTCTTTCAATTCTTCTAAATATCAAAGGAAAGACCAAAGATGACTTCTAATCTTGTCGAGACTTGTTGAATTGGGGTATTCGACCAGAATTGCATCCTATGTGTATTGATGAAAAAAAATGGAAAATTACTTGTGCTTCTTATGTGATGACAACATCAGAGAAAGGTAAATTTCTGGAAATATTATAGAATATCAAGGTTCCTTATGGCTATTCCAGCAACATATCTAAATGAGTCAACAAAAGGGATTTTGAAACTAAAATCCCTAAAAACTCATGATTATCACATCCTTCTTCATGAATTGATTCCAATAACAATTAGACATTAGTTATCCAATAATTTAAGGGTGATAGTGATTTGTTTATTCCATTTTTTAGAGACCTTTGTGTTAAAAGGTTATCCAATTAATTCTTGATAAAAATGTAGCAACAGGCACCATTAATTTTGTGTGAGTTGGAAAAAAATACTCCATTCTTTTTCACCTACATGCTGCATTTAACAGTTTATCTTCTAACTAAAATACTTATTGGGGGACCAGTGGCTTTTATGTTGATGTATCTTACTAAAAGAAATGTGTACACAATGAAATGTTATGTTTAAAATACAAATTATCTTGAAGGTTCCATAGTGAGAGGTTATATGTCTCAATAATGTATGGATTTTTGTTTAATGTATTTGTCTGATGTGACCACAAGACATAACCGACCAATGAGAAATAAATATTATTAGTATGGGTAAATTGAGACCTTTTTCCATATCTTTCCCAAACAGGAGGAATTTTTTGGTCATATACATTGGCTATATTGATCCTTGAAGAGAGGGATATGGAACATCACATAGTCTTGTTTAACTATAGTTTTTTCGATGAATATATCAAGTAAGTAATTTGGATATTTATATGTTATCTCATACTATGTCATTTCACATATACTTTAGACTATTATTATCATTTTATTTAGCAAACATAAACAAATTATAAGTAGAGTTCATTGATATTTGACTTTGATGAGGAGAGAGGCTTTACATAGCCAAGAGTTTCCTGTTTGATTGAAATAAAAGTAATGAACATTACTTTAA
Source organism: Viscum album (assembly GCA_963277665.1). Taxonomy (NCBI): domain Eukaryota; kingdom Viridiplantae; phylum Streptophyta; class Magnoliopsida; order Santalales; family Viscaceae; genus Viscum; species Viscum album. The sequence continues at coordinate 1,483,296,246 of OY728166.1, forward strand.
TTAACTTAAAATATAGATATACATTTAATTTTATTATTCATATATATTTTAGGTATTGATTTTACATATTGACTATGTTTCTCAGGAATTAAGAGTTTTGGATTTTGGACCCAATTTGTTGGTTCGTGAATTCAAATCTTTAATAATCAATGGGTGTAAATCTGTTACAACTGATCGAGTGGTGAAAATTAGAACACATCATGATGGTGTTATATTAATTTCTATAATGGATTTTTATGCCATTGTATTAGATAGTCATCCCCAATATAAAGATGTGTATTATTATGTACTTGTTGAGAAAATATTATTATTGGATTACTACTCTCAAGGTCGAGTCACTATAATGAAATGAAAATGGTTTGATTCAATGATACGGTAGGGTACATTTATTGATTATTAAGGATTAAAAGTTATTGACATAAGTCAATTACTATATACCGATGAACCATACATTTTGGAATCAATGGTAAAACAAGTGTTTTATGTGAAAGATCATTTGAGACCTAATTAATTACGGTATGAAGTAATCCCAAGACATATTTTTCATGATGTTGGGGGTGAAATTTCCATTATTGACACCCCCATTTATTTTTACCAAAATATTGTATTTGATTACTCAAATCGTCCCATTGTGAGAGTTTATGTTGAACCTCAAGTAGTGGTGGGTAATATATAGAAGCAACCATATATGTTCACAGTTCATTCAGTTTACCTTGACATGAGTTTCTTAGGTTGGTAAACTGTAACTAATTTAATTTAGTTTTAGTTTGGAATGATATGTTTGTTTTAATATTATTTGGTTTCATTTCATTTAATTAGATTTATTTCAATTTAGAAAACTGGGTTTAAAATGGGTTTTAAAAAAATTTATAACTTGGTTTTAAATTATTGTTACTAAAAGATGTTCTGAAATTGTTTATGCCTTCTTTGACTTCTAAGTTGTATGCATGATTTTTAAAAATTGTTTCTAAAAAATATACTTTTTATTCTTATGCATATTATGAAAAATACTTTAGAAATTTGAAGGAAGCGATTATTTGATCTTGATCGACAAATGCGTGACCATGGGTTGCCTCCTTCGCTTCCCTCAGTGGGTATAATAATTGTAACATTTTTCTTCTGTATTACATATAATGTCATGTTCATATTCTTTATCAAATTTTTTTAGGGACATTCAGTTCCACCATAGTTGACTCCCCATCCTACTATCATGGGTCTGAGCGAGGATGATCCTAGACCTAGATAGAGCACCTGACATACCTATTCCCACCCTAGCCCACTAGCAGACACCCCATATACCATGCCTTCCCATCCTCTATTTGAGCCTCTAAGGATGTTCTCATCCATTCCTCCATCATCATCTCATTTATCCTCTTATTCCCATATCATGTCTACGCCACCTCCAGGGATGTTCCCACTCATACCTCTATCATAATCTCATTTAGAATCTTCTTCTTATACCATGTCTACACCGCCTCTATGAATGTTCTCACCTTTACCATATCTATATCCTTTGATATATCCCTAAGCCTATTACCCATATTCTTCCATGTCTACGCCACCTCTATTTCCTACCATCCATCCAGCATCTGATGAGTCTGTTCCTTCATATTCTACTTCAGTACATGAAGATCACCCAGAGCATGCATTGGAACAGACACTTCCGTCAGAGGCTGATGATCCAGGACAACCCATGGATCCATAATAGCCTATTGAGCAGTCTACATCAAGTTTTTTTTTATTTTAACTGTGTCAAATTATATCACTTAATTTTTTTTCCTTTTATACTATGGATTAATTCTTATTTTTTCACTTTTATCTTATTTAGTGGGATCTTTTAGTAGGCGATCACTACCACAAAACTAGGTTTCTGCAGTGCCACCCTTTATCAGGGCTGATAAAGGGCACTTTTAACAACACTAAAAAAGTATTGTTAAAAGTAACCTTTTATCAGTGTTTTTTTAGCGCTGATAAAGGCCCCCCCTTTAACAGTGCTTTTTTAGATCTGTTAAAGGGGACCCCTTTATCAGTACTTTTTTTAGTAGCACTGATAAAGGGGGGATTTATCAACACTTTTTCCTAGTGCTGATAAAGTTTATATTTCAAAAAAAATCATGAAAAATAATATATTGTTATATAAGTATATTTATATTGATATAAATATAATATATATATTTTAAATATGTTTTAGATAATTATAAATAGACTATTGCATTTAATATATAATAAATTTAGTGAAAATAGATTTAAAATATTTTAAAAAATATTATTAATCAATAATTTGCTAATTATCATTGATTAATAATCATTTAATAACAATTTGAAGACACAAAAAATCAAAAAATAATAATAAAAGATCTAAAATAAGTTGAAAATGTAACTCAAACTTCAAACGACCACAACTTTTGATCTGGGTGTCCGTTTGAGCTATACAACATATCAAATCAAATCTTGTGGCGAGCTCTATGCACTAATGATCTAATAGAACCTTCTGTCACGTTTTTTGAGGTCCAAAAGGCTCATAAGGCCTCCAAAACTGAGTTTTTAGTCGGGATACCCCAATTTTTTAACGTTCAAACAGGTATAACTTCTGATTTGGATGTCCTCTAGGAATGTACCACATATCATATCAAATATTGTTCCTTTTTATTCGATTTGACTAGTTGTGGAGTTGAAATGGACTTCTGGATTAGAAGTTATGGTCGTTTTAACATTCTATAGCTTTTCAAATACACATATATATGTATCTATTCGTAAATGTGTGTGTGTGTGTGTGTTGTATATATGTATGTATGTATTTATTTATTTATTTATTTATTTATTTATTTATAAACACACATAAAAAACATATTTTATAAATGTATTTAATACTAATCTTATAAATATATATTAATATACAAATAAACATACGGATAAAAAATTATAACTAAAAATATATATATATAAATAAATATAAATATAAATTAATATATGAATAAATATATATATACTAATATATGAATAAATATATATGTATTAATATAACTAAATATATTTATATTAATATGAATCTATATTACTATACAAATAAATATAACTATATATATATATATTAATATATATTAATATATGAATAAATATATATATATATATGAATAAATATATATGTATTGATATAACTAAATATATTTATATTAATATGAATCTATATTAATATACGAATAAATATAACTATATATAGATAAATAAATATAAATATATATTAATATATGAATATATATATATATATTAATATATGAATAAATATATATGTATTAATATAACTAAATATATTTATATTAATATAAATCTATATTAATATATGAATAAATATAACTATATATATATATATAGATATATCATTAAATAGAGAAAAAAACTAAATAGCTTAGTGGTAAAGGTGCAGGCGCGCAAGGAGGGAGGTCTCGGGTTCGAGTTCGGGTGGAAGCAGGGAGGGGCGCACAAGCATGTGGGGGATGTGCGGGCAAGGGCAGTGTGCGGGTGAGTGGGAGGGGGTCTTCCTAGAGCTGATGGGGGGGTCAAGCGCTGTTAAAATCCCCCCCCCCCCCCACATTATATATTCTCTTTTACTTTTTTTTTAAAAAAATTGACTTTTATCAGTGCTTAAAAAAAGTGCTGATAAAAGACCCCTTTTATCAGTGTTTTTTTAGCACTGATAAAATGGTCCTTTATCAGCACTTTTTTTAGCACTGATAAAAGGGACCCCCCCCCTTATCTTCGCCTCAATTAACAGTACTTTTTTTGCACTATTAATTCCCTTTTCTAGCGATGATAAAGGACATATTTGTAGTAGTGGATGTGGCGCACTCATATGTAGGAAGCCTGGAATAGCCAAATATAGATAATGGTGGATTAAAATGAAGAAAATTAGATGATAGGTAAAAATGACAGGTAGTGTAGAAGTTCCATGGCCACTTTATCTAAGTACCACGATATCATTTTGGTGGAACTAGTCTCATGGAGACATCTCAATAATGACATCAAGGACAAAGTATGGGTGAAAATATGGGTAAGAAAATGTTATAAATTTATACATATATTATTATTGTATTTATATGAATTAACATATCTGTTGTAGAGTTGGTTTAACTTCCCTGATGGTGAAGCTATTAAGGTTGCAAGATTGATGGATCTTGGGGAGTTATAGTTATCATACAAGCATGAATTATATGTTTGTTAGAGGAGAAAAGTTGGTTCTGATTTAGATAGTGAACCCATATTCCTCAAATTTCTAAAAATACAATATCAAAAAAATGATCACATATTGGAAGAATGATGAGTTTAAGGTATTCTCAATGTTTAATGGTTTGCATATAAAATTTAATTCTTATTATTTATATTGAATTTTTTTAGGAATCATTGGGAAAAAACAAAAAAAACAAAGATTCAATGACATATCTACACACATTGGGGTGCACTACAATGCCCGAGCATGAGAAGCACCAAGTGATTTAAGATAAATTGAAATAATATCCTAATTTATATTGTTACTTAGTTAGCTTTGCGTGCTAAATTTCAAGTTTTATTGCCATTAATCCCTTGAATATAAGGATTTTTGTGATGATGATGTTGCTGATGGTGATGATGATGTTGTTGATGGTGATGAGGATATTGGTGATGGGGGGATATTTATCCCCTCTATTTTTGAATTAGCAAGAAGGATACTTGTGGAAGTTCTTAAATGACTTGAATTGATTAATTTTATGGATGTATATGTATGTTTTAGTATTGTATATGGTTTGAAAATTATTAAAAGTAGTTGGTTGAATGTTAAATATACAATATTTATACTGCATTGAATGTATACTATGTGGTTTATTTGATTTACAGAATCAGGAGTTGGAGGAAGAGGTGGTGGTGCTGCTGCTGCAAAATGAAGGTAGCCACCTATACCCACGGTTCTCCAAACTATGGGTATAGGTTCTCTACTGGATAATCTATAACCACGGTTTTTCAAACTGTGGGTATAGATATATACCCATTGTTTTTTCTAAACTGTGGGTATTATGGAATCTCAATTACTTGTACCCACATTTTGCATAGAAACTGTGGATATAAGTCTATACTGATGCCTTCATCAGCCACGGTTCCTAAAACTATGGGTATAACCTATAACCACAATTTTAGGGGATATACCCATGGTTTAAAATAGTGGGTATGGGTTGGTTTTCCAGTAGTGAGAATTTTTTGAGAGGGAACTCTCTAGGGTTTGAGAAAATTCTTCGAATGTTGTTGTGCATAACCAAACGAAATGGAAACCAACCCTTTAGAAATATTATAATTGGGTTTAAATGGTGCCAGGGTTAGAAAACAATAACTGCACATGCATCCTTATTATTTTCCTAATCCATGTAGAACCCAATGTATATAATAATAATATTATCATTATTATTTCTTGACATGCGCAAAATGAACAAATTAATTAAATATTATTTATTCAAATAATATTTAATATATATTATTTATCATCAGACTATTAAACTTGGTCAACAATTACTTCATAATATTTATCAGGCCTTGAATAGTGATTTTTTATTTAATAAATAGATATCACTACATTATTTGACAATAAATAAACAAATATTATATTCACTAAATAATAAATAAATATTTATTAAATATTCTTCTCACAAAATATTATCTCGAATAACTAATGACAGAACACATTCAATCAAGAAAACATGAAAATTTATTAAACCACATGTGGGAATAATATTTACTCAACATGTTAAATGATAAATAGTATTATTATTTAAGGGGGGGCTCTCGGCTTCGGCCGAGAGCTCCCGGGCATGATTAGGGTTTCAGATCTTCTTCAGTGGCACTTCTGATCCTTTCGGCAGTTGGCCCCTTTTTTGGACATCGGCCCTTCGGCTTCTTCAGTGGTGGTATGTTCCTAGAATCGGATCTACTTCATGAGGATATTTTTGTGGGGGATTCGCGGTCTCTGTGTTCATCTATGGTGGCGAGGCTTCGCGCGGAGTTGCAGATCTGATGCAACGCGACCCAAGGCTATTCTTCGCACAGTTTCTCGTTTCGGCGTGGGTCTTCTGGAGACGGCCTCATGGTATGTTTTTATTTTTTTTGGGCTTGAGATGCACCTATTGAAGACCAGAATCAAAGATGGCTGAATATTCGGAGGGGGGAGGAGTCTTCCCCCTCCTTTCTCCCTTTTCCTCTTTTCTCCTCCTCTATTTCTTCCTTTACTCGGCCTTCCCTAAGGCTGTGATTCTTTCTCCTCTTTTCCTTATTGATGGTACTTCACTTCCACGCTGTGACGAGAATATAACTGGCGATGATCCGCTCATCCTTTTCGGCATTTTCAAGGTGATGTTCATGTTTGACTGTTCTGTGGGGATGTTTTGTTGGTTTTTACTTGATGTGTTGCCCTTTGCTGCTCATACCCCGCTCTGGCCTCTCGTTCCTCTGATCCTATCCAAGTCGGATCTAGATCAGTGAAAACTATGAGGTTTTAGGTTCGTGGGTTGGTGATTGAAGTTCATTCCCCTGGATAAGTTGTATTCTGCTTGAATTCTCTTTTCAGTGTCCTTTTTAGCCACTATTATCCCTACCCTAACATCATGTTCCTCAGCACCTCTCCCAGTCAGAGCCGGTGCGTTGGCCCTAAGAAGTTTTGGGAGGTGGGTTGGCGGTCATTTTTGGGTGTTACTGGAGTCATGATAGGTTCTGATTTTCGGCCTCTTCCTCAATGGAGATGTTCGGTTTGGATTTATCAGCTTCAATGGAACTTTTTTTCTTCTGGTTCACTTGATTGTTCGATATTTCTTCCTTAAACGGTGATACGGGCGACGATGGCGCGACGATGTTGACGACGGTCTTCGGACGGGGATAAAGACATCATGGTGTTTGGATAACGGTAAGGGTGAAGGTTCCTTCTGCATCGACATTGAAGCTACGGCGACGATTGTCGGTGGGTTCTCGCCCGCGATACAGACGATGGTGATGATGTGGTGGTTCGATGTCAGGGGCACTGCTCGAGGAGGCTCGCTGCTCGAGGATCCATGTCCCAAGGCGTCTCGGTCATCATGGATGTGATGATGGATTTTTGATATTTAGATTTTTGAATCCAGCTGATTTCTTTTAAGCGGTTTCATTATTTTGGTAATTTGCAGGTATGGTCTGATGTGGTGATGATAGTCTTTGCCTTTATTTTAAAATGGATTGAAGCTTGTAATTTGAAATTTGAAATCAGGCGGTTAATGTTTTTGTAGTATTATTATTTAATTGAGGTTCCAGATACACTTAGTGTGTAACCCTGAAGGCCTCTTTCTCGGTGTCATTAAGCAAAGTAATCCAAATTTCAAGTTTATCATCTAGCAACATGTCAAGACACCCATAGAGAAAGAAGTTAATGTCACAATGATATAAAACTACATACGGATACTTACTATGTAATATAATCTCTTTATCACTGAACACCATGGCCATGGGTTTATTTAGGTTGAATAGTTTCCATCAAAGGGTCTGAGATATTAACTTTCGTTAAAAACATAAGGGACAAATCCTTTATCGCATTATTTATTAATGAAATACTACTCATGACGCACCCAACGTATCTTACTTCATTGTGAACATATGTCATCATGATTTTAATTAATACATTAAAGTACATGACTCACAATATCCATTAATAATAATATTAAAGTATAAGGATCAATACACACATTCACAAATAGGAACATTCAATGACTCATATAAATGTGGATTTCCTACACTACTACAAAACTGGGTTTATTCAGTGTTAGGGCTTTAATAGTGCTAGCTAAAAATACTGTTAAACACCCCCTTTATCAGCACTTTTAAATAGATATATTTAACAGTACTTTTTTACAAGCACTTATAAAGGCCCACCCTTTATCAACACTTTTAAAAAAGCACTGATAAATGGGGTATTTTAACAATACTTGTAAAAAACGTTGTTAAAGGGGGTATTTATCAGCGCTTTTTTAGAAGTACTGATAAAGACCCCCCTTTATCAGTGCTTTTTTAGTAGCGCTGATAAAGGTATATTTCAAAAAAATCATTAAGAATAATATATTGATATATAAATATATTTATATTTCTATAAATATAATATATATTTTTAAAATATGTTTTAGATAAGGTAAATAGGAATTTACACTTAATATATATGATATTTTGTGAAAATGGCTTATAAAATAATTAAAAAAATATTTTTAATTAATAATTTTCTTATTATTACTGAGTAATAGACATTTAATATCAATTTAAAGATTAAAAAAATCAAAAAAATAATAAAATATCTAAAATTAGTTGAAAACATAACTCAAACTTTAAATAGTCATAAATTTTGATTCGGGTGTTCGTTTGAGCTCTAAAACACATCAAATCAAAGCTTGTTATTAGATCTATGCCCTAATCACTTAGGTTAAACCATAAATCACATTTTTCAAGGCCAAAAAAGGCCCATAAGGCCTCCAAAACTGAGTTTTTAGTTGGGGTATCCCGGTTTTTTAACATTTGAGGGATTTTAAACCTCATTTAAGGGGGTCTTATTACCTTCTTTTGGTGGATACTGAATTTATTACTAGGTATTACGTTCATATTGATATTATGGTTTTGAAATATTTATCATTTTTCACAAAGTAATTTTATTTATAATTAAATATGTGCATGTTTTCTTATATTTACTTATAATAAATCACTCATATAAATACATATATCAACATATATATGTAAAAAATTATATTATAAATATATATAAATAAATACATATTCTAAAAATGTATTTATAAAAAATATCTAACCATTTTTTACATTATATATACATATACATATGTGTTTATTAATAAAGAGATATATATTTATATTATATTCTAGTATATATAAATGAATATAATATATAATATATTTAAATAAATATAAGTATATATATATCACACACACATATATTGCATAAATTTATTTTAAAATAATTATATAAATACATATAAATAAATATATATATATATATATAGATAGAAATATCATTAAACAGACAGAAAAATAGCATAGTGTAGTGGTAAAGGCATTCCATCTTCTAAGGAGAGGTGCAGGGTTCAAATCCAGGTGGGCGTGCATAAGGATGGAAACTCGCAAAGTGCTGATAAAAGGTGGTGGGGTGAAAATTACTGATAGGGGGGGCATTGTTAAAGGGGTCGTGGAAGCACTGATAAAGGGGTTCAGGCTCATAGGTGGCCCAAAAAATTAATCTTACCCCCTTTTAATAGTGTTGCCATTATCAGTGCTAAAAAAAGCAGTGTTAAAGGCCCCCTTTAACAGTGTTAAAAAATGCTGATAAAAGACCCTTTGAACAATAGTTTTTTAGCACTGATACAATTTTTGGGCTTTTAATTGTTCTCATATTGTCAACACTTTTTTAGCACTAATAAAGGCCTATTCTAGTGTTTTTAAAGGCCTATTTTGTAGTAGTGCTACTAGCGGGTCTCATTCTCATAATCTTATATACTGGAAATTACCAAAGGAGTATACTATAAGAAGGTTCCTCAAATCCATATGAGTCTCTACCCCTGATATCCTATATCATTTACATCCCTCAAATGATTTCATTCATTTATAGAATATATATTTAAGAATATTTTCAGGGAACTTCTGGGTTCTCATCATAACAGGGAACTGTTATAACCTTTCAGTGCAACAACTAATATTAGGATATTATCACATACTATGCCACGTAGAAGAACAATCATGATGTGATAAGTAGTTTATTAATATTCAAAATTATGAATTTAGATAATCATAAACTATACATAATTTGGTTCTAGGGCACCAACCCAAAAAAACCACTTATATGATACTTTAAAGACATTTGTCCCTTGATTGAATTAGACTATGGAAATGCATGTCCATGCTTAGTTGTTTCAAATATGATGTGTTCAACTATTTGGATAAGTGACATGTAATGTTCTTATCAAATTGATGAATAATATATGATGTATTCATCCACTTGGTCAACCTTATTTGGAGAATTAATAAATGGTGAGAGGTTAATACTAGATTGACATGTTCTGTGTCTAGTGGTTGCTCAATTCCATGGAAAAACTGATTATATAGTTTTACATATGATACATATGATACATATTATGGTGACATGTTCTGTGTCTAGTGGTTTCTCAATTCCATGGAAAAACTGATTATATAGTTTTACATATGATACATATGATAAACTATACATAATTTGGTTCTAGGGCACCAACCCAAAAAAACCACTTATATGATACTTTAAAGACATTTGTCCCTTGATTGAATTAGACTATGGAAATGCATGTCCATTCTTAGTTGTTTCAAATATGATTTGTTCAACTATTTGGATAAGTGACGTGTGATGTTCTTATCAAATTGATGAATAATATATGATGTATTCATCCACTTGGTCAACCTTATTTGGAGAATTAATAAATGGTGAGAGGTTAATACTAGATTGACATGTTCTGTGTCTAGTGGTTGCTCAATTCCATAGAAAAACTGATTATATAGTTTTACATATGATACATATGATACATATTATGGTGTACATGTTTATATAGATACATGAGTATATTTGATGGATATCACACTAAACCCCTTAGTATCTTGAGTAACATTAATTCTTTGTTAGAGGACACTCTTTACTTACATCTATGGAATTGGGATTTCATATTTTTTTTCAACGTTGCTAATGCCTGTAGGGACACACAGTTAGTCCCTTGAATAAGGATAAAATTTTAGACAAAATTTCTGTTAAAAAATAAGAGAGCTTGTTGAAAAATTGTATCTAAAAGAGTTTGGATGGATTCATAATGAGTTTTGAAGTTATGCATAAAGTATTTATGGTATTTTAGTGAAAGTGGGAGGTTGTTGGATGTGCAGTAAAATGTGCATGTATATGATACATCTACACATACATATGATGCATGAGACATATATATATAATAATATATTATATCTATAAGTGTACATTTAATAAATTCATTTGATGTATGTATTTTCCATGCATACAATGTATGGATATAATATATATATATATATATATATTATTTATTTTCTATTGAATGGTTTCATCAATTATAATCCATTTATGAATGGATTAAAGTATTTTCATTAATTCATTGAAATCATTCAATTAATTATATCCCAACTGGAAGAAATGCATATGATTCATTGGAGGAGCCTCAGGATTTTTCTATATAAGATGATGAGACCCTCATGTTGGGTGTGTGTGGTGTGTGATGCATACGAGCCTCTTATAATCTCTCTTCTCCCTAATACTCCATTTATCTCAATTGAAAAGATGTTATCACCCCTTCAAACTATGGGTGTCCTCATAAAGTTTTTCTTGGATCCATCGACCAATGTACTCCCTTGGAGGCATGGTGCTTACGTTCACTAATCCTCGTAATCTTACTCAAACATTCTTCATATAAGGAAGAAGATAGTTGTTGTAGTACACAATTTATAGGTACTCTGTTTTTCATTTTATTTACATGTTAATTATTGAAGATAGATCTGCCAATGTTTCTGGATTGTCTTCTACTACATATGTTCATTAGATGATCATATGAATCCCATCAAATGATCCTTTGTACTTCACTTCACTTCACTCTCCTTATTCAATTCCATATAAGAAAAAATCCTCTATGTGAGGGTTGAATCTATGCCATCCATGATGCAACAGAAGTGACACTTCTTATCCAGATAAATATAATTCCAAAATTGGAATTATCTTGTTGTCTTCCTTATTTGTCAACCACATGTAGCAGTGGAATTATCCTTTTTCTCCCCCAATCCTTCACTCTTTAATTAAATCATATATTGTGGTGTAATTTTTTGGGTACTTTCTTTCTCCTTCTATAAAATCAGGATATGAAATATGCTATATTCAGTCTATATTCTTCTTAAACTTCTATAAGTAGTCATATAGAATCCCCAAAACCAACCACTTTAATTTGAGGGTTGGGATTAATTCCCCTTCATTAAGTTTTCCATAATTATGTTAGGTGTCATTCATAATTTAGTGTGGTCACTAATTGAAGATTAATAAAAAATAAATCCATAAAATACTAATCCATTTATCCTCTATTAAGTTTCCCATCAAAACCACTAAATATTCAAGAAACCACTTATTCACAACGTGGTCTCCCTTATTGTGACGTGGTAGTCTCAAAAGTTCCAAGATTAAGATGTGGTTTACTTCACTATAGTGTAGCCTCTTGTATTTAATAAAATGAATATTTCTCAGTCATAATAACATCCTTTTAATTCCCTAAGCATCATAGCATGGATATATAATCAATATCTTACTTTGAACCAGTTGCGGTGTGGTCTACTTCTCCATGGTGAAAACTCATATATGCTCATAAAACTAATTTATTACACTCTTCCAAAAAATTCAACCTCCATCATGTAATCAATACATTATAGTGTGGTCCTTATTTCACCTAGAATGGACTCTATACCTTCAATACTCATTACAAAGTATTATTTATTCCATGATGTGGAGGTCCTAAAACTTCTAGTCATTGAAATTTATCTACCCTTATTTCACAAAGCAGAATTTGTCTCACGACATGGTCTCCTATTAGCTTTTTGAATGCAAGTATTAGTTGTGACGTGTAATTTCCTCCACCATGCAAGCATCCCCAATTCTCTAGAACAACTAAACCTCACATGCCATGCATTGCATCATGATCATCCATGTTGTGACTTGTAAATCCAAAACTCAAAATTTGACAAAGGGGAGAAACCTTATGAAGCCACTAATTTATCTTACATAGTGAAAGGGAATTTCCCATTTTTATCTGATCTTTTTTTTCATAACATGATCTATACCCCTACATCATGGTTTTCTTCACACCATTCATAACATGTAATACATATTTGTTTCAAATGCCTTCATGTGATCTCATTCCAAAACCATGACCTTAATATATAGAGATATCAATATGTCTCTTTGTATTCTGCCACAAGTACTTCAATATACACCACTTTACCAAATCTTTCATGAATATCCAACATCACCACATCTTCTATAAACATCCACAAAAAACCAAATTTATGGTAAATGCTCCTTCTACTCTTCCAACTATTTTTCATAAATCCAACATTAAACATTCCTTTGGTTCCAACTTAAACCAACCTATGGTCTTAGGGTAAAACTCCTTGAGCTGGTATTATCTCAACTTCTAACATTCCTCCTCTAACTAGTGTGTTTTCTTTGTTAGTTTCACCTCATCTTGGGTTATGAATTGCCTCTCTCTTTGGATCTATATCCATTTCATATGTTTACTCACTTGTAGGTGAGGGGAACCAGGGGTATGAGATACATAAAAGAATCCATGGATACATGGGACCTTATATAATAAAGTTGGGGGTGATTCATATATCGTCGTATTTAATTTAATAAAACCTTTTTATCACATAATAAAACTAATGTAGTGAGTATTAAATTAAAAAGAAACCCAATGAATACATTGATCGATTAAGCTCATTATCGGTCACATAAATGCAATGACATCACATTCATACAAGATAGAATTATTTTCAAAATGCTCTAAATTAAGATAAATTTCTCTTGAATCAATAATTAATCATCTTATTAATTAATTAATTAACCGTATTATTAATTAATTAATTAATTGTATTAATTATTAATCCAAGCAGTCTTGGAGATATAGAATATTCCCATATAATAATATTTTAAAGAAATTAATAAATTAATTTTATTTAAAATTAATCACATACACGATGTGTGCTGACCTAGTACATGATGTGTACTTTTCCTGGTCAGATTAAATTTGGTTTAGAATTTAATAACTCGCATAACATGTACTAGAGGTGACATGACATGTGTAATTCTGATTTTGGTCATGTATTGTGTACTCACACAATACGTCGTCTTACATGATGTGTTGCGCTATTACATTACATGTAATTCTGTGGGTCAAACCATGTAGTTATCACATTGTGTGTGTCCACACAAGATGCCATTAATATATGCAGCATGTACAACTAGTTTTGACCAAGAAGTACATGGTGTGCATAACCAATATATACTTCATGTTTTGTAGAATAACACATGAATTAATTAAGCATTTAATTTTCACTCGGCATAGTGAGATATACTCAGTGTTTACCTATGGCAAATTAAATACCCATCACACGACATGTACACCTAGTTTCATGTTGTGTAGTTTGTATTCAATTCATAATTAAATGTGTTGACTCACATAGAATATCGGGATTGGCATGTATCTTTCATGAGATGGCAGGAGTTATGTGATGTGTACAACTAGTTACACAACATGTGGTTCCTTTATAACTATCTGTACTACACACCTAGGGACTCTCCATGTAATTTGTGTGGATAATTAAGTGTTACACAATATGTATAATGAACTACAAGTTGTGTAATCACTTATATCCTATATTTTTTGATTAAAAGTAGATACACGATGCATATTTAAAGTGTGTGATAAATACATGTTGAGTACTTTGACCACATGATTTCACCAAAAATGGCACAAGATTACACGACATGTACATGGTATACACGATTTGTAATCATGTTTAGTCATGTGTCAAATATTATTCTATACATGGTGTGTAATAATACACTCCATGAAACATAATCCACACAATGTGCCATAATTTATGCAAGTGCACCCTTGTATGGTTGATTGGTATTGCACGACATGTAATTTTGGTTACACATTGTATAATCACATTGTTTTTTCAGAATCTTTGGCACCTCTGGATGGTATATTCATGCACTCTTCACTTATTCTTGGACTCTTCTAGGTCATATGAATGTGAATGATTTTGTTATCTTGACTTTATGAATTTAGAATAAAAAGTGAAATGAAAAACTAATAAAAGAATTATGATAAAAATCAATTAATGTTAAATAATTATAAATTTAAATGTAACTACTTTGATACCACTTAAAGGTTTTGGGTGTAGTGGAAGTCGGCCAGGCTCATTCCTAGTGATGGGTTTTCATCATATCCAATGAATAATTCATTAGAAAGTGATGAATAATCACCATTTCTAATGAATATACCTGATGAAATTCGATGAAAGAATCCCAGAACTCTAGAGATGGTATTTTCACATTAAATTTATAATTAATTTAATATAAGAATTACCTTGATCTTTGAATTATTTCTTCAATATAAATGTTGATCATTTGAACATCGTTAGAGTTATACCATATTTGAGATTAGAGGATCTGAAGTTGAATCCCTTTAGTGGTATCTATATGTGCTCTAAAATCTCATAGCACTTCCAATAGATCTATGGGTTCTAGTGTGAATGAACTAATTGTCTTGTGTTTCTATTGTTGATCACAACAAATGACCCTTCAGAGTTGAAGATCGGGTCTCTTAACTTCTCAATCTTGAGAGGGGTGGAGATGGATTGAATCTCTCATTCATGAGATATCCCTAGAGAAGTTCTTTGTTCTTGAGCGAATTATCTAGAAAATAATTTTCTACACAAGAATCTATATATCTCGCTGAAATTATATGAGTTGGAATATATAGAGCTAGGGTTTGATTTTGATTATTTTCACATAGGCCCTTCATCAAATATTTAATCCAATATATTCTCTATGACATTATTATTATTATTATTATTATTATTACTATTATCTCACATGGCATGTACTAACCCACACATTCTTAAATATAATTTAATTAAATAAATAAATCCATATTTATTTAATTTATATTTAAACCTTATATCATTTTCATCACCAAGCCATTAACTCGGTCCGAACACCCTCCCTGATATTTATCAAACCTCAAATAAATATTTATCTAAATAAATAATATTAGTTCAATAAATAAATAAATATTATATTTACTGTCTTGTGAGTAAATATTTATTATTCAATATTCATGTAGATAGATAAATATGTATATTAATTTATTCACGAGCTTCTGAATGAATAAATATCCATTTATTTACTTGTGAATAAAAACAAGAGATGGATAAATATTTTTTTTTGGGCTTGTAAAAAGATTTTTATTTTAATATCCAACTCACATATATATTCTAACATGAATATAACTGATTAATGGATATTTGTGATCACCAAATCCTCAATAAATATTAATTATTCATCGGTCTTGAGAATAATATGCATTCCATCTATTAAATTCAAATGGAATTTAACTAAGACCATGGATACACTAATTGTGTAACCCTCTAGGCCTCTTTCTTAATGGCATTGAGTGAGCTTATCTAATTCCAAGATCAATGTCTAGCAACATGTTAAAGAACCCATAGAGAAAGAGGTTAATGTCACTACAACAAAAACCACATACAAATGTTCACTATATAATATAATCCATTTTTTAAATATCTCTACTCAAACTTGTTGTATACTTGGGTCATAAACCTATGTTCTTGATATATCATTCTTTAAATTCCTAAAATAAACTTGCCAATCACAATGGCTATAGACTTTAACCCAAAATTTCCATTTTAATCAAAAGACTCAAGATATCAAATTTCTTAAACTAGAAAGGATGAATATTTTCATGACTTATTCATTAATTTCATGTCACTCATGACACGCCCAATATATCCTCCCTCATGATCCTCATGATTTTTTTCAATACATCAAATCACGTGACTTGTTAAATGCATTAATAATAATATCAAGTCTAAGGACCAATACACATGTTTGTAAATAGAAATATATATTAACACATAAACATATGGAATTACTACTGGAGTTTTGGTCTTCATAACCTCCCATCTTGGATATTATCAAGTGAAAACTTCATGAGATTAAGTCTTGTCTGCTTATGAGCATCAACCACTTGATAGTCAAACATATCATGTGTCCCGTCATAGAATGTTTTCCTAACTGTATGAAAAAATGTTTAAGAATATTGTAATAACACTTCAAGGTTCTCATTACAGTGGGGAACTATGAAAAATACTCCAAGGTCATTATCACTTTAGTTTAATTCTAAAGAAAAATCATCATGTGATAAGAATGAAAGGTTTTAAGGCCCACAGTGGAAGCTGGTGGGCCAGGAATTTTAAAATTTTTGTCGGCTGATTGACGAGACTTGTCGACGCTGACGATCTGAGCCCCAAATAGGACTGAGGATCTCACGTAAATTATAAGTAGCACAAAATAAAAATGAAAATATACCTGTTTCAAATCCGAAGTGGCGGTTGAATGCAACTAATCGATGGTGATCTTTGCATGAAGGATCCATAATAGTATCCCTCTAGATCGTCCACACGCACTTCAGAAAACCCTCGGGAGTGTTGATCGTCGAATTCTAGGAGCTAGCACGGAGATCTGATGATTCTTTCGATGTCCTAACAATCACTGCATCGAGATGCCTTCGATACATGAGATATTTTTTGATCCAAGATTCTTGGATTGAGAGATTATCTCTCTAGAAAGTGGGCGGAGAGAGAGGCTCTCATTTCCATTATATGAAAATGAGTGAATAGTATGAATGGCCACACATGCGAGAGAGCCTCCTCCTTTATTTATAGTGGATTTGATAAATACCTGGTAGGGTTCCCCAACCCCCGTTTATTTCAACATCCACTAAATAAATAATTTTGACGAACTAAACTATGTCAATATTATTTATTATTTTATCACATACTTGTAATATATATAAAATATATTGCATGATAAAATCTGAGCCATTTAACTCGACTCGTTGTCCCACTTAATATTAAATGAACCTTGAATATTAAAATAATATTTGTTCAATTAATATTATCTCGTATTTACTAAACTTGTAAATAAATTAAATAAATTCAATCCCAAATATTCATAACATGAATATTAATGAATTTATTTAATTATTTTGGTGATCGAATACTTGGACAACAATCAGACCCCGTGGTGGGGCCCACTATGTCCATATACCTATTCAACTGAATAGGGAAGATTCTTGAATACGCTATTGTGTGTGACCCTCTAGGCCCTTATCTTGATAGTAGTGAATAAAATCCATAGACCAAGAGCGGAGTTTAGCAACCCATCATGGCCCCTAAAGAGATAAGGATTGTCATAGCAACGACAACCAACCTAAGAACACTGACTATGTATTATAATCTCTTTGTCATTAAATATCTTATAAAGTAGGATGCACGATTGTGTCATCGCCCTTTTCTTGCTTTATTATTTGCTGATCTATCAAGATGAATTTACCTTTGTACTACTTTGGCCAAAGACTTATGAAGGAAGCACCATCCTGATCAACCAAGCCTGAGATATACAACTTTCTAAACTTGGAAGGGAAAAATTCTTTATTGACCATTCAACCAATGTCACACCACCAACGACGCACCCAACACAAGATACCTCTTCATGATTTCAATACCATGGTTTTTGCCTTACATAAAAGTACTCCATCAAATGATACACACTAGTAATGATCTCAAGTTAGAAGACCAATACACATGCCTTTAGATAGGAACGACCAATGAAACCTAAAACATGTGGTGTTCCTATTGGCAGGTATGTCCTCACGATCTCACTACTAGAGATCACCAAGTGCGAACTTCATGAGAAGAAGTCTCAATGCTTATGATACCCCAACACCTGATAGTCAAACATCTACTATGTCCAGTCATTAAGATGTATCTAGACCATAGAACATATATTGAAGATTAATGTCATGGTATCTCGAGGTTTTCATTATAGTCTGGGATCTTCTATAACCTCTCGACATGACAATTAATCTTTGGACATTACCATTATATAGTAGATGCAGAAATATCTACACTATAATGGTAATAATACATCATGTATAACTAATTGTACACATGATATGGTAATAAGAAGTACTGCATAGTTGGGTCTAGGGCACCCACTATTTCAACACTCCAACTTGCACTAGATCCAACTTGCTAACCAAACTTGTTATCTACTCATGTGATAAAGATCATGCTTCTGCTGATCTATGGCTTTAATTGTTGGGCCTGCCACATTTTTTCCGCATGGAATATCTATTGTATGCGACCTCATCTTCTTGAGTAAAATTTCTCAAGATAAAGTATCCCCAAGTATATAACTTTTTTCCAACGTCATAACTTGACAATTTGGCTAGTAAGAATATCATAATTTATATTATGATAATACTTTTCTCACTAGGTGTGAATCCAAGAACTGGAACAAATTGTTGCGATTGAAAACTGCTTCTTAGTTGCCTTAGAAGCTGCAACGTACTCAGTATTTGTAGATATAGATACCACTAGATTTTATGAGCTTAACTCACTCATCACCTTTTCCTAACTACGATACTAGATCAAATTGATCTAAATATTACTAGTTTGTGTCCCAAAAAAACTAGTATACCTTATTCTCCATATACCAGGAACATATCATTTGTACTCACCAAAGTATGAGATGATAGTTCTGACTACATCACTTGCAGTGCTCCTAGATATAATTGATATCTGCCAACTATAAAGTATATCTTAGTAGTATCAATTCTTGTACATATTATGGCATACGTGATTGATCCATCGCTAAAGTGCATGGTACTCAACTCATAACTTTAATCTCTTCCCATGTTCTGAACATGTTAACCTAGAGAGATTAATCCATGTGACATTGGAAATAATTCTGAATTATTCCAACTTGTATTTTTCAATATAATATCACTTTATGTATGATTGACTAGGTCCAAGAAACTGTTAGATCTACCATGATAGATCCAGTTCCCTAGAACTTAGGTTGCTACTTCAAGTCAATCATTGGAGAATTACTTTTGTTCTGATCTTAACTAACAGTAAGAAAAATATATGTTTTCCATATGTTTTCGAACATATTTCTCTTAGAAAACATTGGTTCTCCTATTAACCATTGGTAGACACAATGAAAAAATTCATTCGAAATGAATGCTCTAAGATCTTGTTGCTTACTTAAATCCTGAACTAGATTCCAGTAACTTGTAACTTACATTGGCATTTTATGGTGTCATTATCCCTTTCTAGTTTCATTGTATAGACACCTTCCACAAAATATGATCTTGACATCCAATGACCAATAGAATGATCTTAGAATTTTAGCTATGACAAGTAAAATTCTAATAGATTTAGGCATACCAACTTGGTATAACCAATCGAGCCTTATTGGTACCAATATTGTTCCATCCATGTATCATCTCATCTGAATAACCACCGCGGTATTCAATTTATAAGCCCCTTTGCAATTTGATACATGGAATCCATTATTGAATTTTAATTGATCTTGTCAATCTTAGCTAATTTCCATATACTTCTTACTTGTAGGAATTATTATACTTAATGAATAATGTATCATCAGCTACGGTGAACTTAAAACCATCACCATGGTTTCATCCTTCCTATGCAATATGTGTCTTTGAACGTTCCTATTCCACATGAACTTGTGGAACTTGTTTATATTCAAACAATTTGAGCATCTAAAGCATTGACGAAGTGAAAGTCAATTCAACTCCCACTATCACTAACAGATATGTGTACCCTTATATAGAAATGTAATCTAATACTTGACTACAACTTTTCTATCTTAGGGATTTACATAATATCCTAAACAACTTTTAGGATATTTACTTAGATGCACCATGTGTTTAACTTGATTCATGTTTGTTTATATCTTAACAAACTCTTTGCATCCTAACATGTGATCTATTACATAATGGATTTTCATTATACTATGAATTGTATGATATCCATTTTTCATTTTAGTTGTCATATTGGTTATGGGTTTATGCCGTTATTTTTCAAATCACATCTTGAAATATAGTAGAATTTTATGCAGGTTGTAACATTGATACTACATACATCATAACTCTGATGTATAAAATGTGCGTTTAAGAATTGCTCCATGCTACATTTTATCGATCAATGTTAACATGTAAGACGCATCATCGATCCTCCTTATGAACATCAATGTCATGATGTAGATATGGTAATGTGTGTTTAGAAATTACTCCATGCTATATTATCATGATCGATGAATGTTTGGTCAAGATATTCTTCTACATGTTGATCTGAAGCAACTTATATCTTATGACCAAACATATACTTTACTATTACATTCCTTAATAACTTAAAGGAATCTTATGA
The DNA here is from genome assembly GCA_963277665.1 of Viscum album. Classification (NCBI taxonomy): domain Eukaryota; kingdom Viridiplantae; phylum Streptophyta; class Magnoliopsida; order Santalales; family Viscaceae; genus Viscum; species Viscum album. The sequence continues at coordinate 1,483,317,405 of OY728166.1, forward strand.
AGTATCTATAACTCTATCTTTCCTTTGGAATGGTTCACACTCTCTTGTTGAAGTAACTCCAAAATATTTGTGGCATACCTTTATTTCTAAAGGTTTATTTGTCCAAACTAAAGATGTTAATAATACCAAAGGTGTTTAGCTGTGATGAGCCTAAATACCAAACTGGGTATCTTATTGATGTCCACTTTTAGTTTTACCTGACAAAGAATTATATTGCCACAGCTGGGTAAGTATTACATTTTATATTCATCATGCATTTCCTTTGATTCAAGTATGTCTGAACTATTTGTTGAGTATGTTTCCACAAACAACATTCACTCAAAAAACTTAGAATAATGTCTCATTATGACCAAATGGGCACATGAGATAAATTTTTTGGTTATACTCAACAACTTGTTCAATTTGAATCAATCACTTAGCAATTATAAGTTATGTGTTTCTCATTGTTGACTTAGGAAACACACTTTCTCAACTTCTTGGAGAAGACACCTTACTCCTAGTAATGTTTCTCTACTTACTTGGTTACTACATTTAAATACATATATGTTATTGGCATATTGTATTCAATACCCAATAATTATGTTAGAAACATTAATTTATATTGATTAATATAACTAAATGAGAATTTGGTACTTACTTCTTGTATTTCAGTTCATTGCATTTTTAAACTTCCATAAATTTGTTTCATTATGTGATGTAAATAACCTCCTGTTAAATAACCAAACTATTTTCTTTGAAAGACATCATGAAGATTCCTTTGGCGTAACTTTCCATAGGCCTTTTCGCCTTGTCATTCAATTCATTCTTCATAAGGAAAAAAGATAGTACTTTCTTTAATATTCTTATTAAGAAAATGTTACCCTAATGGAAATGAAGCTCTTACTCTATACCATTCATTTGTTTCCTTAAATGAAACTAGAGTAACTGTGTGTAAAAGGTATAATAATGATATGGAATGAAATATTGTGAACTCTCTTTCACTTTACACAAACCATGTTTAATCATTGCATTCAAATCTTGCTTCAATTTCTCCTTGGAAACTTCTTGAAGATAAGACTACATGTAACATCATCCATGTCATGATGTAGCGACCATGACTAATATCATATGTTGATGATAGCATTATGATAGAACCATCATATGCTTAATTTATGAGTCTCCTATAAGAAATTTTTACACCCTCACTTCCTGAGGTGGCTTAACAGGTTGGGACACAAGCACCTTGAATTTCCATTATAGTAGTAATGTGCGCAAATGCCTATACTACACTTGGAATTTTTTGTTTTTTTGGACATTAACTTAGTCCAATATTTATTTTAGTTTCTACTTTTGGTATTACTTTCCATTACATACAAATAAACTTTATCAAATTAGTACTTTTATGTTGATTACCGAATGTGACATTACTGATTAATTTAATCATTAAGTTTCTCCCACTAATTTTTCAAATTCTAGGAACCCTATGTACTAGAATCGGAATACTATTGAGTATTCTAGTGTCAAGGATCCTCAAACAACCCCTCATAGTCTACAAGCTATGGCTATGCCACTACTCGTAGGGTTCAAGGTAGGATTTTGGCTGGCCAACCGCATTAACTTGTGGTTCTTTGATCTATTGAGTGAAGTCCCAGATTCTAAAATCATAATCTGATTTACTCAACACTTGACTCTAAAATTACAACAAGCTAGATATGGTTATTTCTTTGCTGTAATTTTATTTAATTCAACCCACCACCCTAATAAGAACTCCCCAATAGTAAGAGGTGCCCTTAGTTATGGCATGACCGACACCCCAAACACCCGGTTTTGTTCAAACTTGAATGATGGAAGACCGTAATAACTTAATATTTCTTTGAGGGTTTTGTGTTTTTCTCTCAATTAATGTAATCCATTTTTATCAATCTTGTCCATCTATGTTGTCGTGCTCACAACTAAACATTAATAGAAAAACATATGTCGCTTCTTTATGCATTTTACTATCTATTATTTTATGTATTTTCCCGCTGTTCTAAAATACATAAAATAATAAATAAACGTATAAAGGCAAAATACTACCCAACTTGTCTTGAGCATCTAAACGTCCTAAGGGGCATCATACCTGAGTCGAATTCTTGACTCTTGATGTAGTTCACCCCCGTTTTGTATGTTCGCTTCTCTACTGAAGTATTGTCTCATCTTGGTGGGGTCCACATCACGTCTTGGAGTACCGCCTCATCTTGGTGGGATCCATGTATCTTCTTATACCGTCTTGATCAACATTCACTACCTCTATCCGTAGTATAAATATACTCGCGCGCAGGCGAGGGGAACTAGGGGTATAAATGTACATCAGGTAAAAATTGGGCACGCAGTCCCTTATACATTTTAACCGAAAAATTATGACGATGCGCAGACTGTCAAATAACTAATTACAAACATCACACACAGTTAAATAATTAATTAAATAAATGTGACATACACGGGTCGGTGCTCAAGACCAGTAGACGGGTAAAATACGCGATAAAATTAAAATGCATTAATTATGTATGAGGGTTATCTAAATTAAATTAAATAAATTTAATAATTCAAATAATTTAATTATTTATCGGTCCTCTAAATAATTTAAATTTTTATGTCAAAATTAAATTAATTAATTAATTTAATTTCATTACAAAATTAAATTAATTTATATCCCTAGGTATTAAAATAATTAATCAAAATTAATTTTAATTAATTTAATTTAGATACTAAAATTAAATTAATTAAATTTATTATTTTTTATTGATTTAAATTGATCGGTCCCCGAAACACCATCGCATAGCCAGCGTGGGTCGGTCCAAGCTCACGCAAGGCCCTACCATGCCGTGTAGGGCTAAATTGGGTCGGGTCGATCCACCCAAACCTGTTTCGGGTTAGGCAAATCCACCCGGACTGTTTTGGGGCCAAGTTTTCCCTGGGGAAAAACTTGCAGGAAAAATTAAGGAATACCTTTCGGATCGGTGTGGGCCAGCGAAGGAGGGTGGCTACTACGTCGCATTGTTGCGGGAGGCTGGATGCCGGTGCAGAAGGAACCCGAGGCGGCATGCCATCGAGGGGAGCGGTCGGGTGGCATGTTGTGGCGCTGACGTCCATTCGGTGCACTGTGCGGGGTTGGAGGAGGCTGGAGCCACCAGTTTGCAGTGAGGCGGGACGAGTCGACAGGGTGGAGGGTGGCGCGCCGGTGAGGGCGGCCGGGACGACCGGTTGGTTCTGGTTTGCTACGTTGAGGAAGGGGACCGGAGGCCTAGGCTGGGTGAGGCGGCGACAGTAGACTACTGGACGGGTCGTGGCCATGGGAAGCCTGGGTGCGCGGCGAGGGTTGTAGAGGCGGTTGGCGCGCAGTCTGGTGCTGGGAAAGGTAGTGGAACCTCGACCGAAGCAGGACTGGGAGGTGAGTTGGGTAGCAGTCTGGTGCCAAGTCATTGTAGAGGGTGGGAAGGCAAGATGGCGGACATGGTACCGGCCATGGGAGCCGCAGGCAGCTTGGTCGTTCCAGCCGAAAGGCGGCGGCCTTGCTGTGTGTCGGTCGGCTGCTGCATGAAGGTCAGTGGCCTTCTGGTCTAGACGACACAAGGAGGCGGGAGCCCTGGTGTGGTGTGGTCGGTGCCTGTTGCGACCCTCTAGGGTAGTTCCGAGGGAGAATCGGGGGGGTCATGCGAACTCCCTGCAAGTCATCCTTTTTTTGGATCTTTGCTTTTTTTCACAAAGTTATCCCCCTCCTCAAAACCTTATTGTTTTTTTATTTAATATTTATGACTTCTTGTTGAAGTCTATTCCACCCCTTTCCCCCTTTTTTTTAAAGTCAAGTCTCCTTCTCATTTAATTTTTTATTTATTTTAAGTCATGGTCTCCCCAAAAAAAATCCAAAGGCTAAATATTAGCCTTTAATAATAATAATTATTATAATAATAATTATTATTATTATAATAATTATAAAACAATTATTATTATTAATAATTTATGATGATAATTATTATCATAAAATAATAATAATTATCATCCTTGTTTGGGTTTTATCCAAAACCAAAACAATACCGAAGATCGGAAACGATTGGAAAAATTAATATCTGGGATCAAACGCAAATTCGATCCAATCCAAAAATTTAAAATGACCGTAACTTGGTCATTCGAGATCAGATCGATGCGCGGTTTGAACCACTGGGACCATTTTTGAACCCTCTACTTAATTTTATGAAAATTAATTTCATTTGGCTCATAAAATATATGTGATTTCTCTGATACCACTAAAAGGTTTCGGGGCCCGTAGTGGAAGCCGGTGGGCTAGGGATTTTAAAATTTTCATCAGTGGATCGATGAGACTTGTCGACGCCGAAGATCTGAGCCTCAGAGAGGTCTGAGGATCTCACGTAAATTATAAGGATTGCAAAATAAAAATGAAAACGTACCCATTTCAAATCTGAAGAGACAGTTGACTACAACTAGTCGATGGTGATCGTCGCTTTAAGGATTCATAGTAGGATCCCTCTAGATCATCCACACGCACTTCAAAAAATCTGCGAGAGCATCGATCATTGAATTCTAGGTGCTAGCGCGGAGATCTGATGACGCTTTCAACATCTTGATGATCATCGCATCGAGATGCCTTCGATGCATGAGAGATTTCTTGATCCGAGATTTTTGTATCGAGAGCTTCTCTCTCTAAAGAGTGGGATGAGAGAGAGGGTCTCATTTCTATTCCATGAAAATGATTGAATAGTATGAATGGCCCCACTTGAGAGAGAGCCTCCTCCTTTATTTATAGTGGAGTTGATAAATACCTGGTAGGGTTCCTCAGCCCTTGTTTATTTCAACATCCACTAAATAAATAATTTTGGCAAACTAAACTGCTTCAATATTATTTATTATTTTATCACATACTTGTAATATATATAAAATATATTACATGATAAAATCTAAGTCATTTAACTTGACTCGTTGTCCCGCTTAATATTAAACGAACTTTGAATATTATAAAATAATATTCGTTCGATTAATATTATCTTGTATTTACTAAAATTATAAATACATTAAATAAATTCAATCCCAAATATTCATAACTTTAATATTAATGAATTTATTTAATTCCTTTGGTGATCGAATACTTGGAAAACACTCAGACCCTATGGCGAGGCCCACCATGTCCATACACCTATTCAACTGAATAGGGTGGATTCTTGAATATACTATTGTGTGTGACCCTCTAAACCCTTATATCAATAGTAGTGAATAAAATCCACAGACCAAGAGCGGAGTCTACCAACCCATCCTGGCCCCTAAAGAGATAAGGATTGTCATAGCAACAACAACCAACCTACTAACACTGACATGTACTCTAATCTCTTTGTCATTAAATATCTCATAAAGCAGGACACACACTTGTGTCATCGCCCTTTTCTTGATTTATTATTTATTGATATATCTAGATGAATTTACCTTTGTACTACTTTGGCCAAAGACTTATGAAGGCAGCACCATCCTGATCAACCAGGCCTGAGATATACAACTTCCTAAACTTGGAAGTGTCAAATCCTTTCTTGATCATTTAACTAATGTCATACCACCAACGGCGCATCTAACACAAGCTACCTCTCCATGATTTTAATACCATAGTTTTTGCCTTGCATCAAAATACGCCATCAAATGATACACACTGGTAATGATCTCAAGTCAGGAGACTAATACACATATCTGTAGATAGGAACAACCAATGACACCAAAAACATGTGGTGTTCCTATTGGCAGGTATGTCCTCATGATCTCACTACTAGAGATCACCAAGTGCGAACTTCGTGAGAAGAAGTCTCAAAGCTTATGATCCCCCAACACCTGATAGTCAAACATCTATTGTGTCCTGTCAGTAAGATGTATCTAAACCATAGAACATATATTTAAGATTAATGTCACGGTATCTTGAGGTTCTCATTATAGCTTAAGATCTTCTATAACCTCTCAGCATGACAATTAATCTTTAGAAATTACCATTATATAGTAGATGCAGAAATATCTACACTATAATGGTAATAATACATCATGTATAACTAACTGTACAGATGATGTAAAGACCCGTAAATTTCAAGAAAATTTTTTTCTTAATTTTCTTTGGAATTTTACAAGAACGTAGTTTCAGACAGCACCTGATTCTGAGGCCAGTGTGCCCGGAATCATTTTCTGAAGTTTGGCTCGGGTACGTTCAGTGAACGGACGAGCGGGTTTTTCTAACTTTTGAACCGGTGCTCGGAATTGAATTCCGAGGGCACCGATGGAATCGCAGCGCCGGTAATTGCTTAGAAATGCCTCTTCCGGAGTTGCGTTTGCTCGGGTGTGGTTTTTAATTTTTGGTCTTTAAGTTAAGAAATAAAATAATGTGGTATGACAAACTTTATTTTATTTCACTTAAAGTCGCTTAAAGCCACTTAAAGCTGCTTAAGCTGAGTTAAAGTGGATAGGGTGAAATTCAAAATATCCTACCCTCTTGGTGGGATATTTGTGAGGTGGGGCCCGCACGAGCCCCACCGTTTCTTTTCCGCTAAGTAACGCACCCTCGAAAACCCCTATTAAATGAAAGTCAACTGATGCATTTTCTAAACTCTTAAACGCCCCTATTAATTGGCGGTTTATTCGTTGAAATCAATTCTATGAATTAATGGGTCGTTACTTAGTTTTTTTTATCTTTGTTGGCATGTTAATAAAATAAGGCCAACACACCTTCTTATCTGGATGTTGTGTTAAAACTTTGGAGAATCTCTAAAGATCTTCATCCTCCTTCGTGAAGAACGCGAAGAACATGAAGAACGCGAAGAACGTCGACCTCCGATGAAAAGGGCAACGAAGAACATCGAGCCCTCGGAGATCGACGATGCGACGCCGAGTACCGCGACGCCGACGCTTCTTCCGCGACGATCCATCCCCGCGACAATCTTCGATCGGCATCTTGAGGTAGGGGATTGCGGTCTTTTTATTTCTTTGTGGATTATAACATCAACATGGATTTAATTGTTATAATTAAATCTGTGTGTTTTCTTTAAACCTTAGAGATTGACGACGCGGCGCTCCTTCCGTGACGACGCGACGCCCTTCCGCGACGTGACAATCACCTCCTACCGCGACGGTCAATTCCACGACGTACTCGCACTCGTCCGACGACAGCTACGAGGTAGGGGTCGTTTTGAAAATGTTTTACCCATGTTTGTTTTCCTCCGAGGCAAGAATGCGGACCAACCAATTGACAAGATGGTCCGTGGATTATTATTGCGGGTTATGGTTCATCAATTTCTAGGATTTTATGTGTTGTTTAAAACCGCTAACGCGGTGGGTGCAGACCAACGAACAAGTCTGAACCCACCGCCATTTGTTCTTGGTGTGCAGAATGGCGGACGACGACAAAACGGGTCGCAGAGACAATTTGTTGATTCCGCAGTGAAGAACGGGACCCGAGAGGAGCTACGGTGTAGACGGAAATGGAATCGGACCACCGGAGCAACTCCGGTGGCCCGCGGACTCCACCGGCGGCGCCGGCAGCCGGAGGCGGCGGCGCCCCGGCGCGCCGCCGGATGGAGCCGCCGCGGCTGAAGTCGCGGCGGTGGCGACTGACCAGACCCGCGACCGCGCGGGTCCGGCGAGACACGGGATGCGGCTCTGCCGCGTCCGCTGACCAAGCGGGGCCCCACGCAGGGCCGCGGCTCCTCTTCCTGCGGGGACAGCACGCCCCGCGGCTTCCCTTTCTCGGTCGCTCGTCTGAGCCGAGCCGCGCCGACCCGCCGGTCGGGTCGCGCCCAACTGGGTCGGTCCGGGCCCAGACCCCCCGTTTCCGGCCCTTTTCAGTCTTTTTCTCATAACTTGAGCTACGGGCCTCCAAACGACGTATCGTAAGCAGTGATGCGATCCTTGGATCGAGACGGTCGTTTTGGTATATCACACTCAAGGTTTCATAATACTTTGGGTTCGGCCGGGTTGGTTCGTACACGAAACCAACCGGGCCCTCGGAGCAGAAACGCTCATATCTTGAGCTTCGGACGTCCGATTTACATGCCGTTGACTTTGTTGTATTCCTCTAAGTGAGACGGATATTTTGGATTACTCCGCCCGAGGTTTGGACGCAGGTGGAGTACGGTCGAGTTGGTTTTTCCTTAAAAACCAACCGGGGCCCTGGGACGAAAAAGCCAATAACTCTCAGACCGGGCGTCCGATTGACGCGCCGTCTGCGACGTTGAGTTCCTGTTGACAATACAGAACTTTTGGATACATCAACTCTAGACTATGTGTCAGTTGATATATCAGCCTCTCGGCTCGGGAAGCGGACCCTCCCGAACGAGCTTGCTGTGTGCGGGAACCCTAGAGTTGGTTGCGACTGCTACTGTGACGACGACGACTGTGCAGAGATCCTCAGTGGATTCGATGGCGACGACTACAGCACTCAGCGATCCTTTGTGGGTCAGTGCTACCGATCCTGTGTGGGTCAGCGCTCAGTGGTCCTGTGTGGGTCAGCGCCTACAGATCCTGTGTGGGTCCGATCCTGTGTGGATCATTGCGGGGGTTAGTTACCTATCGATCCTGTGTGGGTCCGATCCTTTGTGGGTCATTGCGGGGGTTAGTTACCTATCGATCCTTTGTGGGTCAGATCCTTTGTGGGTCATTGCGGGGGTTAGTACCTATCGATCCTTTGTGGGTTCGATGGCTTAGATGAATCAGTGGCAATATCTGGTCATCTTTATCGTCATATGAAGAAGTATACCTGTGTGAGATGAATTCTGTTTACTTTCCTTTGTGGAATGTGTTGTGCTATCCTATGTGGATTTACGTTTTTCTTTCCTGTGTGGACTGGGTTGTACTTGAGCTCGGATGTTGAAGTCGAGCGAGAATTGATGACTTAGGTATATGTATGGGCATATACCTAAGCCGTGTCGGATGTTACTTAATGATTGTATCTTTCCTTTGTGGTTTATCCTTTGTGGATTCTGGGAGACCTTCGAGGGTCTCGGGGTCCCTACTGAGTAGCTTATACTCACCCCTGCATGGGTTATGCCCGCACTACGTTGTGTTGGTTGCAGACGATGGACAACGCTGATCATGGTCGAGGTTGGCGGAGCAGGACGGTACCTGAAGGTGGACCACTGGGTGGGGTGTACTCAGAGCGGACGGTTGGACCGAGGAGCTGTGGAGGCTATCTGTACACACCCTTCAGGTGGGGCTTCCAGAGGACGGCTCAACGCTACGGCTTTTTCTTTCAATTGCTATTTTCCCCTTTTAGTTGTACTTTACAGTTGGTCTTGTGTTTCCGGCCCCCTTTACTTTTCCTCACTTACTGTTGTACCAGTTTTCACTTAGTGTTTACTTTTTCCTGCTTACTCTGTGGTGTTTGTTGTTTACTTTACAAAGGCAATGTCTTCCCTTTTTCTGGGATTTATGCCTTGGTGCTAGTCACCAGCCCCTGGCCTATGGAAGGCAGGCTTGGAGTAGTCACGGCACGGGCCCTGAGGACGGGTCGTGACAAATTGGTATCAGAGGAGTTCGGTTCTACCGCAGAACTTGGGACTCTGATCTTTTTTCTATGTGAAGAAATAGTGTTTAGCATATTGGGTGTGGTTATCAGTCCAGGTAGTCCAGTGTTGGTGCGGCGGCCGACGTATCCGTACACCAGGACCCTGACTTCAGATTTCCGACTTAATGCACGAAAACATTGATTGCATGTGTGTTACAAGTTTTCTTTGTGATTACTTTAGGTCAGCTCACCAGGTATACTGTTCTGACCGTGGCGCACCTGTTTCTTTTCAGGATGTCCCCATGATGGCAACCAGCTAGGGTTCCGAGAGTTGTTCGTGACGACAGCCCACCGAGCGACGAGGCCTCGGTACAGGGCCCTTTGACAGCAGAGGCACCGGCGGTACCTCTACCCGCTGAGCCACCGATGCTTCCAGCCCCAACCGCTGACGATGCACGTCGCCTCAGTGCACTGCATGAGTTCCAGCGCCAGCGACCTCCCAGGTTCCGTGGGGAGACGGACCCCCAGGCAGCCGAGGACTGGCTGGAGGCAGTGGTGCGAGTTTTCCAGTTAGTGAGGACACCAACAGACCTCATGGTGATCCTCGCGGCGAGCCTACTGCACGCAGCAGTGGGCCGATGGTGAAGCTTGATGCTCCAGGTGCACGATGAGACATCTATCCTCTGGACAGACTTTGAGGGCCTCTTCCGCTCAGATTTCGTCCCGGCCACCCTCCGTTCGGTGCGCATCCAGGAGCTTCTTCAGCTACGGCAGGGCAGCTTGACGGTCGCCCAGTACTCGGCGAGATTTACCGATCTCTCGCGCTACTCGACCGACATGGTACGGGACCCATTCTTCCGGGCCCAGACCTTTGATCAGGGATTGAGACACGAGATCGGGGCATCGCTGATCTCCCTCATCATTCCGACTCAGGCAGGAGTACTGGAGCAAGCCCTCTTGATCGAGAGCTTTCTTGCTGAGACTTCTCCAGCATCGAGACCTACCGCGGGGCGGCACGTAGCAGAGTCTTCCGCAGCAGGAAGTCGACAGATGACTCAGGGGTCCAGGAAGACCAGACCCTCACGTAGACGACCTCAGGAAACTGGCTCACCAGTACGGGGCACACATCATGGAGCTAGTCTTTAGAGAGGTAGGCAGTGCTACACATGCGGCGGACAGGGTCACATGGCTCGTGACTGCCCGACCCACCGTGCCGAGGAGCAGCAGATGGTTGAGGGGCCACCCAGGCAGAGGCAGAGGATCGACCGTGGCGGTCCGCAGAAAGGAGGTGGACGAGGCAGAGGAGCTGGCCGAGCAGTAGGTGGTGGGCGACGCTTTGAGGCTCTACCACCACCACCACCAGGAGGTCCACCCCGACCATAGGGAGCTGGCGGGCAGAGACAGGCACAGCTCCAGGCAGTGGAGGCCTACGACCATGGTGCGTCCAAGATGATTCGAGGTACGATCTATGTCTATTCCACCCTTGCTGCAGTTCTTATAGACACAGGAGCGGGTCACTCTTTCATAGCTGCTGCCCTTGTTCGGAGCTCGGAGATTCTGACAGAGCCGTTGGCTCGATCCTTACGGCTAGAGACTCCTACGGGAGCAGACTCGATGATTACGCACTGGTGCCGGTAGTGTGAGCTTACTCTAGGAGGCGATAGCTTCGGTTGGGATCTTCTTGTAGCGGCGTCGAGGCCTTATGACGTCATCTTGGGCATGGATTGGTTATCTACAGTCCATGCATAGATTAACTGTATTAGGCACAAGGTGCGATGTGTACGCACCGACGGGAGCAGGTTCACCTTCACCGACGAGAAGGGAGCCTTCACAGCACATGATGGACTTTCGCAGAGGAGAGGACAGCCCATCACTCATCAGTTGGCTAGCCTCATCCTAGGAGCAGTTGACGTGTGGAGTCCTAGTTTTCCTGCAGTGGTGGATCAGTATGCGGACGTCTTTCCTGACGATGTTCCAGGGCTACCTCCTCGCAGAGAGGTAGACTTTTATATTGACTTGTACCCCGGGACAGCCCCGATATCGACTCCAGCGTATCAGATGGCCCCCTCTGAGCTTCGAGAGCCACGGGTACAGTTGGAGGACTTGCAGGGCAAGGGATTCATCCGACCCAGTGTTTCACCCTGGGCTTCCCTGATATTGTTCACCAAGAAGGCGGACGGGAGCTTGCGACTTTGTGTCGACTATCGTCACATGAACCAGGTGACGGTGAGGAACAAGTATCTGCTACCAAGGATTTATGACCTCTTCGATCAGCTCAAGGGAGCACAGTGGTTCTCGAAGATAGACCTCAGGTCAGGCTATAATCAGCTCAGAGTTCGGGACGAGGACGTCCAAAAGATGGCCTTCAGATGTTGGTATGGTCACTATGAGTTCTTAGTTATTCCATTCAGTGTAACCAATGCTCCAGTAGTGTTCATGGGCCTCATGAACAGGATCTTTCAGCCATACCTCGATCGATTTGTCGTGGTCTTCATCGATGACATTTTGATTTACTCGACGACTGAGGAGGAGCACGCCTACCACTTGCGAGTTGTATTGGACACACTCCGAGAGCACCAGCTTTATGGAAAGCTCTCGAAGTGTCAGTTCTGGATACGCAAGGTCCACTTTTTGGGGCATGTCATCTCTGAGACGGGAGTTTCAGTGGATCCTACGAAGGTCGAGGCAGTGCTATCTTGGGAGCCACCCAAGAGCGTGACAGAGGTGCGGAGTTTCTTAGGACTAGCTGGATACTATCGGAGATTTGTGCCAGAATTCTACAAAGTTGCGGCACCACTCTCAGATTTGACGAAGAAGGGAAAACCCTTTGTGTGGTCAGACATATGTCAGCAGAGCTTCCAGGAGCTGAGACAGAGATTGACCAGTGCACCTATCTTAAGGTTGCCTGAGGAGGGAGTAGGGTACGTAGTCTACTGCGATGCATCAGGGACCGGACTCGGATGTGTCCTGATGCAGGAGCGGGCAGTGATCACCTATGGATCACATCAGTTGAGGCCACATGAGTAGAAATACGCTACCCATGACCTGAAGTTAGCAGTAGTGTTCTTCACTCTGAAGACAAGGCGACACTATCTGATGGGCGAGCGCTTTACAGTCTTTTCTGACCATCAAAGTCTTAGGTACATCTTCTCTCAGAAGGACCTGAACTTGAGATAGCGGTGATGGCTCAAGTTCCTCCAGGACTATGACTTTGAGATATTCTATACTCCTGGGAAGGGGAACGTAGTAGCCGATGCTCTCAGCAGGAGGACAGGCATTCAGCTACTTGAGGAGGCGACAGATCAGCTAGCCGCTTTGCAGATATCCTTCATGGATAGAGATGGAGCAGCCTTCCTTCAGTCTCTCACAGTCACCCCCCCCCCCCCACTACTGCAGCGGGTCAGAGAGGCACAGCATGGGGACGCTGACTGTGAGATGCGGCGTGCACAGATATCCTCATGACAGGCACCTGATGGGTTCTCCTTTGGAGCAGAGCACGACATCCTTTTCAGAGGAAGTACCTTGGTACCAGTTGCTTTACAAGAGGAGGTGCTGAGAGAGTTTCACACTTCTCCTTTGGAGGTACATCCTGGAGTGGCGAAGATGTAACAGGATCTCAGACGACAGCACTGGTGGCTGGGCATGAAGAAGGTTGTGGCGGAGTTCGTTTCTCGATGCCTCACCTGCCAGTAGGTGAAGGCTGAGCACCAGGTACCAGCAGGCTTGGTACAGCCCTTAGAGGTCCCGGAGTGGAAGTGGGACGGGATATCTATGGACTTCGTGACTGGAATTCCACGCACTTCCAGAGGTCACGACTCCATTTGGGTGATTGTCGACCGACTCACCAAGTCGGCACACTTCTTACCCATCAGAGATCAGGGATCAGTGGAGAGCTTGGGGCATCTTTACGTTCAGGAGATTGTGCGGCTTCATGGTGTGCCATCATCTATCGTCTCCGATCGAGATGCTCGCTTTACTTCCCAGCTTTGGAAGGGGTTTCAGGAGGCGTTCGGGACACAACTACATCTAAGCACCGCCTTTCACCCTCAGACGGATGGTCAGACAGAGAGGACCATTCAGACTCTCGAGGACATGCTTCGCGCATGTGTCCTCGACTTTGGTCGCAGTTGGGAGGACCACCTACCCTTGGTGGAGTTTGCGTACAACAACAGCTACCACTCCACCATCGGGATGGCACCATACGAGGTGTTGTACGGCAGAACTTGCAGATCTCCTTTGTGCTGGACAGACCCTGGGGAGTCAGCACTTGTGGGACCAGAGATGGTCCAAGCCACGACAGAGAAGGTCCAGGTCATCCCGGAGCATATGAGGACAGCTCAGAGCCGACAGAAGTCTTATGCTGACAGGAGGCGGAGGCCACTAGAGTTCGAGGATGGCGACCACGTCTTCTTGTGTGTCTCACCTCGACGTGGATTATGGAGATTTGGCCGAGGCGGCAAGTTGTCTCCATGCTTCATCGGACCTTTCCAGGTCCTCAGTAGGATCGGCGAGGTGGCTTATCGCCTGGCTCTACCACCTCAGTTGCACCGGGTGCACGACGTCTTCCACGTATCCCAGCTGAGGAGATACGTGCACGACCCAACGCATATCATTGACCATGGGGAGTTGGACGTTGATGATGGGGAGACTTTTGCGGAGATCCCAGTGGAGATCGAGGATCGATAGGAGTGGGTCCTACGTAGACGGTTGATTCCTCTAGTGCGCATCAGATGGCAGCACGGGAACCTCCAGGAGAGCACTTGGGAGCGGGAAGCTCAGATGCGTGCTCAGTACCCACTTTTGTTTCCCAAGCTTTTGATGTATCTTTACGGGGACGTAAAGCCCTAAGGTGGGAGTGATGTAAAGACCCGTAGATTTCAAGGAAATTTTTTTCTTAATTTTCTTTGGAATTTTACAAGAACGCAGTTTCAGACGGCACCTGATTCTGAGGCTGGTGTGCCCGGAATCATTTTCCAAAGTTTGGCTCTGGTACGTTCAGTAAACGGACGAGCGGGTTTTTCTAACTTTTGAACCGGTGCTCGGAATTGAATTTCGAGGGCACCGATGGAATCGCAGCGCTGGTAATTGCTTATAAATGCCTCTTCTGGAGTTGCGTTTTCTCAGGTGTGGTTTTTAATTTTTGGGCTTTAAGTTAATAAATAAAATAATGTGGTATGACAAACTTTATTTTATTTCACTTAAAGCTGCTTAAAGCCACTTAAAGCTGCTTAAGCTGAGTTAAAGCAGATAGGGTGAAATTCAAAATATCCTACCCTCTTGGTAGGATATTTGTGAGGTGGGGCCCGCACGAGCCCCACCATTTCTTTTCCGCTAAGTAACGCACCCGCGAAAACCCCTATTAAATGAAAGTCAACTGAAGCGTTTTCTAAACTCTTAAACGCCCCTATTAATTGGGCGGTTTATTTTTTGAAATTAATTCTATGAATTAATGGGTCATTACTTAGTTTGTTTTTATCTTTGTTGGCATGTTAATAAAATAAGGCCAACACACCTTCTTATCTGGATGTTGTGTTAAACCTTTGGAGAATCTCTAAATATCTACATCCTCCTTCGCGAAGAATGCGAAGAACGTGAAGAACGTGAAGAACGCGAAGAACGCTGGCCTCCGATGAAAAGGGCAACGAAGAACACCGAGCCCTCGGAGATCGACGACGCGATGCTGAGTACCGCGATGCTGACTCTTTTTCCGCGACAATCCATCCCTGCGACAATCTTCGATCGGCATCTTGAGGTAGGGGATTGCGGTCTTTTTATTTCTTTGTGGATTATAACATCAACATGGATTTAATTGTTATAATTAAATCCGTGTGTTTTCTTTAAACCTCTGAGATTGACGACGCGACGCTCCTTCCACGACGACGCGACGCCCTTCCGCGACGCGACGATCACCTCCTACCGCGACGGTCAATTCCGCGACGTACTCGCGCTCGTCCGACAACAGCTATGAGGTAGGGGTCGTTTTGAAAATTTTTTACCCATGTTTGTTTTCCTCCGAGGCAAGAACGCGGACCAACCAATTAACAAGATGTTCTGCAGATTATTATTGCGGTTCATGGTTCATCAATTGCTGGGATTTTATGTGTTGTTTCAAACCGCTAACGCGGTGGGTGTGGACCAACGAACAAGTCCGAACCCACCGCCCTTTGTTCTTGGTGTGCGGAACAGAGGACGGTGACAAAACGGGTCGCAGAGATGATTTGTTGATTCCGAAGTGAAGAATGGGACCCGGGATAAGCTACGATGTAGACGGAAATGGAATTAGACCACCGAAGCAACTCCGGTGGCCCGCGGACTCCATCGGCGGCGCGGGTCGCTGGCGCGGCGGCGCTGGCAGTCGGAGGCGGCGGCGCCCCGGCGCGCCGCCAGATGGAGCTGTCGCGGCTGAAGCGGCGGTGACGGCGGCCGACCAGACCCACGACTGCGCGGGTCCGGCGAGACACGGGACGCAGCTCTGCCGCGTCCGCTGACCAAGCGCGGCCCCACGCGGGGCCGCGGCTCCTCTTCCCGCGGGGACAGCACGCCCCGAGGCTTCCCTTGCTCGGCCGCTCGGCCGAGCCGAGCCGAGACGACCCGCCGGCCGGGTCGCGCCCAGGCCGGGTCGCGTCCAACCGGGTCGGACCCGGACCCGGGTCGGGTCGACCCGGGTCGGACCGGGTTGGTCCGGGCCCAGACCCCCCGTTTCCGGCCCTTTTCGGTCTTTTTCTCATAACTTGAGCTACGGGCCTCCAAACGATGCGCCGTTAGCAGCGATACGATACTTGGATCGAGATGTTCATTTCGGTATATCACACTCAAGGTTTCGGAATACTTTGGGTTTGGCCGGGTTGGTTCGTACACGAAACCAACCGGGCCCTCGGAGCAGAAACGCTCATATCTTGAGCTTCGGACGTCCGATTTACATGCCGTAGACTTTGTTGTATTCCTCTAAGTGAGACGGATCTTTTGGCTTACTCCGCCCGAGGTTTGGACGCAGGTGGAGTATGTTCGGGTTGATTTTTCCTTAAAAACCAACTGGGCCCCTGGGACGAAAAAGCCAATAACTCTCAGACTGGGCGTCCGATTGACACGCCGTCTGCGACGTTGAGTTCCTGTTGACGATACAGAACTTTTGGATACGTCAACTCTGGACTATGTGTTAGTTGATGTATCAGCCTCTCGGATCGTGGAGCGGACCCTCCCGAACGAGCTTGCTGTGTGCGGGAACCCTAGAGCTGGTTGCGACTGCTACTGTGACGACGACGACTGTGCATAGATCCTCAGTGGATTCGACGGCGATGACTACAGCACTCAGCGATCCTTTGTGGGTCAGTGCTACCGATCCTGTGTGGGTCCGATCCTGTGTGGGTCAGCGCTCAGCGGTCCTGTGTGGGCCAGCACCTACAGATCCTGTGTGGGTACGATCCTGTGTGGGTCATTGCGGGGGTTAGTTACCTATCGATCCTGTGTGGGTCCGATCCTTTGTGGGTCATTGCGGGGGTTAGTTACCTATCGATCCTTTGTGGGTTAGATCCTTTGTGGGTCATTGCGGGGGTTAGTACCTATCGATCCTTTGTGGGTCCGACGGCGTAGATGAATTAGTGGCAATATCTGGTCATCTTTATCGTCATATGAAGAAGTATACCTGTGTGAGCTGAATTCTGTTTACTTTCCTTTGTGGAATGTGTTGTGCTATCCTGTGTGGATTTACGTTTTGCTTTCCTGTGTGGACTGGGTTGTACTTGAGCTCGGATGTTGAAGCCGAGCAAGAATTGATGACTTAGGTATATGTATGGGCATATACCTAAGCCGTGTCGGATGTTACTTCGTGGTTGTATCTTTCCTTTGTGGTTTATCCTTTGTGGATTCTGGGAGACCTTCGGGGGTCTCGGGGTCCCTACTGAGTAGTTTATACTCACCCATGCACGGGTTATGCCCGCACTACGTTGTGTTGGTTGCAGACGACAGACAGTGCTGATCGTGGTCGAGGTTGGCGGAGCAGGATGGTACCTAGAGGTGGACCACTGGGCGGGGTGTACTCAGAGCGGACAGCTGGACCGAGGAGTTGTGAAGGCTATCTGTACCCACCCTTCAGGTGGGGCTTCTAGAGGACGGCTCGATGCTGCGGCTTTTTCTTTCAGTTTCTATTTTTCCCCCTTTCAGTTGTACTTTACAGTTGGGCTTGTATTTCCGGCCCCCTTTACTTTTCTGCACTTACTGTTGTACCAATTTTCACTTAGTGTTTACTTCTGCCTGCTTACTCTGTGGTGTTTGTTGTTTACTTTACAAAGGCAATTCCTTCCCTTTTTCCAGGATTTACGCCTTGGTGCTAGTCGCCAGCCCCTGGCCTATGGAAGGTGGGCTTGGGGTAGTCACAGCACGGGCCCCGAGGACGGGTCATGACAGATGATATGGTAATCAAAAGTGTTGCATAGTTGGGTCTAGGGCACCCACTATTTCATCAAAGAATTTATTAATAACTAAATTTTTTAATATATATATATATATTTGTAATATAAAGTACAAGGTAAGTTGGTTATAGGGAACCAAAACTAACAATATTAATAATGATGGTTATATGAAAATACTATAATGATTCAAAATACAGGAAACATGTTTAAGATATTATAGGATCCTTATTCTATTATGTTGAGTAGATAATTATATAGATTACAACAATTTGAGTGTATATGGTATAACTATTAGATGGAATATTTGATGAGAGAGAGTTATAAAAAACCCAATTTATCAATGTGTATTTTCTAAGAATAATGGATCTGAATTTGTCATTATTTAATTATATGTTAATGATTTGAATATTATCGGGACTCATGGTGAACTTTCTAGGGTAGTATAATATTTAAAGAAAGAATTTGAAATGAGATATTTTGGAAAAACAAAGTTCCACCTAGGATTATAAATTGAACATCTAGGGGATGGAATTTTTTTCATCAGTCTCGGTATACTAAAAAATCCCTATAAAGGTTTTATATGGATAAATCACATTCATTAAAAATGCCATTATTTTTATGATCTCTTGATTAAGATGATTATCCTTTTAGACCATGAGAGGAAAATGGAGAACTTGTTGGTCATGGAGTACCATATCTGAGTACTATAGGAACACCAATGTACCTCGCAAATAATATAAGTTCAAATATGTCATTTTATGTGTATTTATTGTCCAGATACATTTCTTCTCATAATAATCAAAATTGGAATGGTATCAAATATATATTAAGATACCTTAAGGGGTTTTTTGATTGAGGATTTTTTGATTCTGAGAGTGCAGAACCAAAATTGGTTGATTATATCGATGTTGGATACTTATCTAATCCAAATAAAGTTAAATCTAAAATTGAATATTTGTTCACATGTGGTGGAACTTATACTTCATAGAATTTTATAAAAAAAATCATTTTTATGAATTCCTTTAATCATGTTGAATTGATTGTGATTCATGAAGCAAGTCTATGATGTATTTTGTGGAGATCAATTATTCATCATATCAGAAATATTTATGGATTAGATATGCATGATGTTTTTCTCACTATATTATATGAAGATAGTGTTGTTCATACAATATAATTAAAGGGTAAATTTATCAAAGGTGATATAATAAAGCATATATCGCCAAAATTTTCTTTCACTCATAAACTTCAAAAGAACTGTGAGATTGATGTTCAAAAAACAAAGTATTGTGGTAATCTTACAGATTTATTCACAAAGACATCACCAAATACAAATTTTGAGAAGTTGATTTATAAAATTAGAATTTTAAAACTGAAAAATCTATCATTGTTTTATGAGGGGAGGTTAATAATGTTGCATTCTTTTTCTCTTCATCAGGTTTTTTCCATCTTGGTTTTCCTGATAAAGTTTTTAATGGGGTTGTGTTACATGAAATTCAATTACTTTTATTTCTTTTGTTTTTCCCATAGGTTTTTGTAGTAAATATTATATGATGTTACATAAAATAACAACATTCAAGGGGAAATGTTGTGAATTGTTATTATGTGGATGTCATTACCCCCAATACTATTATTATTTTTCATTCGCATAAACCCTTCATATGGTCAATCCTTTATTTTCTCCAATATTTGGTATTCCCACTATTGTATTATCCTAATATTATCATTACTCCTTGCTACAATCACATGCACACCATATATATGTATGTGTGTGTGTGTGTTAATATGTTAATGGAATATATAACTTTTAACTTTCCATGGTTTTTTTGCTATCTTCCTTCTTTCCACTACTGTATTTTGTTTGTCATTATCATTACAAAGATTTGACTCCACATTTTTTCAACATTCTTCTCCATATACGATCGATCACATATTTCTAGTTTTGAAATTCCCCATGGTTTTAATCAGTGTTCGATCTGTTTTTTAGTAATTTAAACATTTCTTTAAAATGTAAATAAGAATGACAAGGAAATGCACATTCACGGAATTTGAGAAACTCAAACATAAACTAGAACATTTTTATAATCTATTTATTTTTAAAACACATTACTCTAACCATATCAGATTATACTTTTTAAATGTTTTTTAACTATTTGATTTTATTTGTTTATTTGTTTTTAAACGAAAACCCCACTCAACCCACTACAATTCATGTTATTCCTAACACAACCCATTTCTATGTGGTGTGCCAAGTCCTAGATCTCGAATGTGTCATGTGTAATTCCTCGTGTTTGAGAATGAAAATTCTAGAAAGAATTTGAATTTTTGAATTTGGTGGATGGATCATTTTGAGAACCAAGATTCATAATTGAATTTTGGGAGTTTAAAAATCTTAAAAGATATGTTTTGGATGAGAAATGAGAGTATCTTCTTTCCTCTTCCTTTATTCCTTCACTTCCTCACTAATTCTACATTATTCTGGTGTAGGGTTTTGATGATGATTTCATCAGAGAATGTTGAAATCATTTGAGTTTGATGGGGGTTTTGTTCTGTATAATAAAGGGACATCTCGAGATAACATTTTCCAACCACCAAACATCATTTCAATGGAGGTATGTTGTGCCTCTAAATTTATTGAGTTTTTTTAATTAAATTAAATTAAATTTTTAATTGTTCAGTTTCACTTGATAGGTCTTTTTCCTGAAGGGGTGTTGGGGGCATGACATGGACCATCCACATGTGGTTGGTCATCGTTCAGGCGAGCATCGAGTGCCCAGTGAGAATTTAGGTCGTATGCATATTTTGAAATTAATTGTTTAATTAATTATAATTGGTAATGATTAATTAATCATGATACCTTGGTGGGAATTAGGTTCTTGGGAACACGGGTGGTGACCATTTGAATTGAGGTGATCTTGGGAGGGTCTAGACAGAGAGCTGTCAGGTTGATGAGATAATTAGAAAGGCTTAATCTGAGGTAGGTGGTCCTCGATACACACCACATGGACTATTGCATAGTTGGTTATGAGTCATGTGATGTGCATTCAATCCACTGAAGGCTTTAAATTGGTTCAATTGAATTAATTGAAGCTGTTTAATTATAATGAGCAGTTTAATTTGAAGTAAAGTTAATGTGACTTGGTGGCCATTAGGTTGGGAACCTTAGACACCACCAAGAGGATTTGTGAGTTACGTTGATACAACTAGACCGGGTGGGCTAGGTTAGGACCCCTACGACACCTTTGAGTCATTTAGCTCGTGATGTTGGACTAAGGGTGAATAACGCTCCCCCATCCAACTTGACCAGACCTTTGTGGGTAGACCCTATAAAAATAGGGGATGGATTGGGTGAGTGAACTAACTTAGATGGATTGTATATTGAGATGGTTCATGGGTCATCTCATGAGACTGTGGCCTATAAGGTGTACCCGAGAGGCCTGTGAGGTCATATGATAATTTTTAACAATGTCGAGGGATAAGATGTCTTTTGAGCATCAGGTGTTGAACTAAGACTAAGGACCTATGTGAGGGTTCCTCTACTTTATTGTGACCACGAGATCCTTGGGGTGCCTTGTTAACAAACCAATACTAAGAGGGCGTGAGTGGCTTTGGGTAGATATGGTTGTGGGTGTCACCCTATAACCCAAACCAACATGTAATACCAATGGGGATGAGATGTCGGTGATATGTGAGGGTGTTCATCCATCCCTTGATATATTTTTATTTTATTTTTTGTTAAGATGTGAGATTTCCCGGGATGCCTGAGTATCAGTTATTGGGTCTGGCATTGTTGTGATTTCTCAGGATGCTTGGGAATCACCTGTTGGGATGGATGAGACTTTGGGATGCCTGAAATGCCTAGGATCTGATATCAAAACATTCAAGGGTTAGATGAATAGTTTGACTAGAATCCAATTCATATGTTTGATGTGATTTTGGATGCATGAAAATGGTTCTCAAGATCCTGAATCTGAGCCTATGTGGTGACATGCTTATATGAATACTCGGGATGCATGAGATTCCTCTAACATTGTGAGACCATTGTGAATGCCCATAGAGCTTGGGATTCAAATGACGATACCATTAGACCATTGGATTCAAATGATGGTATGATGTGTTGGGTGAGCATATATCCCTGATCATGGATGTTGGACATCCTGAGGGAGACTATTGGATCCCCTTGATCAATGATTATGATACCCCTAAGATCAGGTGGAGGTTGAGTCAATAAGGGTTCCTTATGAATTTTTCATTCCTTTATGTTTTAAAAATCACAAACACTCTATCTCAAGGAAAATTTTATTTCCCTAAAGATTTGTCTTAATAAGGAAACTTTCATTTCCTAAGGAAATTTTCTCCTTACCTTAATTTCCATTGTTCATGTTATAGTTTCTCTAAATCTAACTCTTTTTATTTATAAGTGTAAAATTCAGTTTCATATCTAAAACCTCAGAATCCTATAAATACTTAGATATAGAGTATTTTGTTTTTAGGTTTTGAATTCAGATTCTGAATTCTCTGAAACTCAGACTCTGAATTCTCTGAATCCAAATTCCGAATTCTCTGAATTCATATTCTGAATTCTCTGAATTCATATTCCCAATTATCTAAAATTCAGATTCTAAATTCTCTGAATTCCGATTCTGAATTCTCTGAATTCAGATTCCAAATTCTCTAAATTCAGATTCTGAATTCTCTAAAATTCAGACTCCAAATTCTCTGAATTCAGACTCCAAATTATTTGAAATTTAGAGTCCTAATTCCTCATAATTTAGATTCTGAATTCCTCAGGATTCAGGTTCTTAATTCCTCAGGATTCAGACTCTAAATTCCTTATAATTCAGACTTCGAAGTCTATAGAATTCTGATTTTGAATTCCTTGAAAAACAGAATCCGAATACCTATGTAATATAGACTCCGAATGTTTATTTTCTTAGACTCCGAACATTATTTTTCCCTAGACTCTGAAAAATGGATTTGGTTAAGCAACCATATTTTTCTTACCCTTGTTTTAATTATGAAACATTGTCATTCATTCTGTTTCTAATTAACCTTTGTTTGAGTGACATGTGTACAGGTCCCCCTAAGATTCAAGGAAAAATATGATCGTTGGAGGAGGGAGTCAACCATTAAAAAAATGCTTATAAATAGGAGCTCATTTTAATGAGCCAAAAAAAACTGATGTTGATCATTCTAGAGACTAAATGTTGTGGAAGTAATTTCTAGATAGAGATACTCTCATGATTTGTCCATACTGAACATCTTATTCAACTTGCTTCATGCGACTCCGATTGTTGTTGTTTACAATTGAGGGATTCTGGGGATAGGAAGACAGAGGTGCCGACTACCTTCCGACTACCTTTAAAGTTCAAGGACTTCCTTGATGAGGAAGACAGAGGTGCGGACTACCTTGAAGTTTGAGGGCTTGCGAGGATAGAAAAATAGATTCCAATATTCCTATCAAGGGATTACCCTGGTGTGGGTAATATAGACTTTCTTCAAAGTATAAATCAAGGGACCTTTATCCAAGGTTATCGGATACCCTACTCTTTGGGTTAAAAGATTTCATACTTGTTACTTGTATTGTTTAATGTTTATTTTCCGCTGCATTTTAATTAATAAGGAAAGTATAACTATCTTATACTTTCTTGTATTTGTATACTTTGATTAGTAAGATTATATACACTTTAAGGTAGAATCTTTTTCCTTGTAAACTTTTCTTAAGTTTCATTTCGAGAACCATTTTTTTGGAACCTAGCAAGTTTATAAAACTAAGAGGTCTTGTGAATTTACCTTATTTAACTTTGTTAAACATAGTTTTCCTCAAAGTTAAAAATTAAAGTTTTATACCAACTTTAAAGGTTCCAAAAGAATTTTTAAAGTATACAATTCACCCCCCCTATTGTATATTGAGCATCTACATTCATATTTCGATCCTACAATTGGTATCAGAGGCAGTCTCTGAAATAAATATATTCACATATAAGTTTTCTTGCTCAAGTTTTCATTTTTCTAAATATTTTTCCTTGATTAGGATTTTTATCCTTGTTTACAAACTTTTACTATTAACAAGTTTCTATGGAAAGATAGTTTCTTTTAGATGGCAGGACTGAATGTTGGTTCGATTGACAATCTAAATCCTAATAGACCACCTATATTTTATGGGAATGATTATGAATATTGGATAGATCGTATGGAGACTTTTGTTATTAATATTGGAGTGGACAACTTCGTTATGCTTACTGAGGATTACAAGATTCTTTATAAGAAAGTCAGAACTTTTAATAATCAAGAAAAGTCAGAATATCGACTAAACTACAAGGTACTCAATACTTTGTTGTGTTCCATGACCAGGAATATATATAGTCAGATTTCTTCTTATGAAGCTACAAATTGTATTTAGAAGAAATTTGAGGTTAATCATTTTGGTACATCCAAGGTTATAGAAACTAGAAGAGCTATTCTTAGAGCAGAATATCATGAATTTCTATTTCCTTGTGGAGAACCAGTGTGCAAGGTACAACAAAGATTTATGACTATTGTTAACATTTTACAATCTATGGGTGAGAAAGGTTTAGATGATGAGGAACTTGTGGACAAGATTATAGACATCGTGCCTAATGAGTGGGAATCTAAGAGAACATTTATTGATGAGAATAGGGAAGTATCTTAGATTACTCTTGATGAGATTTTTGGAACTCTTCTTTAAAATGATACAAGAATGAAAAGAGATGCTGATTTGAATAAGAAAAATAATGGAAATGGAAGTGTAGCCATTACTACTACAAAATAAAAGACTCCTGAAAGGGTTACAAGGTCTAAGTCAAAGAAAGTCACTATTTTATCGGAATCGAGTGAAAGTGAACATTCTGAGAATGAGCTAGCTAATATTGCTCGAAGGATGAACAAGATAGTTTGGAAGAAAGACTTTTAGTATAGATATAAGAAGAAATAAATAAAGGAAAAGAAAGACTCTGAAGTTACTTGTTATGAATGCAAAAGAGCAGGGCATATAAGGCTGGATTGTCCTATGCTTAATATAAAGGTTAGAAAGGAAAATCATTTTGATAAGAATAGAAAGAAGTACTACAAAGTTAAATCTAAGAAAGTTTTAAAAGCTAATGACACCTGGAGTGCCAGTAGTAGAGACTCTTTTGATGAATCCTCTGAATATGAATCTTCATATCAGAAGAATCTTGGTTTATTATCCAGATTACCTATTGAAAATCATTTTCTAATGGATAAGGTACACAATGTTGAATTTATAACCAATGTTTCCTTAAATTCAAATTATAGTGATTATAGATATTATGAATCTTCAAATGAAGAATATTCTTCTGATGAAGATAATTCTTTACCTACTTATGAATAAGTTTTTAGGTTTGCTAAGCTTATTGAGAATGAAAATTCTAAAGTGAAGAAAAATCTTGATAAGGAAAATTCTAGAATTTCTATTATTACTAAAGAAGTATCAGATATTTCTAAAGATCTTGATAAGAAAATTTATGATTTTGAAAGTATTTAAAAAACCCTTTTGGAAGTTAATTCTGAGAAGGATAAACTTTCTAAGGATCTAGAAAAAATAATTTCTAAGAAAAATGTTTTAGAGACTAACTCTAGTGCTAAAACTGATGTTTTTTAGGATAAAAACTTAGTTATTAGACTAAAGTCAGAAATATTTTCCTTGAGGAAATGTTTGTCAAAATTTACCTTAGGTAAGGAAAACTTTTATAAGATGTATTCTCAAATTTTACCTCAAAGGAATAATTATGGATTTGGTTATACTCATTCAAAACTGGTTTTTAGTAATAATTATTTTGTTCCTCAAAGTGCTCCATTCTGCACTAAATGTTAGTGTGGTGGGCATTGGGAAAAAATTGTTCCTTAAAAAAAACTCAGTCTTTAGGTTTTTATAAAGCATATTTTTCTAAGAAAATGTGGATTCCTAAAATTTTTCTTTCTAAAGTTTCTGGATCCAAGAAAGTTTGGGTTCTAAAAGTCTAACACCTCTTTCTTCAGAAAAATAAAGATAGTACCAACAACAATACTTGGTACATGGATAGTGTATGTTTTCGACACGTGACTGGTAACAAAAAATTATTTGAAAAGATTATCAAGATGAAATAAGGAAAAGTAACTTTCAGAGATAATGCTCAGGGAGAAATTATTAGTATTGGTAATATTGTTCTTCTTGGAAAAACTTTGATTTTAAATGTTTTATTTGTTAAGGGTATTAAGCACAACCTTATTAGCATAAGTCAATTATGTGATAAAGGTTACCTTGTGAATTTTAGGAATGATAAGTTCTTAGTACACAATTCCAAGGAAGAGTTTATTATTTCTATCCATAGGCAAGAGAATGTATACACACTAAACTTAGAAGACCTTAGGATCCATGACCTACCATGCCTTAGTGCAATGGAAGATCATTCTTGGTTATGACATAGAAAGTTAAGACATTGTGACCTTAGAAACCTATGAAAACTCTCTAATAAAGGACTATCTAAGGATCTACCGGAGCTTAGATTTGATTCTTCAAAAGTTTGTGATCTTTGTCAATATGGAAAGCAACATAAATAAAGTTTTAAATTAGTTGGTGAAGTCTCAACCACTGATGCATTACAGTTGATGCATATGGATCTTTTTGGTTCAACACAAACTGGAAGCATTGGAGGCAAATATTATGTATTTGTCCTAGTTTATGATTACACTAGATTTATGTGGGTCTATTTTATAGAAAATAAATCCGAATCTTTTTATTATTTTAAAATTTTTAGATCCCAAGTTAAAAATGAGAAAAATATTTCATTGATAACTATTCATAGTGATCATGGAGAAGAATTTCAAAATTCTGATTTTGAAACTTTTTGTAGTAAAAAAGGCATTACTCATAACTTCTCAGCACCAAGAACTCCTCAACAAAATGGTGTTGTTGAAAGAAGAAACTAAATTATTCAAGAAATAACAAGAACCATGTTGAGTGAATATTCGATAGCTAAACACTTTTGGGTTGAAGTTATAAGTACTGCTTGTTATACTATAAATCAAGTTTTGATTGGACCTTTTCTTAATAAAACCCCTTATGAGTTATGGAATTGTAGAAAACCTAGACTTTCCTACTTCAAGGTATTTGGATGAAAAGTATTCATTCTGAATACTAAAGATAATCTACATAAGTTCACACTCAAATATGATGAAGGAATTTTCTTAGGTTACTCCAAAATTTCTAAGGCTTATAGAGTATTCAATAAAAACACTTGTACTGTTGAAGAAATGGTACATGTTAAATTTGATGAAACCAATCCCTTTGTTTTTAAACACCCTCAACCTACATCTACGGATGTGTTTTCAAAAACTGATTATCAATCCTTGATAGAAGATCCTTCTGATAAGGAAAATGTTCAAGAAAATATTTCTGAAGCATTTACCCTAGAAGACTTCCTACCATATGTTGATGAACAAGTCTTACAAAACCCAAATCAGTTGTTTCTAAATAATCATCCCAATGATAATATCATTGGTGATTTAAATCAACCTGTAAGGACAAGAATTTCCTTAAGAATTGAAGTAGAACATCTAGAATTCCTTTCTCAATTAGAACCAAAAAACACTGAAGAAGCTTTAGGTGATGATTATTGGATAAAATCCATGCAAGATGAGCTAAATGAATTCTAAAGGAATAAAGTTTGGACCTTGGTTGAAAGACCTAAGGAAACTTTTGTTATTGGAGTAAAATGGGTCTTCAGAAATAAGTGTGATGAAAATGGAATCATAGTAAGAAATAAATCTATATTAGTTGCTAAAGGCTATAGTCAACAAGAAGGAATGGACTATAAAGAAACATATGCTCTGGTATCTAGACTTGAATCAATTCGTATTTCACTTTCCTTTGCAACATTCTTTAATTTTAAACTTTTTCAAATGGATGTTAAATGTTATTTTCTTAATGGTTATGTTCAAGAGGAAGTTTTTGTTGAACAACCTCCTAGTTTTGAAGATAAAAAACATCCTGAACATGTTTTCAAACATACCAAAGATTTATATGGACTTAAACAAGCCCCTAGATCCTGTTACGATAGACTTATATGATTTTTTCTTCATAACAATTATGTTAAGTGAAATGATGATCCAACCCTTTTTATAAAGAAATATAAGAAAAATGTTTTGATTGTTCAAATTTATGTTGATGAAATTATATTTGGTTCAACTCAGCAATCTTTAACTGATTTGTTTGCGAATCTAATGAAATCTGAGTTTGAAATGAGTATGATGGGTGAGTTAACTTTTTTTCCTTGGTTTTCAAATTTCTCAAAAAACAGAAGGAATATATATATCCAAACATAAGTATATTAAATATATTCTTAAAAAGTATGGATATGACAACACTAAAAGTATTAGTACTCTCATTGGTACCTCAAGTTCACTTGATCTTGATGAAGCTGAGAAACCAATGGATCAAACAATGTTTAGAGGTATGATAGGAAGTTTACTATACTTAACTACTATTTATCCTAACTTGATGTTTTTAGTATGCTTATGTGCCAGATATCAATATAATCCTAAGGAATCTCATTTAAAGGCAGTGAAAAGGATTTTTCGCTACTTAAAGGGAACTATGGATTTAGGACTCTTTTATACTTCTGGAAATGATTTTGATCTAAAAAGTTTTTCAGATGTTGACTTTGGTGGATGTAGAATGGATAGGAAAAGTACATATGGAACTTGTCATTTCTTAGGAGATTCATTAGTTTCTTGGTCATGTAGAAAGCAACACTCAGTAGCACTTTCCACTGCTAAACCTAAATATGTAGCAGTTAGAAGTTGTTGTGCTCAAGTATTGTGGATGCAACACACACTCACAGATTATGGTATGAGTTTTACCAAAACACAAATATTGTGTGATAATACTAGTGTCATTTCCTTAAGTAAAAACCTTTCACATCACTCTCATACAAAACACATAGATATTAGGCATCACTTTCTTAGAGATCACACACAAAAAGGAGATGTCATTCTTCAATTTATCAAAACACAAGATCAACTTACTGCTATTTTCACAAAATATTTACCCTCTTATAGATTTGAATACATTAAAAAAAAGTTATGAATGATAACTGTAAGGTAATTTTTCCATATTAACTTCTTGTTGAAACCTATCTCCTTACAGTAAGAAACTCCTTTTCATGGGGGGTGCATTTACTTTTTAATCTAAATTTTTTGTAGTCAAAATTTTTCATAGTCAAAATTTTTCATAGTCTAAATTTTTCATAATCTAAATTTTTCGTAGCCTAATTTTTTCAAAATCTAAATTTTTCATAATTAGATTTTTTTAATCTAAATTTTCTTTAATTTTTTTTTTAATTTTTTTTTTGGAATCTAAATTTCTTCAAGAAGAATTTACCTCATTACGAATAATCTTCCTAGCAATCCGAAAGGTATGTTTCCTTTCCTAAGTTTTCATAATCATATTTTTACATGTTGGTATTTTCATTTTGTTTTAAATTTTTTGGATTCTTTCTCTTACTTAAATCCGAATGTTTATTTAAAAAACTCAAAAGATCAGAATTTATCAAAATCCTTCCTTGGTTATCATCTCAACCGTCAGATTTGATCAGAATTATTTTCAACTGTTGGATCAACCAAGGAAGTTAAATCGTCACCTCAATTGCCTATATAAATCACCTCAAATGGTTGTCCCACATCAGTTTTTCAAGCTTTCACATGTTGAAGCTCTGCCTCTATACTTAAGGCCATTCTGAATCTCTAAAGTTTTCCTAGTTCCAAATGTCTGCTGAAGCTTCTCCTCAGAAAGATATGTCGACTGTTAAGGAAATCTCTGAGTGGAAGATATACAAAGAAAGGTTGGTCGATCCGAAGTTTTATTCCAAATATGATTCTATCACATCAAAGAATGTTAAGTTGAATGTCTTGGAGAGCCTTTGTGTTTCAAAGTCGAAGGCACAAGATTTGGTGTATCCGGACTTATTGATTGAGTTCTATGAGACAACATGTTTCTTTAAGGAATAAGGTGGAGACAAGTTATCTTTAAAGTGTATGGAAAGACCTACTCTCTTTCCTTCAGCAAGGCAGCAAGTCTGATTGGAATTCCTTACAATGGTGAAGCATAATTTTGTACTCAGAAATTACCTGATGTATCAGGATTTGTTGATAAGGAAAAGGCTATAAAGTGTCCTGGCTTTAAAGGAATGAAGACTCCAAAGATTATTCATTTGTCTATGAACTTACGGAGTCTTGAATTGTGGGTTCAAGGCTTTGTAATTCTGAGAAAAAGGAGATAAGGATACTCTAAAGAAGAGTGATATCTATATATTGGATTTCTTGGTGAACCTCGAGAAGATAAACTTGGTCAAGTATATCTTGATTATGATTGAGAACATCAAGAATGGAAATCTTAAATCTCAAATCATTATGTATCTGGCTATTCTCTCTAAGATTATAGTTCTTTGTTTAGAATCTTTCAAAATTCCATGCAGTTACAAGCTAATAAATTACAAGGTAATGTTGTTTAGTGATGATACTTTAAGGAGGATGGAGGCTGGTTTCTCCAATGAATCCGAAGAATTTTATGATTTATCTGAAGAAGAAGTTGAAGCTTTGTTAAAGAAGACAGAAGTGGCTAAAACCTCTAAGAAAGGAGGAAGGAAGGGAAAGGTTAAATAACTAGAAGAGAAAAGAAAAACCCTTGTGGCTAAGGAAACTCAGTCTACACCACCAAAGCCAAAGAAGCAAAAAGCTTATCCTGACGAGGTAGTGGTTAAGTGGAGAGAGGGTAAGAAAAATAGGAAGGAAGGGGAGATTAAGTTTGGCTTGGACCCTACTGAGGCAAAAGAGTTAAAAATAAAGGCTGTTGTAGAGCTTGAGAAGCAACAGAAAGAAAAGAAGCAAAAGAAGAAGATGTTTGAGGCTGAGATAGTACAATCTCTTCTTAAGGCTGCTGAAAAAGCCTCTGAGAAAATTCCGGTACCAGAATCCTTTCTACAAGAATCACTAATAGAGACTCTGGGAAAGAATTTGGTGATTCTGGAACAAGATCAAGAAGAAATAGTGCAAGAAGAAGAAGTAGAATGAGATGGAGGAGAAGAAGGCAGTGATGATACTGAGGATGTGATAAGTCAGGTAGAGGATTATCATGAGAAGGAAAGTCTTTCTGAGAAATTATCAATCTGAACTTCTAAAGTCGAATCTTTAAAACTTGCTACTATGAAAAAAGATAAGAAGAGTGAGGAAGAAGTGAATAAATTGTCTAAAGAGGAAAGTAGCAATCATGATTTCATCCAGCCAGAGGATATTGAGGCAGGAGCTGAGAAAGAAGAAGTAGATGAAGAAAATATTGTTCATCTATCAAATAGTGAACACGAATCTCCCAAAGCTCAAGACATCATTCTAAGAGTTGATAAGGGAAAGTAGGTGGCAGTAGATACACCTAGTAAATTTGTGGTAAAGAAGAAAGATGTTGGTGCTTCATCAAAGAGGAAATCCAAAGACATGGAAAAAGAATCCTCATCAACCAATCACTCGGATTCAGAATCATCTTTCCTTGGACATGATTTTGTTGTCCAGTCATTGAAAAAGCTGGTTGATACTATTCCTTTATTTCCAAGCATTAATTCTAGATTTCATATGCTTCAGTATACAATTAATCAGAAATTATATTCAGTTTCAATGGTTATGGACAAATGTTTCAGACTCGAGGCAGATTTCAAAACCTTCCTCATTGGTTATGAGGCTCATAAAAGATATTTCAAGAAGATAACAAGCTGGTCAAAGAAGACAATAGAAGAGATGATAATATTCAATTAATTTCATGATAATGTCAAGGATACCTTTGACACTGAAGATGGGAAGATCAGGGATCTTTCAAATAGTTTTGAGGAAAAGTTAATCCTATAATAGACTACTCGGAAGCAGTCAGTTAAGGATCTGAATGACAAGATTAATTCTGTGGCCATGAATTGGAAGAGTGAAAGGGATATCAGAATTGATATTGAAGAGAAGCTTGTTAAAAAAGATGAAGTGTTGAAAGCTCAAGCAGAATGTCTTAAAGATCAGGAATAAAAAATTAAATCCTTAGAGAAGAAAATTGAAGAATAGGATCAGTTGCTTAAGCGTGCAGAAGAGGATCACAAGGAGCTCAAAAAACTAAAAAACATTGTGAAGAAGATGATGCTGAAGGAGAAAGAAGGATAATTTCTTTCCATTCCAATCTTTTTTTGTACTTTTCCTTGTACAAATTCTTTCAACATTAATTAAATGTTGGTTGTTCTTTATATATTTTGTTTGCAGTTGTTTATTACTAATCTTTCAGGTACCAATTTCTTTTTCTTTCCATATCCTCTATTTCTTTTTGAAAATCACAAAGGGGGAGAAAGTAATGATAAAAATAATACAAAGTAAATAAGAGATTTCCCTAAGGGGGAGTTCATCTAAAAGAAATTTCTTATCAATGAAGATTTTCGTATGCAAGATAATGTACAATATCATTCAGGGAATCAAGAATATGGTCCTTGGTGATTCCGAAACCTAAGGGGGAGTTAGTTTTATTCACTATGATCCATAAGTAAAGGGAGATAAGTTTTTATTTTCAAGTCCATAAAATTTCTAAGTCCTTAGATTTTTTTTAGTAAGGATGTTTGTGTTTTCCAAAAAGGGGGAGATTGTTGAGTCAATAAGGTTTCCTTGTGACTTTTTGACTCCTTTATGTTTTAAAAATCACAAACACTCTATCTCAAGGAAAATTTTATTTCCCCGAAGATTTATCTTAATAAGGAAATTTTCCTTTCCCTATTAAATTTTCTCCTTACCTTCGTTTTCATTTTTCATGTTATAGTTTCTCTAAATCTAACTATTTTTATTTCTAAGTGTAAAATTCAGTTTCATATCTAAAACCTCGGAATCCTATAAATACTTAGATATAGAGTATTCTGTTTTCAAGTTCTAAATTCAGATTATGAATTATCTGAAACTCAGACGTCGAATTCTCTAAATTCAGATTCTGAATTCTATGAATTGAGATTCTAAATTCTCTAAAATTCAGATTCCAAATTCTCTGAATTGAGATTCCAAATTCTCTGAAATTTAGACTCTGAATTATCTGAATTTAGACTCTGAATTCTTTGAAATTAATATTCCAAATTCCTCATAATTCAGATTTTGAATTCCTCAGAATTCAGGTTCCGAATTCCTCGGGATTCAGAATCTGAATTCCTTATAATTTAGACTCTGAATTCTATATAATTCTTCTTTTGAATTCCTTGAAATAACAGAATCTGAATACCTATGTAATATAGACTCCGAATGTTTATTTTCTTAGACTCTGAACTTTATTTTTTCCTAGACTCTGAAAAATGGATTTGGTTAAGAAACCATATTTTGCTTACCCTTGTTTTAATTATGAAACATTGTCATCCATTCTGTTTCTAATTAACCATTGTTTGAGTGAAACGTGTACAGGTCCCTCCGAGATTCAGGGAAAAATATGACCGTTGGAGGAGGGAGTCGACCGTTGGAAAAATGCCTATAAATAGGAGCTCATTTAAAAGAGCCAAAAAAACTAACGTTGATCATTCTAGAGACTACATGTTGTTGAAGTGATTTATAGAGAGAGAGACTCTCATGATTTGTGTGTACTAAACATATTGTTCAGCTTGCTTCATGTGACTCTAATTGTTGTTGTGTACAATCGATGGCTTTCAGGGATAAGAAGACAGAGGTGTCGACTACCTTTAATGTTCGAGGACTTCCTTGATTAGGAATACAGAGGTGCCGACTACCTTGAAGTTCGAGGGCTTACGGGGATAGCAAGAAAGATTCTGATATTCCTATCTAGGGCTTACCCTGGTGTGGGTAAGACAGACTTTCTTTAAAGTATAAATCAAGGGACCTTTATCCAAGGTTGTTGGATACCCTACTCTTTGGGTTAAAAGATTTCATACTTGTTACTTATATTGTTTCAAGTTTATTTTCCGATGCATTTTGATTAATAAGGAAAGTATAATTGTTTTATAATTTCTTGTATTTGTATACTCTGATTAGTAAGATTCTATATGCTTTAAGGTAGAATCTTTTTCCTTATAAACTTTTTTTAAGTTTCATTTCCAGAACCATTTTTCCGAAACCTAGCAAGTTTGTAGATTTAAGAGGTCTTGTGAATTTAACTTGTTTAACTTTGTTAAACATAGTTTTCCTCAAGGTTAAAAATTAAAGTTTTATACCAAATTTAAAGGTTCCAAAGGAATTTTTAAAGTATAAAATTCACCTCCCCCCCTCTTGTATATTGAGCATCTACATTCATATTTCGATCCTACAATGGATGCACCAAATATGGTATGGATGAGAACCTGAGTGTATTGGATTCCCATGATATTGACTAAATCCAAGAGGGTATTCTATTTGATTTTTTGGGTTGCCTAGGAATCAGTCATGCTTGGACGTATAAAATAATCTAGGACCCCCCCCCCCCAGGAATCAAACATCGTCCTGACATCGAGAATGTTCAGGTACTACCGTGGGGTTCAGCCTAAGGGCTTGAGGATGAAGGATTCCTGATGATATCCCAGGGTTCGCTACTCATAATGGCGGATTCATGAGCACAAGATCCCCAAGGTGTATATAGGGGTCTCCCTGAGGTGATTCTCATGCTCAGATACATTTTGGCATTGATTGAGATAGGTATGATCGATCAAGGTTGTGGACCCAAGGATCGACGATGGTTATTGAGCTCAACCTAGGTTAAATGTGTATTCCCTTAGGATGATGGTGATACTGTTGATGGCATGTTTCTCATGGCATGCTCAAATTCATCCCGACATTGGGCTGAAGCAGGTATTGTATATGGTTTTATTTATTTTGTTCAGTAGTTTGTTTGTTTGTCCTGAGCATGTAACATGAATATATGACTACATTTTCTGGTTATGTATGATACTATGTTGGTGGTACCCTACTGAGTTATTTAATCACACCCTCTTCAGGTTGCCATTGTACTTGGGTACTCGAGAAGACTCTCACATGGTTGCAGGAACAAGTTAGGTAGAGGCCTGGTGTGGTTGATTGTAGCACCCCTAGTTTGAAGTACATCATCTTTTTATACATTTTATTTTATTCTTGGAGTCTTGGTTTAATTTAACTAGAAGTTTTAAGGGGGGGGGGAGAATGAGTCTGGTTGTTGGAAAACCCCACAGAACAAATACACATCGTGTAACTTTTACACGACATGAAAGTGTTGGGGATAGATGTCATGAATATTTTCCATAGTGTGAAACCAATTCACATCGTGTAAATTTGATTTCTGAAAAATAAAAATCGAGGCTACATGAATTTTGGAGTATGTGGCCTTGTGAAAATACACAATGTGAATGTGGGTTACACGTTGTGTAAACCCCTACATCTAATAAGTTTAGATACGGTCAGTGTGTATTTTGTTCTCGCATGTCCAATTCCTCTCCCTTTCAACTACCAAGGTTTCCATAGGTGAATTCCGATGATTTCTGATGTCTAAACTCTAGTGAAATCGAATCTTTGAGTGGTTGTTTATGGAATCAAAGGTTAGGGTTACATCCTTCCTTCTCGTGTTGGATATCTTTGTATTGGCTTGATTAGAACCATAAATAAATGTTTTTATACCTGGATCTATGGGTTCAAATTTGTGTTGATGAGGTATTCTTGGATTTTAGTAAGGAACGGGAGGGAAAATGTTTAATCTGCATAATCATCTTGGATCCTTTGATCCATTCATATCGAGGTAGGTGGATTCTCTCCCACTCTACCATTCTTGAACTTGTTGGCTTGATCTTTTCTAAATCATTTTTTTGCTGTTTTGAAAATCTTTTTTGGAATTGATCAGAAAACCCCTATTGATGTGATTTCAAAAGGATGGGTTTTGAATGATGGAATTTTATTAAATAAATGTATTATTGGAAATTTTAGCATAAAGGTGTGGTGTGTGTTCATGTTTATGTGGGATGGGTAATAGTTGGAAGTACCACCATCAAATAATAATAATTTGGGATAGATCATGGTTGGAATTACCACCATCAAGTTGGTCACCAAGTGATATCTTGGTGATAGAATGAATCACCACTAGTGAGTATATGGAGGTCTATGCTTGCATACATTGTGTGTGAGGGGTGTGTGGAATGGGTTAATTATACCAATGGAAATGAAATGGTTTTAAAAACTTTATCTTGACGTTTTATTATGTGATATCTGTTTATGGATTATAATGATTTTCTTATTTACTTCTCTCCTATTTTAATAAAATGTTCTAACTGGTTCTTGTCTTAGCGACGTGTGATGGGAAGTCTTTGGATAAATCCTACTGAGTTCTATAATCACCCCCTTCTTGGGAACTTTTGTGTATTTGTAGATATCATCTACCAAGATACAAGTAAGGGCCATGCTTCACACTTCTCTAGCGGTGGTCCTTGACATCATGGTTTGCTTACTGAAGTTGGATCTTGGGAGTGTCTGCATCTTGGTCTAGGATGGTGCCACTTTGGCGTCGATTCCTTTCTACTTTTATTGTTAGCCTTTCACTTTCATTTCTTTTTCTATTGTACTATAATGTTATTTTGTATTGGCATTGTATTGAGTTATGTAGTTTATTATCATGAATCATTTAGTATATCTTGGATATTGTTTATCTCTTAATAGGTTGTGTGTTCTTCAGGTAAAATCATCTCCCAATGTTCTATAATGCCCTTGGCATTTATTTACAGCCTTTGGTGTCCTGGGGACATCACCTAAGACTAGTAGCACTTCACCTCTTCTCAAGCCAATGATTTGGGCTGGGATGTTTCAAATGGAATTAGTTTGTGTGGTCCTTGAGTTTCATATGGTACTACTTTTGTTCAGTCCTTGAGTTGGGTTGGTAACAAGGTGATAGGACTGTAGGAACTTGAAATGTATATTATAAAAAGACATATCTAACCTTTTTATACTAAACTTTAGGTTACCAATGTGGTTTGGGTATAAAAGTGTTATGAGACACTTCTAGGAAGTGTTTTGATCTCATCGTCATTGGTTTAGTTGATGAGTACTGCATACCATGCATTATGATAAGACATACCACTAGGATTTCATTACTCATCTATTGTTCAAATGATTTTTGAAAAATGAATAAAATGATTTATCTTTGAAATGATGGTTTCACTAGTTATTGCTTCTGGTAGTGATAACTGTTTATGATGTTTTAGAATTTATTCAAGCCTCTAGTTCCTATAGAGAAATAGTATAAATGGTGTATTGTTTTTCTTATAGAAAATGGAGTCAGGAATATGTCATAGAAACCAGTAAGAAGCTGTTGAAAATATGGTTGCACCTGAACCACAGGTGAACCAGCAACTTATACAGAGTATTGTGTAAGTGTTTCAATCTATTGATAGAGGAAATTGAAATGATGAACCGAGGAAAGTGGATGATTAGTCACTTAAATTGGCTAATATTAATTGTTAAGATCTTAATATTAATGTGTTTAAAAGTTCATAAACATCAATTTTAGTCCAATTCAGAAATTGAACTTCATTTCCCATCATTGTGCAATTCATGCTTAAAGTGTCAATTTGGGCCCACGTAATAATTTGCCTGTGGAAATTACAATATTCATCATTTTAATTTTATATTTTGGTATATGATTCATCACTTTATTTGGAACATTTTTTCTTTTAGGTCTTATGGATGAATCACAAGTGAAGATGGAGATTTTTTCACCTGAAGGCAGAAACTTGCTGGAAAAAGCATAATGGGCCCAAGGCCCATCAAACAAATGTGGGGCCCACAAACTAATCCCAATGAAGCTCAAATTTATACAGTAGAAAGATAAAAATATGAGGATCATTTTATTCAACTGTGGACGGAGCTAATTCTAATTTTTTCATGATGATGAAGGAATCTGAAGTTAAGATTTAAATGGTGGACCCAACATTAATGCACAAAAATTCATCCCACTATTTCGACCATAACGTCCAAACGGATGAGCCAAATTTCCTGAAATTTTTACAGATCATAGAGGATAGATGTAAGAAGATATTTGTCTTCTACAACCCCTACGGATTCAGCCTTCTTCAATTAAAAATTCACACGTCAATATGGTGGATGAATTTGGACAGTTTTCCGGGTCAAATTTGAAACATCAATTTCCTTTTAGTCCAATTTAGAAATTGAACTTTATTTCCCATCATTGTGCAATTCATGCTTAAAGTGTCAATTTGGGCCCACTCAATAATTTGCCTATGCAAATTACAATATTAATCATTTTAATTTGATATTTTGGTATATGATTCATCACTTTATTTGGAACATTTTTTCTTTTAGGTCATATGGATGAATCACAAGTGAAGATGGAGATTTTTTCACCTGAAGGCAGAAACTTGCTGGAAAAAGCATAATGGGCTCAAGGCCCATCAAACAAATGTGGGGCCCACAAACCAAGCCCAATGAAGCTCAAATTTATACAGTAGAAATATAAAAATATGAGGATCATTTTATTCAACTGTGGTCGGAGCTAATTCTAATGTTTTCATGATGATAAAGGGATCTGAAGTTAAGATTTAAATGGTGGACCTGACATTAATGCACAGAAATCCATTTCACCATTTAGACCATAACGTCCAAATGGCTGAGCCAAATTTCCTGAACTTTTTACAGATCATAGAGGACAGATGTACGAAGATATCTGTCTTCTACAACCCCTTCGTATTCGGCCTTCTTCAATTACAAATTCACACGTCAATATGGTGGACGAATCTGGACAGTTTTCCGGGTCAAATTCGAAACATCAATTTCCTTTTGATTATTCACCCTCCATTTGACTCTATTAATTGTTGGGGGGTGAATTAATTGTTGGTGGATGGACCTAAGGCTCATAATATGCCTATATAAGGAGCTAGTGGTTAAGGGAATAGGGGTGGATATTTTTCTTATCATCTTTTGTTGCTTGTTTCATTGTAAGGTTATGCTTCCAAATTTCCTTTGTAATGTTTTCCATTTCCATGTAAGTTTCTTTTTTGTATCTTTATGTTCTTAATCAACTTCTTTCTCTTCTATATTTTTCATTTCATTTATTAAAACTTTATTATCACAAAGCACAGTGATATCTCTGTGTTGTTGTGAATTAGTTCACACATAGGTGTGAATTTCATTCACACACACGGAGGAATGCTCGTTATTTCCGCGGTTTAAATTTCTTCAATCCAATTCTTGTTAGTAATATTCCACCCACCATTGAGAGTATACCATCACTGGAGGTCCAACCCTTTAATGGGTTGATATTAGGAGGATGAAAATGCTAGATTGAATGTTATTTTATGAATGAATTGTTGTTAATTGGATAATTAATTTAAGACATCCATTCGTCAGTTATTTCTATCTTCATTTTTACTGTGTTTGAGCAAACTAAATTAAATTACTAAATGACCATATACCTCGGAGAGATCATGAATTTGGTTCTCTAAGTGTATAGGGGATTAGTAATTGTGTTTAGTAAGCACCAAACCAGAAAATGATGAAGGTAGTGTTAATTTTGAAGAATGGATTCATCAAGAATTAATAAAACCAAAATTGTTTAAAGAAGTAAAATTCATTCAATCCACCCCGAGCATAATCCTAGATCAACCCATTTTCATTGAATTGAATTCACATAGGTTTATTAGTGTCATTTAAACCATCCAAAATAGAACACAAAGTTGGCCACTTCAAAGCCCATCCTTCACCAAATCATAGCGTCTCAAGGTTACTTCTTTGGTCCCTGTGGATTCGACCCCTACATGTACTACAACGACCGCTTTTACCAGTAGGGTAAATTTGGGTGCAACCAAATTTTGATGCCGTTTCCAGGGACCAAGTAAGTTCCTTAGACCAAAAACCTTCTTTTCTTACCCCCATTCTTCTATTCTCATCCCAATTATCTTATCTTTTCCCTTTCTTGCTTTTTTTTTCTTTTGGCGCATGTCCGCCTATACCCACGATAACTCAAACAGATTAGTTAGGGTGGATACTCCTAGGGCTGGGGAGTCAAGCACTAAAAGAGGTCTATTTCCTTTAGATCAAAATCTTCCTAATACTCCAAATTCAGACATTGAGTTCGATACAATGGAGAATCTCCCACAAAACCAAATCATAAACCGGGGAGGGAACCAAAATAACGGGCAAGACCCTAACTTGGGAATTGTTGCAAACCCGACCATGAATGACTACCTCACACCAACCTGGACCAATGCACCCTCATACATTAGGCATGATAACATAGGATATGCCCAATATGTTTTCAAACCCCATGTCCTGAACCACCTTCCAACCTTTCATGGGATGGAGTCTGAGATGCCTTACCTTCATGTTAAAGAATTTAATGACATTATCGAAACCATGTGCCCACCAAATCAAATTGAATCCGCTAAAATGAGACTTTTTCCTTTTTTTTCTTAAGGACTGAACAAAGAATTGGTTAAACAATTTGAGACCAGCATCTATTCACTCTTGGGACCAACTTCAATGAGAATTTTATAAAAAATACTTCCTCCATCACAAAACAATTGAACTTAAAAAGAGCATACAAAACTTTTTTGAAAGAGAGGGAGAAACATTCTATGAAACATGGGAAAGGTTCAAGGACACATTAAACATGGTACCGCGCCATAGTTTCTTAATCCCAGAACAAGTGAGAATTT
Organism: Viscum album; assembly: GCA_963277665.1. Classification (NCBI taxonomy): domain Eukaryota; kingdom Viridiplantae; phylum Streptophyta; class Magnoliopsida; order Santalales; family Viscaceae; genus Viscum; species Viscum album. Next base: position 1,483,357,988 of record OY728166.1, read on the forward strand.
TCTATGAAGTGTTGGGTCCCGGAAACAAACAATTCATTGATATGATGTGTAATGGAACCTTCAAAAACAAAGCCCCAAATGATGCTTATGAATATCTATAAAATATTGCTGAACAAAACCAAACATGGGGAACATAATCATACTATGAAAAGCCACCCAAATCTGGTGGAATGTACAATCTTGGAGAAGAAGAAAACCTTAGATCAAAACTTGCTGCACTCACGAGGAAAGTTGAGGAGATTGATCTTAGGAAGGTCCACAAAACCCAAACTGTTGAGCTTGTTTGTACAATTTGTGACAAGAATGACCATAATAATGATAATTGCCCAACCATTCCTTCCATCAAGGATGTTCTTTTAGGAGGACCACCAGAAGAAGTTAATGCAATGAACTTTCAAAAGCCACAATTCACGAACACCTTCAATCCAAGGTATAATGACCATCCATGCTTTCGTTGGAAGGACAATCAACAACCAACACAACAACAATGTATCAACCCATACCCTCAACAAAACTTTCAACCTCATAATCAGTTCCAACCACAACCGGTCCAATTCCAACATCCTCATGTACAGTATCAACAACCCATCCAGCAACCAAAGTATCCTCCTGGGATAAACCCACAAGCTCAAGCACCAACCCAAATTATTCCACAAAGCCTACTAGAACAACTGTGCAAACAAATGGACAAAATGAACTCAGAATTCTAATCCATTAAACAAGAACTTAAAACCATCAAAAATGGAAAGGCACCCATGCCCACACAGGCCATTCCACAACAAACATCAAGGGGAGAGTCAAGTTTCACTCAAACAACTCACGAACAACTAAAGGTCGTGACGGTTTTAAGAAGTGGGAAATCAATTGAAAAACCTGAACAAATAAGTCAGAAACCATGTGAAGCTTCAAACTCTAATGAAAATTCAAATGAACCACAAGCTCAAACTGAAGAAACTGATAACAATGTGAAAGAAACAACACTCCAACAAACAACTCAACAACCCGCACCATTTCCTCAACGCATGAGGGGGAAAACCAAGCCTGAATTGAGTGACACATTGAGAGAAATCTTCTCACAAGTCAAGTTGAACATTCCCATTCTCGATGCCATCCAAACCATACCTTCCTACTCAAAGTACCTTAAGGACTTGTGCACTTTTAAAAGAAAATTTTCACATAAAAACCAAGTCCTTTTGGCTGCTAATGTGAGTACCACCATTCAAGGGACCATTCCTCCTAAGATGAAAGACCCAGGATGCCCTTACATAAATGTTGAACTAGGAGAGAACAAAGTTTTCAAATCCTTGTGTGATCTAGGTGCCAGTGTGAACCTCATTCCTTATGCCATGTATTGTCAGTTAGGGCTCGAAGAACTCCAACCCACATTTGTCACTCTTCAACTTGCTAATCGTAGTGTTCGAGTTCCAAAGGGGATCTTAAAAGATGTTTTGGTGAAAGTTGAAAATTTCATTTACCCAGCTGACTTCATTGTTCTGGAAAATCACCCAAGCTTAGGTCCTAGGGAGGAAACCCCAATCATACTTGGTCATCCCTTCCTTGCAACAATCAACTCTGTTATCCGAGTCCGAAATGGGAACATGACCATCACCTTTGGGAACATGAGTCTAGACTTGAATATCTACAATGCAAACTCTAAATTGGGGATGATGAAGAGATCCATGAGGTTAATTGGATTTTTAGTGTTGATAATGAACTCAATGAACATCAAGGAATTACAGAAGGATGGTTAAGTCAAGAAAAGATTGATTTTCTTTATTCACATGAGGGAAATTTGTCTCCTTGGATTGAATCTCTTTCAGATAGCTCTATTGATGAATTTCTAGAATCACCAATCAATGATACCATGGTTGACATAAATAACATTGAGTCCATAGCTATTCATGACACTAATCTGGAAAATTTAGTGGATGAAAATTTTGTTCACAAGGAACCAATTTTGTCAAGAAATCTGAACAAAAAAACTGAGTTCAATACAAAGTCTCATCCTTTCTTGGGAAGTCATGACCAATATGATCTTGAATTTAAAGTCATACCTTCATCACTGAAGTATACGTTCTTAGGGGACAATCAATCCTTTCCTGTTGTCATTTCTTCCTCTCTTGAAGCCAATCATGAGAGGATGCTTCTAGATGTTCTTAGGAGACACAAGAAAGCCATTGGATGGACCCTATCTGATATTCCTGGGATTAGCCCACTTATCGGGACTCATAGAATTATTCTTGAATCTGAGTCAAAGCCATGTCATCAACCTCAGAGGCGACTCAATCCTAATCTCATGGAAGTAGTGAGAAAAGAACTTTTGAAATTGTTAAAAGCTGGTATCATCTATCCTATAGCTGAGAGTGAGTGGGTTAGCCCAATCCATGTGGTTCCAAAGAAGGCTGGAATCATAGTAATAGCCAACAAAGATGGATAGATGCTTCCAACAAGGGTCAGTAGTGGATGGAGAGTTTGTATTGACTATAGGAAGATCAACTTTTGTACCAAGAAAGACCATTTCTCCTTACCCTTTATTGATCAAGTCCTCGAGCGAGTGGCAGGTCATCAATTCTATTGCTTCCTAGATGGATTCTCAGGGTATAATCAAATTGAAGTCTCCTTAGAGGATCAAGGAAAAACAACCTTCACTTGTCCATTCGGCACTTTTCCTTCAAACGTATGCCCTTTGGGTTATGTAATGCCCCTGGTACCTTCCAGTGGTGCATGATGGGAATATTCTCGGATATGGTGGGGGATTTTTTAGAGGTCTTCATGGATGACTTCTCCATCTTTTGGGATACTTTTGAGGGATGCCTTATAAATGTTGAAAAGGTTTTGTCAAGGTGTGAGGATAAGAATCTCATACTGAATTGGGAAAAATTCCATTTCATGGTAAGGGAAGGACTTGTTCTAGGTCATCTGGTATCTGGTAGAGGGATTGAAGTTGATAAAGATAAGGTTGAAATCATTCGTCACCTTCCCTCTCCTAAAACTGTTAAGGAAGTGAGGTCATTCTTAGGACATGTTGGTTTTTATATAAGGTTCATTAGGAATTTCAACTCTATTTCTCAACCACTTTGTGCTCTATTGGTAAAAGATTATCAATTTTTATGGACAGAAAGCTATGAGGAATCATTCTCTATACTCAAGTCAACTCTTATATCTCCACCTATCATGAAATCTCTAAATTGGAAACTTCCTTTCGAGCTCATGTGTGATGCAAGTGACTTCGTTGTAGGAGCAGTCTTAGGACAACGGTGTGAGAAAACTCCATGTGTCATTGTTTATGCAAGAAAATCTTTAAATGATGCACAATTAAACTACACCACAACTGAGAAAGAGTTGCTTGTTGTTGTATTTGCCTTAGAGAAATTCAGGTCTTATCTCTTAGGATCACCCATCATTGTCTTCACTGACCATTCAGCCCTAAAATACCTTTTCCAAAAACAAGATGCCAAGGCTAGATTGATTAGGTGGGTCCTTCTTCTTCAAGAGTTCGATTTAACCATTAAGGATAAAAAGGGTGTTGAAAATATTTTAGCTGATCACCTCTCTAGGATGGAATTCAAAGACAACTCACACCACCTCTATGTGTCTGGTTCATTTCCCGATGAGCACCTCTATTCAGTGAATAATTGCCCTTGGTATGCTGACATAGCAAACCATTTGGTGACGGGTGACATTCCAAAATTCCTGGGGACCCAATCTAAGAGGAAATTCCTTTCTGATGTCAAACACTATGTGTTTGATGATCCTTACCTCTTCAAGTTCTGTCTTGATCAAATCATCAGGAGATGTATTCCCAAGTCTGAGCAAGAGTCCATTCTAAAATTTTTTCATGGAGAGGCATGTGGAGGCCACTTTTCTACAAAGAAAACCACTGAAAAGGTCCTCCAAAGTGGTTTCTACTGGCCGAACCTCACTAAGGATTCCTTCCAATTCTGCAAAAGTTGTCCTCAATGTTAGCAATTAGGATCAATTACCAAAAGGAATCAAATGCCCCTCACTCCCATTCTGGTCGTTGAAATCTTTGATTGTTGGGGAATTGATTTCATGGGACCCTTTCTAAACTCTAAGGGATACCTCTACATCCTCTTAGCTATTGATTATGTCTCAAAATGGGTTGAAGCCATTCCCACCAAGTCCAATGACCACCATGTTGTGATCCGATTTCTGAAAGAGCATATATTTTCTCGATTTGGAATTCCTAGGGCTATAATTAGTGATCGTGGAACCCATTTCTGCAACCGCCCATTCTCTTCACTCATGTCTAAGTATGGTATTACTCATAAAGTTTCCACTGCATACCATCCTCAAACCAACGGTCAAGCTGAGTTGGCAAATAGAGAAATTAAGCAAATTCTTGAAAAAACTGTCAATCCCTCTAGGAAAGATTGGTCCGAGAAACTCTTAGATGCCCTTTGGGCATATCGAACTGCTTTCAAAACTATCCTAGGAATGTAACCGTATAGATTGGTTTATGGAAAAGCATGTCATTTACCTGTTGAAATTGAGCATAAGGCCTTTTGGGCAATAAAAAATGAACTTTGACATTTCTTTGGCTGAAACAAAAAGGAAATTAGATCTTAATGAACTCGAGGAACTTAGGATGGAGGCTTATGAAAATTCAAGGATCAATAAATATAAAGTTCAAGCCTACCAATCTAGGAATCTCAAAGTCAAACACTTTGAACTGGGAAAATTTGTGCTCTTGTATAGTTCAAAACTTCATCTCCACCCAGGAAAGCTAAGGTCCAGATGGTATGGTCCATACCTAGTGCATCATGTGTACCCTCATGGGGCAATAGAGATTCAGGATCCCACAAGTGATCATGTCTTCAAAGTCAATGGTCATAGGTTAAAACCATTCATTGAATCATTCAATAAACAAGAAACCAAGGAGGAGTTAACTGAGCCAACATATGAACCAGAGAAAAATTGATAGATTTAGGGTACAAGTCGGGATAATGACGTTAAACAAAAGCACTGCACGGGAGGCAACCCGTGGTTTTCATGTTTACAATCACTGTGAATCATCTTTTGTTTCCTTCTGCTTAATTTTGTTATTTTTTTTATATAGATTGTTGACCTGTTCTTCTTTTATGAGTAAGGATGGGTATGAAAAGGGAGCACCATATTCATCCGTGTCACGCAGTGTGATCCCTGAGTAATACCTTACCCAGAAAATATAAAGAAGACAATGTATCATTAGTTTATTTTATTTTATTTATGTTTTTGTAGGTTAAAAAAATTAGACTCTTGACATGTTCTTCTTTTATGAGTATGGATGGGTATGAAAGGGGAGCAATGTATTCATATGTGTCATGTGGTGTGATCCCTGAGTAATACCTTACCCAGAAATTTAAAAGAAGATAATGTATTATTAGTTTGATTTAAAAAAAACATGAAAATGATGGTACTTGGAATTAAATAAATCATTGTGTTGTTTGTTTTGTCTGCTTTGTCCTTCTTTTTATGGTTCTGGAACTATTTTGGGTGATACATGTTCAATCAAGGAGGTGCCTACATCCCCCAAGAGATCAAAGGAGTAATTTGGAGCATCATGAACTTCAAATTTAAAAACCAGGTGAATTTGTTCCATGTTTATCATTCTCAATTTCATCTTTTAACTCCTATCTTACCCCCTTCTAACTTTTCATTTCTTTAAACGCTGGGGACAGTGTCATTCTAAGTTGGGGGGAGATAAAAAATGATTTTTTTTATTTTGTGAATAAAAACATGCATGAAAAGAAAAATTCCATTAACCATAAACATGATAACACACATTGCAAACTCTAAAATTAGATATCAAATAAATTTTGCATGCCTTGATTCTGATTTTAATGCAAGTTTAAGTTCATGAGCATAGTTTTTGGAAAGTGCGGTTGTCCGATGTGATTTTTCAATGTTTACATTTTCATCCTCTTAATAAAAATGCCACAATGCACGTCTAATGGATCATGGGTGTAAATTTGAGTTCTTGGGTCCCTTTCATTATAGCATAGGGTTCTGGGGTCACTTTTAGTTTAATTTGAGTATCCATAAAAGCAAAAAAAAAATTTGACCACATAGAGAAATGTTTTGTCCAAATGCGTGGCGTTCGACACTTGGGGATCGTGACTCCATAGTTGTCTTGCCCATAGTTAAGCTTTATATCTCTATTGTAGAGCATGAAATTGACAATATGTGTGGCGTCCGGCACTTGGGGATTGTGAATCCATAGTTTTCTTGCCCAGAGTTAGTCTTTTAATATCTATTTTAGATAAAAAAATCATCAAAAAAATAAAAAAAAATGGATACTCATATTAAGGTTTAATGTGATTCCCACCTAGCGCTTCCATTTTTTCCCCTTGAACAATAAAATGGGCCTCATATCTTTTGTGATGCACAACACTTTATCATGCTTAATTGAAATTGGATGAAATGTGGCGATGAATTTGAACAAAGGAATGAGCTTGGGCTTAGGATATTCTTATGGACCTAGATTGTTTTAAATGATTTTGATGGGTTCCATAATTTTTTTGGTATGAGGTCTTTGGGTGAGCAATGTGTATTTAAATGTTTTTGGAAAAGGGGATTTGAATTTCATATTTGTAATATATTTTGCTCAGGACTAGCAAAACTCAAGTTGGGGGGTGTTATTAGTCACTGAAAGTGGCTAATATTCATTGTTAATATCTTAATATTAATTTGTTTAAAAGTTCATAAACATCAATTTTAGTCCAATTCAGAAATTGAACTTCATTTCCCATCATTGTGCAATTCATGCTTAAAGTGTCAATTTGGGCCCACTCAATAATTTGCCTGTGGAAATTACAATATTCATCATTTTAATTTTATATTTTGTTATATGATTCATCACTTTATTTGGAACATTTTTTCTTTTAGGTCTTATGGATTAATCACAAGTGAAGATGGAGATTTTTGCACCTGAAGGCAGAAACTTGCTGGAAAAAGCATAATGGGCTCAAGGCCCATCAAACAAATGTGGGGCCCACAAAACAATCCTAATGAAGCTCAAATTTATACAGTAGAAATATAAAAATATGAGGATCATTTTATTCAATTTTGTTCGGAGCTAATTCTAATGTTTTCATGATGATAAAGGGATCTGAAGTTAAGATTTAAATGGTTGACCCGACATTAATGCACAGAAATCCATCCCACCATTTCGACCATAACGTCCAAACGGATAAGCCAAATTTCATGAAATTTTTATAGATCGTAGAGGACAAATGGACGAAGATATTTGTATTCTACAACCCCTCCGTATTTGGCCTTCTTCAATTACAAATTCACACGTCAATATGGTGGATGAATCTGGACAGTTTTCCGGGTCAAATTCGAAACATCAATTTCCTTTTGATTATTCACCCTCTATTTGACTCTATTATTTGTTGGGGGGTGAATTAATTGTTGTGGGATGGACCTAAGGCTCCTAATATTCCTATATAAGGAGCTAGTGGTGAAGGGAATAGGGGTGGATATTTTTCTTATCATCTTTTGTTGCTTGTTTCATTGTAAGGTTATGCTTCCAAATTTCCTTTGTAATGTTTTCCATTTCCATGTAAGTTTCTTTTTTGTATCTTTATGTTCTTAATCAACTTCTTTCTCTTCTATATTTTTCATTTCATTTATTAAAACTTTATTATCACAAAGCACAGTGATATCTCTGTGTTGTTGTGAATTAGTTCACACATAGGTGTGAATTTCATTCACACACATGGAGGAGTGCTCGTTATTTCCGCAGTTTTAATTTCTTCAATCCAATTCTTGTTAGTCATCTTCCACCCACCATTGATAGTATACCATCAATGGAGGGCTAACCCTTTAATGGGTTGATCTTAGGAGGATGCAAAGGTTGTATTGAATGTTATTTTATGAACGAATTGTTGTTAATTGGATAATTAATTTAAGACATCCATTCTTCAGTTATTTCTACTCTTCATCTTTACTGTGTTTGAGAAAACTAAATTAAATTACTAAATGACCATATACCTCGGAGAGATCATGAATTTTGTTCTCTAAGTGTATAGGGGATTAGTAATTGTGTTTAGTAAGCACCAAACCAGAAAATGATGAAGGTTGTGTTATTTTTTAAGAGTGGATTCATCAAGAATTAATAAAACCAAAATTGTTTAAAGAAGTAAAATTCATTCAATCTACCCCGAGAATAATTCTAGATCAACCCATTTTCATTGAATTGAATTCACGTAGGTTTCTTAGTGTTATTTAAACCATCCAAAATCGAACACAAGGTTGGCTACTTCAAAGCCCATCCTTTACCAAATCATAGCGTCTCAAGGTTACTTCTTTGGTCCCTGTGGATTCGACCCCTACATGTACTACATCGACCACTTTTACCAGTAGGGTAAATTTGGGTGCAACCAGTGGATCATTCGACACAGTTTTAGAAGCAGAATCCACCGGTGTTTCGAGGGGATTCTAAACCTAAAAGGCAGAAGTGTGGCTAAATAAAATATATAGAATCTTTTATTTTTTTGGTACACCAACAATGTTGAAGATTAAGTTGGAAACCTATATGTTAGAAGATCTTGCATGCTAATGGTGGGATTTAGATGTCCAAACTAAAGTTGACCAGGGACTTAAGTTGGAGGACTTTGAGGAATTTTTCAATAAACAACTATATCCCCACACTTTCAAAATAGAAAGAAACACAGATTTCTTCACCCTAAAGTAAGAAAACCTCTCTATGATAAAATATGCGGTAATGTTTATAAACTTGGTTTGTTTTTCCCTAGAGTTATTTGTTAGTTTGTCCTTGAACGCATGCATCTTTGAGTCAGTATTACGACCAAAGATTCAATCCAAGATAGCCATTATCTGTATTACAGATTATATATATATGGTTAATAGGGTAACAGTGGACAGAAGTGATCTTGTTGGAATTCTGTGGGAGGTAGTTTGTTTGTTCCCATGGTGATGGGTTTCAACTTTAGTACTGTAAATAAGAGAAGAAGGGATGTCTATTCTCATGGAGGTAGTGCACCCTATACTCATATTATAGAATCAATTAATTTTCCTTCAAGATATGATATCAAAACAGGCTATTTTCGGTATGGGTCATTAATACGTAGGAGGAAAGAATGTATTACACCACTAAGGAATTTCCACCACTACAGTAAGAGAGTCTATATCAATAAGTATTGTCATAAACTTCTAAGATTAGTTGGTGTAACATGCTCAACATAGCCTTAACCTTCATATGCTTAGACGAAACAGTCCCATCAGACCAGTTTGCATCCATAAACACAGATAAACCAGGACGTTTCCAAGAACACTCTGGTTGTTTAGTAGACACCTCGGTGGGGAAGTAACATCCATCCTGTGACATCTGAGTGACAACTTTATGGAGCAGAGCAGGCTATTGTGAGTGAGAAACCAGGTCCCTCTACGGTGTGACATACCATTATGCTAAACTCTACTCTAATGCATGTCTTGTTTGATATTGGTGCATCATATTCTTTACTTGCTTCTTCTATGGTTAAACAATTGGGATTACACATGGAAATGATGCCTCGAGTCATAAATATCAAGTCACCCCTTGGATAACAAGAGTGAAGAGGATTTAAACGCCCATAATGTTCCATTACCATTGACATAGTGCACTTTATTTGGGAGTTTATAGTCCTGGAGATGGATGTATTTGATTTGATCTTTGGTATGGACTGGCTGTCAGGGTTTAAATCCTAATAGATTTTTATGCTTGATATGTGACGTTTACATCCCTGGGTGGATCTCTGCATGTATTCAAGGGAGATTGGGACATAAATGCTGGTAGAGCAGGACCTCTATTGACAGCAGATGGAGCAATCTTAGTCTAGTTAGCACCAATAACCTTGGCTGCTACTGATGAAATAGGGAATGGGAATATTCTTGTTATAGTGGATCGATACCCGAATGTTTTTCTGAATGATTTCTTTGGATTACCACCCAAGCGGGAAATCAAATTTATTATCGACCCACTCCTGAGAACAAGTCCTATTTCTTTACCATCTTACAAAATGGCTCTAGCAGAGTTGCAAGGGCTAAACGCTCAGCTTTAAGGGTTAGAAAGTAAAGGCTTTATCATACCTATTACATCACCATGTGTTGCACCGGTTTTGTTCGTAAAGAAGACAGATGGTACTCTCCGATTATGTGTTGATTATCGTAAATTGAATAAATCTATGATTAAAAATCATTATCCCCATCCTCAAATTGATGACATGTTAGACCAATCTAAGGTATCTGAATGGTTCTCTAAAATTGATCTATGTTTAGGATATCATCAACTTAGAGTTATAAGAGAAGGTATTCTGAAAACAACATTTTGAAGTTATTATGGTCATTATGAATGCGTCGTCATGCCTTTTGGTCTAATGAACACACCAATATTTTTCATGGATTTAATGAACCATATTTTCCATAAGTACCTCGATTATTTCATTGCGGTGTTTGTTGATGATATTCTGGTTTATTCTGGAACTAGGAATAACCATGAATAGCACTTGGAAATTATACTAAGTATGCTGTGAGAACATCATTTGTATGCTAAGTTTTCTAAGTGTGACTTCTGGATATAAGAAGTTCATTTCCTAGGGCATGTCATTTATAAAGCAAGAATACATGTTGATCCTGAAAAGATAAAAGAAGTAGTCTCTTAGTAGACACCAAAGATTGTTTTTGAGGTACACAGCTTCTTGGGATTAGCAGGTTATTATCTCCGCTTTATTTAGGATTTTTCTAGGCTTGTTTCCCCCATGACTATTCTGACAAGGAAAGGTGTTCCATTCATATGGAATGATGAATGTCAGAAATGAGTTTTGGAACTTAAGACTCATCTCACCTCGGCACCCATCGTAATCTTACAAGAACCAAGTAATAACTATGTGGTGTATTGTGATGTGTCTGGATCCAGTCTTGGTTGTGTTCTCATGTAGGGAGACTATGTTGTGGCCTATGGTTTGAAGCATTCGCGGGTGTATGAGAAGAATTATCCTACGCATGACTTGAAATTAACTGTAATTGTTCATGCCTTAAAAACATAGAGGCATTAACTCTTTGGGGGAAAGTTCACAATTTCCACTGATCATGAGAGTTTGAAATACATCTTTTCTCAGTGAGACTTGAACTTGAGGCAATGAAGATGGATGGAGTACCTCTATATGTTCAATTTCAACCTGATATACATGCCCAATAAAGAGAATTTTGTGGCAGATGTGTTGAGTCAGAAATTGTATAGTGAAGTGGTCCGAGAAGCTCATGACCAATGGAAGTTGATGAGTATGATTGTTGATATGCATTTAGATTGTGTTGTACAGGGTGAATACGCAGTTTTCTTTCCATTAGGTCTTGTTTCATACTTGGAAAAATTTGTAAAAGAAGATCAAACATCTGATTTTGACTGCACCGTTAGGTTAAACCTAAATGGTGGGGAGACTCTGGATAATTGGAAAATAGATGATAACTCCTTGTTACGTTTTTAGAAATGGATTATAATTCATCGATCATGCAAGGAATAAATTTTTTCATCGTATCACCATTCGAAATTTTGGGTTATTCATCCAGGTGTTTATAAAATTTATATGGTAATGAAAGCGCATTTTTGGTGGGTAGGAATGGAATGTGGGATTACAGAGTATGTGATGAAATGCTTAACTTTTCAATAGGTAAAGGCAGAGCATCAAAGGTTAGCTAGCATGTTGTAGTCTATGCTTATACATGTATGGAAGTGGGAGCAGATTGTGATGGATTTTGTCACAGGCCTACTGAGAACGTTACACAAACATGATGTTATATGGGTAGTAGCAGATTGACTTACTAAGTCGACACACTTTATCCCTATCAGAGAATCCAACATGATAGAGGACTTGAAAAAATTATATATCAGAGAAGTGTCTAGGTTACATGGAATTCCAGCTTTGATTGTATCTGACAGAGACCCCTGCTTCACTTCTCGATTTTGGCAGTCGTTACAACAGGCTCTTGGAATTCAACTGACTTTGATCACAACTTTTCATCCACAGACAGATGGACAGTCAGAACGCACTATTCAGACATTGGAAGATATGCTTAGAGCGTGTGTCATGAACTTCGGTGGTTCATGGGAGGATTATGTGTCTTTTTTTAAATTATCTTATAACAAAAGTTATCAGGAAAAAATTCAAATTCTATTGTTTGAGGTTTTGTATGGTCATCCTTGTCGTTCTCCTTTATGTTGGGTGAAAACAGGAGAGTCATCCATGATTGGATCGAGTCTTGTACATGAGACTACGGAGAAAATCTAGATGATTCAGAAACTAATGTCAACAACACAAAGTAGATAGAAGTTGTATATAGATAATTGTCATTGACCTTTATATTTTGATATCAGTGACCATGTTTTCTTGAAAGAGTCTTTGAGACATGGTCATCAACGCTTGGGGAAACAAGGGAAGTTAGTGCCACAGTATGTGGGACCGTTCGAGGTTACAAAACAGATTGGTGTTGTTGTGTACCAGTTAGCGTTACAGTTGAGATTAAGTGTTGTTCATAACATCTTCCATGTTTCTCAACTAAAGAACTATCACCCGGATCCTCAACATGTGACTAGCTGGGATCATGTTACTCTTGGTCCAGATATGACTTTTATCCATGAACCAATACGAGTTATGGGCAGGTAGGAAAATACCATTTGAGGGTGATTTTTTCCTTGGTGCGAGTGTTATGGTAGCATGGTCAGGTTCAAGAGAAAATATGGGGAAGAGAGAAGTTTATACGGGAGCAATGACCTGATTTATTCCAACTTCCTGAGGATAGAAAGCCCAATGGTGGGGAGAATGTAGGACCCCCCGGTTTGAGGTGCATCATCGTTTGATGTGTTTTCTTTTATTGTTGGAGTCTTGGTTTAATTTAACTAGAAGTGTTAAGAGGGGAAAATAATGAGTCTGGCTACTGGAAAACCCCAAAGAATAAATATATGTCGTGTAACTTTTACATGACGTGAAAGTTTCGGGGATAGATGTTGTGAATATTTTCCATAGTGTGAAACTAATTCACGTCGTGTAAGATATTCATGTCATGTAAATTGGTTTTTCAGAAAATAAAAATCAAGGCGACACAATTTTTGGCATATGTGGCCTCGTGAAAACACACAACGTGAATGTGGGTTACATGTTGTGTAAATCCCCATGTCCAACAAGATTATAAACGACTAGCATGTATTTTGTTCTCACACATCCCATTCTTCTCCCTCTCGACTCTCAAGGTTTCTATAGGTGAATTTCGACGAATTTCGACATCCGAACTCGGGAGACATCGAATCTTTGAGCGGTTGTTTGTGGAATCAATGGTTAGGATTCTGTTCTCCCTTCTCGTGTTGGATCTTCTTGTGTTGGCTTGATTGGAACCATAAATCAGTGTTGTTGTGCCCGAATCTATGTGTTCGGATTTGTGTGGATGAGATCTTCTTGGATTTTGGTAAAGGAGTGGGAGGGAAAAGGTTTAATTCATGGAATCATCTTGGATCTTTTGCGCTAATCATATCGAGATAGGTGGCTTCTCTCCCACTCTACCATTCTTGAACTTGTTGGCTTGATCTTTTCTAAATCACGCTTATGTTGTGTTGGAAATCTTTTGTATAATTTATTGGAAACCCCATCTTGATGTGATTTCAAGAGGTTGAGTTTTAAATGATGGAATTTTGTTAAATAAATGTTTTATTGGAAATTTTGGTATAAAGGTGCGGTGTGTATTCATGTTTATGTGGGACGGGTAATGGTCAGAAGTACCACCTTCAAATAATAATAATTTGGGATAGGTAGTGGTCGGAAGTACCACCATCAAATAATGATGATTTGGGACGAATAATAGTCATAAGTACCACCGTCAAGTTGGTCACCAAGTGATGGCTTCGTGATAGGATGACTCACCACTCACGAGTATAGGGAGGTTCGTGGTTGCATGCATTGTGTGGGGGGTGTGGAATGGGTTAATTATGCTAATGGAAATGAAATGGTTTTAAAAGCTTTATCTTGATGTTTTATTATATGAGATCTTTTTATGGCTTGACATGATCTGCTTATCTGTTTCTCTCCTGTTTTTATAAAACGTGCTAACCTATTCCTATCCTACTGAGTGTTGTACTCACCCCCTGCTTGGACACTTTTGTGCGTTTACAAATGTTGTCTGCCGAGATACAAGGGCTATGTTTCGCACTTCTCTAGTGGTGATCCCTGACATCGTGGTATGGTTATTGAAGTTAAAGCTTGAGAGCATTTGCATCTTGGTATGTGATGATGTCACTTTGGTGGTGATGTCTTTCTACTTTGAGTTTTAACCCCACACTTTCATTTTTTCCGGTGTACTTCGATGTTGTTCTATACTGGTATTGTATTGAGTTATGTAGTTTATTCTCATGTATCATTTAGTTTATCTTGAATATTGTTTATCTCTTGACAGGTTGTGTGTTCTTCAGGGCAAATCGTCCCCCAATGTCCTTTAATGCCATTGACATTTATTACCAGTCTTTAGTGGCCTGAGGATGTCACCTAAGGCCAATAGCATTTTGTCTCTTTTCAAGTCAATAAGTTGGGGAAGAGTGTTACATTGATCGTTGAGCTGGACAACTCGGTTTGGGTTGGAGACAAAGACAAGTATGGCTCAAGGTTGCAATGGAGCCTTGTATTTTTTTTCTTTTGTTTATCACTATATGTGATATATCCGCATTTTTTTGAAACCACATGTTTAGTTATTTATTATATGGCGTATTCTGATGTGTATGATGTTTTGTTATTTAATGCTATTGTGCACTCTGATATAGAGGGATATAGTCCCATCACAGTATCACCATAGACCCCCGTTGCTATTTGGCAGCCTTTGACGTATGAGGAGGTGCGTCAGAGGTCACATGGTGATCCGGTTCGACTACTGTTTAGAGTGAGTCGGGTCGGGACGTTACATTATGCTAAGCCGACTAAGTAAAATTACGCTCCGCCACACTACTTTGCATTGCTGAGACAATTAAGTTGCGTGACAGTGAAACTGCGATGGAAACCCACAATAATTAATTTAATTGGACTAAGATTTAAAACACTTTTTTTAATTTAACACTGCAATTCTATCAAATTTTTAATAATCATTTATTGAAACATAATTAATGGGATAATTAATATAAATCTTTTTTAGATGTCCATAATTTCAATTTTCACGTCCACTAAAATATTTCACGGACCGGACTTGCACGAGTTCATGGTTCGGACAGCAGATCGCAGTTGTTCATATTCCATTTTTATTAATTCATCATCCATGATTTTAAGCACCGAAGACTTCGCTTAGCTGTTGCTCGCGGACCTGCGGATAATACAGCTCTGCGACAAAAGCATTTTTCCATTCGCGTTTCAGAGCCGGATCTGCCATCCAGAGCTTCTCACCGATCCAGTATGTTGCTGCAGCTTCCAGTACCTACACACACTTCATAGACACGCGCATACGCATTATATATATTTTCCTTTGCAGAGATCGGTAGAAGAAAGCGGCGGAGAGAGATCCAAGAGATCCAATCATATCATGGTCATCATGAAGGAGCTATTTTTACTCGTCTCAGCTGTTACGATTACTGTCGAGGCTGTCTTAAACGGACGGGTCGTTGCCTTTGAGGATTTTGTGAATCTTAATGTGACGGGACTTCATTACCATTCAGAGTCTTATGGAATCTCTGCTGCAGCTCCTCCTCTGACTGTACCACTGACTCTTATCACCAGAGCCGCTTCAAAACGAGCTGGTACATGCATTTCATTTATTTTGTTTATCATATATTTATTTTATAATAAATTTCCTCTTCGTTTTTTAATCATCTTTATCTACCTTCGCAAAATGTAGATCCCAACTGTTTCTGCCTTTCTGTTGAACTGTCTTAATCCCCAGAATTATCCATGTCCTACAAGCCTTGCTCTGTGGGCTGACATTTTAGTCTTCCACTAAGATGATTTTGATGGATTGAAGTGTTGATATACATTTCTCGAGTCTCATTTTCACAAATTTTGTTCAAGAATCTATTCACACCCATTAACCCTTTCTTAAATTTCAATGGCACCGTCCATGCACTGAGTGTGTTAAATCCAGCCCTCAACTTTATCCTATTTTTTCTGTTACCCCGTTTTCTTGAATTTTATGCTGCTACAGTCTGCTTGGATGGAACATTGCCTGGATATCATCTGCATCGTGGTCATGGGCAGGGGGAAAAAAACTGGATCATTCATTTAGAGGTTCGTTTCAGAAAAAACACACCACCACCCTGTAATTCTCAATACATGTTTTTTACATCATATTCTCATGCATTACTCGCAACTTCTACATGCCCTCACTTGATTGCAATGCCCTCCTAACGTAAGCCCAATTACTAACCAATTTGTCAATTCTTAGCAAGATCTTTTATTTCGTTTTTTGAATCCCTGTTGCAGTGATAATTAAGATCACCATCACACTCTGCCCCCCTACGTGTTTCTTATGGGTTTTCAATATAGCTGGAATAATAAATTTGTTGTGAATTCTAATTCTATTATTGTGTTTGTCAAACAAAGAAGATAAAAAATTAATTCAACATTGATGTGCTTGTCCTTTTCATTTCAGACATTCCTGTTTGAAATGATCATTTCCTTGTGCATCACATATTTGTTTTTTTATTAATACTTTGTCATAAAAAAGATTTTTGCCGGTCTCTTTTTTCTATTTGCAACTCTGTGCTATGAAAATTCTTCAGAGCTTCATTGTCTTACACGTGATACCACTTATTGCTTACCTAACATAAAATTTAACAGTATCATAAATTAATTTGCATTTAGATTGGGTTTGGTAGTCCAGTTTCAATGACTGGGTACCCTGTGTTTGCTTCTAATTTTAGCAAAATATGCTCCTGCTGTCTAATAATAGCAGTCTTTTGCTAAGCAGAAAGGGACTTGATTTTGGAAACTGCTATGAAATCAATGTTAGTTGTGTGATTTAGTCATAATGAATAATAGTTTCTTGGAAACCGGTGGCTTGTAGGGAGATCTGTTGGTAGGCAGATGTTGCGTGGCTCCTTGCCACTTTGATTCATGTGTTTTGATAATTACAATTTCCCTGCCATTGTTTGTTCTCATTCATTGATATTATTTGTTGTTGCTATGCATGTTTAACTGTTTAATTAATTATTTATCGGAATTATTATTCTGAGCTTATTGTGGAAATTTGCTAATTATTATTTTTGGTTTAAGTGAAAAGTTATTCTTACGTGAGCTATGGAGTTTATAAGCTATTCTTAGGTGCGCTATGGAGTTTACATTTTAGTCTTATGTATGAAGAGTTCAGTATGAATAGTCATATCCCCGCGGAAGAATCATATCTCTGGACGAAGCGCCACCTAAGAATCATTTATAGCTACGTAGGGTTTTTGTGCTGAAGAACAGAGTTGCGTAAAGAGGCTGCGGAATGAGCCGCGTAAGGTGATACCAGCCGCAGGCTCTCTCGCTTATGAATAACTGCATGTGACGTGATGCCGTGTAGGAATCATTAAGTGCTGTGTAAGGAGACCAGCCGTGTCAGATAAGCTCAGTACGACAAAAACGCCGGAATTGGGTTTAATCTCACACAACATCAGAAAATCGTTTTATTCTCATGCAAGGCTTGAATTTTGTTTTAATATCACACACCAGTTTTTTTTTTTTTGAAGAATTAAATAAACAGAAAGGGGGGAAGATGAGGATTTCTGCGCACAACATATCTAGATTTATTCCAGTGTGATTTAAGGGGAGATTTCAGTGCTGATTTATATGGAGATTTTGGGACTTTTTATTTCTGGAAAATCAAATCTCTCTAACGACTATCCCTTTCTTAAGGGGAAGATTAAAGGGATGTTTACCATAATTATTTCAAGTTATTATTTCTTGAAAGAAGATCTGCAACAATTATTTCTGGATATTATATATATATATATATATATATATATATATCTTATCTCAAAAGAACGATGGGAAAAAGAGAGATGGAAGAGATTGTACAGCGCACCAAACCTGTTTGAAAGATTACTCATGAAGCTGATTGTTCCTGTTTGATGTCTTTCTCATTCTTCCACTCTTTCCCTCTTTCTCTCTTATTGTAATTTTCATCCTTGAGGGAGATTAGAGAGCGTGCTTTAAAGGGATTGTATTAGAACAATCCGAACCTCCTTCTATTTGGGTGCCCTCTACCATTAAAGCGAGGGAGTGGGTTTCTTGCTTGCACCACTAAAAGGCAAGGGGATTCTTGTTGTAATTGGGTTCTAGCTAACCCACCAAAATCAAGGGTTTGGGTTTCTTGCTACAACCATTAAAAAGCAAGTGTAATTCTTTTTTGGGTTACTTGACTACCACTAAAGTCAAGAGATTAAAGGAATCCTCAAAGCACTGAGGAGGCACTCGTGCTATCGAGTTTTTGGCCGAACTTCTATAACAAATTTGTGTTGCCTTTTTATTTCCGCTGCATACTCTATTTTATTGTTTTAAATTCTGTTTATGTTTAAATTGTTAAGATTTAATTTTTTAAAGGCAATTCACCCTGCTCTTGCCATTCTACTTGGGCCAACAACAGATGCATCCCAGCTCCTATGCAAAGTCCTTGTTTTGGGCCAAAGCACAACAAATCTTGCTGCTCATGTTTGTTGCATAATGGATTGGAAATATTAGTCCTGCAAACAAATAGTTGTGCTTTTAGTATGGTGGTTAATAGTTAAATATTGTGCTTCACAATGTAGTATTTTATCAGTAGTTTTAGGTTCATTTTGTAGTTAATCTGTACCAATCTTGATTTTTTTTTTGTTATTTTAGTGCGTTTTGTATGAATTCACCCTTGAGAGGCTTTTGAAAGAGTCTAGGAAATTCTAGGTGTCGAGACAACTAGTGACATGTCCCTCGTGCCAGATGAAGAAGGGGCCTTGGCAAATGAAGAGGACGAGCCAAAAGGGCTGTGGGTGGGATGGGCTAGTGCCATATTTCCTAAGCCAAATAATTAAAGTTTCATTTAAGGAGAAAACACGCCTATGTGAAGAAGGGGCCTTGTCAAATAAAGTGGATGAACAAAAAAGGCAGTGGGTGGCACAAGCTGGTGCCATGTTTCCTAAGCTGAAGAATTTAAGTCTCATTTAGGGAGAAAACGTGCACATGGAGGTTGCACAATTTGGCAAAGGCCGTTCTAGTTTGGCACTGGCCCATGCCAAGTTTTATTTGATTGTTGTTAAAGATATGCACTTAAGCTAAAACCACAATGCAGTGGTCTTAACCACGTCGCATGACTGTGAATACGTTATGATCATCAGGTGATAATGACTTGAGGAGTTTTAACGGCTAAATCAATTGTTTAGATTTTAAAACAATCGATCACAATGATGAGTTATAAGTTACAAATAGTTGTAACTTATGAAACGTTTCCATTTAATAGCTGAACTTTCCAGATGTTTCGACTTGTCAACCTTAACCTTTGACTGCTCCTGCAACACAACCCGCTCCTGCTTCATCTCCTGTCCCACATGCCGCTGTTGAACAGGAGGCTCAGCTAGAGCCCATACTTGTACCGGCACAATCTGCATTTCTTTGACTCCCACCTCTTCTATACTCGGTTTCACTACCTCAGGTGTTAAGAATTTGAAGTTTGTCATAGGACAAACAACTCTACATGTGCTGGTGCTTGTCCTGGCACAGTCCGTAGCATCTCACATGGCTCCTTGACACAATCAACTTCTGGCTCTTGTATAGTCGAAATCACTGTATCATCCACTGTGCCATGTTGCTCCACTGTATCATCTTCTGTACTTTCCGGACTTCTTCCTTCAGCTTCCAGTAGTAGGATAAAGCCCTGTACCTCTCCAATGACTGACTTCCCTTTACTATCTTCCTGCTCCATACACTCCGCTTGGTTCAACACCAACCGAGACACAACCACCATCAAATCGTACTCATAACGCTTCTTTGGTTCTGGACATGTCTGATAAACCTTAGCCGTGTTCACCGCATTTCCCCAACTATGGAGCAACTCTTCTTTGAGTTGAGACCAAGTGAGTTTAGACTTGGTCTCTATTAATAATAAAAACCACCTACCTGGCGTACATAGTCGTGCCCTTGACACCTTCAACTCCTCCGACGTTTGGTGGTATGAAAAATAATTCTCAGCTTCTAAGATCCAAGTGTCAGGATCTTTTCCAGAGGAAGCAAACATCATCTCTCGCCTGGAGATCGTCTGCATCTCCTCTTGGCTCTTGTGACCGCTGTGGCCGCTACTCCACTTTGGAATTCTGGCAACACTGTATGAAGTAGAACTTGAAGTTGCTGCGCCTGCCACATGATCTACCGCGTCTTGCGTTCTCCAACTTCAATCAAGACTCTCCCTCTCTCTAGAATCTCTCTCAATGAAAGCATCAATTGATGGGAACCTTGATGCGAGAGAGTGATTCAACCGAAGTTTCTATTAAATCAAGCAGTAACAGAGAACAAGAAGTACAACTGGAATAGAAAAGAAGAAATAAGAAGAAGAAGAAAGAAGAAGAAGAAGAAGAAACTCTTCGAAGTAAAGGACAAGCCTCCTCAATCTGCCGGAGCAGAAAGCCAAATGCTAAATTATCTAAGCTAGCCCCCACCTACCCCTCTTGCCTTATATTCATTAACCCAGCCAGCCCCAACAACTTTCAACAACCATTACAAGAGTGCCTTGGCAGTTCCTAACCCAACAACCCAAAGTACAATAATACCCCCCAACACATGGAACTGCCCTCAACATTTACTAATTCCTATGCCTCTATACGAACAACCCCACATCCCTATCAAATGGAGTGGGTTCCCTATTACTTTTATCTCAATTTAAAATGATAAAAAGAGAATAATCCTTTGGGGGACAATGCCATCCACATTTGCGTGCAATCGCGCAATGTGACGCTTTGATGACTCACTCACTTTGCACTTCGTATGCTGCATCGATGCGAGGTGCTTAGAGGGACAATATTAAATCCAGAAAAGTAATACCTTTCCAAAATAAGTATCTACCCAATCTGAAAGGGTAATAACTTATCTGAATAGGCACTTTCATGAGTCTCCATGGAAGGGAAAAATCACTTCCATGCATTCCAAAACTCGCTCTCAAATAAAGATTCATCTCAAGTCTTCCACAAACATCAAAAGCACTTTGTTGGTGCGCAACAATAAAGTCTTTTCGTTGCTCTCCGAACTTCAAAGCTTCTTTAAGAGTTACTCCCCGCTAAGCACAAGTCTAAAGTAACGAGCCACCGTTGTATCTTTAAAGAGGATTCACTTGCAACCCATTGTACAACCAATTTGGTGAGTAAATTGGTATGTTGAAAATGGGTACTATTTAGAATGAAAAGGTAAGTCGATGGTATAGTTGAAAAATATAAAGCCAAATTGGCATCCAAAGTGTTTACTCAAAAGGGGAGAATCGATTATTTCGACACCTATGATCACGTGGCTGAGATTGCTTCTATTAGAAACCTTCTCGCCTTGGTTTTTATATATAATTTGGAAATTCACCAAATGGATGTTACAACAACATTCTTAAATGGTGAGTGAGATGAAGAGATATATATTGAATAACCGAAAGGATTCACAGAACCTAAAAAAGAAAAGAGGGTTTGCAAATTGGTACAGTCCCTATATGGTTTAAAACAAGATCCAAAACAATGCCATGAGAAATTTAATGAAGTGATTTTATTAAACGGCTTTGTAGTTAACCAAGCCGATGTGTTTATAGTAGGTTCCATAATAACCATGCTGTTGTCATTTGTTTATATGTTGATGACATGTTAATATTTGGAACTTATATGAATCTAGTAAATGGGGCTAAGTCTAATTTATGGAGAAATTTTGATATGAAAGACTTTGGTGAAGAAAATTTTATATTAGGTATTAAAATTGTTAAAAATAAGAATTCTATTTTGCTTTCTCAATCTCATTATATCGAAAATGTCTTAAAGAGGTTTGAATATTTGATTGTTCATCAGTTTCTACCCCATATTGCTTTTGGGAGTAGGATGTTACCAAATCTTGGTAGAGTAGTTGCTCAACTGGAATATGCAAGGGTTATTGGGTGCTCATGTATGCTATGATAGGTGCCAGTCCTGATATCGCATATGCTGTTGGAAAGTTAAGTATACAAATAATCCAGGTCATGCACAATGAGATCTGTTTAAAAAAGTACTCAAGAATCTAAAGGATACTATGAATTACTTTATATGTTATAATGGAAACCTAAAGGTGTTGGAAGGTTTTTCCGATGCAAGCTGGATTACTAATTTGGAGGATTACTCTTCTATGAGTAGTTGGGTTTTTACACTTGGAGGTGGAGCGACCTCTTGGGGATCGAAGAAACAAACTTGTATATCAGACTCCGCAATGACTTCTGAGTTTGTTTGCTTTGGTAGTTATTGGAAAAGAAGCGAAATGACTTAGATTTCTCTTAGATCTATCATTGTTGCCCATGCCAATGTCTTTGGTTGCTATACATTGTGATAGTCAAACAATGCTAGGTAGAGCATATAACAATACTTATAATGGAAAATCGACACACATTGGTCTCAAACATGCCTATGTGAGACAGTTGATACAAGATGGTATCATAACCGTGGACTTTGTTAGATCGAGCCAGAATTTAACGAATCCACTAACAAAGGGACTTTCAAGGGAGCTATTGTACAAACATTCTCAAGGATGAGTTTAAAGTCCCTGTCAAAAAAATCACCAATGACGTGACCTAAACTTAACATGTGATAACTACGCATGTATAAGTTCAATGTTGAAATTTTTATCATACGTGTGAAGGAAACACTAAAAGAATGTTACATCCTAGGTAAATGGTTTTTGGTGCTCATGAGAAAAGGAGGGTGTGTTTAAAACTTTGAATGAACCAATAATATCAAGTATTGAAACATGAGAACACTTTTTGGTTTGCCTATGGGAATGTAAAAGTGAGGTCGCTTCAAAGAGTTTATGACGTTGGCTCTCGAACATTTATAGAAGGATAAGAGATGCATGACCATAATGGTGTCTAGGAGAAGATGAAGAACTGAAGAATTTGAACGGACTTGTGTAGGATGAATCTGATTGATAATAAGAGTTTTGTTCAAGGCAGTGTCCCCTTGTTTCTCTATTCATTTTTGATCTGTCTCTACCATATAAAGATTCAAATGGAAAGATATCTTTATTTATATAAGTTCTTTTCGAGTGAGTATGATGTTTGATTTTCGAAAGGTATTTTTAAAAATTTTAAAATGGCGTGGGATTGTTGGATTTTAAAGCTTTTAAAATATTTAAAATTGTTTTATTCTTGGTTTTTTTAAAGAAGAAGACCTGTTGGAATCCCACATTGAAAAGTGGGATGGGGTGGGGTCCTCTTTATCCGGGGGGTGGGGGGACAATTTTATTGCTATCTAAAATGTGTAAGAGAATAATCCTGTGGTGGACGGTGCACTGCACCGCCCACCCGCGCGCACGTGCCGTTGTATCCTAAAGAGGATTCACTTGCAGCCTGTTATACCATCGATTTGGTGTGGGCGAATTCACTTTTAAGTCGAGTGATATTGTAACGTGCCTCGATGAGCTCCATCATGAGTCGCATTGCGAACTTTTTGGACCAGGTCAAATAGGATTAGGTTCACAACACCAACATGAATGATATTTCATTTTCTCCTCAGATTCTGGGCACATTCTTGGCTTTACATCTGTCATAGATCCTTTAAATGCAGCATGTTTTAACAACTTTTCTTCTTTTTTAAATTTTTTTGCAGGGTGGAGGATGGTGTAACAGCATCAGAACTTGTGTTTATCGTAAACAGACTCGCCGTGGATCATCAACATATATGGAAAAGACGATACCATTTACTGGAATATTGAGCAACAGGGCTGAAGAAAATCCCGGTATCCTTTATAACTGTGTCAAGATTCCAACCAAAAACCAATTAATTATGATGGGAGTCTCAATAGGTTGTTCTAGCTCCCAAATATTTAGTTATAACCCAGTGATGCAAACATGTAATTTTTGGACCAATCATTACACAGACCTCCTTTATGCCACACACAATCTATGGGTTCTATGGATAGCAATTAGACTATGGTATGTTGCCAAGTTTGTCAAACCGAACGGTCACTGGGGAGCTAACCTTGCAAGGCACTTACAGATCATAACAACTAGTCCAAGGTTGAAATGCATTATCAATGCCATTCAATATCAATGCTGTTAGTTAAGTTACTGACAGATATTAATTTATTATCTTTAGCTCCCTCTCCCCCCACCTCTCTCACACATACACACACTGTGACACAGCTCTCTGTCTCTTCCATGATGACTTTTCCCTATTTTCACTTGCGGCTTTGTGTACAGATTTTTTCAACTGGAATCGAGTGAAAGTCCGTTACTGTGACGGAGCTTCTTTTGCCGGCAACAGTAGTATTAAGGTTTGTGAGAATTTAATACTTTTTTCCTTCCCTGGAGATAGGTTTAAGGATATGCGTTCAGTTTTTAATAAATGCATGAAAATATATCGAAAACCAGGATCTTACAATTTCCATCCAGACGTCAATCGAATGTATTTTATTTTACGAGTGCTTTCAAAAGATAATTATTCAAAGTGCACGCACATTTATCCCAACATAGTTTTTACTTGAGTGAACCTACCACATCTGGAAGTACTTTTACATGGTTGACTTTTTATTGACGTATCTTGGGTGGTATGAATGCTGAGAAATTGATATGATTATTAATTATCATTTCTCAGGCATTTTGTAACTCAATATGTTGTGAATCAAATCTGGTCCAATACTGAATCTCTTGAAGCTGCATGGACTCATATTTACGCTGCTTTGCATAATAGTAAAATGTTTTTAAATTCGGAATACATTTACTTTGGTTGGCATATGTAAGAAACTGCTTAGTCTTTTTAGTGGTATGCAGAATTGGAGGGATTGGGGAGCCAGGTCTTCATAAATTTGATGTAATGAGTAGTTTTTTTTATTATTTGTCTGTTTTTCCTGTTTAATTCTGTAACAGTTCTTTTTGAAAAAAAAATGACGTGACTTTGGCATTCAATTTTTTTCATTTTTATTTTCTGCAATGTTGCTTCCTTGAGGGAAACATGACTGTTATTTGTTGAGGAATGCGTCTATTTTTAGCTCGATGGGTTTGGCTATGATATGATGTACATTATGGCATATCTTGCTGTTGGGTTCACTGCAATTTGAATCCAAACACATGCAATTCCTACTGATTACACACATAAAATAAGTAAGTGGAAAATTGGTATGATACATAAGCAAGTGTGTTGGACTGTTTTTGTAAACCAAAATATACCCTTTCTAGGATCCACAACTGGAGTTTCGAGGACACAATATATGGTTAGCAGCTATGGAAGAATTAATGCATATTGGAATGCGCACTGCCAAACAGGTTTAATCTTCTTCTCTATTCTTTTTTTCATTCTTCTGATAATTGTTGTAGTATGTGACCTTGTGGAGTTCACCATTGTTCTATTTGACATTCTGTGCTCCTTCCTGCAATTTATAAACTAATTTTGATTAAGGCTCTGCTCTCTGGGTGCTCTGCTGGTGGCTTGGCATCCATATTTCACTGTGATGAATTTTGGGGATTATTTCCACGGTCTACCCGAGTAAAATGCCTAAGCGACGCTGGCCTTTTCCTTGATGTGTAATGTCTACTTATCCTTCAAGTTTTGTACTTATATGACCGGTGTTGCTATTTACACTATTTCATTCTCATTCACCATTCATTTTCTGGCTGTCAATTTTAACCTTTCAGGGTTGATGTATCGGGTGGGCACACTCTTCGGGATATGTTCAATGGTGTTGTTAACTTGCAGGTAGACATCTTTTAGGATTTCATTACATATTAAAAATTCCAATGCTTGAATAGTGTTTCAACCCCCTTTATTTGGCATGTTGTAGACTGTAGATGCTCTTTTGAAAATTTGAGCACAGTATATATTTTTTCATTTGGCATAGAATTTTCTTTAATGGTTTCATGCTGCGTGATGGGCGTTTATGGAGTAGCCCTATCCTAAATAGGTGTATTAGGATAAGCTTTGATTTTTTTTTTGTTTTTTTTTTTGAATCTTCTTGTTAACATGGTATTATAACCTGTTTCCCCGTTTCTTACACATAAAACTGGATTGTTGGAGAGGATGAGCTTTGGTATTAGAGGTTTAAGGCAGTTTGAGATAACCTTTGGGTTCACCTGGATTGGAATAACTGACTAAGGCCGTGGTAGTTGCTGATGTGGATATTGTCAGGCCCTGAGGTCTTTAGGAGGATTCATTCCAATGAGGGATGCTCGGACTTCTTTGTCAAAAGCAACAACCTGGCAGGCTTAGATTGCTAAAGAAAGAGACCTCCTGAGGTCAATGGAGAGACCATGGGATCACAAGAGTAAAGTTTCAGGAAAAATAGAAGGTCATTCCCTTTAGAGCGTCTTGATCATCATGGCAGACCCCAACATCATCATTTACACAAGTCTTCTGGTACCAAAGGATCTCTTTTCTCAAACAGGCTTGATCCGGATCGCTTTGGAGTTTTTGCTCCATCTCAAGCAACCTGTCAGATTGTGAGTTTTCGGGAGCCCTTTGAATGTTGGCCAGCCTCGCAAAAAGCTTCTTCTTTCAAAAGTTTGTGCGATTGAAAGCCTCATTGTTCCATTGTTGGGCTTCCTCCGCAAGAGCCTGAACATTAAAATGTGTTGGAGTCTGTTTCCCACATCGGACTTGAGGTCTGATGTGGAGTTTATTATTCATTATAAAATAACCCCAAGGTCTCCTTTAGAGAGTACACCTTGAGAGTTCGGGTTTCTCTTATTTTATCATTCTACATGATATCAAAGGGAAATTAATCCCGAACCCTCCCTCCCATTTTCATTTTATCCCATATAGGGTTTCTCATTAATTTCTCCCCTCCGTGGGGGGCGGCTGCCTCCATGTAGGGCTGGGTTTATTTTCAACGCCGCCCCTCCGGGCTCGTATCCCAGGCGGCCTCTCGGTTCCGACCGGCCCCTGCCCTCCCGACGGATCTCCCCCCCGCCAACACCTCCTTCCCCGGAGTCCCCTTCCCATTGCGCGCGATGGCCCCTCCCTCCCAGCGCGACTCCCCGCCTACTTGCGCGGCTCCCTGCACACGACGGCCCCACTGCTCCTCCGTCGCCGGCGACAGTGCCTCACGGTCGCGGCCCTCCTTCCCAATCGTCGCGGCGCGAACGTCAGACCGCCAGATCCCGACGCGCGCCTCCCCGGCTCGCGCGTCCCCGGTCGACCGCCAGATCCCGACGCGCGCCTCCCCGGCTCGCGCGTCCCCGGTCGACCGCCAGATCCCGACGCGCGCCTCCCCGGCGCGCGCCTCCCCGGTCGACCGCCAGATCCTGACGCGTCAGACCTGTAACGCGCGCCTCCCTGTCCGACTGTTAGATCCCGAAGCGTCTTCGCGACGGTTCTTTCCTCCAATCGACGCGACCTCTCGAGCACGACTTCTCCCGGCCCTCTGCCTTCGGCGCGACACCGTACTGGCCCGCTGCTCCTTCTGTGCGAGACTCCTGGATCTCGCGCACCTCCATTCGGCCCGCGACCATCATCCAGTGCGGGTTCCCTAGCCGGCCTCTGCATCTCACGTCGGCTCCCTCCCGGCAGATCCCTCCTGGCGGACCCTTTCCCGACAGATCTCCCCCCCTGCCGACATCTCCTTCCGCGGCATCCCGACGACCAGCCCTACGCGACACCCTTCCCGGCTTCCGCATTTCCCATCTCCCGCAACTGTCGGCTCCTGCAACTCCAGTCAGCCTCCTCTGCTCGCACCTGCTCGCACCGGCCAGGCCCCCTGCGTCCCTCCTGCGGACTCCCGACGACAACTGGCTCCGCTTTCCTGCGCGCCGCCTTTGCAAAGCTGTGCCCTCCGTGTCGGCCTCCTGCGACAGCTCTGCCTCCTCGCCGGCACCTCCTGCGGAATCCCCGCCTCCCGTCGCCGACATCTCCCGACGACTCCCGACAGCCGCCTCCCTGTCTGTCGGCACACCCTCACGCTTCCTCCACCGTGGCGCAACACTTCGACCGCCTAGGATCCGGGCCCTTTGGCGCCAGCAGATCCCGCAACAATTTTGCAGAATCCCTGCCTCCCGTCACCGGCCCCGCAAGTGCGGCTTTCCCGGTGCTAGTGTGGATTTCCCGGCGTCTTATCGACCGGCCCCACTAGTGCGGCATTCCTGGCGCTTCGTCAACCGGCCCGGTCTATGTGGTTTCTCTGCTGCGCTCGCGACATCTTCTTTCATCCATCATCTTGAGGGGGAGCTGCGATCTTGAAGGGGAGTTACGATCGTCGCTTGTTTCTTTTTATTTCATCTTGTTTTGTAATCAAGCTGGATATGTCCAGCTTGAGGGGGAGTGTTTGAAGCCTTTCGATTGCTTTGTTTTTTCTTTATGTGTCCAAGCTAGGTACACCTAGCTTGAGGGGGAGTGTTGGAGTTTGTTTCCCACATCGGACTTGAGGTCTGATGTGAAGTTTATCATTCATTATAAAATAACCCCAAGGGCTCCTTTAGAGAGTACACCTTGGGGGTTCGGGTTTCTCCTATTTTATCATTCTACAAAATGCAACTTGTTTAGAACAAAAACATTAAATGCTTAATGCAACCAGAACTAGAACAAAAACATATAAATGTGAAGAAGATAATAATGGAAGAGCAGAATAGAAATCGGGAGCATGACCTTAAGTGAGTTCAGTACCATTTATTTATACCCAACTTGTTTCATAGAAAATGCACGCGTGGCCCTGAAATCCCTTTTGTTAAAACATCGACGAGTTATTCCGCTGTTTCAATGTAGTCAACAGTGAGGTTTTTTTTGTTAAGGTTCTCATGAACAAAATGACAATCAACCTCTATATGTTGAACAAAATGACAATCAACCTCTATATGTTTCGTATGCTCATGGATGATAGGATTAGTAGCAATTTTAATAGCGGCTTGATTATCACATCAAATATGTGCAAGTTTCTCAATTGAATTACAAAGCTCATGTAAAATTTGTCTGCCCTGACCGTAAAGTATCTGCTGCCGCATGAACTATTGTACGATACTAACTCTGCACTTGATCGGGATACAATAGACCCTGCATAATCAGCATCACAAAATGCAACTCCTACGTCCATGATCAGAATATAGCAAGTTCAAATCAAGTTCTCTCTTGATATATTAAATAATATGAAGAACTGCATCCAAGTGTAATTTAATAGGGTACTTTATACACTGAATAACCTTTCTAACTGCACAAGTAATATTTGTCATGGTTGGGTAGTTTAATTTTAAACCAGACAACAATATCTTTTTGGTGAGGAAAATACCCAACTCTTAGTGTGTAGATCCTTTTCACTTGGTTCAAGAGGAGTATCAACAGCATTAGCGTGGGACATGCTATCCTGCAGCAAGTCCGGAACATATTTTCATTATGTTGTGGCAAGCCATGTTGGAAACCAACTTTGAATCACTTGTAATGGAACACAAGCATGCTGATTATCGATACAGATTAAAAAATCATGGAATAAGTAACACAATTTGATATAAAACTGTTTCTGTAAAAAGAAACAGAAATGATTCACAATGAATTAGAAACAGCAGATTCACAGAAGTGTGATAATTGAAATATTAAGACGATAACTGAAGCAGAAACAGAAATGTTCACGATCTTGAATCGCAGTGAAAGAAAAAACACAAAATAGTTGAAGTCAAAAGCATTTGAAACCGGACGAACTCCACTCGCACATGGACTGAATACATCATTACAAAAGGATGAAGAACAAGGAATTGAAAATGAAGAAAGATGCTTTCAGAGTAGAGTTTTCTTTACAAAAGCTCGGTTGCACCGATAAAGACTGAAGATGAAACTTCAAGCCTTCTAGATGAAGTAGTTGTAGTTTATAGCTGTCTCAGATTTGGTTCGCAAGATTCGAGCCAAAAAATCTCCACTAGAGTCCGAAACCAGAGACTCTGGTGATCGATCTTCACATGAGCCAGAAGCAAACCCTTGGATGAAGAACAAGGCTCTCAGTTTTCTCTCATCCTTGCCGATCTCACAATGATCGAAAATCACGGAGAAACCAAAGGAATCCCAACAATCAAGGCTTCAAGTGAAGCGTCAGAAGCACATGGTCAAACACTCATCTCACTAACTATCCGATGACCTCAATATATAGGATGGTTTGAGAACTTGAGGTGTGAGTGGGGCTAGGTGGACATGTGGATGAACGCCATAGGTTTCCAAGGATAAAATTATGGATTTGGCCACAAAACATGGATCCAACGGTGACAATTGTGAAACACGTATCCGGCAATTATAGTCCACAAAATGTGAGTGGATTGGACTTAAGTCTAACGACATTCATGCAAAACGGGTGGGCTTGGCCCGTATGAGTCTACTGAGAAAAGGTGGCGAGCGACGAACGCGCAAACGAACACGCAAACGAACGAAAAAACGAACGTGCAGTGGAATAAAATCCCCCCCTGAACATGCCTGAAAAGTAAATCGGATGCGCAATGGACCAAATATGTGCCGATCAAAGAAAATCGTTGATTGAATGGGTGCTGAGAAATCACCAAGATTAAAAGAAAATCGATCGTCGATCAAAGCTGATCACAACATCTGAAATCCGCTCCTCGTTTGGACGTCACACCCGCCTCCGAAAACTGCAAAGCCGTCCATCTAAAATTATTTGTGCACTAAACCTTGCCGCACGCCCAAGATAGGACCCCCCAACTAGGGGTTGACAAATTTCGATTTAGGTTGTAACAAAATCTAAAATCAATAACCATATGGTGTTTCAATTATTATTTTAATAACCGAATCCAACAACCATTTTTTATTATTTTTTCGGTTTCGGTTCCGATTATTTTTATTTCGGTTTTCAGTTAACCATTATGTAAAAAAAAATTCTGACCCTAACCACGTTGGATAAAACCTTAAGATCATAAATAAATCCTTAAATTTTATAAAAAGACAAATTATTTTAAAACAACCATAATTTTATAAACAAAAAAAATAATGTTTTTGATGACTATAATCTATCTCATAGGTCATTTAGAATATTAAATAAGTAAAAAGTGAAAAGATTATAAATTCGGTTATTTTTTAGTTTTCGGTTATTGAAATCAATTGACAAAAACCAACGAATTTTTTTCGGTTATTAGCCCAATAAAATTTTTACTAGCCAAAAACCATATCAGTATGAACATCCAATTATTTTTAATTTGGTTTTCGATTAACTGTTCGGTTAATTGCCCATTTGTCCACCCCTACTCCCAACAAGCCCGTTTTAACATTGCCTGTTTTTGCCAGTTTTCTATACATAAAGCGCGATCTGTTTTTGAGCATGGGCCAGGCAGACCTGTTTTTAATAAAAAAATATTCTATACAATATGGAGGTACGGGACGAAAGGGGAGGGTGGGTGAGGGGGTTCAGGGGATGGGGCCGGAGGGGGGGGATAGTACGGGACCCAAGCGATGGCATCACAAGGCTTCAAGCAATTTTCTTCCCAGGATCGGGATTCCCCCCAGCAGCGGTATCAAAGTTTATGGTTCGAGCTTACAATTTGACGTGATAATTATCGAAGCAGGTTGAGAGAGGTGTTTCAGATCTTACAGCTAATTATTTTCTTCAGAGATTGCCACTTGTGAGGAAAGAATTCAAATTAAAGATCGAGGTGATGCGCTGATAGTTTCTGCAGGTACTTCTGATTATGTTGTGATCACTATTATGAGGGAGCGAGATGTTGCTGGTTTCGGTCTTGCTCAGCAGGACAGTGCAGATTCAGGCATGACGAAGACTTCAACGTTTAGATTTCTTTTATAGGGTAAGCTGTCTGGTTTCTATAAGAGTTGTAAAACACGTCATATTTTCTGCAGAGGATGGTTGGTGCGATACCAACCGGTTTGCCTTCCAATTGAGTATGTTGGTACTTATCTTTTTTGTTGGGCTGAAGGGGGAGATTGTTGGGTTCAGCCTGAATTGCATGATCAAAGATGAGATAAAAAAATGGAAAAAGGGAGTTCGTATTTTGCAGTGCTGACATCGCGTGGCTTCAAAAGGTGGAGATAATTTTTATCCAGAATCTTTGAATTTCAAACTTTAATGCATTACATGAGTTTTTTCTCTTGAGATTCCTACACTATTAAAAGGGAAATAGGTGCCGCATGTGCTTAGCGTGCATGGGCAACTGCGAATCGGGTTGTGCAACGACTTATTGGAGGTGCTGCAACGATGCTGCGTGTTCAGTTTGATCTCTGATGGGTGACGTCTTGCCATGAGACGATTATCAGAGAAGATACAAAGACGTATGAGGGTGTGGTTTTTCATACAGGTTTTCTACGCTCACACTGTAATTTAAGTTTCGTGCTTTTACTTGGATTTCATAGACTCTGATTACATTGGAATTTTTGGAGTTGCCCCATTATTTTTTAATCCTCCGCATTGGAGGGTTTTTCTACACGTGGTGTTTTATATTTTATGCTTATAATTATTGCTTCCGTTTTCATTGGAGATTCTCATAATTGTTGTTGCATCGAGTTTTTATTCCGGGACCGATCACGTTTCTGCCCCAACACATGCCTCAACACAGGGGATGTGGGGAAGTGGGGCAGACTGGATTTTTGGAAGGTTGGGGGGTGGGTTGGAAAGTGAGGGAGTGTTGGGGGAAGATGCATTGCCGAAGGACAGTTCGCACGAACTCTAAAGGACCATTTGGGGGTTTTGTTCACAAGATTTGAATCGAACGAAAACAGAACATACAAGATGCAAGAAAGGTAAGAAAAATGAACACAAGGATTTAACATGGTTTGGTCCCGTTGGGGCCTACGTGCACGTAAGAACACCATCCACACAGTTTTATTAATGCTCAAAGAATAGGATTTACAGCATACAGGCTAATTGAAAACGGAAACAACAAAAACTTTCAACATATAAAGCCGAGAATAATTAGATCAGAAAGTAAACAAACTTGCAACGCCTGATGGTCCCATCCGTCTTGATCTCTTGATGCTGTCACTGAGGAGCCGATGTAAAACTTTCAGCTTGCCGTAGAGAAAAGCCTCACCTGGACGGTGTCGGTTGTTCTTAGATCAAAAGCCTCACCACACGCCTTCGCAAGGAAGGTTGCCGCTATAACTCCACCAGAAGTGGCACACCAACAATGTACTTCGGAGGACGATAGACACTTGAGGTTGATCGCTGAAGGAAACGAACACACCAGATGCAAGATGCAAGATGCAAGAAAGGTAAGAGGAATACAAGGATTTAACATGGTTTGGTCCCGTTGGGGCCTACGTGCACGTAAGAACACCATCCACACAGTTTTATTAATGCTCAAAGAATAGGATTTACAACATACAGGCTAATCGAAAATGGAAACAACTAACAAAACCTTTCAACATATAAAGCTGAGAATAATTAGATCAGAAAGTAAACAAACTTACAACGCTGATGGTCCCATCTGTCTTGATCTCTTGATGCTGTCACCGAGGAGCCGATGTAAAACTTTCAGCTCGCCGTAGAGAAAAGCCTCACCTGGACGGTGTCGGTTGTTCTTGGATCAAAAGCCTCGCCACACGTCTTCGCAAGGAAGGTTGCCGCTAGAACTCCACCAAAAGTGGCACACCAACAATGTACTTCGGAGGACGATAGACACTTGAGGTTGATCGCTGAAGGAAACAAACACACTAGAATTAGGGTTTCCAGAACCAGTGGGAGAGCCGAACCCGAGCGAGGAGAATGAGTGATTCAGAATGCTGAAGGACGGGCGCAGGGGTCATCAATTCCCCTAACACCGCTTGCACCTCAAAACAACCCATCCAACCAGGATGCGCCACACACACGTCGCCGAACAAAAATGAAACCGTACACGCGACGAGGATACAGATGGAGGGTTGGGCGGTGGGAATAATTGAACAACCCAACCCAACAACATATATTTGAGGAGAATAATAATTTTAAAATAATTTTGCATGCATGTATAATATAACAAACTAATGGCAGATTAACAAAATTTGTAATTTCAATATGAAAACAATATGAAACACCCAATTTCACAAATCTTCACCATATTCAATTGAAATTGGCGATGTTCTTGCACCTATGGTTATTGAATATTGTTGGAGTTTCCATCCCACATCGGACTTGTGGTTCGATGTGGTCTCTTATTATTCATTATAAAAGAACCTCAAGGCCTCCTTTAGAAAGAACCTTGGGGATTAGGTCTTCACTTTTTTACTTCAACATGGTATAAAAGGGTGGTTTCTAAATTCGAACCCTCCCACCCTTTTTTTTTCCGTGCCCTTGGTTTTCCAGAATTCCCCCTTGGGGGGGCGGCACCCCCCCATCACCAGTAGGGCTGGGTTTATTTTTTGTCGCCGCCCCTCCGGGCTCGTTTCCTAGGCGGCACTCCTCCAGGCTCGTTTCCCAGCCGACCTCCCAGTTCTGTCCGGCGGATCCCTCCCTGCTTCGGCATCCTGTCGCTGCTCCCAGCCCCTGCTTCCCATCGCGACTCCAGGCCCGCCTCCCTCTCATCGGACTCCAGCCCTCCAAGCTTCCCTCTCAGCGGATCCCTCCCGTAGATCCCTCCCTGGCGTCCCGACGGCTCGCTCATACGGCGGTTCTCCCCGACGACGTTGTTCGCCTCCCGCCCCCCGTCGCGACTCCCGACCCTCCTCCCGTCGCGTCGTGCCGCCTCTTGATCCCAACACCGTCGCCCACACTCTCCTCCTTTGTGTGCGCGACGAACCATGCCGCCCCTCCTGCCTCGTTTTCCAGCTAGGCAACGACACCCTCTGTATGCGCTCTCCTCTGTGTGTGCGTCTTCCTCCACCGTGGCGCAACACTCCAACCGCCCTGGATATGGGCCCTTTGGCGTCGCTAGATCCCCACGACGCTCCCTTAGCCGGACTGCCATCTAGTGGCCTCCCCTCTCCCAGATTAGGCCAAATCCGGCCAGATCCAGTCGTTGGCGCATCCTGCGACATCTCTGCCTCCACGCCGGTGCTCCACTTGTGGCTCTCTCAATGCGTGTGGTGGCCCCCTTCTCCTACACTGCTCTCCCGACAACCGCCTCCCTTTCTCGGCGGAACCATTTCTGCGCGCTTCTTCCAAATCTAGAGCGCCGTCTCCCCTGTCCGTCGGCACGCCCTCGTGCTTCCTCCACCGTGGCGCTGCACCTCGACCGCCTTGGATCTGGGCCCTTTGGCGCCGCCAGATCCCGCAACGACTTTGTGGAATCACCGCCTCCCTTCACCGGCCCCGCAAGTGCGGCTTTCCCGGTGCTAGTGTGGCTTTCCCGACGTATCATCGACCGGCCCCGCTTGTGCGGATTTCCTGGCGCTCCGTCAACCGGCTCGGTGTGTGTGGTTCCTCTGCTGCGCCCGCGACATCTTCTTTCATCCATCATCCTGAGGGAGAGCTGCGATCTTGAGGGGGAGCTGCGATCCTTGATTGTTTCTTTTTATTTTGTCTTGTTATCAAGCTGAGTATGTCCAGCTTGAGGGGGAGTGTTTGTAGTATGTTGGTTGCTTGGTTTTTTCTTTATGTGTTCAAGCTACGTACACCTAGCTTGAGGGGGGAGTGTGGAGTCTGCATCCCACGTCGGACTTGTGGTCCGATGTGGTCTTTATTATTCATTATAAAAGAACCTCAAGGCCTTCTTTAGAGAGAACCTTGGGGATTGAGTCTTCACTCTTTTACTGCAACAAATATGAACCAAATTCAATCTATCTAAACAAAATATGAATTTAGATATTACCACGCCTTTAGTCAAACTATTAGCGGGTTATTAGTATGTATCTTATTGACACATAGGGTTCCAAATTCAATAATATCTCTAATGAAATGTAATCTAATCTATGAGTTTGGATTTACCATGACATACTAAATTTTTAGATAAGTGCAGAGCATATTGACCATACCTGTCAAAGCAATATATTCTGATTATGTGGTTGAAAGAGCAACCACAAAACCTTGGGGATTGGGTCTTCACTCTTTTACTGCAACAAGTATGAACCAAATTCAATCTATCTAAACAAAATTTGAATTTAGATAATACCACGCCTTTAGTCAAACTATTAGCGGGTTATTAGTATGTATCTTATTGATACATAGGGTTCCAGATTCAATAACATCTCTAATGAAATGTAATCTAATCTATGAGTTTGGATTTACCATGACATACTAAATTTTTAGATAAGTGCAGAGCATATTGACCATACCTGTTAAAGCAATATATTCTTATTATGTGGTTGAAAGAGCAACCACAGACTGCGTATTGCATTTCTAGGATATTGGGCCT
This sequence comes from Viscum album, assembly GCA_963277665.1. NCBI lineage: Eukaryota > Viridiplantae > Streptophyta > Magnoliopsida > Santalales > Viscaceae > Viscum > Viscum album. The sequence continues at coordinate 1,483,394,345 of OY728166.1, forward strand.
CCCCAAGTAGTGAAAACATATCCAGTTAATGATTTTCTAGTGTCAGTATTTCCTACCTAGTCAGCATCTACATATCAAACAATAATTTCAGCAGTATCCACATTTTTACCACAACACAAATATAAACCTGAAGTACATGCAAATACCGTAGTAGCCACTTTAGGGCATGCTAATGTGGCTTCCCTAGACTGACCATAAATCTGCTAAGGGTGCAGATTGCAAAAGCTATATTAGGCTTGAGTTAATGAAAGTTTAAAATGTTGTCTAAAAGGTGCACTAGACTGACCATAAATCTGCTAAGGGTGCAGATTGCAAAAGCTATATTAGGCTTGAGTTAATGAAAGTTTAAAATGTTGTCTAAAAGGTGCACTAACAGGTTTTGAGAGATTCGAACAGTTATCTTTTGAGAACTTTCAGAACATAAGCATGCTATGGAAGATATAACAGTTTATTTGGTCCATCCCTAATGATTTCTCCACCAAGTATAAGGACCTAGCCTTAAAACATTAAATAATCTCGAGTTAAGTCAAGAATTTTACTTTTTTTTACATTGAGAATCTTTTAAGGTTTAGAGTTTTAGAGAATTAGGTCATAAGTCATATATAACAAAACCAGAAAATACAAAGTGGACACTTCTGATCAGTATCCATTTTTTCTACCATATAAAATTTTTAAAAATAAAGCATGATCTCTTTTATGAAAACTCTTCACGGCTATCAACATGAATTTTTCCAATCCCTTACTCATCTTAAGTCATGTGAAAAACATTAAAAAACGTGGGATGAACATAAAAAGCCCAATAAGGGATATAAAAAGAAGGAAAACGTTAGTCCATTGATAAAACATTAAAACCCTTGACAACTTTATCATAGATTAATACTTTTCACCCTTAAGAAGTAGTAAATACTTTACTTGAAAATAAACTCATTTCTTACCTTTTTTTGTAATCACAAGATTACCATAAAACCCATTACAAACATAGAAAATACATAAAGGTATCTTGGGGCATCATTATACTTGTCACTCTTATAAATGGAATAACCATATAATCGACTTCCATACATGTCACTCTTACAAATGGAATAGCCATACGATCAATTTTCATACCCAATGCATTGGAGGGTTATCACGGACCCACCCGTCGTTGGTTTATCACGAAACCACCTATCAAATGTCCAAATACCATTATATAATCATAATACATGAAAGATTGCAATTTTCAACATTTCACTCATAAAATTTCATTTGCAATCACAAGAAAACATTTCAAGATATTAAAATAATTAATCAATTTTCAAAAACTGTTTTCAATAACAAAAACACCATTTTCTTTGAAAAACCATTTTCAATACCAAAATAACCAAATAAAAGGAAATATGGTTTTTCACTTAATAAAACATGTAAGCTTGCAAAGGAAGCTAGAAATAAAATAAAAGTCACGACATGAAAGGTCATTATTGCCGTACTTTGAAAATACGACATTTCATTTTTCGTTTGGCAAAACGTTCCTTTTAAGACACGTAAAATGTTTCCTTTTGAAAACCTTTGAATGAAATTTGTTAAACCCTCTTTTGTATTATTATGGGTATTTCCGAGTCCCACATCGGAATACTCCCTTGTACATTCCGCTTCTTCATTCTATAAAAGAAGAGCCCCACCTCACCTTGAAGGTAAGTGGGTTTCTCCATTTTACATGGTATCAGAGGGATTTTTTATCCCGAACCCTCCCTCCCTTGCGGCTTCCCGGCGTTCTCCCGGCCCCGCCTCTCTCCCTCCTGCCCTAGCCTTTCCCGGCAGGCCCTCCCTCCCGGCGCCAATCTCCTCCCGGTGCTCCTCTCCTCTCCGGCCTGCCCTTCCCGGCGGTCGGCCCTCCCATCGCACCGCCCTCCATCCTCCCGGCTGCCCTGCGCGCTCCATCCTCCCGGCTGCCCTGCGCGCTCCCTTCCGGCGGCATCACCCGCGCGCCCCACGGCTCCCCGACGGCGCTCCCTCCCCGCGGGTTTCCCGCGGCTCCCGCCGCCTTCACCCGCGCGCCCCCGCCGGCGGCCTCCCGCTGCTCCCGGCGGCCTCCCGCTGCTCCCGCCGGCATCACCCGCGCGCCCCGCGGCTCCCCAACGGCGCTCCCTCCCCGCGGTTTCCAGCGGCTCCCGCCGCCTTCACCCGCGCGCCCCGCCGGCGGCCTCCCGCTGCTCCCGGCGGCCTCCCGCTGCTCCCGACGCCATCACCCGCTCGCCCCGCCGGAACGGCCTCAGCCGCTCTGCCCTGCGCGGCCTCCCAGCGCCTCCCGCGCCTCCCTCTGCTCCCGCGGCCTCTCGCGGCTCCCGGCTCCCGGCGCACCTCTCCTCCCGGCGTCCGCCGTCCTCCCGCGGTGCGCCCTCATCCCAACCGGCCTTCGCCCGGCGCCCGCGCCCTCTCCCGGGCACGACGCGGCTCCCGGCTCCTCCCGCTGCTCCTCTGCGCCTCCCGCGGCCCGCTCCTCCTGCGCGCTCATCCCGTCGCCGCGGCTCCCAGGCGGCCCTCCGCCTCGTGTCCCGCCTCTTCCCTGCCGGCTCCCGGTCGCGCAGCCCTCCATCGCGCAGCCCTCCATCGCACCGGCCCTCCATTCCCCCGGCGCCTCCCGCTGCTCCCGCGCGCTCCCGGCTCCCCGGCGTCTCCGACTCGCCCCGCTTCGCCCTCGGCCTCTGTCCCAACGGACCCTCCCGGCAGAGCGCCCTTCTCCCGGCGGCACGCCCTCATCCCCGCAGAGCGCCCTCGTTCCGGCAGCCCTTCCAGCACGCGCACGTCCTGCGCCCGATCATCCCGCCGGCCCGCTGCCTCAGCTCCCGCCACTTCCATGGCGGACTTCTCGGGACGTGGTCGTGCTTCACGTCGTCCACATCCCTTCTGTCACCATTGTGGCACGTTTGGACACCTGATCGCCCGATGTTGGGTCCTGCATGGCCGACCCTCTCAGCACCTGCGGCAGGGACAGCCCGCGGTCCGGGACGTGTCCTCAACTGTCGCCTCTGTTTTCCCGTCTCTGGCCCTGTCTATGGCCGACCTCAGGCGGCCTCATGATCCACCGGCCTCCGTCCGCCCCGCTCCCTCCTCGGCTTCTCTGGCCCGGACTGTTTGCCCCACTGCCTTGGTCAGCCATTGCTCCCCTGCCTGGCTGCTGGACTCAGGTGCCTCCGACCACCTCACCGGTGATGCTGGTATGTTGACGTCTTATTGCCCTTATGCCGGTTCTTCAGCCATCACCGTCGCTGATGGATCCACTATCCCCATAGCGGGCTTCGGCGCATGCTCCCTGACTCCTTCGATACATCTACCCTCTGTGGCACATGTGCCCCGCAGTCCCTTTAATCTGCTTTCCATCAGTAAACTGACTAAGGATTATAACTGTGCGGCCATATTTACCTCCTCTGGTGTTGTGTTTCAGGAGCAGGCTACGAACCGGGAACTTGGTCGAGGCCGGCTTCGCGACGGGGTCTACATGTTCGAGGGGCCCGCGCCCATTGCTTGCACATCTACCTCTTCTCGGGCACTTGATCTCCATTCCCGATTAGGGCACCCGCCTGCATCCACCATTCATCAGATGTTTCCGGACTTCCGTAGGACTCCTACTTTTCATTGTGAGTCATGCTCTTTTGCAAAACATCATCGCTCTTCCTACATTCCTCGCACGGATACACGGGCCTCCCACCCCTTTGATCTGGTTCATTCCGATGTTTGGGGCCCGTGTACCGTTCCGAGTCACTTGGGCTATAAATACTATATCTCCTTCATTGATGACTATTCGCGAATGACGTGGCTTTACCTTCTTCGGGAACGCTCCGAAGTGTTTTCCACCTTCCAGACCTTTTTTCATGAAATTAAGAATCGTTTTTCTATCTCGGTCAAATGTCTCCGCTCGGATAATGGGCGCGAGTATCTCTCCACTTCTTTTCGGCAGTTTCTCCGGGAGAATGACATCCTTCATCAGACCTCCTGTCCTGATACACCCCAGCAGAACGGCGTGGCCGAGCGGAAACACAGACATATTCTAGAGACTGCCCGTGCCCTCATCTTCCACCGCCAGGTGCCTCTGCTCTTTTGGGGCGATGCCATTCTCACTGCTACCTACCTCCTCAATCGCCTTCCTTCTTCTATCCTTAAGGGGGAGACTCCCTTTCGGGCTCTTTTCCCCACTCTCCCTCTTCATTCCCTCCCTCTTCGAGTGTTTGGCTGCTTGTGTTATGTTCGTGACACTCGCCCTGGCCGCACCAAACTCTCTCCCAAATCTCTCCGCTGCATATTCCTCGGTTATTCCCGCACTCAGCGCGGATACCGCTGCTTCTCCCCGGACCTTCGCCGGTATGTCATCTCCGCCGATGTCTCCTTTGTGGAAAGTTCTCCATTCTCCTTTCCCTCTCCTCCTCCTGACTCTGCCATTGATAACTGTCTTCCCCTCATCATCCGGCCTCTTCCGGATTTGCCTCCTCCTACCTCTCCTCCTGACCCTGTCCTCGATGATTGTCCTCCTCTCCTCCTCCATCCTCCACCGGCGTCAACCGCTGTTGACACCCATTTTGGTCAGGTCTACTCCCGCCGCCCTTCGACTGTCTTCCCCGTTCCGGCCAGTGACACTGATGCTCCCGCTTCGTCCGCTGCTCCTGCTCCGCCACCCGCGGACTTGCCCATCGCCCTACGGAAAGGTACTCGCTCCTGCCAGAGTACTCCTCTATTTGCATCTTCTTACAGGGGTTTGTCCGCTCTGGAGACGGTTTCTCTACCTCGCACAGTTGGTGAGGCCAAATCTCACCCCGGGTGGCTCGCAGCCATGCGGGATGAATTGCAGGCTCTGGAGGAAAACCATACTTGGGATCTTGTCTCCCTTCCAGCAGGCAAACAGGCAGTGGGCAGCAAATGGATTTACACGGTCAGGCTGAATCCCGATGGTACTCTCCATCGCCTCAAAGCCCGCCTTGTGGCCAAAGGCTTTGCTCAGACATACGGAGTTGACTACTTTGATACCTTCTCCCCGGTTGCCAAGATGGCCTCTGTCCGGCTATTCATCTCTCTCGCCGCCCATCATCGGTGGCCTCTTCATCAATTGGATGTCAAGAATGCATTCCTCCATGGCTTCCTTGAGGAAGAAATCTATCTCCAGCAGCCCCCCGGATTTTGTGCCGCCGGCGCCGAATCTCGTGTCTGCCGTCTCCGCCGCTCTCTTTACGGCCTCAAGCAGTCTCCCCGTGCTTGGTTTGGCCGCTTTAGCACGGTCGTCAGCGACTTTGGGCTTTCCCGCAGTATGAAAGACCACACTGTCTTCTACAGGACGACTCCACATGGCTGCATCTTATTGGTCGTCTATGTGGATGATATCGTCATCACCGGCAGCGACTCTGTGGGTATCACCCATCTCAAGGCTCATCTTCACCAGCACTTCCACACTAAGGATCTTGGTCCTCTCACATACTTCCTCGGCATCGAGGTTTCCTACTCCTCTGCCACCATCTCCCTCTGCCAACGGAAGTATGCTTTGGATATCTTGCAGGATGCTGGGCTGACTCAGACCACTGCGGTCGATACTCCTCTGGAGCCTGGCGAACGGTCTCTTTATGCCTCCTCGGCTCCATACCCCCATCCCGAGCGGTACCGTCGATTGGTGGGCAAACTCAATTATCTCACCATGACTCGACCCGACATTTCCTGTGCGGTAGCCAAAGTGAGTCAATTTATGGAGCATCCCACCACATCTCAGTGGGATGCTGTCATCCGCATCGCCAAGTACATCAAACGGGATCCTGCCCGTGGTCTTCACTACTCCCAGCATCCTCATCAGCATATTGAGGCCTTTTGCGATGCTGATTACGCTGGCTGCCTTGCCACTCGGAAATCTACCTCTGGGTTCGCCATTTTCTTCGCAGGCAACCTCATTTCTTGGCGCAGCAAGAAACAGACGGTCGTCTCTCGATCCAGTGCCGAGTCTGAGTACCGTGCCATGGCCACCGTTACTACCGAGATCCTTTGGCTTCGGCAACTCCTCCAGGAGCTTGGCTTTCCTCAGCAGACTTCTGCTCACATATGGTGTGACAATCAGGCAGCCACTAAAATTGCTTCGAATCCCGTCTTTCATGAACGCACAAAGCATATTGAGGTGGACTGTCACTTTCTTCGCCACCACCTGGAGCACAACCATGTCAGCTTTAGCCACATTCCGACGGCAGACCAGCTTGCTGACATCTTCACCAAAGGCCTCCCTGGTGCTCGCCTTGCCTCGCTTAGTTCCAAGCTGGGGATCCGCCACATCTGACACCCAGCTTGAGGGGGAGTAGTTATGGGTCTTCTGTGGTGTCTTCTTATTCTTTTTTTGTGGGACTCGTTGTCCAAGCTGGGTCTGTCTAGCTTGAGGGGGAGTGTTAAACCCTCTTTTGTATTATTATGGGTATTTCCGAGTCCCACATCGGAATACTCCCTTGTACATTCCGCTTCTTCATTCTATAAAAGAAGAGCCCCACCTCACCTTGAAGGTAAGTGGGTTTCTCCATTTTACAAAATTAAAAATAGACATAAAATGTCTTATATTTCTTTTATACCCATATAAATAAATATGTAAATTAATATAAAGAATATTGACATGGAGAAAAGATTTTGAAATTAAATCTTTAAACATTCAAAGTGTCCCATACCACTTTGAACATTTAAATCATAAGCTCCATAGAAGATTAACATTTAACAAAACAATAAATAACATGAGAATAAATAAGATATGCATATAGAATGTCAAGAGAGCTGTATATACACTTTATAAAAGAATAAAGGTGCATATCATCAAGAAATGCCTCAATGAAAGGAGATTGAGACGAAATCCTTTATCCTGAGTACGACTTGTCATGCATGTCTTTATCTTTTTGAATAATAAACTTATGTTAATTATTTAATTACTTCATAATCCTTTTCAAGTTTATTATTACTTTTATTTCATTTGCTTCATGGAAGATTAACATTTAACAAAACAATAAATAAGATATGCATATAAAATGTCAAGAGAGCTGTATATACACTTTATAAAAGAATAAAGGTGCATAGCATCAAGAAATGCCTCAATGAAAGGAGATTGATGTGAAATCCTTTATCTTGAGTACGACTTGTCACGTATGTCTTTATCTTTCTGAATAATAAATTTATGTTAATTATTTAATTACTTCAGAACCCTTTTCAAGTTTATCATTACTTTTATTTCACTTATTATAATGTTGTATACAGTTACTTAAACAGTTAAGTTTATGTCGGATGTTTTTGACCATATTCGGTTTATGTGTCAAAAACGACTTTGGTAGGTCAACTATGGTCAAATGGGTCGTTATATAAACATCTTTCGAATAATAATCATGACATAATTATGATATTTATACATCAATTATACTTTTAAAACCAATCATGAATAATGGTTATGAAAAATGAACCAACGTTACAATCATTGAGGCGGTAGGCCGTATGTACGCATGGGTAACGTTCCTATTTTTCAATGATCGTTATGGAAAGAAGGTAACACCCATCTTTTCAGAATGACCATTATATCATAAATACCATATTATTTAATCATATATACTTATATATAGAATTCTTGTGATGTAAAAGGAATCACATCACGTTAAGGAAGCGGTAGTCCATTCGTCCACGGACGACGTTATCACTTTCCCAGTGTGTGAAAGGGGGTAATAAAGAAAATGATATATCATATTTCTAAAAAGGTAATTATGTCATGCATATCATATAAATGTTATGTATGTAACTGTTGGACCCCATTTGAGTTTAATGGGTCTTTCTGAGTCTCACATCGGACTTACCCTCCTTGTAATTAGTTTTACTCATCTATAAAAGAATGTTTCCACCTCACATTGAGGTAAGGGGAATTCACCAACAACATGGTATCAGAGGGAAATTAATCCCGAACCCTCCCTCCCCTGCGGATTCTCGGTTCTGTCCGGCTCCGCCTCTCTCCCCTCTGCCTTTGCCCTTCCCGACGGGCCTCCCTCCTCTGCCCGCGGCTCCCCTCCCAGCAGCCCAATCTCCCTCAGGCGGTGCCCCTCTCCTGCGCGGCTCCCCTCCCCGTCGCGGCAGCCCCGCACGCCTTCCCTCCCGGCCCCCGGCTCCAGGCGGGACTCCCGGCCCCCAGCTCCCGACGAGACTCCCGACCCCCGGCTCCAGGCGCGGCTCCTCCCGCCGGCCCGACGACTCCTCCCTGCTGCGTGCGCCGACACCAATATCCCGCGCTTCTCCCGTCGGCTCGGCCTAGTCCTACCGCGCGGCTCCCGCATCTCCCGCTACGCACCGTACTCCTCCTCAACGGCACCCGCTTTCCCCGGCAGTCGTTCCGTCTCCCGCAACAACCCGCAACTGCTCCGCCTCTCCCGCCGGCCCGACGTCTCTTCCCCGACGCCCCGCTCCTCCAGTCGCGGCTCCCGGCGCCCTCTCCCGACGTCTCCTCCCGGTTGCAAGCACCGGCCCCGTCAACGCCATACCGCCCTCCGTCATGGCGCGCGCTCGCCCAGCGCCCGCCCCGCCTTCCGTCCCGGCTCCCTGCACCCGACGACTCGCAGGCTTCTCCCGCCTGTTCGCGCCGCCAGCAGCGCTTCCGCCTTCCCTGCGCAGTTCGTCAGGCTCTCCCGGCTTCCCGGTGTGATCGGCCCTGCTCCGGCTGCTTCGTCCGGAGACTCCCGGTGCACTCGTCCCCGGCGCGCCTCTCCTGCGCAATCCTCCAGACCGCGCCTCCCGCCGTCGCCGTTTCCAGCGCACGACTTCCGGCAACCCAGCACCAGTCCCGCCCGACATTCTGGTTGTTCCCGACAACCGCGCCACTCGCGCTTCTCGTCGCCCTTCATGGACGCGTCCTCGGTTCTGCCTTGATCACCGCCTCCTCCCGGCTCGTCGATGACCGGCTGGACACCACCAATTTCTCCGTCTGGCGGAAGACGGTCTTGATGTCCCTGCGCGGCATGAACCTTCATTCTCATCTTGAGAAGCCTCCACCTGCCATGGATGACACCGAATTCCAATCTTGGCAACTTGTGGATAGCAAAATATTCGCATTACTGGTCAACTCCATGGACCGATCGGTAAAGGATGTTACCCGGACTGCCAATACTGTCAAAGAACTATGAGATTCGTTGACTGTCATGTATTCTGAGACCAATAACTTGGCTCGGGTCTTCGACATTCTGCAGCGTCTGTCAAACATCTGACAGCAGGATAGGACCTTTCCGGCATATTTCTTAGAATGGAAAGGTCTCCGCGATGAACTGCAAGAGCTCTGGCCCGTTCCTCAGACTCCGGCGGACGCTCAGACTCAACGGGACCAACTCTGCATTTTTAATCTCCTAAATGGCCTCGCCCCTGACTATGCCACGACGGCCACAGAGATGCTTGCCAGCTCTTCTACGCTGGATATACCTCAGGTCTATCATCGCCTGGGGAAGGCTCATCGGGCCCTTGCCCCACCTATCCCTAGCCCTGATCATACAGCTCTCCTGGGTCGTGGCGGTGGCCGCCCTACCGACACTCGTGGACGTGGCTGTGGAGAGAGCCGCCCTCGCCCCCTCTGCCAGCACTGTGGCAAGCTCGGCCACCTGATTGACCGTTGCTGGGTACTTCATGGTCGTCCCGCTTCGCATCCACGACAGGGTCATACTGCAATCCGAAATGCATCCCCACCTACTGCTGCGCTTCTATCATCTTTGGATCTCTCCATGGCTGAGATCCAGTTGATTCACGATCATCGGACCACCTCCCTGCCGAGCTCTTCATCGGCATCTCTTGCCCACTCCGGTGGTCCCACTGCTTTTGTCATTCATCGTTCACCTGCCTGGATGCTTGACTCAGGTGCGTCCGACCATCTTACCAGGGATGTAGGATACTCTCCAGCTACCGTCCCTATACTGGTCCCTCAGCCATCACTGTTGCTGATGGTTCCACTCTCCCCATTGCCGGTTTTGGTACATGCTCACTCACCTCATCCCTTCACCTACCCTCGGTGGCCCATGTACCACGCAGTCCTTTTAACCTGCTTTCCATAAGCAAGCTGACCAAGGATCTCAATTGTAATGCTATCTTTACCTCGTCTTCTGTTGTGTTTCAGGAGTGGACGACGAACCAGGAACTTGGTAGAGGCCAGCTTCGAGATGGGGTGTACATGTTCGATGGTCCGACATCCGTCGCCTGCCCGTCTGTATCTGCTCGTGCCGTGGACCTCCGCTCTCGGTTGGGCCACCCCTCCGCCTCCGCTCTTCATCAGCTCTATCCAGATATCAGTCCATATATCTTTTCATTGTGAGTCATGTACCTTTGTGAAACACCATCGCACATCATATTATCCTCAACTTGATAAACGGGCCGCCAAACCCTTTGATTTGGTTCATTCCGATGTATGGGGTCCCTATGCCACCTCGAGTCAATCCGAGTATAAATATTACATCTCTTTCATTGATGATTTTTCCCGTATGACATGGCTTTACCTTCTTCGAGATCGGATAGAAGTTTTCTTCACCTTTCAGACCTTTTAACATGAGATCAAGACACAGTTTTCTATCTCTGTAAAATGTCTGCTCTTCGACAATGGGCGGGAATATCTATCCACTCCCTTTCAGCAGTTTGTACGAGCACACGACATCATACATCAGACCTCCTGTCCTGATACCCCTCAGCAAAATGGAGTGGCCGAGCGAAAACAACGACATATTCTGGAAACTGCTCGTGCCCTCTTCCACCGCCAGGTGCCTCTACACTTCTGGGGGGATGCCATCCTCACTGCCACATACCTACTCAATCGTCTTTCTTCCTCCATCCTTCAGGGGGAGACTCCTTTTCATACTCTGTTCCCCTCTCTCCCCCCTCACTCTCTTCCACCCCGCGTCTTCGGATGTCTCTGCTATGTCTGGGACACTCGTCCCAATCTCTCAAAACTTTCTCCCAAATCCCTCCGGTGTATTTTTCTCGGCTATTCCCGCACTCAGCGTGGCTACCGGTGCTTCTCTCCAGACTTACGCCGCTACATCTCCTCTGTCAATGTATCGTTTGTCGAGAGCTCTTCTTTCACTCCACCCTCTCCTCATCCAGACACTACCATCGATGACTGCTTTCCTCTCCTGTTTCACCAGCCTCTGGTGTCTCCTCCTACAGGTCATCACTTTGGACAGGTCTACTCTCGTCGTCCATCAACTGTACCCCCCATCCAGGCCGAGGACAACATTGTTCCCACTTCGTCAGATGCTCCTGTCACAGCACCCGAGGACTTGCCAATTGCACTCCGGAAAGGTACTCGATCGTGTCAGACTACTCCTTTATTTACATCTTCTTACAAAGGTTTGTCGGCACTGGAGGCGTTCTCTATTCCCCGCCCGGTTGGCGACGCCAAGTCACACCTTGGGTGGCTATAGGCTATGCGAGATGAACTGCAGGCTCTGGAGGACAATCATACATGGGATCTGGTCCCCCTCCTTGCGGGCAAACAGGCGGTCGACTGCAAATGGATATATACAATCCGTCTCAATCCCAATGGCTCTCTTTGTCGCCTCAAAGCCCGACTTGTGGCGAAGGGCTTTGCTCAGACATATGACATCGATTACTTTGAGACCTTCTCTTCGGTAGCCAAGATGGCCTCTGTCCGCCTGTTCATATCTCTGGCTGCTCATCATCACTGGCCGCTTCATCAACTGGATGTCAAGAATGCCTTTCTCCATGGCTTTCTTGACGAAGATGTCTACCTGCAGCAGCCCCCTGACTTTCCTGCATCTGGTGCCGACTCCCATGTCTGCCGCCTTCGTCGCTCCCTTTATGGCCTCAAGCAGTCTCCTCGGGCTTGGTTCGGCCGCTTCAGCACAGTCGTCACAGCCTTTGGCCTCTCTCGCAGTATGAAAGATCACACCGTCTTCTTCCGTACGACGACGCATGGCTGTATCTTGCTCGTGGTCTATGTTGATGATATCATCATTACAGGGAGCGACTCCACAGGAATCGTCAACCTCAAGGCGCACCTCCACCACCACTTTCACACCAAAGATCTGGGTCCCCTCACCTACTTCCTTGGCGTCGAGGTCTCCCGTTCTGAGGACACTATCTCTCTCTGCCAACGCAAATATGCTCTTGATATCTTGCAGGATGCAGGTTTGAGCACAACGACTGCAGTGGACGCTCCACTTGAGCCTGGGGAACGATCTCTCCATACCGACTCAGAACCATTTCCTCATCCCGAGAGCTATCGACGTCTGGTGGTAAACTTAACTACCTCACCATGACGCGACCTGACATTGCCTGCACAGTTGGCAAAGTCAGCCAGTTCATGGAGCATCCAACCAGATCTCAGTGGGATGCTGTCCTTCACATTGCCAAATACATCAAGAAAGACCCTGCACGTGGCCTTCGGTACTCACATCATGCTCATCTTGATGTTGAGGCCTTCTGTGATGCGGACTATGCCGGTTGCCTTGCTACCCGCAAGTCTACTTCGGGATTCGCCGTGTTCTTCGCCGGTAACCCTATCTCCTGGCGCAACAAGAAGCTGACTGTCGTCTCCAGATCGAGTGCTGAGGCCGAATACCGCGCCATGACCACGGTCACCACTGAGATCCTCTGGCTCCGTCACCTCCTCCAAGAACTCGGCTTCCCGGCACAGACTTCTACTCATATCTGGTGTGACAATCAGGCAGCTACAAAGATTGCCTCGAATCCCGTCTTCCATGAACGGACGAAGCATATCGAGGTGGACTGCCACTTTCTTCGCCACCATCTCGAGTAGAACCATATCAGCTTTGGCCATATTTCAACGGCGGATTAGCTTGCTGACCTCTTCACCAAAGGCTTCCCGGGAGCTCGCCTTGACTCTCTCACTACCAGGCTGAGTATTCACAACCTCCATGACCCAGCTTGAGGGGGAGTCTGAGATGGTCTTTGTGTCTTGTCTTCTTTTTTCTTTGTGGGACTCGATCCAATCTGGGCATGTCCAGCTTGAGGTGGAGTGTTGGACCCCATTTAAGTTTAATGGGTCTTTCTGAGTCCCACATCGGACTTACCCTCCTTGTAATTAGTTTTACTCATCTATAAAAGAATGTCTCCACCTCACATTGAGGTAAGGGGAATTCACCAACAACAGTAATGTAGGTGGTGAATTCCCCTTACCTCAATGTGAGGTGAGAATGTTCTTTTATAGATGAGTAAAACTGAATACAGAGAGGGTAAGTCCGATGTGGGACTCAGAAATACCCAATTAAATGAAATGGGGTCCAACACTCCCCCTCAAGCTGGACATGCCCAGATTGGATTGAGTCCCACAAAGAAAAAAAAGACGACAAGACAGACGAACTCATACTCTCCCTCAAGCTGGGCTATGGAGGCTGTGAATACCCAGCCGGGAAGTGAGAGTCAAGGCGAGCCCCTGGGAGACCTTTGGTGAAGAGATCGACAAGCTGATCTGCCGTCGGTACATGGCCAAAGCTGATATGGTGCTGCTCCAGATGGTGGCGGAGGAAGTGACAGTCCACCTCGATATGCTTCGTCCGTTCATGAAAGACGGGATTCGAGGCAATCTTCGTGGCGGCCTGATTATCACACCAGATATGAGCAAGGGTGTGTGCCGGGAAGCCGAGATCATGTAGGAGATGACGAAGCCAGAGGATCTCAGTGGTGACGGTGGTCATGGCGCGGTATTCAGCCTCGACACTCGATCTGGAGACGACAGTCTGCTTCTTGCTGCGCCAAGAGATGAGGTTACCGGCGAAGAACACGGCGAACCCCGAAGTAGACTTGCGGGTCGCGAGGCAACCTGCATAGTCGGCATCACTGAAGGTCTCAACATCTAAGTGAGCATGACGGGAATACCGAAGGCCACGTGCAGGGTCTCGCTTGATGTATTTGGCAATGCAAAGGACAGCATCCCACTGAGATTGGGTTGGATGCTCCATGAACTGGCTGACTTTGCCAACGGCACAGGCAATGTCGGGTCGCGTCATGGTGAGGTAGTTCAGCTTACCCACCAGACGTCGATAGCGCTCGGGATGAGGAAATGGTTCCGAGTCGGAATGGAGAGAACGTTCGCCAGGCTCAAGTGGGGTGTCCATGGCAGTGGCGGTGCTCAGACCGGCATCCTGCAAGATATCAAGAGCATACCTACGCTGGCAGAGAGAGATCGAGTCCTCAGAACGGGAGACCTCGATGCCAAGGAAGCAAGTCAGGGGACCAAGATCTTTGGTATGAAAGTTTTGGTGAAGGTGCGCCTTGAGGCTGGCGATCCCTCTGGAGTCGCTTTCGGTGATGATGATATCATCAACATATACCACGAGCAAGATACAGCCGTGCGGTGTCGTACGGAAGAAGACGGTGTGGTTCTTCAAACTGCGGGAGAGGCCAAAGGCCGTGACGACAGTGCTGAAGCGGCCAAACCAAGCTCGAGGAGACTGCTTGAGGCCATAGAGGGACCGACGGAGGCGGCAGACATGGGAGTCAGCACCGGAGGCAGAAAAACCAGGGGGCTGCTTCAGGTAGTCCTCAAGAATGCCATGGAGAAAGGCATTCTTGCCATCCAGCTGATGAAGTGGCCATTGATGATGGGTAGCCAGAGAGATGAACAGACGGACATAGGCCATCTTGGCGACCGGAGAGTAGGTCTCAAAGTAGTCGATGCCATATGTCTGAGCAAACCGCTTCGCCACCAGCCGGGCTTTGAGGCGGCAAAGAGAGCCGTCGGGATTGAGACGGATCGTATAAATCCATTTGCTGCCCACTGCCTGTTTGCCTGCTGGAAGGGGGACATGATCCCAAGTATGGTTTTCCTCCAGAGCCTGCAATTCATCCCGCATTGCAGCTAGCCACCCGGGGTGAGATTTGGCTTCACCAATCGTGCGAGGTATAGAAACTGTCTCCAGAGCGGACAGACCCCTGTATGAAGAGACAAATAGAGGAGTACTCTGGCAGGAGCGAGTACCTTTCCGTAGGGAAATGGGCAAGTCCTCGGGTGGCGGAGCAGGAGCAGCGGACGAAGCGGGAGCATCAGTGTAACTGGCCGGAACGGGGGATACAGTCGAAGGACAGCGGGAGTAGACTTGACCAAAATGGGTGTCAACAGGGGTTGACGCCGGTGGAGGAAGGATGAGGAGGGGAAGACAGTTATCAATAGCAGAGTCAGGAGGAGGAGAGGGAAATGAGAATGGAGAACTCTCAACAAAGGAGACATCCGCTGAGATGACATACCGGCGAAGGTCCGGGGAGAAGCAGCGGTATCCGCGCTGAGTGCGGGAATAACCAAGGAAAATGCCGCGGAGGGATTTGGGAGAGAGTTTGGTGCGGCCAGGGCGAGTGTCACGAATATAACACAAACAACCAAACACTCGAAGGAGGGAATGAAGAGGGAGAGTGGGGAAAAGAGCCCGAAAGGGAGTCCCCCCCTGAAGGATAGAAGAAGGAAGGCGATTGATGAGGTAGGTAGCAGTGAGAATGGCATCTCCCCAAAAGAGCAGAGGCACCTGTCGGTGGAAGATGAGGGCACGAGCAGTTTCCAGAATATGTCTGTGTTTCCGCTCGGCCACGTCGTTCTGCTGGGGTGTATCAGGACAGGAGGTTTGATGAAGGATACTATTTGTCTGGAGAAATTGCCGAAAGGAAGTGGAGAGATACTCGCGCCCATTATCCGAGCGGAGACATTTGACAGAGATAGAGAAACGGTTCTTAATTTCATGGAAAAAGGTTTGGAAGGTGGAAAACACTTCGGAGCATTCCCGAAGAAGGTAAATCCACGTCATTCGCGAGTAGTCATCAATGAAAGATATATAGTATTTATATCCCAAGTGACTCGGAATGGTACACGGGCCCCCAAACATCTGAATGAACCAGATCAAAGGGGTGGGAGGCCCGTGTATCGGTGCGAGGAATGTAGGAAGAGCGATGATGTTTCGCAAAAGAACATGACTCACAATGAAAAGTAGGAGTCCGACTGAAGTCTGGAAACATCTGATGAATGGTGGATGCAGGCGGGTGTCCTAATCGAGAATGAAGATCTAGTGCCCGAGAAGAGGTAGACGTGCAAGCAATGGGTGCTGGTCCCTCGAACATGTAGACCCCGTCTCGAAGCCGGCTTCGACCAAGTTCCCGGTTCGTAGTCTGCTCCTGAAACACAACACCAGAAGAGGTAAATATGGCCGCATAGTTATAATCCTTAGTCAGTTTACTGATGGAAAGTAGATTAAATGGACTGCGGGGCACATGTGCCACAGAGGGTAGGTGTATCAATGGAGTCAGGGAGCATGCGCCGAAGCCCGCTATGGGGATAGTGGAGCCATCAACGACGGTGATGGCTGAAGAACCGACATATGGGCAGTAAGACGTCAGCATACCAGCATCACCGGTGAGGTGGTCGGAGGCACCAGAGTCCAACAACCATGCAGGGGAGCAATGGCCCACAAAAGCAATAGGGCAAACAGTACGGGCCAGAGAGGCCGAGGAGGGACCGGGTCGGACAGAGGCCGGAGGATCATGAGGTTGCCTGAGGTCGGCCATAGAAAGAGCCAGAGACGGGGAAAGAGAGGTGACAGTCGAGGACGCGTCCTGGACCGCGGGCTGTCCCTGCCACGGGTGCGGAGATGGGCGTCCATGCAGGACCCAACATCGGGCGATCAGGTGGCCAAACTTGCCACAATGTTGACAGAAGGGACGTGGACGACTTGAAGCACGGCCACGTCCCGAGGAGTCTGCCATGGAAGCGTCGGGTAGCTGATGCAGCGGGCCGGCGGGGGGAGCGTGCGCAGGATGTGCGCGTGCTGGAAGGGCCGCCGGAACGAGGGCGCTCTGCCGGGAGGGTCCGCCGGGACGAGGCCGAGGGCGCCTGCTGGGGTGAAGGCGGCGGAAGGGGGGGGGGCGCAGGGCGAGAGCAGCGGGAGCGCGCGGGAGGTGCGGGGGCAGCGGGAGGCGCGGGAGCAGCGGGAGGCGCCGGGTGAGGGTTGCCGGGAGCGCGCCAGGCAAAGGTGGCCGGGAGGCGCAGGAGGCGCGGGACGACAGGGAGCCGGGACGTCGGGGAGCCGGGAGCCACGGGAGGGCGTCGCGCCAGGACGGAGGGCCGTCGGGGAGCCGGGAGCCGTGGCCGAGGGCGGGGCACCGGGGCGAGGCCGAGGGCGGGGCGGCGGGGCGAGGCCGAGGGTGCGGCGCCGCTAGGCGAGGGGGAGAGCGCCTGGGTGAGGCGCTGGGAGGGAGAGCCGCCGGGAGAGAGGGCCGGGAGGGAGAGCCGCCGGGAGAGAGGGCCGCCGGGAGGGAGGGCCGCCGGGAGAGAGGCCCGCCGAGAGGAAGGACCGCCGGGAGAGAGGGCCACCAGGGAGGGCCGCCGGGAGATTAGGGCAGAGCCAGAGGGGAAGAGAGGTGGGGCCGGACAGAACCGGGAATCCGCTGGGAGGGAGGTTCGGGATTAAGATCCCTCTGATACCATGTAGGTGGTGAATTCCCCTTACCTCAATGTGAGGTGAGGATGTTCTTTTATAGACGAGTAAAACTAAATACAGAGAGGGTAAGTCCGATGTGGGACTCAGAAATACCCAATTAAATGAAATGGGGTCCAACAAGTAACATATATTTAATTAAACCCATCGTTAATACATTCCATGTAGTGTGTCAACGTATCACATCGTTTTGAGGATGCGTTAGTCAACACGTCCATAAACGATATTATCGCATTTTCATAAAATGGAAAGAATGAAGGTATGTGTATATAAAAATTCCAGAAGTATGAACACATCATAAATATCATATATATGTCATATAAAAATATTGCGTCCATCATAATGTCCAACCATAAAAGGTGATAAAGGAAAAACGAACAACATCGTTTCGTGAGTCAGTACTTCGCCGTACACAAGAACGATAAGTTCATTACCAATTAGATGGAAGTGTGTGTAAGTGTAGGTCGAGCCCTTAAGTGGTTTACAAGCCTTGAAAAACAAATCTGGCGGCAGATTCCATGTCATGACAGGTTGCTGGAAATCTGGAGGAAATAGGAGAAAAGCATTTAGGTTTCACTGTTTCGGAACCATTTTTTGTTAGAGGCCGTTGCTGTGCTGGGTGGGTTGCAAAAAGATTCGGAGCTCACCGGAATAATTGCAGCTCTTATTCAGCAACCTGATTCCAAGCCAGGATACGTATTCAGAGATGGACTGCTGTTTCTTAAGGGAAAAATGGTGCTTTCTCGAATGTCTAACCTTATCCCCAAGTTCTTGCATTATTATCACACCTCTGTTGTTGGGGGGCATGTTGGATTCTTGAAGAATTATAAGAGATTGGTAGCGGGATTGTTTTGGAAGGGAATGACCAAATGTATTTTACAGTTTGTCAGGGAATGTGATACTCGCCAATTCCAAAAACACCTCGCATTGTCGCTGCCTTTGTCGGACCTTATAAGGGATGAAGTATCAATGGATTTTCTCTCCGGGCTGTCTAAATCTCTTGGATATGTTGTGATATTAGTCGTAGTGGATTGACTGTCAAATTACGCACATTTCTTATTGCTGTGGCATCCTTACACTGCCAAAGGGGTAGCCGAACTTTTTGTAAAGGAGATTGTCTGTTTGCATTTTATACCGAGTTCTATCCTTAGTGATCGAGGCCTGGTTTTTGTTAGTAATTTTTGGAAAGAGCTTTTTTGCTTGGAAGGAACCGCATTGAAGATAAGCATCATACCATCTCCATAAGAATGGACAAACAGAAGTAGTTAATAGGTGTTTGGGAGTATACTTGCGGTATTTCGCTTCGGAGCGGCCGCGTTCTTAGGCTCAATGGATTCCCTGGGCAGAGTTTTGTTATAACACTGCTTCCCATACTTCATCCAAGATGACGCCTTTCGAGGTTGTTTATGGCTGCAGGCCTCCTTTAGTGTTGCGTTTTGCTGAAGGGGATACTCCAGTAGAGATGGTTGCTGCTGTCCTTGTGGATCGGGACAGTGTTCTTGACCAGCTTCGTCATAACCTCCACCGTGCTGAGCAGCTAATTGCTTGGTTTTCCAATAAGCACAGGTGGGAAGAGAATTTTCAAGTTGGCAATTCAGTGTTCCTCAAACTCCGACCCAATATCCAAACATCCAAGTCTAAAAACAAATGTCCCAAATTAGCTGCACGTTACTATGGGCCTTATTTGATAGAAGCCCAGCTGGGACCTACTGCGTAGACTTATTTTGCCCGAAACTACACGTATGCTTCCCGTATTTCATGTCTCACTCGTGAAGCGGGCTGTTGGCAATGCATATGTGCAAACCGCCCTTCCAGATTCTTGGGGTACTGAGTTTCCTCCAATTATACTGACTGAAGTTCTAGCTGTCAAGGAAGTGCCTGTACAGTCCCAAGGCCTTTGGCTCATCAAGTGGCGGGGCAAACCTGCCGAGGAATCTACATGGGAAGATGCCGCCCAAATCCTTTCCCAGTTTCCCGATCTCCACCTTGGGGACAAGGTGCCAATTAAGGAGGAGGGGGCGAAATGTTAGTCATTGGGAGGATGGTCTATTTATTTCCAGGACTCAGCCTCCTATTATTCATACTTACCAGCGCAGGAGGGGTATTTTTGCAAATGGACCTTGTTAAGTCGGCTGCCTGCCTATAAGTAGACTGCTAGGAGAGAGGCTGGAGCATCATGACTATTTTTAGGTTCGACCCGATCGCTGCATTAGCAGTTGGCTAGGAGTGGACTTCCTTTAGTACCTACACCTCTACACCTTAGTTCTCGGAATAGCAGTAGAGTACCACTAGTTCATATTGTAATGTCAATTCTTCCCTATACTGTAATTCGAGCTTCTCATTTTCCTCTCCAAGCTCAATGTCCTAACAGTGCGCGCCTCCTTTGACACGAGTCAGCTGTGCATGTGTCCACTGAATGAAGGTCTGGATGCAGTGTGTCGGATGCAAGCTGGTGATTTGCGTCTCCGCTGAAGGTGATCCGTCTGCGTGCTCCGCCTCCTTTAGCCGAGAGGAGACTGACAACTCAGAATGCGGAAGAACGGCAGGGCGGTAGTGTGCGATGTCGTGGGATGATGAGTCGACAGAGGAAGAATGGCAGGTTGGACCAAATGATGGACTGAAAGGACCGCTTATGTCTATTAGAAGGGACGAACCCGAATTACGAGGAACGAACCAGAACTGCTCGCCGTGGAAGAAGAAGAAACGAAGAAGAAGAAGTTGAGAGACCCCTTGCACTCTCGCCCAAGCCATGAGAACAATTACAATAAGCTCACTGCTGCAACACACAAACCTCCAAACTCATGGTTTACCTACATACATGGTAGGTCCCGGGTGGGGATACAAAGAAAACAAAGTTGCAGAGGCGGAGGTTCGAAACCAGGACCTCCTCAACTCACCGCCACGGGTACCGCTGAACTGCACCCCATGGGGCCAAACTCATGGAATACATGATTACAAAGCTTCTTGGTTTGTTCACTACCAATTCCAATTTGAGCTTTACAGAATATGAATTCAGTGTAGTGATTCAACCAGAAAATGAATTTCCGATCAGAAGTTCTTCATTAAAAATCAATGTTATTTATTTTGATGTTCTCAAGCCTCGTAATTCACCTTGCATTTTGGGTCATTCATGGAAATTGCATATTGTTGCAGAGGGTAGAAGGGAGCCTGCCACGCAGTTGCACAGAACGCCTCAAGCCTACTTCGGTAAGCCATTTGGGGTCAATGATTTGTAGGTATCATACATTTACCAATATCCTCTCTCTTGCTCCCCTTTTCAGTGCTTCTTCCCTCAAAACTTAATTGCAAACGTCAGAACCCCACTGTTTCTTGTGAATGCAGCCTATGATTCTTGGCAGGTAATATTTAATTTGCTTAAAATGCTATGGTTGGCAGTGAGAAATGAAATGAATTTATTTTGGTGGTGTATCCAGATCCAGACCAGCTTGGCGCCAGCATCGGCTGATCCTTTCGGTAAATGGCGCAGTTGCAGATTGAATCATGATTCCTGCTCAGGTTCTCAAATCAGTTTTCTACAAGGATTCAGACGTCAGATGGTGAATGCAATAAAAGGTTTCTTAAAGTCCGAAGACAGTGGGCTGTTTTTAAATTCTTGTTTTGCTCACTGCCAAACTGAAAGGCAGGATACATGGTTTGCACCTCATTCTCCTGCAATTGGAAATAAGGTAAGAGCATTGTGGGTGTGGTAAAGTCGTGTGTTTTATTCTAACTAAATAGGATGGTTGATGTGCAGTCAATTGCTAAAGCTGTTGGAGACTGGTATTTCGATCGGGAGAGGGTTCTTGCCGTTGGCTGTGCATATCCTTGCGATAAGACATGCCACAATTTGGTTTTCAAATAGGGATTTCACCCTGCCACCTTGATTTACAATTCTTCTTCCTGCCAGACCAATTTGTATTTTGATGATGCCCAAACATTGAGGTCTGCTACCAGGGTTCTAGTTCTGTTCACCAAATCAGAAATAAACATAGTAATGATTTACCTGCTTTGATCCAATTTGAGTCCATTTGCACTACACCAATTGTTGGGGATATTGGAATCACTCGGATGATGGTATATGGAGTTAGCTGATTCATCCTCACTAAACCACTATTATTCCGGATTGCAATCAATACGGATGCAATGCTGACTCATTGCTCTATTATACTAGTATTGAGTGGAGAGTTGCTCATGAAGAGGCTTCTAAATAAAGGGTAATGAAACATAAATTATTGTGCACTAATTGTAGGCATGAAAGTGCCTATTCGGATCGCACCCGTTCAAACAAGTGATCTAGATCACACTCACCCATGAATGGATGTGCCTGTTAGCTCGCATCTAATTAGATTGATGGTTCAAATTGTACTTATTTGATGAGTTGTGTCGACCCACCTGACACCTGTTTAGACTTTGTTGGTATTATCTTACCAAAATAAAAGCATATTTAAGCAATAATGTGACGTGTAGTGGAAAGTACATTGTTATTTATAGGATTCAGCTTGTGGGTGTTTCTAAATTTGAGATAAGGTAGTTGTTGAATATGAGATGTCTTTTATCCCATCACAAATTGGATGTGTTTTTCATGAAAAAAAATGTCTTATATCTATTTAGATGAGATGAGGGTTTTGACCTTAACATGACAGATACATGGTAATTTGAAGATTAAAAGGGGAAGTGACGGATGGTGAATGTACACAGTGAGCTTTAGCCCCATGTGGCTCATCGGTGATGGCGAATGAAGTATCGACGGTGGATGTACGATATGATGGGATATCATGTCTGCGGCTCTCCTCACAAACTTCGACACAGTGCAGTTACTGTTTCAAGCAACGATTTTTAGATCTGTAACCTTCGGAACTTTTCCGGTTTGATCGGTTTTCATCTGTGGTGGTATTTGATTTGATCTTGGTGCTTTTTATCCGCATCTTTTATTCGGGCAGCGAGCACCTGCTTTCTCGATCAGATCTATTTGAGTTTTTTTATCAGGCTACGTTTTTCGTTTCAGTCTGCCTTTAGATTACATGTCTTATGCCTTTGATTCACTATTTTATCTGAGTATTATTTTTGTGATTCAATTCATCTTTGGGAGTCTCTACATTCTACTCTTGATTATTAGTGGATTCATCTTTCTGGGTGAGGTCTCGTGGTTTTTATCGTTTTTGGTTTTTCCACGTTAAAAATCCTACGTGTTTATTTATTTATTTTATTTTATATCGTTTTCATATTTCATTAGGTTTCTAACAAATTGTTTCGTAAGCGATTTTCGTCACGAGATTGGGATTCTCCCCCAATAGCTTAACGCCACATTGTAACACAACATTGCATTGAGGGCACGTGTGTGGACGGTGCGATGCACGGTCCTCCATTGAATTTTATCTCACCCACCTTATCATCTTAAATAATGATGAAGTATTTCCCCTTATAAAGGGAACCCCACTCCACTCACTTTTTAATGCGAGATTTCCAACTAGTCTTTCCTTAAAATAAATATTTTAAAATTAAAATAAAACTATAACAATCTCATTATTTTGAAATATTTTAAATAATCTTTTGGTTTTGAAAATCAAGCATGTCACAACCCCCCAAAGGTACCTCTCCTGGGTTAATAACGGAGGGATAATGATGTCTGAAGCTCACTTCCAATAGATCATGAGTTGATGACTAGCATTGGGGGTGTATCAAACACACAAATAATGAAAAAATATATTAAAGCCCAATAGATAAATAATGAAAAAAACATATTAAAGCCCAATGGATAAATAATGAAACTATATGCTAAATCCTTAGCCTCTTTGCGGTTGTACCTAATTTTTTAATATCTAGCATAATAAAAAAAGCGAAGGCATGCTTCTACTATTTCCCCACTGATTTTCTGCTCTCGTCCCAACATGCATCAAAGACAACTGTATAAAGTAATCTGCACCCCGTGCATCACATAATCTCATTATCAACATCCTATCTCCAGATAGTTACTAAATAGTTTTTCCAGAATCCACCACAACCTATATATCGTGTGCTATACCTCAAGTCATCACAACCCATACACAACATACCTAAAATGATTCTTAGGATGGTATATCCGGAGATACATGTGCAAAATAACCAAAAGCCATTACAACTCTCTACACACATATATAGGAAGGTAACCCCTGTGTATACCAGCACATAATACTACACTTGGAGAAGAGAGCGAGGGTGATAAGGCAATTAACCATCCATCCTCACTAACCTGGATGTTGGGGAAAACACCCCACTACAGGAAAACGGGAGTTTCGCGGCGGTTTTAAAAACCGTCGCTAAATATTTTTCAGGCCGCTATTTCGCATCGATTTTTTTCACGGCGGTTTTAATTTTTTTTTCGAGGATTAGCGACGGTTTTTTTAAAAACCGCCGTGAAATAGCGGCGATTTGGGTAAAACCGCTGCGAAATGAAAGGAAAAAAATAAAAAAACATGAGAAACCCCGAAAATCACTAAAACGACGATAAATTTTGATCCGGGCGTCCGTTGGAGCGCCACGACCAGTCAAATCGAAGCTCATGAAGAGATCTAGAGGCACGTATAATCAAAACTGTGAGACGGTCTAAGGTGCGGAAGATATGAGAGTTATAAGAAAATTTAAAAAAGTTCTCCAACTTCAAACAGCCATAACTTTCGCTCCGGGTGTCCGTTTGGGCTCTACCACATATCGAATTGAAGCCAGCAAAGAGAGCTACGCACCAATTTGACACAAGAAAGCTTTTGTCATGCTTTTCGACCCCCCAAACCCCTCTGAAGGCCTATGAAACCCCGTTTCCGTCACCGGTGTCCTGTCGAACTTATCTTCAAACGGACCTAACTTTTGATCCGCATGTCAGTTCGGACTCCTCTGCCTGCCAAATCGTAGTTCGTTCCATGAGCTTCAGTTTGACTGGTCGCGATGCCCACATGGACTCCTGGATCATAAGTTATGACCTTTTTAGTGGGTATCGGGTTTGTTATGTTTTTCGATGCCTCGTTTCTAGCACCCGTTCCCCGTCAGCTTTTTTTTAAATGGTCGTAACTTCCGATCCGCCGGTCCATTCGGTCTCTTTCTCCTATCAGCTCAAAGATCGTTTCAGGATCTTTGATTTGATTGGTCGCGGATCTGAAACGGACTCTCGAATCATAAGTTATCTCCGTTAATGTGAGTCCAATGTTTTTGTCACTTTATTACGTTTTGACGAGTTTTAACGGTTGCTCCATTTATTACTGTTTTTTTGGGTTTCCATGACTTGTTATCTTTATCAATTGTTTTTTGTGGGTTATTATGATAATTATGTTGAATTCTTAAGAGGTTTTCCAGAGTTGTCATGAGTTTTCATGCGTTCTCATGCTTTCTAATGCTTCCTTCTTCATGCTTCTCCATCCGTTTTCATGCGTTTTCATGATTTTTCATCCCTTATCACGTTTTTTCATACTTTTTCATGTGTTTCATTTATCATTTATTATTTATTATTTATAATATACTTTAATTTATTTATTATCTATTATTTATTACTGGTTATTTATTATTTATAATTTATAATTATTTATTTTTTATTATTTATTATATATTATTTATTATTATTATTAATAAAATATTAATAATAATAATAATATTTGTTACTGGTTATTTATTATTTATTATTTATATATATATTATTTATTATATATTATTTATTATATATTATATATTAATAATAATAATAATATATTATATATTATATATTATATATTATATATTGTATATTATATATTATATATTATATATTATATATTATATATTGTATATTATATATTATATATTATATATTATATATTATATATTGTATATTATATATTGTATATTATATATTATTATTTATTTATTATAATTTATTGTTTATTATTTATTATTTATTATTTATTATTTATTATTTATTATTTATTATATATTATATATTATATATTATATATTTATTATTATCTATAATTAATTGTTGTTTATTATTTATTATTTATTATTTATTTATTTATAATTATTAATTGTGTTATTTATTATTTATTATTTATTATTTATTATTTATTATTTATGATTTAATATTTAATATTTAATATTTAATATTTAATATTTAATATTTATTTATTATTTATTATTTGATATTTATTATTATTTATTATTTGTTATTTATTATTATTTATTGTTTATTATTTAGTATTATTTATTATTTATTATTTATTATTTAATATTTAATATTTAATATTTAATATTTGTTTATTATTATTTATTATTATTTATTATTTATTATTTTTTATTTTTTATTTTTTATTTATTATTATTATTTATTGTTTATTATTTATTATTATTTATTATTTAATATTTAATATTTAATATTTGTTTATTATTATTTATTATTATTTATTGTTTATTGTTTATTTTTTATTGCTTATTGGTTATTATTTATTATTTATTATTTAATATTTAATATTTAATATTTAATATTTAATATTTGTTTATTATTATTTATTATTTATTGTTTATTGTTTATTGTTTATTGTTTTTTATTTATTATTTATTATTTATTATTTATTATTTATTTATTTATAATTATTTATTATGTGTCATTTATTATAATTATTATTTATTATTTATCATTTATCATTTATTATGTGTTATTTATTATTTATTATTTGTTATTATTTATTGTTTATTATTTATTATTTATTATTATTTAATATTTGTTTATTATTATTTATTATTGTTTATTGTTTATTGTTTATTGTTTATTGTTTGTTATTTATTGTTTGTTATTTATTATTTATTATTTATTATTTATTGTTTATTGTTTACTATTTGTTGTTTATTATTTATTGTATTATTATTCTATTATATTATTATTTTAATTTCGTAATTTTATTATTTTATTATTTTATTTTCATAATTTTATAATTTATGTAAATATTATTATAATTTATTTGTTATTTATTATAATAAACAGTAAATAATAATAAATAAATAAATAACTCAATAAATAACTAATAAATCAATAATTATTAATTATTGATTATTGCTTATTGTTTAATTATTATTGAGTTTATATCTATTAGTTATGTATTATTTGTTTTTTCAATTAGTATATATAAGTATGTTAAATTCTGTTTATTAATCACATGATGAGTTTGCTGGAGTGGTAAAGTATTTGGAAAATATGCAAGAGGTTAAGGGTTCAAATCTCACC
This sequence comes from Viscum album, assembly GCA_963277665.1. Lineage (NCBI taxonomy): Eukaryota > Viridiplantae > Streptophyta > Magnoliopsida > Santalales > Viscaceae > Viscum > Viscum album. The sequence continues at coordinate 1,483,420,997 of OY728166.1, forward strand.
AAACACCGTATTTCTATAAAATTCTCACCAAACACCGTATTTCTATAAAATAAATAAATAAATAATAATTAAAAAAATAAAAAAAATAAAAAAAATAATTCAAAAAACCGCCGCTAAAAAACCGACGTTCCACAACGGTTTTGAAAACCACCGCGAATAGTTTCCCAACGCACAATTTAGCAGTGGTTTTTCAAAACCGCCGCCAATCGATTTAGCGGTGGTTTAAACCGCCACGAAACGGAAAAAAAAACCGCCGCTAAATCCGCATTTTGCCGTAGTGCCCCCAGAATCCACCGAGTGTCGGTTGATCTATAGATATTGGTGGGGTAGCATATGAAATCACATAACGTAAGGAATATATGTATATAGCTCACAAACCATACTAAGGGCATCTATCTAGCCTTAATTTCAACTATAGGTATCGTCTATCAGAACACCCGACTGTCACTGCTAATGACCCGATAACCTATAAGCACACAAACAAAACAATTAATTCTTTTCGTTAAACATTTTATATTACATAATTACCAACCAATTATCCCAAGTTAACCATCGAACCCTTGCCCCATAAGTTAAATCATTTAATATTTATTATCATTCCATAATTTCAGGTACTCTAGGACTCATCCTAAGCTATCATAAAAGATGCATAGATCAAGCATGACCAACTACATTAAACAGTGAGGAAAGAAATGCAGGAATCAAGCAACTCGATCATTCGACCTTCAATGCAATAAATTCATTAACATACAAGCAATCTAGCTTTCAATTCATCAAACAACGGGCAAACCCAACTTCATCCCACTCTATTAGTCCCGATGCTGTCCCTGACACCACTATGCATGTCATCATCTATCCCGCCATCATCAACATCAACTATTGCCACAACCCCGGGCATCCCGCCCATTTCTTGCCAATCCACTAGCCATCCTAGGCTCACATCAAGTTGCATGCTAAGGCTCCACATCCAAAGCAATCACATGGCAACAAGCAAACAACAAATAGTTAATAGGGCATCTAGGCCCTAGAACCAAGACACCTGACCTTCATAGGCAAACCCGCTTAGCCCCAAACGATTATATTTAATAAGCAGTCAATTCGTTACCGTCTTGAATTAACCGATTCATTTAACACTGGTTAATGTCATAGGAAACCTAAGGCATCAACTATCAATGACTAAAGATTATTTAAACATGCTTCAAGCATAACTTCAATTTCTACCAGTTACAAGGATGAACAATAACAATTTAACACGCCTCTTTATTTAATTATCAAGCATTGCCAACTTTACGTTCTTTATCCAATTTCCAAGCTTAACAAACATGCTAAACTACAGAAGCAACAAGAGATAACACACTGTCTAGTAAATCAAAAGGTAGACCATTAACACGACACAAACACATGCGATCACAACAACCCAAAACCAATTCCTTCTTCAATTCTAGTTTAATCTTCATTAAGGTTAATTCTACCATTACCCAATGAGATAAAGCATGATAAATTCACATTGCACATGAATAAGAGAATCAATGAATCCTCTACCTTGAGGCTTTCAATGTTCTTTGAATAAGAACAGAATAACAAATGTAGATCTCCGATCACATCTCTTGTAAGGAATCGACAATCCCTATGGACGATGCATCATGAATGCACCATCAAACATCAAAATAACTTTATAAGAATATAAGGAGGTAAACCGCCATAACATGGTAAGGTAGAATGAGAGGAAACCAAACTGAACAGAGAAGAAACCAAGAGAGGAGGGGGGGGACTGTCACGACCCGTCCCAGTGGGGCCCGAGCCGCAACTCCCCAAGCCCGCCTCCAATAGGCCAGAGGATGATGACTAGCACCGAGTAGGCATATCACTAACATGAGAGACATTGCCTATAAACCTGTACACATGCACACACATCTCCAAGCCCACAAAGCTGAAAAGTAAAAACCCAACTAAAAAAATGAGAGTCCGTAACAAAGTCCAACCTGTAAAGAAAGGTGCTGGGACTGCAGTCTATAGCCGTAGTAACACACCTCAGCCTGTCTGATCTCACTAAGTATCGTCCGGTCCTAGTCCACCTAGAATCCTGTCAAAGGCTCGCTCGTCTGCACAAGACACGACACGTGCGGGCAAATCCCGTGCAGGGGTGAGTATAACAATACCCAGTAGGACACCCCGAAACCACAAAGAAATACAACAAGGGAAATACCACAAAAGAAAGGTACAGTCAGCTCTACACAGTATATGTCTACCGAACATATAACAAGAACATCCAGATATACTCATGCACGACCGTCTATCGCGAATACCACCACTAGGATCCAGCTCGAAGTTTCCACTAAGCATGCAACCGGGAGAACACACTCCTAGGTCTGAAGAGAGAGATACGAAGTACTCATTCCGGGAGAACACACTCCACAAGTACCTTGAGAACATGATGCTCAGATGAGGATCACATCCAAGTCATGGGGTGATTCCGACAACTCAGTCTGAGCTAATCCGCTAAGCAGAGGATCGGCGCCCGGGTAAAGTTGGTCACGTCGATACCAAGAAATCTACCTAGGGTTCCAGGAATGAATAGAGGATCCGGCTCTAAGTCTCAAAGAGGGGATTCCAACAACTCTATTCAGGGGTCCTGCTGAAGGGATCATACTCCTGTATGTAGGAAATGATACCGGAAACCTTCAGAAGAAAGACTAAGGGTACAGGCCCTAAGGAAGCTAGTCCAAGTCACAGAAGACAAGTGGCTCAAGTCATTTAAGACAGGTTACACGGCGTGTAGTATGGTTACACGCCGTGTTCCTTGACCCTGGTTACTGCCCGTGTAAATGGCCCATGTCATTCATTCAAGCCGTGTAAAACCAAACTACATGGCGTGTAGAAAAAGTACACGCCGTGTTCCTTGACCCCAGGTACTGCCCGTGTAACCGACCCGTGTCATTCGGCTTGTCGGATAGAAAGTAACTACACGACGTGTAGAAGAAACACACGCCGTGTCCGAGCACCTGGGGCTCGCTCCGTGTACGCTGGCCATGTGCCCGTACACGGCCTCTGCCTGTGTCCGTGTCGCCTGCCCGTGTACCAGTACACGGGGTATCCCGTGTATCTGACCGGGTCTGGCCGGGGAGGGGTATACACGGAGTGTCCTTGGCCATGTACCCTACCCGTGTCCGTGTACTCCCGAAGTACACGCCATGTAATCCCACCGACGAACACACGCCGTGTATACCATACTACACGGTGTGTAGTCGGAAAATTTCCAGAATGCCATCTTCTTCCTCGTGCTTCGGCCGATCTTCCGGATCCACGATCTCTCGTCAGTTCGTCCCGATACTCTAGGGGTTGGTTCATTTCATCATATGAACATCGTAACGGGTGTTTTTGGATCTTAAATCGGATCATAAACCTCGAACGATCCATCCGAAGAAAAACGCCCAAAAAATCATAACTCTCGATCTGCTCCGAATCGTCTGCCGAAACCGCCATCGCACCTCTGTGACATCACTCCGGGGTTGGATTTACAATCTTGGATCATTGCGCCAACAAACGAATGCGCAACGATCGATTTCCTCCAAGAACGCGTAGAACACAACGAAGAACGTGAGGGAGAAAAACAAGAATCAAACAAGAGGGATGAACCTCGATCATTGTTCGTGACGATCTGGGTTCGTCGCCGTTAGATCGAAATCTCAACAAACAACAGATTATAAAACCTAGAGTAATTGATTTCACGATAAAACCCCAAATTACGCCCGCCCGCAAAACGATCGATCTGCGGGCTAATCGCTTCACAGATTAGTCCGCGTTCATCGTAGGAATCAAGAATGGGGAAAGGAAAATCAAAAGCAAAACATCCTACCTGGATTCTGCGGCGTTCGTTGGCAAAGATCCGGTCGCCGAGTCGTCGTCGCCGACGAAGCTTGTCAAGAGCACCGTCGCCACATTGGGAGGTTTCCTCCAGAGCTCTCCAGGGAGATTCAGGGTTATGAGAAAAGTAACCCTGATCCCCTATGAAATATCTTTTAAAATGGGAAAGATATATTTCGCTACAACAAAGATTTAAATAAAATATTTTAATTAAATATTTTATTACGGTTACGTCAAAAACCAGATTTCACCACCGACCTGCGCCAGCTGAAGTTAGGCTTTGCCTAAGGTAAAATCACTATTCTGAACACAATGATGCCCTCATATTTCTGATCCGAGCACCCGTTCGGGAGTTATTCCACTTTTTCAGGAAAATCGCACGCGTGTGTAATTTAATTATTAAATTAAATTCAAACATTTGTTCCGGGCTCACCGGGCCTCAGAACTGCACGTCATCTCATAGACTGGTCTCGAAATAATTTCCATATAATATTAAAATAATACATGGAAAAATCCGGGACATTACATCATACTCACCTTAGGGATTTTACGTCCCCGAAAAGACAAAACAAGGGCTACTCAAAAAGTTGTGGGTACTGCACGCGAATCTGAGCCTCCCGCTCCCACGTGGTCTTTTGGAGATTCCGGTGTTACCACCTGACACACACCAAGGGAATAACTCATCCACGAAGGATCTTCTCCTGCCGATCCTCGATCTCCACTGAGTACTCTGCAAAGGTTGCCCTATCATCGATGTCCAGCTCACCCCAGTCGATAATGTGCGATGGATCATGCACGTACCTCCGTAGCTGCGACACATGGAAGACGTTGTATACAGTCCATCTGAGGAGGTAGAGCCAAACGATACGCCACCTCGCCAACTCTACTCAGAATCTGAAAAGGGCCAACGAACCTCAGAGATAGCTTGCCGCCTTGGCCAAATCTTCGCAATCCCCGTCGAGGTGAGACCCGAAGGAACACATGGTCTCCTTCCTCAAACTCCAAGGGACTCCACCTCCTGTCGGCATATGACTTCTTCCGACTCTGTGCAGTCTTCATTCTCTCCTAGATGACCTGCACCTTCTCTATAGTAGCTCTCACCATCTCTGGGCCCATGAGTGCTGACTCTCCTGGGTCAGTCCAGCAAAGTGGTTGTAAGAACCCGGTTTTTGCTACAAAAGACTTTGGAATATTCTTGATGATATTCCAGAGCAGTGCCTTCAGACGGCGTGCGATTATGATCCCCGGAGTGGCCGGAATTAAATTTTCAGTGCGTTCACACTAGAACCGCCAAATAAATGGGATAACTCCTGAACGGTGATCCGGATCAGATATCCGAGTGTACGTATGGGTCCGGAATGGGGTGTTTACCCTAATAACGACATAAAACTTGTCGGAGCGGGATGTTTGGACCCCTCGCTCGCTTTCAGAACGTTAAACGGATAAATTAATTAATTAATTTATTCGTTTAATGGTGAAATGCTAGTATCTCTTAAACAGTGGCTCGGATTGGAAAACTGAGGTCATCGTTGAGTTAAGAGCATACCATTTACCCTAGGAGGGGTATAAGTTTTGCGGGTGCGGGCCGTCTGTGAAAAATGGCCCTGGGGGCGTTTTCGTAATTTGGCGGCCCCGAGCGCTAAGTTTAATAACTTTTGAACGGGGCCTAAGATTAAAATTCTGAGACCTCCGTTGTTCTCGGGAGGTGGTGTTTACCCTAGGGGAGGTTTAATCTTGACCCCGCCAAGAGTTTCGGGTGCGGGTTAATTTGGAGGATTAAATTAATTAAAACTTTTTAATTAATTTGTTTTTCTTCCTATTTAAGCTTAACCCCCCTCTCTTCCCCTTTGTTCATCTCTTGGCAGAAGAGCTCAACCAAGAAGATCTCCTCACTAATCCTCCTCCTGTCCGAGCATTGCGGCGGCGACGGATCGTGCGGCGAAGCTCCGGGCTACGCCCTCGCAAGTAGGAGTTTACGTTTTGCATTTTTTTTATTTATATACCCTTCTTCAAGTACAATTTTATGCGTCAAATTAATGCCCGAACGTCGAGCAAAGCCTAAAAATGCGCAGTACTGGTTCTAATCTTCCCGACGTGTGTTTTGGATTGAAAATCCGAGTCCCGAAGTGTTCGCAAACATCCGGCGAAGTTCGCGGGTTTTCGGAGGTTTTCCGGCTGTTTTCAGGCCGGTCCGGCAGCATGCGCGGCGGCCCGACGATCCAGTAGAGGCGGCGCGGGCTCTCTTCAGCGGAGGACACGGTCCGGTGAGGTGCGAATGAGGTGCGGCCGGTGGAACCGAGGAGGCTTAGCGGTGTGCGGTCGGGGTATCAGGACAGTAGAGCTCGGAGGTGTGGCCGGGCCGTCGTGGTGCGAAGGAGGCCAGGCAGCGCGGCGACAAGGTGGAGTCCGAGAGTGCAGCGTGTCGCGGGGTCGAGGCGGCCGGGAGCGCGGCCGAGCGGAGACGGCGCGGGCGGCCGGTGGAGCGGGGCAGCGGTGGCGCTGTCTGCGGCGAGGTGCGCCGACCAGGTGCGCTCGGCGGAGGAGCCCGAGGCCAGGCCTCGGGCGTGCCGGGGAAGCCAGGACCCGCGCAGCGCGGGTCCTGTTGGTTGTCAACGAAGACTGGCCGCTTGGCCGGTCTGCTGGGAGACGAGGACCCGCAAAAAATCGAGTTCTGCTGGCAGCGCGTGGAAGGAGACCGGCCCTCCTGGCCGGTCTGGGTTTAGATATAAAAAAAGAAAAAAATATAAATAAATAAGTTTATAATAATAATAATAATATTATTATTATTATAAAATGATTTATATTTTAATAAATCATGAACCGGGAGTCGGTTTCGCAAGCCGTCTGTGGCGGCGCGTGCCTCATAATTGGAGGAATATTTTGAGATGGTTTTGGGGAATTTTAATTCCCAAAATGAGGGGCTTGGGGGCGCGGCATGATCGTTAAGTGGACGAGCGTTTATCTGGGAATCTTGTTTTGGACGGCGCGGACGCGTTCGACGCCCGTTTTGAGCGCCGTCAGCGGCGTTGGGACCCTGGAGTCGGGGCGAAGCTTTCTAGGGTGGTTCCGGGCGTTGAAGCCGGAGTTGAGGCGTGGTCCCCACGACCCGTCTTTTGAGCTGCGTGCAAATTTTAGCGAATTTTTCATCGGACGTCCGTTCGGGGCGTGCGAGCAGTCGATGTTGGGAGTTTTTTCCAAGGGCATCGCGTTGGCGCAGTCTGCCCGCTGTAATTCCTCACGATGGTGCAAGCCCCGCGAGGGCCGTTTGGGCGTTGATGGTGATTTTCCATCTTTATCACCGGGTGTCCGTTTTGGACAAGTGATTAGTCCATATCGTGTGATTTTTCGAGAGGATCACAACGGTGCGATCCGTCTGTTGAGTTTCGAGACCAGGATGCGGGTCCCGCGTCGTACCACTCGTGCGCGGGGAGCCGGAACGTATCTTTTTCTCCGGATATCCGTTGCACTCAAGTGAGTAGTGCGTGTGACGTGTTTTCCCGAGGGGATCACAATGGTGTGATGCGCCCAACTGTTTTCGGGGCTGAGGCTCGGGATCACGGGACGCCGTTCGGGCGTGAGGCGGTGTTGGCGACTTTTCCGTCGGATATCTGTTTGAGGCGAGTAAGTAGTCTAACTCGCGTGTTTTTCCGTGAGGATTACAACAGTGTGATCCGTTTGGCTGTGCAGATACTCTGGCGTGATCCTATTAAATGTGGAGCATGAAAGGTGCTCCAGTGGTGGTTCGTCCTACCTTGTTTATAGAGGACCCTTGGCGTGTTATCGCACACTCTTGGGAGAGTGATATAAATGATTCATAAGATGTGGTTGTCCATGCCTGGGCCTTTGAGGTGGAGTTGTTACATCACGCCTTCGTGTTGACGTTGGGTGCCGTGTGCATGATTGCCTTTGGGCTGGAACATGGTATACTCTGGGAGTATACAAGAACACTTGGAGGTACATGTGGTTGTTTATACCTGAGAACGTTTGTGCGCTCGGTTGGGGTTGACTTGGGGCCACACGTCATGTGGTCCCCACGTGCATGCCGTGATATGCTTTGCGTACTTTTGACCTCTCGTGACATAGTGGGTCCCTTTGTTCTCATTTGTTGACCAACAGGGTTGAGTTTTCCCCTGGTCCTCTTCTTGATGGTTTGGCCGACAGAGATGGTTTGTTCCTCTGTTCCTTCAGCTGTGAGGGGTTTCAGTACCGTGCCCTTTCACCGGACCGCGACACCGTTTACGACTACGGGTGTTCATACAATGTGGGTGTTTTCCCCACTTTCTAGGATGATTTTTCTCGGTCCGCTTCGACAGTGACTCAGCGGATTAGAGTGGGATCGCCTTGAGAGGCCTGGGGAGTTTCTCCCATTCTTCCGTGTTCCCTGGTGGAGTTTTTGTGGATTCGGTGTGACCAGCACTTTACGCGGGCACCGATCCTATACCAAAGAGGTTGTTACCAGCAGGGCTGAGGTTGTTTCCAGTAGGGCTGAGGTTGTTTCCAGCATGGTTGAGGTTGTTTCGAGCAGGGCTCGCTAGTGGGTTACCATCCAGCAGGGATGGCCACTACAGCGGTGTTCACCGAGCAGTACCATCCAGCAGGGATGACCAGACCAGTTCTCTTACCTCTCGCTGGGCTGGGCAGTGGTCTCCGATGTCGGGCTTACCTCCAGCGGGGCTGGGCAGTGGTCCCCGATGCCGGGCTTACCTCCAGCTGGGCTGGGCAGTGGTCCCCGATGCCGGGCTTACCTTCAGCTGGGCTGGGCAGTGGTCCCCGATGCCGGGTTACCTCCAGATGGGCTGGGCAGTGGTCCCGTCGCCCACTTTAGCCGGGTCTCCCTCCAGTAGATTACCCTGTTACGGGACTGGGCAGTGTGGCACCCGTCGACTTTCCGGGTCTCCCTGTAGTGGGAACCCGTCGACTTCCAGGGATCCTCCAGCGGGGCTGGGTAGGGGGTCGCCTGTCGACTTTGAGCAGACCTCTCGACTGCGGGGCAGTGACGAGTTGTGGTTGACGTTCCCCCAGAACTCTCAAGTACGAGGAGCTTTCCCCCACCGAGACGCGTCCTTGTGACGCGACCTAAAACCATGTGGGCGAGTCAGTGCCGCCCAAAGCGGATAGTGTCGAGGTGTGGTGATTGTGCCCCTTGGATTGTGGTTTGGGGAAGACGTGCGGGATGCTGGGCATCGATGGAGTTTTTTTCTGGGACTGTTGGCTACTCTTTTCTTGGGATGAGCTACGGGATGGAGACCCCCTTACGACGTCGTTCGGGATTCTTGATTGAGCATAAGGATATGTATATACCTTGTTACAGTACCCACTTCTTGGGTTTGGTTACTCTCCTTCCAGGAGAGGCAAAGACGCGCGAGGTATGCCACGTGCTTTCCGTGTCTAGATTCTCATGGTTGGATGAGTCTACTCTCCTGCTATAGGTAGTGAAGACTCGATGAGAAGTTCATCTTCCCACCGTTTCTAGCTCCTTGTGTCTGGATAAGTCTACCTTCTTCCTTCTTGTTGGGTTGAGTTGGACTCTTTAATGCACTCTCTGTTGTACTCCTTTAACTTTCCTATTTGATATACTTCTCACCCTTCGGTACCTCCTTTTTTGCTCCCTCGAGCCTTCGGGGTATCCTACTGAGTATTTTTATACTCACCCCTACTTGGGCTTTTCCTGCACTTGGTGTGCCCTTGCAGATGACAGATAGGTTGTTCGTGACGTTAGAGGAGCTTAGGAGCCGGGAGCTTGGACCGTGTGCGGTGGTCGTTGTCGGGTTCCAGGTGTGGGACCCACCCAGCTGTTTGATGTTGTTTTACCTGTTGCCGGGTTGTGGCATTTTTGGTTGGGCGTGTGTTTTTCCCATTTTCTTTTAGCTTACTTTCAGCTTGTACTTTGTACTGTTTAGAGGTCGATGCACATTTGTGGTTTTTATTTAGCAGTTGCTCTTTTACTCTGCTTTTCTTTTCTTTTACTCTGCACTTTTTCATTGAGTGTGCTGCGTGTGTGTGTACAGGTGCTTAGGCAAAGGCCTTTCCAAGTTGTTGTGCCTTCGGCGCTGGTCGCCAGCCCCTGGCCTATGGAGGCGGGCTTGGGGTAGTTGCAGCTCGAGCCCGGGTAGGGTCGGGTCGTGACAGTGGTGACCTGCAAGGTCGCCCGTACAGAGCCTCAAATGGTGCCATACCAATAGTGGAATGATAACTGTTGTTGTAAGAAAATTCTAACAGTGGTAGGTGATCCTCCCAGCTACGACCGAAGTCAAGTATGCAAGCTCGAAACATATCCTCCAAGACCTGGATGGTCCGCTCTGTCTGACCATTAGTCTGGGGATGAAACGCTGTGCTCAAGCGTAACTGAGTCCCAAAATCTTCCTGCAATCCCTTCCACAACCGGGATGTGAAACGAGCATCACGATCTGAGATGATCGTGGATGGAAGTCCATGAAGTCGAACTATCTCCTGCACGTAGAGGCGTCCCAAGTTCTCTACTGAACTCTGCTCCCATATGGCTAGGAAGTGGGCCGACTTGGTGAGTCAATCAACGATCACCCAGATGGCATCGTGTCCCCTGGACATACGTGGTAAACCCATCACGAAGTCCATGGATATCCCATCCCACTTCTACTCTAGCACTTCAAGGGGCTGAGTCAAACCTACTGGCACCTGGTGCTCAGCCTTTACTTGCTGACAAGTAAGGCACTGAGAGACAAACTCTGCCACACCCTTCTTCATTCCTGGACACCAGAACTGACGTCAGAGGTCCTGATACATCTTTGTCATGCCTGGATTCACTTCCAAAGGGGATGTATGGAACTCCCTCAGAACCTCCTCCTGCAACATCACTGGTACAACAATGCGCCCTATGAAAAGAACAACATGCTCCCCACCTTCTGAATATCCATCAGTAGTATCACCTGTGGATATCTGAGCACGTAGAGTCTCACAGCTAGCATCCTCGCACTGTGCTTCCCTGACTCACTGTAAGAGTGGAGGGGTAACAACCATCGACTGAAGGTAGGCTCCTTGATCTCTATCCATGAAGGATAACTGTAAAGAGGCCAACTTCCTTGTCGCCTCATCTAGCAACTGCGAACTGGATTACCTACTGAGAGCATCTGCCACCACGTTCCCCTTCCCAGGAGCATAAACGATATCAAAGTTGTAATCCTGGAGGAACTCAAGCCATCACCTCTGTCTCAAATTCAGATCCTTATAAGAAAAGATATATCTGAGACTCTTGTGATCAGAGTAGATGGTAAACCGCTCACCCATCAGGTAGTGCCGCCACATCTTCAATGCGAAGACTACCGCTGCCAACTCAAGATCATGGGTCGCGTAGTTCTTCTCGTGTGGCCTCAACTGATGTGAGCCATAGGAAATCACCGCTTGCCTCTGTATCAGGACACAACCAAGCCCAGTTCCTGATGCGTCGCAGAACATTACGTACTCAACACCCTCCTCCGGTAATCTCAAGATCGGGGCGCCCGTCAAACTCTATCTTAACTGCTGGAAAGCCTGCTGGCATCTCTCGGTCCACACAAAAGGATATCCCTTTCAGGTCAAGGCTTTCATGGGTGCTGCAATCCTGGAGAAATCAAGAATGAATCTCCGATAGTAGCCTTCCAACCCAAGGAAACTCCGCACCTCTATCACGTTCTAGGGTGGCTCCCATGCTAGTACTGCCTCCACCTTGGCTGGGTCCACTGCTACACCATCCGCTGAGATAAGGTGTCCCAGAAAGTGGACCTCCTTTATCCAGAACTGACACTTCGAGAGTTTCCCGTACAACTGGTGCTCTTGGAGTGTGTCCAGAACCATCCTTAGGTGTCTCGTGTGCTCCTACTCGGACGCAGAGTACACAAGGATGTCATCGATGAAGACCACTACAAACTAGTCTAGATAGGGCTGAAAGATCTAGTTCATGAGTCCCATGAACACTGCCGGGGTGTTCGTCATGCCGAAGGGTATCACCAAGTACTTATAGTGACTGTAGCGACATCTGAAAGCCGTCTTTGGTATATCCTCATCCCGTACTCGCAACTGGTGATAGCTTGATCATAGATCAACCTTCGAGAACCATCGTTCCCCTCTCAACTAGTCGAAGAGGTCATCGATCCTTGGTAGTGGATACCGGTTCTTCACGGTCACCTGATTCAAGCGCCGGTAATCCACACATAGCCTCAAGCTCCCGTCCACCTTCTTGGCAAACAACACTGGGGCCGCCCAGGGTGAAACGTTGGGTCTCACAAAGACCTTCTTTTGCAAGTCATCCAGCTGCACCCTCAGCTCACGAAGCTCTGCAGGAGCCACCTGATATGCTGATGCTGATATCGGTGTCGTCCCGGGTTGCAAATCAATGTAGAAATCTATCTCCTGATGGGGAGGTACCCTGGGGACATCCTCCAGAAAGACGTCCTCATACTCAGCCACTACTGCTGGAAACTAGAAACTCGTAACATCTGCTGTTCCAAGGGCTAGGCTAGCCAACTGATGTGAAATCGGTTGTGCCCTCCTATGAACGAGTCTATCCTGCACTGCCTGGGTCTCTCTTTCACCGAAAAAAGAGAACCTTGTCCCATCACTGTGGACACACCGCACCCTTCGCCTAAAATAGTCGATCTGGGCATGAACTGTGGATAGCCAATCCATACCAAGAATGACATCGTAAGGCCTTGACGCTACCACCAAGAGGTTCCAACCAAAACTCTCACCTCCAAGGGTCAGGTCACACTGTCTATAGAGGTGTGTGATCTCTGAATCTTCTCCAGTCGGTGTTTCTAAACATAAGGGTCGAGTCAATGGCTCAACTGGAATCTCAAGGTATCGAACAAGATAAGTAGCCAGAAAGGAATGACTATCACCTTTGTCTATCAATACGGTAACCAAAGTAGAAAAGACATAGATAGTACCTCTAATCATTCCAAGAGTACCTGGGTCATAAGCCTCTGCCGCCTTCAGCTGTCCCTGCCTCTGTCCACCAGCTCCCTGAGCCTGGGGTGGACCTCCTGGGGGTGGTGGTGGTAAAAGGTCAAAACGACGACCACCTCCAGCTGCTCTCCCAGCTCCCCTACAACGTCCGCCGCCCCGCGGATCTGTCTGCTCCACACGTTGTCTCTGCCTCGGTGGTCCATCCACTGCTCCCGTGTCAGTAGTATGGCGGGTCGGACAATCTCGAGCGAGATGTCCCCTGCCATCACATGAGTAGCATCACCTCTCTCGAGGCTGGCTGGATACGCCCTGCGAACCCTGTACGGTAGATCCCCTGTCCTGGGATCTCCTCTAAAAACGTCTCCCATGCCTGGGTCCCTGACTTCGGCTCCCTGCTACCGAGGTCTCTGCTCCAGCTCGCCCACTATTGACATCTTCCGGATGTCTTTACTCTGCCAAGAAGCTCTCGACCACCAAAGCCCGACCAAGCACCCCGACATAAGTAGGAATGATCATAGGGATGATGCTAGCTCGGATATCTCTGTGCAAGCTCCGCTCAAAAGTCTGATCTCTGAAGTACTGATCTCTAACCATATCCATCGAGTACTACGAGAGGTTAGTAAACCTCGAAGAATAGTCATCCATCGTCATGGTCCCCTGCTGGAGCTGAAGAAGCTCCTGTAAACGTACTGCTCTCAGGGTAACCAGTAAAAACTCCTCTCTGAAGAGACGCTCAAACTTTGACCATGCAAGGGTCGACTCGTCATGAGTCTAGATAACCAAACTCCACCGTCGTCCTGCGGAGCCCTGCAGAAGGCTCGCTGCCAGGATCACCATCTGGTCTGCCGGTGTCCTGACCAAATGGAAGACTCTGGCCACTGCCTCAAGCCAGTCCTCTGCTGCCTGAGGGTCAGGCTCGCCTCAAAACATGAGGGGTCTCTGTCTCTGAAACTCGTGGAGTGCGCTCAGCCTGTGATCCTCCTCCACCGGTATAGAAAGCACTAAACACTACTCCACAGGTGGCGGGATAACTAGCACACCACCTGATGGAAAAACGGGGGGATCCGGTCCCTGTATCGAGGCTTAATCACTGAGGGGGTCATCCTCATGATCAAGCTGATGGATCCTAGTGGGTGCGCGTTGAAGAGGCATCCTGTTAAAGAAACAAGATGTATCTCAGTCAGTGAGTATATCTGGAGAGCTGAATAAAAAAGGACATGGAAACCACAACCCATTCCTATATGATGCATGTACCATTATTTTTCCCCTGCAACTAGTGTTCTCATGTTCCGAGTCGAAAAGAAAGTTATCAGAGTCCTGGTGTATGGATATGTCGGCCGCCCGTACCATCACTGGGGTCCCTCTCCTAAAATCCGAACTCGAAACACGTAACACTATTTCCCCAAATCAACTCACAGACTCTCGGTCCTAAGGTAGAACCGACCACCTCTGATACCACTATGTCACGACCCGTCCCAGTGGGGCCCGAGCCGCAACTCCCCAAGCCCGCCTCCAATAGGCCAAGGGCTGGTGACTAGCACTGAGTAGGCATATCACTAACATGGGAGGCATTGCCTATAAACCTGTACACATGCACACACATCTCCAAGCCCACAAAGCTGAAAAGTAAAAGCCCAACTAAAAAAATGAGAGTCCGTAACAAAGTCCAACCTGTAAAGAAAGGTACTGGGACTGCAGTCTGTAGCCATAGGAACACACCTTGGCCTGTCTAATCTCACTGAGTATCGTCCGGTCCTGGTCTACCTAGAATCCTGTCAAAGGCTCGCTCATCTGCACAAGACACGACACGTGCGGGCAAAGCCCGTGCAGGGGTGAGTATAACAATACCCAGTATGACACCCCGAAACCACAAAGGAATACAACAAGGGAAATACCACAAAATAAAGGTACAGTCATCTCTACATAGTATATGTCTACCGAACATATAACAAGAACATCCAGATATACTCATGCACGACCGTCTATCACGAATACCACGACTAGGATCTAGCTCGAAGATTCCACTAAGCATGCAACCGAGAGAACACACTCCTAGGTCTGAAGAGAGAGATACTAAGTACTCATTCCGGGAGAACACACTCCACAAGTACCTTGAGAACATTATGCTCAGATGAGGATCATAGCCAAGTCATGGGGTGATTCCGATAACTCAGTCTGAGCTAATCCGCTAAGCATAGGATCAGCGCCCGGGTATAGTTGGTCACGTCGATACCAAGAAATCTACCTAGGGTTCCAGGAATGAATAGAGGATCCGGATCTAAGTCTCACATAGGGTATTCCAACAACTCTATTCAGGGGGTCTTGCTAAAGGGATCATACTCCTGTATGTAGGAAATGATACCAAAAACCTTCAGAAGAAAGACCAAGGGTACGAACCCTAAGGAAGCTAGTCCAAGTCACATAAGACAAGTGGATCAAGTCATTTAAGATAGGTTACATGGTGTGTACTATGGTTACACGCCGTGTTCCTTGACCCCAGGTACTTCCTGTGTAAATGGTCCATGTCATTCGTTCAAGCCATGTAAAACCAAACTACACAGCGTGTAGAAAAAGTACACGTCGTGTTCCTTGACCCTGGGTACTGCCCGTGTTATTCGGCTTGTCAGATAGAAAGTAACTACACGACGTGTAGAAGAAACACACGCCATGTACGAGCACCCGGGGCTTGCTCCGTGTATGCTGGCCTTGTGCCCGTACACGGCCTCTGCCCGTGTCCGTGTCGCCTTCCCGTGTACCAGTACACGGGGTATCCCGTGTATCTGGCCGGGTCTGGTCGGGGAGGGGTATACACGGCGTGTCCTTGGCCGTGTACCCTGCCTGTGTCCGTGTACTCTCGGAGTACACGCCATGTAATCCCACCGACAAACACACTCTGTGTATTCCATACTACACAGCGTGTAGTCAGGAAATTTCTAGAATTCCGTCTTCTTCCTCACGCTTCGGCCGATCTTTCGGATCCACGATCTCTTGTCCGTTCATCCCGATACTCCAGGGGTTGGTTCGTTTCATCATACGAACACCGTAATGAGTGTTTTTGGCTCTTAAATAGGATCATAAACCTCAAACGATCCATCCGAAGAAAAACACCCGAAAACTCATAACTCTCGATCCGCTCCGAATCGTCCACCAAAACCGCCATCGCACCTCCGTGACATCGCTCCGGGGTTGGATCTACAATCTCAGATCATTGCGCCAACAAATGAATTCACAATGATCGATTTCCTCCAAGAACGCGTAGAACGCAACGAAGAATGCGAGGGAGAAAAACAAGAATCAAACAAGAGGGACGAACCTCGATCATTGTTCATGACGATCCAGGTTCGTCGCCGTTAGATCGAAATCTCAACAAACAACAGATTATAAAACCTTGAGTAATTGATTTCCCGATAAAACCCCAAATTACGCCCGCCCGCAAAATGATTGATCCGCGGGCTAATCGGTTCGCAGATTAGTCCGCGTTCATCGTAGGAATCAAGAACGGGGAAAGGAAAATCAAAAGAAATTTTTTTTACCTGGATTCCATGGCGTTCGTTGGTGAAGATCCGGTCGCCGATTCGTCATCGCCGGCGAAGCTCGTCAAGAACACCGTCGCCGCATTGGGAGGTTTCCTCCAGAGCTCTCTAGGGAGATTCAGGGTTATGAGAAAAGTAACCCTGATACCCTGCGAAATATATTTTAAAAAGTGAAAGAGATATTTCGGTACAACAAATATTTAAATAAAATATTTTAATTAAATATTTTATTACGGTTACATCCAAAAACCAGATTTCACCACTGACCTGCGCCGGCCGAAGTTAGGCCTTGCCTAAGGTAAAATCGCTGTTCTGAACGCAACGGTGCCCTCAGATTTCTGATCTGAGCATCCGTTCAGGAGTTATTCCACTTTTTCAGGAAAACCGCATGCGTGCATAATTTAATTATTAAATTAAATCCAAACATTTTTTTCGGGCTCACCGGGCCACGAAGCTACACGCCATCTCATAGACTGGTCTCGAAATAATTTCCATATAATATTAAAATAATACATGAAAAAATCTGGGACATTAAAGGGACTCACCTCGGAGCACCAAAGATCGATATCAGGAAGTTGAGAGCCAATCCCAATCAAAAGGGATTCAATACACTTTGAAAGAGAACCTCTGACTACCTGGGGTTTAGGAGAATTCATATGGATTTGAGAGAGTTCGAGGGTGCAACAAAATATATAGGTATTCTGGACGACACATATCCACATCGTGAATGGTTTGAGTTTAAGTCCCACCAAAAAATACATTGTCTGGATCCTATAAACCTGAGATCAATTCATGTTATGAACTACAAGTTCACATTGTGAATTGTCTGGGGACAGATTCACAAGATTTGACTCTCACCCATTCACGTCATGAACTGATGGCTCACGCTGCGAATCACACCCAGTGAACTATCCTTACTCAGGCTGTGAATAGCCATTATGGCTATGAAATACTCTCTCACGTCATTATCATTAAGTCACATCATGAATTGATCCTGTAACCGAATTCTAGCTCCCAAATTCCATCAAACCTACTCCAAGCTTCCTCTAAGAACCTCAGATTTTGGAAACATGCAAAAGAACAAGATAGAAGGGGTCAAGCCCTTATAAAGCATCATACTCTCTTGAAAAAAACATGTATAAATAAAGTTATCTATAAATTTGAACCTTTATATAGTAGTGAAAAATCAATGATGAATAGTGAAGCAGATGGACACCGTCTTGAACATGTAATTCTCATTATCAACCAAATTTATCTTAAACAAGTTTATTCAAATTCCTTAGGTCTTCATCATGATACCCCATATTTTTATCCCATGGATATTTTGATAACTTGTTTCACATGTAACACTGAACTAAAATGAACAAATGCTATATTTTATTGAGATAAAATATTTCAATACAAGATAAATATTAATGCGTTATAAGAAAGTAATATGAAACGTAATTATGAAAATTACATGACGAATAAAATCACAAGTAAATAAAAAAATTCTGAAATTGAAATCTTCATTATCACGGTTTACCTTGAAGAACATATCGTCAATTGAAACTATGAATAAATGATAAAATATTAGAAATATGATGGACATTTTGAGAGAGAAATGAATGAATAGGATGATTGATTTTAGTTAAGAGTGTAAGGTTGCATATAGGAATGTAACATGACTATTGGTTATATGGTCGTTGGTTATATTGTTGATAGCAATATTGAAGATCTTATAATAGGAATGTAGAAGTTATAAATTTGATTTGAATATTATATTTGGTATGTAATTAAAATGTATATATATATTGAAATAAAATAAGAGAAAAATTAATTTGTGAAAATATCTGTTTATTTTAATGAAATTATTTTTATTAAATTTTAATATTTTTATTACTAATGGATTGATAAAATCCAATGAATGGTTGAATAGTTAAGAAATATTAATAAAACCATTTAATGATAAAACGAGATATTTTTAAAGGATTTTTTTTATGGGTTATGTATTTTTATCTTAATAAATCAAGTTGATCACTATTAAAAATAAATTTTAGTGAAATGTATTGTTTATATATAGAAACAAATAAATTAACATTCATAAAATAATTATTACTTGATAAGAAATAAGAATAAACTTGTATATTGTTTAAAAAAGATTTTTAAAAAATGCTTTTTTATGTTATGGATTTTTATTTTAAAATTAATTTTAAGAACTTTTAGAAATTTAATTTAATAAAATGAATTTCATATTTAGAATTATAATTTCAAAATTTGGTAATAAGGTTAATTTTTTTGGCAGGAATAAATTATCGAGGTAAAAAGTGAGTTACCCCGGTAAGGTGTAAAATGAGATATAAGGTTTAACTAAGATGTAATGTGATAAAATATCTTTGCACATCATCTCCAAACTATGTGGATGAGGTATGACTTGACCCATCTCTATTATTTCCCATTTTGGAGTCACTTGCTTTGTAAAATTACATTCCTCACACATTATGGAATGAATAATTGCAAATATGTCACTTAAATTCATCTATAAAGGACCCTCCTCTACCCACTTCAAATTGAACCTTTTCTTCAGTTTCCTCTCCAATACTTGTCCAAATTATCTCCCTAGAAACCCTATCTCTCATTTGTAAGCTCTTGATCTCAAGAAATATTCCCAAATCCTTCAAAACCAAAGAAGGTTTTCAAAGGAGTTCAAGTTCCTACATAGCAGGTAACTACATCATTTTTCTATTTTCTTTTTCTATTATCCATCTACCTCTTCTTGAGTTTTATTTAAATTTATATTAATGTGTAATTGAAATCATTATTATTCTATAAATTGATATTACAATTATCTTACAACATATTCTTACTCATTTGTTATAACACATTCTTATTTGGGTCAGTTTTAACGCCTACATGAATGATGCTATAATGTTTACATCATATATGACTAAGAAAATTTAAATATTGATAATATGTGGTAATAAATATGAATTTAATTTATGTTATAAATTATATAATGATAATATATATAAGTATATTCATTGATAAAATCATTTATTTTTATTGATTTTATATTCATAAAAAAGAGAATTTCTTACCATTATTTATGAACCACCACTGTAACATCTATGAAATAACCATGGAACTCCAAAAATATATCAATAACATATATATTATCTCTATGTCCATTCTAGTGGAAATGAACACATGAGCATGGATAAAGGACTAGAACAACCATATTGAAACAATCATGGAACTAACAAAACAATTAACACTCGATGATTAATTTTTACAATGAATGACTAATAAGTGGGTAATAAGAAATTATAAATGAATGATATTAAGTAAAATAAATATAAATAAGGTTCTTAAATAGATTAATAATGAATCAAAATGGATTATATAGGGACCGGGTTATGATCCTGGCCAACCGATCCATCCCCATCATGGGTTTTCTTATAAGAATATATATATATATATATAATATGAAAAATACCACACACGCCGTGTAAGAAAACATGAAGATAAAAAGGAGGAACCCAGTGCCGAAGGTAGGTTTAGAGGGATTCGATCCGGTGACGACTCAGATAAACTCCAATAACCTTACCATTGACACTAGCATCATCCCCTTTTATTACTTAGTTAATCTATATATTTATAATAGTAATAATTTAAATGAAAAGGAATCAGTACACGTTGTGTAGATAAGTGGTACACAACGTGTATCCGCTGGGTTGCCTCCCAGGAAGCACCTTTGTTTTAGGTCGTTGGCTCGACCGACTTACCTATGATTACCTGGGATGTATGGTGGATAACATTCCCACCGTGTCCTCCATGTGATGGTAAATCTTCAGCCGCTGTCCGTTCACCTTGAATGGTTGACCATCCTCTCAATAAATTTCCACTGCTCCATGATGGAATACTCGTGTGACTCAGAATGGTCCTAACCATCTTGAATTTAAATTCCCTAGGAATAATCGAAGACGAGAGTTAAAAAGGAGTACCTGATCACTGGGTTGGAAAGATTTTCATGAAATCATCTGGTCATGAATTTCTCTCGTTTTCTCCTTGTACAACTTTGCGTTCTCATATGACTCTAATTAGATTTCATCAAGTTCTGACAGTTGTAATATATGCTTCTCTTCAGATGCCTTCATATCAAAATTCAGGGCCTTGATGACCCAGTAGGATTTATGCTCCAACTCTACTGGCAGATGGAATGGATTTCCATAGATGAGGCAGAATGGGGACATCCCTAGTGGTGTTTTGAAAGCAGTCTGATATGCCCATAAAGCATCATCTAGATTCTTGGACCAGTATTTCCTTGAAGTGTTCACTGTTTTATCCAGAATCTTCTTAAGCTCATGGTTGGAGAGCTCCAATTGTCCACTAGACTGGGGATGATATGGCATCCCCATATGATGCTTCACTCCGTACTTTGAAAATACTCCTTTCATCAATGTGTTGTCAAAGTGGGTCTCTCTGTCACTGATTAGTACACATGGAATGCCGAAATTGCTGAAAATATGTTTCTTTAAAAATCCAATGACTACCTTGGCCGTGTCGTGTGCTGTAGCAGTGGATTTTACCCATTTAGTGATGTAGTCAATGCAGACCAGGATGTAAGTGTTCTCGAAAGATGGGGGAAATGGTCCCATGATATCTATGCCCCAAATGTTGAATATCTCAACCTCCAGGATGGGGTGATGGGGCATCTCAGCACGATATCCCACATTACATGTTCTTTGACATCGATCTCAATGGAAAAAAAGGCTCAGGAATCTCTATGCATGGTGGGCCAGAAAAACCCAGACTATAGGATTTTTTCTATAGTATGATCAGGCCCGTGGTGTCCCCCAACTGGCGAGGCATGAAAAAATTCTAGGACTCCATGAAATTTAGTTTCCGGGATACAACGATGGATCACCCCATCTACACAGGATCATAACAGAAGAGGATCTTCCTAGAAGTACCTCTTGACATCGGAGAGAAATCTCTTCCTTTGCAGGAAGGAGAGGTTGGGGTGAACGACACCTATAACCATAAAATTAGTAATATCAGCATACCAAGGTCTAGGTGTTTCTTTGATAGAAAAGAGGTTCTCATCAAGGAAATCCTCCCTGATCTTTCGATCTTCCTCCTTCTCTAAATGAGGCAGCTCTAGGTGGGATAAATGATCAGTAACAATGTTCTCGCTCCCTTTCTTGTGTCGGATCTCCAGATCAAATTCTTGTAGGAGGAGTACCCATCGGATCAGCCATGGATTCACATCCTTCTTGTTCAACAGGTACTTGAGTGATGAATGGTCAGTATAAACAATAACTTTAGATAGCACTAAGTAAGAACGAAACCTATAAAAAGTGAACAATACTGCCAGCATATCATTTTCTATGGTGGTGTAGTTCATCTGTGCCTTGTTGAGTGTCCTACTGGTATAATAAATAAGTCATAAAATTCGTTCAATCCGCTGGCCCAAGACTGCTCCCACTGCGTAGTCGCAGGCATCACACATTACTTCAAATTGTTTCTCCCAGTTGGGAGCAACAATTACTGGAGTTTCCACCAGGCACTACTTCAGGTGATCAAAAGCTATGGTGCATGGCCCATCGAACTCAAATATGACATCCTTAGTCAGAAGGTTGGTGAGGGGATAGGCTATCTTTGAGAAGTCGCGAACAAACCACCTGTAGAAACCTGTATGCCTTAGGAAGATGTGGATGGCTCTGACGGAAGTCGGAATAGGAAGTCGTGAAATGACTTCTATCTTTGTCGTGTCTACCTCTATCCCCTTCGCTGAGATTCTGTGGCCTAGGACGATGCCACTTTGCACCATGAAATGACACTTTTCCCAGTTCAAAACCAGGTTAGTGTTCTCACATCTTTCCAGAACTAGCTCTAGGTGCCACAAGAAAGTGGTGAATGATTTTATGTAAATGGAAAAATCATCCATGAATACCTCCAGGATTTTTTCCGCCATGTCATGGAAGATAGACAACATATAGCACTAGAAGGTAGCGGGGGCATTGTACATGACAAAGGACATCCTTTGGTAAGCAAACATACCGTAGGGGCAAGTAAATGTGCTTTTCTATTGATCCTCTGGAGTAATGGAAATATGGTTGTAGATGGAATAACCATCGAGGAAGTAGTAAAAGTTGTGCCCCACTAGTCTCTCTGGCATCTGATCCATGAAGGGAAGGGGGAAATGATCTTTCCTCTTGGTGTCATTTAGCTTCTTGTAGTCCACACAGACTCTCCAGCCTATGACAGTGCGTGTAGGGATGATCTCGTTCTTATAATTTGAAATCACAGTGATACCCCCTTTTTGGGTACCACTTGCAGGGGACTCACCCACGGACTATCCAAGATGGGATAAATGATGCCTTCATCCAAAAAATTAATTACCTATTTCTTCATAACTTCCTTCATGGGGGGATTCAGGCGTCGCTGTGGTTGCCGATATTGCTTCGCACCTTCTTCAAGCAGCACCTTGTGGGTGCAAATGGTAGGGATGATGCCTTTCAAATCTGCAATTGTCCACCTAATAGCATGCTTCCGCTATTTCAAAACCTGCAGAAGTGCATCCTCCTGCTCCTGTGACAGTGCTACATTAAGTATGATAGACAATGTTTGATGGTATCCCAAATAACCGTACTTCAGAGAAGATGGAAGAGGCTTCAGCTCTAGTTTAGGCGCCTTTATAATCGAAGGTACAAGTGGTTTCACCTTTTCCCACTCCAGAATATTGGGTATAACTGCACGTTGCCAGTAGTAGCCACCCTGGCCTTCTAGGAATTATAGGTCCTCTGGTGCTTCATCAACTGGAATATATAGAAAAACCAAGTCATCTGAGGTAAAAGAACATACCATATCATACCCTTCTTTGCTTAAGTGATCATCCACGATGGTCACTGCATAACATTCCTCATGCTCGGAAAATGATGCATTCTTGACGACTTTGAGGACATTGTAGGAGACTCTTTCATCTCCTACCTAAAAAATTAGCTCCCCCTGGTGCACGTTGATCAATACCTTCCCAGTGGCCAAGAAAGGAGTTCCCAAAATGATAGGTGCCTCCTAGTCTTCCTCCATGTCGAGGATGATGCAATCTGTGGGGCGGATTAGCCTACCCACCTTGACCAACACGTCCTCCAGTAACCCCATTGGATATTTGATGGATCGATCATAAAGATGAAGGGATACTCGGGTAGGCTTCAGGTCGTTGAGCCCTAGCTTCTTAAAAACTCCGAGGGGCATGAGGTTGACACTGGCCCCTAAATCACAGAGGGCCTTCCCAAACTCACATAGTCCAATAGTGCATGGAATAGTGAAACTACCTGGATCCTGGAGTTGGGAGGAATCAAATTTTGTTTGGCTACTGAGCACTCCTTGGTCAGGGCAATGGTGCCTAGATCCTCCATATTTATTTTTTTGGAGAGGATCTCCTTCATGAATTTCACATACATGGGCATCTGCATCAGTTCCTCTACAAATCGAATATTGATGTACAACTTCTTGAACACGTCCATGAATTTTCTTAACTGGTGGTCCAACTTCCTATACTTCATCCTCTCCAGGAAGGGTAAGGCAGGCTCGAAGGGTTTAACAACCTTATTTCCTTTATTTGGTGAAGCCTCCTTTAGTGGGCCCTTGGATGAGGAGGGGTCTGTAACTGTACCTTTGTCATCAGCAGGGGGTGTAGGTGCACCTAGATGTGATGGTTCCTTCTTTTGTAGCTCCTTTCCCATCCGTAGTGTGACGACATGATCAGCCTCCTCCCTCGAGTTCTTTTCAGTGTTACCCGGTAGTGTATCGGGTTGCCTTCCCAAGAGTTGGTTTTCCAGCTAGCCAATTTGGTTCTCCATACCTCGAATTGAAGCCTCCTAATTCTGAAATCTGGTCTTAGCAGAAGATATAAACTTGTTCATGATATCCTCTAACCTTGAGGTATTCTCCTACTGAGGTGGTTGTGCAGCTGGTGGAGGTGGTGGCTACCACAGCTGCTGTGGGCGGGGGTTTTGATAACCTTGCTGCTGACACTACTACAATTTGGCATTTTATCAGCGCTAAAAACTGACATTAACGGTGCTAAAAAAGTGCTGTTAATGACGACGAAGATAAAGGGGGTCCCCTTTATCAGCGCTGATAAAGGTCGCCTTTATCAGCGCAATGACGGCGAAGATAAAGGGGACCTCCGTCGACATTAGCGCTATCTTGAGCGCTGATAAAGGGGTGCCTTTATCAGTGCTATCCTGAGCGCTGATAAAGAGCCCTATTATCAGCGCTCAAGATAGCGCAGATAAAGGTGTCCTTTATCAGCGCTAAAAAAGCGATGATAACGGAACCTTCCCCTACACCTGTAGAACCAGCACCTGCACAAACCAGCACCTCAGCACCTGCACACCTGTACAAAACAGCATCCGCACACCTGTACAAAATAGCACCCGCACACAATATTTTGACAAACAATGCTATATACATTTACTTAATATCATGAATACAAAAAAACACACTGCTATATACATTTCAAACAATTTTTTACATGGTTACAATTACAATTATCCAAAAATAGTTATAAACATTAATGTTTCATCCTTTGATATTCGTGATCCTCTCAAAAATTGTCATCCACGATATTTTTTGCCGAACAAAGCATCCAGACTCAAGGAAAAACATTCACCTATATAAGAAAACAAATATTATGTTAGTAATAAAATAATGAAATAAATTAAAACATTAATATGAAAGAATAAATTAATATGGAAATGTGAAAATAAAATATGGAAATGATAAACTCAAATGTTTTCATTCTGATAATAATGAAAGGGAATAATGTAAAATCAATATGTTTTTGGAGGATTTATCTCATTTAATAAAAACTGATTCTTTATCTAATGAAAAGCTTTATCGGTCACACTGTGCGTAGTATTGAGGTGTGGATGATTCTTACACATCACAAATGACTCATGGATTGTTTTCGTAAAGTATCAAAATAAGCCAAACGCGTTTGCTCAGTTTTCCGTATGTCACTTGTGTCGTTTTCTAAAGTTAATGGCAATTTTAAATTGATATTAGACACTTTTAGCCATACCGGTCACACCGTGCGTCGGATTGAGGTGAGGTTGATTCGTACATGTCACAAATGACTCATGGATCGTTTTCCTAAAGTATTAAAACAATCCGAACATGTTTGATCGGTATTCCGTATGTCAGTAGTGTTGTTTTTTAAAGTTAATGTCAATTTCAAACTGATATTAGACACTTTTAACCATATCGATCACACCACGCGTTGGATTGAGGTGCGGTCAATTCGTACACCTCAAAAATGAATCATGTATTTTTTCCCTAAAGTATCAAAACAATCCGAATGCGTTTGATCAGTTTTCTGTATGTCACTTGTGTTGTTTTCTAAAGTTAATGTCAATTTCAAACTGATATCAGACACTTTTAGCCATACCGGTCACACCGTGCATCAGATTGAGGTGATATTGATTCGTACACGTCAAAAATGACTCATGGATCATTTTTCTAAAGTATAAAAACAATAAGAATGAGTTTTCTTGGTTTTCCGTATGCCACTTGTGTTGTTTTCTAAAGTTTATATCAATTTAAAACTGATATCAGACACTTAACCATACCGATCACACCGTGCATCGGATTGAAGTGGGGTTGATTCATACACGTTAAAAATGACTCATGGATCTTTTTACTAAAGTATCAAAACAATCCGAACGCATTTGCTCGGTATTCTGTATGTCACTTGTGTGTTGTTTTCTAAAGTTAATGTCAATTTCAAACTAATATCAGACACTTTTATCCATACCGATCACACCGTGTGTCGGATTGAGGTGAGGTTGATTCTTACAACTCACAAATGACTCATGGATCTTTTTTCTAAAGTATCAAACCAATACGAATGCATTTGCTCGGTTTTCCGTATGTCAGTAGTGTTGTTTTCTAAAGTTAATGTCAATTTCAAACTGATATCAGACACTTTTAGCCATACCGATCACACCGTGCGTCGGATTGAGGTGAGGTTGATTCGTACACGTCAAAAATGACTCATGGATCATTTTCCTAAAGTATCAATACAATATGAACGCGTTTTCTCAGTTTTCCGTATGTGAGTAGTGTTGTTTTCTAAAGTTAATGTCAATTTCAAACTAATATCAGACACTTTTAGCCATACCACTCACACCGTGCGTCAGATTGAGGTGAGGTTGATTCGTACATGTCACAAATGAATCATGGATTGTTTTCCTAAAGTATCAAAATAATCTGAATGTGTTTTCTCAATTTTCCATATGTTAGTAGTGTTTTTTTTCTAAAGTTTATGTCAATTTCAAACTGATATCAGACACTTTTAAGCATACCGATCACACCATGTGTCGGATTGAGGTGAGGTCGATTCGTACATGTCAAAAATGACTCATGGATCCTTTTCCTAAAGTATCAAAACAATCCGAATGTGTTTTCTTGGTTTTTCGTATGTCAGTAGTGTTGTTTTCTAAAGTTAATGTCAATTTCAAACTGATATTAGACACTTTTAGCCATACCGATCACACCGTGCGTCTGATTGACGTGCGGTCAATTTTTACACATCACAAATGACTCATGGATCATTTTAATAAAGTATCAAAACAATCCGAACGCGTTTGATCAGTATTCTATATGTCACTTGGGTTGTTTTCTAAAGTTAATGTCAATTTCAAACTGATATCAGACACTTTTAACCATACCGATCACACCGTGCATCGGATTGAGGTGAGGTTGATTTTTCCACATCACAAATGACTCATGTATCATTTTCCTAAAGTATCAAAACAATCTGAATGTGTTTTCTCAGTTTTCCGTATGTCAGTAGTGTTGTTTTCTAAAGTTAATGTCAATTTCAAACTGATATCAGATAGTTTTAGCCATACCGACCACACCGTGCGTCAGATTTAGGTGAGGTCAATTCTTACATGTCAAAAATGACTCATGGATCATTGTCCTAAATTATCAAAACAATCCGAATGCATTTTCTCGGTTTTACGTATGTCACTTGTGTTGTTTTCTAAAGTTTATGTCAATTTCCAACTGATATCAGACAATTTTAACCATACTGATCACACCGTGCGTCGGATTTAAGTGCGGTGGATTTTTACATGTCAAAAATTACTCATGGATCATTGTCATAAAGTATAAAAACAATCCAAATGCATTTGCTTGGTATTCCGTATGTCACTTGTGTTGTTTTCAAAAGTTTATGTCAATTTCAAACTGATATCAGACACTTTTAACCATACCGATCACACCATGCATCGGATTGAAGTGTGGTTGATTCTTACACATCAAAAACGACTCATGGATTGTTGTACTAAAGTATCAAAACAATCCGAAAGTGTTTGATTGGTATTCCGTATGTCACTTGTGTTGTTTTCTAAAGCTAATGTCAATTTCAAACTGATATCAGACACTTTTAACCATACCAATCACACCATGGGTCGGATTTATGTGAGGTCGATTCATACACATCACAAATGACTCATGTATCATTGTCCTAAAGTATCAAAACAATCCGAACACGTTTTCTTGGTTTTCCGTATGTTAGTAGTGTTGTTTTCTAAAGTTAATGTCAATTTCAAACTGATATCAGACACTTTTAGCCATAGTGATCATACCGCGCGTCAGATTTAGGTGAGGTTGATTCGTAAATGTCAAAAATGACTCATGGATATTTTTACTAAAGTATCAAAATAATACAAACGTGTTTCCCCAGTTTTTCATTTTTGAGTAGTGTTGTTTTCTAAAGTTAATGTCAATTTCAAACTGATATCAGACACTTTGAACCATACCGATCACACCGTGCGTCAGATTGAGGTGTGGTTAATTTTTACACGTCAAAAATGACTCATGTATCATTTTCATAAAGTATAAAAACAATCATAATGTGTTTTCTCGGTTTTTCGTATGTTAGTAGTGTTGTTTTCTAAAGTTAATGTCAATTTCAAACTGATATCAGACACTTTTATCCATACCGATCACACTGTGCGTCGGATTGAGGTGCGTTTGATTCATAAACATCAAAAATGACTCATGGATCATTTTCCTAAAGTATAAAAATAATACGAACATGTTTTCTCAGTTTTCCGTATGTCACTTGTGTTGTTTTCTAAAATTAATGTCAATTTCAAACTGATATCAGACACTTTTAGCCATACCGGTCACATCATGCGTCGGATTGAGGTGTGTTCAATTATTACACCTCAAAAATGACTCATGGATCGTTTTCCTAAAGTATCAAAACAATCCTAATGCATTTTCTCAGTTTTACGTATGTCACTTGTGTTGTTTTCTAAAGTTAATGACAATTTCAAACTGATATCAGACACTTTTAGCTATACCGATCACACCATGTGTCGGATTGAGGTGTTGTCAATTTGTACACCTCACAAATGAATAATGGATCGTTTTTCTAAAGCAATACGAACACGTTTTCTTGGTTTTCCGTATGTCACTTGTGTTGTTTTCTAAAGTTAATGTCAATTTCAAACTGATATCAGACACTTTTAGCCATACCGATCACACCGTGCGTCGGATTGAGGTTCGGTCGATTCGTACACCTCACTAATGACTCATAGATAATTTTCCTAAAGTATCAAAACAATCTGAATGCATTTGATTAGTTTTCCGTATGTTAGTAGTGTTGTTTTCTAAAGTTAATGTTAATTTCAAACTGATATCAGGAACTTTTAGACATACTGGTCACACCATGCATCAGATTGAGGTGAGGTTGATTAGTACACATAAAAAATGACTCATGGATCATTTTCATAAAGTATCAGAACAATTATAATGCGTTTGATTGGTTTTCTGTATGTGAGTAGTTTTGTTTTTTAAAGTTAATGTCAATTTCAAACTGATATCAGACACTTTTAACCATAATGATCACACCGTGTGTCTGATTGAGGTGCGGTTGATTCATAAACGTCAAAAATGACCCATGGATTAGTTTCCTAAAGTATCAAAACAATAAGAAAACATTTTCTCAGTTTTCTGTATGTTATTAGTGTTGTTTTATAAATTTAATATCAATTTCAAACTGATATCAGACACTTTTAGCCATACCGATCACACCATGCATCAGATTGAGGTGAGGTTGATTCGTACATGTTACAAATGACTCATGGATCATTTTACTAAAGTATAAAAACAATCCGAATGCATTTTATCAGATTTCCGTATGTCACTTGTGTTGTTTTCTAAAGTTAATGTCAATTTCAAACTGATATCAGACAGTTTTAGCCATATCGGTCACACCGTGCGTTGGATTGAGGTGCAGTTGATTCTTACACCTTAAAAATGACTCATGGATCGTTTTCCTGAAGTATCAAAACAATCCAAACACGTTTTCTCAATATTCTGTATGTCACTTGTGTTGTTTTCTAAAGTTAATGTCAATTTCAAACTGATATCAGACACTTTTAGCCATACCGGTCACACCGTGCGTCGGATTGTGGTGCAGTTGATTCATAAAACTCAAAAATGACTCATGGATCATTTTACTAAAGTATCAAAACAATATGAATGTGTTTTCTCAGTATTCCGTATGTCACTTGTGTTGTTTTCTAAAGTTAATGTCAATTTCAAACTGATATCAGACACTCTTAACTATACCGATCACACCACGCGTCGGATTGAGGTGAGGTCAATTCGTACACCTCACAAATGACTCATGGATTGTTTTTATAAAGTATCAAAACAATCCGAATGAATTTTCTTGGTTTTCCTTATGTCACTTGTGTTATTTTTTAAAGTTAATGCCAATTTCAAACTGATATCAGACACTTTTAGCCATACCGGTCACACCGTGCATCGGATTGAGGTGCGATCGATTTGTACATGTCAAAAATGACTCATGGATAGTTTTCCTAAAGTATCAAAACAATACGAATGCATTTTCTTAGTTTTCCGTATGTCACTTGTGTTGTTTTCTAAAGTTTATGTCAATTTCAAACTAATATCAGACACTTTTAACCATACCGATCACACCGTGCGTCAGATTGAGGTACGGTTGATTCTTACACGTCACAAATGACTCATGGATCATTGTCCTAAAGTATCAAAACAATCCAAATGCATTTTCTCAGTATTCCGTATGTCAGTAGTGTTGTTTTCTAAAGTTAATGCCAATTTCAAACTGATATCATACACTTTTAGCCATACCGATCACACCGTGCGTCGGATTGAGGTGTGGTGGATTCGTACACGTCACAAATTACTCATGGAAACCCTCATGGACACACCCCCTCCCTCCCCTCCTGGACACCCTCACACTTGGACACCCCCTCCCTCTTGGACACACCCCCCTCTTGGACACCCCCACTCCTGGACACCCCCTCCCTCCTGGACACCCCCCACCCACATATAAGGGAAAATAAAATTATAAAATTGAAAATCAAAGATATTAGTTCCCATTAAGATTTTAAGATGCTCGTGAGTGGACTGAATGACTATGCATCAGTCGAATTTCACACTATCAACCAGTGTAGTCCAATGAGTTATGCTTTACTAGAAAGACAAATCATATCTAAAACCATTCTTCATAACCTAAGGATATAAAACATAATAAAGGGTGATGATATATTCTCAATAAGTGTAAACAAGGGAGATATCAATGATCATATATGGATAACATTAGTAGGAATTCACCTTCATCCTATTTGTGTACAATCTTCCATCAGGTATGTTGCCCATTCGTTTCTAAACACACCTATATCATCTTCTGAATATGAGTTTTTGTGACAGTCATGGTAGTACTGAAAAAATATAAATACACAAAGTATTAATAAATATTTTAAATAAACTTGTAATTATTTTAGAAAATACCTCATCAGGGATGCTAGTTTGTTGATGAAATATGATCTCTTTCATAAATTTACAAACATAATAACCACAACCCTTTCCGTTTGTTTATTTTGGACACTGCAAAAACATCGACAACAATAAGTAATTTGTTTTTATATGTGTTTGGATAGTGAAATGTTATTATATATACCCGAATAATTTTCCAGTTGTAGATCTTGTAGGCATGCTCATCCTTATGCCCTGGATTCATTCCATGCATTAGACGATATTGATGCACCGCCCTATCATAACAGAATCCTCATTAAAAAATAACATAAATTATATAACTAGATGTTTAATTTTAAAATGTTGGATCTAGTGTATTACAAATTAACAAACACTATCATGCGTGGTCGGTTTGTTGGATATCCATGTGTTGAATCCAGAAAATAAATCTTTGGAGTATCCAAATTGACTGCAATCAGCATCCAATGCTCCCTAAAAATATAAAAAGGAATAAGTAAAGAATGAAATGAAAATATAGTTGATACGATTAAATTTTAGATTTTTACCCATACATTGTTGGTATTAAAAAGAGTTTGTCATCCGTAATTTTGTTTTCAAACGATTTGAGCAGGGATGACATTATTGCAGCCTCTTTATCAGAATCTATTTCTTCTTTTGAAGAGGTGGTGTGAGGACTAACGAGTCCAAATTTTTGTTCATGGGGAAATCCCTTCAATTGTTTTTCATATATATGCCTATAAAAAATATAAAATGTATTTAGTCATAATTATTAGAGTATATTAGCTTTTGTAAAATCAAATCATGAAAACATACCTCATGTATACATTTACAACTGAGGCGCTTAACCATTCATACTTGAGGATTTCATTTACATTTTCAGCACTAATGAAATCTAATGTTTCCTCTCCGTACATATTTTTTTTTAAAATCAACTGTGTGAGCATTGTTGTCTATCAACTTTGTATCCACATGATCCTATAATGATATTAACTTTGGATATAGAACAAGTGGGGTGAAGGTGCTCTCAGTAGACCGTTTCAATCAGTTGGTTGATCCTTGAGATAGTTTTGAGCTGATATTTCATTTCACCCCCTTCTCTTTGTTGTTCTGTAATAAAATTCATCGGGTCAGACCTTTTTTCATTAAATGTTTAAGGTCCAGCTTGAAAAATAACTTGGAAATGGATACCTTCTTGTCGACATGTTTTTTACAAGAACTGACAGCCATGCGATGAATGTTCCAATAGCTTGTTCAACCATATGAATTTCATCATCATCATTTGGAACAGGTAGTTCGACACTCGGCTCATTAGCTATGTTAATTGACACTCTGAAATGATCTGTTGGAAGCTGTCTGTTTTGTAGCATGTCGTTCTATGTATTGAACACTGTAGCCCTCGCTACAAGGCGATAGGTGGGAGTTGATAGATATAAATCACAATCATTTTCACCCTATATAATATTAGTACAGTAAAGGTATCGGTGTCTATGTGAATCACATTTCACAAAAATAATTATTAAAACAATGATTACCTCAGCTAATTCAGGTTTTTTAGGGGAATGGATTGCCTCAAAGCTGGGGGGTGGGGGGGGGGGGGGTGGGGCGGGATCGTCACGCACGGGTTGTTGTTGAGTTTTTTCTTATCTTTGCCTCTCCCCCATCAATGTTGCTATCATCTCTCTCTAGTATTGTAATTATTCTTGAAAAATAGCTAATTTTTCTTGCAGCTTTTCCATTTTTTCATTTTCATCCTCCGCTTATTTTTATTTTTGAAAATATGTTCGGGGTGTCACCCCAAAACCCGCACCTCTGACGCGGCCATATTGGTCTGGCCGCTTCAAGTCTACTGAAAGGATGTCTGTAACTGGTGCGGGTGTTGTTGATTCCTGTGACTATGTCAGATAGAAAATATAGAAAAATAAGTAGTCATTGTAATGTAATAGCGATTTAAAACAAATAAAATTTATATTATGTGATACTTACACATGTTTCCCACACTTTTTGCGTGTTTTCATCTATCAGTATCCCCTATTTATTTACACGAGCCTCCTTCCATAGCACATGAAGTGGGATGGATTTGACTTTCAATTTCGATTCATCAATCTACATATAAACAGAGAAACATGGTTATGGTGTTGTTTTATGTCTCATATAAGTAGTACGGTAGATTTAAAAGACGTACCAATTTTTTCTCAAGTGAAGCGTACCCCATCCTTTCTTTACGGTAAGGGTACGCTGGTTCTGCTGCACGTTTTTTATTTTTAGCACTCAGTTGCTGTTTCATTAATAAAAAACTGTCAATCAAAGTGATGAATACAAGAAATGTCAAACAACGTATTACCCCACACAATGTACCTGAAAAGTCTGCTCCCCACGATGGTTGATAAATGCGTCCCATGCTCCTTAGGATATCAAGTGTGCATAAAGAGGAGGTGGGCGTGGCTTGATTTTCCCTTCAGCATCTTTAAGATGATATTTCATTAAAATTGTGCGAAAACCTCTATGAATCCTTCCTACAAATCTTAATACATATTCCTTGTGCGAGGCATATACTATAAATGCACTATACAATAGATGATGAAGAGTAAGTCAATATTTTGGTTTTTTATTTTAATAAATTAAAAAAATGATATCATAATGTTACCACAATCTCTTCCCACATTAGTGTCTTAAGACTGGTGACAACATGGTGTCACGACTTTACATAAATCGGCATGCGTTGCCGAGTGATGATTCCAATGTATCTACTAAATATGGCTCTATTGGGGTTAACATATTAGCCTCACTTATTCCATCCCACCTCAAATTTGATGACTTTTTCTTTTTCCTTAAGGATTTTGGCTAACATTATAAAACTACGACGCTCTTGTTTTTTTTACGCTTTCAGGGTTTCATTTCCTACCATTTCCTCAGAAGTATCATCAATATCTTTCTCTGGAGAACTAGAATCAGCACTGGGACAAGCAGCAATAGGTCGAGAAACTTGTTGTTGCTCTGCACTGGGACCAGCAACAACAAGTTGAGAAACTTGTTGTTGCTTTGCACTGGGACCACCAGTAGCTTCTTGAGAAACCTGTTGTTGCTCTGCATTGGGACCACCAGCAGGTGGTTGAGAGACCTTTTGTGCCTCAGGATTGGGTGCATCAGCAGGTGTAGAAGTCATTATCTGCAGAAGTGGTTTAACATTTAATTTAGATTACATAAAAGCAGCAGCGGATAGATAATAACATAATGTAACACAATGTATATTACAATAAACAAATAACCTAATTATTGTACTCTCTTTTTTTCTTTAAAGGCTGAAGAGATTTGAATCCTCTATCGACTATGTAAATCCCTTCATTGTGGTCTCCTATGACATACAAAATGCCGTCTACATTGGGACCACTGCGAAATGATTGTGAAGTCCCTATAAAAGGGTCATCCTCCGTTAAACTTTCATCTGACCCTTCAATTGTTTTGGTTGATAACAGAACAATTGACCAATTTCGGTTTGCGGGGTCTGGAACATAAAATAATTGTACTACCTGTGATGCCATTATAAATGGTTCGTCTTTCTCCCCTTACTTACTGAAATCAACTTTCATGAATCCTAATTCATCGATTTTAACAGTACTCCTGTTATCAACCCACTTGCATTGAAAAACCGACACTTTGAATTTTGTATAATCCAACTCCCATATTTGTTTAATGATGCCAAAGTATGACATATTCACATAAATTGGATTTTTGTCCTTAGCACTAGAAACATGCATCACCTCAGCCACAAGTGTAACCCCACTATTCTACATGGTACTGTCTTCATCATGTTCATTAGTATAGAATGTATAACCATTAAATGCATAAGGATTGTAAGATAATACATACGCACTTACTCCTCCGGCTAGCCATCAAAGTCGTTATGAAATTGAGTCTGGATTTTCATCTAACTGCTTCAAAATATGGGTCTGAAACCATCCTATAAACTGTTGATTATGTGTATCTGATATCCATTTTCAGCCCTAGATGGATTCAAACGCCTAAGAATTTCTTTGTGGGTTTGAACATATGGGTCAACGTCAAAACTGTTATACAAAACGTAAAGGTGAGCCTGCTCCCGATCTATAATATTGATTGTGACAACCTCTCTTCCAGAAATTCCTTCACCCTCAAGACACTCAGTGTGACGAGATTTTGGTAGGCCAATGTTTTCCACACCAGACAGGTATTCGGTACAAAATTCAACGGCTTCCTCAACAATATATTGCTCTGCAATACAACCCTCTGGCCAAATTTGATTTTTGATATACCCTTTCAAAATATTCATATACCATTCAATGGGCTACATCCATCTATAATGTACATGACCACATAGTCGAATCTCTCTCACCAAATGAACCATCAAATGAACCATCATATCAAAAAATGTCGGTGGGAAGAACATTTCCAATTCACATAATATGACAGCAATTTCTCTTTCCATAGTTGGAAATTTCTCCGGGTCTATAACTTTGCTGCATATAGCTTTTAAGAAGAAACAGAGCTTCGTTAATGTATGGTGGACATTCTTGGGCAAAATGCAACGTAAATCTATAGGAATTAGATCTTGCATCAAAACATGACAGTCATGTGATTTCATACCCTTTAATTTTAAATCGCTCATTGACACGATGTTCTTGATATTTGATGAATACCCCTTTAGAACCTTTACGTCATTCAAGAAGTTGGAAAACTGATATCTCTCCTTCCTGGAAAGAGTGTAAGCAGTAGGAGGAAGAAATGTTCATTTTTTACCCTTCACTGGTGCCAAATCTTCTCGTATTCCCATCTCAACCATGTCCAATCTAGCCTTAATTCCATCCTTCATTTTCCGGGTGAATTTAGCAATGTGCCGATGACACTATCACATAATTTTTTTTTCAATATGAATAACATCAAGAAAATGTCTAACATACAGACAATTCCAGTATGGTAATTCAAAAAAAACTGATCTCTTTTTCCAACCAGTTTTCGTAAGGTTTTTCGAAAATGGTTTACCAAAAGTAGTGTTCAAATCTTTTACCTTCTCAAAAAATTGATCACCTATTAGTGGAGACGGTGTTGTACATTCTTCTGAACTTACGTCGAATGATGTCGTCCAAGATCGGTACTTATGTTGTCGGGGTAGAAATCTACGATGTCCTAAAAACACAGTTTTTGATGAATGTTTCAACCTAATTGATTGTGTACCTTGTTCTCAAACGGGACACCCTTGAGTTCCTTTAATGCTATATCCTGAAAAATTTCCATAAACAGGAAAGTCATTTATCATCCCATACAACATGGATTTCAAAGTGAAATCTTCTTTTTTGAAAGCATCATACAACGTAACACCTGAATCCCACAATATTTTCAAATCCTCGATCAATGGATCCAAATAAACATCAATATCATTACTTGGTTGTTTTGGTCCTGATATAAGCATAGATAACATGATGTATTTTCATTTCATGCATAACCATGATGGTAAGTTATAATTTACCAACATAACCGGCCATGTACTGTGACTGCTGCTTTGAAAACCAAAAGGATTCACCCCATATGTAGATAATGCCAGACGAAGGTTACTCGGATCATTTCCAAATTCAGGATACTTGTGATAAATTATCTTCCACTGAGGAGAGTCTGCCATGTGATGTAGTTTCCCATCTTTAATTCTTGTATCTGCATGCCATGTCAATTGTCCTGCAGTCTCCTCACTTCTATATAGGTACCTAAACCTTGAAATGATTGGAAAGTACCATAAAAATTTCGTAGGACTAGAATCATCTTTCTTGTATCAAGAAACACCACACTTTGGGCATTCTTTAAGTGATTTGTGGTCCTTGCGAAACAATATACAATTATTTGGGCAGGTTTGTATTCTTTCAGAGATCATACCCATCGATCGTAGCATTCGTTTGGAATCGTATGTTCGGATTGGGAGTTCATTATATTCTGGGAGCATGTCATTCAGGAGATCAAGTAGTTCCGTAAAACTGGCATCACTCCACCCGTTGCCTGCTTTCAAATTATACAGCTTCAGTACGACTGACAATGCTATATATTTAGTGCAACCAGCATACAATGGCATTTTTTCACAACTCTTTAACTTCTCAAACAATTTTGGGAAATCACGAAGTTCATCTTCAACTGTCCTTGTCATTTCCTCAATACGATCTTCATCATCATTCACATTTGTAATCACACCCTCCATACGATCATCTTCACTATTCACGCTTGTAATCATATCAGATCTTCCATAAAATGTCGTGTTATCCGAGACACTACCAACATTCGTTTTTTCCCTAGTTTATTTCAACATGTATAACTTCAATCTATTCCATGATAGATCAGGTGTTCTTCCAACTCCTATGGACTAATTTTTCTTGAATAAAAACAGCGTAAACACAGACAAAGGATTTGAGAAAGGTCACATGCATGATCTCCTGAAAACTTGATAAACTCTTTCACGCCATCCTCATACTCTTTTGTCAACCGATTGGCATTCATCCATTCTTTATACATATTCATCATCTTTATGGGTTCGATCTCAAACTTGACTAATATTATGTTTTAATTAATCAAGTAGAATTGTTTGGGTTTTATAAAAAAAATCATGGTACAAATGCCTCTACAATGAAATAGAGGAACCTACCCCAAAACATGTGAAAGTACTTGAACTCTATCTATATACAGGGGACTGTGCCCTGTCTTTTGTATATCTACATGGAGTACCTAAAACCTATACATGGAGGACTCTTCACCAAAACATGGGGGAGTACCATACTCCATATTTTCTTCAAACATCTCACTTGTCACTTGTCAACTCTCAAGCAGAGTGAAGATAATTAAAATATCCAAACCACATCGTGTGCAATTTCCAATGAATGAGGGAATCATAATATTGTTATCTACATGAGAAGATATTTATAATGGGATACTCATACATGAAATATTATCATCTAAGTGAAAAATAAATAATAATAATGAAATTAACATAACACACAATTTGTTCAATGGATACACAATGTGTAGGGTTCTCAGTCAAGGTTGGTTGTATACTACCATTTCTAAACTCATGTGATATCCATATACATGGTGTGTTTAGTAGGGTGAACATCGTCTATGGATAAGATACCTGATTTAATCTGACATATATCAAATTAATTCCAAGTTAGTCTTACAAAGACTACATGATGCCTTTGAAAATACATGACATATAGAACAACTTGAGCTAAAGACGTGTACTTTAGATATAAAATGAGTCACTTCACCAGCTATACATCACATTTTTTGTGGAATACATGGTGTGTAGTCCTTACATGACCACTAGGGGTGTATAGTCTATACACATTAAGTTTCTATGGTATCTATACATGGTGTGAGTGAAGTAAAACACATATAATATGGTTCTACCATTATTTCATGGCATGTACATGGTTTCATTCTGAAGTATATGTCTTGGAAATACATTGTGTGTGACCTACGTTCACATGACATGTAACATTTAAAATAAAACTTATTCCAAGTTTGAGTCAGAAGATGAGTCATGTGGTGTAAATTTTGGAGATAACTGTTGTCTGGCATTAAAATCTATATGAAATCTATGTATGGTGAAGCATGTTCCATTTAACAAGACTACATACCATGTATTTTAAAAATATATAGAATCTAAAAAACATCATCTTCACACCATAAAGTGTCTCATAGAGTCCTCTAGAAGTGGTTTTTTAGGATTCAGTGGAATTGCACTAGTAACAAAGTGGTGGTGCCATTGAAATGGGTAAAGTTTGGATTGATATTCAATGGTGGAAGAAATACAACATGGAAAAAAAATGTCATATCAATCATGCCAACAACCAAAACACCACACAAAAACACAATCGTGCTCACAATCGCAACACCATACAAACCAAACAATCACAATTTTAGATTTTACAAAGCATCCCTTATTCAATTTTGTTTGTTAATTCAAGGGTTATCACAGAAGTTTTATCATCCTGGGGAATTCATTCATAAGTCAAGTATATGTAAATTACCAATTTTTATATTCAAATGTTCAACAATAACCAACCAACATGCAATTCATTTAGTGCGCAAACAAAGACCACCAACGACCACGATTTTCAGCGGGGCGTTTAGCACGTAAATTTCACATTATAACCATCAATATCAAACAATAATAACATGCAAACAATATGAAACCAATGAGTAACAGGATAATACTCACTGCGAAGGTGTTGTTAAGCACACGACATAGGTGTGTTCGTGGAAGAGGAGAGACGCACAACAGAGGATATTTCCAACTGAAAAGAAAACATAAAATAGGGGAAATTCATGAGAATAAAATAATCTAAAACCGAGTACACCATTTACCACATCCCACAAACCCCAAGAACCCACTAAAACCGAAATAAACCCACACCATGGTTAAACACACCTTAAGATAACAAGAAATTATAGAACCCACCTTCGATAGAACGAGTTCAATAGACTTTTTAAAATATAATAGATGAACATACAATGGGTAAGCCCTGACCAATAGGTCCTCCTTACTAGGTATAATCCCCAAGTTTATTCTAGATAGCATATACCAAATGAGTAAGCCCTGATCAATCCTCTGTTATCACACCTTTCATGACACATACATCCTAATCGCATGACTTTAAACTTCATGGTACAATATTTTCAACACAACACGTGGTATCTAGTGAGTAGGATCATATCCCTATCCAAACTCAATGAGCCTACCCATACATCTTGAAAAAAATTAGGGAGAATGCACATATTTCCAATGGGACACCCCTGGTACTCTTTTCCAATCTTAACATCACACCATGCCAAAACTCACCACACGATCACCAGTTACCCAACATTATTCCAAAACCAAAGGAATATACCCATGCTTCATTACCCTAAACCCATCCATCTAGGTTCAACAGTGATGGTCACATTAAAACCATGCTATAAATCAATAGGGTTAGGAATCTAAATGATCATGTCCCTCAATCCAGTCATAACACCAAAACTCAAGAATAGAGAGTGCTTCCCTTATACAAATCCAAGGCATGACCATTACTTCAATATCAACTTGATAACACCTAATATGCATCAATCCATAATGTCAAAGAGTCTACCCTAGATTTATGTATCTAAGGTATTCATAACACCAAGATAACCCCACTCAGTAGTCTCTCCCAACCACCAAAACTCACTAACATGCTACCATCCTGAGTCACATGCTAACGACCACTGAGATCTCACACAAACCCCTTACATAAATTCTTACACAATCCTTAAGCCCATGGGTGACACTCTTATACCCACCTCAAAACACACATCATCTAGTGAACCAAACCAACCACTTACTATAGGTTCTCACACACCCGCTATCTAAAACAACCTACAATACAAGGGTATCACCACCTGGGCTCTCACTCTTGCCCCAAATACCCATACATAAGTTCAAATCACTTATAAAAAAACTATAACTCATCATAATCATTCAAGGATCATCATTTCTCATTTATATTACCCCAAGAGAAGGAAAAATACTTCTACACTGACCAGCGGTGGTGGAGGCGGCGGCGGTGGAGGCGACAGCGGCGGAGGTAGCGGTGGTCGCGGCGGAGGAGAAAAACCCAATGGCGCGGAGGCAGCAGCAGAGGAGGAGGAGGAAGAGAAGGAGGAGGATGAGGAGGAGGAGGAAGACGAGGATGTAGAAGGGGATAAGAAAGAGGAGGAGAAGTCACTGTGGAAGAGGGTCCTGGTTCAGCTTCTGTGAAAGCTTTATCGCGTGCGAGAGAGGAGGGCCTGTTAGGGTTGTTAAATAAAAAACCCCTGGAACCTTTATCAGCGCTCGTTGAAAGCGCTGATAAAGGTATTTTTTATCAGCACTAAAATAAAAGCGCTGATAATTGTTATAATTTTATATAAATTAAGAATAAAAACTTTTATTAGTGCTAAAATAAGTGCTAATAAATTTACCCTTTTATCAGCGATAAAAAAGGCACTGATAAAGGGTATACCTTTATCAGTGCTTATTTTAGCACTGATAAAGGTTAGATTTATCAGCGCTTTTAACTAGAACTAATAAAGGCATACCCCTTTATCAGCGCTTTCTGTTTAGCACTGATAAAGGGAAGTTCTTCCCTTGCCCTGTTTTGTGGTAGTGTGATAAGAGCCCTGTTGGGGCTGCTGCTGCCTCAAGTAATAGTTTTGATAAGGAGGCTGACCATAGCCTAACGGTTACTCAGGTGGAGGATTATGCTGTTGTTGGCCCCAGCCTATGTTCTGTTGATCATGCCATGCCGGGTTCTGGTACTTATGGTACTAGTTTGGCCCTATGTTTTGGGAAACATAGTTCACCTCACTCGTTGAAGGGATGCCTATAGGTCCCGAGCATTCTCCCATGATGTGGTTATCACCACATTCGCTGCATGCTAGATGGTTTGCCACATGTACTTGGGACGCACCCTTCAGATTGAGTGCATCAATCGTTTTGGACACAACGTCCAACTGGGAAACAAGCATAGTAGTAGCATTAATATTATGCATCCCTCGTTTCTGTGTGCCCCAATCGGAATGCCACTGGAAGCTATTGACAGACATGTCTTCCAGTAGTTTGAAAAGCTCTTTAGGGGACTTCCTTATAATTGTATCTCCAACAGCAGCATCCACCACATAATTTGTATTTG
The DNA here is from genome assembly GCA_963277665.1 of Viscum album. Classification (NCBI taxonomy): domain Eukaryota; kingdom Viridiplantae; phylum Streptophyta; class Magnoliopsida; order Santalales; family Viscaceae; genus Viscum; species Viscum album. Next base: position 1,483,462,845 of record OY728166.1, read on the forward strand.
TAATCAGTCCTCCGTAAAAGGTTTAGACCTTCATCCAAAGTGGGAGTCCGAGGTGTGGGCATTTGCACAACATCTCCTTGAAATGCTCCCATGACTCGTATAATGACTCCGAGTCATGTTGCTGGAATTTGTGTATTTTGTTCCGCAAAGTCACTTAATTTGAGGGTGAGAAGTATTTGGATAGGAACACCTAGGCTAGCTCTTCCCAGGTGAGGATAGATTGTTGCAGAAAACCTTTAATTCAGTCTTTCACCTTATCCCTTAGAGGGAAAGAGGAATAAGAGAAGAAAAATGGCGTCCATGGACACTCTATGGTAGCAGAACGCGTCGCAGAACTCCAGGAAATTATAGAGATGGGAATTGGGGTCCTCACTTGGTAGACTGTTGAACTGAATGGTGTTTTGGATCAGCTACATGATAGAAGGCTTGATCTCAAAGTGTTGGGCTTGCACTGGTGGACAGACGATGCCCGTGTCAGCTCCATGAATAGATGGCGGGCTGTACTCCATGAGAGTACGACGTGGAGGTGGATGCTGAGGGAGAAGAGGCAGCATGTATTGCTATTCCTAAGGGGTGAAGTACGACCCTTGACCTAGCTGTAAAAATGGCATCCGCTCCGATTGGAACTATTGGAGCTGCTGCGGGCCATATCCTAGAGCAAGTGGAGCTTGCTGGTTCTGGTTGTCATCTGGACCAAACAGTTGTCCAGCTCCTTGGACCTCAGCTAGATCTCCTTCTTCATTCCACACCGTGGGATTGTTTTGGTTGCGCTCGTCCATGAGTTCTCATCGTCTCCTCAAGAGTGTTCCTTCAATTTCTGGGTCAATTGGGAAAAACCCCAATGACTCATCGTTCTTGGAATGACTGAGGTAGCTGCTCATAAACCTATGGACCTGCACAATACTAAACACACCAAGCATAAACGATGAAGAAGAAATATAAACATAAATGAGATTAGAAAAGACATTTTTGGTAATTTATGATTTTTATTTCCACTAAAATTGGATACAAACTTAATTAAAACAAGGACAAAATTAACTTTTCATTTCCCCATAAATGACACCAAAATTTGGTAAGTCGTTTTACTGAAGGTATGTTATCAGTTTCCCAAATTGTTTTACCCTAACAAGTATAGTACTAGTAAGGGGTCGATCCAAAGAGAAAAAAAGTTATTTTTGTCTTGCTTATCTAGTTTGTATTTTTGTCTTAGTGAAGTGTACTGAATTTAGAGTTTATTTTTAATGTTTGGATAAAAAGTTAATTGAATTTAAATTTCTTTATCAAATTACTTAATGGATAAAGGAAAATATGGGAAATTGGTTTTGATGAAAATATGGAGGGAAATGTGTTAGGGCTGTGGATTCTTAAGTGGTTTTTTATTAAATAAAATTTATTATGAGGTTGTGTTGTTCATAATAACCCAAAACTCTGGGTTTCAATTTGTAACAAGGTTTCCTTGGTCCGGTAAAATTATGTCTAGAGCTGAGGAAAGTGACTCCTTGGTCCGGTAGTCAGTGTTGCATAGTTATTTATTTGGATTAGTCTATTTTTGAGTCGATGAATACTTCCAATGATCATGAAAATATTCATTGTTATTCTTCTTTTGAGTCCCTAAAAATTCTACCATTGGTATGGATTATAATTTTTAGTGATAAAATGAAGTGATTAAAGAAAAATAAGAAGTGTTTAATAGAATAAACACATTCATAACAACTAATCTTAATTACAACTCTTTCATCTCCCATAACCCCAACACACTGGGTATTTAGATACACATAGAAGATAAACTAAAAACAGAACCCTCGATACCTGATGTGATCATCGCAGAAACTTTGAGGAGAGATTGGCTCTTTGGTACAATGGTAGAGTGCTGAAGTAGTTGAATGATGTCAGCATGATAGTAGAGCAGTAGGGATTCTTTCTTTCGGACCTTCACCCCTCCCTTCTTGAACTGGAGGCCAAAGCCTCTATTTATAGAAAATAAAAGCACATGACGTGTGGCCAAAGTACACACCGTGTAGTCTTGTCAACATGCTTTTTTCATTTGTTTTCTCCACCGGTGGGTGGCCTAACACACCATATTTGACTTGGAACATGGTGTCGCCTAGTAGGTGGATATACATGGCATGTTGTGCCGCCATACACGGTGTGTACTCTCTTTTATCAGCCACAACCGCTTCTAGAAGGGGATAAATGACGTATAGATGATGTACACAGCGTGTAAACATCAGCCGACCACATGGGTGTATAGACTTATTCTCAACCACCAACTGCTTCTAAAAGACTATACACAGTGTGTAGCATTTGTACACAGCACGTACATGCTTCTGGTAACTTGGGCATGTACTTGTCCTAGCCAATCCGTGTCTGAGTTTGTATGTACACGACGTGTATATATGTACACGCCGTGTAGTTGTAAATTTTTCTCAGTTTTCCCCCATTTTGTGTGTTTGACTAGAAATAACCTGAAAATGGACAAGATCACTAAAATCAAAGTATTTTTCCACTAATTAGTAGGTAATTGCTGAAAACATGTTCTTATTTTCAGTAAAGTATGTGGAAATGTATACACAAATTGGATACATCATTAATACAAAACATTTTTTAATGTGTAGAATTCAAAAATGAACTCCATTTTAAGAAGATAATTTTCTAAATATGGGAAATTTAATTTTTAATTAAAATCACTATTTACTAAAAAAATATAGTTTTAAATTTATAACTAATTTTATAACACTTTCAAAAACTAACTAAGGTCTCATAAAATTATCCTAAAATCATATGAAAACAAAATGTTTTCTTATGAATATGTTTTATTAAAATTAATTTTCTTTTAAGTAAAATAATTAATTATAAAATTGTAATTAAATATTTATTACTCATAAAATACCAATACTTAATTATTAATTTTTAAAATATTCACATTATATCATATTTTCATTTATAAGGTGCCTAATTTTTTTTATACTTTCATGGGTGATGTTACTATTAATAAGGGTCATATTACTATTCATAAGGGTCAATTTAATATTCCCCAAAAAAATTAAGTCGATCATATCAGACTCTAAATATCTTACTGATCACAACCGTGTATGTCCGTTTTTCGAAATTTATATCAGACTCTAGATATTATTCATGATTGAGGTTTATTTATTATAGTACAATGTTCTATATTGTATTGAATGAGTTATGATATGTTTGACTATAAATGTGCTGTTTTTATACCATTCATGGTTTATGGTTAAAGTATTGACATTTCGTATTCTAGTTTTAATATGAATGCTTTTGTTATGTTTCAACCTTTCCATACGAGGAATGAATTGGACTTAGTAAGTGATGGGTGGGGCCCGCTATAGCCCCTCGATGCATTAGTAGGTCTCATGAGACAAATCAGTGTCTTGGAACAAGGCCTTGACAAATTTTTTATTTTTAGTCTTGGCATGAGGCCTTGAATATGTGGTTATGATATCTGACATTAATCATTCCCTCGTTATGAAATTAGTTATTACATGTGATTATTCAACTAGTAGAATATCCATGTTCATGTTTATATGGTAATGTTTGATTTATTTTTGCCATATTATGTTCAAGTTTATGTTTAAAAAGGTTGTTGTTTTTATTACACATCTTTCCTTAAAAGTTTATATCTTTTGCTAAATTATTTACCCATACTAAGCATCTGAGTTCACCCCTTTCTTATGTTTTGTTTTCTCAAGATTCCAAGAAGTGTATTATGATTTATATGCAGGGTTAATCTTGAGGAATAATGACATTCTCAAAGGATTATTTTTGTTGTATTTTATGTTTGAATGTGTAATGTAACATTCATGTATGTAATCTATTTTCCAAGACTGCTAAACTGATCGGTCCTTTGGGACTTGATTCTTTGTAATCCTGCCAATGTATTAAAATAACGCACCAGCACCGAGATTCTGGGGTCGGGGAGTTACAGTTGGTATCAGAGGAAGTTTAGCAACAACCTTAGAAATACTGCTGAAAATTACTTTTTTTATTTCCAAACACTTTTAAGGGAAAGTGAGAACCCATGACATCAAGACTTAAACAAAAAAAAAGTCTCCAACATACCAAAACTCAAGTTCAAAAAAAATGCTCGTCACAAAAGAGAAGCTCCTCCCGGAAACTAAAAACCATAAAGTCCATCTTCCATTGTCTCATCGTAGCATGACTAGCTGATCCATGCCAAAGAGCATGGGCATGGTACTGATGGACAAATCCATACCCTCTCAATCTTCCAATTCTAAAAATCCATGAAACAACGAAACCTCTTTGCCCTAAACCTCATCTAAAGCATATTTTTGTAAGAAAACGTTGTAGAATCCCTTGAGCCGCGGTATTCCGAGACAAAAACCAACATCACATCTAGAATACCACCACTGTTAAGACAACATACCACCATTTTCAAGGCATCACTACCAAGTGAGATCACTCACTTGGTGTGCACAAAAAACCAGCTTTGAATCATGTTCAACATTAAATCAATATGGTCTTAAATGAAAATTCCACAATCAAATGCACACAAATCAACTGATCCCATTTAAAATATGAAAAGATTGACACAAATCGGCTTCAAGCTATTCGGTTCAGCACAAATCACCCTGAACCAAAATCCCAAACACCGAAAATCCATCACCGATCACCGGAACCGAAGGCGGAGCCCGACATCGTCAACACTGCACGCCACCAAGACCACTGAACAACCAAAACCAAAAAATTGCAGACAAAGTTCAAAAACACAAACCAGATTAGAAAAAGGAACCTCTTGAACCCCATATTGTCGAAAGAAGTCCCCTCCGTAAGCCAGAGAAGCAGATCCAGATCCCGCCGCCACCTTCAAAATCACACTCGGAGTCCATATCCTCCCTATACACCCAAAGACGACACAAAATGCGATGGGAACCCCCAGCCCGCAACAACTAGACCTCACACCCTGGACCAACACCGTGCCTCCATGGGGAACTCTAGCCAGTTCAAAGGACAGGGTGAGAAGAAGGTCAACCGCTGATGAGGTTCGTCAAGGATGTTGAGCTCACATGACTCCATCACTGGAAGAGACCTCACGCCGCAAACGCGTCGAACAAATGTTCCAGGGAGAGAACCACAGTCATCCTGAGATGGTGGAGAGTAAGGTGGCGGTGGGGAAAACCTAGCGACATAGAGCCCCTTACGGGATCATATTTTTTCCAACAACCTTAGAAATAGATTCAGATAAACTCTAATTAGGAAACATTACCCTAAGATATACTTTAAGGATTAGTATAGAAGAAAATCCAAAAATTTTGGTATTGTAGATATTATGTGGATTTTTCAAGAAATACATCACTTTCTAAATACTAAAAGTGGAAGTGGTTCTGGAACAGATGTACCTAGGAGTGAAATCTCTGACAAGGAGTTTCGGGCTTGACCCAGGGTATCCTAGTACATGACAACGGGCCTTACTACGCACCTGGTTTGACACTCCCAGGGGATATTCTTAGGATAATTCACATTTTTTTACAAACCACTATGAAGGATTTATGAGTAAATATGTCATCAAAGAAATCATTTTTATGATTATGAGACTAGATGTGTGAAAATATTCAATTAATGTTGATATGTTTTCTAGTTTTTGGATTATACATTATGATATGATCTAACCTAGTGCATTTCATCATTTAGAAATGGCGCCCAGTATAAGGAATGAGAACTCCAACAATACGCATGATCCAAAGAGTAAGAAATATCATATCTTTCATGGTCTTAAACCAACATTTAGAAGGGAAATAGTCTCCCATGTATTCTCATCATATGAAGAAATAATATCATGTGTTAATAAGATAAGTAATGAATTCTCTGTGTCCTATAGCTTTGAAGGGAATCAAGAGAAGAAGAGGATGGCATATAAAAATATAGATATAGGGAAGAAGGGAAAAATTATTTTCCCACATGTGATAACTATGGAAATAATCACCTTGGTAAATGCTTGAAAGGAATGAGAGTTTGTTATAAGTGTGGAGAAAAAGGACACCAAGTTCGTGATTGAAAGAGTAAGAAAATGGTTTCAAATGTATAATGCTTCATCTGTAAGGAGTTGGGACACTATGCAAATCAATGTACCAATCATCTGAGTATACCCCAAATGATGCTATTGGATAATAATCAAGTTATGATACTACCACAGATGAAGAGGAATGATTAGTGTTCTTAAGTTGTTATTAAAGAATTGTGTCATTTGAGTATTGTTTTAATGATGTACAAATTATAAGAATTATAGACTATATAAGTATTGTACTGCAATACTATTTCATAAAGGATTTGAGATTATGTGGTACCAAGAAAAGTGACTCAATATCTGGTTAAACTTTTTGGAAAATATACGGTTGAGAGAAAGATAAACCTTAATATAGTCTTGATACTGAGGTAGTGATTTTGGAATAAGAGATAATTGAGTTGGATAAATTATATTGGATATTATTGACTACCTTGGAACTAATTAATGGTTTTTTTATTCCATCATTGTTGGAGATTACAACATTTTTGGATTTAAGGAGTATATCCAGTATTCTATGTTTTACAGAAGGAATAAGGAAGTACATACCTATTTAAATAAGGTTTTATGGTAATTCATGTTGTTACCATGTTTTAATAGAATACACGATGAAGGTATTAACATGTTGTTATGTGATAAAAGATATCTTCATTATGTTATGTTGACCTTCCTTATAATTTTTTGGACTGTGAGTTTAGACACAAGTATTTTGGATAAGACTAAAGGTTAGAATTGAGTAAGTTGAACACTTGATATTTTGTTTGAGGTTAAAGTATGATTTATTGAATACTTTGACCTAACCTATGGTTTTCAGTAAACATTTAGAGGATTAAGGGAATACTTGTGGACCTTATGATTTATCAAATGTGCTTCAGGCGTAAAAAAAATCATTTTTGAACATTTATTTCATAGTGTAAGGGATGGAGTGAAAATAGATCGAAGCACAACCAAATGATGAGAATATAACTATGACAGGTAATGAAATCAAGTGTGTTTTCTTGAGTTCTTATCTTGATAGTAAATCAATCCCTTCTCTTAAAAAAATGTATCTAAAAAAATGTGCTTTCCTAATACCATATGTTTTGTTGAACATATGATAATTTAAATCATCATAGATTGATGGCTTTGAGGCCCTCAATTTTACATTTATTGTTCACTTTTTTGTGATTGATGACCTCAGTCACTCCCTATAAATATTTAAATTTTCCCTCCAATTATGTGCCTCTAATTTCCACCAATTTTCTCCTATTTGAAATCCTAATTTGGTGGTGACTTTTTCATTTCCCTTTCCCTCTTATTAAGACTAAATTTTATTAACCCTATTTTCAATGTGGGTTTTCCACAAAGGTATTTTATATTTTCAACCTTTTATTTTCGAAGAAAAATTTCAAATTGTGAGGCCGCGATTTATTGAAGGAGGGGAGAATGTAACAACCCAATATTTCATAGTATGTTATCTCTTTTAAGTAATTTAATAGCTTATGCTACATGCAACACCGAGTTCAAGCACATCACGACCTATCAAACTAGCCGTTTAAAAAGCGGTTATGAATAATATTAACCACATTTTGAATTTTATATATATTATATATAATTTTAACATTCATCTTTTGTGTTTATTAGACATAATATAAGGAAAAATTCAAATTTTCATATAAAAGAAGTACTTTTTTCAAAAAATGCAATTTTACCGCCTTTTAATGGAGAAACCTTTTTAAATCCAATATTTGACACTTTTATATATTCAATTTGACAAAATAAACTTCTTCTTTAGAATCCGGACATAAAAATTTAGTTTGGATAAATTTTTGGTGTTTTTTTGATAACTTTCATATTTTGATGAATAGTGAAAAATACTAAATTTTAATTGAAAACAACTTTTTTAATCGAGATAATTTAAAGTGTTAAATTATGAATTTGAGTGGTTTTAAAGTAAAATTAGATTGTATTTTTACCATTTAATACAATTTTGGTCATTGTAAGTAATTTCACTTTTTAATTAGACATAAACACATGTCAATCTTTTGGTAGTTTTTACTTCTTAAAAACTCGCTTTCTAGTTTTGACAACGGGAATTAATTATAAATTAATTAATGTAACTTATATGATTTGAATTTGGTAAAATATAAATCATTTTTGAATTTTTAATATCAAAATTGTTTTTGGGTGAAGTTTTGGTACTTTTCTGAAAACATTCAATTTTTGATGAATAGTGAAAAACACTGCATTGTAGATAAAAACCGACTTTTTCATTTAAATAAATATTTTTAATTAAAAATTTATCTTAAAGTAAAAATATATAAATAATACATATATTAGTCCAATTTAATTCATTGGAGTCATTTTATAATAAGATTAGACATATAAAATTTTATTGAACCTTTTTAACTTCTTTTACCCACCTTCTAGGCACATTTGCAAATTTTCATAAAACCTAATTTTACCATTTCTGTGAATTAAATTTCAAAAATCTAAGAGACACGATTTAAATTATTAAGTAAAATGTGGTTCAATAGGATGAAAATAATTTTTTGTGAATAGTAACTTTTGAATTTTATTTATCACGGTTAAAAGTAAATATTGTAATTAAAGGTAAAAATGATATTATAATTACCCAAACACATGTATTAATTCTATTGAATAAGTTTTTTTTCGACCAAAATAAACCTTATAAAAAAATAAGATCCTTTTTTATCCATTTGGGTTAGATTAGGACATTTATTATATTTTATTTAAAGAAGAGTTAAAAGTGATAAATTCAAAGTTTAATAACTAAAACATTTTTAATATAGGGTTATACATAAGATAAATTCTAATATAAATATTCATTATAAATATAAAAATATTTCCCAAATCACGGTATTTTATTTATAATTTTTAGACATTAAATATTTAAATTTATTTATGATACAATGATGATGTAGTAATTACCTTATTAATGAAAGATTAAAATAATTGATATTATAAATATAAAAATATATGTAAATTGAGACTTTTGATGCCATAAATGAATTTTCTAGGTGAATATAAAATTTTAGGTATAATTTAATGTATTTTTTTGAATTAATCAACTTGTTATGTCTTTCAAAAAAACCAAATACTAAATAGTGTCAAAATTGACATAAATGAGTTTTTAAAACAAATACTATATTATTAAATGATATAATATTCCTAAAAAATATAAGGTTCATCCAAAGGACTTATGTACTGATAGATATGTCATTAATTAACCACTTGAGGTTCTATTGGCATTTTATAGTAATTTTATTAACCATATAGTGTAAGAATACAAGAAGACATGGTAAGAGTTAAACTATTTAACTAAGGGTTAAAACTAAAAGACAAGGTTAATATGGTGACCGAAACTTGTCTAAAACCTATTTATGGAGAGGATTTAGACCCATAACCCCATTATCCTATAAATAAATCCATTTGGAGCCATTATAAACTGAAAATTATTTTATAATAAAATAATATTTCAAGATTTTCCTAAAGTGCCCCTCACCTCTCTTATAAAAGGGTACTCCACCTTCTCTTAAATTCACACCACCAAAGCAATTTGGATCAGCCAACCCCTACTAAAATATCCTCCAAAATACCCTCACTTAAACCTATAGGCCTTAATTTAATCATAAATCCAACATAAAGATCCCTTTTGTTCAAATCAAAAGGAATAACCTGAAGAAGAGGTAATTTTTTCATCACCGCTTTCAAAATTATTTTCTTCTTCCACTTCCTATTTCTTTGTTGTTTACATAACAAAATAATAAATCCAGTACCTTATATATAATGTGATGTTATTATAAATATGTTATATCCATATTCATTATTCTATCCATCCTATGAATGAAAAATTCACCATACGTGCGTACGTATGGCTTACCGTCTCCACGTCATAGTGTAGTTTGTTATTCGACACTTCATTATTTGGATGGGTATAACAATGAGTATAATTGATTTAAATAATAAATATAACATGTTAATTATTATTTATATATAATATAACATCCAATTACATACTATTTCACCATCAATAGAATGATATCGTCGCTCGTGCGTACGTACGACTTACCGTCTCCACGACGCAATGAGATTCATTTCCACGTTCACCACTCAATGATGATTATAAAAATTTATATTATTAATAAGTATGTAATATATGAAATAATAATTCTACTATATATATATATATGTATTTACATATATCTCATTCACTTACTTCTGTTCAATACAATATAAAAACGGAAACAACGTTTATGCGTACGTATGATCTACCTTCTCCATAAACGGTGTTTTCCATTTCATATATCTATCCATTATACATATTTATATTATGAATATATATGATACATAAATATTTTTTTATATTCTGGAATCAATTAAATCATGATATAAGTGATACGATCAAGAATAACAAGTTAAAACACGTACGATAAAGAAAACGATAGTTTCCCAAAATGTTATTTTAACATGGAAATTATTATTAAATAAGTAGTATAAAGTCATAAATGAATCAATTATGATATCATAAATATGAATATGGTTCTGTTATAATTTAATAACATACTATGGTCATTATATAAAAGGCTAAACATACCCTCGACCAAAGGAAAGTACAAGGTAAGGGTTAATTCCTCAATCTCATTATTATCTGAGATTGTTTATGTGTAAGTTTTTACTGGGACATATTTATTATCCATGTCAATGTTTCATAAAAGAGTTTTCAAAAGGATTATTTTTAAGGGACTCTTTAACTAAAACATCATTTTAAAGGGTTTAAATATTTATTCTTCTAAATCATTCTCATTAATGTCCATGTTTTCAAAATGGTTTTAAGGATTTATTTATATGGAAATGAATATTTTAAAATGTTAATTCCTTTCAAAATTTTCAAAGTTTTATAGAACACTTTGATTCAAAAATTTCTTTTAAATTTCTTCCTTTCTAAATTGTGTGACTTTTAAATGATTTCATGAAAAATAGATATTTCTCTCAAAGATTTTTACTGATCATTTTCAACTATGTCAATATCCTTTACTAGATATAATTCACGATTGAGGTTATTTATTATAATACATTGTTCTATATTGTATTGAATGATTTATGATATGTTTGACTATGGATGTGCTGTTTTTATACCATTCATGGTTTATGGTTAAAGTATTGACATTTTGTGTGCTAGTTTTAATATGAATGTTTATGTTATGTTTCACCCTTTTCATATGAGGAATGCATTGGACATAGTAAGTGATGGGTGGGGCCTGCTATAGACCCTTAATGAATTGGTAGGTATCATGAGACAAATTAGTGTCTTGCCACAAGGCCTTGAATTTTTTTTATTTGTAGTCTTGGCATGAGGCCTTGACTATGTGGTTATGATGTCTGACATTATGAATTCCCTCATTATGAAATTAGTTTTTACATGTGATTATTCGACTATTAGAATATCCATGTGCATGTTTATATGTTAATGTTTGATTTATTTTTTCCATATTATGTTCATGTTTATGTTTAAAAAGGATGTTTTTTATTACATATATTTCCTTAAAATTTTATAGATTCCACTAAATTATTTACCTTTACTGATCATCTAAGCTCACCCCTTTCTTATGTTTTGTTTTCCTAGGATTTCAAGAAGTGTATTATGATTGATATGCAGGGTTAAGATAGGGAAATAATGACATTCTCAAAGGATTATTTAGGTTGTGTTTTATATTTGAATGTATAATGTAACATTCATTTATGTAATCTATTTTCAAAGACTGTTAAACTGATTGGTCCTTCGGGACTTGATTACTTGTAATCATGCAAATGTATTAAAATAATGCACCGGCTCTGGGCTTCTGGAGTCAGGGAATTATAGGGATGGTCGAAGGATGGTCAAAACTGAATTTTGTTTCATGGGAGGTTGTTTTTCCATTAGAAATTCATGAGGGAGTCCTTTGAAAGTTTCATAACTCACCTTTCGTGGTACACCTAGGAGTTTCCAAAATATACAATGGCTTGAGGACCTAGTTTTGGTGGCCTAGGATGAAATGGGAAGTGGCATAGTTTTTGGTTCAGTGTCTAATTTCAAGTAACTAAAAGATGAGCATCATGTTCCAGGAGGTTTGTTGTAGTCCTTGGATATTCTTGAGTGGAAATGGGAAGACATCTCAATGGATTTCATCACAAGGTTACCCAAAGCTCAAGGTGGTTGTGATGCTATCTGGGTGATTGTAGATCAGTTATCAAAATTAGCTCACTTCCTAGAAATCAAGGATTTTAGGATAGTAGATGTTTTGGAAAAAAGGTATGTGGATGAGGTGGTGTGGTTTCATGGAGTTCTGAGGTCTATTGTATCTGATCAGGACACACATTTTACCTCATGAGTATAGAGGGGATTTTAGCATGCTTTTAGCACTCATTTGCACCTCAAAACTACTTTATATCCTCGGACAGATGGGTATATGGAAAAGACTATCCATACATTAGAGGATATGTTTCAAGAATGTGTCTTGGACTTCAGCAGATCATGGGACAATGCCTGCCCTTGGTCGAGTTCTCTTATAATAATAACTATCACTCTTACATTGGCATGGATCTGTTTGAGGCTTTGCATGGGAGACTATGTCATTATCTATTGTGCTATATGGAGGTTGGGGATGCAACAATTCTTAGAACCGATGTGGTGAAGAGCATGAAAAACGACGTTCGGTTGGTTCAAGAGAGGATGAAATCACCACAAGACTAAAAAAATATTATTCCTATTGTAGGAGTAGGTTCTTGTAGTTTGAGCTTAAGGACCATGTGTTCTTTAAGTATTCACCTCAACATGGGAAATAGAGTTTTGACAAAGTAAGTAAGCTCTTTCTCCGGTTTGTTGGACCCTTTGAGGTGCTGGGGCGAGTTAGTGAGGTGATGTATTAGTTTCTATTTCAACTCTAGTTGTAAAGGATCCACAATATATTCAAAGTCTCTTAGATTTACCAATATATTCATGATTACTCCCATATCATTGAATGGGGAGAAATGGATATCGAGGGAAATGCAACATTCCTAGAGCGATCACTAGAGATCTAGGATCGCCAGGAGAAGGCACTGCATGGATGAACCATTTCCTTGGTTCGTGTGCTGTGGAGGCATGATGTCCTAGAGGAGAGTGCTTGGAGCGAAAAACATAGATTCCTACCCAATAATCGGGGTTGTTTTGATATTTTATTTTCTCTATTTTTCTTTATGATGTGATGTTTGGACTTTGTTTTATGAGATGGGATGTTTTCCTTGGTTTGTGATGTGTGTGGTGTGATGTGTGATAAATTCCTATCATATGAAAAGGGGAAGACCATATTCCTAATCTATATTCATTAATTATGATGAGATTAAACATATGTGGGTGAGTCAGTGCCACCTAGAGTGGATAATATCTTGACATGGAGGAAAAAATTCCCTGATTTATGTGTTCAGAATGGTGTAGTTCATTGGTTGTAGTGGTTGTTGGTTTGGGCTGCATGGAGGTTGAGATGGTTGTGCAGTGGTTGTGTGGTAGTGTGGTTTTGTGAGAGGATACAATTTGTGGTTGTGGTTCTATGGTGATGTGGTTGTTTAGTGTGATTTTTGGTCATTTGTTTTGGTATGTTTGGCTAGTGGTAGTTTTTGAGATATGAAGAGATCCTTGAGAGGTATCTCATAGTGTGGTTGTTCAGACCCCTTTTATTTTGGGCTTGGTTTTGTATTCTTGAGGGAAAGAATCATTTGAGAGGTATCTGATGTAATTGTTTGTTCCCTCCCAGTCTGTTACTTATCTAGTTTTTGAACATTGGAGGTGTTCAGGGGAGGTTCTGGGTGTTTTTAGTAGAAGTTGGAGGTGCAACAGAGCTATTGTAGGAAATACACATCATGTATAGTTTACACGATGTGAAAGTTGGTTTCATGGATTTTCCAGGGATGGTTCATGATGTGTAGATTTTTTGGGTTAAATAATGAAAATACAATTAATGTTTTGACAAAAATGAACCCCGAGGATTATACGATGTGAAAGGGGATTACACGTCATTTAAATCTCTGATTTAGTGTAGTTTTAAAAGTTCTTTTCCGACCGAATATTAATTAATTGGGCCATGAATTCTTCTTCCACTAGTTTTTGGAGAACCCTAGGCACCCTGAGGATTTCTTCAAGACCTTTTACTCCCTCTTTGATTAGTTAGTCCTGGTGGTTATTTATTGGCAAACTGTGGTAATCCCTTCCTTCTTCTTGGATGGTTTTCTCCTATTATTTTTCAGGGTTTCACTATGGTGGTGCAGTTTGGTTTGGGTTATGTGTTTCTAATGCATTTTTATAGTCTTTGGGTGCGGTGTAGGTTGATCCGTGTTTTATTGTGGTGCGGTTGTGGTTGCAGACACTTATTCTTCGTCTTGTGGTGCGCAACGAGTCAACAAAGCTACTTTGAGCTAGAGAATCCATCATTTCTATTTATTGTGTATCATGTGGGAGGGGTTTTCTTTTTTTACCTATGGGTTATGGTTGTACTGAATTAATTAAATATAAATAATTAGTTAAATTGAAATTGATGGATAAATGTGTTCGTTTCGTATGTTTTTATAGCTTTGATATTTTCATAATATTGTGTATTGTATGGGCTTATGGACCTGCTGAAAATTGTGGCCATTGGGGGATTTGTTTTCACTGGATATATGGATTTTCGATAATGAAATGGTTTCCCTAGGGTATGAAAATTTCCATCAGTACCAAGCCTGTGCATCTCTGTATAGGACAGCTAGCCGAACAACCATGTGATGATGGAGAGCTGATCATGGTGCGAACACAGGGGAGAGATAGTTCCATATAGTCATAGTCTGGGATGAATTCCTCTAAGACCTTTAGTTCATGTAATGTAAAAATGCCTATGGGCCATGTAAGGGTTCCCCTTAAACCCTTAAAAAAGGGGAGTATCAAAAATGAATAAAAATTTAAGGCCTTCGAGCCATTCAAGCTGGTGATAAAGCCCCTAAAATAAAGTGGAATGTGATAAAATCCCCTTCTTTAAATCTATAAAATGATCTTGATGTATGGTTAGGTAATGTGGGGATGATGGTTTATGGGCTGTGATTTTGGGGCAGTGAGGTGTTTGGACGTGCTTTTGGGGTGGCGAAGTGGCGGTTGCTTTGTGTTAGATTCCCAAGTAGTGATGGAATAAATAAATAATTGTAAAAAAAATATTTGAAATGGATTGGGTTGGTTTGGTTAATGGAATGGAAATGGTTAATGAATAATTAAATGGTAGGTCATGTGGTTAAATGTGGTTGATGCTAAATAATGAAAATAATGAGATTATTAAATGAAATTTGTTGGATATGTGAAGTAGGGTTTGTGGCTTGATGTGTGGTGTTATGAATTTAGAGGTGGAAGAAAAGGTGATGGTGTTGTGAGTTGGTTGGTTTTTTATGAACCCATATGTTGGTCTTAAGTGTTTGATATCATATATATACTTGTATATTCTTGTGATTTCTATATGAACCCCACCCACATCGATCACTACATTCCAACATCCACATAGTCACATGGGGGGTGTTTTTCTTGACTTCCAGTGAGGAGGACAGATGGATGGGTACCCACTCTTTACCACTCTCTCTTCTAGGAAAGGTAGGTATTACACAGGATGTGATGGTTAGTGGTCTGTTAGTGAATTAGATGGTGGTTGTGATGAACCAAGTGTTTTTGGGTGAGGTGTGACCATTCTTGTGGGGAGGTGGCCCAGGTGTTTTTAGGAAAGATATGACCATGCTTGTGGGGTGGATTTTGGTGGGGGTCATGCATGGTAGGAGGAGGGAACGAGGTTGATTTCCTATATGTTCATGATGCCCTACTACTCTGTTTATGGATATGGATATGATTTAGTTCTACTTGTGGGGTGGTGTGCCCATGTGTCTTCGGGTGAGGTGTGTTGTGACCGTGCTTATGGGGTGGTGTGGTATAGGGAAGGGATGGGAGCGCCCGGAGGTATGACGTTGGGGTGTGAGAGTGGAATACTAGTGGGAAAGTAGTGCATGGTACCCTTATCGATGTGATTCCTATTATATTATATTAATTGTATTTTTTTATTTGGTGGGCATGACTTAGTGAGATTGGGTTTGGTTAGTATACCTGTATAGGTGCTGTTTAGTTCTGCTATTTCCTCACATGAGCATTAATATGTTTCTTTCATATGTGCATGAGAGACTTTGGTTTTGATACTGAGTATACTAATATTCTCACCCAATGTATATAAAAACTTTTTTTAGGTTTCCAGGAGGATTACATGGACCGTTCTTGACATTAATAGCTTGGAACTTTGGATAGCTACCATGTTGTTGCCTTCACTTTTATTTTGGGTATTTAATTTTAGAGACTTTTATTTATATCAGTTTTATTTATACATGCATTGTGGGATGGTTTTGGTTTCTTTATATCATGTATTGGAGTTGTTTGTGGATGATTCATCTTTTCTCCCAATCCTATATTATTATAGAGGGTAATGCCTCCCATACATGATATTTTTATACCTTCGGTACTAGTTTCCAACTCAAGGCCTACTAGAGGTAGGACTTGGGTGTCATTATATATCTCCACTAATTATGGTATCTTTGGATGGAGGGGGTTGTGATAATAGAACTCATATCAATTGTTAGTATAGGGAAATATCATTTCATTTCCAAAATCATCCCATGATCGAATATCAATTCAAATATGATTATGAACTCTCATGGAAAATTAATTCCTTAATATGGGTCATCATACCCAATACTAAGGTATATTTAGGATAAATGGTCAGGGAGGAACTTAACATTGAATATATTCTAATTTTATGTGAATATGTTGATGTATTTCCCAAAGAGTTTCTTGGTCTTCCCCCTAAACAAGAGGTAGAGTTTTAAATTGAACAGACTGAAAATTACTTTTTTTATTATCAAAACACTTTTGAGGAAGAAAGTGAGAAACCAAAAAATCAGTCGGAGAAAACCCATAACAACACAAGAATATAAAGAAAAAAAATAAAACAACCAGACCTGCCCCACCCTAGTAATTGAGTCATGGTAGTAAGACTTCACCAACACAGGACCCTTCGGCAAGCAGTCCCGTGCAGAAGTGCACGAGCATAGTACCGATGGTATAGCCATACCCTATAAAGCATCCCAATCCAAAAGGCCTCCATCGATGAAGACTTCACACTCTAATCCCCTTACAGCGCAGGTTCAAGTAGAGAGCTGAAAATAAGAACCAAACATCCAAACAAAGATAAATAGTAAGGAAAACAAGAGGGCTGCACATCTCTCACTAACCTTCCTCTCAAAACAACCAACCAAAACCACCAACTTAACTAGAATCATTAAGAAGAAACTTAATATTACCCAAATCCCTCTCCTTAAAAAGTTTCCAGGATAGAGATGAAACCTGTAAGTCCACAACCGCCAACATCCTCTTCTCAAAATCAGAAGAAAATTAGCCCCACAAATAAATGTATTCCTGAACACTGATTTTCCCTCTGTTGAAACCCCCTACTAGAATTGATTCCCGTATGTCAATCCATGAATATTGTTCCACATTAAGATTAACCTCTAGCGATCTCCCCATCATCTTAGATATAACACCCCAAACATTTTATGGTACGCTTCTCTTGAATACATTCTATTCATAGCCTATATGTCATAAATCACTGTGTTCCTTTGAAACAACACTTGGTTATTTATGAGATAGTCAAAACCTATCCATTAAACATAAATTCTCCACTTCTATGTTTTGAATTTCAAAAAAATGTCATCTAGAGTTGTGACCAGTAAGTCATTTGGAGTCTGATAGAACCAACTTGTTTTTTTGATGAATAGTAACACACCCTTATGAATATTAATATGAATAGTAATATGACCCTTATAAATAGTAAATAATGATAATATTTTATTTTCTTAAGGTAATAAGATAATGAGAAGTTAATTAATTTTTCAATGTAATACAAAACTAATTATACCTTTAAATTGTTATTTTTCGAATTAACTATGATTTTATTTAAAAATTAAATTAAAAATACTTAGAAAATTATTTTCAAAAAATGGAGTTCATTTTTGAATTCTAAATGTCGAAAAATGTTTATAGTGAATTTTGGGGATTTTTCTAAAATACTTGAAATTTTCATGAATAGTAAAAATACAGTTTTGAGTTTTCGGTAGTTTAATGACATCATAATGACATAATAATTAAAATAAAAGGCTGGTATAATTATGTACAGTAACATATGACATGAGGTTTTCCAAGTGGCTAAAACCATGGACAAGCCCATGGTTTGAAAAAAAACCACTAATGAGGTGTCCCTTTGAAATTATTAAAAAACTACCTCTCTTTTTCTATAAATACCCACTTATCCATTCATATTATTTCATTCCAAATCACTAATCCTCGAAGATCTGGTAGTTTTACCTCTCTAGGAGTCCTCCCAAGGTGTCCTTAATCCCCCAAGGTCTCATCCTTCAAGATCTAGGAGTTACTCTACAAGGTAAGAAAATCCTTCATTCTTTTCTTTTAGTCGATACTTATTTTATGTTATCTATTTGATTTTCCATTCTCATATATTGGGGTTTGATTTTATGTGTTATTATTATTTTAATTTTTATTTAAATATGATGAGATACCATTTTTCTCTCATCATTTCATTTTATGAAATTTTAAGCGACGCCGTTTGGCTGCCGAATTTTCATAAGGGATCTCTCACCTTTTCTTTTTATTTTCAAGTTCATTCCTTTTCTTTTTATCTCCTCACCTCCTCTGTCCAAATGACCATGATAAACTCCAGTATCATCTATATACTAGAATTATATCATGTTAATGGAATAACCATCATCAATATTCTTACTCCCCCTTTTTATTTTTATAAACAAAATCAACGTCCATGAGGTTCTAATTTATAACCATTATGGATGGTAGAGTTTTGTTCTTCACTTTCTCCTTCATTACTGGTCATGAAACCATTTTAATGGTTGAAAAAGATAATAATATGTGTATTTAATATCATTAATGTTTTTTAATCCTTATACACTCATAATATAAAATAATAATACAAAACAAGTTCATTATGAACAAAACGGCCAAGTTAATCCGAATATTTGTAATAAACTTTTAACTAATGAATCATCATCATGGTATATAACCAAAAATAATTATAAGATCATTTATATCTCCTTAATTTCATTAATAAGATATATTAACAATTCTTTATGTTTAACCACATTTCAAATGAACTTCCATTCATGAAAGCAAGTAAACGAATCATGAAAACGAAGGAAGAAAATGCTTCCAAAACAATAAAATTGAACCTCTTAAACCCATTAAAAAGGACATGAATGAACCTAATAAGGTTATAATAAATAAATTATATGTATAAAAGGTTCTGGAATTATTAATTAATGAATATAAATTTGATTATTCAGGTCATCAAAACAAACGAAGAACACACTCGAGCAAAAGGTAAGGGGTTTCTCATCTCACTTTCATTTCTGTGAGATTTTCATTATTCGCCACTTATTTCTTGTATGTGGTATATGTGTATTACCATTTGATATATAATAACATTATTCTATTTATATTCATGTTATTCAATGATTCATTTGAGAGTTATTATGTTCTGGTTATATGATTCGACCGATTACATTGCGGTAAGAGACTTTGTCTTAACTATTATTTTGTTGTGACTAACTTTGTATGGTGCACCTAATAATCCTTATGTGGTGTACCTACTTCACATTTAAGATCACTTTTCATTTGAAATTATATTTATATTAAATATACATAATCTCATGTCATGGATATGTTTATTGTCTAAACTGTATACCATTTTACATACAGTGTTTATTTGGAAAGTTATTTTAATCATGGAAATATTGATGAATCCGTATACTATACTCTATACAGATATTGGAAAAGCATATTGATATTGTATTGAATCAATGTATAAATAATTATTTGGACATGAAGTGGTGGGTGGGGCCCGCTATAGCCCCTCTATACATCAGTCGGTCTCATGAGACAAATCAGTTGGCGACAAACCCTTCGAGTTTGTTTCCAAAAATCAGACGGGTTTCTATCCACAGAACTAAACCGTTTTTATGGTATTATGGTATCATTTTATAGATACATGAAATCAAATTAACAATAATTCTATTTATTCATTATCAGTTATTATTATCCATGAAGGTTTCACTATGGAAAAATCTATGGATGCAATTTCTTTCTCAGTTTATTAATGGCGTGAGTTTTTCATTTATTCACCATGCCATGTTGATTATGTAAAATTGTTTACAATTCAGTTATTATTGATTCATGATTCCTCCATTTTTAACCCTTACTGATCATTTGAGCTCACCCCTTTCACTATTTACCTTCAACAGGTGATGAAGCGGAGATAATTTATTGAGTTCCTGTGGATGCAATTTTTAGTTTTTTATATATATTGTATTTTGTAACCTTTTACAATGTAATTTGAGTTAAATTTATATATCTAGTTTCTTCAATACTACTAAACTAATCATTACTTTTAGATTTTCATTCCTTCTAACCATGAAAATATAACAAGTAATGCATCGACTTCGGTCTAGAGGAGTCGGGGTGTTATGGTTGGTATTAGAGGAAGTTTAGTAGAAAACTTGAAAACTAGAGTAGGAAATTTATAGTAAGGAACAAATCCCTAAGGTAGTATTTGAGGATAAACGTACAATAATATCCTGGTATTTTGTTAAGGAATATATTATGTGAATCCTTATAGCATATACATCCCTATCTGGATACGAGCAGGTAGAGGTGGCTCTGTCACAGATGTACCTAGGAGTGAAAGCTCCGACAAGGAGTTTTGGGCTTGACCTGGGGTATCCAGGTACACAACAACGGGCCTTGCTCCAATCTTGGTTATGACACTATTGGGGGATATTCTTAGGATAATTCATATTTTCTTTACAATCCATTATGAAGAATTGAAATGTAAATTATTCCCCAAAGAAACCATTTTTATAATTATGAGATTATCCATGAGTTGGATCTCAATTTATGCTAATTATTTTGTTAAGTTAAGATTATACATTATGAATCATACCCTAATCTAGTGTGTTCCATTATTTAGAAATGGACTCTAATGGAAGAAGGGGAATCAATACTCATGGGCAACATAGGGATCTCCCCACTGATCATGTCAACACAGTCAATGTTGGTGAAGATCAGATCATGACCATATTGGAAAAACTTACTCATGTTGTAACAAATAACCATTCCACACATGCGTTGGACCATTTTATGTGGAAGAAGCCCCCATATTTCAGTGGGACTACTAATCCAGTGTTTACTGAGCAATGGATCAAGTCCCTTGAAAATATATTCATGGCATTAAGATTCAATGAAAATGAAAAGGTAGTTTTGGCAGTATATTATCTCAAGGGAGACGCTGATCAATGGTGGTCCTTGATTCAGAATACCACAGAGGAAGAAGAAATAGAAGATATGGAATAGAGGAATTTTAAGGAAATATTCTTTGAAAAATATTTCCCTCGTGAGCAATGAACCAAAATGAAGAGGAAATTCCTTGGCTTAAAGAAAAGGGAAGAAGACATTGTTGCAGAGTATGAGGCTACCTTCACAAGGCTAGCCAGGTATTCCGTAGATTACGTACGTGACTCGAAAGACAAGATTGATCATTTCTTTGAAGGTCTTAATCCAAGTATTCGAAGGGTAGTGGCTTCTCAAACATTTTCATCATATGATGAAATTGTATCAAGTGCCATCAAAATAGAGAAGGAATTTTCTAGATCAAATTTTTTCAAGGGAAACCAAGATAAGAAGAGGTACTCTAATAACCAAGGGAAAGGTGAAGTTCCAAAGAAGAACAAGGGAATGAATAAATTCCCATTATGTGAAAATTGTGGAAATAATTATCTAGGGAAATTCTTAAAAGGAAAGGGAGTCTTCTATAACTATAGAGAAAAGGTTCATCTATCTCATGAATGCAAGGGGAAGAAACAATTTGATTATGTTCAATGCTACAATTGTATAGAGATGGGGCATTATGAAAATGAGTGTCCTAATCTTCAAGGAAACATGCCTCATAAAAATTCAAGAGAGCAAGGGAGAGCTTATAAAATTACAACCACAGAAGTTGAAGTTTTTAATGGTGTGATGGCAGGTACTTTAATTGTTTCCTCAAACTTATCCAACACTTTATTTGATTCTTAATCATCACATTCATTTATATCTTCCCAGTTTTCCAAGAAAATTAGACATTTCCAATTTGATTTAATAAAGGATTTATCAGTCAAAACTCCTAGGGGATGCATCATTGCAACAAAGGCATGTCGACTAGTCCCCCTTGTGACACATAAATATGATTTAGTTTCTAACCTTATCATCATACTAATGACTTAATTTGATATAATTCTCGGTATGGATTGGCTGTAAAATTATTATGTGAATATTTATTGCAAGAAAAAGGAAGTTAATTTTTTTGAAAATGGTGTATAATCTCTTATCTTTAGAGCGGAGACCTCACCATCTGATTCTTATCTAGACCCACCCCCAGTAGCTCTATTGAATTTAATTCTTGGAGAGGAAGAGAAACCAATATCTATGGGTGAGGAAATAAATATTCAAATTTAATATGTGCATATAGTGAAAGAATACATTGATGTGTTTCCAGAGGATTTACCTGGACATCCTCCAGAGAGGTAAATTGAGTTTTCCATTAACTTAATTCCTGGTGAAAGACCTATATCAAAACCACCCTATAGAATGGCCACTGTGGAGTTAGTGGATCTAAATAAACAACTAGAGGAGTTGAGTGACAAAGTATTTATTCGACCTAGTGTTTCTCTATGGGGAGCCTTAGTCTTGTTTGTCAAAAATAAAGATGGATCCATGAGGCTATGCATTGATTATAGGGAAATAAATGATATTACAATAAAGAATAAGTATCCTATTTCCTAGATTGGTGATTTATTTGATCAACTTCATAGAGATCAATAATTTTCAAAGATTGACCTTCAATTCGGATATCATAAACTACCTGTGAGGAAGGAAGATATTCCGAAGACAGTATTTCGAACCAGGTATGGGCATTACGATTTTACAATAATGCCTTTTGGAATGATGAATGCACCATCTTGTTTCATGGATTTAATGAATAGAGTTTTCAAGGAATATCTTGATAACTTTGTTGTGGTATTCATCGATGATATCCTGGTATACTCAAAAATCTATGAAAACCATGAGGATCACTTACGGATTATTCTGAAAACTCTTATGAATTATATGGGATGTTTAGAAAGTGCGAATTATGGATTCAATAAATTTATTTTCTAGGCCATATCGTCTCTAAGGATGGAATCCTATTTGATCCTACGACTACAAAGGCAATCCAAGATTGGCCAATGCCAACAAACATAACTGAGGTATGCCGTTTTATTGGATTAACAGGTTACTATCGGTGTTTCGTTCAGAATTTTGCCCAACTGGCTAACCCGCTAACCAAGATCACACTTAAACGAGTTAAGTTTGTGTGGACAAAAGAGTGTACAAAATGCTTTGAATAATTGAAAATAAGATTGGTCAATGCTCCAATTTTGACTCTTCCATCTGGAAGTGATGGATTTTTGATATATAGCGATGCATCAAAGAATGGGCTGGGTTGAATCCTTATACAAAATGATAAAATTATTTCTTATGTATCAAGAAAGTTGAATACCCATGATAAAAATTATCCAACTCATGATCTTGAGTTAGCATTCGTAATCTTTGCTCTGAAAATATGGAGACATTATCTCTACGGAGAAATATATGAGATTTATACAGACCACAAGAGTTTGAAATACATTTTCACACAAAAAGAACTCAACATGAGGCAAAGGAGATGGCTCAAGTTACTCAAAGATTATGATTGTTCAATACACTACCAACCATGAAAGGTGAATAAGGTGGCAGATGCATTAAGTAGGAAAGATCATGGACTTCTGACTCAAATGAGGATTGAGAGTGATCCTATATTTTTGGATCTACTAAAGATGGATATGAGAATTTTTAAGGAAGGGGAAACATTTTTTCTCTTTCAAATGATTGCTAAACCATCTTTATTAGAGAAGATAAAAATCTCTCAATCTGATGATGAGAATATGCACAAGAAAATTAATTCTATTAAGGATGGGAGACTGGCTGACTTTGTGTATGAAGGAGTTCTGAAATTTGGGAAGAGGTTATGTGTTCCATAAATACTTGAGCTAAAAAGGGAACCATTAGACGATGCCCATAGCTCAACTTTCTCTATACACCTGGGTATCACCAAGATGTACAGATGTCTGAAGGAATATTTTTTGTGGGATAATATGAAGCAGGAGATTGCTGACTACATGTTTAGGTGTCTAGTTTGTCAACAAGTGAAGACAGAGAGACAAAATCCCAAAGGAGTGATGAAACCTCTACCTATTACTATGTGGAAGTGGGATAATATTATGATGGATTTTATCACTGGACTACCGAGGACACCTAGAAGGAACGATTAAATATGGGTAATTGTTGATCATCTCACAAAATCAACAATTTTCCTTCCTATAAGAGAGGATTTACCACTTGAGCACCTGGAAAGACTGTATATTAATGAAGTTGTAAGACTTCATGGTGCACCTATATCAATTGTGTCTGATCAAGATCCCCAGTTTACATCAAAATTCTGTAAAATTATCTAGAA
Organism: Viscum album; assembly: GCA_963277665.1. Lineage (NCBI taxonomy): Eukaryota > Viridiplantae > Streptophyta > Magnoliopsida > Santalales > Viscaceae > Viscum > Viscum album. The sequence goes on from OY728166.1 coordinate 1,483,487,610, forward strand.
GGATTTGAATACTGAGATTTGTATGAGTACTTCTTATCACCCCCAAACTGACAGACAGTCTGAAAGGACTATTAATACTCTAGAAGATATGCTGAGGTCATGTTCTCTTGACTTCCAAGGTATGTGGGATCAATACTTTCCTTTGGTGGAATTTTCAAAAAATAATAGTTTCCATTCTAGTATTCAAATGGCTCCATATGAAGCATTATATGGAAAGAGATGTCGAACTCCAACATGTTGGGATGAAGTTGGTGAGAGTAGACTTATAGGCCTAGAACTTATTGAAGAGACCAAAACAAAGGTGAAGAAAATCCAAGCCCATATTAAAGCAGCCCAAAGTAGCCAGAAGAGTTATGCTAACAACCGGAGAAAGGATTTGGAATTTCAAGTGGGAGATCATGTCTTTCTAAAAGTATCTCCATGGAAGGGTGTCCTAAGGTTTGGTAAGAAAGGGAAACTGAGCCCCAGGTACATCGGACCATTTGAAGTTCTGGAAAGAATCAGAGCTGTAGCTTACCATTTAGCGATGTCACCAAATCTCTCTAGATCTCATGATGTGTTCCACTTGTTATTGTTAAAGAAATATATGCCAGACCCAACACATGTACTCACATATGAAGAAATAGAACTGGAACCTGATTTTTCATATTGTGAAAAGCCTATCGGGATTCTTAACACAAGGGAGCATGTATTGAAAAATCAGATAACTCATCTAGTAAAGGTTCTTTGGAGAAACCAAAAAATGGAGGAAGCAACATGGGAACCAGCGGATTTCATTAAGAAGAACCACCCACATCTTTTTGGAGGGCTTTATACATAAAATTTTGAGGATGGAATTTCTGAAGGAGGGAATAATATAACACCCCAAAAATTTTATGGTATGCTTCTCTTAAATATATTCTATCAATATCCTATATTTCATAAAGCACTATGTTCCTTTGAAAAAACACATGGTTAATTATGTGATAGTCAAAACCTAGTCATTAAACATAAATTCTCTACTATGTTTTGAATTTCAAAAAAAGGTCATCTAGAGTTGTGACCAGTAAGTCATTTGGAGTCTGATAGAACCAACTTGATTTTTTGATAAATAGTAACATACCCTTATGAATAGTAATATGACACTTATAAATATTAAATAATGATAATATTTTATTTTATTAAGGTAATAAGATAATGAGAAGTTAATTAATTTTTCAATGTAATACAAAACTAATTATACCTTTAAATTGTTATTTTTCGAATTAACTATGATTTTATTTAAAAATTAAATTAAAAATACTTATAAAATTATTTTCATAAAATGGAGTTCATTTTTGAATTCTACATGTTGAAAAATTGTTATGGTGAATTTTTGGGATTTTTCTAAAATACTTGAAATTTTCATGAATAGTAAAAACACAGTTTTGAGTTTTTGGTAGTTTAATGACATCATAATGACATAATAACTAAAATAAAAGGCTGGTATACATCTGTACAGTAACATATGACATGAGGTGTCCAAAGTGGCTAAAACCATGGGAAAATACCATGGGAAAGCCCATGGTTTGAAAAAAAACCACTAATGAGGTGTCCCTTTAAAATTATTAAAAAACTACCTCTCTTTTTCTATAAATACCTACTCATCCATTCGTTTTCTTTTATTAAAAATCCATCATCCTCGAAGCTCTGGTGGTTTTACTTATCTATGAGTCCTCCCAAGGTGTCCTTAAGTCCCCAAGGTCCCATCCTTCAAGATCTTGGATTTACTCTACAAGGTAAGGGAATCCTTCATTCTCTTCTTTTAGTCGACACTTCTTTTATGTTATCTATTTTATTTTCCATTCTCATATGTTGGGGTTTGATTTTATCTGTTATTATTACTGTCCTTTTTATTTCAATATGACTAGATACCATTTTTCTCTCATCATTTCATTTTATGAAATTTTAAGCGACGCCGTTAGGCTGCCGAATATTCATAAGGGATCTCTCAGCTTCTCTTTTATTTTCAAGTTCATCTCTTTTCTTTTTCTCTCCTCACCTCCTCCTTCCAAATGACCATGATAAACTCTAGTATCATCTATATACTAGAATTATATCATGTGAATGGAATAACCATCATCAATATTCTTACTCCCCTTTTTATTTTTATAAACAAAATCAACCTCCATGAGGTTCCAATTTATAACCTTTGTGGTTGGCAAAGTTTTGTTCTTCAGTTTCTCCTTCATTACTGGTCATGAAACCAATTTAATGGTTGAACCAGATAAGAATATATGACAACCCTACTTATTTTAAAAACTTAAACATGATTTATTACATAAACTGTCCACTTGATACAACATGGAAGATCGAGAGGTCTAGTGTCTTTGGGGCTTAGGATCATTACATAACAACTTAAAACATGAAATACAACATCTTTATTGAAAACTTCCTTTACATGACCACTACATTCCCTCGTACTTAGCATTGCATGGGATAACCTGAGGACATGCATAAGAAAAGGGGTGAGTTATAAAGCCCAGTAAGGAAATAAACATGGAATACATGAGGAGTAAAATACATGTTAGACAACACGCATATCAATAGAGCATAATAAAAACATGAACATAAATGCATGATAAAGCATGATAATCATAACATGGAAATGTGGCAACAACACTTAACATGGAATTAGCATGAGCCAAGGCTCATTGCACATGGAGCATGAGTAAATCCTCATTGCACATGAATCATGAGTAAACCCTCGTTGCACTTAAATTAGAAAGAGTCAACACTCATTGCACATGACGTATCATGATACTATACTTTACCCAATGCATTGGAGCACTATAAGGGCACACCCTTTTTAAACATTTCATTTCATGCATAAGTGTGCCACATAGATCATAAAACATGGATTCATAAAACATAATCATTTATTCCACGACAAAGGAATGTGAAATGAAACTTTATAATCAATAAGTAAATTTTCATGAAGGTGAATACCCTTTATGGAGAAATGGGCATGGTATTCACTACACAATGGCATTGGCTTAGAAAATTGGTGCAATTTCGGCAGCGTAACGACATGATATAAGAATTCATAAAAATGGTTGATTAGAGAGAAAGGGGTGTCTCATCATATCTACATGAAATGGAAAGTAAGGGGGTCATATAGATACATCTCCCAACAATTGTAATGGAATTTAGATTCATGATACAAAAGTATTGCTTGAATGTAAATGAGGAGAGACAAGTTCCTTTCAGAATTTTGGCATAGTAATGGGTGTACATGAGAGGAATTTAATGAGAGAGAAATGGGTCTCCCATCATTCCAAAAATGAGAGGGAAGTATCGGGGAGGTGAAAAACCATACCCCAACATTTATAATTGAAATTAAAAGGGCATAACAATATTAAGAAAATTGGATAAAAAAGTGAAAGGAAGAAAAACCCTTACTAGGAAGTGTGCTTCCAAAGGCTTGAGAGAGGCTTGAGAGAGGCTTCTTGGGAGTTTGGGGCACCTTTGGAGGATTATAGAGAGAGTAGGGAAGAGGTTTAACGAACTCCAAAGGTTTTGAGTGAGGAGGAAGTGGGAGATTGGGTGGGTTTATATAGGAATGGTGAGTGAATTCTTTATTATTTAGGTTTGGGACCCCATACATTAAACTGATCCAAACCACAAATCAGCTCATGGTTTTTGCCCATGGTTTTTTGAAAAGGGGATAGGAAAACAATATTTTTTAAGGCCAATGTCCAAAATTCTTAAAATAATGGGGTTGCTTATGTGGAGGTGAGTAACACTCCCATGGAAAATAATTTAAAAAGACAAGATGTTTAATAAGTCTTGAGGGGTCCATTAATGCTTTGTAAAATAAGTCAAAAAAACCCAAAATCACATTATTTTAATGGTAAAACATATATTGGCAGAAAATAAAGCTTATAGTATTTTATTAAATCACTATTGGGTCATTATGATGTCATAAAACACATTATATATTTAAACGGTATTTAATTTTTACCCAAAAATTTGACTGTCTCAGAAAATTATGAAAAATTCACCATTGGATAATTTTGACGTCCTGATTCCAGAAATAACATTTATTTTATCTAAATAATTTTCTAAATATTTTAATTTTCACTTTTAAAATAAAAACTGACATTTATCGAAAATTCACGGGTTTTTGATAAAAATTGCTTTCAAACCTTAATAAAAATTACAATTGCATTCATAAAATTATAAGATAATTTATATTTAATAAAAATTAATATAATAATAATAATAATAATATTTTATTAAAATATTATTTAATTCAAAAATACCTTAATTTAATAAAATATAATTCTTAATTAAATAATAACTAAAAACACTATTTTTACTTTAAAAACTATTTACAATGTATCAATGATGACAAGAAAGTATATTTATTATTATATACAAAAATAATGTACATGAACATAGTACTAGCGATTTGTTACATAACCCCTTAAAATATCCGCATAAGACCTAAGGGTAATGTGTGCGATGGTGACAGACTCTTGGGGTGGCTCAGATAACATCGCTCGAGTGGTAATCTCTATCAACTTCCACTTTTCCTGTAGATGGTCCTGTTTGAGCTTGACATGATGAATCTCAGCTTGGGCTTGGTCAATAGAGAAACCCAAGGACACCACCTCTTTTCCGAGCTCCGACAAATGGGCTTTATATGGAGCAATTCTAATAGATGAGGCCATCGCTTCTTTTTTTCTGAGTAAATTGGGTTTGTTAAAGCCTTATATTTGTACTAATCATGTGATCACTATTCAATGGATATAAAAGTAATGGTCACAATTCTTAACATAAAACCAAAGAAGTTGACATTTTATATAAACATTTTACATAAAGAGACATTTAATTAGATCAATAGGGATTTCCATTAATGAAACTTTGGGTTGTTACAATATTCCCCCCTTAAGAAATTTTGCCCTTAAAATTTCCTTTTCCCACACTAAAACAGATGTGGGTAACTCAGCTTCATCATTTCCTATGATTCCCAAGTCGCTTCTTCAAACTTGTGGTTTCACCACAACACCTTGACGAGGGGCATTGTTTTATTTCGTAGAACTTTTTCTCTACGATCTAAGATCTTCACTGGTTGCTCCTCATAAGAAAGATCATCCTCCAACTGTACCACCTCAGAAGAGAGTACATGTGAAGGGTTCGGTATGTACTTCCTTAAGAGTGATACATGAAATACATCATGTACTTTTGCCATGGTATGTGGAAGTGCTAGTCGATAGGCCACAGCCCCGAAATGATCAAGAATCTCGAAGGGGATGATGTACCTTGGATTTAACTTCCCTTTATTTCCAAACCTCATGCCCTTATTCCATGGAGATATGCATAGAAAAACCATGTCTCCAACTTTAAACTCAGGGTCTCGTCGATGATTATCTACATAACTCTTCTGTCGACTCTAGGATTCCTTAATATGCTGCTGAATGGTTTTCAACTTCTCCACCATTTCTTCGACCATTTCTGGTCCAAGCATCTTATGTTCACCGACCTCATCCCAACATGCCAATGTTCTGCACCTTTTCCCATATAGGGCTTCATACGGTGCCATTTGGATTCTCAAATGGAAACTGTTATTATAAGGGAACTCAACCATAGGAATATGTTGATCCCATCCTCCTTTAAAGCCCATTGAGCATGCTATCAACATGTCCTCAAGTGTTTGGATTGTCCGCTTGGATTGACCATCAGTTTGAGGATGATAGGCCGTACTAAAGTTCAGTTCAGTATCCAGAGCATGTTGAAGGCTCTTCCAAAACTTAGAGGTGAATATTGAATCTTGGCCAGACACAATAGATACTGGTACTCCATGCAGCCTTACCACTTCCCTAATATATATCCATGCCAGTTGATCCAATGATAAATCCTCCCGAATAGAAATGAAGTGTGCAATCTTTTTAAGACGATCCACCACAACCCAGATTGCATTTCTGCCTTTAGATGTCCTCGGAAGTCCGGTGACGAAGTCCATGGTGATGTTATCCCATTTCCATTCTGGTATGGGAAATGGTTGCATCATCCCCTTTGAATTCCGCCTCTCTACCTTCACTTGCTGGCACACAAGGCACTTTGATGTATATTCAGCGATCTCCTTCTTCATATTATCCCACCAAAAGTTTTCTCAGAGATCTCGATACATCTTTGTGCTCCCTGGGTGAATAGAGAAATTTGAACTATGTGTATCATCCAAAAGTTCCTTCTTCATCTCCAGACTTGATGGAACACATAGTCTTTTCCCAAATTGCACAATTCCTTCTTCATTAACATTAAACTCTGAGGATTTCCCTTTTTTGATAGCTTCCACTTTTTCCTGAATTCCCACATCATCCTTTTGAGCATCCTTTAACCTTTCCAAAAGAGTCGGTTGAGCAATAATTTGTGAAAGGATTGATGATGTTACCTTCTTTATGATTCCCATTTCCATCTTCATCAAGTCTAAGAAGATTGGATCCTTCTCAATTCTCATCATTGATAGAATCACTGGGTCCTTTCCACTTAGGGCATCTGCCACCTTGTTCGCTTTCCCAGGGTGGTAATGTATTGAACAATCATAATCCTTGATGAGATCTATCCATCTTCTCTGGAGCATATTAATCTCTTTCTATGTGAATATATATTTAAGGCTCTTGTGGTCAATATATATCTCACATTTCTCCCCATAGAGATAATGACTCCAGATTTTCAAGGCAAAGATCACCACCGCCAACTCCAGATCATGCGTTGGATAATTTCACTCATGGATTTTCAACTGCCTTGAGGCATAGGATATCACTTTATCATTCTGCATCAGCACACATCCTAAGACCTTCTTCTAAGCATCAAGGAATACCACAAAAATTTCCCCACTTGTGGGTAAAGTGAGAACGAGCGCAGTGATAAGCCTCCTTTTCAACTCCTTTAAGATTTATTTGCATTCATCACTCTAAGAAAACTTTACTCCCTTTCGAGTTATCTTGGTAAGAGGGTTGGACAATCGTGAGAAATTTCTCACAAATCGTCGATAATATCCAGCTAACCCCAAGAAGCTACAGATATCCGTTACAGATGTTGGCCTTGACCATCCCTCAATTGCATCTGTTTTGGAGGGATCCATAGATATCTCATTGCTTGTGATGATATGGCCCAAGAATGAGACCTCCTTCAACCAGAAATCACACTTGATGTACTTTTCATAGAGCTTCTTCTTGCACAAAGTCTCTAGTACAGTTCTTAAATTCTCCTCATGATACACCTTGGTTTTAGAGTATATTAGAATATCATCTATAAAGACTACCACAAATTTGTAGAGGTAATCTCTAAAGACACAATTCATCAAGTCCATGAATATTGATGGAGAATTAGTGAGTTCGAAAGGCATTACTATGAATTCATAGTGCCCGTATATTGTACGAAAATCAGTCTTGGGGACATCTTCCATTTTCACCCTTACTTGATAATATCCCGACCACAAATCTACCTTGTTGAAGTATTGTGCTCCACGTAGTTGATAAAACAAGTCATCGATCCATGGTAGAGGATACTTTTTCTTTATCATTATTTTGTTAAGTTCACGATAATCGATGCAAAGCCGCATTGACCCATCCTTCTTCTTGACGAAGAGGACTGGTGCACCCCATGGTGAAGCACTTGGGCATATAAACCCTTTATACAGATTCTCCTGTAGTTGTTTCTTCAGATCTTCAAGCTCCACGATATCCATTATATATGGAGTCTTGGATATTGTTAGCACCCCTGGTATAAGTTCAATTGAGAATTCAACATCTCTTCTAGGAGGAAGACCAGACAGTTCCTCGGGAAACACTTCAGCGAATTCCCTCACAATAGGCATTTATTAAAGGATGGTTTCTTCCTTGGACTCAATCATCTGATCCAGATACGCATGATTATAGGGCAGTAATATCCATTCTTGAGATGATGGAGCTAAAGGAGATTCATCTTCCTCCTTACACTTGTAAAGAATCGTGGGTCGATTCTCCATATGGAGTGTGATTTACCTCTCCCGACAATTTATGTTGGATCTATATAAGGAAAGACAATCCATGCCAATAATTGCATCAAATTCCACTAGAGGGAGTATGACGAGGTTCTCCGGGAAATTCAATCCATAGATTATGGCAGGGGAGGAGTTATATTCATGGTATTCAATGATTTCCCCATTTACCGTACTCACCGACATCTTCACTTCCATGATTTTTGGTGGTGATGGGATTGTTCTACTAAACTTTTGAGATATAAAAGAATGCGTAGAACCTGAATAAAAAAGTACATTCTCTATTATTGAATGAATAACTAGCATACATGTCACCACTTCGTTGTCAAGGTTCACTTCGGCAGAAGTGATGGAAAAATCTCTTCCTTGCTACCTTGTAGGTTATTGGTTTCCTCTAGAAACCTTTGGATTAGGGCACTGATTTGCAAGATTCACCGGTTCTTTGCAGTTGTAGCAATGAACAATGAGTTGAGGTTTGAACAGAGTGTTCCTCTCCTCTGTCACAGCCGCGGGTCTTTCTTGCCAACAGTTAACAGCTAGGTTCCCTTATCTTCCACACCTAAAGCATTTCCTCGTCTCCTTGAGGTAATTTCCAGGGTGCTTCTTTCCGCACTTTTGGCAAGTGGGGTGCTGGATCTTCTTAGCACTGTTGGATTTATCCATCGGACCACTAGCATTGAAGTACACCTTATGCTTCTTGTCCCCATGGTACCCCTGTGATTCCCCGATCTCCATTTCGACCTTGAGGGCACATCATAAAATTTCCTCATAGCTGTCGAAGTCACGGATCGCTAATGCTTTCCATAGGCTAGGCTTCAGCCCACCAAAGAAGCGGTCAACCTTGAATTCAGGGGTAATGACAAAGCCGGAATCATATCGTGCAAGACTTGTGTAGTTTTCCTCATATGCTCTAACAGATTCTTCTTCTTTTTTCTTGAGGGAAAGAAATTTTCTTTCCATCTTAAGCCGGAGGGTGTGCAAAAAATATTTATCAAAAAACAGCTTCTGGAAATCCTTCTATTCCAACGCCTCGATCTCCTCCACAGGCTTTGTATTTTTGATAAACATCCACCATTGATCAGCTTCACCCTCCATATGATAAGCCTCCTGGAGAACCTTCTCTTGTTTAGAACATTGAAGGATTTTCAATGGAGTTGATCCATTGTTTAGCGATCTTGGGATAAGACGATCCACTAAAATTAGGAGTCCTTTGTCTCATGAAGCTCTCGATAGCAACTTGTTATTTATTAGGGGGGGTTGAACGTTCCTCTTGACCCGTGTTTCTATTCAAAGCTTGAGTTAGATGTGAGAGAAGCGTGACAAAGTTCACGATTCCTGCTCCCATTGGATTGGGCATCTCATTAGTACAGTCATCACACTGATCTTCACATCGGTTGCTAGCCCGAGTCCTCCTATTACCATCCATTAGATGGAATAAAATGAAAGTTAGGGGGGTAACACATAAAGGTTAATCCAAAGAAAAAAGTTGATTAATTATAAATAAACTTTTATTTCCTTAACTTATGAGTCTATAGGATTCAATCTAGGCTTTTCATGATCTAGTTTCTAACATATATTCTTAGGGGAATTTTTTTTATTTTCTTAATAAGGGTTCATACTAAGCCTGTGAATTTATCAAAACATATCCCCCGGGAGTGTTGTAACCAAGAGTGCATCAAGGCCAGTTGTTGTGCACTAGTTCCCATTTGAGTCTAGCTCAAAGCGGTGTTTTCAGGTTTTACCCCTAGGATACATCTGTGCCAGAGCCGCCTCTACCTGCTCGTATCCAGACATGGATTTATTTGCTTGATAAACCACTTAACCAGTACTTACAAAAACTTAGGGATGTTTTTATTATACTTAGTCCTATCTCTAAGGCTTTACTAGGGTTTTCTAATCCTAATCCCAAAAATAACTAAACCTATCCTCTGATACCAACTATGACAACCCTGCTTATTTTACAAACTTAAACATGATTTGTTACATAAACTGTTCACTTGATACAACATGGAAGATCGATAGGTCTAGTGTCTTTGGGGCTTAGGATCATTACACAACAACTTAAAACATGAAATACAATATCTTTATTGAAAACTTCCTTTACATGAACACTACATTACCTCATACTTATCATTGCATGGGATAACCTGAGGACATGCATAAGAAAAGGGGTGAGCTATAAAGCCCAGTAAGGGAATAAACATGGAATAAATGAGGAGTACAATACATGTTATACAACAGGCATATCAATAGAGCATAAGAGAAACATGAACATAAAGGCATGATAAAGCATGATAATCATGACCTGGAAATGTGGAAACAACACTTAACATGGAATTAGCATGAGCCAAGGCTCATTGCACATGTAGCATGAGTAAATCCTCATTTCACATGAAGCACGAGTGAACCCTCATTGCACTTGAATTAGCATGAGTCAACACTCATTGAACATGACGTATCATGATACTATACTTTACCCAATGCATTGGAGTGCTATAAGGGCACACCCTTTTTAAACATTTCATTTCATGCATAAGTGTGCCACATGGATCATAAAACATGGATTCATAAAACATAATCATTTATTCCACGACAAAGGAATGTGAAATGAAACTTTATAATCAATAATTAAATTTTCATGAAGGTGAATACCCTTGATGGATAAATGGGCACGGTATTCACTACACAATGGCATTGGCTTAGAAAATCGGTGCAATTTCGGCAGCATAACGACATGATATAAGAATTCATAAAAATGGTTGATTAGAGATAAAGGGGTGTCTCATCATATCTACATGAAATGAAAAGTAAGGGTGTCATATAGATACATGTCCCAACAATTGTAATGGAATTTAGATTCATGATACAAAAGTATTGCTTGAATGTAAATGAGGAGAGACAAGTTCCTTTCAGAATTTTGGCATAGTAACGGGTGTACATGGGAGGAATTTAATGAGAGAGAAAGGGGTATACCATCATTAAAACAATGAGAGGTAAGTATAGGGTAGGTTAAAAACCATACCCCATCATTTATAATTGAAATTAATAGGGCATAACAATATTAAGAAAATTGGACAAAAAAGTGAAAGGAAGAAAAACCCTTACTTGGAAGTGTGCTTCCAAAGGCTTGAGAGAGGCTTGAGAGAGGATTCTTGGGAGCTTGGGGAACCTTGGGAGGATTCTAGAGAGAGTAGGGCAGAGGTTGGATGAACTCCAAAGGCTTTGAGTGAGTAAGAAGTGGGAGCTTGGGTGGTTTATATAGGAAAGGTGAGTGAATTCTTTATTATTTAGGTTTGGGACCCCATACATTAAACTAATCCAAACCACAAATCAGATCATGGTTTTTGCCCATGGTTTTTGGAAAAGGGGAGAGGAAAAAAATATTTTATAAGACAAAAGTCATAAATTTTTAAAATAATGGGGTTGCTTATGTGGAGGTGAGTCACACTCCCATGGAAAATAATTTAAAAAGACAAGATGTTTAATAAGTCTTGAGGGGTCGATTAATGCTTTGTAAAATTAGTTACAAACCCAAAATTACATTATTTTAATGGTAAAACATATATTGGCCGAATATAAAGCTTATAGTATTTTATTACATCACTATTGGGTCATTATGATGTCATAAAACACATTATATATTTAAACGATATTTAATTTTTACCCAAAAATTTGACTGTCTCAGAAAATTATGAAAAATTCACCGTTGGATAATTTTGACGTCCTGATTCCAGAAATAACATTTATTTTATCTAAATTATTTTCTAAATATGTTAATTTTCACTTTTAAAATAAAAACTGACATTTATCGAAAATTCACGGGTTTTGACAAAAATGGATTTCAAACCTTAATAAAAATTACAATTGCATTCATAAAATTATAATAGCATTTATATTTAATAAAAATTAATGTAATAATAATAATAATATTTTATTAAAATATTATTTAATTCAAAAATCCCTTAATTTAATAAAATATAATTTTTAATTAAATAATAACTAAAAACACTATTTGTACTTTAAAAACTATTTACAATGTATCAATGATGACAAAAAAGTATATTCATTATTATATAAAAAAATAATGTACATGAACATAGTACTAGTTTTTTTTACATAATCCCTTAAAACAACCGCATAATACCTAAGGGTAAGGTGTGCGATGGTGACAGACTCTTGGGGTGGCTCGGATAACATCACTCGAGTGGTAATCTCTATCAACTTCCACTTTTCCCATAGATGGTCCCATCCGAGCTCCGACAAATGGGCTTCGTATGGAGAAATTCTACTGGATGAGGCCATCTCTTATTTTGTATGAGTAAATTGGGTTTGTTAAAGCCTTATATTTGTACTAATCATGTGATAACTATTCAACGACTATAAAAGTAACGGTCACAATTCTTAACATAAAACCAAAGAAGTTGATATTTTATATAAACATTTTACATAAAGAGACATTTAATTAGATCAAGAGGGATTTCCATTAATGAAACTTTGGGTCGTTACAGAATATTTGTATTTAATCTCATTAATTTCCTTTAATCCTTAGACACTCATTATATAAAATAATAATAAAAACAAGTTCATTATGAACAAAATGGCCAAGTTAATCCGAATATTTGTAATAAACTTTAACTAATGAATCATCATCATGGTGTATAACCCAAAATCATTATAAGATAATTTATATCTACTTAATGTAATTAATAAGATATTTTAACAATTATGGATGTTTAACCACATTTCAAATGAACTTCCATTCATGAAAGAAAGTAAATGAATCATGAAAACCAAGGAAGAAAATGCTTCCAAAACAATAAAATTGAACCTCTTAAACCCATTAAAAAGGCCATGAATGAACCTAATAAGGTTATAATAAATCAATTATATGTATATAAGGTTATGGAATTATTAATTAATGAATATAAATTTTATTATTCAGGTCATTAAAACAAACTAAGAACACACTCGAGCAAAAGGTAAGGGGTTTCTCATCTCACTTTCATTTCTGTGATATTTTAATTGTTCTCTACTTATTTCTTGTATGTGATATATGTGTACTAACATTTGATATATAATAACACAATTATCTTTATATTCATGTTATTCAATGATTCATTTGAGATTTATTATGTTCTGTTCATATGATTCGACTGATTACATTGTGGTAAGAGACTTTGTCTCAACTACTATTTTGTTGTGACTAACTTTGTATGGTGCATCTAATAATCTTTTTGTGGTGTACCTACTTCCCATTTGAGATCAATTTTCATTTGAAATTATATTTATATTAAATATCCATAATCTCATGTCATGGATATGTTTTTTATCTAAACTGTATACCATTTTACATACAGTGTTTATTTGGAAAGTTATTTTAATCATGGGAATATTGATGAATACGTATACTCTACTCTATACAGACATTAAAAAGGAATATTTATCTTTTATTAAATCAATTTATAAATAATTATTTGGATATTTAGTGGTGGGTGGGTACCACTATAGCTCCTCGATGCATCGGTAGGTCTCATGAGACAAATCATTGGCGACAAACCCTTCGAGTTTGTTTCCAAAAATCAGACGGGTTTCTACCCACAAAACTAAAACGTTTTTACGGTATTATGGTATCATGTTCTAGATACATGATGTCCAATTAATAATCATTCTCTTTATTCATTATTAGTTATTACTACCCATGAGGTTTTCACTATGACAAAATCTATGGATGCAGTTTCATTCTCAGTTTATTAATGGCGTGAGTTTTTCATTTATTCACCATGCCATGTTGATTATGTCAAATTGTTTACAATTATGTTATTATTGATTCATGATTTATCCATTTGTAACCCTTAATAATCATTTGATCTCACCCATTTCACTATTTACCTTCAAAAAGTGATGAAGTGGAGATCATTTATTGAGTTCCTATGGATGCAGTTTTTAGTTTTTGTTATGTATTGTATTTTGTAAACTTTTCCAATGTAATTTGAGTTACATTTATGTATCTAGTTTTTTAAAGACTACTAAAATGATCGTTAATTCTGGATTTTCATTCCTTATAACCATTCCAATATAATAAGTAATGCACCAGCTCCGGTCTAGAGGGGTCGGGGTGTTACATTAGCTGCCTCCTCCTCAGTCGCATTAAGCATCAAGACCTGTTCCATAACTTCTTCTTCAGAAAATAGAAGGAGATCCAAGTCTTGATCACCCTATTCCCCTGACCTCTAAAGGTGCATAGAATCCTTTTCCATATTGTTGTCATTCATCTTATTTGTAGAGCGAGTCTCTAAAGGTGGAGGTAACGAGGAGTGGTCCTTCTTCCCTTTCCTCTTCCCAAAACCCCTATTACTCCTTGGACTTGAATCCTCATCTTCTGGTTGGCTATGTTCAATACCTTTGGAAACCTTCACTCTAGCCCCATATCCCTAACCTAGGGTAATGAAGTCATAATTCACATCAGCCTCTGGTAGACCTTCAAACCTATTGCACAGGGAAACTGAGGTTTGAATCGGGTCCAGACCCCCTCCCTCATTCACCATTTGAAATTCCCTTCCAGTCCTATCACCACCACCTCCCAAAGGAGTATTATCCATACCCAAAACATCCTCCCCATCCAGAAAAATCCAGCCTACAGTCTCAGCTTGATCAGGCTGTATGAAGCCACGCCCCATGAACTGAGGCTGCTTGCAAAAGTCCTCTACAACCACACCCTATTTAGCACAAGCTGTTTACACCATAGGACACTCCTCATTTATTTTAGAATGAGATTCATCTACAAGTCTAGACTGACCATTCCTGGAAACTGCATTACCATTAGGCACTATGATTGGCCTGCTCACACTGCTGAGATCACCTATCAATCTACTAAAAAAAACTTGTACTTTCAGATCAAGAGGAAAATCCAGTGGCTGCTCATGTCTCACCTGGTTGGATACACAATAATTCAAAGGACCCATGCCAACTTAATTTATGCCATCCCCCTTGTCGTCTTGGACTAGACCTTCAATCTAGACAACCGAAGCAATGCTTGGTGGACCGCTTCCCTCAGCTGATCTATTGCAGATTTCTGTAGCTATTACTTCAACCAACGCACCCTCCACCGTACTATTCTCAGTATTTCCACGATCACCATTGCACATATCATTCTAAAATCTAGTATTCATAGCCCCCTCCTACAGTTCTCTAGTGAATGGCCCAACCATTTTCAAACAGGGTAAAAATGGAACCACGACTCAAAGACAATAGGCTATTTACACCAGAACTCTTCACCTACAGTGATTCAAATGAAGTCCAATGGAAACCTTGATGCGTCCACCTCCACACAAAATCTAGGGTTAACTAGATGACAGACAACATTGGTCTGACTATTAGAACATAGGTATCTTCCCAGTAGGTTACCAAGGATTTTAACAATCGATGGATTTTGAAACAGAAGAGGGAGATTCAGAAAACTTACCTAGACCACCACTGAGGGTGAATCACGCTTCATGTGAAAATCATACAACCATTGGTATAGGTAGAATCGAGAGCCATTGAAATTGTGAGGAGCCCTCGACCATGCCTTTATTAGGTCTTCCTCCAAAGCAAAACAGATCAAAATATTCCTATTATCCAATAAAACTATGGTTTCCATTTCTTAAAAATCCCAAGAACCAAACACAAATCTAAAAAATAGGTCAACTGAGGGTCTTATCATCGAAAATAGAGCAACTAAAGGAAGACTATAGAGGGCCAAAGCTTCGTTAAACTCAAAAACCAAAATCAGAAGGATGGGGAATCCATCATGTAGATCTAGAACCTTAGGGATCATGAAACTTGGAGGGAACGAAGGAAGAGAATCCGGGTTCAAGAATGGGAGAAAGGAGGATTCCACTCTTGTGATAGATGGCAGAGGTCCCTCCCTCAGAGGGGGAGGAACCTTCTTAGAGGCCACCAATGTCATTGGTCGGGAGCCAAAACCATATCATAGGTCTCCCACTCCATTACACCACTGTTAAAAATGAGAAAAAAGTATCCTTATAGGGTCATGAAATCACAAGTGAAAGAATATTTATGGATCCTTCAAAGATATAGGTGATTGAAGAATGACCTACATCAATATCGATAACATAGGTACATATTTTTCTTAGATTATCTAGATACTACTGAAACTTTGTGAGAAATTTCTCATGATTGTTAAATACTTTAACCAAGTTAACATGGAAGGGAGTAAATTTTCTATAGACATAAGAATGTTAAGAAATTTTTAAGGATATTAAGAAGTGGTTTTCCACTGTACCTTCACTCAAATTACCATACAACAGAGATGAGTTTTTTATATAAAGTGATTCTTCAAAGAAGGTATTGGGTTGTGTCCTCATGAAAAATTACAAGGTGATAACTTACACCTTATTCTAATTAAATTCCCATAATAAAAATTACCTAATTCATGATAAAGAGTTAAGAATAATATTTTTTTCATTAAATATTTAGAGACATTATATATATAGTGAGAAGTGTGATATATATACCAATCATAATATCTTAAATTACATATTCACATAAAATGAGATGAACGTACACTAAAGGAGATGGTTAGAGTTAATTAAAGATTATGATTGCTCAATACATTACCATCATGTGAAGGCAAACAAGGTAGTTGATGGTTAAAGAATAAAGGATCATGCTTACTTATTTATGATTAGGATTGAAAGAGACCTAATATTCATGGACATGTAAAGTATGTACATATAATCATAAGGGAAAGGGTGAAACACTATCTTTCCCCAATGATTTCTCAAACAAACATCCATGTGATGATTATGGGGCATATAAGGATGATATGGAGCTATAAAAGGTGGGAAATATTTTTATGTTTAACCTTCAAAATGATGGATTTATAAGACTTGAAACCCTGATATGTGCCCCATTAGTGCTAGAGTTAAAGAAGGATATTTTAGATGATGTATATAGCTCACCATTCTCCATTCACCTAGGAGTAACAAAGATGTATATAGATCCCAAGAAGAAATTCTGGTGGGACAA
The DNA here is from genome assembly GCA_963277665.1 of Viscum album. Lineage (NCBI taxonomy): Eukaryota > Viridiplantae > Streptophyta > Magnoliopsida > Santalales > Viscaceae > Viscum > Viscum album. The sequence goes on from OY728166.1 coordinate 1,483,504,645, forward strand.
CATGAAGAGAGAGATTATAGAGTATATATCTTGATGCTTGGTCTACCATCAAGTAAAGAGCAATTGTTACAAGTCTAAATGGATGATGCAACCATTACCCATACCTTCATTGAAATGGGAGAACATCACCATGGATTTCATCATAGGTATTGTTAAGACCAATTAAGGTAATAATTACATCTGTGTTGTTGTGGATTGACTTATAAAATTTTCACACTTCATTTCCATTCAAGAGGATTTCAAACTCAACCAACATGCTAAAATATACAAAAATAAAGTGGTAAGGATTCATGAAGTACAACTTTCAATTATATCTAATTTAGATTTAAGGTTCGCATAAAAGTTTCATAGAAGTATTAAGAAGCATTGGATACAGATTTGAGTGCACCTTATCATCCCCAAACTACTATTTAATTTGAAAGGGACATTCATACTTTATAATATACACTATGATATTTCTCGATTGATTTCAAAGGATTCTTGTATCAACATATTCCTCTGGTTGAGTTTTCATATAAAAATAGTTTCTACTCAAGTATTCAAATGGAACCACATGAGGATCTATCTGGAAATAGATGAAAAACTCAAACATGTTGGGATGAAGTTGAAGATAGATTTTTTAGGACTAGATATTTCTTAAGAAATTGAAGAGAAGGTTAAAACCATTTAGTGATATGTAAAAGTAGTGTAAATTTTATATAAGAGCTACACAGGTAATCATCAACTAGAGTTTGAGGCTGGTGACAAATTATTCCTTTACATATCATTATGGAAGAGGGTTATGAGATTTGAAAAGAAGGGAAAGTTTAATTCAAGATACATTGTCCCTTTCAAGATTCTTTATCATACAGAGCCTATAGTTTATCAACAATAACTTCCACCAAATCTCTCATAAGTGCATGACATGTTCCATGTATTAGTTTTGAGGAAGTACATACTAGATCCATCACATGTTTTGAACTTAGAGGCAATAAAACTAGAACATGATCTCTCTTATAAGGTATATCTAATAGAGATATTGAATTGTAAAGACAAATTACTATAAAACATGAATTCTCATCTAGTAAAAGTTTTTCTGAGAAATTACAAGTTGAGGAAGCAATGCGAGAACCCAGAGATGTAGTGAGTCAAAAGTACCCTTATCTATTTTCATCCATGTAATGAAATTTTTAGGCAAATTTTTTTAAAGGGGGTAAAATGTAACAACCCATATTTTTATTCCATGAATATGTTAAATAACTTGTTTCACACACAAAACCAAACTAAAATGAACAAATAATACATTTTATTGAGATAAAATATCACAATACAAGATAAATATTAATACATTATGGAAAAATAATACGAAACAAAATTATGGGAATTACAATATAAATGAAACCAAAAGTAAATAAAAATACTATGAAATTAAAATCTTCATCATTGAATTTTTCCTTGAAGATCATAATTTTGATTACAACTATGGAAATAACGATTTTTCATATAAATATGATAGATATTTTTTGATAGAAATGAATGAATAAGATGGATGATTTTAGTGAAATATATATGGTTGTATATCAGAATATAATGTGACCACTGGTTATATGGCCATTGGTAATATGTTTGTTTATTATATAACCATTAGTTATACGACTATTGGTTATATGGTCACTGGATATATGGTTTTTGGGTATAAATTTATCCGATATTTATATTAATTATTTTATAATAGGATTGTAGAAGTTAAAAATTTGATATGAATATTATATTTGGTATATAATTAACATGTGTTTATATAAACATACATAAATACATAAAATAATGAAGAAAAAACATATCTGTATAGTAGTTGCAGTGGAATTCATCTCTTATTTAGGATGAAGTATGTTTGATGATGATCACTAAAGCCGTGAACTAAGGTTTCCTTCCATCATAGGTAATCCATTAGCCTTTGGATCCCATACCATTTCTTGAGGATCCCCATACCCTGAAGTGGTGTTATCACCTATGCTACATATGATAAACAGAGTATTGAGAGGAAGAGAGTATTTTGAAAGGCTTTCATACCACTCATCATATCCAATAAGAGAAGGATCACATCCTTATATAGGCATCCTTGATGAATTTTATTTAATGAAATGCATTGTCAATATGTAACATATCTGATTTTATCCCATGTGATACTCCCATTTGGGAAAATCTATTATACTATTTTAATTTATTTTAAATCCATATTTAATCCATTCATAATGGATTTTCCTATTTTATGGTCTTGAACTTATCTGAGTTCAAATTTTCTCCCATTGAATCCTCAACTTGTATATTCCTTCTTAAGTAATACACTAGTTTGGGCCAAAAACACTTTTTATTTAGTAGGATTATAGAAATAACATCCCTTAGTTTCATTGGGACAACCAATAGATAAGAATTCACTTGTCTCAGGGTCATGTTTTTTTGAATCCAATCGATGTACGATGATTTACAACCCCAAATATTAATAAAATAAAAACTAAGATGTTTCCTATACCATATTTCATATAGTTTATTTATGACTTATTTAAATAGAACACAATTTAGTAGAAATATAATAATTCCAATGAATAACCCCATAATGAAATAGGAAGGTCATAAAGACTCATCATCAATCAAACCATGTTCATCATATAAATATTCCTCCTATTAAACACACTATTCCATTATAGTGTTCCAGGAGGAGTGAGTTTGGAACAATTACAAAATATCTCAGATAATCAGCGAATTCTTGGATCAAGTATTCATTACCTCGATCTGATCCAAGAATCTTAATACATTTTTTCTAGTTTATTTTGTACTCCACTCTAAAACTCTTTAAAGTTTTAAAAAGTTTCATAATTTTGTTTCATTAGAAACACATAAACATACAAGCTAAATTCATCAGTAAAAGTGAAGAAGTACCTAAAATCACAACTTCCTTATATGCTCATTAGTCCACATATATCCATTTGTATGAGATCCAAAAATCCACTAGACCTTTCACCTTTTATTACAAAAGTTTCCTTCGTCCTATTACCCAATAAATAATATTCACATATATCAAACGATTCATAATTGAATGAGTCCAACAATTCATCTCCATGAAGTCTTTGAATGTGTTTCTCCTTTATATGTCCAAGGAAATAATACCAAACATATGTGGGATTAGAATCAACCCCAAAATTTTTATTTTGAGCGTTATATAAAATATTTATATCTATAATATATAAACTATTTACTATAATTATGATTTCATAAAAGATTTCATTATTATATATAGAATAAATCTTGTTCTTATTAGTGAATAAATATCCCTTCTTTTCCAAACAAGATATAGAAATAAAATTTATATTTATGGAAAGAAAATAATAAAATATTTTCAATTATTAGACTAATACACTGGGTAAACTTAGACTGTAACACCTTGAGAATGGTTTGAGTGTACTGTTGATTTTTTTACAGAAACCTGAACCCATTTGACCCTTATTTTAAATATAAAATTTTGAATTAAATTTGAATTTTGGATTGATAAATTCATTTCTTATAGATGTTTAGGTTTCTATGCATGTTTGGGAGTATTTGATCAGGTGTTTCAGGGTACTATGAAGGGGTTTAAAGTGTAGGATATTGTTATAAGTGAAGTGAGGAGTGATAGGCTAGATGATAGGGGTTGGTTACCCTATTCCTAGTGATGCGGGTTCCCTAAAGGGTTGCAGCGCATGAAAGAGGATTATTATTGCACATAAGGGAATAATTCCATCATGTGAAGATACTCTCCATGTAAGGGGATGATCCCCTTATGTGGGGAGAAGAATTCCATCCCCATGTAAGGGGATGAACCCCTTACGTGTGGGGGGGGGGGTGGGACTTGGGCATTACAGGATGACGCTAGAAAATAATAATAATATGATAAAAAATAATGTAATAAAAAATAAATAAAATGAAATGAAATTATGATAAAATAATAAAATAATAAATATAGTAACAATTATTATTATGAGATTAATAATTAAGGGAGGATTTTGCTGCATTTTATTTTCCATATCATTACTTAACCTTGAGAGCTCTCTTATTCTACACAACATCTCTTTTTTCTCTTATAGGATTCATGTGTTGTTCAATACAGTGAGTAGATATGGATAAATCTAACTCTCTATAAGATTCCTATATTAGGTTTTCTAGTGATTTATTAGTCTTATCCTTGATATGGCTATTCATGCCTTATTTTAGGTATTTTTTGAGATTTATAATTTCTCTAATTTGATCTTGGATCATCATCCAATATTTAATGAGTATAATTTTATAAGAATAAGGTAGGTGATTCTAAAGTTATCCCTAAAGTCTCACCGTTTAAAAAAAATGCATGTGTTGTGCGGCCGCACCAACATACCATACACTTGATCTTAAATTATAAAAAAGGCATGTGTGGCATAATCATGATATTAAAATGTTCCCATGGTCAATGAGTTGTCCATTAGTGAGGCTAGAATAGTAATTAGCTACCATTTGAGGTGTTCTTGAATTTTAATACTAAATGTCTAGATTTAAGGGGTGATCCTAAGGGTGAATTTCAATTTAATGATGGTTTTTTATGTGATGAGGTATGCCTAAGGTGTACTCTAGGATTCAATATGCCTATTTATTAATATTGTCTTGATGTACATGAATTTAACAGACTGATAGATGGTTTGATTATGAAATTGGATTGTAAATTATGGTTTGGAATGCCTTGGGGTGACCCCATTAGATTTAGTGAAGACACCTAATAATTTGATTACCCAGGGTAACCCCTTAGAAATTAATGATGGTGCTTGATACTTTTATTTCCTAGGGTAACCCCCTAGGAATTAAAGTTGTCACCTAATACTTTGATTTCCTAGGGTAATGCCCTAAGAATCGACGATGATACATGACACTTCAATTACCTAGGATAATCCCCTAGAAATTTATGAAGACTCCGGATAATTTGATCGCCTAGGGTAATTCCTTAGGAATCAAAGGTGATGAATGAAATTTTTATTTCCTTGGGTAATCCCATAGGAATCAGTGACTACACCGGATGGTTTACTATGATTAAAGACACTCTAACACTGACCGAAGTAGGTATGGTTGACCCTGAGTGTCACCTTAGTACTCATGGTTCAATAATAGTTTATTATTATGTTTTCATTTATTTATTTATTCACAACATCATGCACTATATACTTAGGATGGATATAATTTATACACCATTAGTGGTGGCCTACTGATTCATTATCACACTTTTCTCAAGCTGCTGTTAGAACCTGATAAAATTTCATAGTTTTAGGTCAGTACAAGAGAGAATCCAATATGATAGATGGTTAGTAAGGTATGCCTTAGTTGGAGCATGGGAAGAAATACCAGGCATGAAATCAGAACCAATTTTGGGGTTTCTCTAGATTTTGGGTTTTGGGGTTCTTTTGGAATTTACTTAGTGATCCATTGTAGGATATTTTTTTGTATGTATTGCTATTTATGAATCTCATCATGTTATAACATGGTTATGTTTTGGTATACCTGGATCTTATTATAGAGTTTTCTAAAGATGATATGGGATGTGTGATATTTTCATGATTTTCCTTATAATTGCTACTTTGACATGAGGGTTCCCCATGACTCCCAAATAGACCCTCATCACCAGTCGTTAGTCTTTGGAGTATGGGTAGGTGTAATTGAGGTCATGTAGTGACTTAGTTTAGTTATTTTTATGTGATCTAGGTTGGGTATTCCATAGAGTGGTATCAGATCAATTTGTTTTTTCTGACTATTTGGGTATGGTAGATAAAAGATTAGGTGTTATTGGATCTTGGTATGGAACTTGTTCTTGGGAGTAGCTAACCCATTCATGATGAAATTCCAAATTACCATTGATGGGATTGGTGTTATTACTATTTGTTTTTATGGTTAGATTAATTATTTGGAACCGAGCGTGCAGCAGAAGCCCCAAACAGGTGGGTTTTTAAAATTTTTCCACCGATGATCGATGTAAACTTGTCGATGTCATTGAACAGTAGCCCGGTATTAGACAAGGACCACGTGTGAAGGATTTTAAGCACAAAAATAAATCATAAAAATACCTAGTTTAATTCCGAAGCAGCGCACAACGTCTGATCATCGTTGGCGATCGCTGCTCGAAGAATCTGACATCGAACTCCTCTAGATCATCCACATGCACTTCAAGAAATATATGGGAGCACCGTTCATTGTAATCTGAGTGCTAATGTGGAATTCCAACAACTCCTTTGATGATCCAACAATCACCACATCGCTACACAAACGATGCCTGAGATAGTGCTCAATATGAAGTCCTTGGATCCAGAGCCTCTCTCTCTAGAACATGGGAGAGAGAGGATAAGAGATAGAAGCTCCATCAATAGTTGTTAGAAATCTCCTCTCCTCTAATATTTATATTGGTTAATTGATTACCTGGAAATTCCAAACCGCCCCCCAAATAATCACTGCACTATTAATGACATATTATGACTACTTTTCTGAGTCATAAATATTATTATCATTTAATTGTAATATATTAAAATATATTACGTGATAATAATTGAGTTATTAACTCGACTCGTCGTTCCCATAAATATTAATTAAACCTTGAATAATTTAATATTCTTCAATTAATATTTTTCATGTATTTACTAAAACTTGTAAATACATTTAATTAATAAATTCAATTCTCATTATTCTAAACTTGAATAATATGAATTCATTTATTGCATTGGTGATCATTTAACATTTGGAAAAATCCCAAACCCTAGTGGTGGGGCCCACCATGTCCAAAACTTCTATTCAACTGAATATGGAAGATTCTTAAATACGCTATTGTGTGTGACCCTCTAGGCCCTTATCTCAATAGTATTGAGTAGTATTCAAAGCCCAAGAGCAGGATCTAGCAACCCATCATAGCCCTTGAAGAGATAAGGATTGCCATAGCAGCAACAACCAACCTACAAACATGCACTGTGTAATATAATCTCTTTGTCTGTAATATCTCATAAAGCAGGACGCACTTACGTGTCATCGCCCTTTTCTTGATTTATAGTTTGTTGATTTAATTGGATATATTTACCCTTGATTTCTATATCCATGGTCTTATAAAGGTACTTCCATCCATATCAACATGGCCTGAGATATATTACTTCCTTAACCTGGAAGCGAAAAATCCTTTCTTGACCATTCAACCAATGCCATGCCACCAATGGCGCACCCAACACAAACTACCTTTCCACGACTTCATTTCCATGGTTTTCATCTTGCATCAAAGCACACAATCAAATGACATACATTGGTAATTATCTCAAGTCAGGAGACCATTACACATGATCATAGATAAGAATATCCAATGACACCCAAAAAATGTGGTGTTCCTATTGGCGGGTCAGTCCTCATGATCTCACTGCTAGAGATCACCAAGTGTGAACTTCATGAGAAGAAGTCTCAATGCTTATGATTCCCCAACACCTGATAGTAAAATATCTATTATGTCTAATCAGTAAGATGTATCTAGACCATAGAACATATATTTAAGATTAATGTCATAGTATCTTGAGGTTCTCATTATAGCCTAGGATCTGGTATAACCTTTCGACATGACAATTAATCTTTGGACATTACCATTTCAATAGTAGAAACAGAAAAGTCTACAATATAATGCTAACTGCATACACAATATGGTAATCAAAATCACTAAATATTTGGGTCTAGGGAACCCAGTATTTCAACATAATTCACCTCAAGTGAATCACTCGAGTTTTTATTTATGATTTATGGGATTTTATCTCTTAGTCCAAATGGAAAGAAGGCATGTGTTCATGCATCATATCAGGCATGTAGGATTTACATGTCAGTTTCATGATTATTTGTGGTTATTTTCTCTGACTATGTGATGATTCATTTATTTAAAGTGCCATCAAAACTTTATATGGTGTTTTCCTATATAAATTTATAGTGGAGTCTTATTTGACTAATTTAAATGGTTAAAATTGTATTAAATATCATTTATTTTGATTAATATGTAGAATCTACTAAATAAAATTCCAATTAAAACTTATAAATCATTTTCCTATATAACTTGTAGTTGAAATTTTATTTAACTAATCCTCAAAATTAGGTTAAAGTGAAAGTGTAAAAGTGTTCTAATTGGGATCTTATGTGTATGATGCAGAACTTATGTATATATGGTGTTGACCTTGTTTATGGGTGGAATAGTGGTAGTGAGATCACCTGAGTTGGGATTTTCCTATTATATAATATATATAAATAGATGGATTCTATACCTATTATTACTTTCCTTAAGTTGTTATATCAATAACTACTTGGTAACATGTTCTAAGTAATGTGTTTGAAATTATAAAAAAATTAATCGATGAAAAACATTGGCTAAGCACTAGGAGAGTAGTGATGATTATTCCATAAAGGTAATTGGTATAGAGCCTCCTGTAGTACCATAGAAAGTGATGGATGATCATATCAGAGTGTGATTACCGTGAGTGGTATAGGAAATAGGGAGGGTGGTTCTGAAATTTGTTTCAACAATATATGAGTTAACTTGGGAGTTTCAATAATAACTCCCATTTTTATTTTATAGGGAGGGTGGTCCTCAAGTAGTTGAGAACATGATTGAGTCTATCTATATGATTTTTTTTCACTTTTTGATGCTTAAGTATTGGAGGGTGAAATTGGAAATCTATATTCTTTTATGATTAGTGAAGTGATGGCGGGATATCCTAGTTTTAGAAGATCGAAATGTGGTGTTGTCTTGGAAGGACTCCAAGATCCTTTTTCTTGACCACTTATTTCCAAATACCTTAATACTTGGTAGGTCTAAAAAGTTCATTGAGTATACTTATTGTTTCACTAATTTATAGCATTTTTTTACTATGTTTGATGGTGATTAGATTTCTAGAGGGAGAAATTTTTGGGATGGATTGAGTTATGAGATTCAAGTTCAGGTGAACATTTTCAATCTTACATATTTTTTAGAGGATGTGAATTAGGCGCTTATTACAAAAAGATAACTAAGTGAGGGAAAATTATTAGGGGAAATAGATTCTACTGGGAGAAATAATTGGGGGTCTTCAAGTAAAAGGAATCATTATTTTGAATATTTATGGTATATTAGTGGTGAGTAGAGTATCTAGGGTGGTAGATCATCTCTTCCTCCTCTTGGAGATTGTGCAATATAGTGCCACCCATGTAGAAAGTTTGGCCACATTCAGACTTATTATGATTAACAACCTATTGAGTGGTGCATAAGTGGCATGATACGGAACATGTAAATATTTTATAGGAGTTCACAATGGGTTACTAGTGATAGAGTATCTGCTCAGGTTCAGGGTTCATGGGTTAGATCTAGTGTTCCATTGTAGGTGGGTAATTGGAGCTCGACTAATCATTTGGGTTGGGGGGAAGGGAATGGTACTCTGGTTAGGGACAATAGTGGTTGCATGGTAGTGTAGCTTAGGGATTCTAGGAAAGGGATATGGGACATGTTTTGGGTTATCTATATTCTATCCAACCTAATCTTATAATTTGAGATGTGGAACCTTCTATGGTTTAAGGTACTATCTTGGTAGCTTCTACCTTAGCATGTGATTTGTTTAATATAGGGGCTTCACATTCATTTATATATGCTTAGTTTGAGAATATACCAAGGTTGAAAATATAGTACTAGTATGAGGTGATGTACATTGAGATTCCATTAGAAGTGTGTTCAAAGGGAATCCTACAATTTAGGGAATGTTACCTGGAGATTGGTGGTTACCAATTATTGTGGTATCTCTTCATGTTATAGATGATCGGTTTTGATACGATCTTTGGGATGAAATGGTTGGTTACATACCAATATCATATAGATATTTATCATCGAAAATAGTCTTTTATGTTTTTGAGGGTAATAAACATGTTCATGTTAGATAATGGTATGTTCAGGAAGGTAGTACAGGTTCATACCATCAATGATTGGGTAGTTTTTCATCCCGGACCACTAGTTTGGTGTTGGATGATGGGGAGAGATCATGATATGTTTTTCCTCCTATAATGGATTAGTTAGAGGATATTTTTTTGGTGATTTATTAGGGTTTCCTCCTAAAGGAATGTTTAGTTTATTATTGAGATCATTCCATGAGCTTAAGGATCAACTAGAGGACTTAGAGACTATGGGATTTATACATATGAGCACACCCCCTTGGATATATTTAGTCCTATTTTCCAAAAAGGTGAATGGTTCTTTGGGGATGTGTGTTGACTATTATAAATTGAATCATATTATTGATAAAAACTGATACCCACTCCCTCATATTGATGACATGTTTGATCATTTGAGAGTTTCCTGAGAGTTCTCTAAGATTTATTCGAGATCGGGTTATCACCATCGAAAGGTGAGGCCTTCATACATATCTTACACTGCTTTCAAGAGAAATTATAACCTGTATGAGTATTTGGTGATGTATTTTGATTTGACTAACACACTGACTATATTTATGTATCTTATGAATAGATTTTTCCATCGATATCTATACTATTTTTTGGTTTTATTTATTGAAAACATCCTTGTGTACTATAAGTCAAAGTAGGAACATGTGAAAAACCTAGAGGTTGTATTGAGAACACTTAAGGAGCATCAATTTTATGCCAAGATCTCTAAGATTCATTTATTTATTGACCAGTTTCATTTTCAAGGACACATCATATATGAGCCTGATGTTTTGGTGGACCTTGAAAAGGTAAGAGAATTTGTTTCTTGGGAGATACCCAAAAACGACTTTGATATACACTTATTTATATGGTTTGATGGTTATTAATAGAGATTTATTCAGGACTTCATCCATTTAGAAGCACCAATGATAGGCCTAACAAAAAAGAGAGTGAAGTTTTCCCAACCTAAAGCTTCTGAGAGTGATTTCCATATTTTTAAGGGGATACTGACTACAAAACCGATCCCAAAACTTCTTGATCCATGAAGGGAGTACACCATGTATTAAGACACTTCATAAGTTATCTTAGGGGTAGTATTAATGCAAGTCAATTGTGTGGTCTCATGTGGGTCAAGTTAGTGAAGGAATCATGAGAGGAATTACTCTAAGAATGACTATGATTTAGAAGCAGTAGTGCATGCCCTGATATGTTAGAGGAATTATTTATTAGGGGATATATTTATGGTGTTTAAAAACCATAAAATTATGAAATACTTATTCTAAAAAAGGTATATAAACCATTGTTAGTGAAGGTGGAATGAGTATTTAAAATAATTCTATTTTGAGATGGTATATACCTTGAGAAAGGGTAATGTGGTTTTGGATGTTTTGATCTAGAAGATACAAACTCATGTTATTTAGGATTCTATAAGAGAGTGGAAGTTGATGACCCATTTCACTGAGACGTATCTAGACATTCAGGAGTATCTGGGGCGAGTGGACCTTACATATTTATCCATTGTTCCTTACCTTTTAAATAGAATAATGAGAAGAAATCTATCATATCCGGAATGCTTAGATTTGAAGGGAATAATATATGGTGGGGTTCCACTACCATACTAAACCATTGATGATGATGAGATCCTTTATGTTCAAGATCATGTCTTAGTCCCCAAAGACATGCATGAAGAGTTGATGAGGGATTAAAAAACCTCAAAGTGGGTGGCACACCCTGGTATGACTAAGATGTATCATTATTTATATAGGAAATATTTGTGGCATGGGAAGGAAAAGTAAAACATAGGTGTTGTTATACGGTGCTCCACCTACTAACAGGTGAATGCCAAACAACAATGACCCACTGATCTTCTCCATCCATTTCCTAATCCTATGTGAAAGTGGGATTATTTAACCATGGATTTTGTGATGGGTTTTCCAAGGAAACCCTAGGTTAATGATGCGATGAGTGATCATGGATAATTTTACTAAGGTGGTGCACTTTCTATCAATATAGGAGACATTTTTAGTTGATTAGATGGGAAATATTTTTGTTTGATAGATAATGTGATTGCATGGGATCCCTCAAAGTATCATTTCATTCAGGAATTCCCATTTCACATCATGTTTAAGGAAAATATTATAGATGGTTATCTGTATGTAGGTATATTTGAGTACTTCTTATCACCCATAGACTGATGGAAAATCCAAGAATACTATTTAGATCTTAGAGGAAATGTTGAGAGCATACATCCTAGAATTAGGTAGTTCCTAGTATAAACCCTTGTCTCTGCTAGAGTTTGTATACAATAATACTTATCAATATTATATAAAAATGGATCCATTTTATTTCTTTTATAGTAAGGAATGTCGTCCACCTTTATGTTGGTTAGAGGTTGGTGAGTTAGCAATTATTGGACTGAGTCTCATGCAAGGGACATATGAGCATGTTTAGTTGATTAGGAAGTGGTTGGATATTTCTTAGACTAGGAAAAATATTATAATTAATGGGGATTCCAAACTATTGAGTTCAAGGTAGGTGAATGTGTGTTATTAAGAGTGTCATTGATATTGGGACACCGTCATCTTTAGAGGTAAGGAAAGTGAGTGCCTAGGTCTATGGGGCCATTTGAGATAATGGTAAGGATCAGTCCTGTGGAATACCGATTGCATATCCCTCACCATTTCTATTCTATTCATCATTTTTTCCACATATTTTATCTTAGATTATATTATATAGACCCATATCATGTGATATATGCTTTTATAGTTGTTCTCGAGGCTGTTGTATCATTTGAGGAGTGTTCAGTTCATGTCCTAGATGAGAGTGAGAATAATCTTTATTGAAGGATGGTTCCTCGGGTATAGGTATTGTGGAAACACAAATATATTTAGGAAGATACATGGGATAGGGATTCATATATGTGGGATCAGTGTATGAAGTTTTTCACCAATGAGTCTTGGTGACATTTGGAGGAGTAACTCTAGGATGAGTAGTCTTATGGTGGGGATGCTGTAACACCCTGAGACCAGTTTGAGTATACTTTTGTTTTTTAATAAAAATCAAACCTATTTGACCCTTAATTTAAATCTGAAATTTTGAATTAAATTTAAAATTTTTCTTGTTAAATGTGTTTCTTTCGGATGTTGAGGTTTTCACGCATGTCTAGAAGCATTCATCCAAGTGTGTCGGGGTTCGGTGAAGGGGTGAAAAGTGTTGGGTATTTTTGGAAGTGGAGTGAGGTGTTCTGGGTTGGATGAAAGGGATTGGTTCCCCTATTACCAATGCTATAGGTTCTATAGATGGCTATAATTAATGTAAGAGGTGGGGGCCTCCACATAAGGGAATACCCTTATATAGAGAAGCTCCCCACAAAAGGGGATAGACCCCGTTATGTGGGGATGATGCTACCTTTACCATATAAGGGAATAAACCCCTTACATAGAGGTACCCATGTAAGGGGATGGATCCCCTTACATGTGTGTGTGTAGGGGGGATGACTCCCCCAGACAAAGGAATAAACCCCTTACTTGGGGCAAGGAAGGTGGAACTGGGACCTGAGTATCCAAGGATGGTGTTAAAAAAAGATAAAAAATAATGAAATAAAAGAGAAATAAAATGAAATAAAATTATCATAAAATAATATTTTAATAAAGTTAATAATGAGGGTTGTTAGGGAAATTTTTAAATAATCAAGGGAAGCTTTTTCAGAATGTTATTTTCCAGATCATTCCCTAACCTTGTGATCTCTCTTCTTCTACATGATATAAATTTTTTCTCTTATTGGATTCCTGTGATGTTAAATATAGTGATTATATATGGATAAATAAAACCCTCTATAAGATTCATCTATTGGGTTTTCCAATAATTTTTAGTTTTTTGTTAGATATGGCTATTGGTGCCCTATTTTAGAGATTTTCTGAGATTTATGATTTCTCTCATTAATCCTAGATTAGAAGTTTATATTCAATGAGTATAATTCAATGAGAATAAGGTGTGTGTTTCCAAATCTATCTCTCAAGTATCATCATTTTTAAATTAATTCATGTGTTGTGCAGCCGCGCCCATATATCATGTGCTTGACCTTAAATTATAAAAAAAGTTTTGTGTAGACAAATTGTGAAATTAAATTATTCCCATGAGTGATGAGTGGTCCTTTAGTGAGGGTAAACTAGAACTTGGCTACCACTTGAGGTTTTCTTGACGTTGAGTATTAAATGGTAATATTTAGGGGGAGATCCTAAGGGTTCCTTTCACTTTAATGACATCCATATCTAGGACTAGAGATACCTAGGGTGTATTCTTGGATCGATCATGCATACATACTAAGATAATCTTGATGTACCTAAATTTAACAAAATGATATATGGTTTTATCATGAAATTTAATTGTAAATTATGGTTTGGAATGACTTGAGGTGACCCCCTTAGATTTGGTGAAGATTCCTAATAATTTGATTGCCTAGGGTAACCTTTTAAGAATTGATGATAATGAAAGATACTATGATTACCCAGGTAAATCCCCTAGGATTCAATGATGATGCATAATACTTTGATTGCATAGGGTAATTACCTAGGAATTAGTAATGATGCATGATACTTTGATTGCCTAGGGTAATCCCCTAGGAATCAGTGATGATGCCAGATTCTTTAATTTCCTAGGGTAATTCCCTTGGAATCAGAAATTACACATGATACATGGGTTTCCTAGGGTAACTCCTTAGGAATCTGTGACTATGTCTGAAGATATTTTGGGATCAAAGAATGTATGGTCAACCTCGGGTGTCACCTTAGTACCCTTGGTTTGATGATGATTTATTATTATATTTTCCTTTCTTTATATATAAAATCATGCATTATATACTCAGACTTGATAAGCTTTAGATACTATTGGTATTGGCCTTATAAGTTATACTCAAATCCTTCTTGGGCCACCATTAACACCCGAGTATACTTCATGGTTTTAGAATAGGATAAGGAAACGACCCCTATATTAGATGGTCGATCAAGTATTCCTTAGTTGGATCATGGGAGGCAATATCAGGTGTGGACTCAGGGTAATTTTGGGGGTTTCTCCATACTTTTGGTTTTGGGGTTCTTTTAGAATTTACTTGGTGATCTACTATAGGATATTTTTTATATGTATTTATCTACATGAATCTCATCATGTTATAACATGGTTATGTTTTGGTATACTTGGTACTTTCCATGGTGTTTTATTGGGATGATATGTGATGTGTGATATTTCTATGATTTCCACTGTTATTGATACTCTGAAATGTGCATATAGTCTCCCCACTACACCCAAATAAATCCTTACTACTAGTCTACATCCTCTAGCACATGAAAAGGTACACTTAAGATCATGTAACAACCTGGTCAGATTAATGTTGCATGGGATGGTTTAGATATTCCACATAGATCATAAGTATTAACCTCTAATATATAAAATCTCACTCCATTACTTATATGAATATATACTCCTCTATTTATCAATTCAATCATATATCTAAGTTTTTTTATCATCACAAATGTGGGATTCACACTCGATATGTAATACCCTTGATTCAAAGTTGGCGAAATAAAATTTTTTAACATTCAAATTCAGATGATCAGAATGCTTCTCTTTGAGGACACTTTTCAACTTTAAATATCAATCTATAACTATTTTTAGGTCATACCTATAAGTGATATCAATATGATTATCATGAAGTTAGAAAAAATCTATAGTAAAGACATATCTATGGGTGAGTATCATGTATTATATATTTTCATCAAGTAATTTTAATGAAAGTGGTCCCAATAAAATGATGAACCTACACATCATATCCATTTAGTGAGCTAAGATCCATATTTCACTAAGCAATGAATTTGGTTTGGTGCCTCTCTCACCACTCATTTATTTAAGTAGTGAAACATCCCAATCATAATAGTTATGATTCTTGAATACATGAGAAGATAACCCTTTATCCAAATCCATTGTATGGATATACACAACTCTATTACTCTAGATACCTAATCCTATTAGGGTCTCTCAGCTAGTGTAACCCAATATGATAATCTAGAGTCACTTATTACTTGTTTTTCTAACATAAGATAATCCATGGGAACCAACTATGGAATGATCCACCTGGTTGGATGATCAAGTTATATAAAAGTGTTTATTTGAAAGTAATCTTACACTTAGTATTTGAGGGGATTTATTTTAAAAGTCTCATCAACTCAATATACATCATATGCATGTTAAGTTCATAACTATTTAATCTCATGAAATTTTTATCTTGTCATGTTTTATTCCTTTATGGATGTATGCTTCTTATGATTTAGTTTTTTAATCCATATTCCATCCACCAAATTAATGTGTTCCCACCACATTAATGTGTAACTATTTATACAACCCACAATTTGTGTAACTCATCAAAATATAAAAGTCAAACATATTCATACATATTCATATGCATCCTATGAATAAGGTGTATGAACTCTTCATGTAAAGGTTTATAACTATATGAGATTGAAAATATCCACATGAGTAAGCACAGAGCCACATATATCCAACCCCCACCTTTCTAGAATAATTCATAATATTTTAGGCTAGTGGGAAGTCTGGTCCAAAGTCCCTATACTTGGGGATACTTTACTCAAGAGAGAATTGAATTAATAATAATTCTAAAACCTAATATGCATAAAATATTCCCAACTATTAAATTAAATCTAAGAACTTCAATTAAAAACCAAGGTCAAGTTAGTCAAAAACTAAATTTTATAGAGTCATACCTAGCATGTAATATGGGGCTATATCTCTTAGAAGAAATTCATCACAAATTTGTTTCAACCATAATATTCAAATTTCATAAAAATATCACTAAACATGAATATTAAATTAATTAAAATTATAAATAAACACTTATTTATTTTCTAAAACATGATATAAAAATATCAAATTTTAATATTTAATTTAGGATTGAAAAATTAAATTGTACAATTCCTAACACTTATCATTTATAATAAATTTATAAACCATATGTTAAAACTTTCATTTTTTTAAAAAAATTTATGACCAAAATAGATTACCTTCACACTATGATCCAAATATGGTTCTTTTTGTGAATGACCATGGGAAGACCCACAATATAGATCATGTCATGGTGTATTCCATTGTGGTTAATTCCACCATTGTTCTTGTTTTAGCTAGACCATGATGATGACAATGCCAAACCCTCAATGTGGTGCATGATGTGGTGCCTGGAGGATTTTTCCAGTGAGATTGTACCACGACCTTCAGCATAGAGTGGTGATAAAAACATTTTATGGTGTGTTCCTGTGAGGGTGTACCAGACCTATCACTATGAGGATCCAATACTATGGTACATGTTGTGTTTAATGGAAAATTTCTAGCAGAGAACCAATATTCCTTTCACCATGATGTAGTGATGGTGAAGTATCTTTGAAAACTAGTAGAATCACATATTTTATTCTTAAAGAACAAGGATCTGATACCACAGATGGGTTTTAGGGGGTCATCCTATGATCCTTGGTAGTGGAAGAAATACCAAACATTACTTGATCTATATTTTAGGAATCAAATTACATGGAATAATGAAGAACATAACATACTTATATAGCAGTTTCAGTAGACTCCTCCTCCTATTTATAATGATGTATGTTTAATGAAAATCACTACAGAAAAAACTAAAGTATCTTACCTCCATAGGAAATCCATAGACCTTTGGATCCTAGAAAATTTATTAAGGATTACCGAACTCCAAATGGGTGTTAGGCCCTTTGTAAAAAATGATAAACATAGTAATAAGAAGAAGAGACTACTTCAGTAGGCTTTCACATAATTCATCATATCCAATAGGAGAAGGATCACATCCTTGTATAGGCATCCTTGAAACATTTCTTTTAATGAACCATGTTGGATATATGAAACGTATCAAGTGTCATCCTTTGCATTAATACTATCTAATAAAATCCATCAGACTCTTTAAATGTATTTGAAATCCATATTTAATCCATTCATAATGGATTTTCAACTGATTAAAACCAAGCAGGGGGGTGTGGTAGTTTCACACATCTCATGCATTCAAATCATAAAACTTAAATGCAAAAACCTTTTCCACCATACAATATCAATATGTCATAGGCTTATGGTATCCATATCATGGATATCATTTTAAGTTCACATGCAATAATTAGAATAAATTAATAAATACAAATTCATTTGTGAAAATATCTTGTATTTAAAAGAAATTGATTTTATTAAATTTATGACTTTTAAATAATAATTTTAATTAAATGTATTTATAAAATTCAAATAATTATTTATACATAAATTAATTGATTAAATTAATTAAATTGGTAAATAATTAATAAATATGAATAAAATTATTTAATGGTAAAAGGGATATTTTTTAAAGATTTGTTTTTCATTTATTATGTATTTTTATCTTAAGAAATTGAGTTGATCACTATTAAAGACATATTTTATTGAAATTTATTTTTTATATATAAAAAATAAATTATGATTCATCTAATAATTATTAACTAGAAATAAATATTGATAAAATCATATAATGTTTAAAAAAGATATTAAAAAAACTATTTTATATGAATTGTGCATTTTTATTTTAAAATTAATTATATATACTATTAAAAATTGAATTTAATAAAATATATTTCATATTTATAATTATCATTTCAAAATTATTCTATAAGGTCAATTTCATTTTTTGAAAAAAAAGAAGTTACCGAGATAAAAAGTGAGTTACCGCGATAAGGGGTAAAATGGGGTAAAATGTTTAACTAAGGTGTAAAGTGATAAAATATCCCTATATATTATCTCAAAAACTATATTAAAGAGGTATTAATCAACCAATTTCTATTATTTATCCATTTTGAAACCAATTTCATTTCAAAATCACATTCCTCATGCATTAAGGAATGAGTATTTACGAACATGACACTCAAACTCACCTATAAAAAGACCCCTCCTCCACCAACTTCAAACCAAACATTTCCTTCAATTTATTCTCCAATATCTTCCAAAATTATCTTCTTAATAATAATATCCATTTTTTGTAATCCCATAGTCTTAATAAGGATCTGAAAAATTTTTAAAACCAAAGAAGGTTTCCAAAGGAGTTCTAAATTCCTTCATATAAGTAACTACATAATTTTTATATTTTCCTTTCATCCAACTGTTATTAAGTATTATTTATCACTCTAATATCTTGTAATTTAGATCATTATTATTCTATAAAATTTATATTACAATTATATAACAACATATTCTCACTCATTCATTCGTTATAACACATTCCTATTTGGGTCAGTTTTACCACCTACATGAACGATGCTATTATGTTTACATCCTGAATGACTAAGTAATCTTAAATACTATTAATATTGGTAATAATGATGAATTTAAGTTATGATATATATTATATAATGATAATATATATATAATTATATTTATTAACAAAATCAATTCTTTTTATTGATTCAATATTCACAAAAAGATAATTTCTTTCCATTCTTTAAGAAACACCACTACAACATCCAAAAAATAACCATGAGAATCTAGAACTATATCAATAAAATATATACCATCTCCATAACCATTATGGATTTGATTAATACATGATAAAATACCAAGGAAAAAGAACCTCCATACCAAATAAAGCATGTAACAAATGAAATAGTTAACACTTGATGATTAATTTTAACAATGAATAATTAATAAGTGGGTAATAAGAAATTATAAATGAATAGTATTATGTAAAATAAATACAATAAGGTTCTTATATAGATAAATAGTAAACCAAAATTGATTATATAGTTATTTTAGAGCATGTTTGATCAAGAAGGAATACATAGTGGGGGTTTTTCATCCCAATTTCCTTTGTTTGATACATTTTCATGTTACACACATATTTTCCTTTATATGTGTATATAATTACCCATATACATATTTTATCATGATTTAAAATTTATTTATTGTATTTATAATACTATTATATCATTCCTTAACTTTTTGATTGATACACCACCAAAGTTGTGCGAGGTTTTACTTGACTCAATCTCTTTTTTCATTAGGTCATAATCTTTATTTATTGACCATGTCCATAAAATTTTGATATATTTTTTTCCATTATCTATCATATTTTATTTTATCTTTCTCTCTAGGTAAAATAAATTTTCATATAAAAAATATTTTTCTTTGATTGATTTCTTACATTATGAAAATATGATGTTCTTAAGAGTAATTATTATCTTTTTTATTGGCTATTTCTCTTCAAATACATATTCTTCCTTACCAAAAATTCTTACTTTTATTATTTTAAAAACTAAATATATATTATATTTTACACCTTTTATATTTTTTTATCACTTTTCAAAAGGAAAATATAAAATTATTTTATCGATGCAGGTTTCTTTAAAACTATTAAAAAAATATTAAAAAGGCATTTCTTTCTACTTACATATATAATCTATCATCCAATCCATATTTAATTTTATTTACCTTAATTTATTTTTAAGTTTACATTATTGGGATAATTATTAAGAAAATATTGTCTTAAAGTTATTTTTTTCATCTTCTCAAAATTATTTTGAAAGTGACTTATATATTTGTTTTTGTGACAAAGATACTAAAGCTTTAAGAAAAATATTTTCATCATTTCTCTTCCATTTTCCTTTCTTTCTCTAGAAGATGAATCATACATGAATATTTAATTTATTTTATATATTTTTATTTAAATATTCTTATGATATTATTTTTAAGTGTTTGAATTTTAGGTATCATCCAATCCATTTCTTAATTTCTTCTCATGTGATAACTTATAAAAATGTTTTGTAACCCATTTTATTTCCATGGGTTAACCAAGATATGATGTATGATTCATATCATATGGCACACATATGTATAGTTAATAATTATGTGATGAGCGTGAAAATAATTATATATACTTTTAATTAATAATTTAAAGATTATATATCTTATGATATTACTATAGATCCCATGTAGTGATTACTAATCCATAATTTTATAGGACATGGGTAGTTATGCCTAATCCACTATTTTATAGGACATGATCAATGATGCCTGATCCACTATTTTATCAGAAATGGGTAGTGATGTCTAATACACTATGTTATGATGGTATTGGTGGTTATCCTTAACATACATTATGTTTTTCTATACTTATTCTTGTGCCATATTCTTAAGTTATGTCTTCATAGCTCATAATTATTGTATTATGACCCCATATTCTTATGCCATGGTATAAGTTATGAATTCATGATGATTCTTTTATGGTTTATATTTTCTAAACCTTGATAGATGATTATTATGTAATTCCTCATGATTAATTTTTATGATTTAGTAATCTTATTCCATTAATTAGGTATTTTTCCCTTGCTAATGTTTTCTCACATGTTTGTGGTCTAATGATAAATTCTCTATAACTTATTGATATGCTTTTCTATTACTAGGTGTTTGATATCACTCCTTTATTATGTTGTCCTAATTCCACAGGAAATTATATATATAAATATTTCTAGGAATAAATCATGTGTAGATAATTTTATAAGATATGTTAAAGTTTTATTGTATAATAAGATGGTAATGTATTTAATCTCCAAAAAACAAAATTTTTGGGTTCTAGGGGTGTGTTTTATTTTATGTGATGTAATGTATAATTTTATGAAATGATGTAAATTGTATATATATATATATATTCCATGTATAGGTTGTCTCAATTAGTATCAAATCAAGGTTTAATTAATTTTGGGGATTAGGTTAATAAGTATAAGACAACCAAATTCAAAGCAACATAGTTTAAAACAAAATTATCATAGGTTGATATAAAGGTGTCATAGGATAAAACATATTTGGATTGATTTTTCATATTCATATGATTTTTTAATTTTATTTTCATAAGATATTATTATTAATTACTCGCATTAACTGACACTATAGCAAAAACATCTACCAGAGTTGGTTTTTTAATTACATGGCAGTTTAACTAAAATAATATAATTATAGGTGGTTTTAAAATTTAAAAATAGTTTCAATCACCTTTAAACACCAAAAAATACATAGGAAATATGTGGCATTTGAATATGACACTACATATAATTTAAAATACAAATATACACTCAAGTTATATAATTCAGTACTTTCAAAATCCAAATAGACAAAATAAATTAGAGACATAAATTATAAAAATTATTCCACACTATTTTTTAAACATAAAACATATATATTTAATTTTGATATCATAGATCCACCATATATAAATTTTTATGATATATACAACACATAAAGAGGGGGATACAACATCAAAGCTACTTCTCTAAGCCAGGATGGCTTCACCCAAATGTTGTACACTCCTAATTTTCTTATTTTCAACCATCCTATAGTTCATCCATGTAACAACCCAGGAAATAATAGAATAAATAACTTTCATATTTATTTATATAGATATATTCATTATAAAATTATTAAATAATTTTTAAATAAAAAGGAAATAGTTTTAACTAAAATATTTTTTTAATAAGTTTTTATTTAAAAGTTTAATTTATAAATTTTAGAATTTGAATTGGAAAAATAGAATTTAATTTTTTAAATAATTATTTCAAAATTTACTTTGGGTGAAATTTTGGTTTTTTCAAAATATATTGGGTTTTAAGTAAATAGTGAAAAATACATTTTTTTTGTAAAAAAGTCATTTATTTTCAATAAATTAAGAAATTTAAATGTCCCATTATGTTTTGAATATGATTTAAAGTAACATAATTATTTTTTTTATATTTTATCTACTTAATTACTATTGAATATAATTTATATTGTATTTTATTATAAGTTTGTTTTTGGGTTTAAAAATGGGATTTTTCTAAAAAGGGTTTTAAAATGAATAATGTTTCTCTATTTTAATTAATTAAAATAATATATAATGAGGAATTTTTTAATAGAAATTTATTTATTATACATTAATAAATATTAATTGGTATTCATACAATTATTATTATTAATCATAGAGTTAATATAAAACCATCTTTTTCTTGAAAAATACACTTCTTGAAAACCTGTTTTTTCATCATGTTTGTGGGTTTTGTTTTAAATTTAATTTTGAAAATTATGTTAATTTAATTTAATAAAATGTATTATATATTTGGAATAATAATAATTTAAATTATCTAATAAATTTAACTTAATTTTTCACCATAATGAATAGTGAAAATAGTAAAAATTAATTACCACGGTTAAGGTAAAAATGAGTTTGCCTGGGGGTTAAAATAAAAAGATAAGTTTTAAAATGACAAAAAACTTGTCTAAAATATACTTTAAAGATATATTTAGACCATAAAATATCTAATTATCTATAATAATATATTTTGGATCCTTGTGGCATGTAAAAAATGTGGATATGCCTTTTTCTTTTAAAAACTTACAAGTGTGCCACTCACCTCACTTATAAAAGGCCACCATCTCTCCTCTATTATAAACAACTTAAAAACATTTTAATTATTACAATACCCACCAAAATAACTTTAAAACTTCCATCCACTCATCCTAGAATCCTTTTTTTTTCAGAAATCCTTTCTAAGAATACTTTAGGTATAATCCTAAAGAGGTGGTCTGAGAAGAGGTAAAATTCTTAACTATGCGTTTTTGTTTTATTTCTTATTCCACATCATTAAAATATTTTTAATTTATTATTATATATTAAAATAGGTATCTACCATATAATTAGATTTTATTATGTTAAGGGCATGATCTATATTCATATGCCCTTCCCTCAAATAGGAAATGATAATGTCGCTCGTGTGTACAGCAAACTACCGCCTAACTACCTGATGTGACATGTTTTCCATCAATACCTCACACAGTTGGGTATGATGATGGATCTAAAATATATATATTATTTTAATAACATAATTATTCCTATGGATTAATTGTATCATATATAACATTTTACATTCCATTCTGTTGGGGATAGGATAACATCACTCATGTTTATCACAGACTACCGTCTCACGAAGCGATGTGATTCGTTTTTCAATAAAAATTTACATGGAAGGTAATAGGGATAAATTTAATGAATATATGTGATAAAAATGAAATAATTATGATATTAATTACACATTAATAATTCTAAAAATATCATATAGAATTTTATTTCTTACACTACAAAATGATAGCGTCGTTCAAGTACCTGTGGACTACCACCTTCACAAAGCGATCTGGATATTTTCATCACCAAACCACATGGATGATATTTATAATTATATTTAAAGAAATAATATGGTATATATGATATTATTTTCATCATTAAAATATAATATATTACTTACCTCCTTTCCATAATTATCTTTGAAAAATGGAAACGTTACTCATGCATGCGTACGACCTACCGTCTCCATGATCACAACATACTTCATTTCTCAAAACCATATTTCATGATTGTCCTAAAAAGTATAATTTATGTATAAATATGATAATTATTTCATCATTATTATTATATATATGTTTAAATAATTATCTCTTTGACTATAGTTAACCTACAGAATTCATTTTTGACGCATAAGACAAGTATCATCAAAATATCTGACGTAAAATTAATTAATTAAGTAATAAAATATAAAATGGAAATAAGTGAAATAAATGGAATATTTAAATTTAAAATAGTTATTAAGTAAGTAATTAATTAACATAATTTTATTATTCATGAAGATAAATAACACACATGACAATTCAGACTCAAGATAAGGGACTTCGTCTTAATTCCCTTTCATTGAGGTTATGCACCTATATTCTTTTATGAGGTGTATATACAGTCATTTTGACATGATATATCATGAATTTATATATTCCCATGGTATTTACAGTTTTGTTTAATGTTATTCAATCATGGGGATTTTGATTAAAATGTTTCTAAAGTGATAAAGAAATTTTAAAAAAAAGTCTTTTCTAATGTTTTCCTTATAACTCTATTTTTCTTCCATGTATATGTTTTTAAAATGATTTTAATCTGGAAATGAGAGTTTTATAAAGGAAATTTTTGTATTTATTTTATTTTCTTTCAAAAAAGGTAATCTTTGTACTAGATTTGTGACTTTCTTTACAAATGAAAAAAGGAATGTTCTATTTTATTTTATATGAAGACAATAAATTTTATACCACCATAACCATTATTTGAAGTTTGTATTCCTTTAAATGATTTCATGTTTTATTCAAATAAAATCCCCCATTACCTTTTTTGGTTATTTTGGTATTAAAAAGTGGGGTTTTAAAAGGGATGTATTTTTTAATATCTGGAAATGCTTTCTTATGGGTGAAGACAATATTTTATGTGCATGATATTGAAAATTACAATATTTTATGTGTTATGATTATGTTATGGTTCCTAGAAATTATTTATATAGATGGGTAGTTATGTTATAAACCAATTATGGGTGGTTAAGTTGTAAACCAAGGATAGGTGGTTACGTTATAAACCATGTATGGGTGGTTACGTTATAAACCAATGATGGATGGGTCTATAATAGCCATCCAATGAATTATGTATGGAAGTTAACCGTATGGTTATTCTATTTGTAAGAGTGATATGGATAATTATGTCTCAAGATACCTATATGAAATATATATTCTTGATATTTTATTTAATTATTTTATTTGAGAAAAAATTCTGTGTGTTTTTCATGTGAAAATAATTTATTTATTTTGCTAAAAAAATTGATATAAAGGTAAAAATTTTAAGGGTTTTCATGTTTTCATCAGACAAATAGTTTTATTTAATTTATATCCCTTAATGAAATTTTTATGCTAATCACATGTTTTTAAAATGATTTTCATAGGGTTTATGGATGGGTAAGGGAAAGTAAAAAATTCAAGTTGAAAGTCATGAATAATTTTCATGAAAATAAATCATGTTTTATATTAAAAGTTCCATATTGTGAAAAAATAGATATTAATCGAAATTTTCCACTTTTTATTATATAGCTATGTTATATATGAGTTATGGACCAATTATCTAAAGCTCTAAACCTGAAAATATCCTCAAATGTAAGAGAATTAATTCTTGACTTAAAACCCAAGATTTTGTAATGTTTAAGGCTGATTCTTTATAGTTGGTATCAGGGGTAAGTTTAGATAACTTTAGTGTTTAGGATAATGATAATAAAATAACTCTTTAAATGTTTTATTTTATGGTTAAGTTGAAATGATATAACATTTAAAGTTTACTATGTTTCTTCATCTAAACTATGTTTGTTTAGAATAGTTTTCCATAGAGGAAACAAGGAAGTTGTGGCAGGTAGGAACATAGAGGAAAATATACTTCCTAATCAGAATACCAAGATGGTTGGAATTAGAAATAAACATTTTTTTTCAGTGATGGATTAGTTGATACAATTTGTTAATAGTGGTGGTATTAATGCTATAGAAGAACCCGATCTAACATAAAGGAATATATCAATAGTTGATAATTTTAAGAGACAATTCCCCTCATCATTTAGTGAATCATATAATCCCGTGATAAATGAAAGATAAATTAAATCCATAGAAAAGATATTCGATGTCATGGGATGTTAATATAATTAAAAGGTAAGTCTTTCTATTTACCATTTTAAGTTTAAGCTGACTAGTGGTGGTCAATGATTAAAAATATCAGATAAAAGAAAGAGATTGATGCCTTGGAAAGAGACTAATTTAAAAATATTTTCCTTGAGAAATATTTTCCCATGGCTATTCGACTTTGGATGGAAAAAAATTATTGGAAATGAGACAAAAGGAGGAATATTCTATGGATTTATAAGAAGAAAACTCAATAGGATTGTCAAGGTATGACCCAAATTTTATCTGGGGTCTTAATCATAAGACAAATCAATTTTACTTAGGATTAAAGCCAAGATATCAAAGGGAATTGGCTTATCTTGAATTCAAAATCTATGAAAAGCTTGTTTGATTTTCTAAGAAGGTAGAAATATAGTTTTCCAATCATCATGTATTCTATGAAAACAAGTATAAGAAGAGTTCCAACTAGAAGAAAATAGGGAAGAATTCATCAAAGAAGTATGGAGGTAAGAAAACTAGGTTCCCATCTTGTGAGAAGTGTGGTAAAAAGCATCCCGAAGAATGTATTATGAAGTCTGGGAAGTTATACTAATGTGTTAAGTTTGTTCATATGGAACATGAATATAATAAAAGTGATCAATTAAGAAATGAAAATCTAGTGGTAAGATGTTTTAATTTCAATCAGTTATGAGATTATTACAATGTGTGTCTAAAGTTGATTACTCAGGGTAGAAATCATCAATATCAAAAGAAAAAGGGCATGAGATTTTTTTCTACTACTACTATTGATGTTGGTAAATCAAATAAAGTGGTGACAAGTATGTTACTAGTTTATTCAAATTATGCCAATACCCTAGTTGACTCTGTATATTCACATTATTTCATTTTTGAGAAATTTGAAAATAAAATGGGAATATCACAACATGAAAAGAATATGGAACTTTTGGTGAAAAATTTAGGTGGAAATATTAAATAAACTAAGATTTATAAGAATATTCCTATTGTTATCAGTGGGATGGTCTTTCCTACAAATATTATTGAACTTTCCATAGTATAGTTTAATATCATTCTTGGTATGGATTGGATTTAATTTTATGATGCTAAGATAGATTTCAGATCTAATAAAGTTAAGTTCAATGATTTCATTACCTTTGATAACTTACCAAGAATTTGAGAAACTAATTAGATGTGGAAATGAAATTTACCTAGATCATATTGTTGAAAATAAAGAAACTATTCAAATTAGTGATGTTCTAGTAGTAAAGTAATACATGGATGTATTTAATGAATATTTTTTTGGTTTTATTCTTGATCGGTAGGTTGAGTTTAACGTTGACTTAGTACCTGATGCTAAGACTATTTCTAAACCCCCTTATCGAATGGATAAAATGGAACTCTTATAATTGAAAAATAAATTTTAGGAGTTATTAGATAAATTTTTCATTCAACTTATCACTTGACTATGGGGTTCTTCTATTTTTTTTATTAAAAAGAAATATGGTTAAATGAGACTTTTCATTAATTATATATCCTTGAATACAATCACTATTAAGAACAAGTATCCTTTTCCTCATATCGATGATTTGTTTGATCAGATCCAGGGAGCTTAATATTTTTCGAAGGTTGACCTGAGTTCAGGGTACCATCAGTTGAAAGTAAAGGAATTAGACATTCCAAAGACTGCATTTTAGACTAGATATGGGGACTATGGGTTTACAGTTATATTGTTTTAGTTTTTTAATGCACCTTATGTATTTATGGAACTTATGAATATATATTTTCATGAGTTCTTGGATAAGTTTTTGGTTTTATTTATTGATGAAATTTTAGTGTATTCAAAAAGTTAGGAGGAACATGAAAGACTCCTAAGGATTTTTTTGCAAACCATAAAACAAAATAAACTATATGGGAAATTTTGTAAGTGTGAATTTCGGTTGCAACAAATTTATTTCCTTGGAAATATCATTTCTAAATATGGCATAACTTTCAACCCTTCTAAAATAAAAGTTTTCAAAGAATGGAAAATACCCACAAATGTCATAGATATCTCTTGGATTAGCGAGTTATTACTAGCAATTTATTACAAAATTTTCTCAGTTTTCTAGTCTACTAACTATGTTAACTTTAAAAAGAGTTAAATTTTCATGGATAAAGGAATGTGATGATTGTTTACAACAACTAAAAAGAAGATGGGTGAATGCTCTAGTTTTGGTCCTGATTTCTGGAAAAGGAGAAGTTTTCATTTATTGTGACACTTCTTTTAAAGGAATTGGTTGTGTACTAATGAATAATGATCAAGTAATTGATTATGTTTTATATCAGTTGAAACCTCATGAGTTAAATTACCCTATACATGATTCGTAATTAGTTGCTGTGGTTTTTGATTTAAAAATTTTGAGGCATCATTTGTATGGAGTAAAGTGTTAAATATATATTGATCAAAAAAGTTTGAAGTATATATTCACTCAGAAAGAATTGAACATGAAGAAAATAAGATGGATGGAACTGATCAAGGATTATTATTTCATGATTTATTACCATCCTATAAAATAAAAAAAATTGGTTGATTCTTTGAGTCAAAAAAATAATGCAACATTAACCATTTTATGTTTAGAATGTGAAACTTTGGTTAATGATTTGATAATTTTTTTCCTAGAGGTTATGGATGTAGGGATATACTCTATTTTTTTAGGTTTCAATATAGTCTAATTTTTTAGAAATAATTAAGAAATATAAAAAGGAGGATCATTATTTTCAATAAAAAGTAGAATCCTTTAAAATGGGAAAGTTTCCTAATTTTAATATTGATGAAGAAGGTGTTTTATGATTTGGAAAAAGATTATGTGTGCCATGTGATTCCTAGTTTAAGAGAGAGCAGTTGAGTGAATTTCATAGTTCTCCATTTTCAATTCATCTGGGAATCACTAAGATGTAAATATTCATTCAGAAGTATTATTGATGGGATGGTATTAAAATAGATATTTCTAACTTTACTATGAAGTGTTTGACTTATCATCAGGTTAAAGTAGAATGGAAATTACTTAAGGGAATGCTTAAACATTTTCCAATATCAGAGTGTAAATGATAAAATATATCCATGTATTTTATGGTGGGATTACCAAATACTCTATGAGATCGTGATCCCTGGTTCACATTTAATTTTTGTAAAGGAATTCAGAAGTCATTGGGTATTGAATTAAATTTCAACACAACTTTTCATCCTCATAATAATAGTCAGTCTGAGTTGAATATTAGGAACATGGAATATATGCATCATTCTTGTTCCATGTATTACTAGGGAACTTAGGATCAACATCTTTCTTTGGTTGAGTTTTTTAATAATAACAATTTTCATTCCAGTATATAGATGGAACCATTTGAGGCATTATATGGAAAGCGGTGATGGACACAATTTTTTTGGGATGAATTAGGAGAAAGTAAATTTATGGGACTAAATTTAGTAGATTAAATGAATAAGAAGGTGCAATTGATTAAAAAACATGAGAGGATGACTCATGGTAGGCACAAAAGTTATGTAGATAACCAAAGAAAAGATATTTATTCGAGGTAGGTGATCATGTTTTTCTTAAAGTTTCTCCATGTAAAAGTGTTATGAATTTGAGTAAAAAGGGAAATATATTTCCATGGTTCATTATACCATATGAAATCTTGGAGAAAGTTGGATCAGTTTCCTACCAAGTGGATTTACCTTCGAGTTTATCCCAGGTACACAATGTATTTCATGTTTCTATGTTAAGGAAATATGTGCCAAATTCATATCATATTTTGAGCCCTGAAGTAGTTTAGTTGGAAGAGAATATTTCTTTTGAGAAATTTACTGTTCATATTATTGACCATAGAGATCAAGTGTTTTGAAATAATGTAATTCACCTGGTTAATGTTTTATAGAAAAACTATATGGTTGGAGTGGCAATATGAGAATCTGAAAATGCTATGAGAGAAAGATATACCCAATTGTTTAATAAGTGAATAAAATTTCAAGTATAAAACTTCTAAAATGGGAACCCAGGTAATGATAGAATAAATCACTATCATGTTTATTAATATAGTTATATTAATTATAAAAATATTAAATAATTTTTATATAAAAAATGAAATAGTTTTAACTAAATTCTTTTCTTGTAAGGCTTTATTTAAAAGTTTAATTTCATAAATTTCATAATTTTAATAATAAAATATGAATTTAATTTTTGAAATCAACATATAAAAATTTAATTTGGGTATTTGTTTTGTATTTTTTGAAAAATATTGGGTTTTTAGTGAATAACGAAAATACCATAGTTTTTTTTAAAAAAGTCATTTATTTTCAATAAATTATGTAATTTAAAAGTACCATTATGTTTTGAATATGATTTCAAGTAATAAAATAATTATTTAATTATATTTAAACCAATTAATTACTTTTTAATCAACTTTATATTGGGTTTTAGTATAAGTTTCTTTTTGGGTTTAAAAAAGGGATTTTTCTAAAATCCATAATGTTTCTCCATTTTAATTAATTAATATATTACCTAATTAAGAATGTTTTAAATGAAATTTATATATTATATATCAATAAATGTTACTTTTTATTCGTACAATGATTATTATTACTCATAGATTTAATATAAAATCATATTTTTCTTGAAAAATACACTTCTTGAAAACCCGTTTTTCATCGCGTCTAGAGTTTTATTTTAAATTTAAATTTCCCACTTACATTAAATGAAATTAGTAAAATGGATTTCATATTTTGAATCATAATAATTTATATTTTCTAATATGTTCAAGTTAATTTTTGACCATAAATAATAGTGAAAACAGTAAAAATTAATTATCGCTATTAAGGTAAAAATGGGTTTACCAGGGGTTAAACTAAAAATATAAGGGTTATAATTACCTAATTTTTTTTCTAAAATATATTGGATGAAAATATTTAGACTTTATCATGTCTAAGTATCTATAATACTCTATTTTTGATCCTTGTGTCATGTGAAAAACATGGGTAAACCTTTTTCTTTTCAAAAATTACAAGTGTTCCACTCACCTCACTTATAAAAGGACACCCCCACTACTCTATTCTTCACAACTTCAAACACTTTTAGTTCAGAAAATACATGAAAAAATCATTTCAAAAATTTCATACTCTCATCCTATAATCCTTGCTTTTTTCATAAATCCAATCTAGGAATACTGTAGGTATAATTCTAAAGAGGTTGTCCGAGAAGAGGTAGAATTTATAACTATGCATTTTTGTTTTATTTATTCTTACACCTCCTTTAAATATTATTAATTTATGAGTATATAATAAGAAAATCATCTCCAATATACTGATATATTATTATGTTAATATAAAGACCTATACCCATGTCCTCTTCCCTTAAATGGGAAATAATAACTTTACTTGTGTGTATGGCGGATTACCGCCTCTCGAACTAATGTGATACATTTTCCATCAAAACTTATCACGATTGGGTATGATGATGGATATAAAGTATATATATAATATTAGTAAAATATTTTTACCTATTGATTCATTATATCATATAAAACTTCTTACACTTCATTCTGTAGGGGATATAATAATGTCACTCGTGTGTATGGTGGACTACCGCCTCATGAAGTAATGTGAATCATTTTTCACTAATGATTTACATAAAAGGTAATAAGAGAAAATTTAATGAATATATGTAATATAAATGAAATAATTATGATATTAATTACATATTTATCATTATTAAAAGATAATATATCATTTTCTTTCTTACACTGAAAATTGATAACGTCTTTCATATACGTGTGGAATACCTCCTTCATGAAGCGATGTGACTCTCTTTTCATCACCACACCACATGGATGAAATAAATAAGTATATTTAAAGAAATAATATGGTATATATTATATTATTATAATTTTTTAAATATAAAATATTACTTACCTCAAATCTATAATGACCGTTAAAAAATGGAAACGTTACTCATACATACTTACGACTTACCATCTCTATGATCCTAATGTACTTCATTTCTCAAAACCATATTTCATGATTAGTATTAAAAGTATAATTTATGTGTTGATATGATAATTATGTAATGATTATTATTTTATATATGTTTAAATGAAGACCTCTTTGGCCATAGTCAACCTACCAAAGTCATTTTTGACATATAAGTCAAATGCCATCGAAAAATCTAATGTAAACTTAATTGATTAAGTAATAATATATAACATGGTAATAAGTGAAATAAAAGAAATAATAAAATTTAATATTTTTCTTAAGAAATTAAATAATTAACATAATTTTATTATTCATTAATATAAAGAACGTAAGTGATGATTAAGACTCAAGGTCATGGAATTCATCTCAATTTCCTTTCATTAAGGCATATTTTGATGCTATGCACCAATATTATATTTTGAGGTGTATATACAGTCCATTTGAAATTTTATATCATTAATTTATCTATTCTCATGGAATTTAATGTTTTTTTAATGTTATTATTTCATGTGGCTTTTGATTCAAATGTTTCCAAAGTGATAAGGGACTTTTCTTTAAAAAATATATTTTAATGTTTTCATTCTAATTATCTTTTTCTACCATGTTTATGTTTTTAAAATTATTTTATTATGTAAATGAGAGTTTTATGAAGGTATTTTATTTATTTATTTCAATTCCTTTTAAAAAGGGAATCTTTTTACAGAATGTGCGACTTTCTTTACAAATGAAAAAATGAACATTATATTTTAATGTATAGAGTGAAAATGAATTTTACACCACCATAACCATTATTTGAAGTTTGTCTTCCTTTAAAATATTTCATGTTTTATTCAAATAAAAACCCTCATTCCATTTTTTGGGTATTTTGGTATTGAAAACTGTGTTTTTAATAAGGATGGATATTTTAATATTTGAAAATGTTTTCTTATGGGTGAAGAGAATATTTTAGGAGCATGATATTGAAAATTCCAAGTTTCTATATGTTACAATTATGTTATGGTTCTTAGAAATTATTTATTTTGATGGGTAGTTATTTTATAAACCAAGAATAGGTAGTTATGTTATAAACCAAGGATGGTTGGTTATGTTATAAACCAAGGACATGTGATTACATTATAAACCAAGGATAGATGGGTTCGTGATATCCCTCTAATTAATTGGGTATGTAATTCGACCATATAGTTATTCCATTTGTAATATTGATATGGACAATTATGTTCCAAGATACCTATATGATTTATCTATGATTTATATGAGATTCAATGATTTTATTTGAGAAAACATTGTGTGTTTTTTTCATGTGAAAATGATTTATTTATTTCACTCAAAGAACGTTGATATAAAGGTAAACATTTCATGGGTTTTTATGTTTTCACTGGAATAATGATTTTATTTCTTTTTATATCACTTACTGATAATTTTGTGCTCATACCATGTTTTAAAAAATCATATATTTTAAGGATGGGTAAGGGAAAAGAATAAGTAAAGTTGAAATTCATGAATATTTTTCATGAAAATAAATCATGTTTTATCCTTACAGTTTCGTATTTTGGAAAAAATGGATACTAATTAGAAGTGTACACTTTTTATTATATGGTTATTTTATATATGAGTCAAGGCCAAATTTTCTAAAACTACGAACCAGAAAATATCCTCCAATGTAAGTTAATTAATTATTGAATTAGAACTCAAGATTATGCAGTATTTAAGGTTGGGTCCTTATAATGAAGCCCATGGCCCAAAGGCCTTGTATTTTTTCATTATGAAAGCAATACAAAACCCTATTTTT
The DNA here is from genome assembly GCA_963277665.1 of Viscum album. Lineage (NCBI taxonomy): Eukaryota > Viridiplantae > Streptophyta > Magnoliopsida > Santalales > Viscaceae > Viscum > Viscum album. Next base: position 1,483,538,949 of record OY728166.1, read on the forward strand.
AAATGGGTTTAGAGGAAAATACTTACATAAACTTAAGTACTAGAGGTACTAGGCCTCTATAATACAAGACATAATGTCCTAGAGGAAAAAAGGATTATAACAAAAGCTTAAACTAGAATAACTTCTTCTACTGATCTATCATCATTCCCCACCTTCTCACCACACCCTCAACCCTTCTGTTACTTTGCATCAACTTATTGAATTATATTAATATACTTTCAATACTAATATTAGCTAGTTTCACCACCACTACAACTTCAATTGGCTGCCCACATTTAGACTGGATAGGCCGACACTGACCACACTCCACTAAATCTACTCCACAAGCATAACTGCAAGACCTTGGGCCCAAAATAATGGACTAAAAGCCCTATGGATTTAAGTAAATTTATGGAATAAAGAATATTGATGTCCCAAAGTCCATGGATGGAATGAAGAATATGAATGGCCTAAATTTCATGGATTGAGTGAAGCCCATTGATGGCCTAAAGTACCCAAAGTCCCAATACCTGGCCTAAAAACCCAAATAAGGTGAATAGTACCACTACTATAGTACCAAGGGAGGAATTAAGACCTTATGAAATCAAAACTTGATAAGTGTATCGTGATAATAAAGTGGTAAAAAGTACACCTATTAGCCACTTAAGAACCAATAACGTCTTATTTGATTTTTATTCTTTTCATTCCTTCATATCTTGAAAGTTTAATAAGATTTTTTATTCGATCCTCAAGAATTGGATATTGAGTTATCAATGAGAACTCATGGTGTTGTGAGTATTTTATTCCAAGTATATAACTCTTCTATAATTGAGGTTTCAGGGAAGATACTTCCAGAAAATATAGTTATTCTCCCATTGGTAGAATTCAACATGATATTGGGCATGATCCAACTCTATCCTCATAGGTATAATATTAAAGTTTTCAAATATTTTAATCTCATTTCATATCTCAAATCATCCCAAGATCAAATATCAATTCAAATATGATCATGAACAACTATTAAAAAAATTCCTTAATATGGGTCCTTATACCCAATAATAAGGGATATTTGACTCAAATGATTAGAAAGGAACTCAAAATTGAATACATTCCAATTTCATGTGAATATATTGATATATTTACTAAAGAATTTATTGGTCTTTAACCTTCACATTCATTTGAGTTTTCAATTGAACTAATACATCGATCAATGACTATATCAAAGAGTCTATATAGAATGACCCCCATTGAATTGGAGTAATTGGAAATGAAACATCAAAAGAATTTGAAAAAAGGTTTTATAATCATAATTATTTTTATGGGGTGCACTAGTCCTTATTTCTATGAATAATCATGGTTCAATACATCCTTGCATTGATTATCACAAGATTATGAAAATAATGTCCAAGAACAAGCATCCCCTACTCTGTATTGATGATTTGTTTGATCAAATTAGAGGGTATCAATAATTTTTAATGGTGGTTAATCAATTTAGATATCATCAAATAAGGGTGAAAATGGAGGATATAAACAATAAAACTTTCTATAGAAGATATGGACACTTTTAATTCATAGTGATGCATTTTAGACTAACAAATACCCCTACTATCTTCATGGATTTGATGAATAGAGTCTTTAGATTTTACCTTGATAAATCTATTATAGTCTTTATTGGAATTGTTCTCATATATTCCAAGATAAAATAAAAACATGAATAATATTTGAGGATTGTTCTAAAGAAATCAAAAAATAATAAATAATTTGGAAATTTTAGAAAATGTGAATAACAGCTTCAAAAATTATCCTTCTTAGGTCATTTAATCACAAGAGAGGGAATATATATGGATCCTTTAAAGATATAAGTGATTAAAGAATGACCTACAGAAATATATGTAATATATATTTTCCATTTTCTTGGATTAATTAGATTTTATCAATACTATATGTGTAATTAATTATTTTTTCCAAGTACTCTAGTGAATTTAATGTAAAAGGGGGTATAGTTTCTATGGATAAAATAATGTGAACAAAGATTTAAGGAAAATGAAAAGTAGTTGGTCATTACACCTATAATCACATCACCCTACAGTGGAGATGAGTGATATACAATGATTCTTTAAAGAAGTACTTGGGTTTTATACTTATAAAAAATGATAAGGTGATAACTTATTCTTTATTCCAATTAAACAATCATGAGAAAAATTACCTGATGCATGATTTATAGTTAGCTGTGGTAATTTTTACATTAAATATTTGGGGAAATTATCTTTATAGATATAAGATCAATATATACCTATCATAAGGGATTAAATTATATTTTAACATATAAGTGGATTAATATACACTAATGGGGATTATTAAAGTAATCAATGATTATGATTACTTAATAAATTACTATCTTGGAAAGGTAAGCTAGGTAGTTGATGATCTAAGCAGAAAGGATCATGCCTCTTTGTCCATTAAAAGGATTTAAAGATACCCAATATTCATATATATATATATACAAAATATGGGCATCAAAATCATAAATGAAGGGATAAAACCCTATCTAACCCCAATGATTTCTCAACCATCTATCCATGTGAAGATAAATGAATCACATTTGATTAATATGAAGCTATAAAATAACATGAGAAATATTTTAGATTTTAAACTTGATAATGATGGATTTATAATATTTAAAACCTTAATATTTCCCACATAAATTCTATAGTTGAAGAATTATATTTTGGATTATGTAAATAGATCTTAATTATCCATTTACCCAAGAATCCTAATGATGTATTGAGATCTTCAGGAGCACTTCTGGTGGGACAACATGAAGATAGAGATATAGAGTATATATCTCAATTCATGGTTTACTATATAGTCAAGGATAAATTTTATAAATCTAAAGGGATGATGTAACCATTAACTATACCTGTATATAAATGGGAGAACATCACCATGGATTTCATTATAGGCATTTCTAATACCTCTTAAGGAAAAAAATCCATCAAGTTGTGGTGGATCGACTTACAAATTTATTGTACTTCATTTCCATTCAATAGGATTTATCACTCGATAAACTTGATATGATATACATAAAAGAGTTTATAATAATTCATATCATACCAATTTCAATTATATTTGATTGAGATCAAAGTTTCACACCAAATTTCTAGATATGAATTCAATAAGAATTAGATAAAAATATAAAATTTAGACAAACTTATCATCCTCAAACTGATAGTTAATTTGAGAGGACCATTTAGAATTTTGAAGATATGATAATATATTTATTGATGGATTTTAAAATATTTTTTCATTAATATATTTATCTAGTTGTTTTCTCATATAAAAAAAGTTTGTACTCAAGTGTTTAAATGTCACCATATGAGGCTCTGTATGGGAAGAGATGTAGAACTCAAACATGTTGGGATATAGTTCGAGAGGGAAAGATATTGGGACCAAATATTTCTTAGAGAATGGTAGAGAAGGTTCAAACCATTTAGAAATCTATAAAAACAACATAAAATTAATAAAAGATATATGTTTATGATCATTGATGAGATCTAGTATAACGACCTAGCTAAACATAACTTAAATAATACATCAATCTCATGATTTAAATAATACATCGCTCAAATAGTCACATGACCCAAATATATAAAGGTTTAGTTTATTGGATATTATCTATATAATAATATTTATCAACAATAATTTCTCTATAATTGAACTCATATAGACTCCCATGTATACTTTATAAAAGTTATACTTATCTTCATAACCTAGGGAAAGAAAAACATACGAAGGGGGTGAGATCAAGCGATCGATAAGGGAAAAACATATCATAATGAGTTAGATCATAACCATGAAAAATAATATGAGGAATAAATAAATATATTAATAAAATATCATAAGACCATAGATGATAATCATAAAACAGAAAATTATAACAAGATCATTAATGAGTCATAAAAGTTATGTCATGTTTCATAATACATATCCATAATCATAAAACATGTGAGCACGATATAAAGGTAAAAAATATTTTTAAAAATAATTTTTAATAATGAAAACATGATATATCATGGAAATTATATGAATCTATAAAATTTGGTATAACATGATAAACAACATGGAAATGTGGCACAATTATAAGAATAAAAAATCTTGTGAACAAAGCTTTCCGCATCATGTTCACATAACAACTTGTGAAAAAAGCTTCCCAAATCCCATTAACATAACAAACTTGTGAACAAAGATTCAAACATATCATTAACATAATAAAATTGTGAATAAATATTCCCACATATCATTCATGCAACATTTCATCATCTCATGTGATATTTTCATGTATGGGTTCCCCTTCATCCCTTAAAAGGGGGATTATCTATAATAATAAAATAAAAAGAAAGGCCTTCGGGCCATTCAGGATGTTTGTTTTCAATACTCAACATAGAAGACCAGGGAGTACATGGAAGATCAGGGAGTTTGAAAGAAAATGGATCTTACAGTTCAAGATAACAATAATATTGAAGGTGGCGTTATTTCCTAGTGTTTGCTAAATTTTTAGGGTCCAAAATTTAAAGGATGGATTTCATCACAAAAAAGAGGATTTATTTGAAGGTATTATAAAAATATGGAAAAGTCTTGAGTTTCACGAAGAATGGTATTCATGAAGGATGGTTTGTGAAGGCATGAAGGTTCTGACAATGTTCTCAATGATTATGATGAACATCATGAAAAAAGACGTTGTTATCTACGATTACGAGAATTGGAGCATCATGAATGGTGAAAAAAAGATCTATGATTACGATGAGCACTATAAATAGTTTTTATGGAAAGATCTGTGGTTACGATGATCATCATGAATAACAAATTTTTATGGAGCTTCACAACATAAGGAGATACGTGAATATGTTTTTGAAATATTCAAAAAAATACACAAAGAGGTGGTGGAGAATCATGAACAACCGAGCCTATAAATATGATGATACCCCTATTCACTTCTAACAAATTTTTCCAATGAAAATATGGAATCACTTTGATTTCATGAATCTAGGGGAGCTATGTGAAAATGACATTCCATGCGAGCTTGAGAATCACAAAAAGACTTTTTGAGTCTTAATTGATGCTAATGGTTTCAATTAATGAGTGCTTCATAGTGATGGGGTATTCCATGTTGACTCAATGAGCTTCACGAAAGCAGTTTGTTCCACAAAGGAATTGAGCTTCATGAAGGTTGTTTGTTCGATGAAGGCAGTGAGGTTCATGAAGGTGCTTCGTAAAAGGAAGTATTGAACATCAGGTTTAAGTGAACATGGCTTTCAAAGAGCATAAACTCAGGTATACAGTGCAAGTAGAGTCTCGTTCTAAGTCAGGGATAAATAATTTAATGCCAATCCATTTAAGTAACCTTTATGTCGATAAAATGAGTTAGACTTCTATCCAAGAATTGATCTAGGGGGAGTTGAAATAAGTGTTCTAAGGGACGCAGTGTGCTATCCCTAAAACCTTGTAAAGGTAGTGCACTTGGCACATAGTGACTGTGTAAAAACTTCTATATTTTACATCTAGTGAATATTAGTGGATTTAGGTATGACTGACACACTTTAATCATATTCTCCTTAGATTATCCCTTAGTGGTTAACCAAGTAAAACTGTTGTGTTCTCTCTTTGTATGTGAATGTTTTATTACTAAACTATTCCAACAGACAAGTTTAACAAGTTCCTACCAATGCGGGAACAAGATCCGTTGCTTTAAAAGAAAAATTTGACTCCTTGATTCACCTCTCCCCTCTCATGGTGATCTGGGATCCTACAAGATTAACCAATTCATTGGAGGGTGATATTGGACCTCACCCAATATATTTTATTTCATGATATAAAAATAAAATAACCTCATGTTCGATAAATAACCTCTTTGCATTAAAGGATGTTGTAAAGATTAATTTGGAATTAATATTTCCACTAGATTTTTAACCTTGTCTTTCAAATTGTTCACTAAAATAATTAAAGATTATACTTTCTCTTAGATCTTATCTACTTTGTGATCTTTTACCTAAAGGAAAAGAAGTGTTTTATCTACATTATTTTTTTTGTAATATGAGAAGAAACGAGAGTGAATTAGTGATAAAGATATAATAATGGTATGTATTGAAAGATATTATCTCATCTTTTAATTTAAATTTATTAGGTTTAATCATTATATCATCCATATATTGCTTCACTTTATCCTCAAAAGCTTCTCAGAGATAATAAAACATGTGTAATTATCCATATCCAGATGTAGTTTACACAACTCACATCAGATGATATCCTTATGACATAACCATCATATGAATCATACAAGAGTCTCCTATAAGTATTTTAACACCCTCATCTATTGAGGTGGATCAACAGGTAATGGGGACATTAGTACCTTGAGTTTCTGATATCCTAGTACTTTGCACAAGCACTTATAATACTCATGGAATTTCATACTAGTTTTGACATTTACTTTGTTCAAAATTAATCATAGTATTTATATTTGGTATTAATTTTCATTTTCTAAAAAAATAAAAGATTGAAATTTTTTACTTTTATCTTGATTACAGATTATACATTATTGATTAATTAATTAAATCATTAAATGTCTCCCACTATTTTATCAAACTCTAGAAAACCTATTTACTATAATTAGAATACTCTATCACATGAGTATTATAATGGGAAGAATCCTTGAGACCTCTCCACATAGTATACAAGCTTTTTCTATGCCACTAATCTAAGTGTTCAAGGTAGGTGTTTGACTGGACAACCATATTAACTCGTGGCTATTTGATCTATTGAGTGAAGTCCCAAATTCTAAAATCATAAAATGATTTACTCAAAACTTTAATCTAAAGTTGAAACAAGATATATTTGGATACTTAATTACTACCAACATTAGTTAAGTCGACCCATTATTCTCATAATAACTCTCTCGTAGTAGGATCCACCCTCAACTTTAGCTGATCGAGCACCCTGTACACCCATTTTTTTCAAAATAAAATGATGGAGGGAATTTGAGACTTAATATTTCTTTGAGGGTTTTATATTTTTTGAAGAATGTAATCCATTTATATTATTTTTTTTATTCTTTGTTATCTCACTCTAAAATGAGCATTAACAGAAAAACATTCATTGCAACTTTTTTCATTTTTTCTATTTATTATTTTAAGTGTTCTCGCAATAAAAAAATACACATGAATAAAATATTAAACAAAGAATAAAGGAAATAAAATACCCAACTGTTCTTGAGCACCTAATATTGGTTCATCAATTTAAACTTAATGGATCAACCATGACCTAGGGGTATCATACCTGGGTTGAGTCTTACCTCATGATGCAACTCGTCCCTATCAAGTGTGCCCACTTATCATCTAGATTAGTGCCTCATCTTGGTGGGGTTTTTGCCTTATAGCATCATCATCATATGTACAAATATACTTTCATGCAAGACAAGGGTCTTAGGAGTGAAATATACAACTGATAAATTGGATGCACATGTCCTTATACATGTTGAATAAGAAAAATGATGATTCACAGACCATCTTAAATTAACTACTTATAAAAAACATCACACAAAGTAATAAATACTTAAATGAATAAACTCATACATACACATGGTCAGTGTTATGACCCATCCTAGAGGGTACCGTGTCATGACTACCCTAAGCTCACCTCTAATTGGATAGGGGACAGTGACTAGCACTGAGTAGGAATTTACCATAAGTGGGAGGCATTTTCCTAAAGTACCTACACACACACATGTATCCAATCCACAAAATGATGAAATGTAAAACAAATGAAAGGATTCATGAAAACAAATAAGATCCCATAAACAGAGTAAAACAGGAAGTAAAGGAAAAGTAAACAGGGCCAAATACAAGACCGCCACAAAGAGTATGTAATACAAGTATAACTGAAACTGTAGAAGTTTAACCTACTCTAAGGGTGAGGACTAAGCCAAAGGTTCCCTCCTGGTAAACACCTCGACCTAACCAGCTTCGGCTATGCTCCAACCACTCCTGGTCCTCCTAGGATACCATCAAAAGGGTCACTGTCTGCATAATGTATGACTCATATGGGAAAATCCAGTGTAGGAGTGAGTATAACAATAATCAGTAGGACACCCTGAAGACACTAAACACAAAGCACCAAGTATAGCAAGCTCAATACAAGATGTAATAATAGATAATAGTTGCAATAAGAAGAAACAACCAGATATACTTAGGAGAGACACCACACTATCAGCCAATCATAACCAACTACAGGCCACAAGATTCTTCTTGAAGCAATGATCATTCTGAGATAACTCACTCCTTGAGCCATGATACCATCAGAGAAACTTGACAAAGAGGTCTAGCTTATTTGGTTCCCACCCAAAGAGAACACATTAGTCAAGGAAGATTACAATACATATAGAGGGGGTCATTCCCAAAATCACTGGGGGACACCACAAACCTAATCTGGATCAACCTGCTACATAGTGGATCGTATGCCAATGATTACACAAACCTTATTGATGCGTCCCTTTAGATGGAGGATCAACATAATACTCAAAGAGGTCATGCTGATTCCACAAACTCTACTAGGGATGATAGAGGATCTCACTCCAATCTCGTATAGGGATGTCACAAATCTATCTAAGACTCATCCTCTAGATGGAATTACAATCCAGGGATGTGGATGTAATGTTGCACTGTAACCTTGAGGAAAGGAATAAGTGAATACACTCAAACTATACTATTACAAAATAGGAAAAATAAGAGCCTAAAATTAAAAGAAGGTTCCCAAAATTGATCTTGAGTCGACTTCCTTAAAATCAAGGTCACGCTGCCACTGACGACATGTCGTTTGGACACTTTGTTTAGGAGTCCATTTGAATGAAGCTGCCTGCAGACCTATCGGGGCCTGCACACCAACCACCATGGTAGGTCCACCTACTATGTGGAATGGACACCCGTGGTTTCATGGCCAACCCGTGCCATACGGATCCATAGCATGTCGGATTTACCTTCCCATAGCACAAACCACCTCTACTATCCAGCCACTCCACCTCCACCAGCCACTCGCACTGTTGAGCTTTTCCTGCTCATTGTTGCGCTCTGCTATGCACCGCCGCTGACACCGGCCACTGCAGATTCCTCTTTCGCGACCTTCCAAACCTCCATCAAAACCCAAAAATGAAAAAGTTCATAGATAGATGATCCTTAAACCCTAATCTACACTGATCTGACCTCAATTGTCGATTTTCCTAAAATCCAGGGGTCTGATCGAGCTCAAAACCACCCAGAAACATTGAACCCGGAACCATAGGGTTACAATGACGAAGAACATGAAGAACAATGGAATAAAGGAATAAGAACAAAGTTTTATCATTGTTGTACAATAATTCTTGTCCAACAATAAAGAACAAGGGATTTTGGTTAGAAAACTAGATCAAATAAATCCCATAGAATAAATATTATATCACAATACACTTGATACGTGAATCAATCCATTTTCCGATTGATTAAATTTCTTCATAGAAGTAAATAATAGGGAATAAAACAATTTAAATCACACTCCCTACCTAGAGTTTTGTTTGATATTTGATGAATAATGGTTGCATTGTCACCATTGAAAATATCCTCCAACTCTGCTGGCATGATGATCCATGATCTGATCTTGATTCGTTGTTTTCTGCTAAGAACGTTCTCATACAATGACATCTAGGTCTCCATCATTTAGCAGCCAACTGAGAGAAAAATTCTATAGATGTATACTTATATAGGAGTACGTTTTAGTACTGAAGAAAAATAAAATAAATATTCTTTTAATTTATTTTTTCAATTTCGCATTCCTGATAACTTTTTTAAAAACGACCCGCACCGGCCAATGTTATGTCATTATTAGGGTAAAGACACTATTATGAACGCAATGAATCCATAATATTTTTAATCCAGATACCCATTTAGAAGTTATTCAACTTTTCTAGGAAAATCATGTGTACATGCTATTAAATATTTTAATATTTTTCAAAAATTTATTCTAGGAACTCTGGACCTCAGAATCACATGTTGTCTCAATGTTTGGTCTCTAAAATAATCCATATAATAGCTAAAAATAATTCACATAAAATTTGAGATGTTACATTCTCCCCACCTTAAGGTTTTACATTCCTGAAAATCTAAAGCAAGGGATACTCCAACAGATGGGGGTGCTGAGCATGAATCTGAGCCTCCCGCTCCTATGTACTCTCCTAAAGATTCTTGTGCTGCCACTAAATGTGAACCAAAGAAATCGATCATCCCCAAAGGATCCTCTACTACTAATCTCTGATCTCTACTTGGTACTCAACAAAGGTATCTCTATCCTCAATGTTCATATCTCCCTAATTGATAATGTGCGATGGGTCATGAACGTACCTCCTCAGTAATGACATGCGGAAGACATCATGTACCCAGTCTAACTGAGGAGGTCGAGATAAGACATACTCCACCTCACCAACTCTACATTGTATCTGGAAAGGGATGATGAACCTCAGAGATAGTTTTCCACTCTGACCAAATCTCTGTAATCCCCATTGAGGTGAAACCCAAAGGAACACATGGCCTCCTTCCTCGAACTCCAAAGTCCACTATTTCCTGTCAGCATAAAAATTTTGATGGCTCTATGTAGAATTCATCCACTCTTGGATAATTAGAACCTTCTCTATAGTAGCTTACACCAACTATGGGCCCATGAGTGCTGAATTTTTTAGGTCATTCCAATAAAGCGGTGACCTGTAGGGTTGCCCGTACAAAGCCTCCAATAGTGTCATACCAATGGTGGAATGATATATATTTTTTTTATGAAAACTCCACCATTGGTAGGTGATCCTCACAACTATGGCCAAAGTTTAACTTGCAATCCCGAATCATGTTCTCTAGAAATTTAATGGTTCACTCAGTCCGGATTTCCTTCTATGGGCTAAACGTTGTGCTCAAGCATAGCTGGGTCCCACACGTCTCTTGTAATCCCTTCCACAACTAGGATATAAATTGAGCATCATGATCAGAAAAAAATCCTTGATGAAACTCCATGGAGTCAAACTATCTTCTACACATAGAGGTGCCTCAATCTCTCTACTGAAATATACTCTCAAATAGTTAAGAATTGGGCCGACTTGGTGAGTCAGTCAACAAACACCTAGATGGCATCGTGTCCCCTAGATGTATGTGGTAAACTCGTCATGAAGGCTATCAATATCCCATCCCACTTTCATTATGCCACCTCAAGGGGTTGAGCTAAACCCACTAGAACCTGGTTCATAGCCTTCACTTGCTGACAAGTAAGGCATCGAGAAATAAACTCTGTAACTCCTTTATTCATTCCTAGCTTCTAAAACTAGAATCAGATGTCCTGGTACATCTTCACCATACCTGGATATACTTCAAAAGAGGAAGTATAAAACTCCCTCAAAACATCCTACTACAATTCCACTAGTACCATCATGAGTCCTCTAAAGATAATGACATGCTCCCCAAATTTTAAATATCCATCACGAGCATGCCCTGTGGGCATCTGAACAAGTAGGGTCTTGAAGTCGGTATCCCTACCTCCCTGACTCACTGTAAGAGTGGAGGGGTGAAAATCATTGACTGTGGGTAAGCTTCTCCATCTCTATCCACAAAGGATATCTGAAATGAGACCAACTGCTCTAATACCTCATTCAACAATTGCGAACTGGATCTCTTACTGAGAGAATCTCCCACCACTTTCCCCTTCCCAGGAGTATAAACAATTTCAAAGTCATAGTCCAGGAGGAAATCTAGCCATCACCTCTGTATCAAGTTAAAATATTTATGAGAGAATATATAATTAAGACTCTTGTGATTAGAGGAGATGATAAACTATTCGCCTATCAGGTAGTGTTTCCACATATTTAATGTGAAGACTACTGCTACTAACTCAAGATCATGGATCATGTAGTTCTTCTCGTGTGGTCACACCTGGCGTGGACCATATGAAATCACTGCTTGCCTATTCATTAGGACACAACCAAGCTCAGTCTTTAATGCATCGCAAAACACCATGTACTAGACACCTTCCTCTAGTAACCTCAAGATGGGAGGGCTCTTCAACCTCTGCCTCAACTCCTAAAATCACTACTAAAACTTTTCTATCCACAATAAATGATACCCCTTTTTTGGTAAAGATGTCAAGGGTGCTTCCAATATGGAGAATTAGAGTACAAAACTCTAATAGTACCCTACCAATCCAAGTAAAGTCCCCACCTTGGTAACACTATTGGGTGGATCCCACATAAGCACTGCCTCAACCTTCGCTGGATCCAATAAAACTATAGCCTTTGAGATGATGTGTCCCAGAAAATGGACCTCTTAAATCCAAAATTGGAACTTCAAGAGCTTCTTGTAATGTTGGTTCTCTTGAAGTGTGTTCAGGACCATCCTCAAGTTTCTCGCATGCTCCTCCTTGGATGCTGAATACATTAGGATGTCATTGATGAAGACCACCATGAACTGGTCTAAGAAGGGTTGGAAGATCCAGTTCATGAGTCCCATGAACATTGTTGGGGAGTTTTTCATGCCAAATGACATCACCAAATACTTATAGTGACCGTAACGACATCTGAAGGATGTCTTTGATATATCCTCATCTCGTACTCACAAATGGTGATAACTTGATCTGAGGTCGATATTTGAGAACCATTTCACTCCTTTCAACGGATTAAATAGGTCATAGATCCTAATTAGTGGATAATTTTTCTTCACACTCACCTAGTTTAAGCACTAGTAATACAAAAATAACCTCAAGCTCCCATATGACTTCTAGGAAAACAAAACTGGGGATGCCCAGGGTGAAACACTGGGTCTCACGAATCCCTTCCTATATAAGTCCTCCAACTGTATTCACAGCTCACAAAGCTATATGGGAGCCATCCAATATGTAGGTGTAGATATCAGTGTCGTCTTAGGGTGTAGATAAATATAGAAGTCCATCTCTCAGTGGGAAGGTAAACTTGAAACATCTTTGGGAAAGAAATCTTCATACTCCTCCACTATTGTAGGAAACTGAGGACTCATATCATCCACTTTACCAAAGCTGAGGCTAGACAAATGATGAGTAATCGACTGCACCCTCCTATGTGTGAGTCAATCCTACACTTCATGAATTTACTATTTACTAAAAAAGGAAAACTTGGTTCCATCACTGCAGACACACCACACTCTTCACCTAAAACAGAGCATAAAATATAGATAACCGTAAGGCCTCGATGCTGCTACCAAGATATCCCAATCAAAACTCTCACCACCAAGAGTCATGTCACACTATCAGCACCATTGTGTGATTATCGATTCTCCTCCAGTAGGAGTCTCCAAGAGTAAGGGTCGAGTCTGCAAGTCAATCAGAATATTTGAGTCTCAAACATGATTCATAGAAAAAAAAGAATGACTATCACCTGTGTATATCAATACTAAAACTAAGGTAGAAAAGACATATATCATACCTCATATCATCCCTGGAGCCTTGAGGTCATAAGCTTCCATAGCCTACAGCTGGCCTCATCCCTGTCCACCACCTTATTGAGCCTAGCGTGGACCCCTTGGGGTGGTGGTGGTAATAGGTTGAACTTTCAGCCGCCTCTTGTTGCCCTGCTGACCCCTCTTCCATGTCCACCACCCTACATACCACCCTTCTCTAGTCCCTATATCTTTCCAGGAAGTCCCTCAACTATCTCCTGATCAACTGTATGACGGGTCGGGCAATATCATTCCAGATGTCCCCAACCATTGCATGAGAAACACTATTTGTCCCTTGGAAGATTCGTTCCACCCTAAGAGCCATGAACCACTGACCCTGAGTCCTGGGATCCCCTCCTAAAGTGATCGACCCACTTGGATCCTTATGAATTTAATTGGATACTTGATGTCGAGGTCTCAACCATCAGGTGCCCACTTCTAGCTCCCACTACTAGTGTCTTCTTTACCAGAAAATGTTCCACTAACATGGCTCACTCATGTACCCAAACATAAGTAGAAATGCTAAGGGAGACCACTAATTCCCTGATGTCCTGTTGTAAGACCTGCTCAAAGGACTGAGCCCTGAAGAAATTTTCTTCTACCATATCCAAGGAGTAGTGTGAAAGATCAATAAACTCCACTGAATACTCCTCCACGTTCATACTACCCTACTGCAAATGTAGAAGCTCCTGTGTGCATACTGATCACAACGTGGCCGGATATAACTCCTCTCTGAATAGACATTCAAAGTCTATCTAGGAGAGAGTGATATCATCATGTGAATGAGTCACCAAGCTCCACCATCGCCCCACAGATCCTTGAAGAAGAGTCACGATAATGACTTCCATCTGGTCGGTAAGCGTCTTCACAAGGAGGAAAACATGGGTTACTACCTCTAGTCAATCCTCAGCCATCTAGGGGTTTGGATCACCCTGAAACCTAAGAGTTTTTTACCTATGAAAATCATGAAACACACTCATCCTGTGTGCATCCTTAGCTGGTAATAGCTGTTGTTCGATGAGTGGTGGTATAACTAGTAAACCACCCGGAGGTGATATCTCCGGTACATGCCCCTATACCAATGCCTCATCACTGGACATATCATCCTCGAGATCACATAGTAGAATCATGAATAGATGTCTATGTGGAGGCATCCTGAAATAAAACAAGATGTACCATGGTCAATAGAGTATATCTGGGGAGTTGACTCAAGAAGTACATGGAAAACACAACCATTCCTATATGATGGATGTACCATTATTTTTCCCTAAAAAAAGTATTTTCATGTACCTAGTTGAAAAGCAGGTGATCAGAGTCCTGGTATATGGATACGTTAACCGCCGCACCAACACTGCGGTCCCTAGCCTAAAAGTAGAACTCAAAACACTTAACACTGTTTCCCCAAACCAACCTCATAGACTCCCAGTCCTAAATTAGAACCAACCTACCTATGATACCACTATATCATGACCCATCCTAGAGGGGCCTATGCTGGGACTACCCCAATCCAGTCTCTAATCAGCCAGGGTCTGGTGACTAGCACCAAGTAGGAATTTCCCATAAGTGGGAGGCATTAGCCTAAACTAACTATACACACGCACACGTATCCAAGCCACAAAATGCTGAAATGTAAAACAACTGAAAGGATGTATGAAAACAACTAAGATCCCACAACCAGAGTATAACATTAAGTAAAGGAAAAGTAAACAAGGCCAAATACAAGCCCACTACAAAGAGTCTGTAACATAAGTCTAACTAAAACTGTAGAATTTCAACCTACTCTAAAGGTGAGGACTAAATAAAAGGTGCACTCATGGTAAACACCTCGGTCTACCCAGCTCCAGCTATGCTCCACCCACTCCTAGTCCTCATAGGATACCATCAAAAGGGCCCCTGTCTACACAAGAAACAACACGTGCGGGCAAAGCCCATGCATGGGTGAATATAACAATACACAATAGGATACCCCGAAAACACTAAACACGAAGCACCAAGTATAGTCAGCACAATACAAGATGTAACAATGAAAACAATTATAATAAGAAGAAAAACCCAGATATACTCAGGAGAGACGCCACACTATCAGGCGGTCATAACCAACTGCCAACCACAGGATTCAGCTTGAAGCAATGCTCGTTTCTGGAGAACTCACTCTGCGAGCCATGATATCATCAAAGACACTCGACGAAGAGGTTTAGCTCATTTGGGCCACACCCAAAGAGAACACATTGGTCAATGAAGACTGTGATACATAGAGAGGGGGTCACACCCAGAACCATTGGGGGACAACATGAACCCAATCTGGATCAACCCGCTATATAGGGGATCATATTCCAATGATTCCATAAAGCCTACCAATGAGGACCGCTAGATGGAGGATCAACATCCTACTCAGGGAGGTCATTATGATTCCATAAACTCCACTAAGGATGATAGAGTATTACGACTGAGTCACGTGAAGGTATTCCACAACTATATCTATGACTAAACCTCTAGATGGGATTACAATCTAGTGATGTGGATGTAATGACACATTGTACCCTCATGGAAAGGACCAAGGGAATGCACTCAAGCTATATTGATACAAACTAGGAAAAATAAGAGCCTCAAATTCGAAGAAGTTACCCAACACTGATCTTTAGTTTAATGTCTTAAAATCAAAGTCATGTTGCCGCTAACGACATGTCATTTGGATGATCCGTTTAAAAGTTATGAAAATTTGAACAAAGCGACCTGTAGACCTACTAGGGCCTGTGGACTGACCATCATGGTAGGTCCACCTACTGTGCAGATCAGCCGCTCTGGCCGACCACCCACAGGCTGCCCGTGCGGTCGCTGCGCTCATGGTGGTTCCACTTGCCACTCCACCTCACTGTCGATCATACTACATGGTCGACCGCACCCAGCTCCACCCCAGATCTGTCTCACCCAAACTGGAACTAACCTATTGAACCGATCCAGATCTAACCCACTAGTCTGAACCGAATCTAACCCGTTGGCCCGACCCAGATCCAAATGTCCATCGCTTCCTTCGCGCCCGTCGCATCTGTCGTCACTGTCGCATTGGTCGCCTTTCTGACCCGCATCACATAGCTCCTCTGCCTGTCAGCTTTGCCTCCCCACAGTACCGACTGCCTCTACCAACCACTCACGACAGCTTTGTCAGCCACCCGCACCACCGAGCTCCGCCTACTCGCCGCCACACTCCGTTATATGCCTGCCGCCTCTACTTCTACTTCTGCGACCCGCCAAACCTCCACCATAACCCAAAAATAAAAACAATCACAAATCCACAATCCTTGAACCCCTATCTACACTGATCCAGCCTCTGTTGTCGATTTTCTTCAAATACGAGAGTCCAATCGATCTCAGAACCAATCAGAAACATCAGACCGAGAACCATGGGGTTCGAACAGTGAAGAATGGTGGAATAAAGGCACAAGAACAAATGTTTATCATCATTGAACAAGAGTTCTTGGACAACAGTAAATAACAAGGGATTTGGGTTAGAAAACCAGATCAAATAAATCCCGTAGAATAAATATTATCTCATAATATGCATGATCTGTGAATTAATCTGTTCGTTGATTTATTCATGTTCTTCATAGAAGTAAAAAATAGAGAATAAACCAATTTAAATCACATGACCTACCTAGAGTTTAGATCAATCATTGAAAAATAATGGTTGTGTTGTCATTGTTGACGAGATCTTCCAACTCCGCTGATGCGATGATCCACGATCCGATCTTGATCTGTTGTCATCCATCAAGAACACTCTCCTCCAATGGCATATTGGTCCCCAAGGTTTAATTTCTAACCTTGAGACAAAAGCTATAGTGAGTATACTTATAGAGGAGTGAGTCACTACGCTGAAGAAAAATAAAATAAATATTTCTTTTAATTTATTTTATCAATTTCGCGCCCCCAATAATTTTTTTACAAAAAACCCACATCGATCAATGTTAGGTTGCGCTTAGGGTAAAACCATTATTTTAAACTAAATGGTGCTCTCATATTTTTGATTTGGGCACCTGTTTAGCAGTTATTCCACTTTTTTAGGAAAACCGCATGCACAGGCTATTACCCGAATGGCCTAAAGGCCTTATTTTTTATTTTATTATAGATAATCCCCCTTTTGAGGGTTGAAGGGGAACCCGTATTATGTGGATCTATTTTTACATAGTTTCGCCACATATTTTTACTTAATTTTTAATGATTTAATTAATTATTTAATAACTTAATACTAAATAATTGTACTTTTGTATTTTTATAATTAATTTTGTTAATTAATCAATTTTTATAATTAATTATGTATTTTTAGTCTTCAAATTAATAATTTTAATCTTACTTTACTTTTCTAATTTAATTATGTCTTATTTAGTTTGGTTAATTTAAATCTGCCAGACTTTTTATTAAGCTAACATTTTTATAAAACAACTATTTAATTGCTTTAATTATATTTAATTAATTTAGTCTTTATTTTAATAATTTATCTTTTAACTTAGTTTCATTAAAATATTTTAACTATGTTAATTAATATGTTTAGTCATCCTACTTATCATTTAGGTAAACAATTTGTGTTTTAAATTAAATAAAATAGTTTTCTTTTAATTTTATGTGTTCTAATAGTTGTTTAAATAATTAATTAAGAGTTTTAAAATATTTATTATTTAATTTTTTGTATGCAGTTTGATTATATATTTATTTTCTGTTGGTTTTAGTCTACCGGTGAGGTAGACTATAACTGTCGGTAACCTAATGGGTCACTGTTTCTATTTTTTTCAATTGTTGCTACTTTGTAATTAATTAATTTAGTAATTTAAATTTACGCCTTTTATTAATTTAGTTTTACAGTTATACAGTTTATTAATTTAAGTGTTATCAATTAATACTCTTTATTATAATTTTAAAGTTTTGAAGTTTAATAAAAATATTATTTTAAATTTATGATAGTTAACATTCTTTAAATTAATTATATTTAGTATTTTTATTTAGTTTATCTAATTTTAATTTTAAGTTCATTCTTCTTCAAGGTTACCATTAGTTATTTATTTTATACTAGTGGTGACCTGTCTATTAATTAATCTATCAGCAACCCTTTTTATTGCTTAACAGTAAGCTTTTGTTTTATGTTGAAATGGTGACTTTTTGCAGCTTGCTGGTAGCTCTCATTTAAGTATAATGGTAAAATCCTCACTATTAATTTTATTCTAACAGGAACCCCCACCCCGCTACTTCCTTTTGTTTTTCTTATTAAGCTAACAGTAACCTTATTTTTATACTATCGGTAACCTCTTATTTTAATTTTAATGGTGAACTTATTATTTTATTTTATAACGGTAATCTGTTCTATATAATTATACCGGTGACTCTTATTTTTATTTTTCCACCGCTCTCCTATTTTTTATTTCTAACAGTGACCCCCTTGCCGGTGCTCCTCTTATTTATTTTTATTCTAAAAGTGACATTCACCACCTCACCGTTAGAATTTCTCCCGCTGCACCTCACCGTTAGACTTTCTCCCACTACATCTCACCGTTAGACTTTCTCATGCTGCACTCACCATTGCACCCCTATTTCTCTCACTGTTAGATTTCATACCCCACACCTCACTGTTATGCCGCTGCTCATTTGTTTTTTAGTATTCTTTCGGTAACCCCATACCAACCTGCCTCTATTCTTATAACGGTGAGTCTTTCCTCACTGTTCTCCTCACTTCACCATTAGACTGTCTTCCCTTCACCTCCTCACCATTGCCTCAACATTCCCGTCATCACAGATGCAGTTCTTCACTCGCCACTGTTGCTGTTGAGAGTTTTTGTGCTGCTTTTGGGAGGTTTTTTCGCTGCTAGTTCAATGCCTCCACTGCCCGGAGTCGTCTGGAATCACTATAGGAGCTCGTGCTGCTGATAAGAGGCCTGAGCTGTATAGTCCTCTTCTGTTGCGGCAAAACTTTGTGTTTCCAGTGAAGGAGACCTTGCCTCCGTGGAGTAGGACTGTTTCCGAGGGTCATGCCAGATCCGTGGAAGGTCGGGCCACTGTGGATGTCCGCTGATCAAGGCCGACGCCGCTGAGAGGGAGAGTGGAGCGCTAAAGTTCCCTGGATCCACGCTGAATCCTGTTGGTAGTGCACTGCTGCTGGAGCTGAGGGAATCCAAACTCGCCGCTGATGAAGCTGCTATGGAGCTGAGGAGGAGGCCGCCGGTTTCAGGAGGAAGAAGAAGACCCTCCCCCTGTGCGCCGATAATTGAGGGGGTAGGAAGAAGATAAAATAAAAATAATAAAAATAATATAAAACAAAAAGAAATTATAAAGTAAAACCTAATTTTAATAAACTAATCAAATGAATATAATGTAATTTGTAAAAGTTATAAATTAAAACAATTATAATATTAATAAATAGATAAATTATAAATTAAAATACAAAACTAAATTAATAATAAATGTTAATAATAAATTAATATACTGATTATAGTATAAATATATAATTAATAATAATTATAAATAAACTATAAAATATACTTATTAATATAAAAATATTTAAAACTAAAGAATTAATTCTAATTATTAAATTAAAATAAAATAATAAATAAATTTATAAACCTAACAATTCAATTTCTTAAATAGTAATTACAACAAAAATAATAAAATTATTAAATAAAAATAATCAACACAATCTAAATTATAAAATTTAGTATTTATATTTATTAAGTTAATAACTTTTTGATAAACTTATGTTTACCATAGTAATATTAAGTGAATAATTTTATAAATAATATAAGAGTAAATAATAATTATTAGTTAAGTATTATTAATTAACTTTAACTACTTTTTAATAAGTATTATAACAGTAAACTAAAATAATAACTTTAAAATTTTAATTAACTTTTGTTCAGTTTTAATTGTTTTATTTTGTTTATAACCTGTGCAGGTTCATATCAAAGTCGAAAACACGTCTAGGTTCATGAAACTAACTCAGCAGAAGTTAGTTATAAGGGAAAAACTAGTGTGACGTGCCAGTCGTAAAAAAATAAACGTTGTGCGGTGAATAGTTTAAGGACATTTTAAGTCAGTGGAAAACAAGCGGTGATAAGCAACTTTTGACAGTAGCTACTTAAAGCAGAGAAAGCAGAAGAATTTGTGGTAGGGGTAACTCACTATAAATTCTTTCATTCAACAAATCTGGAGAGCCGGTGCCGAGGAGAGGAGACCAGAGGGTGACTCTGGAACCACTTCTTGGAGCTGGAGGAGACGAGGAGCAGCAACAGTTCATGCTAGCAGAGGGAGTTTACGTCCTCTATTTTCTTAATTCTTCTCTTTTGTATGAGAATGTTCATGGTATACATGTTAATAGAGATAATTTCTAGCTAAGTCTCTAGTTCGGTGATATATTGAAGTTCTACTGGTTACTTTTAATTCTCATTTCACTTAATCATTTCAATGGATTCAGTAACAATCGGCGAGATTGATACCGATTTTATCCAACTGCTTGTAGCATTAGAACATAATCACGAGATTTCACAGTCAGTTGGCTAGATTGATTATGGAAGCACTTTTAAAAAGATAATATATTCATAAGACTTCAAGACTTACGGTGAGTTTTTCTTATTGTTAATTATCAAAATAGTTCACGGTTGATTAATTTTGGAGTGGTGAACTCTTAAATTGGTTGACTAGTGTGAATTAACTCCTGGCGAGGGAGGTGAGTCATACTCTTTACAGTGGTACTCTACAACAACCTATAAGTGAATTGAAACACCTTAAAAACCAGTAAATTAGAGATTACTACTCGAGAGTTTTAAATAGACTGTTCGTTTATCAGTACTTTTATATCTCTGTTCCTCTTTGTTTTCAACTGTTTCTCATTTCAACTTAGTTTAGATACAGGTTCTGTAGTGTTCTGTCACTTCATTGTTTATAAAAAAATATAAAATGTAAAAAAATAAAAAATTCACTTCGCTGCTCACAACAGTGGAGATTCCATGTGTGTTTTTTAGGAGATTTGTGGCCAAATTTACCTTCCCTGTGGGTTCGACCCTTCTTTCCACATATACAATAGTTGTAGGAATATAAATTTTAAGCTATGACCAACTTCAACGATAGTCCAGGACAAGTTTTTGGCACCATTTCTGGGGAAGGAACGCGTTGAGAGTCTATGGTTATAATAAAAAGTAAATAAAATTAATAAAAACAGAAAAAAACACACTAAAAAAACATTTAAAAAAAACTGCTAAAAAAACTGTGAATGTAACGACCCGAAATTTTGAATAAATATTGTTTCCTAATTTTGTGTGTTATTTTATTTTATTTTTATACTCAAAAAAAATGTTCCATTTGATAACATGAGTATAATTAAAATGAGACCGTTGGGATTTGACTGTTATATGACCATTGGTCAATATGACCACTGGAAACTAAACATTTTGATTATTGCCTCTAAATACAAGTAATCTTGGTTAATTATTATAGAAAGAAGATTTGATGGCCTCACCCAGTAGTCTTGGACCGATCAAAGCCCATCTAATAGAACTTGGGAAGGAGGTAGCACCACTGGGCTTTGCTCTAGACCAAACCCAAGCCGAACTTCATCGTGTGAAGCTAGAACGGAATCGCCTTAGCGAGAAGTTCAAACTAATAGAAATTACTACTCGTGCGATGTTAGCCGAGCCTCCCTCAGATTCTCTCACCTTAGCACACATTACACTTAGATCCTATGCTGGTGTGATAAGGGGCTATGTAAGGAGACCGTAACCGCCTTGTGTAATCCTTTGTTTTAAATAAAAACTGGGATTTCTTCTTATGATGAAGTTTATGATTTTTCAAATGACCGGATAAATATAGTATGCATATTTTTGATGAATTTTAGAAAAAGGATATTTTAAAAATAGTTATGTAAACCTTAAATAATTAAAAATGTGTAATGATTTTCGAAAAATGGTCTTCTACAATTATGTTCAGTACGAAATTTAGAGTCTAATAAGATCAACTTAATTTTTGATGAATAGTAAATTATGAATAGTGATTTTATGATTAGGATTAGTAATGTGTCCAAATGGATTAGTAATCTCACTTAAAGAAAGTATTAATATAATCTAGGCACCTTGATTAAGTAATGTGATTCAATAAAATGGTTAAATAACGGTTTCATAAATTATTATTCAAGTATTAGTTTTTTCAGGTGAATAGTGTTTTTTAATTAAAAATTTAATTAAAAATATTAGATAATTATTTTTATAAAACGGATTTCATTTTTGAACTCAGAGCATCGATATTATGTTATGGTAATTTTTGGGGATTTTTCTGAAAAAAACGAATTTTTGATGAATAGTGTTTTTAAAAAAAATTAAATTAAAATTATTTAGAAAATTACTTTTATAAAATGGAGTTCATAAATTTATTTAGATCATCGATATTTGGTTACGGTGAAATTTTGGGATTTTTCTGAGTAAGATGAATTTTTCAGTGAATAGTAAAAATGCAGTTTTAGGGTTTCAGTATGTTTAATGACATCGTAACTGTGTCATGATGATTTCATGAGATATTTTAAGGGTTGGCCGGCCAAGGGTGATGAATTATTGTTTTGGGGGCCCCATGTGGCCTAACTCCATGGTAAATGCCAAGGGAGAGCACATGGTTTTGAGGAAAGCACTTGTGAGGTGTCCCTTGGCCATTAATGCCTTGTCCCCTCACTTTCCCTATAAATACCAAGCCATCCTCTCATCCATTCGACTCCCCACTCTCCCCCAACGAAGTTCTGGTCTCATTACCTCCCAAGGAGTCCTCCCATGGTGCCCCAAGACCTCAAGATCCCAACCTTTGAGTTTTAAGAGTTATGTTTTAAGGTAAGGGATCCGATCTCTCTCTTACTTTTCAAGAAATCTCTTTTATGTAA
The DNA here is from genome assembly GCA_963277665.1 of Viscum album. Classification (NCBI taxonomy): domain Eukaryota; kingdom Viridiplantae; phylum Streptophyta; class Magnoliopsida; order Santalales; family Viscaceae; genus Viscum; species Viscum album. The sequence continues at coordinate 1,483,562,337 of OY728166.1, forward strand.
TTTCTTTTATGATCCATGTTCTTATGTCAAAGGTTGTTCTTTTATACTACTCTTACTTCCCTTTTCATGTTCATATAATGAGGGATCCCCTATTACTCTCATTATTTCATTTTATGAAGTTTTAAGTGGCGCCGTTAGGATGCCGAATTTTTAAGTGGTTCTTCACCCTTCTCGTTTTGAAGTTCTACTTTCATGTCAATTATTTCAAGTTCCTTTTTGTTATGTTGGGGTATGATCTCTATATCTATCATACTGATCTTTTATGACCATATTATGAGAGACCCCATTTTATCTCTTCAATTCAGTATTTTGAAGTTTTAAGTGGCGCCGTTAGGCTGCCGAATTTTTAAGTGGTCCTTGCACCTTTCTCCCTTTTCAAAGTTCTAATTCCATGTCAAGTCTTGCAAGTTCCTTTTTATTATGTTGGGGTATGATCTTTATATCTATCATACTGATAATTTATGTTCATATGATTAGAGACCCTATTTGATCTCATCAATCCATTTTTGGAAGTTTTAAGTGATGCCGTTAGGCTGCCGAATTCTCATAAGAGAAATCCTATTTTTTTTGTCTTCATTTCAAGTTCTTCGTTTCATATGGTATATCATTGAAATTTCGTTAACATGTTCTTAAATACTTTATATTCTACTCCCCTACTGTTTTATGTATCATTTTTGAGTGGGTGACCCATGTCCCCTCTCTTTTCAATGTTTTCTAAAACCATGTATCATAGATGTTATGCTGCATAGTTTTCGTCTCAAAATGCCTCTCTCTTTTCTCAAAATTATTTTATGTTATAAAGTGAATACTAAAATCTCTTATTTCTACAGGGGTATTCAAATATATATCAAAATGTTCTATTTTAAATTCTGGTATTTACATACATGAAACCCGCTTTCCCTTTCCGTGGGTTTAACGTGACGTAAAGATCATGTATTTAAAGCAGTTTTTAAAACGTTATGATTATGAAATGAAACCCATTTATTTTATGCTATATGGGTTATTTATGAAATGTTTGATGATGATATATGTGGATCACATGATAATAAAGGCAAATTTATGGGTGCGCCCTGATAGCGCTCCAATGCATTGGGTAATGATGTAACCACTAAAGATTACAATTTTCATGATACCTTGGTGAATAACCTTGGTAATTTTCAAATGACACCTTATGGATGGACCTTGGTGATATGTTCATGATTGTCTATGTTAAATGATGTAGCCACATCTTCAAGTTATGAAAATGTTATTTTTATTATGATATGCCTCATGATTTCATTCTCATGACTTAAAGTTCTTTTCATGACCTTATTGAAGTATCTCAAGTTCACATGTAAAATGTTTCTCTTGTTTCCCTTACTGGGCTTTTTGCTCACCCTTTCTTTTGATGTATGTCCCCAGGTTATGTGATGCAGTAATGAAACTAGAATGAACATGAGGAGAATCCTTTCAAGTGTTTTAGAAGAATGTTTTATGTTTTCATGTTTAAAGTTCCTGGTTTCCAAGACACTAAACCTTAAAGATCCTTGGTTTTGTAAAATGTAATGAAAGTTTATGTGATAAAAAGGTGGGATGTTATAGTTTGTATCAAAGGATGGTTTAGTTATTTGTGGAAATTAGGATATGAAAACTCTAGGAATAACCCTATAGAAAAGTTAAAAAATAGGAAATCTTCCTGGTATTTTGGTGAGTATTGAGTAAGGGGTTGCCAAGCAAATTCATCCCTGTCTGGATACGAGCAGGTAGAGGTGGCTCTGGCACAGATGTACATAGGGGTAAAACCCGAAAACACCGCTTTTAGCTAGACTCGAACGGGAACTGGTACACGACAACGGGCCTTGCTGCACTCTTGGTTACGACACTCCCGGGGGATATGCTTTGGTAAATTCATAAGCTTAGTATGAACCATTGTTAAAGGAACAAAGATAAAATAAAATAAAGATTCACATAAGAATATATGATCATGGATAACCTAGATGAGAACCTAGGGGATCCCAAGTTAGGGTATACTTTTCTTCTACAAGTTATCCTTATATGCTTTCAGTTCCTTTTCATGATTATTGGCTAAGTACTTAAGCCCCTAATTATGCTTTCTCTTCTTAGTTAATGGTGGGAAATGGAAGAACATGTTCCAACAACCAATGCGATAGGAAATGCGATGATTGTCGTATTAATATGATAGGGATGATTAGGGGATTAAAATATAATTATTATTTTGGAAGATGTTCACTATTTTGGGGACCCTATATGATCGAGGTAAATAGATTACTACGGTATTTTCATTGAGGAGTAAGGTTGAATTATATTTTGAAGAATAGATGAATTTAAGGTGGACATATAGTAATTTAGGTTACTTATGGGAATGATTAACCTATCTTGGGTAAAATATTTTTAGGTTTGATACTTTTGTTATAATATGTTAGGAGTGGTTGATGTTGTTTGGAGATGAGCAATGAAGTTTATTTTGGAAGACTATGTTATCAAATCCTTCTTGTATTTGGGTTTCAATCTTAGTTTGGTTTATTTTGAGGAATTTTAAGGACCGTTATTTATGGAATGGACTATGATGAAATTTGGGTAGTACCATGGAACTTTGAAGATTTAAAATTAGTTTCCATTCCTATGGGATTATTTCTTTTTGAAGAGTTGTTTTACCTTACCCTTTCTGTTTTTGGGATAATGTTTAAAGATAGAAGAAATAGATAGTTAATCTTTTGTGGATTATGAAGATGATTCTTGTGTTTTGATGAGACCAAGTAGTTTTGAATGCTCATAGTTTGGAGAAAAGATTTGTTTTGGGTAGAAACTTATTAAAGGATGAAACTCTACATTAAGATAGGTATATTTTCTTATGTTTTTGTTTTATGTTGTAAATGAATTCCTCAAAATTATGAAAAGGAACATAAAACAAAAATGTTGTTGGTTTACGTTTCCTACTAGGTAATCAAAGACCGTTTACACACATCATAACTTTGGGATTTTCTTATGGTTAACTTTCTCCTAATCATGTTCTCTATCACTCTCCCCCAGAACTTGACCCTTTGTTTTTCTTCCATGTCCATGTTTTCCTCCATGATATCCTAGTATGGGTTAACTCGGGTGACCTTCGTACTTCACTTTCTTTCTTTTAAAGTAATAGTTTTTCTGACTCCTTTTCCGATGTGGGACTTTCAATGAAATTTCAAAACCCAATTTTTTTAAAAAATTTGCGAGGATGCAATTTCTTAAGGGGGGAAGATTGTAATGACCCGAAATTTTGAATAAATATTGTTTCCTAATTTTGTGTGTTATTTTATTTTATTTTTATACTCAACAAAAATGTTTCATTTGATAACACGAGTATAATTAAAATGAGACCGTTGGGCTTTGACTGTTATATGACCATTGGTCAATATGACCACTGGAAACTAAACGTTTTGATTATTGCCTCTAAATACAAGTAATCTTGGTTAATTATTATAGAAAGAAGATTTGATGGCCTCACCCAGTAGTCTTGGACCGATCGAAGCCCATCTAACAGAACTTGGGAAGGAGGTAGCACCATTGGGCTTTGCTCTGGACCAAACCCAATCCGAACTTCATCGTGTGAAGCTAGAACGAAATCGCCTTTGTGAGAAGTTAAAACTAATAGAAATTACTACTCGTGCGATGTTAGCCAAGCCTACCTCAGATTCTCTCACCTTAGCACAGATTACACTTAAGTCCTATTCTGGTGTGATAAGGGGCTATGTAAGGAGACCGTAACTGCCTTGTGTAATCCTTTGTTTTAAATAGAAACTGGGATTTCTTCTTATGATAAAGTTTATGAATTTTCAAATGACCGGATAAATATAGTATGCATATTTTTGATGAATTTTAGAAAAAGGATATTTTAAAAATGGTTATGTAAACCTTAACTAATTAAAAATGTGTAATGATTTTTGAAAAATGGTCTTCTACAATTATGTTCAGTACGAAATTTAGAGTCTAATAAGATAAACTTAATTTTTGATGAATTGTAAATTATGAAAAGTTATTTTATGATTAGGATTAGTAATGTGTCCAAATGGATTAGTAATCTCACTTAAAGAAAGTATTAATATAATCTAGGCACCTTGATTAAGTAATGTGATTCAATAAAATGGTTAAATAACGGTTTCATAAATTATTATTCAAGTATTAGTTTTTTCAGGTGAATAGTGTTTTTTAATTAAAAATTTAATTAAAAATATTTAGAAAATTATTTTTATAAAACGGATTTCATTTTTGAACTCAGAGCATCGATATTATGTTATGGTAATTTTTGGGGATTTTTCTGAAAAAAACGAATTTTCGATGAATAGTGTTTTTAAAAAAAATTAAATTAAAATTATTTAGAAAATTACTTTTATAAAATGGAGTTCATAAATGTATTTAGAGAATCGATATTTGGTTAAGGTGAAATTTTGGGATTTTTCTGAGTAAGATGAATTTTTCAGTGAATAGTAAAAATGCAGTTTTAGGGTTTCAGTATGTTTAATGACATCATAACTGTGTCATGATGATTTCATGAGATATTTTAATGGTTGGCCGGCCAAGGGTGATGAATTATTGTTTTTGGGGCCCCATGTGGCCTAACTCCATGGTAAATGCCAAGGGAGAGCACATGGTTTTGAGAAAAGCACTTGTGAGGTGTCCCTTGGCCATTAATGCCTTGTCCCCTCACTTTCCCTATAAATAACAAGCCATCCTCTCATCCATTCAACTCCCCACTCTCCCCCAAAGAAGTTCTGGTCTCATTACCTCCCAAGTAGTCCTCCCATGGTGCCCCCAAGCCCTCCAGGTCCCAACCTTTGAGTTTTAAGAGTTATGTTTTAAGGTAAGGGATCCGATCTCTCTCTTTCTTTCCAAGAAATCTCTTTTATGTAATTTCTTTTATGCTCCATGTTCTTATGTAAAGGGTTGTTATTTTATACTCCTCTTAATGCCCTTTTCATGTTCATATAACGATAGATCCCCTCTTACTCTCATTATTTCATTTTAGGAATTTTTAAGTGGCGCCGTTAGGCTGCCGAATTTTTAAGTGGTTCTTCACCCTGCTCATTTTGAATTTCTACTTTCATGTCAATTATTTCAAGTTCCTTTTTGTTATGTTGGGGTATGATCTCTATATCTATCATACTTATCTTTCATTCCCATATTATGAGAGACCCCATTTGATCTCTTCAATTCAGTATTTTGAAGTTTTAAGTGGCGCCGTTAGGCTGCCGAATTTTTAAGTGGTCCTTGCACCTTTCTCCCTTTTCAAAGTTCTAATTCAATGTAAAGTCTTGCAAGTTCCTTTTTATTATGTTGGGGTATTATCTTTATATCTATCATACTGATCATTTATGTTCATATGATGAGAGACCCTATTTGATCTCATCAATCCATTGTTGGAAGTTTTAAGTGACGCCGTTAGGCTGCCGAATTCTCATAAGAGAAATCTTATTTTTCTGTCTTCATTTCAAGTTCTTCGTTTCATATGGTATATCATTGAAATTTCATTACCATGTTCTTAAATAATTTATATTCTACTCCCCTACTGTTTTATGTATCATTTTTTAGTGGGTGACCCATGTCCCCTCTCTTTTCAATGTTTTCTAAAACCCTGTATCATAGATGTTATGCTGCATAGTTTTCGTCTCAAAATGCCTCTCTCTTTTCTCAAAATTATTTTATGTTATAAAGTGAATACTCAAATCTCTTATTTCTACAGGGGTATTCACATATATATCAAAATTTTCTATTTTAAATTCTGGTATTTACATACATGAAACCAGCTTTCCCTTTCCGTGGGTTTAACATGACGTAAAGATCATGTATTTAAAGAAGTTTTTAAAACGTTATGATTATGAAATGAAACCCATTTATTTTATTCTATATGGGTTATTTATGAAATGTTTGATGATGATATATGTGGCTCACATGATAATAAATGCAAATTTAAGGGTGCGCCCTGATAGCGCTCCAATGCATTGGGTAATGATGTAACCACTAGAGATTACAATTTTCACGATACCTTGGTGAATAATCTTAGTAATTTTCATATGACACCTTGGGGATGGACCTTGGTGATATGTTCATGATTGTCTATGTAAAATGATGTAGCCACATCTTCAAGTTATGAAAATGTTATTTTTATTATGACATGCCTCATGATTTCATTCTCATGACTTAAAGTTCTTTTCATGACCTTATTGAAGTATCTCAAGTTCACATGTAAAATGTTTCTCTTGTTTCCCTTACTGGGCTTTTTGCTCACCCTTTCTTTTGATGTATGTCCCCAGGTTATGTGATGTAGTAATGAACCTAGGATGAACATGAGGAGAAGCCTTTAAAGTGTTTTAGAAGAATGTTTTATGTTTTCATGTTTAAAGTTCCTGGTTTCCAAGACACTAAACCTTAAAGATCCTCAATTTTGTAAAATGTAATGAAAGTTTATGTGATAAAAAGGCGGGATGTTATAGTGAACTAGAACCTACTGCTTTGGTTGAACATTAAAAATCTACATCAATTGTGAAACTTTGTGTGTTTAAACTCAACTATTTTTAGTTTAAAAAATGGACCATTTTGAGGACTGGAATCATCGATTTGAATTATACTGTGTATGTCACAACTGTTATGGGCACACTGCCTGGCAGTGTGTCTATTACCAATGACAACAGATTGATTACGTTGAAGAAAATGAAAAATATGAGTCTAGTCCTAACACCCTGGATAATATTGACATAATTTATTCTATATTGGATGCTAGGGTGGAACTAATTAACAATTGGTTAACTAAAACCCATGAAATTCAACTTAGAGATTCTCTAGAGAAAGATCAAATAATGAAAAGATTAGAAAACTTTCTTTTGGAATTACTACAAAGGGTTAAAGAACAAGAATAATTTGAAGAAAATGAAAAAGAAAATGTTTATAAAAGATTCAAAAATAAAGTGGAAGAGGAAATTGATAGTGAAACTGGACAAGAAACCATTTACTTTGAAGAATCTGAATCTTTTGAACCAAATGTAGAAATAACCACCTCATTAAACAATGAACACAACATTGAAAATCCAATAAAGAACTTTAATGGAGTTGAGTTGGTCAATTTTTAAACTCAATTGAAAAAAATTGAAAAGGAATTCCCAGTTCTCTTCATAATTCCTACATTAGTGAAAAATAATTTTTTTAGAAGTTTTTAGAATGAAGTCACTCGGGTTGAAGTTAAACTTGAAACTGAAAACTTGAAAGTAAAAAACTCTTCACCCAATTTTTCTAATTTTGTGAACAATGAGTCTGAATTTGATATTGGGTATAATCTGGATGAGAACATTAAAATGGATAACATGGAATCTGAAATCTTTGAACTTGAACTGAAAACTTCTCTTCCATGTTTTGAAACCCCAAACCCATCTATTTCTAAAATTTTGTTCGATGATAAGGATGAGGGAATGATACTTGAAGAAAGACTAACTTATGAGTTCTTATTTCCCTATTCTCATAGTAATCACTTTTCTGAAACTTTTTGCAATAAAATGAAAATCAGTTTTGACCAAATTGAGGAGAATTGTATTAATTTGAAAATTATGGAAACTGAATTTTTTGAAACTGAATTGTACAATTCTTCTCCTGAAATTGAATTGCAACACTCAAATGACATGGTTTTTGAAAGTGAGCCTTTTGAAATTGAACATGAAATAGAGGTTGAGCACACAATTGAATTAGGAAGAATTGATTTGTTAGAAGCAGTAGATGTTGAATGTTCATTCACAGATGAGGAACTTTTGGAAGAGATTTAAAATATTATTAAACGTGATTTTGCTGCTGGTCAAATAAATTCTCTTCCTTGTCTATCACTGCCAACCAAAACTACGAGGGGTTCTGAGCCTTCTTGTGATACTATTAGTAGTCTAGAGGGGGAATCACACTTGAGTTTCAATGTCCATGATTCTGTTCAGCACGTTATTGAATCCCGTCTTGAGCCTACTAATCAGTACTCACCAACGAGCACCCTTGAATTTAAATATGTTAATGTTGAGGTTAATAGATATATCTCTGAGGTCAATGCCACACCTTGTAAAGCACCTAGTTCTATGTTTTCCAATATTTTTAATTCAAATCTTAATAAATCTGAAACAAAACTGGAAGTGGTCAGCATTATGCTCACAGCTGTTAAAGTATGTTTCTTATGGATTTTTATAATCTATGAGATTTCAGTTGTGTTTAGCTTGGGAGCCCACAATTTTCATTGTTCTGTTAAAAATATTTGGGCTAAACACATGTGGTGGTTTCTATTAAGGAAGCTACATCTACCTAGTGACTACAGTTAGTTGCTAGGTGAGTCTGGTTAGGGACTATAAACCTAGCACTGCATGGGAGGAAACCCATGGTTTTTATTTTGTTTTCAATAAAAAATGTGATTAAATAAAGTCTAACTAAATAATTTAAACTCAGTGATTCATGAGAGTCAACCCATGATCTTTCTTTATTTTCATTTTTGTACTATTTTGTACTGAATAAAATGATTCTTTAGTGCTTTCTGTATGCTCTATCTCTGCTGGATATTTGTTCCTAGTTTTTATGCTTTTCGTTTTTAGGATGTTGTTTCTTTGTCTATTAAGGAGTGTAGTTCTCATACTGGAGGGAAATTGACAATTATATTCAGGGAAGTACTCAATTCATAATTGCTGCATTTATTTTTCTGCTTCTATTGACATTAAGAATAAAATCTGCAGCATGTTTTACTTTAAAAAAATGTTGCTTTAAAAAAATTTTCTGCTTGTGTAAGAAATTCTACTACATAATTACTAAAAATATGCTATATATCTTGAAAACTAAAAAAACTTTTGCTGCGTGTCACTAAGTTGAATTAAAAATTCAACATGTGCCTCTTACTTAAATTTGAATTCATTTATAAATATTAAAATAATTATTCACTACTTGAAATTAAGTGTGTGTGTGTGTGGGGGGGGGGGGGGGTACATGTTGTTTGTTTTTTCGTTTTTTGTTGAATGTGCTTTTCTAAGGGGTGTTAGGAATGCTTGCCTTATGTGTCATTGAACATCTAATTGAATCATATTTTCTGAATTTCCTTACACTCAATTCTCTTTGTACCCACAAGTTATATGCTTTGTTTAAACTTTAATGGAGAATCTTTGTCATTGGATTAAATGTTAATGCATTAATTTGCTAATGAACATGCTTTTAAGTTATTTATTATGGAAAACAATATTCTTGAAATTCATTGAAACCCTTTATACATTTCATCATTCTACTAAATTGGAAATTTATTTTGAACTTTAATTATTAAATTTTTCTTCTCCATATTTAGAAGTCAACTTTGGGAAAAAATTTGGGTTTTAAGTGTGGGGGAGGGGGTCAATTATTGACTATGCTAAACTATGTTTTAATGAAATCCCATAAATTCCCATTTCACTTGAAACTTTTTGTAAAAAATTGGTAAATTTTATCAAAATTCTCGCATAATTTTAGGCTTTACTCTGTTCTAAAATGGGTCTTGCATTAGGACTAGTACCTTTATGGTAGTTAATATATTTTTTGAATTTGAAATTAATGATAATGGATTATTGCTGAGTGATCATACTTAGCGATTTGATGGAAATTTGGTTTAGGAACTACTTCTGAAAGTGATATGGATATCCTTTTAATAGAATTATGATCATAACCCTTGGGACAAGAAGTTTTATTATGATTCTAGGGGCCTCTTTCATCCTTTAATTATAAAAGTAATCATCTTATTGAGCCAATGGAAATAATTTTTATATAAAACTTTTGAAACTGGAGTAGTCTGGGCATCTATGATCCCATGGTGAGTCTATGAGACCCCAGATGCTGGGTGTGTTTCTGTTAACTTTAAGCCCTCTGTTCACCTTGAATAAGTGCATTTCACAGTGCTTTGCACATGATACATGGATTGGAAAAAATAAAATAAAGTGTCTATGATAAAAAATGAGTTCATTAAGGTAAGGGGAATGATGAACGCCAGATAAAGAAGGGGTTAATTGGTTTATATGGGAGTCATTTAGGTTGTATCAATAAGGTGATTCAAAAAATAATAATTATTTTTGGAACATAGGTGAAAAATTCAAAGTATAAAGTTCAAACTGTTAAGTTTTTAATTCCACTTAAATTTTACCTTTTGTCACTCTCGGACTTTGGACTTAAGACTGGATTGGAGTGAGTCACTAAGTTGTATCACATATGAGGCATGACATCTTCTTTGATGGATAGTCTTTGCTTTCTTAATTACCCTTGCGTATTTGTTATATACAAGATTCATATGAGTAATTCATTTTCTAAAATCCTATTGTTAAGTTTTTTCCTTTGTTTTTGAGTGCTAAACATGTTAAAGTGTGATCTTAATCATAAATACACTTTACTGTTTTCAAAGAAAATAAAACAAGATATTGTTTAAGGACAAACAATGGTTAAGTGTGGGGGAATTTGATGTGGCTCTATTTTTACATAGTTTTGACACATCTTTTTACTTAATTTTTAATGATATAATTAATTATTTAATCAATTAATACTAAATAATTGCACTTTTGTATTTTTATAATTAATTTTGTTATTTAATCAATTTTTATAATTAATTATGTATTTTTAGTCTTCAATTTAATAATTTTAATCTTAATTTACTTTTCTAATTTAATTATGTCTTATTTAGTTTGGTTAATTTAAACCTGCCAGACTTTTTATTAAACTAATTTTTTTATAAAGCAACTATTTAATCGTTGTAATTCTATTTAATTAAGTTAGTCTTTATTTTAATTATTTATCTTTTAACTTAATTTCATTAAAATATTTTAACTATGTTAATTAATATGTTTAGTCATCCTTCTAATCATTTAACTAAATAATTTGTGTTTTAAAATAAATAAAATAGTTCACTTTTAATTTTATGTGTTCAAATAGTTGTTTAAATAATTAATTAAGAGTTTTAAAATATTTATTGTTTAATTTTATGTATGCAGTTTGATTATATATTTATTTTCTATTGATTTTAGTCTACCGGTGAGGTAGACTATAATTTTCGGTAGCCTAATGGGTCAGCGTTGCTATTTTTTTTCAATTATTGCTACTTTGTAATTAATTTATTTCATAATTTTAATTTAAGTCTTTTATTAATTTAGTTTAAAAATTATCCAGTTTATTAATTTAAGTGTTATCAATTAATACTCTTTATTATAATTTGAAAGTTTTTAAGTTTAATAAAAATCTTTTTTTAAATTTTGGATAGTTAACATTCTTTAAATTAATTATTTTCAGTATTTTTATTTAGTTTATCTAATTTTAATTTTTAGTTCATTCTTCTTCAAGGTTACCATTTGTTCTTTATTTTATACTAGCGGTGACCTATCTATTAATTAAGCTATCAATAACCCTTTTTATTGCGTAACGGTAAGCTTTTGTTTTATGTTGAAATGGTGACTTTTTGCAGCTTGCTGGTAGCTCTCATTTAGTTATAACGGTAACCTCCTCATTGTTAATTTTATTCTCACAGCAACCCCCACCCCGCTGATTCCTTTTGTTTTTCATTTTAATCTAAAAGTAACCTTATTTTTATACTACCGATAACCTCTTCTTTTAATTCTAATGGTGAGCTTCTTATTTTATTTTATAATGGTAATCTATTTTATTTAATTGTACCGGTGAATCTTATTTTTATTTTTCCGCCGCTCTCCTGTTTTTTATTTCTAACAGTGACCCCCTTGACAGTGCTCCTCTTCTTTATTTTTATTCTAATAGTGACCTTCACCACCTCACCATTAGACTTTCTCCCACTGCACCTCACCGTTAGACTTTCTCCCGCTAAACGTCACCATTAGACTTTCTCATGATGCACTCACCGTTGCACCCCTATTTCTCTCACTGTTAGATTTCATACCCCGCACCTCACTATTATGCCGCTGCTCATTTGTTTTTTTCCTATTCTATCAGTAACCCCATATCAACCTGCCTCTATTATTCTAATGGTGAGTCTTTCCTCACCGTTCCCCTCACTTCACCGTTAGACTGTCTTCCCTTCACTTCCTCACCGTTGCCTCCACTTTCCCGCCGTCCGGGATGCAGTTCTTCACCCGCCGCTGTTGCTGTTAAGAGTTGTCACGCCGCTTTTGGGAGGTTTTTTCACTTCTATTTCAATTCCTCCACCGCCTGGAGTCATCTGGCATCACCAGAGGAGCTCGTGCCACTGATAAGAGGCCTGAGCTATACAGTCCTGTCCCGTTGCTGAAAAACTTTGAGTTGCCGGTGAAGGATACCTTGCCGCCGCGGATTAAGACTGTTGCTGAGGGTCGCGCCAGAGCTGTGGAAGGTCGGGCCGTTGTGTATGTCCACTGATCAAGGCTGACGCCGCTGAGAGGGAGAGTGGAGCGCTGAAGTTCCCCAGAGCCACGCTGAATCCTGCTGGTAGTGCACTGCTGCTGAAGCTGAGGGAAGCTGAACTTGCCGCTGCTGAAGCCGCTGTGGAGCTGAGGAGGAGGCCACTGGTTTCAGGAGGAAGAAGAAGACCCTCCCCCTGTGTGTCGATAATTGAAAGGGGAGGAAGAAGATAAAATAATAATAATAAAAATAATATAAAACAAAAAGAAATTATAAAGTAAAACCTAATTTTAATAAACTAATCAAATGAATATAACATAATTTGTAAAATTTATAAATTAAAACAATTATAATATTAATAAATAGATAAATTATAAATTAAAATACAATAATAAAGTAATAATAAATGTAAATAATAAATTAATATACTGATTATAGTATAAATATAAATATATAATTAATAATAATTATAAATAAACTATAAAATATACTTATTAATTTAAAAATATTTAAAACTAAAGTATTAATTATAATTATTAAATTAAAATAAACTAATAAATAAATTTATAAACCTAACAATTTAATTTCTTAAATATTAATTACAATAATAATAATAAAATTATTAAATAAAAATAATTAACACAATCTAAATTATAAAATTTAGTATTTATATTTATCAAATTAATAAATTTTTGATAAACTTATTTTTTACCATAGTAATATTTAGTGAATAATTTTATAAATAATATAAAAGTAAATAATAATTATCACTCAAGTATTATTAATTAAATTTAATTACTTTTTAATAAGTATTATAATAGTAAACTAAAATAATAACTTTAAAATTTTAATTAACTTTCGTTGAGTTTTAATTGTTTTATTTTGTTTATAACCTGTACAGGTTCATACCAAAGTCAAAAACATGTCCAAGTTCATGCAACTAACTTAGCAGAAGTTAGTTATGAGGGCACAACTTTCACGACGTGCCAGTCGCGAAAAAATGCACGTTGTGCAGTGAATAGTTGAAGGACATTTGAAGTCGATGGAAAACAAGCGGTGACAAGCAGTTTTTGACAATAACTACTTAAAGGAGAGAAAGCAGCAGAATTTGAGGTGGGGGTAACTCATTAGACATTCCTTCATTCAACACATCTGGAGAGCCGATGTCGAGGAGAGGAGACCGGAGGGTCACTCTGGAACTACTTCTTGGAGCTGGAGGAGACCAGGAGCAGCAACAGTTCATGCTAGTAGAGGGAGTTTACTACCTCTGTTTTATTAATTCTTATCTTTTGTAATAGAATGATCATGGTATATGTATTAATAGAGAAAATTTCTAGCTAAGTCTCTAGTTCAGGGATATATTGAAGTTCTACTAGTTACTTTTAATTCTCATTTCACTTAATCATTTCAATGGATTCAGTAACGATCAGAAAGATCGATACTGAGTTCATCCAACTTCTTGTACCATAAGAACATAATCATGATATTTCAGAGTCAGTTGGAGAGATTTACTGTGGAAGCACTTTTCAAAAGATAATATATTTATAAGACTTCAAGACTTACGGTGAGTTTGTCTTGTTGTTAATTTTCAAAACAGTTCACGGTTGACTAATTTTGGAGTGGCGAACTCTTAAATTGGTTGACTAGTGTGACTTAACTCCTGGAAAGGGAGGTGAGTCATACTCTTTACAATGGTACTCTACAAAAACCTATAAGTGAATTGAAACACCTTCCAAACTAGTAAAATAGAGATTACTCCCTAAGCGTTTTAAATAGATTGTTCGTTTATTAGTACTTTTATATCTCTGTTCCCCTTTGTTTTCAACTGTTTCTTATTTCAAATTCGTTTAGATACAGGTTTTGTAGTGTTTTGTCACTTCATTTCTTATAAAAAAATATAAAATGTAAAAAAATAGAAAATTAACTCTGCTGCTAACAACAGTGGAGCTTCTATGTGTGTTTTTAGGAGATTAGTGGCCAAATTAACCTTCCCTGTGGGTTCGACCCTACTTGCCACATATACAGTAGTAGTAGCAATATAAATTTTAAATTGTGACCAACTTAAACGATAGTCCAGGTCAAGTTTTTGGCACCGTTTCCGGGAAATTCACGCACTGAGAGTCTAGGGTTATAATAAAAATTAAAGAAAATTAATAACCACAGAAAACAAAACACACTAAAAAAACATTTAAAAAAACTGCTAAAAAAACTGTGAACTGGAACCTACCACATTTTTTGAACATTAAAAATCTGCACCAATTGTGAAACTTTGTGTGTTTAACCTCAACTATTTTTATTTTAAAAAAAATGGACCATTTTGAGGACAGGAATCCTCGATTTGAATTATACTGTGTATGTTGCAGCTGTTATGGGAACACTGCCTGGCAGTGTGTCTATAACCAACCACAAAAGATTGATTATGTTGAAGAAAATGAACAATATGAGTCTAGTCCTAACACCCTAGCTAAAATTGACACAATTGATTCTAGATTGGAATCTAGGGTGGAACTAATTAACAATTGGTTAACTAAAACCCATGAAATTCAACTTAGAGATTCTCAAGAGCAAGATCAAAGAATGAAAAGATTAGAAAACTTGCTTTTGGAATTACTACAAAGTGTTAAAGAACAAGAAGAATTTGAATAAAATGAAAAATAAAATGTATATAAAAGATTCAAAAATCAAGTGGAAGAGGAAAGTGATAGTGAAACTGGACAAGAAACCATTTACTTTGACGAATTTGAATCTGTTGAACCAAATGTAGAAATAAGCAACTCATTAAACAAAGAACACAACATTGAAAATCCAATAAAGAACTTTAATGGAGTTGGGTTGGTCAATTTTGAAACTGAATTGAAATAGATTGAAAAGGAATGCCCAGTTCTCTTTATAATTCCTACATTAGAGAAAAATAATTGTTTTAGAAGTTTTGAGAATGAAGTCACTCGGGTAGAAGTCAAACTTGAAACTGAAAACTTAAAAGTAAAAAACTCTTCACCCAATTTTTCTAATTTTGTGAACAATGAGTCTGAACTTGATATTGGGTATAATCTGGATGAGAACATTAAAATGGATAACATGGAATCTGAAATCTTTGAACTTGAACTGAAAAATTATCTTCCATGTTTTGAAACTCCAAACCCATCTATTTCTGAAATGTTGTTTGATGATAAGGATGAGGGAATGATACTTGAAGAAAGACTAACTGACGAGTTCTCATTTCCCTATTCTCATAGTAATCACTTTTCTGAAACTTTTTGCAATGAAATGAAAATCAGTGTTGATTAAATTGAGGAGAATTGTCTTAATTTGAAAATTCTGGAAACTGACTTTTTTGAAACTGAATTGTACAATTTTTCTTCTAAAATTGAATTGCAAAACTCAAATGACATGGTTTTTGAAAGTGAGCCTTCTGAACTTGAACATGAAAGATAGGTTGATCACACAGTTGAATTAGGAAGAATTGATTTGTTAGAAGTAGAAGATGTTGAATGTTCATTCACTGATGAGGAACTTTTGGAAGAGATATACAATATTGTTAAACCTAATTCTACTGCTGGTCAAATAAATTCCCTTGTCTATCACTACCATCCACAACTAAGAGGGGTGTTGACCCTTCTTGTGATATAGTTAGTAGTCTAGAGGGGGAATCACACTTGAGTTTCAATGTCTATGATTTTGGTCAGCACATTATTGAATCCCCTCTTGAGCCTAATAATCATTACTCACCAAAGAGCACCCTTGAATTTGAATTTTTTAATTTTGAGGTTAATAGAGATAGCTTTGAGGTCAATGCCACACCTTTTGAAGCACCTAGTTCTATGTTGTCCCTTCTTGTGAATTCAAATCTAGATAAATTTGAAACAAAACTGGAAGTGTTCAGCATTATGCTCACAGCTGTTAAAGGACGTTTATTATGGATTTTTATAATTTATGAGAGTTTGGTTGTGTTTATCTTGGGAGCCCACAATTTTCATTGTTCTATTAAAAATATTTGTTCTAAACACATGTGGTGGTTTCTATTAAGGAAACCACATCCACCTAGTGACTACAGTTAGTTTCTAGGTGAGTTTGGTTGGGGACTATAAACCTAGCGCTACATGGGAGGCAACCCATGATTTTTATTTTGTTTTCAATAAAAAATGTGATTAAATAAAGTCTAACTGAAGACTTTAAACTCAGTGCTTCGTGGGAGTCAACCCATGCTCTTTCTTTATTTTCATTTTTGTACTGTTTTGTACTGAATAAAATGATGCTTTCCTGCTTTCTGTATGCTCTATATCTGCTGGATTTTTGTTCTTGGTTTTTATGCTTTGTGTTTTTAGGATGCTGCGGCTTTGTCTATTAAGGAGTGGAGTTCCTATAATGGAGGGGAATTGACAATTATATTCAGGGTAGTACTCAATTCATAATTGCTGCATTTATTTTTCTGCTCCTATTGACTTTAAGGATAAAATCTGCTGCATGTTTTTCTTTAAAAAAAATCTTTTTTAAAAAAAATTTCTACGTGTATAAGAAATTCTACTACATAATTACTAAAAATATGCTACATATCTTGCATACTAAAAAAACGTTTTCCACACGTCACTAAGTTGAGTTAAAAATTCTACATGTGCCTCTTGCTTAAATTTGAATTCATTGATAAATATTGAAATAATCATTCACTGCTTGAAATTAAGTGTGGTGGTGGGGGGGTACATGTTGTTTGTTGTTGCATTTTTTGTTGAATGTGATTTTCTAAGGGGTGTTAGGAATGCTTTCCTTATGTGTCATTGAACATCTAATTGAATCATATTTTCTGAATTTCCTTACACTCAATTCTCTCTGTATCCACAAGTTATATGCTATGTTTAAACTTTAATGGAGAATCCTTGTCATTGGATTAAATGTTAATGCATGTATTCACTAATGAACCTGATTTTAAGTTATTTATTAGGGCAAACAATATTCCTGAACTTCATTGAAACCATTTATACATGTCATCAATATACTAAATTGGAAATTTATTTTGAACTTTAATTATCAAATTGTTCTTCTAGATATTTAGAAGTCAACTTTGGGGAAACATTTGGGTTTTAAGTGTGGGGGAGGGGGTCAATTATTGACTGTTATAAATAGTGTTTTAATGAAATCCCATCAATTCCCATTTCACTTGAAAGTTTTTCTAAAAAATTGGTAATTTTTTTCAAAATTCTTGCATAATTTTAGGCTTTACTCTGTTCTAAAATGGGTCTTGCCTTAGGACTAATACCTTGATGGTAGTTAAGATTTGTTTTGAATCTGAAATTAATGATAATGGATGATTGCTGAGTGATTATACTTAGTGATTTGATGGAAATTAAGTTTAGGAACTACTTCTGAAAGTGATATGGGTATCCTTTTAATGGAATTATGATCATAACCCTTGGAACTGAAAGTTTGATTATGATTCTAGGGGCCTCTTTCATCCTTTAATTATAAAAGTAATCATCTTATTAATCCAATGGAAATGATTTTTATATAAAAATTTTGAAACTGGAGTAGTCTGGGCATCTGGGATCCAATGGCGATTCTCTAAGACCCTAGATGCTGGGTGCATTTCTGTTAACTTTAAGCCCTCTGTTCACCTTGAATAAGTGCATTTCACAGTGCTTAGCACATGATACATGGCTTGGGAAAAATAAAATAAAGTGTCTAGGGTCAAAAATGAGTTCATTAAGGTGAGGGGAATGATGAATTCCAGATGAAGAAGGGGTTAATTGGTTTTTATGGTAGTCATTTAGGTTGTATCAATAAGGTGATTCAAAAAATTATTAATTATTTTTGGAACATAGGTGAAAAAGTCAAAGTATAAAGTTCCTATTGTTAAGTTTTTAATTCCACTTAAATTTTACCTTTTGCCACTCTCGGACTTTGGACTTAAGACTGTATTAGAGTTAGTCACTAAGTTGTATCACATATGAGGCATGGCACCTTATTTGATGGATGGTCTTTTCTTTCTTAATTACCCTTGAGCATTTGTTATAGGCAAGATTCATACGAGTAATTCATTTTCTAAAAGCCTGTTGTTAAGTTTTTTCCTTTGTTTTAGAGTTATGAACATGTTCCAGTGTGATCTTAATCATAAATACACTTTACTGCTTTCAAAGAAAATAAAACATGATATTGTTTGAGGACAAACAATGGTTAAGTGTGGGAGAATTTGATGTGGATCTATTTTTACATAGTTTTGCCACATCTTTTTACTTAATTTTTAATGATTTAATTAATTATTTAATCACTTAATACTAAATAATTGGACTTTTGTATTTTTATAATTAATTTTATTAATTAATCAATTTTTATAATTAATTATGAATTTTTAGTCTTCAAATTAATAATTTTAATCTTACTTTACTTTTCTAATTTAATTATGTCTTATTTAGTTTGGTTAAGTTAAATCTGCCTGACCTTTTATTAAACTAACATTTTTATAAAAAATATATTTAATCATTGTAATTCTATTTAATTAATTAATTATTTATTTTAATAATTTATCTTTTAAATTAGTTTTATTAAAATACTTTAACTATGTTAATTAATATGTTTAGTCATCCTGCTAATCATTTAAGTAAATAATTTGTGTTTTAAATTAAATAAAATAGTTAGCTTTTAATTTTATGTGTTTAAATAGTTGTTTAAATAATTAATTAAGAGTTTTAAAATATTTATTGTTTAATTTTATGTATGTAGTTTGATTATATATTTATTTTCTATTGGTTTTAGTCTACCGGTGAGGTAGACTATAACTGTCGTTAACCTAATGGGTCACCATTGCTATTTTTTTCAATTGTTCCTACTTTGTAATTAATTAATTAAGTTATTTTAATTCAAGTCTTTTATTAATTTAGTTTAACAATTATCCAGTTTATTAATTTAAGTGTTATCAATTAATACTCTTTATTATAATTTTAAAGTTTTGATGTTTAATAAAAATCTTGCTTTTAAATTTATGATAGTTAACATTATTTAAATTAATTATTTTCAGTATTTTTATTTAGTTTATCGAATTTTAATTTTAAGTTCATTCTTCTTCAAGGTTACCATTAGTTCTTTAAGGTATCCACAACCCTTTTTATTGCGTAACGGTAAGCTTTTGTTTTATGTTGAAACGGTGACTTTTTGGAGCTTGTTGGTAGCTCTCATTTAAGTATAATGGTAACCTCCTCACTATTAATTTTATTCTAACAGCGACCCCCACCCCACTTCTTCCTTTTGTTTTTCTTTTTAAGATAACAGTAACATTATTTTTATACTACCAGTAACCTCTTCTTTTAATTCTAACGGTGAGATTATCATTTTATTTTATAACGGTAATCTGTTTTATTTAATTAACTAGTGACTCTTATTTTTATTTTTCCGCCGCTCTCCTATTTTATATTTCTAACAGTGACCCCCTTGCTGGTGCTACTCTTCTTTATTTTTATTCTAACAGTGACCTTCACCACCTCACAGTTAGACTTCCTCCCGCTACACCTCACCATTAGAATTTCTCCCGCTGCACCTCACCATTAGACTTTCTCACACTGCACTCACCGTTGCACCCCTATTTCTCTCACTGTTAGATTTCATAACCCACACCTCACTGTTACACCACTGCCAGGGCCGGCCCTAGGGCAAGCCCAGCAATCCCCTGGGCTAGGGCAACCGACAGGTTTTTTACTGTACATGTACTGTACAGGCACTGTAGCACTTTGGAAGGGGCAACATTTATGCCCCTGGTCTTGGGCAACAAAATTTTTAGGGGCTTTCCGGGCCGGTCCTGACCACTGCTCATTTATTTTTTTAGTATTCTATCAGTAACCCCATATCACCCTGCCTCTATTCTTCTAACGATGAGTCTTTCCTCACCGTTCCCCTCACATCACCGTTAGACTGCCTTCCCTTCACCTCCTCACTATTTCCTCAACATTCCCGCCGTCAGGGATGCAGTTATTCACCCACCGCTGTTTCTATTGAGAGTTGTCGCCCTGCTTTTGGGAGGTTTTTTCACTGCTAGTTCAATGCCTCTTCTACCTGGAGTCTTCTGGCATGACCAGAGGAGCTCGTGCCGCTGATAAGTGGCTCGAGCTATACAGTCATGTTTCATTGCTGCAAAACTTTGTGTTGCCGGTGAAAGAGACCTCGCCTCCGTGGAGCAGGACTGTTGCCGAGGGTCGCGCCAGAGCCGTGGAATCTCGGGCCTTTATGGATGTCCGCTGATCAAGGCCAACGCCACTGAGAGGGAGAGTGGAGTGCTGAAGTTCCCTGGAGCCACGCTGAATCCTGCTGGTAGTGCACTACTGCTCGAGCTGAGGGAAGCCGAACTCGCCGCTGCTGAAGCCGCTGTGGATCTGAGGAGGAGGCCACCAGTTTCAAGAGGAGGAAGAAGACCCTCCCCCTGTGCGCCGATAATTGAGGGGGGAGGAAGAAGATAAAATAAAAATAATAAAAATAATATAAAACAAAAAGAAATTATAATGTAAAACCTAATTTTAATAAACTAATCAAATGAATATAATATAATTTGTAAAATTTATAAATTAAAACAATTATAATATTAATAAATAGATAAATTATATATTAAAATACAAAACTAAATTAATAATAAATGTTAATAATAAATTAATATACTGATTATATTTTAAATATATAATTAATAATAATTATAAATAAACTATAAAATATACTTATTAATTTAAAAATATTTAAAACTAAAGTATTAATTCTAATTATTAAATTAAAATAAACTAATAAATAAATTTATAAACCTAACAATTCAATTTCTTAAATAGTAATTACAATAATAATAATAAAATTATTAAATAAAAATAATTAATACAATCTAAATTATAAAATTTATTATTTATATTTATTAAATTAATAACTTTTTGATAAACTTATGTTTTACCATAGTAATATTAAGTGAATAATTTTATAAATAATATAAAAGTAAATAATAATTATCAGTTAAGTATTATTAATTAACTTTAATTACTTTTTAATAAGTATTATAACAGTAAAATAAAATAATAACTTTAAAATTTTAAGTAACTTTCATTGAGTTTTAATTGTTTTATTTTGTTTATAACCTGTGCAGGTTCATACCAAAGTTGAAAACATGTCCAGGTTCACACAACTAACTTAGAGGAAGTTAGTTATGAGAGAAAACTAGCGTGACGTGCCAGTCGTGAAAAAACGCACGTTGTGTGGTTAATAGTTGAAGGACATTTGAAGTCGATGAAAAACAAGCGGTGACAAGAAGCTTTTGACAGTAGCTACTTAAAGCAGAGAAAGCAGCAGAATTTGAGGTGGGGGTAACTCATTAGACATTCATTCATTCAACACATCCGGAGAGTCGGTGCCGAGGAGAGGAGA
The DNA here is from genome assembly GCA_963277665.1 of Viscum album. NCBI lineage: Eukaryota > Viridiplantae > Streptophyta > Magnoliopsida > Santalales > Viscaceae > Viscum > Viscum album. Next base: position 1,483,584,042 of record OY728166.1, read on the forward strand.
CCAGAGGGTGACTCTGGAACCAGTTCTTGGAGCTGGAGGAGACCAGGAGCAACAACAGTTCATGCTAGCAGAGGGAGTTTACTTCCTCTATTTTATTAATTCTTCTCTTTTGTAATAGAATGATCATGGTATACATGTTAATAGAGATAATTTCTAGATAAGTCTTTAGTTCGGGGATATATTGAATGTAACAACCCCGAAATTTAAAACTTAGTTTTATTTAAAAAATGGATTTATTTATTATTTTAACAAACTAATAATATTTTTACACCGATTTTCATTGAAAATAATTATTAAAATCAAGCGTTTTAATCAATTTAATGTAAATTATAAATTTTATTAATTATAATTTTAAATTTATGTTAAATTAATATTGTTATGTTGTCTAAAATAATTTATCAAAATAACTATTTGTATATAATTATTTTTGGAAAATAAATTTTTTGTTATTAGAATATTTTAAATGATAATTATTTATGAATATACTAAATTTGTTACTTATATGTAGACAAAATATTATTATTATTACTATCTTTATAATAAAGAATATGTATATATATATATATATATTATAAAACACACTTTATATTCACGTGTCTTAAAAAAATGAATTTTATAAATCTATATATATACATTTAAAAAAAAAACAATGCCACATGTGTTGTAAAAAAACGATTTTCATATATATATATATATATATATATTTTGGAATAAAATATAATAAACACAATCATTAAATGATATAGAAAAAGAAAAAAAGTAAGATACATGATATAACGTGTTGAATTTTAAAAAAGATGTAAACTATTTAAAACATATATAATATAATAATATATTAAAGGAAATGATTATGGGACAAAAAAAAGACACATGGGATAAAAAAGCAGATGTGCTTATGCGTGACAACTAGAGAAACAAATTAAAAAAAAGAGAATTCCATGTTTCTTAAATATATTTATATATAATACTATTATATTAAAAAAAGTGCTACAAATGATTTGAAAATAATAATAATAAATGTTAAAAAAAACATTAAAGTCAAATAATAGATATAATAAGAATTAGTGTTGTCTCAATAATTGATAAAATATATATAATAAAAAAAGTGACCCGTGAATGAGACCCGTGGTTAACTTGTCTTTGAGTCTTTTTTTAGTTGTGTTAAAAAAAATTATAATAAAAATCATTTAGCTTCTTTGAGAAGCTTATGAAAACATTATATAAGAGTCTTAGGGATAACTCTCTTCTATGGGTATAACGCATGAAGCAAAACCTGTACCTATTTCATGTTCGAAAGTATATATATGTTTTCATCCACCCTTCGGGTTTCTCTAAAAGGTAAGGGATTATTTTGCACTATTGATTTATGCTAAGGTTATTGTTTTGTAAGGGAAATTATTTGTGTTTCAAAACTTTTAATAAAAATTTTTCTCCTCTTCTTCTACTATCATTCAAGAAGTGATGTTTTTATTTTATTTTATCTCTTTCACATGATAATATCTATTTTCTGGTTTTTATTTACGGATGGACTATAATTATTTATTCTTCTGTTGTCATGCATGATCCTTAAACTAGTTTCTTAAAACACATATAGATTTTTGAAACTTGTTTGTATAATAAATTATTCTAACATCAAATATGATTTTTAAGGTGTTTTGTTTGATTTTTATTAAATTTAGGAAAAGATAAATTCATTATATATTTTTAAAATATATATAAATATATACATATAAAATAGATGTGGTTATTATGTTCATTGTTTTATTTCCATGTTTATAAAAAGTTCATAACATGTCATCATGTTTTATTAACATTAAGGTCATTGCATCTGCATATAAACATGACCATGCGATTATGCACATCATCGAAACTCATTGCATTATAATAAACTCAAGGTTTCAATTTTAAGATATAATTCCAAAAATAACAAGTGCATGGATATTATTGAAAGTATTTTATTTTATATGTTCCCTTTACCATTTTGTAATATTAAAAAAAGTTTGATAGTCCATGCAAAGGTTACGTGGTATAAGGTTTGGATGTAACCAAACTTGAAAGTGATGCAATAGAAGTTCATGTATTTTATGTATTGAGATATACATTTATATGTATATATATAAATCATTATGAAAGTTCATTTTAAAGAAAATACATGTTCTCAAAATAGAAAACTCTAGTGAAAATATATACATAAGTAGAGCAAGCTTGAAATGTTTTTGGAAAACTCAGTGCTTGACTATTGTAAACAGGATGGAATTGGGGAGTGGACTCATCCTTCGCTAAGTGGGTAGGCCCAGAAATCCTTCAACGATTCAAGTGACCTCAGCATGATGATTTGTTTTCAGAAGCTTGTGTATTGCTTTCACAAAAACACTGGATTATTTTTATGCAATTTTGAACATAATTATTTATAAAATGATATAGTAAGTAATTTTAAAACTATGTTTTAAAAATGATATTTCTCGAAAGTATTTTTTTTAAAAAAATAATGTTCTAAAAAGGATTTATCGAAGGTTTTAAAACCCTTACTGAGCATATTTTGTGCTCAACCCTTGGTTTAAATATTTTTACAGGTCTAGTGGAATTTATAAAGGTGGGCGTTTCACTTACGGAGTTAGCGCATGTCGTGTCTTTTGTTTGCTTTGTTTTTATATTACTACAACTCTGATAATTGTAAGTTTGTATCTATTCTCCAAAACCTAGACTGGTAAAATGTCCTATGCTATGTAATGATTAAGGCTGGGTCCTTACATTGAAGTTCTACTAGTTACTTTTAATTATCATTTCATTTAATCATTTCAATGGATTCAGTAACGATCGGCGAGATCGATACCGAGTTCATCCAACTGCTTGTACCATTAGAACATAATCACGAGATTTCACAGCCAGTTGGCGAGATTGATTGCAGAAGAACTTTTCAAAAGATAATAGATTCATAAGACTTCAAGACTTATAGTGATTTTGTCTTGTTGTTAATTTTCAAAATAGTTCACGGTTGATTAATTTTGGAGTGGCGAACTATTAAATTGGTTGACTAGTGTGAATTAACTCTTGGAGTGGGAGGTGAGTCATACTCTTTACATTGGTACTCTACAACAACCTATAGGTGAATTGAAACACCTTCAAAACCAGTAAAATAGAGATTACTCCCTGAGAGTTTTAAATAGATTGTTCATTTATCAGTATGTTTATATATTTGTTCCCCTTTGTTTTCAACTGTTTCTCATTTCAACGTAGTTGAGATATAGATTCTGTAGTGTTATATCACTTCATTACTTATAAAAAAGTATAAAATGTAAAAAAATATAAAATTCACTCCACTGCTGACAACAGTGGAGCTTCCCTGTGTTTTTTTAGGAGATTAGTGGCCAAATGTACCTTCCTTGTGGGTTCAACCTTGCTTGACACATATACAGTAGTGGTAGGAATATAAATTTTAAACTATGACCAACTTCAACGACAGTACATGTCAATTTTTTTGGCGCCGTTGCCTGGGAAGGCATGCGCTGGGAGTTTAGGGTTATAATAAAAAGTAAATAAAAATTAATAAAAACAGAAAAAAACACACTAAAAAAACATTTTAAAAAAAAATGCTAAAAAAACTGTGCACTGGAACCTACTGCTTTTGTTGAATACTAACAATCTGCATCAATTGTGAAACTTTGTGTGTTTAAACTCAACTATTTTTAGTTTAAAAAAATAGTCCATTTTGAGGACTGGAATCATCGATTTGAATTATACTGTGTATGTTGCAGTTGTTATGGGCACACTACCTGACAGTGTGTCTATAACCAACAAAACAATATTGATTACATTGAAAAAAATTAACAATATGAGTCTAGTCCTGACACCCTAGCTAAAAGTGACATAATGGATTCTAGATTGGACACTAGGGTGGAACTAATTAACAAATGGTTAACTAAAACCCATGAAATTCAACTTAGAGATTCTCAAGATCAAGATCAAAGAATGAAAAGATTAGAGAACATTCTTTTGGAATTACTACAAAGGGTTAAAGAATAAGAATAATTTGAAGAAAATGAAAAATAATTTTTTTATAAAAGATTCAAAAATCAAGTGGAAGAGGAAAGTGATAGTGAAACTAGACAAGAAACCATTTACTTTGAAGCATATGAATCTGTTGAACCAAATCTAGAAATAACCAACTCATTAAAAAAAGAACACAACATTGAAAATCCAATAAAGAACTTTAATGGAGTTGGGTTGGTCAATTTTGAAACTGAATTGAAACAGATTGAAAAGGAATTCCCGGTTCTCTTCATAATTCCTACATTAGTGAAAAATAATTGTTTTAGAAGTTTTGAGAATGAAGTCACTCGGGTTGAAGTCAAACTTGAAACAGAAAACTTGAAAGTAAAAAACTCTTCAACCAATTTTTATAATTTTGTGAACAATGAGTCTGAACTTGATATTGGGTATAATCTGGATTAGAACATTAAACTGGATAACATGGAATCTGAAATCATTGAACTTGAACTGAAAACTTCTCTTCCATGTTTTGAAACTCCAAACCCATCTATTTCTGAAATGTTGTTCAATGATAAGGATGAGGGAATGATACTTGAAGAAAGAATAACTAATGAGTTCTCATTTACCTATTCTCATATTAATCACTTTTTTGACACTTTTTGCAATGAAATGAAAATCAGTGTTGACCAACTTGAGGAGAATTGTCTTAATTTGAAAATTATGAAAACTGAATTTTTTGAAACTGAATTGTACAACTCTTCTCCTAAAATTGAATTGAAACACTCAAATGACATGGTTTTTGAAAGTGAACCTTTTGAACTTGAACATGAAAGATAGGTTGAGCACACACTTGAATTAGGAAGAATTGATTTGTTAGAAGCAGTAGATGTTGAATGTTTATTCACTGATGAGGTAATTTTGGAAAAGATTTATAATATTGTTAAACCCGATTATGCTGCTGGTCAAATAAATTCTATTCCTTTTCTATCACTGCCATCCGCAACTAAGAGGGGTGCTGAGCCTTCTTGTGATATTGTTAATAGTATAGAGTGGAAATCACACTTGAGTTTCAATGTCCATGATTCTGTTCAGTACATTATTGAATCCCCTATTGAGCCTACTAATCAGTACTCACCAACGAGCACCCTTGAATTTGAATATATTAATGTTAAGGTTAATAGAGATAGATCTGAGGTCAATTCCACACCTTTTGAAGCACCAAGTTCTATGTTGTCCCTTCTTGTGAATTCAAATCTTGATAAATCTGAAACAAAAATGGAAGTGGTCAACATTATGCTCACAACTGTTAAAGGATGTTTCTTAGGGATTTTTATAATCTATGAGAGTTTGGTTGTGTTTATCTTGGGAGCCCACAATTTTCATTATTCTGTTAAAAATATTTGGGCTAAACACATGTGGTGTTTTCTATTTAGGAAACCATATCCACCTAGTGACTGCAATTAGTTTCTAGGTGAGTCTGGTTGGGGACTATAGACCTAGTGCTGCATGGGAGGAAACCCATGGTTTTTATTTTTTTCAATAAAAAATGTGATTAAATAAAGTCTAATTAAAGACTTTAAACTCAGTGCTTCGTGTGAGTCAACCCATTCTCTTTCTTCATTTTAATTTTTCTACTATTTTGTACTGAATAAAATGATGATTTGCTGCTTTCTGTATGCTCTATCTCTGCTGGATTTTTGTTCCTGGTTTTTATGCTTTGTGTTTTTAGGATGCTGCTGCTTTGTCTATTAAGGAGTGGAGTACCCATATTGGAGAGAAATTGACAATTAGATTCAGGTAAATACTCAATTCATAATTGCTGCATTTATTTTTTTGCTCCTATTGACTTTAAGGATAAAATCTGCTGTATGTTTTGTTTTAAAAAAATTCTGCTTGTATAAGAAATTCTACTTCATAATTACTAAAAATATGATACCTATCTTGCATACTAAAAAAACTTTTTCTGCATGTCACTAAGTTGAATTAAAAATTATACATGTGCCTCTTGCTTAAATTTGAATTCATTGATAAATATTGAAATAATCATTCACTACTTGAAATTAAGTGTGTGTGTGTGTGGGGGGGGGGGGGTACATGTTGTTTGTTGTTGTATTTTTTGTTGAATGTGATTTTATAAGGGGTGTTAGGAATGCTTGACTTATGTGTCATTGAACATCTAATTAAATCATATTTTCTGAATTTCCTTACACTAAATTCTCTCTGTACCCACAAGTTATATGCTTTGATTAAACTTTAATGGAGTATATTTTTCATTAGATTAAATGTTAATGCATTTATTTTCTAATGAACCTTCTTTTAAGTTATTTATTATGGCAAACAATATTCTTGAACTTCATTGAAACCCTTTATACATGTCATCAATCTACTAAATTGGAAATTTATTTTGAACTTTAATTATCAAATTGTTCTTCTCCATATTTAGAAGTCAACTTTGGGAAAAAATTTGGGTTTTAAGTGTGGGGGAGGGGGTCAATTCTTGACTATTCTAAACAATGTTTTAATGAAAGCCCATACATTCCCATTTTACTTGAAATTTTTTGTCAAAAATTGGTAAATTGTTTCAAAATTATTGAATAATTTTAGGCTTTACTCTGTTCTAAAATGGGTCTTGACTTAGGACTAGTACCTTACTGGTAGTTAAGATTTGTTTTGAATCTGAAATTAATGATAATGGATGATTGCAGAGTGATAATACTTATTGATTTGATGGAAATTCGGTTTAGGAACTACTTCTGAAAGTGATATGGGTATCCTTTTAATGGAATTATGATCATAACCCTTGGAACGGAAAGTTTGATTATGATTCTAGGGGCCTCTTTCATCTTTTAATTATAAAAGTAATCATCTTACTGAGCCAATGGAAATTATTTTTATATAAAACTTTTGAAACTGGAGTAGTCTGGGCATCTGGGATCCCATGGTGAGTCTCTGAGACCCTAGATGCTGGGTGCGTTTCTGTTAACTTTAAGCCCTCTGTTCACATTGAATAAGTGCATTTCACAGTGCTTAGCACATGATACATGTCTTGGGAAAAATAAAATAAAGTGTCTAGGGTCAAAAATGAGTTCATTAAGGTGAGGGGAATGATGAACTCCAGATGAATAAGGGGTTAATTGGTTTATATGGGAGTCATTTAGGTTGTATCAATAAGGTGATTAAAAAAAAATTAATTATTTTTAGAACATAGGTGAAAAAGTCAATGTATAAAGTTCCTACTATAAAGTTTTTAATTCCACTTAAATTTTACCTTTTGTCACTCTCGGACTTTGGACTTAAGACTGGATTGGAGTTAGTCACTAAGTTGTATCACATATGAGGCATGACATCTTCTTTGATGGATAGTATTTGATTTCTTAATTACCCTTGAGTATTTGTTATAGGCAAGATTCATATGAGTAATTCATTTTCTAAAAACCTGTTGTTAAGTTTTTTCCTTTGTTTTTGAGTGCTGAACATGTTACAGTGTGATCTTAATCATAAATACACTTTACTATTTTCAAATAAGATAAAACATGAGATTTTTTGAGGAAAAACAATGGTTAAGTGTGGGGGAATTTGATGTGGCTCTGTTTTTACATAGTTTTTCCACATCTTTTTACTTAATTTTTAATGATTTAATTAATTATTTAATCACTTAAAACTAAATAATTGTACTTTTGTATTTTCATAATTAATTTTGTTAATTAATCAATTTTTATAATTAATTATGTATTTTTAGTCTTCAAATTAATAATTTTAATCTTACTTTACTTTTCTAATTTAATTATGTCTTATTTAGTTTGGTTAATTTAAATCTGTCTGGATTTTTATTAAACTAACATTTTTATAAAAAAATATTTAATCGCTGTAATTCTATTTAATTAAGTTCGTCTTTATTTTAATAATTTATCTTTTAACTTAGTTTCATTAAAATATTTTAACTATGTTAATTAATATGTTTAGTCATCCTACTAATCATTTAAGTAAATAAATTTGTGTTTTAAATTAAATAAAATAGTTCACTTTTAATTTTATGTGTTCAAATAGTTGTTTAAATAATTAATTAAGAGTTAAAATATTTATTAATTAATTTTATGTATGCAGTTTGATTATATATTTATTTTCTATTGGTTTTAGTATATCGATGAGGTAGACTATAACTGTCGGTAACCTAATGGGTCATCGTTGCTATTTTTTTTCAATTTTTTCTACTTTGTAATTAATTAATTTAGTAATTTTAATTTAAGTATTTTATTAATTTAGTTTAACAATTATTGAGTTTATTGATTTAAGTGTTATCAATTAATACTATTTATTATAATTTTAACGTTTTAAAGTTTATTAAAAATCTTGTTTTAAATTTATGATAGTTTACATTCTTTAAATTAATTATTTTCAGTCTTTTTATTTAGTTTATCTAATTTTAATTTTAAGTTCATTCTTCTTCAAGGTTACCGTTAGTAATTTATTTTATACTAGCGGTGACCTATCTATTAATTAAGCTATCAACAACCCTTTTTATTGCGTAATGGTAAGATTTTGTTTTATGCTGAAACGGTGACTTTTTGCTGCTTGCTGGTAGCTCTCATTTAAGTATAACGGTAACCTCATCACTATTAATTTTATTCTAACAGCGACCCCCACCCCGCTTCTTCCTTTTTTTCTTTTTAAGCTAACAGTAACCTTATTTTTATACTACCGGTAACATCTTATTTTAATTCTAAAGGTGATCTTATTATTTTATTTTATAACGGTAATCTGTTCTATTTAATTGTACCGGTGACTCTTATTTTTATTTTGCCGCCGCTCTCCTGTTTTTTATTTCTAATAGTGACCCCATTGCCGGTGATCCTATTTATTTTTATTCTAACAGTGACCTTCACCACCTCACCATTAGACTTTATCCCACTGCACCTCACCGTTAGACTTTCTCCCACTGCACCTCACTGTTAGACTTTCTCACACTACACTCACCATTGCAGCCCTATTTCTCTCACTATTATATTTCATACCCCGCACATCACTGTTACACCGCTGATCATTTGTTTTTTTAGTATTCTATCGGTAAACCATATCACCCTGCCGCTATTCTTCTAACGGTGAGTCTTTACTCACCGTTCCCCTCACTTCACCGTTAGACTGTCTTCTCTTCACCTCCTCACTATTGCATCAACGTTCCCGCCATCCGGGATGCAGTTCTTCACCCTCCTCTGTTGCTGTTGAGAGTTGTTGCACTACTTTTTGGAGATTTTTTCGCTGCTAGTTCAATGCCTCCACCGCATGGAGTCATCTGGAATCACCAGAGGAGCTCGTGCCACTGATAAGAGGCCCGAGCTGTACAGTCCTATTGCGTTGCTGCAAAACGTTGTGTTGCCGGTGAAGGAGACCTTGCCTCCATAGAGCAGGACTGGTGCCGAGGGTCACGCCAGAGCTGTGGAAGGTCGGGCCGCTGTGGATGTCCGCTGATCAAGGCCGACGCCGCTGAGAGGGATATTGGAGCGCTTCAGTTCCCCGGAGCCACGCTGAATCCTACTGGTAGTGCACTGCTGCTGGAGCAGAGGGAAGCCGAACTCGCCGCTGCTGAAGCTGCTGTGGAGCTGAGGAGGAGGCCGCTAGTTTTAGGGGGAAGAAGAAGATCCACCCCCTGTGCGCCGATAATTGAGGGGGGAGGAAGAAGATAAAATAATAATTATAAAAATAATATAAAACAAAAAAAAATATAAAGTAAAACCTAATTTTAGTAAACTAATCAAATGAATATAATATAATTTGCAAAAGTTATTAATTAAAAAAATTATAATATTAATAAATAGATAAATTATAAATTAAAATACAAAACTAAATTAACAATAAATGTTAATAATAAATTAATATACTAATTATATTATAAATATATAATTAATAATAATTTTAAATAAACTATAAAATATACTTTTTAATTTAAAAATATTTAAAACTAAAGTATTAATTATAATTATTAAATTAAAATAAAATAATAAATAAATTTATGAACCTAACAATTTAATTTCTTAAATAGTAATTACAATAATAATAATAATAAAATTATTAAATAAAAATAATTAACACAATATAAATTATAAAATTTAGTATTTATATTTATTAAATTAATAACTTTTTAATAAACTGATGTTTTACCATAGTAATATTAAGTGAAAATTTTTATAAATAATATAAATGTAAATAATAATTATCAGTTAAGTATTATTAATTAACTTTAATTACTTTTTAATAAGTATTATAACAGTAAACTAAAATAATAACTTTAAAATTTTAATTAACTTTAATTGAGTTTTAATTGTTTTATTTTGTTTATAACCTGTGCAGGTTCATACCAAAGTCGAAAACACGTCTAGGTTCACGAAACTAACTCAGCGGAAGTTAGTTATTAGGGAATAACTAGCGCGATGTGCCAGTTTCAAAAAAATGCACGTTGAGCACTGAATAGTTGAAGGAAATTTAAAGTTGGTGGAAAACAAGCGGTGACAAGTAGCTTTTGATAGTAGCTACTTAAAGCAGAGTAAGAATCAAAATTTGAGGCGGGGGTAACTCATTATACATTCATTCATTCAACACATTTGGAGAGCCGATGTCGAGGAGAGGAGACCGAAGGGTGACTCTGGACCACTTCTTGGAGCTGGAGGAGACCAGGAGCAATAATAGTTCATGCAAGTAGAGGGAGTTTACTTCCGCTATTTTCTTAATTCTTCACTTTTTTAATAGAATGATCATGGTATACATGTTAATAGAGATAATGTCTAGATAAGTCTCTAGTTTGGGGATATATTGATTTTATAGTGTTTACTTTTTATTCTCATTTCCCTTAATCATTTCAATGGATTCAGTAATGATCGGAGAGATCGATACCGAATTCATCCAAGTGCTTGTACCATTAGAACATAATCAGGAGATTTCACAGTCAATTGGCGAGATTGATTGCGGAAGCACTTTTCAAAAGATAATAGATTCATAAGACTTCAAGACTTACTGTGAGTTTGTCTTGTTGTTAATTTTCAAAATAGTTCACAGTTGATTAATTTTGAAGTGTCGAACTATTAAATTGGTTGACTAGTGTGACTTAACTCCTGGCGAGGGAGGTGATTCATACTCTTTATAGTGGTACTCTGTAACAATCTATAAGTGAATTGAAACACCTTCAAAACTAGTAGAATAGAGATTACTCCCTGAGAATTTTAAATAGATTGTTCGTTTATCATTACTTTTATATCTCTATTCCACTTTGTTTTTAACTATTTCTCATTTCAACTTAGTTTAGATACAGGTTCTGTAGTGTTCTGTTACTTCATTACTTATAAAAAAAATATAAAAAGTAAAATAATAGAAAATTCACTCCACTGCTGACAACAGTAGAGCTTCCATGTGTGTTTTTTTAGAAGATTAGTGGCCAAATTTACATTCACTGTGGGTTCGAACCTGCTTGCCACATATACAGTAGTAGTAGGAATATAAATTTTAAACTGTGACCAATTTCAACGACAGTCCAGGTCACCATACATGACCCGTAGGCCCAAGGCACAAGACCCGACTGACCTGCAATACATGACCCGAAGGCCTAGAGGCATACCATGCCCAATACATGACCCGTAGGCCCAGGCCACTTGAACTGCTCCTCCCCAGCTTCTGCGTCATTGATCACCTATCTCTCCACCTTGCATTGCTGATCAACTAGCATTGCCTCATACAAAGCTGCATGGTGCCTGGTCATAATGGAAGTTGCCATACCCTCTCATTCTTCCAATCTGGTTAGCTCTGCTTCTGGTGGCTTCTACTCTTGTTGCTCTAATCCTCTTCTGGGGCCTGTTCGATGTGAACTGGGATACTCCATGCACATGCTATTACAGATTTTAATATTTTCAAACATTTATTCTGGGCACACCAGGTCTCGGAATCATATGTTGTCTCAGAGTTTGGTTTAAAAAATAATCCATATAATATCTAAAAATAATACACAGAAAATCCAAGATGTTATAGTCAGTCAATTTCTCAAGACCAGTCAAAATGAAAAGTAAAGGCATGATCAAATTAAACTTTAATAAATTTAAATTCGAAGGCTTAAATATAAATAAAGTGAATTATATAATTAAAATTATTTATCTTATTTGGTCTTAAAATTAATTTAATTTAATACCAAAATTAAAATATTTATTTTAAATAATAATTATAAATTTTAATCCAATAAATTAATAAATTAATGTTCAGTTTAATTAAAATTTCCCCATGCCCAATGATCCTGTACAGGAGTTTTTCTTTACATTTTAAAAAAACTTTCTTTGTAGAAAACAGTTAGGGCAAAAATATTTTTCAAAATGTGCTGCAAAGGCGGCATCCGCAATGCCGCCTTTGTATTTCGGGTGAAAGGCGGCATCACGGCTGCTGCCTTTGCACTGCGGCTAAAAGGCGGCACCCGCGATGCTGCCTTTCCCTTAACAAAAAAAATTGAATTTTTTTATGTTTTTTATGTTTTGTTTTGTTTATATATTTATTTATATATATAATTCATAAAAAATGTTCAGCAGGATGCCGCCTTTCACCTAACAAAAAAAATTATTATTTTTAAATTTTTTTTTATGATTTTTTTTGTTTTGTTTATATTTTTATTTATATATATAATTCATAAAAATTGTAAAAATTTTCATTTTTGAAAATTTTGTTTTTATTTTTTGTTTTTTTTTGTTTATATATTTATTTATATATATAATTAATAAAAATTGTTCAGGAAAAATAATTTATAAGCTTTCAAAACGGCCTACTTGAAAGTTAAAAAAGTTTCAAGTACGTGACTTTGAAAGACTATAAAATATAAACCATAAGACTAATATAAAATAAACTTTAAATATTCATTAAACTTATAATAAATTTTTTAAAACACAAATCATTTCATAAAAATGTTCATGAAAAATAATTTATAATCTTTCAAAACTGCCTACCTGAAAGTTAAAAATGTTTCAAGTACGTGACTTTGAAAGACTATAAAATATAAAACATAAGACCAATATAAACAAAACTTTAAAAATTTATTAAAAATATAATAAATTTTTGAATACAAAAATAATTTCATAAAAAAAGTTCATGGGAAATAATTTATAAGCTTTCAAAACCACCTACGTGAAATTTAAAATTTTTTCAAGTATGTGACTTTGAAAGACTATAAAATATAAAACATAAGACAAATATAATTGAAACTTTAAACATTGATTAAACATATAAGAAATTTTTGAAAAAAAAAATCATTTGATAAAAAATGTTCATGAAAAATAATTTATAACCTTTCAAATCTGCCTACCTGAAAGTTAAAAATGTTTCAAGTATGTGACTTTGAAAGACTATAAAATATAAACCATAAGACCAATATAAATGAAACTTTAAACATTGATTAAAAATATAAGAAATTTTTGAAAACAAAAATAATTTTATAAAAAACGTTCATGAAAAATAATTTATAAGCTTTCACAACTGCCTACTTGAAACTTAAAAATGTTTCAAGTACGTGACTTTGAAAGAATATAAAATATAAACCATAAGACCAATATTAACAAAACTTTAAAAATTTATTAAAAATATAAGAAATTGTTGAAAACAAAAATCATTTCATAAAAAACGTTCATGAAAAATAATTTATAAGCTTTCAAAACTTCCTACTTGAAACTTAAAAATGTTTCAAGTACGTGACTTTGAAAGACTATAAAATATAAACCATAAGACCAATATAAACGAAACTTTAAACATTGATCAAACATATAGGAGTCAACCCATCATCAATGTGATGAATGGAGTCACTATTATCACATACATCTATAATCTTTGATGCATGAGAACATGTTATATCTCCTTTCACATGACAACAAAATCCATTCTTCCACCCGTCATGTCCATATCCATATCAACATCCGGCCGCATAAGGGTATGGTGAAAGATATGACACATGAAATGCTCACCTCTTCCCATTCCTACAAATACCAACCCCTTCAACACCACCATGCATCCAACCATTATAATTTCTTCCACAATTGTCACCCCATTTCCCCAGGCCCAGTTGATCAGATGAAAACACCAACAATTCCACATAGCCTATCAAACTCTTCATCACCAAATGTTTATCCTTTATCATCTTCAAAGGGCTACTGTAGGACCTCCTTGATCTATCCATTCCAAACACTCACATAGTATACTTGTATGTGAGTGTTTGGAATAGATAGATCAAGGAGGTCCTACAGTAGCCTTTTGAAGATGATAAAGGATAAAGATTTGGTGATGAAGAGTTCGATGGGCTATGTGGAATCATTGGTGTTTTCATCTGATCAACTGGGCCTGGGGAAATTGGGTGAAAATTGTGGAAACAATTATAATGGTTGGATGCATGGTGGTGTTGAAGGGGTTGGTATTTGCAGGAATGGGAACAAATGAGAATTTCATGTGGAATATCTTTCACCATACCCTTATGCGGCCGAATGTTGATATGGATATGGACATGGCGGGTGGAAGAATGGATTTCATTGTCCCATGAAAGGAGATATAACATTTTCTCATGCATAACATATTATAGATCTATGTGATACTAGCGACACCGTGCATCACATTGATGAGGGGTTAACTTCTATATGTTTAATCAATGTGTAAAGTTTCATTTATATTGGTCTTATGGTTTATATTTTACTGTCTTTCAAAGTCATGTACTTGAAACATTTTTAAGTTTCTATTAGGCAGTTTTGAAAGCTTCTAAATTATTTTACATGAACGTTTTTTATGAAATGATTTTTATTTTCAACAATTTCTTATATGTTTAATCAATGTTTAAAGTTTCGTTTATATTGGTCTTATGGTTTATATTTTATATTCTTCAAAGTCACGTACTTGAAACATTTTTAAGTTTCAAGTAGGCGGTTTTGAAAGCTTATAAATTATTTTTCATGAACATTTTTTATGAAATTATTTTTTTTCAACAATTTTTTATATGTTTAATCAATGTTTAAAGTTTTGTTTATATTAGTCTTATGGTTTATATTTTATAGTCTTTCAAATTGACGTACTTGAAATATTTTTAACATTCATGTAGGCGGTTTTGAAAGCTTATAAATTATTTTTCATTTCTATAGACATAAAACATATAAATGAACATAAACAATAAATGTCTATGTCTACGGTGAGGAGATCCTATCCCACATGGTGGTCTAATAATATGACGTCCACAGCGAGATCTCTGGGGAGTCTGATGACCTGGAGAGGGCTGATACTCAGGTGTTGGAATGTTGAAAGTCATATCCTCCACCTCTGTGCCAGTGGGAGAAAATGTCAACTCCACCTCGTACTGCCCTACTGATCCTTCTCCCACTTCGATGGTAGAAGGACCCGACATCATCATAGTGGGGAAAAAATCATGTGGTGGAACTATACCCAAACTCTACAATGGGTCTGGACTCCAAGGCTTCGATGAATATGGACCCAAAGGCTGCAATCTATACGGACCCCATGATGGAGAAAACTGAGGATCTCCCATCAAAAAAGATGGATCCCATGACAGCTGAGGCACATCCTGCATTGGCTCATACTGAACTACTACAGGGCCGACCTTTGCCTATGGAACTGGTGAGAGATGACGTACAGGAGGATGCTGTCTAAGTTGCCGTGGTCATGGCTCCTCAGCACCGGAAGCTGCTGTAGGATCTTCCTCTACAGAAAGAACCTGCTGTCTCCATGCAGGATGCTCGAAGAGGCTCTCGGAAAATGCATGGACAAATGACCTCAGCTACAACGCTTGAGCATGAACGACTTCCCGGCTAAAGACTCTATCCTCAACCTCATCACTCATATGAATAAGACTTTCTGTGTGATTCTCCTATAAACAGATTAAAAATGAATTAGAAAATAACTCAATAAACATAGTAACATAATTTAATTGACTTACAATCATATACATCTCTCTGCCGGCTCGGGTAAGATACAGTATAGACTTCAGTCTATACCATGGATCATACTCGTGCTGTGCTGAAAGAGAGAACTACATCGTAGGAACTCCCTGGATTTGAAACTCTGTGCATCTGTGCGAACAGTCAAGAAATACAGCATGTACTCAACGCCAGTTGTCATCCAGCCTCCCTGTCAGCTTCATCCCATGAAGCTGATCTGTCTGCCTCGACGATAATGGAATCTGCTAAGTCAAGAGAAACTAGCACATGACTCTGTCAGGCTGGTGCCACTCAACAATATGAAAGTGAATGCGTGACACTACAACTGTAACATCATCAAGACCAAATGTGCAGTATGGAGGCAACTGGTCTATAACAGACCAGTATGGAACCCATGAAATCTGAAATAACATATTACCCTTGTTAGAAAAAATCTTAACTATGATGCTATTATTAAATTTGTTAGACAATTATAGATTTTATATACATACCAGATGGGGTAATAGAAAGTCATACTCGAGCCGATATACGGCCAAATCGTGTCTCAGAACCACATTGAAATTGTGTCGCTGACACCACCTATAAAATACAACATCGATAGTGATAAATAATGAGAAATTAAAGTCAATAACTTGTAGTAGCATCAGAAAATGATAGAAATGAGTGATCATACCAGCGTCCACATGGAGCGTCATGCAACACCGCCATCTCGACCGACGGACCAGCAAGATCAGGGCAGAATGTGGGGATGTGCTCCCATGTCCACATCTTAATAAGGATGATGCATCCCCCGAGACCTGTGCGCCGCCTATCGGATATCCTGTATAATGATCTGTATGT
Source organism: Viscum album (assembly GCA_963277665.1). Taxonomy (NCBI): domain Eukaryota; kingdom Viridiplantae; phylum Streptophyta; class Magnoliopsida; order Santalales; family Viscaceae; genus Viscum; species Viscum album. Next base: position 1,483,600,814 of record OY728166.1, read on the forward strand.
GTATTCCAAGCAGGCAGATCCCCAACTGTACATCCCTGCCCGATCAAATTCCTCTAGAAGGGGTAGATACATCATGTGCATGTGCATCCCTGAATGATCCGTACACACGGTCCCTCCAATAAGTCGTAATATATATTCACGTGCATAATGCATCACCGTCTGCTCGTCAGCATCATCAGCTAAAAGTTGAATCTGTGACTCCAGCCAAGGCATGGATATTGATGCTCCATCGGTAGCACTACGATCGGACAAAATGTCAATGCCTAACAAGTACTGAGCAAGGTTGGTCCAAGATGCCCGAGTGGATCCAATAAAGGGTATCCCCTGGATAGGAAGACCAAGAAGCACATCCACATCCTAGAGGGTGATGGTTATCTCTCCCTCAGGCAGGTGTAATGTGTGTGTCTCTGGTCTCCACCTCTCCACGAGTGCATCTAGCAGGTGATGATCTAAAAATGTAAAATTTGATACCGCAATACCATAGAATCCAGTACGATGCAAGTATGGTATAATGGTAGGAGGAGGATCTGTGTAATGAAAATGGTGCGCTCGACGCACCCTGGTCAATCGATATGGACCACCCTCTATCACAACCTATGAACAATGGGTAGCCTTCTGACTGAGTATTATGGTGTCGTTCATCTGCATATAAACAAATGATTATTCACAATGTTTTATGAAGTTTTTTTACCAAAAGAAAGGGGCATGTCTTCATATTTTTTAAAGCATATTACTAAAGTTTATTAAGATATGATTTTACCTATAATTGGGTGTTTTTTAACATATGGTTTTATATATTTATATATATAAATCATTTGTCTGTGTTTTATAGATGTTTATTAGAAAAGGATGTGATTTATAATTTATATATGATTGTCCAAATGATTGTATGTTTCATGATTATTTTCTCAATAACATAATGTTTTGAAAACCGATGTAAAGGGAAGATGTTTTTGGGTTTACGGTTTATCTTTTTGATTTTAGGATGTAGAGATTAGGGTTTTACATTTTTCATTTTGGATCTTAGATTTTGGATTTTTTAACATTTTGCGGTTTAGGTTAATGATTTGAGAAAATATTTTCAGGATTATGGTTTAGAATGTTAGGATTACGGTATAAAAATGATGTTTTTGGGTTTACTGTTATGATTTTCAGTATTGGGGGTTAGAAAACCGAGGTAAAAGGAAGAGATAACAACATAAAATTTACAATATGAGAATCTCCCAATAACGACAATACATCATTATGGATTAGAGTGTGAACTTGACCCAACAATGTTAGGGTATCATTTCTGATTATGACCTTCTTGATGACATATGGTGCATCTCAAACTCTGTCTTTGTTCTTAAGGCCAGTCCATCTCATTTCACTTCCTACTGGCCTTCGGTCTCCCATGGGGACACAACCGATTCATATCAGGTACCACTATCGGCTGACCTTCGGGCATTGGGAAATAACGAAACTCGCCAATAGGTATCCATGGTGATGCATAACAGTTAACAATGATGTTCATCCGATACACTGGATCAACATATGATTCCCATGATATGTTAATAGAGGTACATGCTGCGATGGCGTGTGAACATGGAAACCGTAAGGCCTGAAAGTTTCCACATTGACATTGCCTCGTTTCTAGTAATACCACCATTTTTTCACCAATGGTATTTGTGATGGGGTTCACCTTCTCTGGAACTTCAAATCGAGAGTCTTATCATCGAAATAGGAAGACTTGATAACCATAAGCTTCTTCAATATTCTTTTCAATCTATCGTTGAAAATGTCTTCCGTATGTTATCCCCTGATGTATTCCATCTGATTCTAGTTTTTTTCTATCAACAAAGTACTTCACACAACGATATAATGTCTCCTGAACTAGGGCAGTTATAGGTATCTTGTGAAGACCTTTGAAGACACCATTGATGCACTCTACAATGTTGGTGGTCATGTGTCCATACCTCTTCCCCCCATCATATGCCAATGTCCATTTTTCTTTTGGAATTCGAATCATATAATCGTAAAATTCCTCATTAACCTGATGGATTTGTTCAATTTTTTTTTCAAAAAATCATTGATCTGAATCATATGCTACACATAATAGATGATATTTCACATATTTTGAATTTATCTTTACGTTGATATACAAAAAAATAACAAATACAATGCATACCAAGTCTGGTGATTGCTTTATTCATTGGTTCGTTCTGGATGTTTTTATGAAAGTTGCTAGAAATGTGTCTAATGCAGAACCGATGAGTTGCATTTGGGTAACTCCATGTATCAGGATCCGCATTGATTGCCTCATTAATTTCCCGATGCCGATCAAATATCAAACAAACACCTCGAATGTTGGGGAAATGGTTGTTGATACATGCCAAAAACCAACTCCATGATTCATAGTTTTCTTTCTCTACAATGGAAAAGTCAAGAGGAAGAGGTGAACGATTTCCATCTTGGGTTTCCGTAATCAATAATATGCCCTTGTATTTTCTGTATAGAAATGTTCCATCAATCTGAATGAAGTGTTTGCTAAAATGAAATGCAGAGATGCATGGGAGGAATTCCCAAAACAATCGATGAAATTGAACATGAGATGGATCAAGTCTGTTATCATGATACACATATTCATTTGTATCAAGATGGAATACAACTTGGTTATGATGACTCAATATAACTAGCAATTGTGGCAATACTCTATATGAGTCATCCCAATCACCATAGACCTTCACAATTGCCTTCTGTTTCGCCATTCATACCTTATTATATGAAATCTTATAACCAAATGTCTGTTGTATCCTCTCTTGCACAAGGGCTATCAGAACATCTTGATATGTCCTAATCATCTCAAAAACAATGGATGACACAAATTCTTCATCCAATGAATTATGATCTTTTTTCAGTCTTGGCGGAACACAAGTATGAGCTGCCTCAATACTCGAGATTATCCAACCTCCAATGCAATGTCTGGAATCACCCTCAATCGAAATCTACAATCATCCCCATACTTCTCACACTGTATGACATATTTTCTATGGTCTGATTCGTAAACTACATATCTACAGTGCCTCTCAATTTGAAATCTCTTTAGTGTACTTTTTAATGCATCTTTACTTGGAAAATTCCTTCCAACATATAAAGTTTTGTCCATCTCACTAAACCTATCTCATATAACTCCGGGAAACTCAGTTGCCAGTGTGAGAACATCATCTTCAAATTCTGGCACACATGTCATTGCTTCTGATCAAGATGCAAAGAGCGGTAGATGATTTATTGTAGGTCGAGCGTGCTGTACAACTAATGCATTTCTCGAAACTTCTGTTGTTCCTCACTCATCAGCACTATTATCACCATCTATTTTGTTATTACAAAACTCCTCATCAGATGTCGGGTTAACATGTATATCCGGGAGATCAAGTAGGTTGTCCTCTTCTGCATCATTTGAAATAGTCTCAACTTCATGGGCCATACTATCTTCAATGACTCTTCTAAGTCTACATCTTTGTACAATTGGATGTTGTTGTTGTACAGTAGAAACATCAACATATAACTCCATCATGGTACCATCCGACCATTGAAAAAACAAATTAATTGTTTGGATCCATTTTGCATCATCAACCAATGGACAATCAAGATTCCACAATGTTGACGGAAACTACAAATGTCTATAACTCATTGAATTGATCTTTTGATCGGGTCCTAGATTTAATGAGCCATGAATTATGTCTTGAAGGTCACTTAGGGTTATACAATTAGTTTTATTAACCACTGTTATTGGTTGTGTATTGTAATAATATCCTTACTCAGTTTGAATAACCTCCCCATAGCAGTACACACATGCAAACATTACGCTCTATATAAAAAAAGTTTTCTGATCAAGATTTTGATAATGTAAGTGACATTCAGAATCATGGTTACCAATATAAGTTGTATTTTATACTTTGAAGATGTAATTAAACTACTTATTAAAAATAATTTGGATTCTACCTCACGTTCAAATAATAACTATTACTTCTAAACTATACAATCTTTATAATACTTAAATTTTAAAAGATCTTATATCCTAAACTAGGATATTTCTTAGTAAACTTTTTAATTAGTTAATCGTTATTCAATCATTAGTTATTCCTTACTAAATTATTAATTATTTATTCAATAACATAGTAGAGTTAAAATATAAATAACATGGAGTTAAAAAAATAAATAACATGTTGTTTTGAGTTTCTCACTTTTCTTACAGTGAATTGGATATCAAAATTTCAGAAAACCCGTTGTCACACGGGTTTTCTGAAATTTTGATATCCAATTCACTTCAATAAAGGCTAGAAGCTCGAAACATGATGTTATTTATTTTTTAACTCCATGTTATTTATATTTTAACTTCATGTTATTTATATTTTAACTCCATGTTATTTATATTTTAACTCTATGTTATTTATTTTTTCACTTTCACTCCATGTTTTTTTTAACTCCATGTTGTTTTTTAACTCCATGTTGTTTTTTAACTCCATGTTGTTTTTTTAACTCCATGTTGTTTTTTAACTCCATTTTGTTTTTTAACTCCATGTTGTTTATGTTATTTAATATCATTTGAACTATAGTTTTATTTTTAACACTATGTTATTTATTAATTAATTTCTAATTAATCATTTCTAATAATAACTATCAACATCATTACTAAATTATCAATTTATCATTTCTTTTCTTAGATATTTATAAATAAATATGCATATATTAAGCATATCACCTGAGAGTGTCAAACCAGAATGCAGCAAGGCCCATTGTCGTGCACCAGTTCCCGTTCGAGTCTAGCTCAAATTAGTGTTTTCAGGTTTTACCCCTATATACATCTGTGCCAGAGCCACATTCACTTGTTTGTATCCAGACAAGGATTTTATTTCTTAGATAACATAGTCTTTATGCTACCAAAATTTCATCAAAAGAATCCTAAATTAATTTATACTAATGATAATTATAATTCCTAAATATATATAACTAATTAAACAATCTAATAAAAAAAATTTAAAATTACTAAACTACTAAAGAATTAAAATATTTAACTATAAACAATTCAAATAAATAAAAAACATTAAATTTACAAAAATATTTAACTAAAAACAATTCAACGAAATAAAAAAAATTAAATTAAAAACCATACCTCTAAAAGCTTTCCAAAAATTTCAAACCGAAAACTCTACCGCAAAAGAGAGAAATTGAGAGGTAATTGGGTGTTTGGAAGTGAGTTGAAGGGGAGGGGGATGCTGCCCTTTTATAGGGCTCAAAGGAAAAGGTGGAACCCGCGGTGCCGCCTTTCATATGACATCATCTAGAAAGGCGGCACCGCGGGTGCCGGCTTCGCCACGTCAGCGATCTACACCGGCAGTGCAAAGGTGGCAGCCGCGATGCTGCCTTTCACTTGAAATGGAAAGGCGGCATCACGGATGCTGCATTTGCGGCGCATTTTGAAAAATATTTTTTCCCTAACCGTTTTACGAATTTATTTTTAAAATGTAAAAAAAAATCTCCTGCAAATACCTATTATGGGTTGGGTCGAACCTATGTAGGCTTGCAGGATTACCCGCTCTGACCCATTTCAGATCGGGCTATCTCGCCCAGGCCTATTGTGGGATAGATAAGATCCATCAGGTCCGTGGGTGTCCGTGGGAACCAAATTTGGGTTGTTGTACGTGGAACTAGGGAAGAAAACAAGGTTAACTCATCACACAGTAGGAGACCTGATCAGTAGTGACAGAGCGGTTCTGGAGGGGTACTGACTGGGGTTTCAGCGGGCGGTCGAGGTACAAGCAGGAGAAGGCTAATCCAGGAGGAAGTTGGTAGTTCTTGGTGGTCTCAACTAGTGTAAAGTGGTTGGGTTTCTACTGATGGTGTGGTGGCCATGGGTAGTCGAGGCCATTTGTGGTTCGATAACCTTAGAGGGTTGGTGGAGACTCAGCTTCATATCGGTCTAGATGAGGGCAGGGATGGGGTCTCGACCACCGACGATGGAGGCGCCATCGGAGCAAGTGGCAGCGGTGGGGACGGTTGAGCTGAATGAGGTGAGGCCGGGAGGGAGAGTCATCGGGCCATGCTGGTGCGACCAAGGGAGGCCTGTAGGGAGTTGAAGGCCACAGTGTTCATAAGGGTAGCCGAAATAGAAAGGGAGGATGGGGGGGGGGGGGGTGTCGACTGTGGATGGAGGTAGGAGGCCAAGCTGGGTGCATGAGGTCTCTGCGGAGGGGGTGAGTTAGCGATGGCCGTGGACGTCAAGCTCGTGAGGAGGGAGCAGTCTGGGCTGGGAGGAGCACCATTTAGAGAGGGAGAAGGTGGCTGTTGGCCACTGTGTCTAGAGGGCGACTGAGGTGAGGAGACAGACGAAGAATGGCTTCCATGGGAAACCATTTCTAATTGAGTTTTTTTTTTATTTTAATACGTTTTAATTTTTTTTAAAAACACATGAGTTTAAAATATTTTTAAAACTGCGCCACAAAGTCGGTATTGCAGATGCCGCCTTTGGCGTCGGGTGAAAGGCGGCATCCGCGATGACGCCTTTCCACTAAAACCCAAAAAAAAAATTATTTTTTTTTTAAATTTTTATTTTTTGTTTTGTTTATATATATATATATATAAAGAAAACAAAACAAAAATAAAAATAAAAATATTTTTTTTTTCAGCAGAATATATCCGCTACTTAAAATCTAGAAATACTGCCATCACAACAGTCTGGATTCTAACAGAAGCTTTCACCCAGAGCTCACTTTTATAAGTGAGCTTACCCTGGAAATCATTCTGCATTTCCGATGTGGGATTCTGGTTCTCCATTTCCTGCACAGAACATTCTGCATTTCCAATGTGAGATTCTGTTTCAAGTATGTGACTTTGAAAGACTATAAAATATAAACTATAAGACCAATATAAATGAAACTTAAAACATGAATTAAACATATAAAAAATAGTTGAAAACAAAAATAATTTTATAAAAAATTATGATACAAAATAATTTATAAGTTTTTAAAACCACCTACTTGAAACTTAAAAAGTTTCAAGTACGTGCTTTTAAAATCCTATAAAATATAAAGTACAAGACCAATATAAATGAAACTTAATACATGGATTAAACATATAACAAATAATTAAAAACAAAAATAATTTCGTAAAAAATGTTGATGGAAAATAATTTATAAGTTTTCAAAGACACCTACATGAAACTTAAAAATGTTTCAAGCATGTGAATTTGAAAGCTTATAAAATAAAAACTATAAAACCGATATAAATGAAACTTAAAAAATGGATAAAACATATAAAAAATAGTTTAAAATAAAAAGAATTTTGTAAAAAATGTTCATGAAAAATAATTTATAATCTTTCAAAACCACCTACTTGAAACATAAAAATGATTCAAGTATATGGCTTTGAAAGACTAAAATATAAACTATAAGACCAATATAATTTAAAGTTAAATCATGGATTAAATATATAATAAATTATTAAATTATTAAATTAATATTATTATTAATTAATTATATAATAATTCATTAGTTAATTAGTAATTATTAATAATTAATTATATAATAATCAACCTATTAATTAGTAATATAATTATTCAGTATATAATAGTTAATTAGTTAATTAGTAATATAATTATAAATTATATTTATTCATTATACTTAATAATTAATAACTATTAAAAATTATTATATGATAATTAATTAGTTAATTGGTAATATAATTATTAATTATATAATAGTTAATTAGTAATATAATTATAAATTACCCTTATTCATTATAATTATTAATTCTAATTATTCATTATAATTACTAATTAAAATTATTCATTATAATTACTAATTATAATTATTAATTATTAATTATTAACTATTAATTAATAATTAATAATATAATTATTAATTATATAACTATTAATTCTATTATAATTAGTTACTTAATTAGTAATTAGTAATAATTAATTAGTTAAATAGTAATATAATTAGTTGATTAGTAACATTATTATTAATTATTTAATAAGTAATTAGTTACTTAGTAATATAATTATTAATTATATAATAATTAATTAGTTAATTAACAATATAATTATTAATTATATAATTTGTAATTAGGTAATTAGTAATTATTAATCATTAATTATATAGTAACTAATTAGTTAATTAGTAGTATAATTATTAATTACATAATAGTTAATTAGTTAATTTTTTGAGAAAGATAGAGTTGAGACCCTTTTTATAATTAGTTAATTAATAAAATAATTATAAATTATAAATATTTGTTCTAATTATGAATTAGTATTTATTAAAAATTATTATATAATAATTAATTAGTTAATTGGGAATATAATTATTAATTATATAATAGTTAATTAGTTAATTAGTAATATAATTATTCAATATTATTATTAATTAGTTCTTATTAAAAATTATTATATAATAATTAATTAGTTAATTAGTAATATAATTATTATTTATAATTATTATTTATAATTATTCATTATAATTATTAATCACTAATATAATTATTAGTTATATAACTATTAATTATATAATAATTAGTTAGTTAATTAGTAATTATTAATAATTAATTGTATAATAATTAATTAGTTAATTAGTAATATAATTAATAATTATTTAATAATTAATTAGTTTCTTAGTAATATAATTATTAATTATATAATAATTAATTAGTTAATTAGTAATATAATTCTTAATTATATAATAACTAATTAGTTAATTAGTAATATAATTATTAAATATATAATAGTTAATTAGTTAATTTTTTGAGAAAGATAGAGCTGGGGCCCTTTTTATAATTAGTTAATTAGTAATATAATTATAAATTATAATTATTCATTATAATTATTAATTAGTATTTATTAAAAATTATTATATAATAATTAATTAGTTAATTGGTAATATAATTATTAATTATATAATAGTTAAGTAGGTAATTAGTAATATAATTATTCATTATAATTATTAATTAGTAATTATTAAAAATTATTATATAATAATTAATTAGTTAATTAGTAATATAACTATTCTTTATAATTATTCATTATAATTATTTATTATAATTATACATTATAATTATTCATTATAACTATTAATTATTAATTTTTTTTATTAATTAGTTAATTAATAATATAATTATCAATTATATAACTATTAATTGTATAATAATTAGTTAGTTAATTAATAATTATTAATAATTAATTATACTATAATTAATTAGTTAATTAGTAATATAATTAGTTAATTAGTAATATAATTATTAATTATTTGATAATTAATTAGTTACTTAGTAATATAATTATTAATTATATAAAAATTAATTAGTAATTAGTAATATAATTATTAATTATATAATTTGTAGTCAGTTAATTAGTAATTATTAATCATTAATTATATAATAATTAATTAGTTAATTAGTAATATAATTATTAAATATATAATAGTAAATTAGTTAATTTTTTGAGAAAGATAGAGCCAAGACTCTTTTTTATAATTAGTTAATTAGTAGTATAATTATAAATTATAATTATTCATTATAATTATTAATTAGTATTTATTAAAAATTATTATATAATAATTAATTAGTTAATTGGTAATATAATTATTAATTATATAATAGTTAATTAGTTAATTAGTAATATAGTTATAAATTATAATTTTTCATTATAATTATTAAATTGTAATTATTAAAAGTCATCATATTACTAATTAATTGGATAATTATTAAATAATTACTAAATTAACTTATAATATTAATCTATGTTTAAAATTCATCATATTACTAAATTAACTAATAATATTATTAAAAGTCATCATATTACTAAATTAACTAATTAATTGGATAATTATTATTAATAATTACTAATTAAATAATTAATTATTATATAATTAATTATTAATAATATTAATTTTATAATTTAATAATTTATTATATGTTTAATCTATGTTTTAACTTTAAATTATATCGGTCTTATAGTTTATATTTTAGAATCTTTCAAAGCCACATACTTGAATCATTTTTACGTTTCAAGTAGGTGGTTTTGAAAGCTTATAAATTATTTTTCATGAACATTTTTTACGAAATTCTTTTTATTTTCAACTATTTGTTATATGTTTAATCCATGTTTTAAGTTTCATTTTATACCGGTCCTATAGTTTATATTTTATAGGCTTTCAAAGTCACGTGCTTGAAACATTTTTAAGTTTCATGTAGGTGTCTTTGAAAACATATAAATTATTTTCCATCAACACTTTTTATGAAATTATTTTTATTTTCAACAATTTGTTATATGTTTAATCCATGTATTAAGGTTCCTTTATATTGGTCTTGTACTTTATATTTTATTAGATTTTAAAGTCACATACTTGAAACTTTTTAAGTTTCAAGTAGGTGGTTTTGAAAGCTTATAAATTATATTTTATCATCATTTTTATGAAATTATTTTTGTTTTCAACTATTTTTTATATGTTTAATCCATGTTTTAAGTTTCATTTATATTGGTCTTATAGTTTATATTTTATAGACTTTCAAAGTCACGTACTTGAAACAGAATCCCACATCGGAAATGCAGAATGTTCTACGCAGGAAATGGAGAACCAGAATCCCACATCGGAAATATAGAATGATTTCCAGGGTATGCTCTCTTATAAAAGGGAGCCCTGTGTGAGAGCTTCTGTCAGAATCCAGACTACTGTAATGGTAGTACTGCTGGATTTTAAATACCGGTTAAGTTCTGTTGAAAATTTTAATTTTAATTTAATTTAATTTTGTTTATATATATATATAAACAAAAAAAAAACAAAAAACAAATTTTAAAACAAAAAATAGTAATTTTTTTTATTTTATTAGAAAGGCGGCAACGGGGTTGCCGCCTTTCGCCCGAAACTTAAAGGCGACAACTATCCTGCCGCCTTTAGAGCTTATTTTTAATTTTTTTTAACCTAACCATTATTTATAAAATATTTTTTTGTAAAAAACATATTTTAAAAAAAAATCCATTCCTAACCCCTTATTATTATTATTATTATTAAAATATTTCACTTCAATCTTCCGTAGGAAAAATTATTTGGCCACTTTGTCCATTTATGTTGACATCCAACTCCAAATAATTTGTTAAAATGAGTTTTTTTTCAAAATGGGATAGGGTTCTAAGTATTTTTAAAAATAGATCTAGAGATGCGTGAACCTCATTCACGCATTCTTCGGAGACGTGATGAAAGATTCATGAACCCCATTCAAGCATCCTACATAAATTTTAAATAAAAAAAATCACCAATACTAATAAAATATATATAAATACTAATTAAAAAAGTACGAAGATATCAACAAATATTAAAAAATATTAATTAAATAATCAATAATATAAATGAAATAGTAATAAATATGAACAAAATATTTTTCTATATTTATAAATATGAACATAATATTTGTCTATATTTATAAATATTAATTAGAAAATAATAAACATTAATTAAAAATTAACAAATATTTAAAAATATTAATAAATATAAATTAAAATAGTAAATATTAAATTAATATTGATAAATTTTAATAGTTTTTTAACAGTTTGAGGGCAAAACCCTCTTATTAAGAATATAAATATTAATTAAATAATAATGAATATAAATAAATATTTATTAATTATTAATAAATGTTAAATATATATTAATTAATGTTAATAATTATTATGAAATATTCATGAATAATAGATATCTATTAAATAATTATTATTAAATATTCACACTTCCTACAAATTTTTTAATTAAAATAAAAAATCATCAATATTTGTAAATACCAAATAAATATAAATTCATATTAATTAAAAAATCATCAATATGTATAAAATATAAATAAATATAAAAAATATTTATACATATTAATTAAATAGTCAAAAATATTAATAATAGTGTTCATGGTAATTTTGGTAGATAATTTGATAATAGTAATACACTTATTAAAAAAAGAATAGAACTCTATAAATGATAATAGTAAGGCACATACAAAATATATCATAAATCAAAAATCAACCTAATATACACCTTTGGCGTGGATGCTCCTCTGTCCCACAACTAGGTGTATACTAAATGTGTCCACACCGTGTCTGTTTATGTCTACACTCTGACGTACACTGCACATTATCATCAACAGCCACCTCCACATCCTCCTATGTGACAGACGGTGGATGTACAGTCTCACCGCCTGTACCCTATCCTGCATATAAGGATAGTCGATTCTAGCTAGAACTCTCACCAACATGGGAAAAAGATGATTGGTGCGCTACAGATGTCTGTAATAAAGCATCCAGCTCAATCCAGTCAACGTCTATATCTACCTGTGGTTGTGCCTACGAAGCTGGAGGAACATTTTAATGATCATGCTAAACACCCTCCTCCCATGGAACAACAACATTTGACTGATCAAGATGAACACCCTCCTCCTATGGAACAACAACATCCATAACAAATTATTCACCCCTGATTCATCTATATGATGCTCAACAGGCTCAGCAGGCTCCACATCCTCCTCAACATGTGGTGGATCAAAAACATTGTCATGATAAATCTCATCCATCGAAGGAAGCAACTCTGTCAGAAAGCTGTGAAAATATGACGGGTCAAATGCAGATCTATCTACTTGATCAAACATGTAAAGTATATAATAGATACAAGCATTATGCAAAAAAAATTCTATTGTTAAGTAATATAAATAAAAAATCTGTTGAATAGTGGAAGGAAGAATGTATACCAACTCATGAAAGCCCCATCTGTGTCGTGTCAGAAATTTGGTTGGGGACCTGCAATACCAGGATGCATAATCCATATGATCCACCAAATGAAAATGTACTATCCCAACCCTCGCAACCGGGACTCCTATCATCTGTCCCATAAATCAATATATCTTGCATGATATCTCCTCCAATCAAAATATCTCTTCCCTGACAACTTTAGGGAATGCAGTGAAGCTAACTGACTGGGTGAGTCAGGAACATGTTGAAAGAATCTGAACTGCCTCATAACTCTATCAGTCTGATGCCACTCGACTATATGAAAATGAATCAATTGAACCCTGTTGGAGCCAGTAGCAAGCATCTGCATACAATACAGTAATAGAATCTGGATGATATCATCTATATATGACATCCATGTAATCTGAAAGAAAAAATGAATAATCAATTAATAAATGAATAGATGTATAGTATGTTAGAGTTTTTATCATGATAACCAACTGTTTGTACTTTGATTACATGAATTTTCACTTATTATATATTGTTCATTATTCTGCATGACTATAATATAATAATGTTCTGGAATATTTGTTTCATTAATGAGGTCATGGAAGATACCCGCTATGATCAGAACCTTGAAATTCTATAACAATATTCTTAAAAAAAGTTCTACAGTTGGATGACATACAATGACAAGACACATAGTATACAGACTGTCATGTGAGAGTACTCGTAAGAAGACGAGACTCTCTCCCACAGAGTTCACACTTGGTAATCTCCAAGATGAGAGATTATGAGAACAGACCTGACAGTAGTAATTATGCATGTATTTGTGTCATCAAATATTGCTATCTGTGAGCGTGTGTAATGGTCCTTAGACTGGAAGATTATCATTAACTCATGTCTTGACTCATGCACTTAGATTTTCTGACGAAAACCGTCACGTAGACAGTTGGTGGGATGTAGGGTACGTTGGGTGCATCATAAATGACATCTTGTTAATGGATAAGTCAAGGAAGGATTTTTCCCTTCCATATTTATAGAAGTAGATATCTCGGTCCCTTTGATTGAAATAGAACTGTCATCCAAATTCCTTTTCTATGGTGTTACGACGAGTTTATTTCTATAAGTCAAAGAATGAAAGATTAAGCATATAGGTTTATGAAACTGCCATGAAACCTACTTGATGAGATATTGATACAAAGGGATTAAATTACACGGTAATCATTCATATGAGGTGAAACGTCAATGCGACGTCAACCTCTTTCTCTTGGGTGCCTTGACCCATTGCTAGACAGTAATATTGGAATTTAGGCATGTTTTCCTAATGCCAACAAGAAAGAGTCCTAGAGGGTCACACACTTAGTGTATCCAAGTATCTCAAGTAGAATTAAGATTATTCCCGTACATGGTTTAATAATTATTCAAGGAAGACTAAATAATTTTAATGTTGGAGGAAGAATAAATTGAAAAAAAGTACATGCTGTGTATTAATGATTACACGCTGTGTAGTTTTTATTTTGAAAACAAGTACATGCCGTGTATTAATGATTACACGCCGTGTAGTTTTCATTTTATAAAGGAAAAGAAAAAAAAGGTACACGTCATGTATTAATGATTACACGCCGTGTAGTTTTATGAAAAACAAGTACACACCATGTATTAATAATTACACACCGTTTAGTTTTTCCAGTCGGGATTTTGAGTAAATAATATTGTTTTATTAAATGATATTTATTATAATCAGCGTGGGCGCATGTCAAGGAATTAATGATTCGACATGAGGGTTTTTAATAAGAGTTAATGAATCAAATAAAATGTGTAACGTGTTTATTTATTTTCATAACTCTATAACCTCAAACCTGATTATAAATATCCTCACAAACCCAACACTTTTCCTTAATCGTTGTGCACAAAAATTATAGAGAATTCCCTCAAGGCCGAGAGACCTCCTTCCTCCAATAACACTATCAAGACTGAGAGAGATCCTCCTCCATTGAATCAAGATGATCTAAGGCGGACAACACAAGCAATGGTTTCTCCATGCTAGCACCCGGAGAATCCTTTACCGATGTCCAGAGATACGTGGTGCACATGTGGATCACTGCTAGAAGAAGTCTACACTAGGATTCTGTGATGCAAAGAAAAATCACATCAGAACATGATCAAGAATATAAACAAAGAAAGGACACCCAAAAGTTACTTCTTGTAAATTAATTAAATTAATAATAATCAACCTGTAACGGTCCTTGTTTGTGGTTATGGGATTATCTTTCTTCTTTTTCTATTTCTGTGATTTGATCCATGGAGACTGGTATTTATCATCGTATTGATCCTGGATTGATCATTGCTAATGAAAACAATCCAAGTGGGAACATCCACCCATGCGCTTCCGTTGCGCCTGGAACCTTTAATTAGCATCAGAGAAAGGTTACAACATTTATTATAGTTATTTAATTTTCATTGATAATTTACGCATTTATATTTGATTCAATTCAAGATAAATCATTCTATAAACTGAATGAATGAGATCTGTTCTTCCTCCTTAGTTTCTCGATTCACATCATAGAAATGAACTTTTAATTTTAATTTTGATTAAATTAAAAATGAGGAACTCATTCAGAGGATCCGCTCTTTCTGTCTGTACAACACAAGAATACACGGCGTGTAGTGAAAACTACACATCGTGTACTTAGGTTCAACGAACCGGTACTGGTCCGCCAAACCACGCTGTGTGAATTGAGTATACTTAAGTATTTATTACACCATGTTGACCAGAAATGAATGGTATGTGGGAACCATAATACATAGCATGTATTTTGAATCAAAACACCGTGTAGTCCAATCTAGCCCAAGTGAAATTGTGTATAAGGAGAAGATGTGTTCTGCATACACGGGATTACCAGGCCGGTAACCGCGTAACAAGGAATTACAAGCCATGTTAGATTAATATACACACCATGTACTCCAAAATTTCCAAAGTTCAGAAAAACACTCCAAATCCCCCGACGTGTACTTTGGATAAAGGGTAAAAAATACACGCCGTGTAATATAGCCTACATGCCGTGTACTTTCCAGAAATGGAATTTCACTAGGTTTCCTCCAAAAGTACAAAGACCTGTACAAGGAATATGGATTATCAAGGAAATTCAGAAAGGAATTTAAGATAAAGAATTGATTAATTATAAGATCATAATTAATTGAATTCAAGCACGACTTATCTTGAATAATAGAACGATTAAAATAATTTGATTTCTAAACTTTCGTAAATATCATTTCATGCTATGGATGATCATGACCTAGACCAAAGACCCTTTGTATGTGTGTATGGTTTCATTTAAATTTGTTTAATTTAAATTCGTTGGCCTATGAGCCTTATTCCAATAAAATGTAGGGCCGGCGTGCCCATGGTTTCTTTAATGTAAACCCCATGTATTAGAGGATCTCCCCAGCCAGTGGAGACGGTTCAAAAATCCAAATCTGATGAAAAACCAACCTAAGAAGATACAAAGGTGGACAAGTTGGAGTTGCAAAACACGAACCATCGGTTCAAGGTGTTTTTCCCTAGTTAAGGGTTAGCTTATCAAAACCACTTGATAATCTAACCAATAGAAGCTCATGATCATGCCATATTATTTTATTTATGTCTGATTACATGGTTTATTTATTATGTATGTGTTATTGTGATCACATAATTAATGAAATAAACAAGAATGAAAATATGAAATAAAATAAAAACCAGACTATGCGTAAACATTATCAGAACATGGTTAATCACTTAAGCAAGTATCACTTAATAATAACAAGCACGTGATAATGAAAAACTACATATAAAGAATAAAATCCCTCAAATACCATATTAAGTCAGACCAAGCCTTCCATTACTTGATTAAGGGGAAAACTCAATAAAACTATGTGTTTGACCAACCCTTGTTGTGACACTTACTTTTATAAAGGAAGCTCTTATGAAAGTTTCGGGTTGACTTTAACATTTTACATCAAGAGGAGTAGCCCTTGCTAGACTTGTTGTAAAATGAAGGCAAGTGTTGAGGAAATCCAAGTCATGATTTCAGGATTGGGGAGTCCACTCAACAGATCAAGGAACTGTAAGCTCACAGTTGGAAAAGACTTACCTACCTAAATACCTTCAAATAGATTGACCAACCCTTGTTGGGGTTATGTGAAGGGGAACATGGATCTCTACCACTAGAATTTCAAATCAACTAGACATTCCGAGTTCAATGGTAATGGCCATTGGGACTTTATAAAATAGTGGGAGAATTAATAAATTCATTTATTATTTTTCACAAAATGTAATCAAAAGGTACTGATAAATCTACTCTTTTAATTTGTAGAATCAATATGACAAACTCATCAACCACATTTTCTCTACGATCAATTCTGGATAAAGACAATATCCTCACCGACATTAACTTTCAAGAATGGTTTAGGCACCTTCAGGTTATCCTATGCCATGAACGGAAGTTTTACGTGCTAGAGTCCTCACTTCCTGAGTCGCCCGCCCAAGGGGCAAGTGATGAAGATTTCTTGGTCTATGATCAACATTTTAATGATGCACTCGACGTTCAATGTTTTATGCTATCATCAATGTCTAGTGAGCTCATGAAGTCTCATGAAGACATGGATGCCTATAACATGCTCGAGCACCTCCGTGGTCTATACCAGGAGAGAGAAAGATAGGAAAGGTTTGAGATCTCTAAGGCTCTATTCCAGATCAATCTTGGAGAGGGTTCCCCAACTAGGCCTCATGTAGTCAAGCTCATTGGCTACATTGAGTGCTTGGAGGTTCTAGGGTTTAAACTCCCTGAAGAACTGGGTACCGATCTCATTCTTGAATCACTCCCCTAGAGCTTCTCTAACTTTGTTTTAAATTTCAACATGAACAACATTGAGAAGTCTCTATCTGATCTTCTTATCCTTATTCTCCAAGTGGACAATGATATGAAGCGTGAAAATCCTTCTGTACTTATGGTGAATAAAAGGAAAGGGAAGGCGAAGAGTTTTAAGTCCAAAGATTCTTCAAGGCCTTCCAAGAAATGGAAGATCAAAGGGGAAGCAAGAGAACATGAGGCCATTTGTTTCGCATGTGGCAAGAAGGGCCACTGGAAGAAAAACTGCACCCAACCAAGGAAGCAATGGGAATCTTTAGGTGCATTTGTTATCGAATGCAATCTATCTGTTTCTACAAATTGGGTATTAGATAAAACTTGTGGTGCTCACATATGTATCCAAATATAATAACCAAGTAGATTCAGGAAGATTGATCGAGGGGAGGTAGATCTACGAGCAGTCAATGGAGCCAGATTTGCTACTGTAGCTGTCAGGGACTACCACCTCACATTGCCAACTAGAATGATCTTGGTGTTAAAGGGTTGTTATTATGTGAATTCTGTTACTAAAAAAATTATTTCAATATAAAAATTAGATACTGATGGATTCATCTTCAAGTTTGGAAATGAATGTTGCTACTTTTATAAAGATAGGATTTGTTTTGATAGGGCACATTTATATAACGACCTTTATGTTCTAGATTACTCAAACCAAGTAATGACAATCAATGACAAAGTAAATTCACATGATTCATACCACACCCAACTTTGGAATCACCGGCTAGGTCATGTAAATGATAAACGTTTGACAAAATTACATCAAGATGGGTATTTAGATTCTTTCAAACTAAAATCACTTGGTGTATGTCATGTGTGTCTACAAGGAAAAATGACCAAAGCCCCATTTAGTGGGAAAGGTGAAAGGGATAAAAATCTTCTATAATTAGTTCACACAGATGTGTGTGGACCATTTCCAGTTGAAGCAAGGGGTGGGTTCTTGTACTTTATAACTTTTAATGATGATTTTAGTAGATATAGATATATTTACTTAATGAGGTATAAGTCAGATTATTTTGATCGGTTCAAAGAATACAAGAATGAAGTTGAGAACCATCTTGGAAAGAAGATTAAGAAACTCTGCTCAGACAGAGGAGGAGAATATCTTAGTCAGGACTTCATTGATTTCTTACGGGAGTTTGGGATTCTATCTCAACTCACTCCTCCTTACACGCCTCAGGGGAATGGCATAAGTGAAAGGAGGAACTACACCATGTCAGACATGGTGAGATCAATGATCAGTCATGCGAGTCTTCCATTATCCTTTGGGGGATATGCACTATAAACAACATAACACATACTAAACCAAGTACCAACTAAATCAATAAATGGTATTACATATGAATTATGGAGTGGACGCAAATCCATGTTATCAAATTTACATGTGTGGGGTATTGAAGCATTTTTTAAGGCCTCTTCAGGTAACAAGCTTGCACCCCAAGGCAAAGAGTGTATCTTTATAGGATATCCCAATGAAACAAGGGGATATTACATTTACAACCCCTCAGATAAAAAGGTAATAGTAGAAAGACACGCCATATTCCTTGAGAGGGAGCAAATATCCAAAAGAGATAGTGGGAGTGAGATAGACTTCGATGAAGTCGAGGCTCAAGATACACATGAGTTGGTACAAGAATAGATTCCACAAAACCCCGTGGAAGAACAATTTGTTCTAGAGACACAAGAACTGCGTAGGAGCACAAGAGAGGTGAGAGAACCAGAATGATATGGTTTTCTTGTAACCGAGGATGGTGACTCATTATTGGTTGACAATGATGATCCTCCTACCTACAAGGAAGTGGTTGAAGGCACAGACGCTGCCAAGTAGCAAGAATCCATGAATTCTAAAATGGATTCCATGTACCAAAACCAACTATGGATTTTGGTAGATCCTCCAGTTGATGTAAATCCTATTGGTAATAAATGGGTATTCAAGAAGAAACTGGACATGGAGGGGAAATTCAGAACCTATAAGGCATGACTGGTTGTAAAAGGTTTTAGACAGCGTCAAGGAATTGACTATAATGAAACATTTTCACTGGTTGCGATGCTGAAATCCATCAGAATCCTATTGTCCATTGCTGCTTACCATGACTATGAAATTTGGAAAATGGATTTCAAAATTGTATTCCTTAATAGGAACCTCCAGGAAGATGTATACATGACATAACCTAAAGGTTTTGTGACTCCAAAGGATGCCAACAAGGTATGAAAGTTGTAGAAATCCATTTGTGGATTAAAGAAAGCATCAAGGTCATGAAACATTTGTTTTGATGAAGCCATAATAGAATTTGGCTTTGTTAAGAATTAATGTGATCCTTGTGTCTACAAAAGGTTTAGTGGAAGTGAAATCATTTTTTTAATAGTATATGTTAATGAAATATTACTAATTGGAAATGAAGAACCTATCTTACAGTCAGTTAAGGCATGGTTGGATAAATTCTTCTCTATGAAAGACTTGGGCGAGGCATCATATATTTTTGGGATCAAGATCGATCATGATAGATCCAAGAGAATGCTGGGCCTGAGTCAAAGTACATACATTGACAGGATACTGAAGAGATTCAGTATGGAACAGTCCAAGAGGGGATTGTTGCTAGTGTCACATGGCATTCATCTTTCCAAGAAAATGTGTCCTCAGACACATGAGGAAAGAAAGAAAATGGAAAGGATCCCTTACACTTCCACGATTGGGTCAGTCATGTATGCTATTCTATGTACAAGGATAGATGTTGCTTATGCATTAAGTGTGGTAGGAAGATATCAAGCTGATCCAGGAGACTGCCATTGGATGGCAGTCAAGACTATCCTTAAGTATCTAAGGCGTACTAAGGATATGTTCCTAGTTTATGGAGGAGATGAAAAACTAGTCATCAGAGGACTTGTGGATGCTAGTTTCCAGAATGATCAAGATGACATGAAGTCACATACTGGATACATCTTCAGTTTGAATGGTGGTACAGTGAGCTAGAAGAGCTCAAAGAAAGGTGTGGTCACAAATTCTACAGCAGAGTCCGAGTATATCGTAGCTTATGAGGTAACTAAAGAAGCAGTATGGATGAAAAGATTCATCCAAGATCTGGATGTAGTACCTAGCATTAAAGATCCTATCACACTCTATTGTGATAATAATGTAGTGGTGGAACTTTTAAAAGAGACAAGGTCACATCAGCGGACAAAACACATACTTCAGAAGTATCATCTCTTGAGGGATTTTTTAGAGAGGTGAAGTTGCAATGAGAATTATTTCCACAGAATACAACGTGGAGGACCCCTTGACTAAATCCTTGACTCAGCAGAAACAAGATCATCATGTGAGGTCTAGCGGACTAAAAGTCGTAGGCAGTTGGCTCTAGTCCAAGTGGGAGTTTTTTAGAGTTGATGTCCTAAGAACAAAATGTTTGTACTTTGATTACATGAATGTTCACTTATTATATATTGTTCATTGTTCTTCATGACTATAATATAATAATGTCCTGTAATATTTGTTTCATTAATGAGGTCATGGAAGATCCCCGCTATGATGAGAACCATGAAATAATATAACAATATTTTTAAATAAAGTTCTACGGTTTGATGACATACTATGATAGGACACATAGTATACAGACCGTCATGTGCGAGTACTCGTAAGAAGAAAAGACTATCTCTCATGGAGTTCTTACTTGGTAATCTCCAAGATGGGAGATTATGAGAACAGAACCGACAGTAGTAATTCCACATGTCTTGGTGTCATCAGATATTTCTATCTACGAGTGTGTGTACTGTTCCTTAGACTAGAAGATTATCATTAACTCATGTCATGACTTGTGCACTTAGATTTGCTAATGAAAACCATCATGTAGACAGTTGGTGAGAAGTAGGGTATGTTGGGTGAGTCATGAATGACAAATTGTTAATGTATAAGTTGAGGAAGGATTTATCCCTTCTATATTTATAGAAGACGATATCTCGGGCCCTTTGATTGAAATAGAGTTGTTTCACAAATTCCATGGCCATGGTGTTATGACGAGTTTATTTATGGAATTCAAAGAATGACAGATCAAGCATATAGGTTTATGACACTTCCATGAAACCTTCTTTATGAGATATTGAGACAAAGGGATTAAATTACACGATAAGAATTCATATGATGTGACATGTCAATGCGACGTCAACTTCTTTCTCTTGGGTGCCTTGACCCGTTGTTAGACAGTAATCTTGAA
This sequence comes from Viscum album, assembly GCA_963277665.1. Classification (NCBI taxonomy): domain Eukaryota; kingdom Viridiplantae; phylum Streptophyta; class Magnoliopsida; order Santalales; family Viscaceae; genus Viscum; species Viscum album. The sequence goes on from OY728166.1 coordinate 1,483,622,665, forward strand.
CTCTAGGCAAGTTCGCTAATGCCAACAATAAAGAGGCCTAGAGGGTCACACACTTAGTTCATCCAAGTATCTCAAGTAGAATAAATATTATTACCATATGTGGTTTAATAATTATTCAAGGAAGCCTAAATAGTTTTAATCTTGGAGGAAGAATAAAATGAAAACAAGTACACATCGTGTATTAATGATTACAGGCCATGTAGTTTTTATTTTGAAAACAAGTACACGCCGTGTATTAATGATTACATGCCGTGTAGTTTTAATTTTGGAAAAGAAAAGAAAAACAAGTACACACTGTGTATTAATGATTAAACACCGTGTATTTTTATGAAAACCAAGTACACACCATGTATTAATAATTACACACCGTGTAGTTTTTCTAGTCGGGATTTTGAGGAAATAATATTGTTTTATTAAATTATATTTATTATAATCATCTTGGGCACATTTCAAGGAATTAATGATTCGACATGGGGGTTTTCAATAAGAGTTAATGAAATAAATAAAACGTGTAACACATTTATTTATTGTCATAACTCTATAACCTCAAACCAGATTATAAATATCCTCAAAAACCCAACACTTTTCCTTAATCATTGTGCACAAAAATTATGGAGAATTTCCTCAAGGCCGAGAGACATCCTTCCTCCAAGAACGCTCTCAATACTGAGAGAGATCCTCCTCCATTGGATCAAGAAAATCTAAGGTGGAAAATGCAAGCAAAGGTTTCTCCACGCTAGCACCAGAGAATCCTTTTGCGAGGTCCAGAGATACATGGTGCACGTGTGGATCACTGCTAGAGGACGTCTACACTTGGATTCTACGACACAATGACAAATCACATCAGAACATGATCAAGAATATCAATTAAGAAAGAACACCCAAAAGGCAATTCTTGTAAATTAATTAAATTAATTGTAATCAACCTATAACGGTCCTTTTTTGTGGTTCTGGGACTATCTTTCTTCTCTGTCTATTTCTGTGATTCGATCCATGGAGACTGGCGTTTATCATCATATTGATCCCGAATTGATCATTTCTAATGAAAAAAATCCATGTGGGAACATTCACCCACACGATTCCACTACTCCTAGAACCTTCATAGTAAAGAATAAATATTTAACAATATAAATAATAATTACTTACATCGTGTGGTTGAATGATTTCCAAAATAAGTCTGTAGGCGTGGACGTAATGTCTGAGGGAATCTGAATGTCGATGTTCCTGACTCCACTTGTAGATAATATTGTTATATTTACATTTCATAATAGAAGTTATACAATTAAGTTAGAAATTAGAAGGAAGGAAAACATACCAACGTCCACACATAGCCTTTGCTACAATATCTGCTAGCAATGGTGCACAAGCATGTGGAGTTAAACGAGGGATGTGCTCCCATACCCACATTTGTAGAAGAACCATGCATCTCATGATCTACATCTTATCGATGCAACATGCACTGCATAGTTCCCTGTATGTATATTCTAGACAAGAATACCCCCAGTTATATCGACATGCCTGGTCCAAATCCTCCAAAAAAGGTAAATACATTAGATATACAAAATAAGTGGAGTGATCAACAAAAACCATGCCACTAATCATCCTCAAAATATATGCATGTGAAAATCATAGCACGATGATCTCGTCAGCATCCTCTACTAAATGTGTGAAGTGATGGTCTAACCAAGGCATGCATAATCTACCACCGACGATGGTACCACCATAATCATGGACCTCTATGACCAATAGTCTATGAACAAGCTCAGGAAAATCTCCTCTAAATCAGCCTATCAGAGCCGCATTGTCGATGGGGAGGCCTAACATAATGACCACATCCTGTAGGGTAATAGTCATCCCCCTCTCAAAAATGGAATGTATGTGACTCTGGCCTCCATCTCTCTACAAGCACCATAATGAGATGATGATGAAGGAATGTGAAGTCTCACATCGCTATGCCATAGAATCCAGTAAGGTGAATATGGGGGATGATAGTGGGAGGTGGTGCGGTATGATGGAAATGGTGAGATCTGAGTACACTCAAAAGTGGTACATGATGTCCCTCTAAAAGCATCCATGATACATGAGTAGCCTAGGATGTGAGCAATGGAAAACCTATTATCTTCACAAATGATATCATTGTTACTATTTTTATAGTGAATTCAATAAAAATTTTAAACTTTTATTTTAAAAAATCTACAAGAATAAATGAAAAATGATTATGTTAATATTTTTTATTTATGCTTGATTTTGTGTGTGTGAATTAGTGTCTTTATTACATTATGGATTTTTGGTGTTGGTTGTTTGTGGCTTGGTGTCCATGGTAGTTTCTAGCATAGTGGTGAAGATTTAATGGATTAGTAAGGAAAATGTGTAAGATGGATATAATGTGTGATAGAAAATGTATTTCATCTGGGATATAGTATTTCAGACCCACCCCCCGATGATCAAACCCGATGATATAAGATCTCTTAATTTACTTGGTAATGTTATCCTTCTTACAGGGTAAAGACCTAATATATGAAGTTTAATTTATTTTGATATTTTTAATATAAATCACCTGTAATGAAAAAACCTGTATTGAACACATGGAATCATGATATATTCATTTTCATTCTATGTTTATTTTTTAATAGTTTTAATATCACAAAATTCTTTATTATAGAATCCAAAAATGATATAAACCAAAATTGAAACATGTTAGAAATGGAGAAAGTCATAAATAAAAGGATTCAATACTGAAACGTCTACATACAACAAAAAATATACATATTCATGATACAATACACAGACTCAATCATGGATAACGGGATGTGGAGCTCTGTACTGCCACTTGGGGACATCTCTTATGAATATGTCCTTATACGTGACAAATACTACATAGTATTCTCCCTCCTTGTTGCCGAGGACAATCCATCTCATTTTTTATTTGAGTTGACTTTGGTCTTCCTCAGGGCCATAACCTGGTAGTATGAATCCAATAATTTAAAAAATGGCAGACATTGAAAAAATCATAATTGATAACAAAACCAACTTATGAAACCTAAAAATATTAGGGATGATGGTCGACTAATCAATAGGAAATGAGATAGAATGAAATTCACCAATAGGAATCCAAGCTACACTATAACAGTTAACCAAAGTGTTCATGTGATACACCAGGTCAACATATGACTCCCATGATATATTTACCAAATCACAACCTATGATAACATGCACACATGGATATCTCAATGCCTGAAAGTTTCCACAATCATAATACCTATTATCCAACATCAACACAAGCACCTAAACACTAATGCATGTAGCCCAGTCAAAGCACTCCCTTACTTGAAAGCCCCCCTTTTCCCTATCAAAGGCTACAACACTCCATCTCGAAGCGTCATTCAGTATCTGATCAATATCACTTTGGAAATGCTGAGTAAAATGCATACCAGTTTCCATCCTCTGATAGGCCTTTTGGGACTGATCAACAAAAGTAGTGCACACGTCTATAAAACTATCTTACACTATCCCTATGATCGTAAGCTTGGACACACCCTTGAGGATCCCATTTATTCACTCCACTATATTAGTGGTCATATGGCCATATCTTCTTCCATCATCATATGCTAATGACCATTTTTCCTTTGAAATATGCCTCATATATTAATACACATCTTCATTAGCAGTTTGAATCTCTTAAAGGAACCAATAAAACCTTTTTTGTTGGGTCTCATATGCTGAAACCAAAAGAAAATAATGCATTAAAATGAATATTAATGTTTTTAAAAAAAAGTATGTTTAGAAAAACATACCCAACTTGAGGATCACCTTCTTTATGGCCTCATATCTAAAATGATTATGAATAATAATTGAAATATGTATTATGAAATAACGATGATAAATATTCAACTTAGTCCATGAAACCCTATCAATAGTCACGACCTCTATAATCTCTTGATGGTGATCAGATATCAAACAGATACCCTAGTTTTGTGTGACATGAGTGCGTACACATACCCAAAACCATCTTCAGCATTCAAAATTATCCTTTTCAACAATAGAAAAAGAAAGTGGAAGAGGAGGAAGATTACCATTCTGTGTGGCAGCAATGTGTAGGACACTTGTATACTTACCATAAAGGAAAGTGCCATCGACCTGAATAAATTGTTTACAATAGGGAAAGGCAGTGATGCATGGCCTGAATTCCCAAAAAATCCTATTGAAATTCACATTTGATCGATCAACTTGGTGATTGGGGGATACATACTCAATAGTGTCTAAATGATAAAAAATCTAATTTTTGAGATACAACAATTCCTTAAACTATGGAAACATTGTATAATATTCATTCCAATCACCATACACTTTAACAATTACCTTCTGTTTTACATTCCAAGCTTTGTTGTATGATATCTTTTAGTTATAAAAATGTTGAATTCTTTCCTGAATAAGGGTAACAGGAACATATTGACATGTTCATATCATCTCACAAATAATAGTTGATATATAATCCGAATCAAGGTAAGAGTGATCCTGCGACAAGCTTGGATGCACACAAGTGTACAAGCCTTCTAATTTGGTTATCTTCCAACATGAAAATAATTTATCAAATATTTTCCTTAATTGAAATTTACATCCTGCCCCATATTTTTCACAAAAAATGAAATATTTTGTCTTCTTTGACTCATCAACCACAAATGTGAAATGTCGCTCAATGTGGTATTTCTTTATCAAAATTTTCATGGCCAGTTTACTTTCAAACTCTTGCCCGACATAGATGGTGTTATCATTTGATGCAGACCTATTCCCTATAATGTTAAGGAATTCAAAATCTGGTGTAATGACATCCTAATCAAAATATTGTTCATGAGACATTACTTAAACTAAGGAACTCAATATTGAAGTATAATTACAACTAACTAGTGGATGTCATGGATGCCTATCTCTTAAAAGAACCTCAGAAGGTTCATTCCCCACATCACCCTCAACCACATCATCTCCCGATGTCTCCCCATATTCTTCTTCCTTATATAAAATTTCATTCACTATATCAAAAAAAGAAGGTATTTCATCTATATTTCCTTACAAATTTTGTTCATCTTCTTCATAATTTCCTTATATTAAAGGAGTCATATGAGTAGGAGGTAATGAAAAAGACTGATGTGAAGGACCGACTTGTACAGAGCTCAAAAAACATAATTCTGTAGTAGTCGGTTGAACCACATCTATATCAGAAATCACCACATAAAACTACATCAAACCATTAGTACAATGTTGTCTAAATAAGTTAGATGAATCTATCCAATCATCATCATCAACTAGAGGGTACTCGGTGTGCCAGAAACGTTCAGGATGTTATAGATTTTGATATGTTATTGAAGCAATGGATTTATCAGTCCTCAGTTTTAATGAACTATGAATCTTATTGTATACTGCATCCAATTCCATACAACTATGAAGATTTACCACTATGTTAGGTGGCACATTATAGTTAAAACCCTTCTTAGTATAAATTACCTCACCGTTTCAACATATTTGCGCAAACATGATTACCTATAAAACAAATTAATAAAATATTATATACTACATCAAAATTTTACATTATTTAAATTGGTTTTGAATAATTTACTTTATCTTGAGACTTTTTTATGTATTGGTTTATCACTATTAAGGTATAGTGATGGTGATATTATTACCAAATCAAATTTAATATAATGTTATATATTTTAATTACCTATGAATAAATATTCATGACTTGATCTTGAGACTTACAATTAGTTTATCATTATCTAATAAACTAAGAAAAACCTATGGGTGGACCCATGGAGTCTATATTATTAAATACCTCAACAACCGCCAATCTACTTTCAAATAGAAATTCCTCCTGTCAAATGCCTTTTCTTGAATGCCTCTTCGGGGAAACGTCTTCAGGGACACCTCTTCATGGACACCGCTTCATGGATGCCTCTTCAGGGACACCTCTTTGGGGACACCTCTTTGGGGACGCCTCTTTGGGGATGCCTCTTCGGGGACTCATCTTTGGGGATGCCTCTTGTTGATTGAATTTTAATTACAAATTTACTCACATGCATGTGAGGGGGTCTAGGGGTATGAAATACACAACTTTTTTTAAGTAGACATGCAGGTCCTTACATACTTAGTGAGAGATGACTTGCAGATCATTAATTCAGAAAAATAAATGCAATTATTACAAATTAAATAACCACATACACAAAATAAGACATTCAATTTCAATTATGCATTGATTGGTCATCTCAAGATCAGTCATCACATAACTTACCCTGTTTTTGGTATAATTATTATATTCTACATATTATATAACCTTATCTATTACTAGATGAAATATATATATTTATTAATAATATTTAATAAATTTAATTATAACTAATATAATTTACATTTACATAACAACCATTTATAATATTGAACACTTATGTTATTTTCAATTTTATAAAATTGAATATATATATATATAATATTTTTTGGTCATTCTACTACTTTTCAAAATATAAGTAAATATATTTTATAATTTATTTATTAAATTTATTATTATTAGAAAATAAAAGTAATATAATTTACACTTACATAAAAACTAGTCATTAAAATAATATAAACTTATGTTATTTTCAATTTAATAAAATTACATATATATAATTTTTTTGTCATTTTTCTAATTTTAAATATTTAATTAATTATATTTCATACTTAATTACTTTAAATAATAATTATTTACGCATAATATATTTTCAAATTATTATTTATACAAATCTGTTTTTATATCATAAACAAAAATAATTTTCTATATATTCTTTAATAAATTGAAATATGATACTTAATATAACAAAATTATATAGATACTATAAAAAATATTATAATTTAAATTAATATTACTTTATAACTTATTACTTCAAATAATAATTATTTAGACTTAATATAATTTAAAATTATTATTTATACAAAACTGTTTTTATACCATTAACAAAATGAATTTTCTATATATTTTTTAATAAATTTAAATATGAAACATATAACTAATATATTATTCATAAATTATATAACTAGTATATAAAATATTATATTTTAAATTAATATTACTTTAAAAATAACATATTTTACAACATATTTATTTTTCCTAAACATTTAATATGAATTCATACAACATTTTAGACATAACATAATTAATTTTTCTAAACATTCAATATGAATTCATACAACATACACCCATTCAAAAATTAAATCATAAAAAAAACACTAATTTAAACATCATGCATAAATACATATGAAATAAATAAACCATACTCACAAACACTAATTCATACATATCAAAAATCAAATAAATAAACGATAAAAATAAAATAAATAAACACAATTAAATAATTAAAATTTTAAATAGAAATTTAACCTTCTTAAAACCAGATAATATTTGTTGATAAAAAAATTATGTAGGGATTTTTAGAAAAATCCATAGGAGAAGAATTAATTTTGAGGGGGGAGGGTCTCCCTTTTATAGATATTCTCAATAAGATATGTGGAACCTATTCACACATCCTTCATCCTGTCTAGGAAGGATGTGTGAACGGGGTTCATGCATCTTTCATCACGTCTACAAAAGATGCGTGAACAAGGTTCATGCATCTTCTGCTATGCCTAAGATGTGTGAACCCCATCCACACTTCTATGGAAAAGGAGAGATGTGTGAACGAGGTTCACGCATCTCAAGAACCATTTTTAAAAATACTTTGAACCCTATCCCATTTTGTAAGAAAAATTCAAAAACCCATTTTAAAAAATTATCCTCCAAATCCTACCCACAAGAATGGAATTTTAAAATAAAAAATATATTATGTTTTGATTTTAAATTCAAGATTCCACGTGAAGTAATAAAATCACCCCCTAATATTCTATTGGAAGTAACTCTCACCAGGGAAAAATAATCCCGATTGGTGGAGTTCAGACCATCTGATACCTATAAATATTAGACAAAAAATCATGGGTTCACTAAAACTTGCCTCTAATTCTGACATAAAAAAATATAATTATTCTATTTATCAATTTTAAATTGGAAACAACAATATTTTTAATCCATACCAAAAATTCCAGATGGCCATAACTTGACCATCTGTGATTGGATTGATGTATGGTCTATTCGATTGAAACTGATTTAAATATCTCTAATTAATTTAAGGAAAATTAATTTTTTTACTTGGATTAGAAAATTGACATGATCTCTATGATACCAATTGAAGGTATAGGGGCACACAGTGAAATATATGGGCTAGAAATTTGAAAATTTTTATCACTAGAGTGACGTAACTTCATTATGTCCGGCGATCCGATCCCCAATAGAGATTTTAGGATTTCATATGAATTAAATAAGCCCAAAAATTAAATTTAAAAATTACCTCATTTAATTGGTTATGCGTTCAACTGCATATTTTTTCGGTGATCGTTGCTTGAAGGGTTAGAAGCCGAACCCCTCTAGATTTTCTACACATGCTTCAAGAATATGCATGAACGTCGATCATCAAATTCCAGGTTCTAGCGCAGAGCTCTTCTGATTCCTTTGACATCATGATGAACACCTTGACTCCATTCCTATGATCCATGAATATTTACTTGGATATAGACTTTCTCTCTAAACGATGCAGGAGGAGAGAGGATCTCTCAGTCCATTGTAATATGAATTCCTTGCTCACCGTAAATGATCTACTCATCTACTTATATAGTGGATGTGAAAAATACCTAGTTAGGGTTCCTATCCCCAATATATCTAATGTCCACTAGATAAGTAATAAATAATCATGATGAACTAAATGTGTCATAAATATTATTTATATTCACTACTGGAAACATGATCTTTCCCAACACTTCTATACCAACGGTTTGTAAAAACCGTTGGTATAGCTACTCTTTCCCAACGGTTCATCAAAACCGTTGGGAAAGGGCCTAAAAACACACCCTTTCCCAACGGTTTTGGTGAACCGTTGGGAAAGAGCGACCTTTCCCAACGGTTCACCAAAACCGTTGGGAAATGGGTGGATTTTTTCCCTCTTTTTCCCAACGGTTCATCAAAACCGTTGGGAAAGAGTACCCTTTCCCAACGGTTCACCAAAACCGTTGGGAAAGGGTGTGTTTTTAGGCCCTTTCCCAACGGTTTTGATGAACCGTTGGGAAAAAGAGGGAAAAAATCCAGCATACACCCTACTAAAAAACAACCCACCCAGAACCTATCCCAACGGTTCTGAAAACCGTTGGGATAGGTCTATCCCAACGGTTTTGACAACCGTTGGGATACATTCATTGATTTTTTTCCAGATCTACTAACGGAGAACATTATATAAATCAAAAATTTAAATAATTATGATAATACATATATATATTTATGAAATTATGTTTACAAAGTGATGTTAGCCTAGTGGTTAAGTCGTTCGATTATAAACGAGGGGTCCTGGGATCAAATCCCAGCGGGGATTTTATTTTTGGAATTTATATACCAACGGTTCCATTACCGTTGGTATAGATTTCATATTACCTATACCAACGGTTTCCAAAACCGTTGGTATAGGTCTATACCAATGGTTTTTGGAGAACCGTTGGTATAGACCTATCCCAACGGCTTACTTGGCTACGGTTCTCCAAACCGTTGGTATAGGCTATACCAACGGTTTGGAGGCCTATACCAACGGTTCCAAACCATTGGTAAAGGTTAGTTTTCCAGTAGTGATTTTACCACATAATTGTAATATATATTAAATATGTTTCATGATAAACCCAAATAATTAACTTGACTCGTAATTCTCACAATTATTAAAATATCCTTGAATATTAAAATAATATTCTTTCATCTAATATTATTACAAGTATTTACTTAAACACTTTTAAATTATTTTAATAATTAAATTCAACCAAATTATTCTATACTCAAATAATAATGAATTTTTTTATTTGTCAATGATTGATAAATATTGGATAACTCTCAAACCCCATGGTGGGTCCCACCATGTCCTATATACCTATTAACCAGAATAATAAAGAATCTTGAATGCACTACTATATGTGAACCTATTATCCCTTAACTCAATAGTAGTGAATAATATTCACAGACTATGAGAAGAATCTAGCAACCCATCATAGCCCCTAAATAGGTTAGAAGTAGTCATAGAAAGGACAACCAACCTATGAATACACACTGTGTAATATAATCTCTTTTTCATATGATATCTCATAGAGTAGGAAACACACTTGTGTCATCATCTCTTTCTTGTTTTATTATTTGTTGACCTAACTGGATAGAATTACCTTCGACTACCATGACTATGGATTAAATGAAGGTACTACCATCCTGATTAACTAAGCTAGAGATATCACTTTATCAACTCAAAAGTGAAAAATCCTATCTTGATTATTCAACCAATTACATTCCACCAATGACACACCCAACAAAAACCACCTTGACCCAACTTCGTGGTCATGGTTTTCACCTTGCATCAATTTATGTGAAAAAATGACACAAATTGATAATAATCTCAATTTGGGAGACCAATACACATTTTTTTAGATAGGAATAATCAATGACACCCAAAAAATGTGGTGTTCCTATTAGTAGGTCTGTCCTCATGATCTCACCTATGAGAGATCACCAAGTGAGAACATCATGATAAGAAGTCTCAATTCTTATGAGCCCCCAACTCCTGATAGTCTAACATCAACTATGTCTAGTTAGTATGATATATTTTGACCATAGAGAATATATTTAATATTAATTGAAAAATATCTCAAGGTTCTCAGTATATCATGGGATCTTCTATAACCTTTTGATACAACAACTAATCTATGGAAATTACCATTCAAATAGTGGATGAAAAATGTCTACACTATAATGGTATGTATACATCATGAATATCTCATTGTACACATGGTATGGTAATAAAAATTACTGATAAATTTGGGTATAGGTCACCCACATTTATGAAAATAACATCATGAATTACATAATTTGATACCAAAAACTTGATCACCCAGAATAATCAAATAATAAAAGAAAATATGGGGTGAAACATGAAACATAATTCCATTGGAGATAGATCATTTGAATATAATGAAAACCAAATCATAAAAATATATTTGTGAAAACATTATATATTCATTGAGGTAAAAGTCATAGTTATGATACCCTTTTCAAAAGTCTCCTTAAAAAAATGAAAATAAAACCTTTCATGAAAATGGATTTGGATCAAGAACTATATTTCCCCAGAAATAAAGAGAGAACATCATTCAAAAGGAAAATTATTAAAGAAGAAAAGTTTAATAACAGAGGTCAACAACTCTATTTCCCCATATTACCTCCTTATATTATGGTTTTCTATAGTATTTTGACTTGGTTAGTTTCCTATAATGTTATCTCTATAGTATAAGATATTCACAAGATGCTCCTCATAAGAGAGATAATTTTCTAAATTTAACACCACTAGATTCAGTACATATGAGGGATTTGGTATTTACTTCCTTAAGAAGGATACATGGTATATGTATTGTACTTAAGATAGGGTTAGTTGGAGTGCTAGTTGATAAGACACAACTCCAATGTGATCAAGGATCTAAAAGGGGATGATGTACCTGAGACATGGCTTTCCCTTCTTCCCAAATTCCATGACACTATTCCATGGAGATATAAGAAGGAACACTTTATCTTTAACCTCAAACTCCATGTCTCATCAATGATTTTCACCATAGCTATTCTGTCAACTTTTTTCATCCCTAATGTTCTTCTGAATGGCCTGGACCTTTTCTACCATTTTCTCAACCATTTTACATCCTAGTATCTCATTCTCACCAACTTTATCCCAACATTATGTGTTATACATCTCTTCTCTTAAAGGGATTAAAATGAATCCATTTGGATAATAGAGTGAAAGATATTATTGTAAGTGAACTTGACCAGAAGAATATCCTATTCTAATCCTGCTTTTAAGTCCATTGAGAATTCCCTCAATATGTCTTCCAATGTTTAGATTTTCTGCTCAGATTGGATACTAGTTTGGGGGTGATAATCCACATTGAAGTTCAATTTTTTGTTAAGAACATAGTGGATATTTTTCCAAATATTAGAGTTAATCTTGGATCTCAATCAGATATAATTGATAGTGATGTTCCATTTAGCCTCACCACTTCTCCAATGTATATCCTTATAAGTTTATTGAGCGATAAGTCCTCTCTAACAACTATGAAATGATTACTATTTGTAAGACGGTCCACCAAAACCAATATAAAATTATTTCATTTTAATTTATTCAGAAGACCAGTAAAAAAGTCTATGGAGATGTTTTCCCATTTCCATATAGGTATGGATAATTGTTACATCATCCCCTTGGACCTTTTCCTTTCATTCTTCACCTATTGACATACTATTCATTTTTATGTATATTCTATGATCTTCTTATTTATATTTTCCCAACAATTGTTCTCTTAGATATATTGATACATATTCATGCTCCTTGGGTGGATAGAGAAGGTTGAGCTCTATGCATAATTCAATAATTCCTTCTTTATCTCAGGATTTAATGGTACACATATTTGAGACCCAAATCTTAAAACTCCTTATTCATCAATTTTGAACTCAAAGGATTTCCCTTTTCCTATAGCTTCCAAATTCTTTTATATTTACACATAATCTCTTTAAGCATACTTTATCTTATTGAGAAGGGATGGTTGAAAAATCATTTGAGAATGGAATGATGATGTTTCTTACTTTATGATTCCCATGCCCGTCATTTTCAATTTAAATAAGATTGAATCCTTCTTAATTCTCATCATTGACAATGTTCCAGATCCTTTCTACTTAGAGAATATTACACTTTATTTAATTTCCCATGATGTTAGTGGATTGAGAAATTATAGTACTTGATCAGGTATAACCACATTCACTAGTGAATATTAAGACCATTCAGTGTAAATATATTTATTTTAGACTCTCATGATCTATATATATCTCACACTTCTCTCCATAGAGATAATATCACCAGATTTTCAATGTGAAGAATACTATATCTAATTCCAAATAATTCCTTGGATAGTTTTACTCATGAAATTTTAACTTCCTTAAGGTGTTGTTTATCACTTTATCATTTTTTTCAACATACAACCTAATCCCTTCTTTGAAGCATCACTATATACCACAAAAGTTCCCCACTTTTGGGTAGTGTAAGCACTAGTGTAGTGATAAACCATTTTTCAACTCATTGAATCTCTCTTCACATTCATTGGTCTAACTTTAATCCCTTCCAAATTATCTTGGTTAGTGGGTTTGAAAATCACAATAATTTTCTCACAAATCATTAGTAATACCCAGCTAGTCCAAGGAAACTATGGATATCTATTATATATTTTTGTATAGTACACTCCTCAATTTACTTTATTTTAGAAGGGTCCATGGATACCCCTTTTTTGGTGATAAAATTCCCCAATAATGATACTTACTCTATCCAGAACTCACATTTACTATACATTTCTTATAGCTTATCCTTTCATAAATTCTTTAGCACAATATTCAAATTCTCCTCATGCTCCTCCTTGCTTTTGGAATATATCAGAATAGCATCTATAAAGACTACTAAAATTTTTTCAAGGTAATATCAAAAGACACTATTCATTAAGTCCACAAATTTTTCTAGAGAATTAGTGAGTTTAAAGGGAATCAATATGAACTCATAGTTTTTATACTTTGTTTGAAAGCCAGTCTTGGGATTATATTCTTTCTTTACCTTTAATTGGTGATATCCCGACCGAATTTCCACCCAAGAAAAATACTAGGTCCGATGTAGTTGATTTAATAAGACATCTATCCTTGGTAGGAGATACCTATTATTTATCATGATTTTTTTATGCTCATGATAATAAATTCTAAGTCACATTGACCCATTCTTCTTCCTGATGAAGAGGATTAGAACACCCCATAGTGAATCAATTAGGTATATAAAACCATTTTATAGATTATATTGTAACAAATTATTTAGTTATTCCAAATAAATGGTGGATATTCTATAGGGAGTATTTTATATAGGTAGATAACCAAACATAAGTTCGATTGTGAACTCAACCTCCCAATAAAGAGGAAGGCTAGGCAATTTTTCAGGGAATACATCAGCATAATCCCCCACAATATGAATATCTTCAAGCATGATTCTATCATTTGTTCAATTATTTGATCTAGATATTATTTATTATAAATAAATACTATCCACACTTGAGATGAATATTCTAAAGGAGATTCATCCTCCTCATAACACTTGTATAAAATCGAATCATGACTTGGGATGTGAATAGTGATCTCTCAAAAGTTAATGCTGTATTTATATAAGTACAACCAATACATACCAAATATAGAATCAAAATCCACTGAAGGAATTAGGAAAAGTTTTTATTGGAGGTTCAATCCACAAAAATTGATCGGGTAGGAGTTATATACTCAGGATGTAATAATTTCTCCCTTTTCTGTTCTCATAGATAACTTAACCCCCATGTTTTGAGGTGGTGATTGGATAGTTCTAATAAACTTGAAATATGTGAAAGAATTAATAGAACCATAATAAAAAAGTATTTTCATTATCTAGGAATTAATAATCAACATAATTTTCACCACATCATTTTCGGGATCCACCTTAGTAATAGTGATAACATATGACCTTATTTGTTCTCTAGGCCTTGAAGGTTGTTATTGTTGATTGTCTCCAATAACCCTTTTCTTAAGGAATTATTTTGAAAAATTCTAATTATCCTTGTTGTGGAAACACTATACTTTAGGCTAAGTATTAATCTTAACCTTCTTTACTTCCCTTTAATTAATTGTATTATTTATATACCTTTAGCATTGATTATCTTAATTCCCATATTTTCCTCAATTTAAGCATCTCCCGATTCCCTTAAGATAGTTTTTGGGATGATTAATCCCACATATGTAACATGTGGGATGTTGGGATTTCTTTACACCCTACGATTTATCCATTGATCCTCCAAAATTGAACTCCTTTTTATACTTTTTTTCTCATTCTCCTCAAAACCAATGAGAGTCACCGATCTCTATCTTGACCTTGAGGAAAAAATGTACAATCTCTTAATTATTGACAAATTCCAAAATAACTAAAGATTTTCATAGACTTGTCTTTATTCAACTAAATAAACGATTCACCTTAATTTTAATGTTGATGAAAAATCTAGATTAGTATCATGCAAGCCTTGTGAATTTCCCATCATATGACATAAAAAACACATATTACCTTTGCTTCAGTCTAAGGAACTTCCTCTATAGTTTAAGATGGAGAGTTTAGGGAAAATATTTATTAAAAAATATATTCTTGAATTTTTCCTATTAAATGAAACCAATTTACTCTTTGGACTTCATTTTCTTGATCAATGTACACCACTAATCATATTACCATTCAAGATGATAGAATAGAAACATGAATTTCTCTTATTCCAAGTATTGGAGGATATAGAATATCTTCTAAATAGAGGTAATCGATTATTCCACAATGAGGGGATCATAAGATAAAATAAAGTTTGGATACCTTTGTCACATTAAGGAATTGAACACAACTTGATCTTTCTTAGGATAAGGAGGGTATTCCACATGATTCAAGTAATTATTCATAGCATGAATCAGATAAGCCAGTACTTCCATGAAGTTCTCAACTCCCAATCCCATAAGGTCTATCATCTAATTAGGATAATCATCACATTGAATATCATGTTGGTTTTTGGCATGGGTCCTCCTATTTCCCACCATCTACTAAAATAAAAAAAGGGAAAAGATTAATCAAAATAAAAATTATGTAAAAAAAGAAACTATGAACTTAAATGGAATAAATTATAAATGACATGTAAATTATAAATTATGAGTATCTAAGTTTCAATATAGGTTATCTATAGTAATTTTTCTATTATTATTTTTCAACTTAAAAATATATTCATGTCCTTCACAATGTTTTGTGAAGGGTTTGTGAATTTTCCAAAGAATATCCACTAGGAGTGTCAAAATAGGTGTGCAACAAGGCTTAATTTTCATGCAGTAGGTGAAAATTGGGTTAATACACAACATAACATTTTCATGGTCATTATCATTAGGCATAACTATTCTATATCCACATCCACTTGTAGTATCTAGACAAGGATGTAATTTATTATAAACCACTCACTCTATACTTCACCAAGATTTCATGATATTTTCCTATATATAGATGTATACCTATGGTTCTCACTAAAGTATTCTAGTAATAATCACCACAAATAACTAGACCTTTCTTTGATACTAACTATAGTGACCTAAGCCTTTTATACAAATTAATACATTATTTTTAACACAAATATCTGAAAAATACAACCTAATGATCATGAGGCCTAGTGTCTTTAGAAGACTTGATTCATAATAAATAAAAAAGAAAATAAAAAAAACATATTTATTTTATTCTTCATAATGATCTCCTAAATTATTTTTATCTCATAAAACTTCATATGATAACCTGGGGAATACATAAAATAAAGGGGCGATCTATAAAGCCCAGTAACGGAATAAACATGATAACAAAGCATAACATGTGAGTCAAATGACATAACATGATATCATAAAAGTGAAGCCTCATAAATAATCACATGGGGGAATAAAATAAATAGAATGGTATCATAAGATCATGGAAACATAGAAATGTGACAACAACATAAAACATGAAATAATAATAAGTCAAGGATAACTGCAAAGACAACGTCACATGGTGGATAAAGTCCCATCACAGATTAGGTTCACTCCCTAATCCCATACATACCATCTCATGAGACAAAAAAATACCCAATTCATTAGAGTTCTATCTGGGTGAATCCATCATAACATGTACATTCTTATGTTAACCACAAAAGGAAATCAATCATAAGGTATAAAAATAAGAATTACCCATGGAAAGAAATGGGTTCCATAACCATGTCATAAAGCATAACCAAATGGAATATCTTAAGTGTTTCCATGAAAGAAGGGATTTAATAATTCTTGGATGTTCATAATAACAATTCATGATAAATCATGTCCAAGTGAAATTAATACTCAAAAAAGAGTAGAGAAATCCCTTTGGAAATGTACATCTTAAGAGGGGATTTATGAAAAAGGGTAACACGTCTTTAAAGAGGGAAATGTAATAATAATTTACATAAAGATTGAAATGAAATAAAATGGTTTTCCATGATAAAATGAGTTATTTTATAAAAACTTAGTGGTTTAAAACATTTTAAGGAGTGGTACTTGAAAATGGGTAAGAAACAGAGAAGCTCCCTTTAATTAGGTTTTCTTATCAAATGATATTGGTAAGGGAACATTATAAAACATGTATATACCCATAAATGAAAGATGAATTAAGATAGGTATATATGTTCAAGAAATATATACATAATATATAATAATTAAATAAAAATATTTTAGTGAGAAATTGAGGTAAGAGAGAAAAAGTTCATAACCCAAAGAAAAGGGGTAATTCGAAGAGATCCCTTACCGTATGTTCCAAAATCATTATAAACTTGCACTTAATGTCATGGATAATCAAATTAAATTTATTAATTGAATAATTAAGAACCATTTTAATATATATTTTATTTATTATAATTTTATTATGTTAATTTATAACCATTTCAATGAGATATAATGTTTAATATCATTGTTCTGAGGGTGTTTGTTTCATGGTTCCAAGGTCGGATCACGTGTGGATAAATATTGAAGTTCAGATCAAATGGGACTAAAAATACAGAATTTAAATGAAATGGTATTCATATACTTACAAAAATTGAAATGATACTAAATACCCATATGTGTTCCAACATAGGGATGATTAACTTAGTAAAAATGTTAACATTATGTAGTTAGTTCATTTAGGCCGCTTTACCGACCATCACAAACTTGATTCATTTTATTTAATTAAATGATTATTAAAACATTAAAAAGATTTAAATAAGTTATAATATACTTATTATAGTCATATTTGACGATAATATTGTTTCTATAACTATCCTTAAAGGTGGTGGAGAAAAAATGGAGTATGTTGTTCATGAAGGTGGAGAACCAACCAAAACAAAATTTTTATTTTAGAATCTAAATAAGGGAGGGTAGAGGATGGATATTACACCATAATAATAAAACATCAGTATATTTAGGATATTTATGTTACTATTTCCATGTTGATAGAGATCATATGGTGGTGGTATAAGAAGAATAAAATTAAAAGAGATCTAGTTGAGTGTTTACCTATCCCTTTGGTTGTCTCCTTCTAAGATACCCCTTAAGGATCCTTTGAATGGTATTTGGATGTGAATAGTATCACTAGTATGCGTGGGAAATGATTTTTAAGGGTATTGGATAGAAATTTGGGAATCTATAAGGCTTAGAAGGAGTGAGGGGAATGGGTGGTATTTATAAGGGGAAGAGAGGGGTGTTTTTGAATATTATAATCATTAGTTTATTATTTTGGATCAACACTAACAATAGTATTTATTATTATGAATATATATAGTAAATAGTTCCTGTGAGTTTGAAATAATGGGTGATTATGTCATCCATGATTCAAAAATTCATGTATTTAGCTTAAAATGTTAAATACCATATTTTTCTGTATTTCAATATTCAGTAAAAATTCAACTATTTTAGAAAAATAAAATAAATCAACCCTAATTATTTTTATGTGTATATTTCAAAAATTAAATCCATTTTATTAAAATATTTATTTATAAATATGATAAATTTAATTTTCAAATAAAATCCTCATTTGTTTTAAAATATAAATTTCAATTTCATGATCAATTTTATGACCCTTTGAAAAATTACTTATAGTCTCAAAAAATTATCTTATAATTATAATAAAACTTAGTATTAATTTATAAGTCCATTTTATGAAAAAAAACTTTCTTTTAAATCATTATAATAATTATAAAAGTGTGATTAAAGCATTTATGTTTTAAAAAAGTACTAACACCTAATCTATCATTTTTAAAACATTTATTTACTTGTACCATGATATAAATATATCATATATTCATTTTATAAGAAAAATAAATATTATTTTATGCTTATATATTTAATTTTACTATTATAGTAGCCATGTTACTATTTATAATGGTCATATTACTATTCCAACTGTTATGTTACTATTCCAATGAATATATTACTATTCCAAAGGTTAGATTTGTAACAGTCATATGAGGTCCCTAATTTATATAAATAATTATTATTTCATTAATTATTCATTCATTTATATTTTCTATCAAAGTTATATTTTTAAAATACATATTTAATTACTACCATTCTAATTCATTTCTACAATGATGTTCATGAGTACGATTATTCTAGGGGATCGAGCATATCTAAAATTTTATATTATTGTTATCTTATTTTATATTTTCTCCATTGTAATAATTTAAATTATTATATACATTTTTCTTATTTAAATGAAATGTTAAAATTAATATAATAAAATTCTATTTTTTTTCATCTTGTGGTGCATGTACATTATATATTATATTACTAAATATGACACAATTATATATTCATAAGGGAAATTCTATTGATAAAATTCTAGGTTGTTACCATTTTTCCTACAGGACTTTCCCTGAAGGTCATTCTCTATGATTATAGGAGATACTTTTAGAGGAAATTATCTATTAAACACAAAAAATTACATTTGATTAACTTAGGAATATATCTCAAATTAAAATATGAACTCTAAGAATCCATATTAAAGAAATAAAAAACCAATAGAAAAATATGACAAGGTTTATCTAAATAGACCAAAAATAAAGTTTAAAAGCTTGATGAAAAATCCATAACTACCCATGGGAACTCAAAGTTATATAAGAAAGTGGGCTCACTAGAAACCCTTCCACACTTACTACCATAGTTCCGAATATCCTAAATCCAATCTACCAAATACCCCTAAAAACATTTTACTCTAATAGCATTTCATAATGAACCAACCTGGGTCGACCTAACACATCACCCAATCCAGTTCTCCACAAGGCCCAAAGCACATTCTAGATCACTATAGGCTATCAATAAGAATTTGGGTGTCAATACACATAACCATGGGAACAATTTCACCATAAAATAAAAACACAACATGTCTAATGTTTAACAAGATAAGATAAATGATCAGAGTACATCACAGAATAATAAGTATAACCATGAGACATAACAAAAAAAATCCAAAAATATTAAACCTAAAAATAAACCAAAACCAAAACCAAGTCTCCATGTGACTATCCATCACCACCATCATAACCCACCATGAGAGAAACATCAAAAAAGGGAAGTCTTCAAGATATAAAACACCCTTCCCTTTACCTGTATCTTGAAAAACCAAATCTTTATAATCCCAAATACCTATGCATGGTGTGAGGAAAATTCCCAGTAGGATAACACTATGAATCTATACAATGTTTTTCACCATGAAATCATTAATTTTAGCTTTAAAATAAAATAATTTTCATTAAACAACCATTAATTTCCTTTAAAACATGCCATATTCAAATGAACCAAGAATATGAAAAAGTGCATGAAATATAAATTGAAGAAAATGATCAAAACCATCTATGGAAAATCATAAGATAAACATGTGAACATCAATTCATGAAACATCAATATCATGAATAAAACCAAGAAAAAATGATCTCTATCTTATATAAATAGGTAACTTGGACACACAAGGAATTCAAGATGTAACAAACATTAATCCTAATGATACCATGTCCTAAAATTTATTATTATAAAAAACACAAACCTTAGTGGTTCCACACTCACTAAGGGTTTATATGTTGATAACCAGATGCACCCAAGGTTCCCATGTGATATGTTTTCTTTTCAAGTAAATCATGCACAAAATTTAATAAAAAATTTATATAATAAAATAATTACTATTCCCATGCTTGAAAAACCATTTTAGAGTAAGAAACATCTTTAAGGAATTTTATTGAAGACATGTAGTGTGTAGAATTGTTTTTAAATAAAAACCTCTCTAAAACCATTTTTGATACCACCAAAGGCACAATTACACAAAAAAATCCTCATAGATATCAAATAAACCATTTTAATAGTCTAAAACAAAGGAAAACTCAAGAAAAACAATTTTTCCATGAGAAAGAACCATTGTATAGAGAAACCTACCTTGCCAATGACGAAAAGTTAATCAGCTTCAAAAACGATGATTGTAAATGAAGAGATTAGGTCCCCTCAAACATAGATCCATAATAAACATCATCAATTACCCATAAAAAACTCTAGATCCAACCATCACCACCTTTAATAGGTTCAACACTTAAAGGATAATAGAGATTCAGGAGAGATCTAGAAATAGGAGGATAAAATGGGTGGAAATGGGAACATACCTCTAATAAATCCACCAAGACTGAAGGAGAATCACTAAGGAACCAAAGAGAGAACCTAAGAGAACATCATGGAAAGGTTGGATCGAGATAATGAGAGATTAGGGTGATATATGAGTTAAAAATGAACAAGGGTATCAAGGTAATTTTCCATTTTTAAGAATGTCAAATGGGTCACATGGTTTGACTACACAGTTAGATAAACTATTCACTAACCATGCAGTTCCTATTTCGCCTTATAAAACAAAATGAATAATTACCTAAGAATAGAAACATGGCTAGATAAACTATGTACTAACCATGAAAAAAAAATTAATTCCAAACCAAACCATTTTCATGGTTTTCCCAGGCTCTCCCACAATTAAAAAAACTATGATCAAACCATTAAAAACACTACTATAAACAATAGATCCATATCTCATGGTTACCGCATGATTTATACTAAACATACACAAATCATGCACCTGGATTATTTCTCCCAAAATTCAAAAATGTTTACCCTTAAATTTTGAAAAAATTTCAAACCTCAAGAGATATAAAATATGACCAAAATAAAACATACCTGTGACCAAGAGAGTGTCACCATTCTCCCCACCATGCAATAGTAACAATTGGGCCCCACTGGCAGCACAAATACCCAGCCTTAACATGGTCGTTGGGTCATGGCCCATCATGTACCACCAGTTGCCCTGTAGACACGTGGTCCCCACCTTGGGGCCCACCCACATTCCCAAATGAGTCATCTGACTAATGAATGTCCCCACAGAACAACACATGTTCTTTCTATAATTCTTTTTCCTCACTCGCACACACCTTGAGAAACTTCCCAGAAGGTCACCCATCCTGATCACTACTGTAGGCCAAACATGCTTAACTGTGGAGTTCTAATCAGGTAAGCTTCTAAAAATCTGGGTGAACCTTGTTGACATGAGTCATATAATTTAGTCATTTAACCCTTTATCATTCATGGGTGTTACATTCACCCCCCTTTAGAGCACAACATACACATTATGGATCCTATATCTCAACCTAAGCAATACACAACACATAAGTCCAGGTTCTTACTATGATAACAAAAGTAACAACTAGGCCCTGCTGAGAGCACATACACCCCACCTTAACATGGACGTTAGGTCCTGACCCATCGGGTACCACCAGTTTTCCTCTAGACACATGGTCCCCACCTTGGGCCCCACCCACTTTCCCAAATAGATCTTCTGACTAATGAATGTCCCCACAAGCCAACACATGTTCTTTCTAGTGTGATTTGTCCTAACTCACACACACCCAAAGAAACTTCCCAGAAGGACACCCATCCTAATCACTACTCCAGGACAAGCATGCTTAACTATGGAGTTCTAATCAGGTAGAATCCTAAAAAAAAAGTGAACCTTATTGACATTAGTTATATCATTTAGTCATTTAAACCTTGATCATTTAGGGGGGTTACATTCACCCCCACTTTAGAGCACAACATCCTCATTGTGGATCCTACATCTCAACCATGGCAGTGCACCACACTTAAGGCTGGGTTCCTGCTATGATACCAAAAGTAACAACTACGCACCACTAATAGCACAGACACCCAGCCTTAACATGGTCATCGCGTCTTGGACCGCCAAGTACCACCAGTTGCCCCAAAGACACGTGGTCCCCACCTTGGGGCCCACCCACATTTCCGAACTAGTCATATAACTAATGAATGTACCTAAATGCCAACACATGTTCTTTTTAGTGTTCTTGGTCATATCATTTTGTCATTTAACCATTTATCATTCACGAGTGTTACATTCACCCCCCTTTAGAGCACAACGTCCTCATTGTGGATCCTATATCTCAACCCAGGTAGTGCACCGCACTTAATTCTAGGTTCCTGCTCTGATACCAAAAGTAACAATTATCCCCCCCTGACAACACAAACACCAAGTCTTAACATGGTCATTGGGTCCGAGCCCACCAAGTACCACCAGTTGCCCTGCAGACATGTGGTTTGGACCTTGGGGCCCACCCATGTTCCTAAACGATTCATCTGACTAATTAATGTCTCTATAGGCCAATACATGCTCCTTCTAGTGTGCTTTTTCCTCACTCACACACACCTTGGGAAACTTCTCAGAAGGTCACCCATCTTGATCACTACTCCAGGACAAGTATGCTTAACTTTGGAGTTCTAATTAGGTAGGCTCCTGAAAAAAAGGTACACCTTGTTGACATGAGTCATATAATTTAGTCATTTAATCCTTTATCATTCAGGGGAGTTACATTCACCCCCATTTAGAAGAAAACGTCCTCATTTTGGTTCTCATATCTCATCCCAGGTAGTGCACCACACTTAAGGCTGGGTTCCTGCTCTGATAACAAAAGTAACAAATAGGCCCCGCTGATAGCACAAACACCCCCTCCCTAACATGGTTGTAAGGTATTGACCCACTGAGTACCACCACTTTCCCCACTAACAACACAAACACCTATCCTTAACATGGTCGTCGGGTCCTAGCCTGCTAAGTACCACCACTTTCCCCAAAGACACGTGGTCCCCACCTTGGGGCCCATCCACATTTCTGAACTATTCATCTAACTAATGAATGTACCTAAATGCCAACACATGTTCTTTTTAGTATTCTTGGTCATATTATTTATTCATTTAACCATTTATCATTCAGGGGTGTTACATTCACCCCACTTTAGAGAAAAACATCCTCATTGTGGATCCTATATCTCAACCCAGGTAGTGCACCACACTTAATGTTGGGTTCCTAATCTAATACCAAAAGTAACAACTGGGATACCCTGACAGCATAGACACCCAATCTTAACATGTTCATCAGGTCCGGGCCCACCAAGTACCACCAATTGCCTTGCAGACATGTGGTTTGGACCTTGGGTCCCACCCATGTTCCTAAACGAGTCATCTGACTAATGAATGTCTCTATAGGGAAACACATGCTCTTTCTAGTGTGCTTTTTCCTCGCTCACACACACCTTGGGAAACTTCTCAGAAGGTCACCCATCCTGATCACTACTCCAGGCCAAGTATGCTTAATTTTGGAGTTCTAATTAGGTAGGCTCCTAAAAAAAGGTGCACCTTGTTGACATGAGTCATATAATTTAGTTATGTAACCCTTTATCATTCAGGGGAGTTACATTCACCCCCATTTAGAAGAAAACGTCTTCATTTTGGATCTCATATCTCATCCCAGGTAGTGCACCACACTTAAGGCTGGGTTCCTACTCTAATACCAAAAGTAATAACTAGGCCCCTCTGATAGCACAAACACCCCGCCTTAACATGGCTGTCAGGTCCTGACCCGCCGGGTACCACCAGTTGCCCCATTGACAGCACAGACACCCAGCCTTAACATGGTAGCTGGGTCCTGGCCCGCCAAGTACCACCAGTTGCCCTGCAGACATGTGGTCCCCACCTTAGGTCCCTCCCACGTTCCTGAATGAGTCATTTGACTAATGAATGTCTCCATAGATCAACACATGCTCTTTCTAGTTTGCTTTTTCATATAATTTAGTCATTTAACCCTTTATCATTCAGGGGTGTTACATTCATCCCCCTTTAGAGCACAACATTCTCATTGTGGATCCTATATCTCAACCCAGGCAGTGCACCTCACTTAAGGTTGGGTTCCTATTCTGAAACCAAAAATAACAACTAGGACCTGCTAACAGCACATACACCCAACATTAACATGGTCTTCGGGTCCTGGCCCTCCAAGTACCACCAGTTTCCCCATAGACACTTGGTCCCCACCTTGGGGCCCACCCATTTTTCTGAACGAGTCATATGACTAATGAATGTACCCATAGGCCAACACATGTTCTTTATAGTGTGATTTGTCATATAATTTATTCATTTAACCCTTTATCATTCAGGGGTGTTACATTCACCCCCTTTAGAGCACAATGTCCTTATTGTGGATCCTATATCTCAACCCAGGCAGTGCACCAAACTTAAGGCTGGGTTCCTACTCTAATACCAAAAGTAATAACTAGGCCCCACTAACGGCACATACACCTAGCCTTAACATGGTCATCGGGCCCTGGCCCACCACGTACCACCGGTCTCCCCGTAGACACGTGGTCCCCACCTTAGGGCCCACCCACATTACCGAATGAGTCATATGACTAATGAATGTCTCCACAGACCAACACATGTTCTTTCTAGTGTGCTTTTTCCTGACTATCACACACCTTGGGAAACTTCCTAGAAGATCACCCATCCTGATCACTACTCTAGGACAACCATTCTTAACTGTGGAGTTCTAATCAGGTAGGCTCCTGAAAATAAAGGTGTAACTTGTTGACATGAGTCATATCATTTAGTTATTTAACCCTTTATCATTAAGGGGTGTTACATTCACCCACCTTTAGAGGAAAACGTCCTCATTGTGGATCCTATATCTTAACCTAGGTAGTGCACCACACTTAAGGCTGAGTTCCTTCTTTGATACCAAAAGTAACAACTAGGCCTCGCTGATATCCCAAACACCCTGCCTTAACATGGTCGTAGGGTTCTAACCCACCAGGTACCACCAGTTTCCTTGTAGACACATGGTCCCCACCCTGGGGCCCACCCATATGCCTGAACAGGTCATATGACTATTGAATGTTCCCACAGGCCAACACATGTTCTTTATAGCGTGCTTTGTCCTCACTCACACACACCCTAGGAAACTTCCCATAAGGTCACCCATCATAATCACTACTCTAGGAAAAGTATGCTTAACTATGGAGTTCTAATGAGGTATGCTTCTGAAAATAAAGGTGCACCTTGTTGACATGAGTCATATAATTTAATTATTTAACCCTTTATTATTTAGGGGTGTTACATTCACCCCCATTTTTAGCACAACATATTCATTGTGGATCCTATATCTCAACCTAGGTAGTGCACCACCCTTAAGAATGGGTTTCTACTCTAATACCAAAAGTAACAACTGGTCCTTGCTAACAGCACACACACCCCACCTTAATATGGTCTTCGGGTTCTAGCCCGCAAGGTACCACCACTTGCCCCGTAGAAACGTGGTCCCCACCATGGGGCCCACCCACATTTTCAAATGGGTCATCAGACTATTGAATGTCCCCACATTCCAACACACATTCTTTCTAGTGTGATTTGTCCAACACTTGTTCTAATTAGGTATACTCCTGAAAAGAAAGGTTCACCTTGTTGACATGAGTCATATCATTTAGTCATTTAAACCTTTATTATTAAGGGGTGTTACATTCACACCCATTTTGAGAACAACATACTCATTGTGGATCCTATATCTCAACCCAGGAAATAAAACGCATTTAAGGATGGGGTTCTTCTCTAATACCAAAAGTAACAACTGGGCCTCACTGACAGCACAAACACCCCACCTTAACATGATCATCGGGTCCTATCCCACAAGGTACCACCACTTTCCCTATAGGAATGTGGTCCCCACCCTGGGACCCACCTACATTCCCAAACATGTCATTTGACTAATGATTTTCCCCACAAGCCAACACATGTTCTTTGTAGTGTACTTTTTCCTCACTCACACACACCCTGGGAAACATCCCAGATCCCGACCACTACTTCAGGACATACATGCTTAACTGTGGAGTTCTAATCAGGTAGGATCTTGAAAAGAAAGGTTCACCTTATTGACATGAGTCATATCATTTAGTCATTTTACCCTTTATCATTCTAGGGTGTTACAATGAATTTCTCTTCCTAGAAATTACTTAGGATTCTGTACCCACAAAGAGATAAGGAAAAAAAATCTATCATACTCACTTCACGCTCCCACATCTCATGGATATACCATCCAAACTAGTATAGTACATGGACCAAGGGAATCATTTTACTATGAAATACCTTATCCTAATGATCCATAATATGAATTGGTTTCTCAACCACTGAGGTATTGGGACCATGATCAATATATTCCCATTCTATCACATGAGAAATGTCTATTTGATAACTTCTCTATTGGAAAAAATAAAACATTTCATGAATCAATTTCAAGTGATATGGTACCATTATACCATTGTTCCAAGATGTTTGATGATCTTGAAAGGGCCAATAAACCTCAGTGTCTGCTTGCTCTATCTTCCCAAATGATGATGTACCAAATGAGGTGAAACCCTAGAAAAAACAAGATCACCAACCAAAAAATCCAATTGGTGATGATGATGGACCAGTTAGTATTTTTGGAAGGTTTCAGCTATTTCTAGCCTCTTTTGGATCAATCACACCTTCTCTATTTTCTATTGAATAAAACTCAGTCCAACCAAATACCACTCTCCCAAATCTAACCAATATAAATAATATCTACATCACCTCCAATATAATGCTTCACAATTTTCCATTTTAATATAATATTGATAATTGTTGTTATAGGATAACTCAACCAAAGGAAAATCATTTTCCTATGAACCATCAAAATCAAGCATGCATACCCAAGACATATCCTCAAGAAATTGAATAGCATGCTCAATCTGTCCATCCGTATGAGGGTGATATAACCTAGGAACCATTTCCTCTTGTAAAAATTTCTATAAAATATAATTAAATCATAGATCTATATTATAAATAAAAGCATAAGGCACTCTATGTATCTTAATGATCTATCATACATACAGGTTTCCAAACTCTTCCACTTTCATAATTTTGTTAATAAGAAGGAAATGTTCCAATTTCATGAGTTGATCGATGACCACCCATATCCCATTTTCTTTATAGGAGTCCATAGTAAAAATAATAATGAAGTCCATGGATTTCTAAATACACTTCCATACCAGAATGGGTAATGGATTCAATAAACTGGTAGGTCTATTGTGCTCCGCCTTAATCTTCTAGTAGGTAAGGCATCATGATATGAAGTCTAATATTGATGGCCTCATACACGACCAAAAATTATAATGTCTCAAATAATGATATGTTTTGGTAGTCCCAAGGTGTATAGAATAATGATAATGATGTCCACTATCCATCAATTCCCACCTAAGAGTTATTGGAACAAAAAATCCTCCTTGGAAATATAAGACACCACCAAGAGATCGAGACGAGTCACCCGAGGTCTACCCACCATAAATTATTTCATCAATATGATGAAAATCAGTGTCTATTTATTTTCCAACATAAATCCATTAATAAAATTAAGAATAATATTTCATAAAATCTAAGTTCACTTTCCCATTAGCTTCTTCAATATCATAGCACATCTCAGGTAATAGAATCATTAATGACCATTCCTCCACTAATTCCTTCAAGGCTAAATTTGGTAGCTTCTGAATCAACGTATCATCAACAAAATTCACTATTTCTAATATGTATGAAATATAAAAATAAAACGTTTAAAGATACTCAAACCAATATCACTATCCTAGGTTCATATCCCTCAGATTAAAAATATATTTCAGGATCTTATGATTTTAATATAAAATAAACCACTCTCCAAAGATATAGTGGAGCCAAATCTTGAGAGAATGCATTACCACATCCAAATCAAGATCATGGTTAGGACAATTATTCTTATGAAGGAATGATTTTAAAGAACCATAGGACACCACCTACATTACTTAAATTAGAACACAACCTAATGTCATACATGATGCATTATAAAAACATCATAACCTAAATACAGTTCTATAAGAATCAGAACTAGAGCTAAAGTCAACCTCACATTTAGTTCCTCAAATGATCTTTGACACTTATAATCCCATTAAAAGTTAATAGACTCACATTTTAACTTTTTCATAGGATATATAATCTTTAGAAAATTCCAATACAAAATTCTTGTAATAATTAGCCAAACCCAAGAATCATTGAATCTCAAACACATTCTCGAGTTTCTCCCAATACATCACCACCTAGATATTTTTAGAATATACTAAGATGACTCTTTTAGATATACCATAGCCTAGAAACTTCAATTCCTAGATCCAAAACTGAACTTTAGAAAGATTTCTATATAGATGATATTATTTTAGAGTTATAGTAATAATATCCTAATGATTCCATTGTTCTTTCATCATCTTAGATTAAACCAAAATATCATTTATAAAAATAACCATAAATGAGTCCAAGAAACTATAAAATATTAAATTCATAAAATCTATAAACACCATAAGAGAATTAATAATATCGATTATCATACCCAAATACTCATAATGTCTATACCTGCTGCTGAATGATATCTTAGGAATATCCTCCTCTATAAATGTTAGTTTATGGTACCTAGATCTCAGATTAATCTTAGAAAAGAATCTAGATCCCTTGAGTTAATCAAAATAATTATCAATCCTAGGAAAATGATACTTGTTCTTAGTATTCACTTGATTAATCCTTCGATAATCAATAGAAATCTGGAATCTTCTATCTACCTTCTTTGTGAAGAGAACTAGTGAATCATAGGGTGACACACCCAAATGGATAAATCCTTTCTACTTAATATCCTAAAACTAAACATTAAGTTAATTCAAATTAGTGGGTTCTATATGATAAGATATAAAGTATATGAGACTCATCCCTAAAAGTATGTTAATAGTAAAATCGACTTCTCTTTGGGGTGGTAACCTAGGAAAATCATCAAGAAATACCTTAGGGTAATCATTCACTATAGTAAGGAGAGGAAAAATTCAATGCTAATTGATAATGTTAAGAGACATCCTTGAAAAATGGCATGGGGTCATTCCATACCTAAGAACAATAGGTCATACTTTCCTGGATTTAGATTCCCACTCACCTAGAAAGAACTGAGTAACCCCATAGGAGTATAGAGACTAAAATCGATGATAATAATAATTGACCTGGGCCTTAAAACTGATCATACAATCTATGCTAATGATGAGGTTGAAGATATCATGATCAATTACCAGGAAATTCCATACGACATCATAGTCAGTGATTATAACCTGACAATCATAACATTTAAAACCATATTCCTTTATGAATGGAATAAGATCTGAGTGTAATCCAAATTTTTAAATCAACTTAGATGATATAAAAGAATTAAAAGCACTAGTATCAAATAAGGACTGGACTATAGGTTATAAAATAAACACCATAACTCTCATAGTAGTTTCCCCACTTTAGATTTCTCGGGTACATAATCCACTATATAAAGGCTTCCAACCATAACCCCTCCTTGAGCCTTATTTGCTTCATGTGGATCCCCATTTAAATGAGAATGATATAAACCATGTTTCTCTATATCTAACCGAACCTGATACCCTCCAGTAAGGTTGGATCTAGACCAACTTCCCTTGGATACTTTTCCACAAAAATTATTAAGGTGAAAAAACTATCCAAAATGATGGAAAATCTAGGGTACTACTATATTGTCAGGATTAGTATGGATAGGTATTCTACAATGGAAGAAAACCACCTGGAATTTTCTCGAAGGAGCCCCTATAACGGATATTGATATAAACTGAGAACCCATACCACACATACTTTTCTTTCCAGATGGCACACTCTTGCTACCCCCTTCTACAATAGAAGCTCCACTAGGTTCTATCTTTTTAGCTAGGTATGCCCCAGACATGACTACTTTATCAAATACCGTATAAAAGGTTGGTAGGAATATGAGAATAATCATTGATCAGATCTTGATCTTCTAACCAATATCAAATTTTTTTGCCTTGAGGTATTCATAAGTGAAAAGTTATGAAGATAGATAAACAATCTCAGTGAAATGAGTAGCATACTTCATCACTAAATAGTATCCTTGATACATGGTCACAAAATCCGGATCCTTCTCCACACACAATTTATCATGATAGAAATATTGATTGAAGGCCTTTTTGAAAGTGGTCTAAGTGACGTCCTCATGTAATTTATCTTGCACAATGAAATCCTAAAATTCAATTTATTTTCCTTGAATCATATAGGAGGAAAATACAACTACATATCCTTATGGAGTCTTAAAAAATTGAAAAACCCTTTCTATTCTCTCAATACATTCCTCTTGTTCTTGGGTTCCTTTGTTACCATAGAATATTGGTGTATTTTTTTGGTAAACTAAAAAGCATGATCCACTGTATATTCTTGGTCACCAACACTGTTGACACCATGAAATGTGTTCCATTCACGTTTCCTCAGAGTGAAGATATTATTATCACATAGACAAAAAATGTCATGTGTGAGTAAAGATTTTTTCACCATGAAGGAAGAAGATTCAGGCAATAGATTCCCAAGATCAATGATGAAAAGGTGTCGACACATTAAATTCAATTTCTAAGTTTCTTCCAAGAAGACATGGTGTATTAACCATATCGAGAAGTGTAGATCTCTTCAAGACATTCGATTTTACTGGTCTCAGAGCCCAAACAGACTTACGGATCAAAAGTTATGGCACTTAGAAGATGGATAAATTTCACAAAGGGACCTATGCGGAAGGCCTACATGGAAAACCTATGCGGAAGACCTACAAGGAAGACCTACGCATAGGACCTACGTGAAAAATAAATTTTTACACCCCTATACGAAGGACCTACGTGGAAGACCTACAAAGAGTACCTACTTGGAAAATGATTTTTTACACCCCTACGTGAAGAACCTACATGGAAGACCTAGGCGAATAAGCTATGCGGACAAATTTCCTTTGACCAGGTCACCTCCATGCCTATAAATAAGACCCATGGGTTTGCCATTTCAAAGACGGAAAAATTTGGAAGAATTCCCAAAGCTACCATTTCGTAGATCTTTTGCCAAGATCCCCCAAATTTTCTCAGGTAGTTCTCTAAAAAATGAGAGAAGAGAGAATTAAAGGAGAAAAATTTGTTCAAAGTCCCATCAGGGTCTAGAAAATATCGACCTGCGCGGTGCACCTGTAAGGTGAACCTGCGCGGTGCACCTGCATGCCGCACTTGTGCAGAGTACCTACGCGGGGGAGCTATGTGAAACACCTACACGAGGCACCTTGTCAGAGCACCTGCACGACCCCACTGGTCCATACTACGGGGGATGCGCCTCCGCACCCCTGCTCAAGGTCAGTGTCGGGCTATGGTCCTGGCCCTTCGGGCCGGTCCCTTCACTTCCATCACTGACCCCCATGATAAATGGAGAGTCACACCACAGACTTTTCAGATCGATTCGACGAAATTTTCCATTGCGCCCTTTATGCGGCCAAACTTCCAACCTTGGAATACCATGATCTGAGACACTCCATCACACTCAATGAAGTGCCTTGAGTTGAATTACCCCTCTTGGTTTCTTTCACATGTTATGAGTTTGAACTCTCCTTATAGATTCCTAGATTACCTTAAGTCGATAAAATCTTCAAGAAACTCCTCAAACCTCATCACTTGACTTTTTTGCTAGGTTAAAACTCAAATGGGTATCCTCCTTAGGAGTAAGCCCCAAAAAATTCCAAATGGGAATCCTCCTGAGGAGTAAGCCCCAACAAATTACAAATGGGAAACCTCCTTAGGAGTAAGCCCCAAAAAATTCCAAATTGGCATCTTCCTTAGGAGTAAGCCCCAACAAATTCCAAATGGGCATCCTCCATAGGAGTAAGCCCCAACCAAACCTCAGATGGGAATCCTTCTTAGGAGTAAGCCCTAACCAATCTCATACAGGGCATCCATCCTGGTATAATCCCCTCACCTTAACCCCTTCTTCCTTACATTGGACCCTTTCCTAATGTAAATAGAATAGAGGGAAGGCTCGTCACCTTGACCTCTTCCACAGTCGACGCGCCCTCTTCCATCAGCAGAGGATGGAAAGTGTGAAGTGTCATTGTTAAATCTCTCACATTCTCTTTTCTCTCACACTGAGCATGACTCACGTGGGCTTAGAGATATGTGATGGTTGCAACATGTCCAAAAACACTCATCGGAAGGAACTACGAGAACTCTGATTCCTATCTAAACCAGGATACCTAGGAAGCCCTTTCAGGGCCCGAGCTCATTGGATATCCTCCTCAGGAATCCAACCTTAATTCCCCAATTTGGGAATCATCCTTAAGAAATAATCCCCAAATTCAATACTCAAATCATCAAGGCATCCTTTTTTCGTAAGTAAGCCCAAACTCATCTTTCTCTGAGGACTATATTCTCCTATAAGATTCATCGAACTACATGATATTTGATTCCCATCAATATGGGATACGAGGAAGCCTCCTTGAGGTTCAAAACCAACACTTCAAATTAACCCTTTTCTCTTGGGTCCATATTCCCAATAGGGTCTGATCCTACTTGGAAACCTATATCCTTTCCAAAGTTCCTTGGGCTGCTTCAGCATAAGTCCCACACAAAGTTTCAACTAAGCACCTTCCGCTTAGAGGTCCTTATCACATGAACTTAAAAGGTATGATGTGTCCTATTAAGTGACACCGAACTACGAGGGTTCTGATTCCTTTCACAAGGATACGTAAATAGCTCATTTTTATGAGTACGATCCCAATATTACAACAATCTTTCATCTCCCTGGATGACAATAAATTCCAGAGTGCCCCACTGAGTGGCTTAAAAACCAGTATAATAATAACGATGATTAAAAGAATTTTTGTTAAATAATTGAATTCCAAGGGATACTTATGTTATACTTGGTGAATTAATAAGGATTCATAAAAAATATATGTTTTAATTTTACAAATAGAGTCCCGGAGTAGACAATAATTCCCCCCAAAAAGGTGTGATGAGTCCAACCTCCCATCCTCTCGACCAATGCACATTCTTAAGTATCATAAAGTTAAAAACATAATGAACTCCTACCTTTTGAAAGTAGGTCCTCTTTGGATAAGGAACTATTGGAAGTTTCCAGTTCCATGAATAAATCCAATGGAAACCACTTGGAAATAGTGATTCTTAAATCTAGAACACACGTTTCAAGGAACTACGAAACAAAAATGGTGAACCCAACATGAATCTTTAACCAAGTTAATAATGTTACCCACATGTTAGGCCCTTATCAATTGATAAAGGAAGGACAAACAAGGAATTAATCATGCATGTATCCATTTAACAATATTTCACTTTAATAGAACTTGTTGTTGTTCTCAGTTTTTTACTGAATTCCCTTCAATCCAAAAAATGGCTTTCTCCAAAACAACATCTGTGAACTTCCTGACTACTGCTCAAGCTAGATCTCCATCCACAGGAAGAACTTTATCACCAAAATAATGTCTTCAACATTGGGTCTCCAATGTGATGATAAAGGAATATCTCCAGCATAGTACAATTCTGACTTTGGAGGCTGCTCGACAAGCCCTCGAGGTCAATAATAATCCTCGATAATCTGGCCAACAATGACCAATGATCAAGAAAAAAATGGTGCCGACCACCATCTCCAACCTTTTCAGGTCTTTATCCCTAGAAAACAACAATAAATCCATCCCATACTACAAGTAGGTGGATCAAGAGGTCACTAATGGCCTCAATTCAAAAATACAGGAGTCCTTTCTAAGGAATCCCACCAGCAATCACCACTAGAATCATGCAGTCGTGTATCCCCAACATGATGGGGGTGTTGCCTCTGGACGTTTGGCCCAGATCTCTCAGACCCGGGCACGCAAGAAAAACCACCAGGGACAACGTCCTATTAATAGGAAGCTGGTTCTCACCTCTACCTCCCCCAGAGAAGTCCATTGATCAAACTTGATGGCAAACAATGAGCGGGAACATACACTCATTTGTCCTAATTTTGTTTCTCAGCAGTCTCATATGACATAAAACCACCAATCCCACCAGGTAAACCCAGTGGAGTACTGTGAATAGGCACATGCACCTATTTACAAGTTATCATCCAGTCAACAGACTCGTCTGACTGCATTTAAAGAAACCCGCCAATCTAATATGGTGGCAACTGGTAAGTAGGAACATACACCTGTTTACAATCACCAATTCTGTCAGTAGTCTCATATGCCAGTATTGAAGGAAACTCATAAATCATACTTGATAGAGAATATCTAGCAGGCACATACACCTGCCAATGTTCATCAAGTCTACCAACAATCTCATTTGGTAGCACCTGGAGAAGTCAGTCGGAAAGCTCTGACGACAAATTTAGAGCAGACTCAACTCTCTATCCCTATGCATATGTACTGTTAATATCCATTGACAGGAAAAGGATATTAGGAGAAGGCACATACACCTACTCCATATATAGAATGGATGTATATTCCCATTACGGCCGCTGAAGTCACTAAACACATCTTGTCAATGGTGAAAGGGAAGACTCATATCCTTGCCCATATTCTGGAAGCATGTCAGGATATTTTAACAACTACTTCAGTAGTATCAGGGAAAAAACATATAAATCTATCCCCATACATTGGATGACACATCGGCATGCCATCCCAGAGCAGATAAACACCTCTGTTCCAGTCCAGGAGGGTCATTTGTCATACTCCCCCATATCATACGAACAACAAGATCGGGAACATACACCCTTTCCAATTGAAGTTAATCGGTCTATTCTGGTAACTAATCCCAGACAGGCACATATACCTACCCATGATAACCATTTTTCCCAGCAAGTGGACCCAAATAATTATAAGAGAACATCCAAGAATAAATATCACCAAATACCATTGAAAAATCAAGAGTCAAGCTGTAATTTAGCTCCTCTTAAGGCCGGAGTTCTTGAATCCCTCATACATTTATCTATTTCTGCTCAAGATCCTACCTTCTCATTACCAAATTTTGGGAGTGGCAATTGTAATTCTAAACTTTCTTACCGGACACTTCATCATGAAGGCTTTCTTCATGAAAATTCGGTCAATACAAAGTGTATATCTTTGGATGAGAGCCACAACAACCCTCTGTGTGGCCAGAAGACCAAGGAGCAAGAAGATTTATCACTTTCTATAATCGATCATGGTGATCCTCCCCATAATGGAATTCACTACGAAAGTCTTCTCTACAGTAGTATTTCACATTGTCAAAAAAATTCTATAATTGACAATGTATCAACAAGAAAGGCCTCGTATCTCGAGGCGCTTGCAAACACAGGTCCATTCATGTCTGATGCCTTGTCATTGACAGGTGAAACACTTTCTCAGTCAGAAGATATCTTAAGGGAATGGTCATTCTTTGAACCTCCCTTGGGTCATTTATCCTCAAATGTAGAGCATCCACTTTGGTCAAACCAAGTGGAGAAACCTCTAGTAGAAGATGAAGAATATGTGCTAAACATGAGGAAACAATTATCTAAAGGAGAAATACCAATCATGTTCTGGCCTTCAGAAAATTCTCAGTTTGATATTCCAGAATTGATGATAGAATATTGCATTCATGACATTCGTCTCAACTTATGGAAAAGTCTTCATAATTTGAAAACTAAAGTATTACCATATAATGAATATCAAAATCATATAAAGGTAATATAAGGATGGCAGTGCCAAATTGACTTGGTATCTCTTTAAGTTTCCCAACATCCAAGGGTCAAAAAACAACAGAGAACCCTTTAGCGCGCATGTCTCAATGCTCTAAAGAGGCTACACCAATTAATTTATAATTCCCCATATAATGTTTACATCAGAGGATGGGGTGCATATGGAGCATTGAATTTCACTGCACTTCAAAATCAGCAAAGTCCGCCCAAAGTGGTTTCATGCAATGGTATTTCCCATGGACGACCAAAGTCAAAAGGTTTTGTGAGTAATCAAATGTACTCTCAAGAACAGGCCTCAACCAGTTCTCATCAGAATCAGGCCCAAAGAAAAGAAATTGTTGAATTACTTATACATCAATCCTCTAAGAGTATTGAGCAGACATCCCATTTAGAGGATTTCAGGCATCAGAGGATGAAAATGTCTGAAATAGAACAACGATCTTCTGAAATAGTTGATTTAAGTAATTGTCAGATGATGTATCTAGCTAATGTCCGAACCAAAATCTGAAAAATCAGAAGAGAAGTTGCATGAATTTCAGCTGTAGTAGTTCAAGAGTCACCCCAACTTTCCAGGCTAGGGGCTCATTTAATTCAACTTTCAAATTCATTAAACAATGTTCAAAGATTTGAAGAAGCTGAATAGGATCAACCCCAGCCTGCAAGGCTGGGGGCTATTTCGCATCTTTAATCCCCTCCTCAACGGAAGTTAGTTTTCTCCCGATTAGGGAAGAATCCACAAGGAAAGTGTACAACTGAACTATCCAATGATTCCCTTCATGTTACTGTCCATCAAATAGTTTCGGGGAGTTATTATTATAGAAGAACATAGTTTTTTGAAAGAAAAAAAGGGAGATGATCTACCAGAAACACTGACAGAATTCCATTAATGAATTATGCATCAATGAATGTTATCAATACCATTGCAAAAGATCCACTAGAAAATAAGTCTAGTTCAGGGGAATCATAAGATGAAGTTCTTGTCCACAATGCAGTACAAACGAAGGCAAATGATGAAGGTGTGCATACCTGAAATGAAAGGCTTACCCAGAATCTAGGTATGCCTTCAAATAACCAACTCCCCCCTCTATAAAAGGCGTCCAACAAGGGGAAAGGAAAAAGTCAGATTGCATATCACTTTTACACTAGAGATGGTCAATCTATTTCACTTTAAGAGAGACTTTCACAACAAGAAGAGGAAATTAAGGAGTTGAAAAGACTCAACACGGAGTTACTTCAAAACATTATTTCTGCTTGACGGTATCCCCATGAAATTCCTCAAATTGTAAATCCTGTAGGAGCTCCTCAGAAAAGAGTATTGGTAGTAACTACAAATACATATAATGAATTCCCTCTATTGGGTACACAATCAAGACATGATCATGTACATCCTAATAGACCTATTTCTGTTATTTATCCAAGATAGATATCAGTACCACCGTTAGTGGTCTTACCAGTTATTGCACCGGCTCAAGTTCCAGTTGTAATACCTGCACAGAATCCAGCTCATCTAGATATTCCTCAAATTCTTATGAACACAATTGAGGCATTAATGAATCAATTGGAAGCTATGGAGGAACGACGTGCACCAGTTCAATTGGAAAAGAGATCTTACCTTGAATGGGTGGATGAAATTTCTCCCCCATCAAAATTTTCAAATACCACCCCAATTTTAATGGTTCGGGAGATCCGGAACAACACTTAACACATTTTGTTTCTCATTGTGATCCTATGATGGGAACTTCTCAACAACAAGAAGCAGTTAAGCTCATGGGTTTTGTGCACTCATTACAAGGACCTTCTTTTTTCTAGTATACAAGTTTACAATCTCGATCAATTACTGGGTGGGAAAATATCCATTAGAAATTCCTTCTTCAATTTAGCTAAATATTTACAAAGATGATAGTTTTTGATCTTAAAAATTGTAAATAAAGGGAAAATGAAAGAGTTTCAGATTTTATTGCTCACTAGAAGGGATTAACATATTCCTTAAGTTTAGCACTCCCTCAAGAAGATTTGCTGCCAATATGTGTGGAAAATCTACGTGATGAATTATGCACACCATTTATCCTTTTGAAATACAAAGGAGGGTTTCGAAACCTTACTTCAATCGCTCAACAGATAGAAGACTATATCATAGTGACTAGGGATAAAACTCGTACAATTACATCAGTTCTAGGAAGGAGAATAGGAAAGACAGAAGCTACTACAATTACACTCAAACAGGCACCTGTACCTGCTTCTAGCTCAAGACCTTCATCATACCGAAGGGTTCCACTTCCTGAGCATCAGCAGAAACGACCACCTCGTCAAGATGATCAAAGAGATAAAATGTGGAAAAAATTTGAGTAATTAAAAAATAAAATCTATTATTTCAAGAATGATCAAGTTATTGACTACTTCATCTCAGCCTTAGAAAACAATTTGGTTCAGTTTCTAAGGCCGAAGAAGCCAAATAAAAATGGAGATGAATATCGTCCTAATTATTGTCCCTTTCATCAGATTTTGGGACACCCCATTTAGGAGTGATTTGTTTTCAAATACCTTTTTCAAAAGATGTTAGAAGTAACATCCAAGCTTCTATGGTATGCTTCTCTTTGAATAATACAGTAGCATGTGTTGTACGCAACTTCGAGTTCTAACACACACAACAACCAATCAAAATAGCCATTATGAATAGTAATACCCACTTTTTGAAATTTTATAAATTTTAGCTCTCAAAATAGACTTCATTTTTGGATTCTGAATATCGAAATTATCCTAGGGTGAAATTTTGGTACTTTTCGGATAACTCTTATATTTTGATGAATAGTGAAAATTACTACATTTTAATTAAAAACAACTTTTTAATCGAAATAATTAATAGTGAAAAATTATGAATTTGAGTGGTTTTAAATTATATTTAGAATATATTTTTACCATTTAATCCAATTTTTTTCATTGGAAATAATTTCGCATTTAAACCGAACATAAACAAGTATCAATCTTTTGATAGTTATTATATCTTAAAAACACGCTTTTTGTTTTGACAGTGGGAATTAATTTTAAATTAATTTCTGACACTTCTGTGTTTTGAATTTGGAAAAATGGATTCCATATTTGGAATTAGGATGTCCAAATTGTGTAAATAGGTAACTTTTTTTTATACATTTTGAATAATTACTTCGGTAAATATTTTATTTACCATGGTTAAAGGGTAAATCCGGTAAATAAGGGTTAAAAAATAATATTATAATAATACTAAATTACCCTGAAACGTGTCCTAACCTTATTGGTGGATAAATTACCGACCATGGGCATCTTTGGGTCGATTTTGGGACCCCATGGAGCCACTTGTAGGTGATAGGGACACTATATATTAATTAAGTTAAAGTGAATACAAAAATGACATATGATTATATCTTTTAGAAATTTTTTTACATAGGGTTATGTATGTTATATTTTTGATTATAAAAATTAATTATAAAGATAAAAGAAATTCCTACATAATGGTAGTTTATTTATATTTTTTAGACATTTAAAAAGTAAAAATATATATGACACAATAATGATGCAGTATTTTCCTTATTAATGAAAGAATCAAATAATTGAGATTATAAATGTTAAAATAAATATAATTTGAAAGTCTTGATGGAATAAACTAATTTTATTGGTTAATATTACATGTTAGTATTTCTCAAATGAATTTTTGTCTAATTAATAAAGTTGTTAATACTTTAAAAAAAATAATTATTAAGTAGTGTCAAAATTGACATAAATGGGTTTTTAAAACAAATATTATATTATTAATTTATATTCTATTCCTAAAAATCTATGGTTCGTCCAAGAGACTTATACAATGATAGGTGTATCATTAATGGACCACTTGGGGGTCTCTTGGGGGTATATAGTAAGTTTATTAACTATATAATATAAAAATACAAAGTGACATGGTAAGTGTCAAACTAATTAACTAAGAGTTAAAACTAAAATATAAGGTTAATATAATGACCCAAACCTGTCTAAATTATATTGGTTGAGTGGTTTTATACCCATACCCACATTAAAATTTAAATAATACACTTTGGATCCATTAGAAACTGAATATGACTTTATTATAAAATAATATTTCTAGATTTTTTTAAAGAGCCCCTCCTCCCCTTATAAAAGGACACCACTTATAACCAATTCCTCACACCTATCAAGCCTTTTGGCTCGTCCAACCTCTGCCCAATTAAGCTCCCTACATCCCTATACTCCTTTTATAAGCCTTATCTTAGGCATAAGTCACTTCAAGAGTCCTTTTTGGTTCAAACCAAAGGGAGTTACCCAAATTAAAGGTAACAATTTCTCTTAGCTTCTTTTCTTTTATTTTACTTCTCCAACCCCTAAACTCTTCTTATTATTTTATTTTGTAACAAAACCAGTATACTAAATATACTAGGATATTTTTATTAGAAGTATTATAACTACACTTACACACACATCCATGTAATGGGTGAAGAACATAATGTTTCTGTGGATGGCAACCAAATGCCTCACGAAGCGATGATTGTTCAATTATCTCCTACCACCTCTCATGGTGGCCATTATGATGGAACTATAATTAAATATTATATTAATGATATTTATTTTACATATAATCTTCTGTAATTTAATTTTATATCATAACATTATTCTTTTCATGTTTTATATATATACGATAATTTCATTTGAGGAAGTGCGGACTACCGCCCCCTCAAAGTGATATGACTCGTTCATACCATACATGGAACGTATAAAGGATGGTGTTAATGAACTTAAGTAACACATATAAGATATTATATTATACTTTAATGATTATATACCTATGTATCATTTGGTTTTTATTCCTTTTAAAATGAAAAATTAAATGGAAGTAGCGTTTGTGCGTACGTACGGATTACCGTCTCCACGAACACGATGAGATTAATTTACCCATAATATCCATTCAAGAATAATTATCATTTGATGATTAAAAGTAATTTTTAAGGACTTTATATCATTCTGGATATGAATAAGATACAACCTATCCATAACAAACACGGATTACATAACAAAGCATATAAAGGAAAAAGAATCAGTTAACACCCGAAACGACGATAATACTAAAATATTATTAACAAAGCAATATTAAAAGATCATATATGATATCATATTTATGTATATGATTATTTTATAATTTAATAACAATTATTTAACTATTATACAGGATTTTAACCTACCCTCGACCAAGGAAAAGTACAAGGTAAGGGGTTTTTTATCTCACTTTTAATTCCGTGAGATTTCCATTGTTCACCACTTATTTATTGCATGTGGTGTGTGTACTACCCATGATTGTATTCATTATGTAATATAATTTAATTCATGGATATTTAGATCATCATTGTATGATACTTATTTCATGGGTGTATGTTTCATATGCTACCAAATTGGTAAGGGGTTTTCATCTCACTCCTTATTCCCGTGAGATTCATGCCATATTTCCACTATTACCTTTTGTGTGGTGTATGTACTGCACATAATTATATTCTTTGTGTAATACACTTTAATTTATCTGTATTTACATATTCATTGTATGATACCTCTTTCATGGGTTGTATGATTCGTAAGTTACCAAATTGGTAAGGGTTAATTTCACAATCTCTTTATTATCCGAGGTTGTTTTTACATAAGTATCTACTGGGACATATTTATTATACATATCTATGTTTTATGAAAGAGTTTTCAAAGGGATTATTTTAAGGGACATTTTACTAAAACATCATTTCAAACGTTTTAAATATTTATTCTTCTAAATCTTTCTCATTAATGTCCATGTCTTCAAAATGGGTTTTAAGGATTTATTTATATGTACATGAATGTTTTTAAAATGTTAATTCCTTTCAAAAGTTTCAAAGCGGTATGGGACACTTTGATTGAAAAATGTATTTAAATGAATTCTTTTCCAAATTGTGTGACATTTAAATGTTTTCATGAAAAAGAGATATTTCTCTCAAATAGTTTTATTTCATCTATGTCAACATCCTTTGATAAATTTTACACTTGTTTGAAGTTGATTTATTATGATACAAATCTTCGATATTGTATTTAAGGTTTTGTGATTTGTTTGACTATGGATGAGTTAATTTTATGCCATTAATGGGTTATGATTAATGTTTTGGCATTTCTTATGCTAGTTTTAATACAAATGTTTATGTTATATTTCATCCTCTTTTTAATATGAATGTTTTGGACTAGTATGTTCCGGGTTGGGGACTGATAAAAGTAAGCCCTTTGGGTTGGGGTCTGGTTACAACAGACCCTCTAGGTTGGTGTTCGGTTATTAGAGGCACTCCAGGTTGGTGTCCGGTTATTTGAGGCACTCCGGGTTGGTGTCCGGTTATTAGAGGCACTCCAGGTTGGTGTTCAGTTATTAGAGGCACTCCGGGTTGGTGTCCGGTTATTAGAGGCACTCTGGGTTGGAGTTCGGTTACAGAGGATCTCTGGGTTGGGTTCCGGTTACAGTTCTCCCTTAGGTCTTGGCACGAGGCCTTGACAAAGAAATTAAAGTTCGGCATTATGAATTCCATAATTATAAAAGTTGTTAGTGATATTTCTTGTGATTATTAGACTAGTATAATATCCATGTGAATAAGTAAATGGCATTACTTCATTTTTATTTTTTTCCATATTATGCTGAAGTTCAAGTTTAAAAGGCTTTTTTTAGTTATACATTTCCTTAAATGTTTATGCTTATTTATGAAAGTTTCTGCTGTATTGTTATCCTTATTGAGCATCTGATCTCATCCCTTTCTATGTTTTATTTTTCCCAGGATTCCAAGAAGTGTATAGTGATTGATATGCAGGGTTAAGCCAAGGGAATAATGGTGTCCGTGAAGTATTATTTATGTTGTTTTGTATTTTATAAAGTGTAATGTAACATTTATGTATGTAATCTATTTTCCAAGACTGCTAAATTGATCGGTCCTTCGGGACTTGATTCCTTGTAATCATGCCAATGTATTAAAGTAATGCACTGACTCTGGGTAACTGGGGTCGGGGAATTACAGTAGACTTTGGACAAGTGAAATTGAAAAGTTCATCAGCTAACGTAGCATGTGTTACTACCACCAATCCAGAGGAATAAGGAGAATGGAAAGAGGTTAAAAGTAAGAATGTGCAAAAATATGATGATTGGATGATCAAAAAAATGATCAACCAAACTCATGCTATTTTACAAACATTGTTGAAACAAACAATTGTGTTTTCTACCACTCCTTCCACAACAAAACCATATTCATCAAAGGTTCGTTCCTCAAAGAAACAAAGTGGTCATAAGGATAAAGAGCAGTCAGAAGAAGACAAGCTCGCATCAAGGCCAAAGTTTTCCATAACCCGGGAAGATTTCATGCCATCTGTCTCAAAATCACGGGCACCGCCCCACCAAATGGTACAACCAGAAGTAATCTGTCAGGCAGAATCCTCATCAGACAAAGAATTTATATTTGGTTCCGTTAATTTTATCCATTTAATAGATCCTTATGCCAATGGTGATTCTAATTGTGTTGCGCCAGAATTCCTTGTGCCTAATTGGGGGACTAGAGGAAGAGGCCAAGGTCAAGGATACAGGGGAAGATGTGGGAATTCTAGAAACCATCATTTTAACTATATTCATGATCAAACCATATATGTGACAAAAACTCGTGGAAGAGCTCTTTTGTGAGCTCAACAAGAACAAGGGGTTTCTTCCATGTAAAACAAATGTAGTTCTGGTACAATTATTCTGAAGGACCGATTAGAAGCTACATGATCTTCTTCTCGACAGATTAATATACTTAGTCAGTCTAATTTGCCAAAGTCAGTGGTATTTTTCACTTCTGTTTCAACATAGAACACATCTACAATAG
This sequence comes from Viscum album, assembly GCA_963277665.1. Classification (NCBI taxonomy): domain Eukaryota; kingdom Viridiplantae; phylum Streptophyta; class Magnoliopsida; order Santalales; family Viscaceae; genus Viscum; species Viscum album. The sequence continues at coordinate 1,483,667,275 of OY728166.1, forward strand.
AAGCATGAACTTCCAAATCACTTGTAAAACCACATCTCCATGCTAGGAAGCGCATAACTTTGGATCAAAAGTATGATTTATTAAAACAATTGGCCCAAGTACATGCCAAGTTATCAATTTTGGATGCTTTGAATCTATCAAAAGATCTTCGAGAAGCACTCATCCAAGCCTTGTTAATTCCTCAAGAATTTAAAACTGAAGTTGCTACCGATGAGGTTTACCATATAGAGAATGATTATATAGAATGTCATGAAGTCATATCTTTTACAGATGAAGATGAAGACCATGTGGTACATGGACACATAAGACTTTTGTATCTGTCTAGAAAGGTCAATGACATGGATATCCGATGAGTCTTCATGGTTAATGGCTCCAGAGTCAACCTCATTCCCTTTTGTACACTTCATCGATTGCTCCTGACTAGATCTGACTTATCTCTTTTGAATTTAATGTTGCAAGGATATGAAAAGAATGAACAAGAACCTCTGGGAAAAATTACACTTAGAAATCAGTTTGGAGATCTTGTGTCTAATTCAGATTTCATGGTTGTTCATCATGACACAACCTTCAATATTCTGCTTGGAAGGCCTTGGTTGCATCAACATGCAGCCATACCTTCATCATACTACCAATGTATGAAGTACTGTTTCAATGGTCAAATCAAAACATTGTATGGTGATAAGGCTCCATTCAAAACATGTGAATCTCAGTATATTGAGGCAGAGTTTTATCACACAAAAGGAACGAAGTCCATGACCAAGGAAATAAACAGAGTTAATGCTCCAAATGGACTAGAAAAGATTCCAGCAAATCCATTCATACATTTGAGTACAGATTATGTTATACCCATCAATCAAGTTGAAAGGGTAAAGAAAAATCCATTAACTCATCCAATAATTCCCATAATGTCAATTACAAAAATTGAGCCTAATAACATGGGAGAAATTATTGATGAACCAAGAAATGATGAAAGCCTGAATGGAGATATTTTTATTTCATCTACTAAAATACAACAAGCCTATACTTCATTAATCATAATATAAGAAATTGTAGCAATATTAGAGAAAGAAAAATATGTTGACTCTCAATCCATCAATCCCTCTTTACCACAGGAAGAACCTTCATTATTAGTAGGGTTAGATATAGTGGCTTCTTCTTCGAGATGTTCAAATAATGACTCCTCCCCTAAATTTGGGAGCTTTGCCTTGTTATATACCATGAAAATGGAAATAGAAGAAGTGGAACATAATTAAGAAGAGGAAGATCTCATGGATGCTCTTCTAGCATTTTAATAAGGTGTTTCTACCACCGTGGATGAACTCAGAGAAATAAATATGGGTAAAGGAGAAGATCCATTCCCACCTTAATTAGTGCGACCATGAACCTTTAGGAACAAGAGGTGTATAATTCCTTTTTAAAGAAAAATTGAAATATATTTTATTGGAATTATATGGAAATTCCAGGTCTTGATCCTGATATAGCCACCCATCATTTGGGTTTTCCATAAGAACATCGTGGGTTCAAGCAAGCAGCAATGAGAACACACCTAACTCACGCCTCTAAAATTGAATGTGAAGTTGATAAGATTATAAAGGATAATTTTTTCAAGGAAGTTCAATATACCAAATGGATGGCCAATATTGTCCTAGTGAAAAAGAAGAATAGGTAAATTAGAGTCTGCATTGATTTCAGGGATCTTAACCGGCATTGTCCTAAAGATGATTTTCCAGTCCTAATTACAGAACTTTTAATTGATGAAACGATTAGCTATGAAGCACTTTCCTTCATGGATGGATATTATGGGTACAATCAAATTCGAATAGCCATAGAGGATGAAGAATCTATAGCCTTTAGAGCTCCTCAAGGTGTGTTTTTCTATCGGGTAATGCCCTTTGGCTTAAATAATGCAGGTGCGACATACCAACTTGCCATGCACCATATCTTCAAACCCTTCTTAGGGAAATTTGTTGAATGTTATGTGGATGATTTGGTAGTCAAATCTAAACAACTTTCCAATCACTTGGCTGATTTGGAAACCATATTTCGCAAACTATAGAAACATAATTTGAAGATGAACCCCTTAAAATGTGCTTTCGGGGTAACCTCAAGAAAATTAATTGGCTTTGTTATACGCCATCGTGGTATCAAAGTTGATCTTGAGAAAAAAAAATCAATCCTTGGTATGTCACCTTCTCGAAATTTGAAATAATTCAAAGGACTTCAAGGAAACTTGGCCTATATTTGATGCTTTATCGCCAATTTTCAGGAAAATGTTTACCTTTCACTAGATTAATGAAGAAAGGAGTCACTTGTCAATGGACTGAGGATTGCCAAGAAGTATTTTATATACTCAAGAAATATCTCTTGAGTCCACCAGTATTGATGCCACCTGTTTAAGGAAGACCACTCATTCTTTACGTGACAACTTTAGAGCGATCAATAGGTGCCTTCCTCGCCCAAAAGAATGATGCTGGAAATGAAAACAACCTCTATTATCTCAGTCTCACTATGCTTGATGCGGAAACTCGGTATTCAATTATTGAGAAGTGCTGTATGGCATTAATCTTTGTTGTTCATAAATCGAGACATTACTTGCAACATCATGAGGTCCAATTGGTATCTCATAATAACCCGCTCAAATTTATCCTCTGTCATCCTATGCTTACAGGACGTCTAGCATGGTGGACGGTTATTTTGCAACAGTTTGATATCCAGTTTGTGCCTTAAAAGGCAATAAAGGGACAAGATCTGGCTGATTTCCTTTCTGAGATTCCATCTTTAGAAGATACATCATTTAATACTAAAGTTCCTGATGAAGAGGTCTTCTCTATTCAAGATAATTCCCAAACATGGGTAATGTATTTTAATGGTGCTTCTAGAAGTCCAAGAGGGAAGAGACTAGAAAATCCTAAACTCAACAAGGTTGGATTAGGAATAGTCCTTATTTCCTCAGAAAAGGCATTATTTCCTTATTCTTTTCTATTATCGGAAGGTGGTACCAACAATGAGGTAGAATATCAAGCTCTCATCGCAGGTTTGGAATTGGCCCTTCAGGTGTGAATAGATCATTTAAAGATAAAAGGTGATTTAGAATTGGTAATCAAACAAATCAATGGGGAATAATCTATCAGAAAAAAAGAGTTAGTACCTTTTTGTGGTTACGCCAGAGAATTAATGGCTGAATTTCCCTCAGATCCAACATTGTCCTATGTCCCGCGATCACGAAATTCACAAACAGATGCACTGGCTAATGCAACTACAACCTTGGAAGATCCAAATCGGGATGAGGCAGTTATCAGCATAACCCATCGCCGCGTGGTTTCACCTTTTGTTCAAACCATAAGAGAGGAAATTAAAGATATTTTCCCTATTTCTGAACTGTATGGTCATACCATGGGTTGGAGAACATCCATCATGGAATGTATTCAAAGTGGGATACTTCCACCAAATAGGGCTGAGAAAGAGCAGACTCGACGACGAGCGGCTAATTTTACTCTTTATGATGGTCCAAACCACAAAAAAATCCTTTACAAGCGAGGCTTTAATGGAATTATCTTCAGATGTATTGATAGAGAAGAGACCGTGGCTGTCATGAAAGAAGTCCATTTAGGAGCTTGTGGTGCCCACCAATCTGGGCACATACTCTCTGATCAGATTCAAAGGTTTGGATACTTTTGGCCTTCAATGAAATAGGATTGTACAGACTTTACAAAAAAATGTCATCCCTTTCGAGTGCATGCCAACTTCATTCATCAACCCCCAGAGTTACTACATACAGCTAAATACTCCTGGACATTTTCCACATGGGGAATGGATGTAGTAGGTCCTTATCCTCCCGCCACGGCTAAGCAGTTCAAGTATATTGTCACTGCTACTGATTTCTTCTCTAAATGGGATGAGGAAATACCTCTCAAGGAAGTCAGAGCCAAAAGCATCATTAGTTTTGTCAAAACTAATATCATCACTAGATTTGGCGTCTCTCATACTATTTTGACATACAATGGAACCCGTTTTTTTTTGCTAAAGTAAAAAAGTTATATCAAGAATATGATATCAAATCCAACCATTCATCTCGCTATCATGTGGTGGCCAATGGAAAGATAGAGTCTTTCAATAAAACCCTATCAAATATACTCTAGAAGATGGTGGATAAAGATAAGAAATCATGGCCTAATAAACTTTTGAATTATTTATGGGATTATCGGACAACTATCCATACTTCCTCCCAAGAAACTCTTTATTCATTGGTATATGGAACTGAAGTGGTTTTTCCAATTGAAATACAATTGCCTTCACTTAGAGTTGCAATCTGTGATAAGTTATCTGCAGATGAAAGATCTCAGAAATGGTTTAATGAGTTGGAATGATTAGATGAAAAAAGATTTCATACTTTTCATCATCTAGAAGTCTATCAGAACTGAATAGTGTGAGCTTTTAATAAGAAAGTTCTTCTTCATTCATTCCTTGAAGGGTAATTGGTATTATTCCTTAGGACTCCAATGATACCTAGAAAGAAACCTCCAAAACTTGAACCAAAATGGTAAAGACCTTATTCCATACATAAGGTCTATTCAAATGGAGCTTATACCTTAATCTCAATGGATGGATAGCTCATTACATCTCTAACCAATGTGATATTATTGAAGAAATACTTTGTATAATTATGTGCATTATTCCTCACTGCAAGACTTTAAACTACACAACCCCCATGTTCTAGTTGCAAGACATTAAACTGCATAACAACCATAAGCGTCCATGCTGCATGACGTTAAAGTGCATAACATTGTCGTCCTTGTCGCATGACGTTAAACTGCATGACATCATTTGTACAACTAACGTTTTCTCTATAAGATGTTATAAGTTTCCATAAGAAAATGTCATTGAAATCATCACTAATCCGTAGTAGTACATGAGTCCCTCTCTTTCCTATGTCGGAGTCAGATCTGCATAGAGACCAAGTTTCAAGAATTACGTATGGCTTGATTCTCATTTTCAATGAGATATGCAGAGACACCTAGATCTCCAATCTTGGGCCCAGACATAATAAAATAAACCCCTTTATTTCTTGTATAAAAAATCAAATCAGTATATGGAATTTTTTAAAGAAAAAATTTGTATGACTTGATTATTTCCCCAGCAAGACATATAGTGATACTTGTGTTTTATCCCTTAATCTAGTTCCAATATTCCTTTCCTTTCATATTAGTTCATTGTCATCCTTACCTCATGACGTTACACTGAATGAAAATATAATACCCCTATTCTTAATTTTAATCACCTCTGCATTATAAAATAAACCCTTACTGCTCCATGTTTCTCACACCAAGCATAGCTCACGTGGGCTTAGGAGTTGAGTAAATGGATTCTTTATATAGTGTTTTAATTTTTTATGGAGTTAAAAATATCCTTACTACATGACGTGAAACTGCATAGTATAATGTCCTCACTGCATGACTTAAAACTGCATAGTACCATATTCATTCAAAGGAAACAAAGATAGCCTCCATTTTACATATGAGTCATATCTATGTAAAGGACATCAAATTCATGGAGAATATTGATTAAAATATTTCTAATATACATTGGGCATAACCCCCTTCCATATCTCACACTCTTAATCTTGAATTTTTCTTTCATATTTTCATAATCTTTCTTATGGTTTCTGGTGATATGGTTTTCAATATTTGAGAGCTCTTTTTCCTGACTATGCATCACATGCCCATAGGCGACCTTGCATAAGTTGTCTACATAACAGGCCAACCAGCCAAAAGATTCCATTGTTTTACTATGCATCATATGCTGAAGTTGGCCCTGCATAATATATCCCCCATAACGGGTTTGTCAAATAATGGTAACTTCGTTCTTGGTTATAGTATCTTTTTCCCCTTTAATATTTTATGACAATATACAAGAATTTGTATTTTAAAATAGTCATTCAAGTATACTTGTCCCCTTATATTTCTCACAATCTGAAAGTCTTCAAGACCATGGTTTACACATTTCCCACATCATGTGCTTGATACACTATCAAATAATCTTGAAATCACTTGGCCACATGTTATATATTATTTCCATTTCTGGTCCAAGTTGTATGACCTAAAACTACAGACACCATATCTTTTACATTTGGGTCAAAACTTTGTAAAAGTCTTATTCCTCTAATTCTTTGGACATATTGATTGGAAATACCCTTTCCATATTTAGGTACCTTTCTCCATAAACCAAAATCTATGCTTTGGAAAATCTGCATCTCCATAAACATTCTTCGACATTTAGTAATAGAAAGTCAAGTTTCTGAGAGCCCTTTTTCCTGACTATGCAGCACGTGCCCTTAGGCGGCCTTGCATAAGTTGCCTACATAACATGCTTGTCAGTCAAAAGATGCCACTATTTAACTATGCAGCATATTCCTTTGTTGACCCTGCATAATACATCCCCCATAACGGGTTTATCAAATAATGGTAACTTTATTCTTAGAAAAGACTTCTTCTAATGCTTCTAGCCCTTTTTCCATATCATTCCCCATTTTCAAAAATTCTAAAATCACAGTTTACAATTTTCCCTTTCATACCTGAATATGATAGTATATTTCCAAAAAAATTATAAATAAATTGGGAGAGTTTCGTACTTTTGGTCAGAGATAAAGACCTTAAAATTAAATCCATACAACGTCCTCACTACAAGACTTAAAACAACATAGTACCAATGTCCTCACTGCATGACTTAAAACTGAACTATATGATATCAGAAATTTCCCTTTCTGATAAATTTTAACCATTACTCATACAAAAAATTTGCATAGAAATAGTTTTCCTATTCATGACTTATGTTGGTCTAAAATATCCCTTTTTCAATTTTTTAAAAATTACTTTACTTGGAAAAACCACCCACTGTGGTCTTGGGTCACCCAAATCTTATTTTCCCCTATATATCAACAGAAAAATGTTAAACTTCAAAGAACTCTTTTTCCTGAATATGTAATATGTTCCCTTAGGTGGCCTTGCATAATTTTCCTACATAACAGGCTTGTCAGCCAAAAGATGCCACTATTTGGCTATGCAGCATATGCCCCAGTTGGTCCCGCATAATATAGCTCCCACAATGAGTTTGTCAAATGATGGTTACATCATTCTTGGAAAAGACACACCTTATGTTGATACATGTTTTAAATTTGGTTATCATAAAAATCATGACTCAAGACTCCCCATGGAAATATTTAAAGAATATTAAAGGAATTATTTTCCAAAAAGTTTTGTTTGGGATCTAATTCAAAGTTTATGATCAAAGCTATTTCAACCATAAATATTATCCCTTTACAGTCCAACATGCATGACTCTAAACTGCCAAATACAAAAGACTTGGTGATGATTAGATTGAGAACCCGCAAAGGGAACTCTGAACAAAAGTTGAGTCCCAGATTACTAAATTTACATTTTTGTATGGTTCAGGTAATATTAATCAATAAAAGTCAAAAGACACAATTAATGTAGGATTTTCCATATAAACCTATAAATATTAAAACTATTCTCTCTAATAAATATGGCTTAGGAAAAAATTTGAGCGTCCTTACAAATGTTATGTGACTCCAAATATTACTGAATGATGTTGGAATGCATCAAAGTGCCCTTATTTCACCTTAGAACAAGATTCTTTTCATTCTGAACGAATCAAATTCTAAGGGGGGGCTTCTGTTGACACCATGAAATGTGTTCCATGCACTTTTCCATAGAGTGAATATATGATTCTCACATAGACAAAAAATGTCAAGTGTGAGTAAAGATGTTTTCACCATGAAGGAAGAAGATGCAGGCAGTGGATTCCCAAGATCGATGATGAAAAGCCATTAACACATTAAATTCAATTTCCAAGTTTCTTACTAGAAGACATGGTGTATTAATCATATTAAGAAGTGTAGATCTCCTCAAGGCCTTCGATTTGACTGGTCGTAGAGCCCAAACTGACTTATGGATCAAAAGTTACGGCACTTGGAAGATGGATAAATTTCACAAAGGGACCTACACAGAAGGCCTACATGGAAGACCTACGTGGAAGACCTACACAGAAGACCTATGCGGAGGACCTACTTGGAATATTAATTTTTAAACCCCTATGTGAAGGACCTACGTGGAAGACCTACGTGGAGGACCTACGCGGAAAATGAATTTTTACACCCCTACGTGAAGGACCAATGCGTAAGACCTACGAGGAGGACCTACACGAACAACTTTCCTTCAACCAGGTCACCTCCATGCCTATAAATAGGACCTGTGGGTTCCCCATTTCAAAGACAGAAAAAGTTGAAAGAAGTACCAATGCTCCCATTGCGTAGCTATTTCTCCAAGATCCCACAAATTTTCTCAGGTAGATCTCTAAAACATGAGAGAAGAGAGAATTAAAGGGAAAAAAGTGGTTCAAAGTCCCATCAGGGTCTAGAACATATGGAACTACACGGTGCACCTGTGTGGTGCACCTATGCGGTGCACCTACCTGCCACACCTACATGGTGCACCTGCACGCCTCACCTGATTGGAGTACTTACGTGGGGGAGCTACACGAAACACCTATGTGAGGCACATTATCAGAGCACCTGTGCAACCCAACTAGTCCATACCGCGGGGGCTGCGCCCCAGCACCCCTTCTTGGGGTTACTGGCGGGCTGCGGTCCCGGCCCTTCGGGCCAGTCCCTTCACTTCTGTCACTGACCCCCATGATAAATTGAGAGTCGTACCGCGAACATTTTAGATCCGTTCGACAACATTTTCCATTGCACCCTTTATGCGGCCAAACTTACAACCTTGGAATACCATGATCTGAGACACTCCATCACACTCAATGAAGTTCCTTGAGTTGACTTACTCCTCTTGGTTTCTTTCACATGTAATGAGTTTAGACTCTCCTTATGGATTCCTCGAGTACCTTGAGTTGATAAAATCCTCAAGACACTCCTCAAACCTCATCACCGACTTCTTTTCTAGGTTAAAACTCAAATGGGAATCCTCCTTAGGAGTAAGCCCCAACAAATTCCAAATGTGCATCCTCCTTAGGAGTAAGCCCCAACAAATTTCAAATGGGCTTCATCCTTAGAAGTAAGCCCCAAAAAATTCCAAATGGTAATCCTCATTAGGAGTAAGCCCCAACAAATTCCAGATGGGCATCCTCCTTAAGAGTAATCCCCAACAAATTCCAAATGGGCATCCTCTTTAAGAGTAAGCACAAAAAAATTCCAAATGGGCATCCTCCTTAGGCGTAAGCCCCAAAAAATTCCAAATGATCATCCTCCTTAGGAGTAAGCCCCAAAAATTTCCAAATGGGCATCCTCCTTAGGAGTAAGCCCCAACAAATTCCAAATGGGCATCCTCCATAGGAGTAAGCCCCAAACAAACCTCAAATGGGAATCCTCAGGAGAAATCCCCCACCAATCTCATACAGGGAAACCATCCTAGTATAAGCCCCTCACCTTCACCCCTTCTTCCTTACATTGGACCCTTGTCCAATGTAAATAGAACAGAGGGAAGGCTCATCGCCTCACCCTCTTCCACAGTCGACGTCCCCTCTTCCATCAGCGGAGGAGGAAAAGTGTGAAGTTTCATTGTTGAATCTTTCACATTCTCTTGTTTATCACACTGATCATGACTCACGTGGGATTAAATATACGTGATGGTTGAAACATGTGTACAAACACTCATCGGAAGGAACTACGAGAACTCTGATTCCTGTCCAAACCATGATACGTAGGAAGACCTTTTAGGGCCCGAGCTCACTGGATATCCTCCTCAGGAATCCAACCTTAATTTCCCTAATTTGGGAATCCTCCTTAGGAAATAATCCCCAAATTCAATCCTCAAATCATCAAGTTATCCTTTTTCAAGAAATAATGCCAAACTCATCTTTCTATAAGGATTAAAATCTACTATGAGATTTATCAAACTACGTGAGTTTTGATTCCCATCCACATGGGATACCTAGGAAGCCTCCTTGAGGTTCAAACCCAACACTTCAAATCAACCCTGTTCTCTTTGGTCCATATTCCCAATAGGGTCTGATCCTACTTGGAAACCTATATCCTTTCCAAAGTTCCTTGGGATGCTTCAACATAAGTCCCACACTAAGTTTCAACTAAGCACCTTCTGCTTAGAGGTCCTTATCACATGACCTTAAAAGGTATGACGTGTCCTATTAAGTAGCACTGAACTACGAGGGTTCTGATTCCTTTCACAAGGATACGTCGATAGATCATTTTTTTGAGTATGATCCCAAGATTAAAACAACCTTTCATCTCCCTGGATGATAATAAATTCCAGAGTGCCCCACTGAGTGGCTTAAAAACTAGTATCTTCATAACGATGATTAAGAGAATTTCTGTTAAATAAGTGAATTCCAAGGGATACTTATGAAATAATTGGTGAATTAATAAGGATTCATAAAAAATATATATTTTAATTTTACAAAGAGAGTCTCGGAGTAGACAATAATTCCCCCCAAAAATGGTGTGATGAGTCCAACCTCCCATCCTCTCGACCAATGCACGTTCTTAATTATCGTAAAGTTTAAAACTTAATGAACTCTACCTTTGGAAAGCAGGTCCTATTTGGATAAAGAACTATTGGAAGTTTCCAGTTCCATGAATAAATCTAATGGAAACCACCTGGAAATAGTGATTCTTAAATCTAGAATGCACATTTGAAGGAACTACGAAACAATCACCCTCTTGACCTAGGGATTGAATATTCTGAATTATCGTTTCCACTATAGAAATGTCAACTAAAGGGTTTTTGTAACGCCCCGACCCTAGTTACCCAGAGTCGGTGCATTATTACATAACATTGGCATGATCATGAGAAAGATCAAGTCTCAAAAGACCGATTAGTTTAGTAGCCTTGGAATAACTAGATACATCCATAAATTTTTACATTACATCATAAAAAAAAACATCTTGTCTTCATATCCCCTCATACTATCCCTACAGGTCATTCATAAATTAGTTCTTCATAATCCTGGAAAAAAAAATAAAACATTGAAAGGGGTGAGATCGGATGCTCAGTAAGGATAACATTATAGCAGAAGCTTTCATAAATAATCATAAACACTTAAGGAAATTTATAACTAAAACAAAAGCCTTTGAAACTTGAACTTCAGCATAAAATGGCAAAGGTAAAATGAAATAATTCCATTTACTTACTCACATGGATATTCTACTAGTCGAATGATCACATGCAATATCAATAACCACTTTCATAATGATGGAATGCATAATGCCAGACTATCATAACCACATAGCCAAGGCCTCGTGCCAAGACTACAAATAAGATTTTGCCAAGGCCTTGTGCCAAGACACTAGTTTGTCTCATGAGACCTACCGATGCATCGAGGAGCTATAGCGGTCTCCACCTGTCACTTATTAAGTCCAATGCATTCCTCATATGAATAGGTTTAATCATAAAATAAACATTCGTATTAAAACTAGCATACGAAATGTCAATACTTTAACCACAAACCATGAATGGTATAAAAATAGAACATCCACAGTCAAATATAACTCATTTGATACAATATGGAAGATTGTATTGTATCACATTAACCTCTATAATGAAGGATGTTGACATAGATGAAAATAATCATCAAAACTATTTGAGAGAAATATCCCCCTTTTCTTGAAAACATTTAAAAGTCACACTATTTGTCAAGAAGCCATTTAAAAATAGATTTTTGAATCAAAGTGTCCCATACCACTTTGAAACCTTTTAAAAGGATTTTTAATTTCTAAACTTTAATGTCCATATAAATAAATCCTTAAAACCATTTTTAAAACATGGACATTAATGAGAAAGATTTAGATGAATAAGTCTTTAAAACATTTAAAAATGGTATTTTAGTTAGAGATTCTAACCAAAAGAGAGACACTTGAATGAAAATAATTGAGGTAATCAAAACTTTGTAATATCATGAGAATAAAGGGAATTCATGATATACTATGTCAAAGTACAATATATACACCACATAAAAGCGATTTGGTGTATATCAACAAAGAAGTCTCAATGGAATGTAAGTTGAGATGAAATCTCTCATAAAGGCCATATCCTTAGGTTAAGGATAAATCAACAACATAATTATGTGTGAAAAATATAAATACACTAAATATGATTGGATATTCAGTGTAAAACAATCAAAGTATATTCACACATATTCCTGTAAAAACAACACCAACGAATTGGATGTTTAACTCAACAAATGGTGAAAGAGTTAAAATTACTCTTATCAAATTCATATCAATGACTTGAGAATTTTCAATGGAGTGATTATGTGTATCAAACGTATATCCACAGGAAGGGGAGTGGAAATTATGACATAATCAAATGAATAGTGATTCCACACATAATCTTGGGGTAATATAATCAATGAAATATGCGTAAAGCCAAATGAGTGGAAATTGAAATCTCAAATTCCCTTATTGATTAGGTAACTTAAGAAACAAACACCCATGAAAGAAAGATCATACCATGATGATGTAAATACCCATAAAATAAAGTATATTACACAATTAATACAATCATGGGTAGTACACATACGCCACATGCAATAATTAAGTGGTGATCAATGGAATTCTCACGGAATTAAAAGTGAGACAAGAAACCCCTTACCACATTAATCAACTGAGTCGCATGGCCAAAAGTTAATAACCACCAAATGATTTACAGAATAAAATGAATATAAAGTGAATCATGATAATATATATCAAATGGAAGTACACAATACACCACTTTCAATAATTTAGTAGCGAAAAATGGAAATCTCACGGAATTGAAAGTGAGATAAGAGAATCCCTTACTTTGCACTTTTTCCTTGGTCGATGGTAGGTTTACCTCCTGTATAATGGTGAAATAATTGTTATTGAATAATACAAGAATAAGTTACTTTAATATGATATCATATATGATCTTTTAACATTGATTTGTTAATAATATCTTAGAATTATCGTCATTTCAGGTGTTAACGGGTTTATTTTACTTTATATTCTTTGTTATGTGAGCCATATTCGTTATTAATGGGATGTATATTATTCATATCCAGAATGGTATCAAGTCCTTAAACATCATTTTTAAATCATCAAATGATAATTATACTTGAATGGATACGATGGAGAATGAATCTCATCGCGTTCGTGGAGACGGTAGTCCGTACGTACGCACGAATGCTACTTCCATTTAATTTTTATTTTAAAAGAATCGAATCCAAATGATACATAGGTATATTAATATTCCAGTAAAATATAATATTCTATATATGTTACTTAAGTTCATTAACACCATCCTTTATACGTTCCATGTGTGGTATGAACGAGTCATATCATTTTAAGGGGGCGGTAGTCCGCACTTCCTCAAATGAAATTATCGTATGTATATACAACATGAAACGAATAATTGTATGAAATAAAATGGAATTAGAGAAGCTTATATATAAAATATATATCATTAATATCATATTTAATTACAGTTCCATCCTAATGGCCACCATGAGAGGCGGTAAGATGTATTTGAACAATCATCGTTTCGTGAGGCGTTAGTTTGCCATCCACAGAAACATTATGTTCATCATCCATTAGATGGAGTTGTGTGAATGTGTAGTTTTAATCCTTCTTATAACAACATCCTAGTATATTGTGGATACTGGTGTTGTTACAAAAGAAAGGAAATAAAAAGAGTTTGGGGGTTGGAGAAGCAAAATAATTGAAAATAATTTAAGAGAAAAAGTTACCTTTAATTTAGGTAACTCACTTTGGTTGGAACCAAAGGACTTCTTGAAATGCTTTCTGCCTAAGGGGAAGCTTCAAGGAGGAGGAGAGGGATGTGGGGAGCTTAGTTGGGCAGAGTTTGGACGAGCCAAGTGGCTTGAGAGGTGTGAGGAATGAGTAGAAGTGGTCTCCTTTTATAAGGGAGAGGAGGGGCTCTTTAGGAAAGAGTGAAAGTATTACTTTATAATATAATTATATTCGGTTTATAATGGTCCAAAAATCATTGAGGTAGAAGATAAGATGACTCATATTCTAAATAACATCAACCAATAAGAATTGGACAGGTTTTAGATAATAGTTTAATCATTATAATCTTATTTATTTAAATGATTTATTAATGAGGTAAACATTGCATCATTATTGTGTCATTAATAATTTAAATTATTTGATGTCTAAAAATTATAAATAAAATATAATTATGTAGGAAATCTTTTTAGATTTCTAATGAATATTTATAATCGAAAATACAACATGTATAACCCTATGTAAAAATTGTTCTTTTAAAAGATGTAAGCTTATGCCATTTTTGTATTCATTTTAACTTAATTAAAATAAAATGTCATTATCACTTACAAGTGGATCAATGGGGTCCCAAAATTGACCCAAAGATGCCCATGGTCGACCATGTATCAACCAATAGGGTTAAGACACGTTTTAGGGTAATTTAGTATTATTATAATATTATTTTTTAACCCTTATTTACCGGATTTACCCTTAACCATGGTAAATAAAATATTTACCGCAGTAATTATTCAAAATGTCTAAAAATAAAAGTTACCTATTTACACAATTTGAACATCCTGATTCCAAATATGGAATCCATTTTTCTAAATTCAAAACACAGAAGTGGCAGAAATTAATTTAAAATTAATTCCCGCTGTCAAAACAAAAAGCGTGTTTTTAAGAGATAATAACTATCAAAAGATTGACACTTGTTTATGTTTGGTTTAATTGTAAAATTATGTCCAATGACCAAAATTATATTAAATGGTAAAAATATATTCTAAATATACTTTAAAACCACTCAAATTCATAATTTATCACTATTAATTATTTTGATTAAAAAAGTTGTTTTTAATTAAAATTTAGTAATTTTTACTATTCATCAAAATATGAAAGTTATCCGAAAAGTACCAAAATTTCACCTTAGGCTAAATTTGATATTCCGAATCCAAAAATGAAGTCCATTTTGAAATATAAAATATATATAATTTCAAAAAATTAAGTATTACTATTCATAACGGCTAGTTTGATCGGTTGTGGTGTGTGTTAAAACTCGAAGTTGCGTACAACACACGCTACTGTTTTATTCAAAGGAAAGCGTACCGTGGAAGCTTGGGATGTTTTATTTTAAATTTTTTGATGTCCCCATTTAGTCAAAAAGTTTAAAATATTTTATTTAAAAAGGGTTCACTATTAAAAGTTGGTAAAACTACAATACTGAAGATGAATTTGTTCTTACATTATGTCTAAGAAACTCATAATATGGATTCTAAAATTATAAGGATTATATAAAGTTTAAAATTTAGTTAATACTATTCATAACTTTTTTTGAACGGCTTGTTTGGTAAGTCATGGTGCGCTTGAACTCGGTGTTGCGTGTAGTGCAAGTTATTGAATTATTTTGAAGAAATAACACACTATGAAATCTTGGGGTGTTACATTCTCCCCTCCTTCAATAAATTGCGTCCTCGCAATTTGAAATTGTTCTTCGAAAATAAAAGGTTGAAAATAGAAAATATATTTGTGGGAAAACCCACATCGGAAATTGGTTTACTAAAATTTAGTCTTAATATGAGGAAAAGAGAAATGAAAGGGTCACCACCAAATTATGATCTCGATTAGGAGAACATTGGTGGCAATTAGAGACATATAATTGGAGGAAAAACGTAAATATTTATAGGTAGTGGTTGAGGTCATCAATCACAAACAAGTATAAAATTGAGGTCCTTAAACTCATCAATCTATGATGATTTGAAGTACCATCGGTTCAACAAAATATAGGGTATTGGGATCACACATTTTTGACATTTCAAAATATCTTAGTTGAAATCCCACATCGAAAAATGAATTAATGAGGCCTCTATTTAAAATAAAGAGTGGAAAGTATGAAGATTACCGAAAATAACACATACTAGAGTTCCATGTAGGAAAATATGGATATGGAGGAGAAATCTAACCATCAATTATCTGATGGAGAGTGGTAGAGAACATGTCTATGAAAAGGCCAACAATCCCAAAGCCATAAATTAGTGATGATTTAAGGTACCATCTAGGACAACATTTTTTTTTAAAGTTACATTACATAAGGAAGAGGAATTCATTTATGATATTGACTAAGAACATTATGATATATACTTAAATTTTAAGTAGATTTTCATTCTTTAATAAATTTCCACCACTAACTCAATTTTTTTAAACGATGAGTATTCAAGAAGACTTGGTCACACTAGAAGAGCTAGAATAAACTTCTATAGAATCACATGATCCATGCAGGATAAACCATATATTTACATTGTCTTTGAAGATTAATCAAAACCAAAATGGTTAGTGAATGATCTAATGATCCCCCAAAAGGATATTCATTGAGATAAATATGCACTAATCTGAATTTCTAAAATTAAACCAACAATACCCCAAAGTTAAATAGATACCATTCAATAACCAATTGTCCTTAAAATCCTTTAATATAATCCAAACTAATATTGAAACCCAAAACATAGAAGAATTTGATTATGTAGTCTCCCATGTTACATTTTATCTCCAAATGACATCAAATACTCTTAAAGTCACATACTTAAAAGTAATTAACATCATCACATATTCTCTGTTATAGGTTAATCATTTCCATAAATAACCCAAATCACTATAAATCAACAATAAAAATGTAGATAAAAATCCACTATTACTCTACAAATGAAACCTCATTGTATTCTATTTTCCTTGGGCATATAGTGTTCCTAACAAAACGAACATCTTCCAAAATAACATTTATCACTTAATCACCAAATCATTTTCCTATACCAAGGGTATTCATTTGATAAGACATAAGAACCCAAATCATCTTATTATTGATCAATAAAATCATTTAACAAAAAAAATAGTCATACTAACCAGGGACTTCACGTAGTCCAGTGGTAGGCGATAAATCCCAATCGCACTTTGGTTGTGGGTTCGATTCCCACAGCTTTGTCCGACGCGACGGGTTGTCACACGGTCTACGTGTTGTCCTTTTTCAAAAACTGTATTCTATAATATTACCAAAATGAGATAAATTTTTCAAAATAACATAATTTAACCACAAATGTTATATCATACTTTGCATTTTCATCCCAAATTATAATAACTTATCATTTTCTCAAACCCCAATGATCATATAAAACCAAATGGTTATTTATACCTATATCCACAAGAGAAGAGACAATTATTCCTCAAATATCATTCTCACATGGCAAACTGAGGGGTTACAAATACAAGAGAAAATTATTCCAAAGTAAACCCATCAACAAGGAGTGCTAATACTTTTTAAATTTTTCTCCAACCATTTATTTCCGCATAGCTTCTTCTTTGAGCAAGAAAATATCCTATAAAATAGGACATTCACTCGGGTAATGGCCAGGTCCCCTACATTTATGACAAATGACTGTAAATGGACTCTTGGGACCATTTTTATCTTCTTCCATAGTACTCTTCATTTTTCTTCGGCAATTCTTCACTTTATGTCCTTCCTTCCCGCACGTAAAACATTTCGTTGTCCCATTGAGACACTTTCCTGGGTGTCTCTTTCCACAATTCCTGCATGATGAAAATTGAGGTTTCTTTTCTCCATGGTCTCCATTGCTGGAGATCTTATCATTTATCACCTTTCTCTTCCTTGTTGAGTCTGGGAGTTGGTTAATATATATGTTGTTGATCATATTTTTGGAAAACTGATTTGGCATAAAGACGATATCTTTTACGCCTATCACCATTCCATTTTGTTTCTCATTTCCACCACCGTTCCCACCTTGTACATCATTCTCAAAGTCACTATAACTTCCTTGGAATCCAGCCATTGACTAAAACCAGAAAGCATTGTGTGAGTAATAGTAGTCGTAAAATCATTTAGAGATTAAAATGTCACCATATTCTCAATTTGAAACATATTAGGATTAACCAAGGTCATTTACTCTCATCTTATGTATATATTACTTAAATCGGTTTGTAAAGAAAATGTAAATTATCCTAAGCATATCCCCCGGGAGTGTCGTAACCAAGAGTGCAGCAAGGCCCGTTGTCGTGCACCAGTTCCCGTTCGAGTCTAGCTCAAAGCGGTGTTTTCGGGTTTTACCCCTAGGTACATCTGTGCCAGAGCCGCCTCTACCTGCTAATCTCCAGACAGGGATGTATTGCTCGGAAAACTCACAAAATCTCTACAATACCAAAATTCTAGGAAGTTCTTTTATACTAATCCTCAAAGTTCATCTTAGGTCTACGTGCTCTAATCAGAGTTTATCTAAATCTAGCTACCAAGGTTTGTACTAAACTTCCTCTGATACCAACTGTAACACCCCGACCCTAGTTACCCAGAGTCGGTGCATTATTACATAACATTGGCATGATCATGAGAAAGATCAAGTCTCGAAAGACCGATTAGTTTAGTAGCCTTGGAATAACTAGATACATCCATAATATTTTACATTACATCATAAAAAAAACATCTTTTCTTCATATCCCCTCATACTATCCCTACAGGTCATTCATAAATTACTTCTTCATAATCCTAGAAAAAAAAAATAAAACATTGAAAGGGGTGAGCTCGGATGCTCAGTAAGGATAACATTATAGCAGAAGCTTTCATAAATAATCATAAACACTTAAGGCAATTTATAACTAAAACAAAAGCCTTTGAAACTTGAACTTCAGCATAAAATGGCAAAGGTAAAATGAAATAATGCCATTTACTTACTCACATGGATATTCTACTAGTCGAATGATCACATGCAATATCAATAACCACTTTCATAATGATGGAATGCATAATGCCAGACTATCATAACCACATAGCCAAGGCCTCGTGCCAAGACTACAAATAAGATTTTGCCAAGGCCTTGTGCCAAGACACTAGTTTGTCTCATGAGACCTACCGATGCATCGAGGAGCTATAGCAGTATCCACCCGTCACTTATTAAGTCCAATGCATTCCTCATATGAATAGGTTTAATCATAAAATAAACATTCGTATTAAAACTAGCATACGAAATGTCAATACTTTAACCACAAACCATGAATGGTATAAAAATAGAACATCCACAGTCAAATATAACTCATTTGATACAATATGGAAGATTGTATTGTATCACATTAACCTCTATAATGAAGGATGTTGACATAGATGAAAATAATCATCAAAACTATTTGAGAGAAATATCCCCCTTTTCTTGAAAACATTTAAAAGTCACACTATTTGTCAAGAAGCCATTTAAAAATAGATTTTTGAATCAAAGTGTCCCATACCACTTTGAAACCTTTTAAAAGGATTTTTAATTTCTAAACTTTAATGTCCATATAAATAAATCCTTAAAACCATTTTTAAAACATGGACATTAATGAGAAAGATTTAGATGAATAAGTATTTAAAACATTTAAAAATGGTATTTTAGTTAGAGATTCTAACCAAAAGAGAGACACTTGAATGAAAATAATTGAGGTAATCAAAACTTTGTAATATCATGAGAATAAAGGGAATTCATGATATACTATGTCAAAGTACAATATATACACCACATAAAAGTGATTTGGTGTATATCAACAAAGAAGTCTCAATGGAATGTAAGTTGAGATGAAATCTCTCATAAAGGCCATATCCTTAGGTTAAGGATAAATCAACAACATAATTATGTGTGAAAAATATAAATACACTAAATATGATTGGATATTCAGTGTAAAACAATCAAAGTATATTCACACATATTCCTGTAAAAACAACACCAACGAATTGGATGTTTAACTCAACAAATGGTGAAAGAGTTAAAATTACTCTTATCAAATTCATATCAATGACTTGAGAATTTTCAATGGAGTGATTATGTGTATCAAAAGTATATCCACAGGAAGGGGAGTGGAAATTATGACATAATAAAATGAATAGTGATTCCACACATAATCTTGGGGTAATATAATCAATGAAATATGCGTAAAGCCAAATGAGTGGAAATTGAAATCTCAAATTCCCTTATTGATTAGGTAACTTAAGAAACAAACACCCATGAAAGAAAGATCATACCATGATGATGTAAATACCCATAAAATAAAGTATATTACACAATGAATACAATCATGGGTAGTACACATACGCCACATGCAATAATTAAGTGGTGATCATTGGAATTCTCACGGAATTAAAAGTGAGACAAGAAACCCCTTACCACGTTAATCAACTGAGTCGCATGGCCAAAAGTTAATAACCACCAAATGATTTACAGAATATAATGAATATAAAGTGAATCATGATAATATATATCAAATGGAAGTACACAATACACCACTTTCAATAATTTAGTAGCGAAAAATGGAAATCTCACGGAATTGAAAGTGAGATAAGAGAATCCCTTACTTTGTACTTTTTCCTTGGTCGATGGTAGGTTTACCTCCTGTATAATGGTGAAATAATTGTTATTGAATAATACAAGAATAAGTTACTTTAATATGATATCATATATGATCTTTTAACATTGATTTGTTAATAATATCTTAGAATTATCGTCATTTCAGGTGTTAACGGGTTCATTTTACTTTATATTCTTTGTTATGTGAGCCATATTCGTTATTAATGGGATGTATATTATTCATATCCAGAATGGTATCAAGTCCTTAAACATCATTTTTAAATCATCAAATGATAATTATACTTGAATGGATACGATGGAGAATGAATCTCATCGCGTTCGTGGAGACGGTAGTCCGTACGTACGCACGAATGCTACTTCCATTTAATTTTTATTTTAAAAGAATCGAATCAAAATGATACATAGGTATATTACTATTCCAGTAAAATATAATATTCTATATATGTTACTTAAGTTCATTAACACCATCCTTTATACGTTCCATGTGTGGTATGAATGAGTCATATCATTTTAAGGGGGCGGTAGTCCGCACTTCCTCAAATGAAATTATCGTATGTATATACAACATGAAACGAATAATTGTATGAAATAAAATGGAATTACAGAAGCTTATATATAAAATATATATCATTAATATCATATTTAATTACAGTTCCA
Organism: Viscum album; assembly: GCA_963277665.1. Lineage (NCBI taxonomy): Eukaryota > Viridiplantae > Streptophyta > Magnoliopsida > Santalales > Viscaceae > Viscum > Viscum album. The sequence goes on from OY728166.1 coordinate 1,483,688,329, forward strand.
TCCTAATGGCCACCATGAGAGGCGGTAAGATGTATTTGAACAATCATCGTTTCGTGAGGCGTTAGTTTGCCATCCACAGAAACATTATGTTCATCATCCATTAGATGGAGTTGTGTGAATGTGTAGTTTGAATCCTTCTTATAACAACATCCTAGTATATTTTGGATACTGGTGTTGTTACAAAATAAAGGAAATAAAAAGTGTTTGGGGGTTGGAGAAGCAAAATAATTGAAAATAATTTAAGAGAAAAAGTTACCTTTAATTTAGGTAACTCACTTTGGTTGGAACCAAAGGACTTCTTGAAATGCTTTCTTCCTAAGGGGAAGCTTCAAGGATTAGGAGAGGGATGTGGGGAGCTTAGTTGGGTAGAGTTTGGACGAGCCAAGTGGCTTGAGAGGTGTGAGGAATGAGTAGAAGTGGTCTCCTTTTATAAGGGAGAGGAGGGGCTCTTTAGGAAAGAGTGAAAGTATTACTTTATAATATAATTATATTCGGTTTATAATGGTCCAAAAATCATTGAGATCGAAGATAAGATGACTCATATTCTAAATAACATCAACCAATAAGAATTGGACAGGTTTTAGATAATATTTTAATCATTATAATCTTATTTATTTAAATGATTTATTAATGAGGTAAACATTGCATCATTATTGTGTCATTAATAATTTAAATTATTTGATGTCTAAAAATTATAAATAAAATATCATTATGTAGGAAATCTTTTTAGCTTTCTAATGAATATTTATAATCGAAAATCCAACATGTATAACCCTATGTAAAAATTGTTCTTTTAAAAGATGCAAGCTTATGCCATTTTTGTATTCATTTTAACTTAATTAAAATAAAGTGTCATTATCACTTACAAGTGGATCAATGGGGTCCCAAAATTGACCCAAAGATGCCCATGGTCGACCATGTATCAACCAATATGGTTAAGACACGTTTTAGGGTAATTTAGTATTATTATAATATTATTTTTTAACCCTTATTTACCGGATTTACCCTTAACCATGGTAAATAAAATATTTACCGCAGTAATTATTCAAAATGTCTAAAAATAAAAGTTACCTATTTACACAATTTGAAAATCCTGATTCCAAATATGGAATCCATTTTTCTAAATTCAAAACACAGAAGTGGCAGAAATTAATTTAAAATTAATTCCCGCTGTCAAAACAAAAAGCGTGTTTTTAAGAGATAATAACTATCAAAAGATTGACACTTGTTTATGTTCGGTTTAATTGTAAAATTATGTCCAATGACCAAAATTATATTAAATGGTAAAAATATATTCTAAATATACTTTAAAACCACTCAAATTCATAATTTATCACTATTAATTATTTTGATTAAAAAAGTTGTTTTTAATTAAAATTTAGTAATTTTTACTATTCATCAAAATATGAAAGTTATCCGAAAAGTACCAAAATTTCACCTTAGGCTAAATTTGATATTCCGAATCCAAAAATGAAGTCCATTTTGAAATATAAAATATATATAATTTCAAAAAATTAAGTATTACTATTCATAACGGCTAGTTTGATCGGTTGTGGTGTGTGTTAAAAGTCGAAGTTGCGTACAACACACACTACTGTTTTATTCAAAGGAAAGCATACCGTGGAAGCTTGGGATGTTTTATTTTAAATTTTTTGATGTCCCCATTTAGTCAAAAAGTTTAAAATATTTTATTTAAAAAGGGTTCACTATTAAAAGTTGGTAAAACTACAATACTGAAGATGAATTTGTTCTTACATTATGTCTAAGAAACTCATAATATGGATTCTAAAATTATAAGGATTATATAAAGTTTAAAATTTAGTTAATACTATTCATAACTTTTTTTGAACGGCTTGTTTGGTAAGTCATGGTGCGCTTGAACTCAGTGTTGCGTGTAGTGCAAGTTATTGAATTATTTTGAAGAAATAACACACTATGAAATCTTGGGGTGTTACAGTTTTATTGTGGGACTTTCCCTATAGGTCCTTATCTATGATTCGAGGAGATCCTTCTAGGAGGAAATATCTATTAAAAAAAAGAAAACACCTGATTAGCTTACGAAGAAATATCCAAATCAAAATATAAAATTTAATAATCTATATTAAAGACATCAAAAACCAACATAAAAACATGAAAAATGTTCATCTAAATTAACCCAAAACCAAGCTCAAAAGATTGATGAAAAATACTAGACCACCCATGGTAACTCGAGGTCAAATATGATAATGATCTTGCCAGGCTCCCTTCCAAAATTACCATATGATTTTCAATGATACTAAATCCATTCTACTAACCACCCCCATAAAAACCTTTTTCTCTAATATCGTTTTGTAACAAACTAACCTAGTTTGGCCCAACACATCTCCAAAGTTGGCTTTTCATAAGGCCCAAATCACATTCCCAATATCCATAGGATAGAAACAAGAAACTAGGTATAAAAATACACAAACATGGGAGTGATTTCACCTAGAAATCACAAAAAAACATGTATTATATAGAATAAGACAAAACAAATGATTAGAGTAAATCAATAAAGAAGAAGTACATCCATGATACATACAAAAAAAAACAAAAGAATAAACATGGAAATAAAAAAACCAAAACTAGGTCACCATGTTACCTTCCATCACCACCATCACAACCCACCATGATAGGGACATCAAAAAAGAGAATTATTCAAGATACATGACACAATTCCATTTTCCTATAACTTAAAAAACTAAATCTGTATATTCCCAAAGGCATATGTAGGGTGTGAGGAAAATTTACAATAGGATTCCATCATGAATCTATATAATGTATGCCACAATGAAACCATTAGTTATAACTTCAAAACAAAACAAGTTTCATAAAAAATCCCTTAGTTTACTTTAAAACATACCATATTCAAATAAATAAGGAATATGAAAAAAGTGTATGAAAGATAAATAGAGGGAAATGATCAAAACCGTCCATCTAAAATCATAAGATAAACATGTGAACATCAAAGCATGAAACATCACCATCATTAATTAAACCAAGAACAAATGGGATCTATCCTATGGGAACACATAACTAGGACATACAAGGAACACTATCCAATAAAAACACGAATCCTAATGATACCGAGTCCTACCATAGTCCATAAATATCACAACCATAACCTCTAGTAGTGCCACACTCACTAAGGTTTTTATATTCTGATAACCTAACACACCCAAGGTTCACATGTGCTATTTTTTATCAAAAAGTTCAAGTAAATAATGACCACGATTTAATAAAACATTTCTACAAGGAAATCACCGTCACTCCCATACTCAAAAAATAATTTTAGAGTAAAAACCATCTTTAAGGAATTTTATCGAACATATGAAGTATGAAAAATTATTTTTTAAATAAACCCCCCTATAAAACCATTTTTCATGCCACCAATGATTAAATTACACAAAAAAATCCTCCGAGATATCAAATCAACCATTTTAGTAAGACAAACCAAAATAAAACTCGAGAATAACAAGGCGTTCCATGAAAAAGAACCATTCTATAGAGACACCAACCTTGATAATGAAGGTAATTTAGTCACCTTTAAAAATGGTGATTGTAAATGTAGAGATTGGGTCCTATGAAACCTATATCTATAATAAAAATCACTAATTCCCCATAAAAACCTCTAGATATATCCATCATTACCCTTAAGAGGTTCAACACTTGAAGTAAAAGAGAGATCGAGGAAATATCTAGAAAGAGGAGGGGAAAACATGTGGAAATTAGAACTTACCTTGAAGAGATCCACTAAGAATGAAGGATAATCACTAAATAACCAAAGGTATAACCTCATAGAACATCAATTAAAGCCCGTGTAGAGATAATGAAAGATTATGGTAAGATTTGGGTTATAAAAGAGAAATGATATCATGAAAATTATCCATTTTGAATAAATTCACATGAGTTACATGGTTAAGACACATGGTTAGACAATCTGTGCACCAAACATGTCGTCCATTCTTCCCATTGAAAACCAAAGAACACAATTACTTAGAAATAGAAACATAGTTTTGAAAAATATACATTATCCATGAAACTACCTCTAGACACAAACACAACCATCCAAACTATTTTCCTAGGCTCTCACCTATGTAAAAAACCATTCTCAAACCGTGTAAAATGTCACTGGAACTAATAGATACGTATCACATGGTTACTTTATAGTTACTAATAATCATGCATGAGACCTGTGTCTCTCAAAATTCCAAAATCCTGACCCTTGACTCATGAATTCCTTTAGAACCTCATGAAATAAAAAATATGCCTAAAATAAAACATACCAATGACTCAGAGTGTGTCACAATGGGTATGGGATATGACCACCCATGTTGGACTATGGTTTGGATGGTTTGAAATTTCATGGACACACTCCTAGGATTCATGGGTAGGGGATGTGACTACCTAGGTTTTTTCTATGCACCATATGATCGAGATGACTTAGAAATTGTATTTGGATCTATTATTCTATGGGTTTTTATTGAACTATAATTTCTCCAAAGAATCAGACATGGGATTAATGTTGGTTGATAGGGTTGTATAATATTCTTATAGTCACTCTTACACTTGTAGAATTAGGTATGTTATTGGGTATTGGTTTTAAGGGTTGGAAATGTATCCACCTGATGGTATTATTATTATTAAAGACATCCAAAATTGGATGAAGGAGGAGGGTCCATGGTTAATTGGCATGGTTGGAACCTCATGCCTTACTGAGCACATTTGATTTGAATTATGTGTTATGTTTCTGGTTGGGTGCATCTCATGAGAAAGGTTTCACCTTATATTCATATTTCATGCACATATAATTGATCACATAAACACTTAGTATTGTTAGGGAAATGACGATTCCTATTAGGTAATTGGACTTACACCTACCCATGTACATAATGTTCATTTCGATTTATGTGATTAGACCTTCATGTTTTATATTAAGAAATAGGTATCACTTAGATATAGACAGGTTGTGATGGTCTAGCTGGTCATGGAGGCCAAGGATTCATCAAGAGGTATGTGAGTTGGGCCATATGCCATTATAACTTACTTTTATATTTGTTTGAATGTTCTTACAACTGTCCCCATTACTTTATTTTATTTATGGATGCCTGAACAATTTTCCCACTTACATTACTTCATTTATAGATTCTCATGCAGTTGTGAAATTTTATTTTATTTATGATTCCTTTTATACCATGTTATCTTCTAATGATCTATTTTATTTTGTATGCATTATATAAATAGATTTACTGCTTAAAATTATAAACTGTGGGGGCCCTATTAGATCTCTGTTTATTTTCCTACATGTATTTTGGGTATGTTCATAATATAGATGGTTCATTACAAACCTTTGGTAGAATTGTACATGATCCCAAGACATTATATTAGAGGTATTAGTATCCCCATGATTATTTTAGGCCCTTACCACTAGTTGGAAACCTCTGAAATACGGGGAAACATGCTTGAGGTCCTGTGAAATCGTTGTCCAAGCGATACTAAGGTGATTATGGATGGTGTATTATAAATTGGCATCAAATGAGTGTTTTGAGATGAGATAGTGTATTAATAGATGGAGGTTTTTTTGGGACTCTAGAGGTAGACCAAGAGCATATCTATCCAACATGATATCAGTTGAGACCTAAGTTTCTAGGGGATTTCCAATGTTGAGAATAGGCACTCAAGGATGAGTGTGGTGTTTAGTTGGATCAATAATCCCAAGTTAAATGTATGAGAGGATAAATCATTGGGATTTACTAAGCTCTAGTTAGTTATTCATTCATCATGATAGTGTCATGTTTAGGGGAAAGATATACGTACCTATGGGAAGTCTTGTTTGAAATGATCACCTCATCAGATTTATTATTAATCAAAGAAACTTGTAACATAAATGTTTTTTTCTCATATATATTATAAGGGGTTATTAGATTAATATGTATTTGAGGGACCTTATTTACTATTTTATTGATTGCAATTGTGATGTTATTCTTCGATCGCCATATGGAAATGATGTTTGGGATGATTGGTTCTTTAAAAAATCTTATTTTAAATAAAAACTCATGTAGTGTCATGAGGTATGTCTAAAAGATTTTGAAAGATGTTTTTTAGGTTTATTTTTAATTGAAATGGATCATGTAGATAGTGATTATGAAATATTTTTTAATTTTTTGGGTTTGAAAAGATAAACGAGGAAATTTTTTTGAAATTGGTTTTCAAAGTGGGTTTGAGAATAAAAGTGGTTTTTTGAAAAGGAACGATAAGTCCAGGGATTTTGATGTTTTTTATTTTTAATGAAAACCCTTGGATTCCAAGGGGTGTTTTTGAAACTTAGGAGAGTTTTTGGATTGTGTGAAAAATATTTGAAAATTTATTTTGAAATTGGGTGATCAATGCCTGTGTAAACCAGATTACTTGGATTTCTTTTATACTCAGTCAGGTGTGAACTAGTTTTTTGAATTTCTTGTTGTATTGTATGTAATTTTTTCTTAGTAACTTCCAAGTGAGGTTGGTATGTGTGATGTGATATGATATGGTGAGGTGTGATGTGGTGTAAATAGTAGGTACCTGTGTAGATCAGGTTGTTTTATTTTCAGTGGTTGATCAGGGGATTACCCAAGTGTTTTCATGTGTGATTCAAAGGATATTTAATGGTTTTTTGAGAGTTTCATGTGTTTTATATCATGAGATTTATGTTTATGTTAGTCACAAGTATCCAATGTGTGTTTTTATGGGTTTTAAATATATATTTCTTGATGTATGATTTGATGGTTTTGTGGTGTGGACAATATGATGTGAGTTTTATTAATTCATGTCTTAGACCTCTTGGTGTGTGTTTTATATAGGAAATCCCTACAGTGGGAATAACCATAAAAAAATAGTTTTTAGTGGATTATTATGGTGGGGAAAACCATAATATCATAGTTTAATTCAACTGGTTAAAGGTATTTCATGTTTTGGTATTGATGGGTGTGGACAAGAACTGTCTCACTGTTTCATGATGGTGGTGAGAGGGGTAATCAAGGGATTAGTTTTGGAATCCAAGAGTGTTTAATTGGTTTGGATGATGATAAGGGTACTACTATAGTGGATATAACCTTATTGTTTGAGTATTAATGACCCTTATATTGGGAGGGTTATGGTTGTGGTGAAACTGGATAGTGGGTGGTTGAAATGGCATCGGGATATATAGATTGTGGATGTGGTTTTGGATGGAATCCATGTGTTGGAAACAAGATTGGGATGGAGTTTGGGGTGAACTGAGAGTAATTCAGATAATTGGTGCAGTAGTGTTTGCAAGAGTTGTATAACTACTGATTTGGCTGGTCAAAGACTCAACCTAGGAATTACACGAAGTGTCAGGGTTGGACATCAATGTGGATTTCTGGATGATGTGACTATATTTCTAGGAGAAGAGGCATTTAAGTTTGAGGTGATTCATTTTTTCATCAATGGATGTTGATGATCACCTTTAGAATAAGTCAGTTGGAGGTGTAATAACTAAGGTTTTTACATGAAATTGGATGTAGTGAGGTGGATAACATGTCTCAATAATAATTTGGATGCATTTGATTTGGTCTAAGGATCGAACTAGAGAATTTTGGGAGATAATATAGTGGGTCCTAACTTGATGGTTGGATTTTCATAGTAAAAGCCTGCTAAGTGATTTGGTATGGGACTTAGTGATTTAGTCATGAATTGATGACGGAAGGTGGTTAAAAGTTTTTTTGGGAAACTATCACAACTTCTCAAGGACGATAATTGTTATTGCAGGGAGATCATAATACCCTATGTCTAAATAGGTTATGAAATCTAGAGGGAATTTTATTTTTTGTATTTCTAGAGTGAGGTTAATTTTTAAATTTGGATTTGGAATTGAGTTAAAGGGGGTGAATCCTTTTTTAGAGATGTTTTTGTGCATCGTTTGAGACCTGGTGCTGGTATCAGTTGCTCAGTAATGTCTTCGAAGCTTTGGGTTAAGTTTTTAAATTTTTAAAGGTTCCTTAACCTAGTGTATAATTTAGTATCAAAGGTTTAGGGAAACCCTTGAAGCAGTCTAATGATGGGATTTTTTAATTTATTTTGTTCTTTGATGATTGTTTTTCATGGTTAGAACATGATTAAGGGATAAATTTGTGGATTTCAGATAAAACTGTGCAAGGTGTATGGTCATAGGGGTTTAGTTCATGTTTGAAACATGGTTTTAATATAATCATGAAAATCCTATAGTTTTAGACTAGGGGGTTTTGCATAGTTATCACATTATTTGGATAACCGTGCAACCAAACCATATGAGGTGTGTTGCTTGTGGTAGTTCCAACCACATGATTGGTGCACTTTTGGAAAACCGTTTTTCCAAACCATGCGACCTTCCTAGATTTCATTAAAATGAGGAAATAACTATTTTACCACTATGTATTTTAATCCCTCTTCCCCCTTTATCCTCATATTTGGTACACACAAACTAGTGGGTATCCTTACCCCTTCATCCTTCAATTCCCCTTCAATTTGGGGTGTTTTTAGTATGATTTATTTAGTATTTAAGGTGATTAATTACCTATTTCTCTCAGTTATTCTTTATCCTTTTTAGCTATTAATTTTTGGTCTCTCTGGGTTAGGGTTCTTAATGATTTCCACTTGATCATGGTGGAAATTATCTCACTTCTTATGAATTTTGTCTGTGACTCATAGAGGATATCCTGAGTGGACTTATTCAAGCCATCATTCATCATTCAACTTGAGGTAGGTTTCTCCACGTATTTATTTAGGGTTTATTTGGACATCGATTTGGGTAATTAAATTAAGATTTTTTATGTATTAGGTACAAGTGTGTGCTGGGAGTGAGGAACACCCCATTTCTCATTGATTCAGTGTTGTGAGGTCACCCAACGAGTTTCACATCAATTATGAAAATTTTTATTTTTGGTTTAAATTTTTTAATTAATATATTTAATGATGTTTATTTATAAGATAAGGCCTCAAAATTTGAGGTGATTATTGAATTATCCTATTCAGTGATGATTGGGATGCATATTAAAGGAAAAAGTATTGATTGAGGTAGGTTTATTTGTCTTACTATATCTCTTGGTTATTTGGTGATTTTATATTTATGTATGAAATTTATTTTACCTCCCTTAATATTTAATAACTTAAATGAGTTACACATAAGGTGGGGACTGGCTTGAATCATCCTAATAGTCAACATGGACTCTATAGCTTGCTAAACAATTTTGATGGTGACACCCTGATTATATTAGCACCAATAGCCCTTTTTATAGATTGTATGGTGGAGTGTTTTGAATTTTAAATTGAAATAGGTTATTTTTAAAATACACTATAAAAAGAGGTTGAATCAAATGGTATTTTAATGAAAATTAATTATTTGAGAGGTGAGTTTTGAAATGGTAATTTAATATGAAAATGATGTTTCTATAGAAAATTTTGATGGGTTTTTGGATAAGGGCCTTATTTGAGTAAGGCGACATATGATACATTTTTTTTAAATGATTATAAAAATGAAAATTTTATTATTCTTTAATAATGGGGGAATCCCATGGGTCTAGTTTGAACATAGTTTTGGTTTTTCTTTGTGTAGTCAATGCCCATATTTTTAAAGTTTATGTGATTATTGAGCATCTTGGTTGTGTTTTCCCTAACATTTTCTCTTATTTGTGTCCCATGGATTATGTTGACACTTGATGTGTATGATTATGTGTTTAATAACGAGGTTTTCCTTTTTTTATTGAAATCTAGGTTGGGATAGGGTGACTTAGTTTACCCTTAAATGGTATAGATAGGTAAAAGAAATCTAGTGAATATTGAGGTAAATTATGAGGGGAATTAAGGGTTGAGGGCGAGTGATGGAAAAGTGATCAAGAAACCCATGTAGGGCTCCCTTGTAATGGTGTTACCTTAGGGACCTAATAGGGTTCCCCAGTAAGGCATTTTCATGAGAGGGTATGTATGGGTAAAGAATAGATATGATTATGGGTGAGACCTTAGAACCTGAATTAGTGTTTTATCTTGTTGTGTATGTAGTAAAATTGATTATCCGAGCATTGAATATGCTGAACTCTATTATGTGGGATGGGTTGGGTAGATGGTCCTTTCTTATTAGATGTGTTGTATGAGATGTTTCAATTAGGATGCACTTCCCACCGAAATTTATTTTTATTTTAGTTTGGGATTCTCTAGAAATATTTCTTGGTTATGTTGTGATAATGGTTGGAATTCCATGGATACACTCCTTGTATTTGTGGGTAGGGGATGACCACCTATGTTGATCTATGGGTTAGATGGTTTGGAATTCAATAGACATGATCATTGGATTTTTGAGTGGGGAATGTGGTCGTCTATGTTGGATTATGAGAAATATGGTTTAAAATTCCTTGGACATGCTCCTAGTATTCATGGGTAAGGAATACAACCACCTAAGATGGCCTATGGTTTGGATGGTTTGGATGGCTTAGAAAGGATCATTGGATCCATTGTGCAATGGGTTTTTATTTCCTAGGACTTACTCCTATGAATCGGAGATGGGTTTGACCTTGGTTGGAATAGTTGTGCGACATGATCAAAATCAATATACCATTGGAAAAAGTAGGTATGATATTGGGTATTGGTTTTAAGGTTTGAAAATATATCCACACAATGGTCTTATTATGACCAGGGATAGCTGGAATTGGCCAAAACATGTATGGTATGGGGGTAGGTTTCATGGTTGACACCTCATTCCCTAATAGAAATTTTTGATCTGAATTACATATTATGATTATGAGTGGACATGTATCATGATAATAATTTCACCTTATATATGTATTTCATAATCATTCCCTTGATCATTGTATTACTTACTATCATTGGCATTGGGGATTCTGACCGGGTCATTGGACTCCTTCCTATCCACATACATGGCATGGGTTTCAATGTACATGGGTAAACATTACTATTTTATCTTAGGACATAGGTATTCCTTTGATATGGACATGTGGTATAGGTCTGATAGGTTATGGAGGCCAAGGATTCATCAAGAGGTATGTGAGTTGGGATGAAGGTTGTTATAACATACTTTTAGATTTTTTATGTTGTTCAGATAGCTATGAACGTTACTTTATTTAATTTATAGATTCCCAACCAACTATTCCCTTTACATTACATCATTTATAGATGTTCAGCTAGTGACACCCTTTTATTTTATTTATGATTCCTACTATTCCATGTTATATTCTCTTCATCTGTTTTATTTTGGATGCATCACACACACACACACACACATATATCTTTATATTATAGACTATGGGGACCCTCTTGGATCCCTATTTATTTTCCTAAAGGTATTTTGGGTATGTCTATTATACGTACAGGTTATACTAAACCATAGATAGATTTAGGCATGAACCTTGGATCTTATATCAGAAGGAATAGTCTCCCCATGACTATTTTGGGCCCTCATTTATAGTTATAAGCCTTTGAAAAATGGGGATGCATACTTGAGGTCATGTGGCATCCTCATCCGAGTGTTGTTTGGTTGATTCAATATAAGGTATTACAAAGATCTTGTTTAGTAGTTTCTAGGAAAAACTTTTCTATAACTATTGGGATCCAATATAAAGTAACATTAGGGAGACAATAAACTAGAAGTATCAAATATAAAGAACCTTTTAGGTGAAAATTCATATTTTTTAGGAGATAAACTTCTTGTATTCACTTGTGTAAATATATGGGTCTCAAAACTTGACCCAAAACTAGAAAGGAGTAGTCTCACACATCCAGTAAGAAACCTATGAATATACTACAATTATTTATAGATATTTTATTTAGTTGTATACATGTATGGTGAGAAATTGAAGATAGAAAAAATTGATTCTTTAATCAGTCAGAGAGAATAATTTCAAGATGAAATTATAAAAACAAGTATCTCTGATTCACCCCACTTCTTAGTTATATATCACACACATGTGAAATTTAGATATCCTTGATTTATTATAATTTAAAAAGTCACCCTCATTTTATAATGGGATACAAACATCATTATTATTAGATATAATATACTTTTGGTTCTTCCTTTATACATATGATATAATTCCCTACATTGAACTTAAATATGTGAAGTTATCATATGTTATGTTTAGGTCTCATAATTAGTGAATATTTGACAAGGAACTTAATCCGATATGTAATGATTGTTTTTACACCAACTCCCTTGAACATCCCTTTTTTAGCAGATCCACCAAATTTTGGCTTGATCATACAAATTCCACAATTATTATACTATCTTGTATTTAATTCTTGACATATCTATGTCTGAGATCAATGTGTCTCGATTTCCCATTATAAGTATTGTTATATTACTTATCCAACATTGATTAACTATCAAAATGTATAAAAACTGGAGACATTAAGATATACCACAATGGTAGAAAAAATAAAATAGATTTAATCCATTCCATTTCTTTTCCTACAACTACTAAAGCAACAAACTCAGAAGCTATTATAGAGTCTATTAAATAAGTTTTTTCTTCAATTAGAAAGAGATATGTCTACCACCAAGTTCAAAACCCTAACTCATAGAAGATTGATCATTATGACCAGTAATCAATCTCTAATAAAAAATTCATAAAAATACCATTGGGTTTCCACTATAACATATATAGTAATCCATAATACCGTTTATATATTTGAACACTCTTTTAACCATATTCCATTAGGCATAATAATGATTACTCGTATACTTTCTCAACTTTATAATAACCTATTAATTATGGGGTCTTATACTAGACATAACATACATATGGAAACCAAATAACCCATACATATTCCAATTGAACAACTACCATACTAATATTTGGTAGCACAATACTCCCCGAAGCTTATAGGTTAGAAACTAGTGAACAATAAAATTGTTTAAACATATTTAGTAGTTTTTTAATGTAATTATATTTATAAATTAAATATAATTTTTATTCCCTATAATTTCAATTCCTAAAATAAAACTTTATTCTTATAAGTCTTACATATTAATGTTTATAGATAAAATTGAATTTTACTTGTTTACTTGATTCATATTATTCCCAGAAAACAACATTTTATCAACACATAAAAAAATAATTACAACAATATTATTATGGAACCTACTATAAATAAATTTATCAACTTGATTAACTACAAAACCATTTGATAAAATTAATATATTAAATTTCACTAAATGAATGTTAAAAAAATATTATTAAATGATGAATTATATGATGAAATATATATTTAACAATAATAAGGATTAATATAACCTAAAAAGAAGCAATCCTTTCCATGAGATCATATGTAGAAAAATAACTAATTCTTTTCCTTTTAGTAAACCACTTGGATACCAATATAGTTTTATATTTTTAACTATACTATTAACTTTTATTTTCCTTCAAAATATATATTTAAAACAAGTTTTTTGTGAACCATGATGAAGATCAACTAATATTTAAGTATATTTCTTGGTTATAGAGTCTGTTTTATCATTTATAACTTATTTCCAAATATTTTCATCAGAATATGGCATAATGTCTTTGTAAGTTTTAGGACCAGACTCTATATTTAGAAAAAATTGAGTTTGTGTGATAATAATATATTAGCTCCTTAAAATAAGTATATATAGAAATAATATCCCCATATTTTGGGTATCCATGTTTATTTAATTTTACAAACCACCTCAACCATATCTTCTTGAGATATTATTTTATTTTATCCATATTCCTCAAATCCAGCATCAACTTGATTCAATAATTATATTAACAACATCTAAATCATTATATTCTATAACTAATAATTTATAATATTTATAATAATCTATATATATAAGAAATATGTAATCAATAACTCCTTTATCCAACCATTACCTTTTAGATTTAGGTACTTTTATAATTTCATGAAAAACCCAAACCTTTAAACAATTCATTTTTGAATTCAAATTCTACCATAATCCATATGAAGTCATAGTTTTCTCTTTTATATGAAATCTATTTTGGATGTGAAAAATAATTAATAATGTATCTTCCTAAAATACCTATAAAAGGCTTGTTATAAACATCATTTCATTAACCATTTCTATTAATGTTCTATTCTTTGTCTAAACTACACTATTTTGTTGATGTGTGTAGGGAGACATCACTTCATGTATGATCCCTTGAGATTAAAAAAAATAAAGGGCTATAATACACTCATACCATCTTAGATATAATGAATTTAATTATAAGACCACATTGGTTATCGATGTCATTTTTATAGATTCAATACTTATCTATAACTTCATATTTGTAATGTAAAAGATAGACATAGAAAAATCTAGAATAATCATTAACTAAAGATACAAAGTACTTTTCATTAAATATAGTGGGAGTAGCATGAAATTGACATACACCAATACGTATTAATTATAATAAATTAATTTTATATTATATTATAGGAAATGGTTTCCCTACTATTTTAGTTTTCATGTATATAACACATTTATGGTCATTTTTTATCTATGTTAGGTATTAATTCCATTTTTGACTTGATATATTTTCAATATAATTTATGTGTCCTAAATTTTTATTCCATAAATAAAATTACTCTAATAAATAAGTAGGAAAAATATTTGTATCCAATTTTAATATTTCAACTTATATATGATCCTTTTCATCAAATATCCCACCCTTATTTAGAACAAATTTTCTACCTAAAATATAATCTTAAATCCACAGTTGTTGAATACGATTTCTGAACCCAAGTTCCCATGAACTTCAAGCACATATAATATATCATTTGGTATAATATTACTTCTATAAAAAAATATTAATATAGAACACACCCTTACCATATAAATTTATGCTTGTAGAGTGTTCCATGTAGAGTGACATATCATCAATGATTGATTATTTAAAAAATATTTGTTGTTACCCAAATTCTATGTAGCACCAGCATCAATCCACTAAGAAGAGTTATATTCAAGGACATTAAATTTGATGATCATGGTTGTAAAGTACTCCTTTAGAGTTTGATTTCCATATTTATTCTTATGGAGAATAAAACCCTGCATGAAGTGTTCATACTAGCTATATAATTAGCATGCCCCTTTTTTCTTCTTAAATTATACCATCCCATTTGAAGGATGGGTTGGATTCTTATTTCCCTTAAAGAACTCATATGGTCAAATTCTCTCCACAATAAGGACCTTGGATTAATAATCCTTTGGTTCATTTTCCTTCTTATTCTTTTTATATTCCTGATAAATTTAATGATAGTTGAGTAACTCTTTGAGGGAAACATATTCCTTCTTATGCTTTATATAATGTTTAAAATTGTTCTAAGAATAAGGGAGTTTGTCTATAATGGATGTGTAAATGATGAAATGATCCATTTTTATCATTTTTTACTTTAAATGTTGTAATATATGCTGTATTTCATAAAACACATCTATATAAATAACCCTATGGTTTGTGTTTTTTTATTTGTTGTCAATAATCATGTCAATGTGGATGTTAATGGAGTTGGGTGAAGGGATGAGAATCCACCCATGGAAGAAACAGTAGGCGTTGCCCATAGTTTTGGGTAATATAAGTGAATTTTATTGGTGAGAAGACTTTATATTAGATTATTGGAGAGACAGTACTCATGTCTATGTAAAATACTATATGTGGAAGTACTATATACATCATTTAGATGAATTTAGAAAGAGTTGGCTACTGAAATACTGGAGAGTTTATTTTTAGAGAATCTATTCAGTTTTTATGAGATTGAGTGGTGTTGAAATATATATTTAAACACACTTGATTTAATGATGAAGTAATTTTCTAGGAAGATGAATTTGAAATGGTAGTGAAATTCATGAAAATATTCTAAACATAATATTTTATATGCTGTAAGTATTTGGAGTTAAATAAAAAAATTTTGGAATTATTTTAATAATTTAAAAATTCATTTAAATTAATTTGTATTGATTTTATAAGTACCATAGGAAGTATGAAGTGAATCTGAGCTCATTTATTAAAATCTAGAATTTTGGAGTTTATGGTTGAAAAATGGAAAAGTACTCATATCTATATAAGCAAGATAGTTTTCATAATAATGGTTTCATAAACCACATTTTTAGTTCTATATAAACATGAATTAAACTATGGGTTAGGGTCATTACTATCCATTTAAACATCAACTACTGTATAAGTATCATCTTTATAAATTTCATCAATGTAAAATTATAAATTAAAGCTGTGTAATCATGATCTATGTAAGGGTCATTCTGTAAGGGTTGTCTATATAAGTTTCAAACATAGAAATATTTGATAAATCTATAGTTCAAGAAAGATTTTTTATAACATTAATATAATAAATATGAATTAAATAGGATGATTAAAGATCCATTAATCATGAATTTAAACATAAAAATACTCAAAAGGGAATCTGATTCAAGATTTAAAATAATGAGAACATAATCTTAAATCTTGGAGATAAATATAAACATTGAGATAAATTCTAGATGAATTTAAATGGGTATTTAAATGGGAAATTATAGAATTAAATAGAAATAAAATATGAAGATTCCATAGCTATTCTTTCAAGTTTTAAACATCAGGATTCCAAATTATTCCATATTCAAGGTTGATTTTAAATTACATTAAAGAAAAATAGAATGAAGAGACCAATTCTATTTTAATTTAGTAATTTTTAAATAATAATATTTGAAAATAATATCTTTGATCAAGATATGATACTTAATTATATTGAGTTAAATATTATGATAAAAAATTTTAATCACCATAAAATTACTTGTGATTCAAGCAGAAGATCAACTGGATGATACTTTTTTTGAATGAGAAAATGAAATTGAATATTTTCAAGAATAATGTAGACATTATTGATTCAATGTTCAAGATATGTTTCATAATTTTAAATATCACAAAAGAGTTTTGAATCTTGTGGAAATGATATGTATGAGTAGTGTTAATTTTTGTGGTTGAAATATATGTTGATTTTGAAGTGATTATAATCTCTACAACTTGAAGAATGTCCCACAGGTGATTGGGCTATATGATTTTTATATAGTTGGTAAGATATGTATTTCTTGTGTATACAAGGAAAATAATTTTGAGATGAAGTCCCAAGACCATTTATAGAATAAAATGAAATATTTATTTAGCTATGTAAAAGTGAGAACAAAAAGATTGAAGGGAATTCTTGTCAACTAATTTTAAAAATCATGAAAAGTTATTTCACATGAGATAGTTTATTGAGGAGTGAACCTAGAAACCCAACTTTTTTATATTATTATTATTATTATTATTATTATGTTTTATTTATGGTTTCCATATTGAATCCATCAATTCCATTTTTTGATATTGAAAATTATGGGAGAAATTAAATACATTAAGTGTACATGTCTACAGTCATCGAGTCAGTAGAAAATGTGTTCTATGAAAAATTAAAAATATTTTTTTTATATAAACATAGAAACTGCTGGGTGTGTGAGGGAGGAATTTGAGAGAACATGAATAAATATCAAAGAATAAGAAATTTAATCCAATATAGTGTAGTGAATAAGAACATTATTTTTATCGAATAAGTAGTAAAATAAGAAGTAGACCTAAAATGATTTTCATGAAGTGGGTAGGATCAATATCATGAGTCTCACTGTATACTCACCAGGTAATTTTTTTTGGGGATTTATTTTTCAATAAGTGATAAAGGATGATGTGCATAAAATTCCTCTAAGTATCTAGTGTCCATATAAGATATAAAGTCTAGATTAAAAAGAATCTTATGACTAGATTATAAAGAAGATCTGTAATATTGTTTACCAAAGATTGAGTTTCAATCTTTTGTTCTTGAATATTCAAAGGAAGTATAAGAATATGAGGTGAGAAAACCAACATATCTTATAGATATAGTGAAATATTATTATTAAAAAAGATCTACTTCAAAAAGAGGAAGTTGTTGTGAACTTGTAGGAGTGAGTATAAATAACCTATGAAAGTAGTTTGATTCACCAATGTAATATAGTGGATGTTCATTTGTATAATATAGTCAACACACAAATGTGTAATATTATATGAATAATGTTTCAGGATAATCCTTACACCCACAATTTTAATTAATAATAGGTAGATTATTGGTATTATATTATAAAGTAACACACAAACACACACTCACCCATGGGCTAGAAGTAAAGGTCATAACCCCTAGGGATAACCCATCTAACCATCCAATTTATTACAAAGACTATCTTGAAGGCTCGATGGGATTGAAATCCCATAACATGTCCCAAATTCCCTTAAGTATGTCAATGTAAAATTAGGTCTACCCCCTTGACTACATCATCATACCTGTATCTGTATGTCCGCATCACAGTCATCCTGTATCACTGCCTACATGCATCACCACTTGCTTCACCACCTTCCAACATCACCACCTGCTTCACCACCTACCTGCATCACCACTAACTTCACCACCCATAAATCCACCTATGAGGATTCCCATAATTAAAACATAGTCACTTGGATTTTGAGGCCACAAGTGAGTACCACTCAACCATGGCTCAGGCCACCAATTGTATATATATATATATATATATTAGGTTCTTGGGGGTATAGTTACATTCAAACACACACACACACACACACACACACACACACACACACACACCGCACACACAAGATGAAAAGGTAGAACATATCCCCTCCAAAGGGATATCCCACCCATCAAGCCTTGTTTATTTAGTACATGGCCTGTAGGCCTAGTGGGAATAAATCCCATTACATGGACTTAAATCCTAGTGCAGTGTCATGATTGAAGGAACTCGGGGTGCAACAGAATCATGAAAAAACACACAATTTAAAATTTTGGGTTTGTATTCATGTTAAAAACTTATAATCCACTTAATCCCTTGACTGTATTTCTAAAAGGATCATTTAGTTTTCAGTTTGATTCACTCACCATAGCTGTGTCGTGGATATAAGAAACAAAAATAGATGCCCTATAGATCATAAAAACATGATCCAAAATTCCAGGATTGTAGATCTACATTTCCTGGGTGCTAGCATGAGAAATTGAAGATCTTTACCACATCCGTTCGATCGCCTGAAGAACACGAACTCGATCGAGAAATTAGGATCAATCTGACTTTGTTCTTCCTTTAGTATCTATCTTTAAGAACTTGATAGAAGATAAGAAGAGAGATTATCTCTATAAATTAGTTAAAATTGTGGATCTTAGAATTCAAGAGGCTAAAATGAGCTTTTATACATAGGTTATACTTTCCAAAATGGCACTTTGGTCCCTAGAAAGTGTTAACCTTCATTTTAGACATTTGAAAACATGCATGACTTAATAAACATGTCATAAATGACAAAAATATTTTATCACTCAATTTTAACACTATAAAATGTTACGTGATAAAATAAGAACCATTAACTTGGCTCGTATGCTCTCCCAATAATTTAATGAAGCTTGGACATCCACTGTTCATTCAAAAAATTATATTTTTCTTGTATTCACTTTTATGATCAGAAAAATTTTGTATACTTTGAGAAATAAATTCAATAATAATTATTATAAACTTGAATAATATAATTGAATTAGTTTTATTTGTGACTAGTTAAACTCAGATGTTCAACGACCCCTATGTGGGGCCCCCTTCATCCTAAACTCCCATTCACTAGAATAGGTGGAACTTGTGGATACAATTAGTGTATAACCCTATAGTTCCTTATATCAATATCAGTGAGTCCAACCCATAGACCAATAACAAAGTCTATCAACCCATCATGGACCTAAGGAGATAAGTAATGTCATAGATATGACTTCCTCCTGCGAACACTAATTATGTAATATAATCTCTTTGTCTGGAAATATCTCATAAAGCAGGATACACACTTGTGTCACCATCCTTTTATTTATTTATTTATTTCATGACCATACTAGATGTATTTACCTTCTTCTACCATGTCAATGGATTTATGAAGGTACTACCATCCTGGTCAACCTAGGCCGACTAGATATCTCTTCCTTAACCTAGAAGTGAAAAAATCTATCATGATCATCCAACCAATGCCATACCACCAATGATGCATCCAACACAAACTACCTCACCATGATTTAATTTTAATGGTTTTCTCCTTGCATCAAAGTACATGATCAAATGGAATACACTAATAATGATCTCCAGTTAGGAGACCAATACACATGTTCATAGATAGGAACAATCAATGACACCTGAAACATGTGGTGTTCCTATTGGCGGATCTATCCTTATGATCTCAGTACGAGAGATCACCAAGTAAGAACATCATGAGAAGAATTATCAATAGTTATGATCCCCCAGTACCTGATAGGAATACATCATATGTGTCCTGTTAGTATAATGTATCTAGACCACAAGACATATATATTTAAGATTACTCTCATAGTATCTTGAAGTTATCATTATAGATGGTAACTGCTATAACCTTTTGATATGACACATAATCTAAGTAAATTACCATATAAATAGTGGATTCATAAATATAAACACTATTATGGTAATAATTAAGAAGACACATGTATATATCAATCCATATACATGTAATAGTAATCAAAAGTATTGTTCAAGTTGGGTCTAGGGCCCCCACTATTATAGAACTCCCACTTACACTAGAGCCAACTTGTTAACCATACTTATTAGCTATCACACGACCAAGATCATGTTTATGTTGAGATATGGCTTTAGTGAGGGGTCTACCACATTTCCACTACCTGGCTACTCGGCTATGTGCGACCTCATCCCCTCGAATAAAATTCATCAAGAGATATAATCCCCGAGTATAAGCCTTTTTTTGACTATCTAAACATGAAATATTAGTTAGTAATAGTATCATAATTTACATTATTATAATACTTTACTTACTATGTGTGATTACAAGAACTAGAAAAAAACATTGTGTATTTAACACTAATTCTTAGATCTATCAGAAGCAGTAATGAAATTGGTATTTGTAGATATGGATACCACCAGATTAAATGAGTTTTTTCTTGCTGATTACCTTATCCTAAATATTATATTATATCAAGCTGATCCATGTAAGACTAGTTTGTGTTCCTTCAAATCTAGTATTAATTCTTCTCCACATACCAGGTACACATCCTCTATACTTCTTTAAGTGAAATTGTAAAGTTCTAACTGCATCCCTTACAGTTCTTCTTGTTACAACTAATATTTTTATACTATAAATTATATCTTGGAAATATAAATTCTTTTACATATCATGGAATGTATGATTGATCCATCACTAAAGCATATGGAATTCAAATCACTAAATTAATATCCTCCTATGTTCGGGACATGTCTACCGGGATATATATATTCCATGTGACACTAGTAACAATTCTCTCTTGAATTTATCCAACATGTTTTTTAATAAAATTTCAGTATATATATGATTTACTAGGTCTAAGAAACCATTA
The DNA here is from genome assembly GCA_963277665.1 of Viscum album. Lineage (NCBI taxonomy): Eukaryota > Viridiplantae > Streptophyta > Magnoliopsida > Santalales > Viscaceae > Viscum > Viscum album. The sequence continues at coordinate 1,483,709,800 of OY728166.1, forward strand.
GATCTACCTTAGTAAATATCATTCTCTAGAACTCTGGTTGATACTTCAAGTCAATCTCAAGAGAGTGTTTTTTATTCTGGTCTTAACTAACTATAAGACAAATAGTTGGTTTCCATATGTTAACAAACATATTTTACTTGAAAACAATGTTTCTCCCACTAACCTCTGGTAAACACCTGAAAAAGATTCATTCCAAATGAATATTCTATGATCTAGTTTCTTACTTTAATCCTGAACTGGATTTTAGTAACTTACACCCTTATTTTCATTCTCAGATGTCACCTTCCTTTTATGATTTCATCTTATATACATAAATCATGATTGGTGGTCTTGACATCCAATTATCAGTTAAATGATCATAGAAATTAGCTATGACATGTAAAATTCTAATGGATTTAGTTATAATGACTTGGTATTACCAATCGATCCTTATTAGTAGAACACCAGTACCATCCATGTGTAGTATAATTTGAATACCCACCAAAGTATTAAATTTAGTAAGCCTCCTGTATTGGGATACATGGAATCCATTATTTAATTTTAATTGGTATTGTCAATCTTAGCTAATTTCCACATACTACTTTCTCATAGGGATCATCATTCTCAATGAATAATGTGTCATCGATCGCAGTGAATATAAAACCATCACCATGGTTTTATCCTTCCTACACAGTATGTGTCTTTGGAACATTCCTCTTACACACCTCTTGTGGAACTTGTTCCTATGCCAACTACTTGTGCATCTCTAGCATTGACTAAAACCAAGTCAATATTTCTCCCACTATCTCAAATAGATATATTAACCCTTTTATAGAAATATAGTCTATAAAATGACTATATATTCTCTATAATAGGTATTTCTATAATATACTAAGAAAAATTTAGGATGATTAGATGCACATTGTGTTTTTGATTAATACAGGTTTGTTTATATCTCAACAAAATCATTGCATCTAAAAACATGTTTGTATTAAATAATGTATTTCCAACATAATATAACTCATATGATATCCATTTTTCATTATAGTTTACATATGTTTATGGGATAACATTTTTATTTATGAAGAATTTCTTTAAAATTGAAATTTTCTACAAGGAATGGGTTTTAACCTTGATGCTCCTTTTACATACATCATGACTCTAATGTGTATAAATAAATGTGCATTTAGGAATTGATCTATGATAAATTTTATTGATAAATTTTAATATGTATGACTCACCACCAATCCTCTTTATTTACTCATATCTTTGATGTTTATATGGTAATGTGCATTTAATAACTACTCAATGCTTGGTCAAGATACTTTTAAGCTGACTAGCCTGAAGCCTCTACTATCTTCTTACTAGTAATTTTTCATACTTAATTTTCATATTCCTTAAAAAATTAAAGGAATATTATTAACTATACGTACCTATAGATTACCCTTGGAATAGTTCACGATCTCTAGCTAAACTAGTTCCGAAATATTCATGGATTACCTTTATTTTTAAAGGTTTCTTTGTCCATAACTAAGTTCATTAGTATGTTAATATTACCTAAGGTATTTAACTCCAAAGAGTATAAAACTATACTAGGTATATCCTAGAAAAATATTTAGTTTTTATTGGCAAAGTATTTTCTTTCCACAACTGGGTATATTAGTCTTAAATTTTATATTTACCATGTATTGCCAATGATTCATGTATCACTAAACTATGACTTAAGCATTTAACAACACAAATGAAATTCATTCCAAAATTGGAACAATGTCTCCTTGTTTCAAATGAACACATGAGATTAATGTTTCTGGTGATACTCTAAATGTTCAACTAGAATCCGAAACGTGGAAATATAGAAGTTGTTTACTTCTCAATTCTGATTTAGGAACCAACTTTTCTCAGCTTCTTGGCGAACACACCTTACTTCTAGTAATAGTTATTTACTTACTTGGTTACTATAGATAAATACAAATATATGAAAAGAATATTATATTTAATACCCAAGAAGTAAAACTAAAAAAGTACTTATATTTGATGAATATTCTTGAAGAAGAAGAGATTACTTACTTCTTCAATTTAGTTAATTTCATTTAAACTTCTATATATATATATCATGATATGCAATGAAACTAACCTCATATTCAATACCTCTTTCTTTAAAGTACTTTATGAAGGTTCTCTGACTTCATTCTTGTCATTGTCCATTTTTCCCTGTCTTTCAACTTTTTCACCATAAGAACTAAAGATTGAACTCTCTTTAAGTTTTTATTTCTTGGAAAACCTTACCCAAAAGGTTATAAAGATTTTTCTCTATACTGTTTATTTAGAAATCTTAAAAAAGGATAAAATGGGTGAAAATGATATTAGAATAGTATGTATTGAAAGATCATAATTTTCCATTAAATTTACATAGATCCAGTGTAATCATTACTTATTCACATATATGATTTTATTTCTCATTGAAAACTTCTCAAATATGAGATAACATGTAATATCATCTGTGTCCTAATGTTGTGTCCACAAGTCATATCAGATGTTGATGGTAGAATTATGAAATAACCATTATATGCGTCATACATGAGTATGATGTAAGCATTTTTACACCCTTTCTTCCTAAGGAAACATAATAGGTATTGGGGACACCAACACCTTGAATTTCTAATACTATAGTACTTTTCACAATCACCTGTACTACTCTTGGAAATTCATGATGGATCGTAAATTTAATTTTTCCATTATTTATTGCAGTGTACTTGTGGTATTTCTTTCCATTTTCTAAAAAACAAAATCAACCAGATTGTACTTTTATCTTGATTACTATTATATATTTTCCAATTATTAAATTTTATATGTCTCCCACTATTTTATAGAACTCTAGGAACCCTCTGTACTAGAATTGAAATTCTCTATCGCTTGAGTATTCTAGTAGAAAGGATCCTTGAACCTCTCCACATAGTCTACAAGATATGGCTATGCCACTAATCAAAGATTACAAGGTAGGCATCTGACTGGCCAACTGCATTAACTCACAACTCCTTGATCTGTTGAGTGGAGTCCCATATACAGTAAAAAATTACTTCACATTGCTCAATAATTTTCCTCTAAAGGGATAGAAAGTTAGATAGGGAAAATCCTTACTACCAACTTTAGTTAAGTCAACCCACCACTCTCATAATAACTCCCCAGTAGTAAGATGCACCCTAAATTATGGCATGATGGGAACCCACACACCCTATTTTGTTCAAATTTGAGTGATAGAGGGAAATTAGGACTTAATATTTCTTTGTGGTTTTTTTAAATTTCATATCGGTGAATGTAATCATTTTCTACTTAACATGCTTATTCTATGTGATCACACTCACAACTTAAACATGATTTTAAATAGAAAACATTCACCGCACATGTTAATTTTATCTTTTCATGCTTGATTATTATTATTCTATGTGATCATGCATAATAAATACACATTAAAAAAATAATAAATCATGCACATGATAAAATAAATAAATAATGACATGATCATGAGTTGTTAACTATTGGTTAATCCATCAAGTGAATAATGGATTAACCGAGACCCTAGGGGAATTCCTCAAGTCAATACCTGAATTGAATTGCATAACCCACAAATCCCATACATTTCACTTGTTTGGTCTATGCCGCCTCTCAAATTGAACCGCATCACCACATAATCTGATATTTACAATGTATACTCACACAAAGGTGAGGGGAACTCAGGATGTAAAATTACATTTATATCACTCAAATGTGGACACATAGGCCCTTATACAAATTAAAGATGGAGGGACGATACACAGATCATCAAAATAAAATAATTATTACATTTTATAAAACATAAATGCAATAATTAAATAAAATAAATAATAAACCAAACATGCATGGGTTGTTCTTGGCTTACGATCAGTCAACATGCAATTATATTGCCTAAGGTAAAATTAAATTTTATAAAATTCAACTTGATGGTATTTTTAAAGCTTTAACTTGCATTAAAATAATTTTAATTAATTACCAATACATCCCAAAAAATCCAAAAAATAATTTTCATAAATACCAGTCAATTAAATTAAAATTTTTAATTTTTTAATAATTTTTCGAGTGCTATTATGGACCTAAAGTAGATCCTAGAAAAAATAATTTTGGACTAGTGATGGTTTAAAATGGTCAAGACGGTCAAACTCAAACTGAATTGGTCCAGCCTGATATGGGGTATCCATTTAAAGGAAATATATATATATATATATGAAATACTAACAAGTTTACAATAGAATCTCTTTCCATTATATATATATATATATTAAACAAGCTTCCATGGGAAGCTTTGAACTAGATTCCAAGGGAAGATTTACCCTTTTAATTAAATAATATTCCATGAGAAGATTTAAAATGGTTTTCATGAGAAGATTTTTCATTTTAAATAAAGAATATTCCATGAGAATCTTTGTCCTATTAATTAAACAAGATTCTATGAGAATCTTTAAACTATCTTCTAAGGGAATATTTATCTATTTAATTAGACAAGATTTTATGAGAAGATTTAAACTAGCTTCAAAGGGGAGCTATATCCATTTAATTAAACAATCTTCCATGAGAATATTTAATCTAGATTCCATGTGAAGCTGTATTCATTTAATTAAACAAGGTTCCATGAGAAGAGTTGAACTATATTCCATGGGAATCTATATACATTTAATTAAACACGCTTCCATGGAAAGCTTTAAACTAGCTTCCATGAGAAGATTTTATTGCCAACAGACTACCCCAACCAGCTTATGGTATATTTAGTTACCACATTACATGCTTAAAACACACTCCAGATAAAAATACATTACAATAGTTTCCATTAAAATGAATCAAAAATTAAACTTTAATTTTCGTATCAACCATCACGCAAATCCCATCGATCTTATATCAACCATATCTTGGCGATACAAACTCAGATCAATGTGCCATCAGTTGAATTTGAACAACATCAAAACCCACTTTCCAAATCATAGAAAATTTAATTGAAATTTCAATTTTTATACTTAAATAATTACACGTTCCCTATGATACCAATTAAAGGAACTTGGGGAGCAGTAGAAGTGTGTAAGAACACGCAATTTAAAATTTTTTGTTTGGATTCATGTTAAAAACCTTGAATCCACTTAAAACCTTGACCATATTTCTAAAAGTATCACGTTTAATTCAATTTAAGCATGAAAAATAAAACCAAACTAAAGTCTAAAAGGTACCTTATTTGTTTATAGTTTCTGGTTTGATTCACTCACCATCGTTGTGTTATGGCTATAAGACACCAAACTAGACACCCTATAGATCATCCATATATTCTTCAAAATTATTGGATCTTCGATCTACATTTCTCGATTACTGGTGTGGAAAATTTAAGAGCTTTATGACATCCCTTCAATCGCCTGAAGAACACAGACTCGATCATGAAAGCAGGATCGATCCGAATTTGTTTTCCTTCAGTATCTCTCTATAATAACTTGATAGAATAGGAGAAGATATTTCATCTCTATGAATTCATGAAAATAGAGGATCCTATAATTAAAGAGGCTAAAATGATTGTTTATACTTAGGTTATACTTTCCAAAATTGCACTTTGGTCCCTGGAAATTAATAACCTTCATTTTAGACATTTGCAAACATGTATGACTTAATAAACTTATAATAAATGTCAAAAATATTTTATCACTCACTTTTAATATTATAAAACTTTATGTGATAAAATAAGAACCATTAACTTGGCCCATAATCCCTCCAAATAATTTAATGAAGCTTAAACATCCAATGTTCGTTTGAAAAATTATATTTTTCTCGTATTCAATTTTATGATCAAACGACTTGTGAATACCTTGAGATATAAATTCAATAATAATTATTCTAACATGAATAATATAATTGAATTAGTTTTATTTATGACCAATTAAACTTAGACATTCACCGACCTCACACATGGGCCTCACTTTATCCTAAACTTCTATTCACTAGAATAGGTTGAACTTGTGGATATACTAAGTGAATGACCCTCTTGGTCCTTATCTCAAAAGTAGTGAGTCAAACCCATAGAACAAGATAGGAGTCTAGAAACCCATCATGTACCCTAAGGAGATAATTAATTTCATAGCTACGACTTCCTCCTATGAACAATAACTGTGTAATATGATATCTTTGTCTAGAGATATATCATAAAGTAGGATGCATACTTGTGTCATCATCCTTTTATTGATTTATTTATTTCATGACATTACTAGATGGATTTAACTTCTTGTATCATGGCTATGGATTTATGAAGGTACTACCATCCTAGTTAACCTAGGCCCAAGATATATCTCATCCTCAACCCGGAAGCAACAAAATATATCTTGATCATTCAACCAATGCCATACCACCAATGATGTACCTAACACAAACTATCTCACCAAGATTTCATTATCATGGTTTTCACCTTGCATCAAAGTAAACAATCAAATTACCCACACTGATAATGATCTCAAGTTAGGAGACCAATACATATGTTCACAACCAATGGCACCTGAAAAATGTGGTTTTCTTTTTGGGGGATCTTTCCTTATGATCTTACAACTAGATATCACCAAGTGAGAACTTCATGAGAAGAAGTCTCAATGCTTATGATCCCCCAACACCTAATAGTCAGACATCATATGTGTCCTATCTGTATGATGTATCTAGACCACATGACATATATATTTATGATTACTGTCATATTATCTTGAGGTTCTCATTATAGCTGGGAACTGCTATAACCTTTTGATATGACACATAATCTAAGGACATTACCATATAAATAGTGGATGCAGAAATATAAACACTATTATGGTAAGAATTAGAAATACACAGGTATATATCAAACAATATACGTGTAATAGTAATCAAAATTACTACTCAAGTTGGGTCTAGAGTAATCACTATTAAAACAATTATTGCATCATCCTTCCTGCATCACCAGTCCTGTGTCACCACCTGCATAGTACTGAATAGTACCCATGCCCAATAGGGCCTGATCCCAGGACCTTCTGGATGCTAAGAAGGAGCCTTTACCACTTGGGTACAAGCTCACTGGCCTACAAATTTTAACTAATAAAAAAGATTATTAGTATAAAATCTACATCTCAATGTGATTTAAACACAAAAAGTAGTAGGTTTCCCTTCTTGGGGAAAAACATTCTAAAAATACAGTGCATTGTTCTCTTGTTTACATTATGAATTTCATGTGGTTGTGACATGTTAGAAATAGATAAAAATATCTATTTATATCCTAATAGATAATAGATATTAAAATACCAAAGGGGGTTTAACTTTGAAAATATTAATTAGAATTTGGCAAAAAGTTTGAGACACCTGATTCACTCATCCTATAAGGTGTCTTAAATAATCCTATCAGACATTTCAATTGGTATTAAAGAATAGGTTCCTTCTTTTTGGATTTATATTACAATTAATATCATAGAAAAAGGTTCCTGATGATAGATTCTATAATTTTATTTCCTTGGTATCTTTTAATTGAATATATTAAGTGCATATTTGAAGTTAAATTTAAGATATTTTTGAACAAACTAAGACCGAGAAGCCAGTTTCCATCCCTATCCAGATTTTTTTTGATATTTTTTCTAAAATATTTATAAATAGTAATAATAGAGAGTCTATGAAGATAAGAAAAATTTCAAAGTTAATGGATAGTTTAAGGTAGTCATAATGGTAATGATTTATCTATTAAATTTATTGAATATGATTCCTCTGGCAAGAAAAGTTCAAGCTATGAAGAAGAATACTTAAACAAATCACTTAGTGAAGTCTATTTTGAAATAAAATATTATATAAATAAAATTCCCATTAAAATTGTCTCATATATATTTTCTTTTATCAAGGTACTTTAGTATGAAAAGTCACAACTATAAATGGAAGTTGATTCTATGGAATATGCATTAGATAAAAATGTAAGTTATTGAAACTCTCTCACAAAGTTTTTAAAAATCATAGAAGAAAAACTTTCATTTTTCAATTAAATTATTTCTTGGATTGATTAAGAGTTTCAAAGAAGTTATTATGATAATGTTTTCATTATAGAAGTGATCTGTACATTGTAAAATATATATAAATCCATTTCAAATATCAAGGATGTATAATTATAAGTGTAATCTAATAAAAAAACATACCTTTACAACTATCTAAAAGAATCAAGATGTTGAATGAGGAACAAATTCAAAGGCTAAAGAAATATTGGGAAGGAAGGTTGATATTAGCAGAAGATGAGAAAAATTCGTTCAACATGAAGTTCCTAGAGTTGGAAGTAAAACTAAAATATCTAGAATCTACCAAAGTTGGGTCTTCCTAAATAGATGAATAGAGATGTTCTACAACCAATTTTTTAGAAAGGATACTCTCTTATATAAAGTCTCAAATTATTGGAAAAGTGATCTTAGGACCATATAAAGAATCTTACAATTCAAGTTCATGGAATAAAGTACCCCACAATCCAAAAAAACCTGTTTTCACTACATTTATAAGCATGGAAGTTTGCATAAGAAAGGTTATATAAAAATTATTTTTAGTTTTGTGTAAATATGAATTTATCCATGTGTAAGGGTCATTCTTATAAACATAAACATCAACTTCTATGTAAGAATCATCTTTGTAAAGGTCCCCCAGTGTATAGGAATGAATTGAATCTACATAACCATGATTTATATAAGGTCCATTCCATAATATTCATCTATATAATGGTTTATACTTAGAAATATTTTATAATTCCATAGACCTAAAAATTGAGTGTCTAAAATATTAATATTCTAAAGATGGAATTAAATGGGATGATGCAATATTTTTTCCTCATTTATTTAAAAATCACACTCTCAAAAGGGTATACAATTCAATTTTAAAAATAATTATACCTTTATATTCAAGATTAGATATCCAAATAATATTTTAGATGAGTTTTTTATGAATTTAAATGAATATTTTAATGGGAAATTTAAGAATTAAGTGAAAATAAAATTTGAAATTTCTAGATCAATCCTTTAAAGCTCTAAATATTATCATTCCAAGTTGTTCCATGATTCAAGATTGATTTTGAAGGAAATTAAAGAAGAATAAAATGAAGAGATAAATGTTCCAATTTTTTAAGGATTTTAAAATGAGAATATTTTAAAAGCATATACATGATCAAGAGTTGAGATTTAATTCTATTAATGATGGAGCTATGCTTCAATGTTTTAAACATAAAAACATTACTTGTGATTTAAGATTAATATTAAGTGGACGAGCCTTTTTTTGAATGGGAAAATGAAATTAATGATTTTAAATTATAATGTAGATATTTTTGAGTTTATTCTTGAGTTGTGATTCAAAATTTTAAATGTCACAGAAGATTTATGAATCTTGATTAAATGAGATGCATGAGTAGTGTTTGTTTCTGACACTTTCTGTTGGGGCATGCTGCCTCCAGTGTATATTGATGCTTGGTTGGATGACAAAATTGTTTCCCAACATTCCCAATTTCCAAAGGCAAGATAAAATCATCACTTCTTCAGATATGTCTACTCCTTGATTGAAATAGGATGGTGGGATGTCAATCTCTCCTTCTATGGATTTCTCCTCGGAATTCGTCAACTAGTCCGGGTATCCCTTAAAGATTAATAAATTGTTCGTGAACCTCATTCCCAGTGCCATATATTTGTGGATTATAGTTAATTATGCTTCTTCTATTAGGAAATTCCAAAGGGTCATGTCAGTTCAACAACCTTTGATCAAGAGAGTGGTCACGTCGGGAATTTTTGGTATGTATGGATGCTGGAGAATTGGTACACCTGAATTCTCCCTTACTAGAGGGCTTCTTGAGGGTGCAGAAACCTGAGGGATCCCACATTGATTACAGGGTATCCTATGCCGAAGGCATGTCTCTGTGGTTTTCCTTAGCTTCCCATGTTTATCACAGGGTATTATGAGAGTTTAACGTCTAGAATATATGGACTAGACTGATCGTAACACTGAAGAGAGTGGACCATATGGGTAAGTCCCTAGGAGGGAGCACCTAGAAGGTTTACCAGATGGAAGGATTAGAATGCCCAATGAGGAAGGACCCGAGGGGGGGGGGGTTGCCCCAAAAAGGGAATATTTCACACCATTAAGGCTGATCTAGACACCATAGAGGGTGAATTAGAGAAGGTGGACCCCAATAGAGGGGAAAACCAAGGTTTACCATTGGCTGGGATTAAACCTTGAAGAGGCATCCTACATACCCTATTTAGAAGATATGGATCAAAGCCCACATAGTTTGAAGGAGTGACCTGGGGATTACACATATTTAGCTTCCCAGATGGATGGCATGAGTTCATTGGGACGTGGTGTCCTGGGTAAAATCAGGGTGGATATGGATGAAGTATCAAAGGATGAGGATGGATGGGATGAACCCGACATGAAGATGGTGGTGTTGGGATTGAACCTTAGGGAGGCTCCCCATGTATCCTCGTAGCTGGGAATCAAAGTCCACATAGTTTGGTGGGGTAATGAGGCACCTGAGGAGGTGACTTGTGAGAAAGGGAGTGCATGGATAAGGACCCGAAGGAAGTGGAACCTTCAGGTTGGGTCATGATCCTCCCGATACACAAAGGCTCAAGGGAGAGACTATGATGGGAAATGGTGATGGGATTAAACTTTGAGGAGGCTTCCTATGCACCCTGATTAGTTGTTAGGGGTCAAATTCCATTTAGTTTAGGATGGGGCATAGAATCAGGGTCTATATAATGGATAATAACCCAAAGTCATGTCGGGGATTATGCATGGTTTGTGGCCCATCATAATAGTAAAACTCTTGGTTGGATGTATGTGGATTGTGTGGGGCTTATGCATGGTTAGATGCCCATATGGATGGATCAGAATACCTCAAGAAGGTGGATCCAGCTGATGTGTCCCAAAAAGAGAATATGTCACATTAAAAGGGTATATCCCTATGAGGGAGCACCAAAGTTTAACATTGGTTGGGATTGATCCTCATGGATGTGTCCTATATACCCGAAGGGGATAAAAAATCACATAATTTGGTAAGGGAATGTAGTTTAACATCATGCATGATGAAGGGTGAACTGACCTAAAACAGACATAACTAATAGATTATGGGGCTCGAAACTCATAGAGGCTTCCTACATACCCTGTATAGAAGATATAGATCAAATTCCATGTAGTTCGAGATGAAGGGGCATGGGGCATATGCATGGTTAGAGACCTAAAGAGGATGTCATGGTTACTATTACTCTAAGCCCATGTGAGTCATTCTCGGTGTGAGAAATAAGAGGTAACAGTATACCTGATGATTGTGTCACGAAAGGTGCGACCATGGGGGATGGTGTTGGGATTATTCATGGAAAGTATCCAAGGGAGATGGATATTTGGACTTACTCTTGGAGGGAATATTGAAGAGGTGATTTAGGGCTTATGTGGAGACTGTCCAGGGTGCACATAGTGACAAAGCCCAGAGGAAAAGAGAGAGAAGGAGACCATTGGTTCCCATCCCCTTTTTGGTCCTTTATGCTTTTCACGCATATGAAAACGTTCTAGTTTAACATCATGTATTGAGGACATGGGTGATTGGTAGTTTAACATCATGAGGATTGGATGATGAGGACTCACTACTTATCCCTTGGACTTACATAACTTGTACCAACCCACACTTGGGGAAGGGAAGGCACAAGCAATGTCATATGGGAGTGAGGTGGAGGAGTGGTCAATAGAGGGGTCTACATTAGCATAGTTATGTGAATAGACAGTAGCTATTAGAGTACTGTTGAGGCTCCTTTTTTGTCATAGAGTCCAAAGGAATATAAAGGGAAATGACTTAGCAGAAATTGATCAATCCTTTGAAGAAAATATCAAAAATCGACAAAGGCATGAATAAGGGATCAAAAGCACATTTGCCGCGCAAGTTCTATCACTGTCGCACAATTCCACTTGCACGATGCCCTATGGTCGCGCAAGTGACTTGCGTGACCTAAGTGGTAACCACCAGGGGTCTTCTCTTGCCTATAAATAGACCCTATGGGCCCCCCATTTCAGGGAGGATTTTTTCCAGAAACTCAGATTTGAGCTCACGGTGCCCTAGTCTATTCTCAAAGCTTCCAAAACACTTCTAAGGTAATTTCTTACCTAGAACGGAATATCTAAAGAAGGGGAGGAAGGCATAAGTGTTGAAACTCATAAACACTTGCGCACCTAAGTGGCCGGTGCTTAAGGGAAAAGGTCCACACTTGTGCGCTGCCTTACTCCTTCAATAGATCTTGCATGGCCTTCTTCTGGAAGAACCTCAATGGGATTCTAAAGGCTTTAATGAAGAGTCGCTCAAGTATTACCCTGCTGGTTAACCGTCGCTCAAGTAAAACATGTGTCGCGCAGGCATACCTGTGCGACCAGGACTTGCGCGCCCATGCAGTACCTGCGCGCCTACTAGGACTTGCGTGCCCCTGACTTTTTGGGTGCCTTTCTTTCCCATTTCACCCCTCTTAAGCCATTACACCATTCCTATTCAAGATTCAGTCTTCAAGACACTCTTCAAAGCCATTTATGGCATGATTTCTTGATTTGACTTCCTTATCTGAAGGGAATTCTGTGGAATATCTCTCAAAACCTAGTGATTTACACATCTTTATGTCACTAAAGATTGAGATTTCATTCATTCAACCTCATCCTTTAAGATGAGAGAATCCTTAACCTAGGTCTCCTTTTCAGGAATAATCCCCAGTCATGAGTACTCTAATTTGGGCATCCTCTTAGTAGTAAACCCCAGATCCCCTAACCCAGACTTCCTTTTTAGAAGTAAGCCCCAGTCTTAAATATGGGAATCCTCATTAGGAGTAAGTCCCAGTCATAATTCTTAACATGGGCATCTTCCTTAGGAGTAAGCCCTAATTCTTAAATCTCCCAAATCTGGGCATCCTCCTTAGGAGTAAGCCCCAGTCCCCTAATTTGGGCATCCTCCTCAGGAGTAAGCCCCAAACCTTAATCCTTGACCTAGGCCTCCTTTTCAGGAGTAAGCCCCAGTCTTAATTTCTCTTAACCAGTCCTAATATACCTTTGATATGGGATTCCTTTTCAGGAGTAAAACCCAATCATAAGTCTTCTCCTAATTTGGGCCTCCTTTTCAGGAGTAAGCCCCAAGTTAGAGTATTCAAAATCTCCATGAAGCACATATACCTTTACAGACTCTATTCCTGGATTTCTTCCCTAAATTAAATCCTAAACTTCATTTATCTGGGCAGTAATACATACATAAGCCCCACATTATTTCTTATGATTGAATATTTCATGGAATAATTGTCTAATTTTTACCAATACCTCTTGTTTCTCACACCGAGCATGACTCACGTGATCTTAGAGTGTAAAAGTAATTGTGACATCCTTCTTTGATCCATCAATCATAAACATCATACTCCCTTACTCGAACTACGTGGGTTCTGATTTCATTTCTAAACAAAGGATACGTAGGTAGCCCGTCTACGGGTTCGATCCCAACTCTAAAATAATCCATGTCATTCTGAATGACAATAAACTTCAAGTGCCCCACTGAGTGGCTTTAAAACCAGAATGGTCATCATAATGACCAAGAGAATTCTGTATAAATGTGTCAAAGGGTACCATTGACCAAGAATCTCAAATAAATACATATGGTTCTCTATCGATGAAGAACCTCGAATACATACAAAAGATTCTCTAAATTTCCTACATATTTAATCATTGATTGTCAGATCTGAAGGAATGCTCATTTTATACTTGGTAATGTAATAAGGATTCACGAACATAACTTAAATCTCTAAATAGAGTCCCGGAGGAGACAATAATTCCCCTAAAAAAGGTGTAATGAGTCCGACCTCCCATCCTCTCGACCAATGCAAATTCCTAAGCCTCATCAGTCCACAAACTAATGAGCACCTACCTTTGGAAAGTAGGTCCGAATGGATGTGGAATCATTGGATGTTTTTGGTTCTAAAAACAAACCCATTAGAAACTGATCAGAATGTTTGAACCTCCCATCAAGGCGGTCATCCCCGGATTCCGAGGGAGAACAAAAATGGTGAACCCGACGTGAATCCTTAACCAAGTTAAAATGATGTTTTACCTATTTGTTAGGCCCCTATTTTAAAACTCAATGAGAGGGCCAACAAAAACAATCATTGACATATGTGCTCATCCAAAAGATATAGTGGATAAATTTATCTTGATGACGTCTATTATATCAAACATGCACTCTTTTCCCAAGATCTTCTGCATTTTTAGAATGGATGCTCTCAATTTCACACCTGTGAATACTGCTGCTGCAAATGCCACTGCTGCTAGTCCTGCTGGATCGTCGTGCGCTCTTAGGAAGATATCACCTACTCAGCGTATTCAACGCTAGGTATCAAATGCACTGGTTAAGGAGTACCGTAAACACGGTACCATCCCAACTCTGGAGGCTGCCCGACAAGCCCTCCAAGTAAACAACTCACATCGGTCGTCCGGACAACGACGACCAGTGATCAAGAAGTAGGCGGTGCTGACTACCGTCTCCAACCGTTTCGGGCCATTATCCCCAGAACGCAATCACCATTCGCTCCATTATTTTGGGGAGGTGAATGAGCAGGTCCCTCAGGACCTTAATTCAAACAGACAGAAGTCCTTCCTGAGGGCTCCCATCAACAATCACCGCCAGACTCGTGTGGCAGTGCGCCCTCAACATGATAAGGGTACCGACTCCAGGCGTTCGGCTCAGGTTCCTCGAACCCGAGCAAGAAAGATGAACCACCAGAGGCCGAATCCGGTCAACAGTGAGAAGATTCTCATCTCTTCCACCTCCGGAGAAGTCCACCAACCTAACTTGGTGGAAAGCAATGAGCAGGCACATACACCTGCCCGTTTTAAACCCGCTTTCTAGCAGACTCGTCTGGAAGCATCACGCCAATCCCGCCTGGCAATTCTGGCGGAGTACTATAGGCAGGAACATACACCTATTTATACATCATCATCTAGTCATCAGGCTTGTCTGACTACATATGATGGATCTCATCGACCACGTTTGGAAAAGTGCAATCAGCAGGCACATACACCTGCTAGTATTAATCAATCCTACCAACAGTCTCGCTTGGTAGCATTCAGAGAAGTTAGTTGGAAATCCCCGACAACAAATAAAAGGCAGAATCAACTCTCTGCCCCCACACTTGAGTACTGTCAGGATTCACGGACAGGAAAAGGAGGACAGGAGCAGGCACATACACCTGCTCCAATCCCGGAATGGACGTATATTCCCGTTCTGGCAGCTGAAGTCACCAAGCATATTCTATCAATGGTGAAAGAGCAGAAGAAAATACCTACTCATATTCTAGATGCCTGCCAGGATATTATAACAACTTCAGCAGCATCTTAGGGAAAGACACATAAATCTATCCCTACCAGTGGAGTGACACATCAACAATTCACTCCGAAATAGACACACACATCTATTCCAGTCCAAGAGGGTTGTGGGGTATACTCCCCCATATCATACGGACAACCAAGTCAGGAATATACACCTGATTTGAGAGGATATCATCAGTCTAACCTGGCTATCTTTCCTGATCAGGCACATACACCTGCTCAAAGCAACCACTTTTTTCAACAAGTGGTTTCCAAGGCGAGTAAGAAGGCGTCTAAGAAAAAGACCCGCCCAGCACAGTCAGGAGATCAAGATCCAATCTGTAACAAGGCCTTGCTCTATGCTGGAGTTATTGAATCCCTTAGACAATTATCTGTTGGAATTCAAGATTCTACTCCCTCAGTTCCCAATAGTGGGAACATTAATTCCGAAGGTCTTCAACAGACACTTCCTCATGAAGGCTTGCTTCATGACAATTCGGTCGATCTCAAAGTTTCATCTTCAGATGAGAGCCACAGGAACCCTCTATGTGGTCAGAAGACCAAGAAGCAAGATATCTCTTCTTTTGCTGTAACCCATTATGGTGGTCCTCCCCATGATGATGGATTTCGCTGCGAAATTCCTCTCCGTATTAGTGATGCACATTGCCCGGAAAATGCTCCAGTGGACAATATAGTGCCAAGAAAGCCCTCTTATCTTGAGGCACTTGCAAATGCGAAACCAGTCATGTCTGAAGCTTCATTGCTAGCAGGTGAAATACATTTTCAATCAGAAGATAGCCCAGGGTGTAGGTCATTCTCCAAACCACCCCTAAGTCATGCATCTTCTAGTTTGATCAATGATTTCTCTACCAATCCTGTTGAATCCAATGAAGCAACAAGGAAACACCAACTCTGGTAAAATTCGGTAGAAGAATATTCATCAAATGATAAAGAGGAAATGCTGAATATGAGAAAACAACTGGAGAAAGGTGAAGTGCTAGTCATGTTTTGACCTTTGGCTGACTCTCAGTATAATATTCCAGAAATTTTGACGAAAGATGAAATTCATGATATTCGTCTCAACATATGGAAAACTCTTTGTCAGTTTAAAAATAAAGTATTATATTATGATGAATATGAAAATCATCTTAATATAATAGAAGGGTTACAACGTCAGATTGATTTGGCGTCTCTATCAGTCTCTCAATATCCGAAGGCTGAAAAGCAGCAGAGATCCCTTCAACGTTCATGCTTTGGCACACTAAGATAATTGTGTCAGTTAATTGCCAATGTGCCATCTGGTATTCGTGTCAGAGGATGGGGTGTTCATGGAGAACTGTATTTCACGGTGCTCTCCAGTCAGCAAAGCCCACTGAAAAAGGTCTCATACAATGTTATTTCCCATGGCCGGCCATAGTCAATGGGCTTTGTTTGTAATCAACAGCTTTCCCAAGAACATGATTCAACTAGTTCGTCTCAAAATCAAGAATACAGAGAAAAATTTGTTGAATTACTCTTGCATCAAGAAAACAAGAATATTGAATAGGCCTTTCGTTTGGATCAAGCACGTCACCAAGTGACAGAAGTGTCGGAAATCATCCAATGGTCTTTTGAACCGGGTGATAAAAGCGGATACAGATTAATGCATCCAGCTAATTTCCAGACTAAGGTTCGCAATATCGGGAGGAATTTCAAGAAAGTATCAGACATAGCATGTCAAGAACCACCCCAGCTCGCCAGACTAGGGACTCTTTTAAACCAACCCTTGGAATCAACAAATAGGATTCGAGGAGTTGAGCGAGAACAGTAGGAACAGCCCCAGTCCATTGGACATGGGGCTTTTTCAAATCATCAATCCCCTCCTCAGAGAAAGTCAATCTTTTCTCGATTGGGGAAGAAACCTCAAGAGGAATGAAGACCCAAATTATCAGGATATTACCTCCAAATTACGGTTCATCAAGAAGTTCCTGAGGGATTGAATCAACAAAAGGAAATGTCTCATCAAAGACATGGAAGAAGACAATATCACAGAAATGCTGATAGAAGGGATGTGATGCATTATGCATCAATCAATGTCATCAATTCCATTGTTGCTAATCCACCAGATGAGGCTCACTCAGGGGACTCAGATGAAGAGGTTCCTACTCAAGAAGATGTACGCACCGATGCAAATGAAGAAGGTGTGCATACACAAAATCAAAAGATTACTCAAAACCTAGGTAATCCTTCGAGTAACCCACTTCCCCCTCTCCAGAAAAGATCCAACAAAGGGAAGGGAAAGAACCAGGTTACATATCCTTCCACTGGAGAAGGTCAATCACTCTCACTAGAGCAGAGGTTTGCACAACAGGAGGAATAAATGAAGGAATTAATAAGGTTGAATGCATAAATACTTCAGAGTAGTCTTCTTCTTAAGAATGCTGGAGTCAATCAGCCAAAGAAATTTGTTGCAGGTACTGAGATGGATCAATAATATCCTCCTCTATCAGTACACCCTCACAGGTCTAATCCTATGGGTCAATTGCAAAAACAGTTGGCGGTGCTACCATTAGTTGCAGCGCCAATCGTCACATCTGTCCAAGCTCCAGTCATTGCACCTACCCAAGTCCAAGTTCAACCGGATGTTTCTCAAAAGTTAATAACTACTATTGAGTCATTAACAGCTCGGTTAGAAACTATGGAAGAGAAGCGTGCACAATTTCAACCAGAAAAGAAATTTTACCCTGAATGGGTAGATTCAATTTCTCCTCCATCCAGTTTTGGGAACCCTGTATTCCCTATTTTCAATGGATCAGGCGATCCAGAACAACATTTGACGCATTATGTGTCTTGTTGAGATCCTATGATGGGAACTCCACAGCTACAAGAAGCAGTGAAACTTTGATGCTTCGTGCGAACTTTGCAAGGACCAGATTTTGTTTGGTATACAAGCTTGCAATCCCGGTCAATTACTAGATGGGAGGATCTTCGCCAAAAATTACCCCTTCAGTTCAGCTCAACTTTTCCAAAGACAACAGTTTTCGATCTTAAAAACTGTAAGAAAAGGGAGAATGAAAGAGTATCTGATTTCATTGCTCCATGGAATGGATTAACATATTCCTTGAGTTTAGCACTCCCTTAAGAAGAATTGTTGCCAATATATGTGGCAAATATATGTGACGAATTACGCACGCCGTTAATCGTTGTGAAATACACAGGAGGGTTTCGAGACCTTACTTCAATCGTTCAGCATATTGAAGATTCCCTTATACAGGCTAAGGCTAAATCTCATGTAATTCCATCAGCTCCAGGAAGAAGAATGGGTAAAGCTGAAACTGCTACAGTTATGCTTAAACAAGCACCTGTACCTATTTCTACCTCAAAACCTTCATCTTCTCGAAGGAATCCACCTTCTGAGCGCCAACAACAAAGGCCTTTTCATCCAGATGATAAAAAAGATCAAAGATGAAAACAATTTGAGGATCTGAAGAGCAAAATATACTCTTTCTGAAATGAACAAGTTCCTGGTTATTTCATTTCGGCTCTAGAAAACAATTTGGTACAATTTACAATACCCAAGAGGCCAAAAAAGAAAGAAGATGAAGACCGTCCTAATTATTTCACTTTTCATCAAATGTTGGGGCATCCCATCCAGGAGTGTTTTGTCTTCAAAGAACTCCTGCAAAAGATGGTCGACTTGGGACTGGTCACATTGAAAGGCTCCTCAGCCCAGGTAGCATGTGTCACTGCTATAGTTCCAGAGGAGGAAGATGAATGGCAGGAAGTCAAAAGCAAAAATGCACAAAAGTATGATGATTGGATGGTCAGAAAGACAATCAATCTAACTCATGATATTTTGTGAACACAATTAAGGAAACCAATTGTGTCTTCTTCCATGAATGTTGCGGCAAAACCCTCTTAGTCAGAGGGAAAGTCATCAAAGAAACGGCATGATTCAAAGAAAGAAAAAGAATCAGAAGAAGATGTGTATGTGTCAAAGCCTAAGTTGTCTTTGACTTTGGCAGACTTCATGCCATATACTTCAAAGCCACGGGCACCACCCCACCAAATGACACAACCTAAACAGGCTAATCAGGCAGAGTCATCATCAGATGAAGAGTTAATATTTGGTTCTATTAATATGATTCAATTAACAGATACATATGCCAGTCGAAGTTTCGATTTCAATGAGCCTGAATTCCCTATATCAAACAGAGGAATCAGAGAAAGTTCCAGGGGCTCAGGATACAGGGGAAGACATGGATCTTTCAGAAGCCACTATTCCAATTATACCCCTTCTAGAACTGTGTATGCCGCAGAAACTCGTGGTAGAGCCCTTTAGTGAGCTCAGGAAGAACAAAAAAGTTCTTTTACCAATAGAAAATTCAGTCCTGGCATAATTATTTTGGAAGACCAGTTGAAGGTTCCATCTTCTTCCTCTCAGCAAGTAAATGGATCTAATCGGTCTAATCCTCCAAAACCAGGAATATTGCCAACTCCTATCCCAATAAAAGATGCATCAACTTCCAAAGCATCTGCTTCCAAGGTAACTGCTAAACCACATATTCCTATTGGGAAACGCAGACCTCTGGATCAAAAGTATAATATATTGAAACACTTGGCCCAAGTACCAGCCAATTTATCAATTATGGATGCTCTGAATCTGTCAAAAGATCTTCGGGAAGCACTCATCGAGGGTTTGTCAAGTCCTCAGGAGTTTGAAACTGAAATTGCTGCAGCTGAAGTCTATCACATAGAGAATAATCCTGCAGAATGCCATGCAATAATATCCTTTACTGATTAAGATGAAGATGATGTTATGCATGGACATATTAGACCATTGTACTTGTCTGTCAAGGTCAATGGCGTGGATGTTCGAAGAGCTTTCATTGACAATGGTTCAGGAGTCAACCTCACGCCCATTCGTACACTTCGTCGATTGGGCCTCACGGAATATGATTTATCTCCTTCTACCATGATGTTACAAGGATATGATAAAAATGAACAAGAACCACTGGGTGAAGTTACACTCAGAACTCAGTTTGGAGATCTTGTATCCAATTCAGATTTCATGGTTGTTGATCAAGACTCAACCTTCAACATCTTGCTTGGAAGACCCTGGCTACATCAACATGCGGCTATCCCTTCATCATACCATCAATGTATCAAATATTGTTTCGATGGTCAAGTTGGGACATTGTATGGTGATAAGGCCCCATTCAAGACATGTGAGTCTCAATACATTGAGGCGGAATTATATCACATGAAGCAAAGGGAGAAATCCATAAAAAAGGATATTACCAAAGTAAATGATCCATATGGTTTGGAAAAATTCCACTAAATCCATTTACACATGTGAGTACAGATTATGTGTTGCCTATCAGTCAAATTGACAAGATAGACCCAAATCAAAATACTCTTATGGAAAGATCCATAATGTCAATTATGGAAATTAAGCCAGACAACATGGGAGAAATTGGTAATCTACCAAGCAGTGATAAAAGCAAAAATGGTGACATCTTCATTTCATCTGCTGAAATCCAAAAATTCTATGCTTCGCCAATTAGGCCAGAAGAAGTTATAGCAACATTGGAGGTGAACAATGATGTCGATTCTCAATCCATCATCTCCTCTTTATTACCCAAAGAAGACCCTTCATCATCAATCAGGTTGGAAATGGAAGCTTCTTCTTCAAAATATGCAAATTTTGACATCTCTTCAGATCATGCGAATTCTACTTTATCATCTACTATGAAACTAGAAACAGAAGAAATAACACATGAAGAAGAAGAAGAGAAAGATCTCAGAGATGCTCCTCCAGTATTTGAAGAGGGTATCTCTACCACTGTGGATGAACTCAGAGAAATAAATCTGAGTACAAAAGGAGATACACGCCCCACTTTAATCAGTGCGGCCATGACCTTTGAAGAGAAAGAGATGTATATTTATTTTCTAAAGAAAAATAAATATATATTTTCCTGGAACTATACAGAAATGCCCGGGCTTGATCCTGATGTTTCTACTCATCATTTGGGTTTACCAGAAGAACATCGAGGATTTAAGCAAGCCGTGAGAAGAACACACCCAACTTATGCTTCCAAAATTGAAGCTGAAGTGGATAATATTATCAAAGCTAACTTCGTCAGAGAAGTTTAATATCCCAAATGGTTGGATAATATTTTCCCTGTAAAGAAAAAGAATGGACAAATTAGAGTTTTCATCGATTTCAGAGATCTTAATCGGCATTGTCCTAAGGATGATTTCCCAGTTCCGATTACAGAACTTTTAATTGATGCAACAGATGGCTATGAAGCAATTTCTTTCATGGATGGATATTTTGGATATAATCAGATCTGAATGTCCCCAGAAGATGAGGAATCTATAGCCTTCAGAGCCCCTCAGGGTGTGTTTTGCTACCGGGTAATGCCCTTTGGCTTAAAGAATGCAAGTGAAACTTATCAGCGTGTCATGCATCGTATATTCAAACCCTTATTAGGGAAGTTTGTTGAATGATATGTAGAAGATTTGGTAGTTAAATCCAAACAACGTTCTAATCACTTGGCTGATTTGGAAGTCATATTCTGCAAGCTTCGACAACATAATTTGAAGATGAACCCCTTAAAATGTGCTTTTGGGGTAACCTCAGGAAAATTTCTCGTCTTTGTTATACGCCATCGTGGTATTGAAGTCGATCCTGAGAAGACCAAGTCAATCCTTGGTATGTCACATCCTTAAAATTTGAAAGAATTAAGAGGAATTCAAGGACACTTAGCCTATATTTAGCGTTTCATCGCCAATTTAGCAGGAAAAAGTTTACCCTTCACCAAATTGATGAAGAAGGGAGTCACTTACCAGTGGACTGAAGAATGTCAATAAGAATTCAATATTCTCAAGAAATACCTCTTGATTCCACCAGTACTCATGCCACCTGTTGAAGGAAGACCACTTATCCTCTATGTGACAACTCTACAATGATCATTGGGTGCCTTTCTTGCTCAAAAGAATTATGCTGAGAATGAAAACAGTCTCTACTATCTCAGTCGAACCATGCTTGAAGCAGAAACCTGGTATTCAAGTATTGAGAAGTGCTACTTGGCATTAATCTTTGCAGTTCAGAAGTTGAGACACTACCTGCAACATCATGAGGTCCAATTGGTATCTCGCAATAACCCGCTCAAATTTATCCTAAGTCGTCCAATGCTTACAGGACGTCTGGAAAGGTGGGCAATTATTTTGCAGTAATTCGACATTTAGTATGTGTCTCAAAAGGTGATAAAGGGCCAAGATCTGGCTGATTTCCTAGATGAACACCCTTCAGTGGAAGACACATCTTCAGATATTGAACTCCCTGATGAGGAACTCTTCTCTATTAAAGAATGTCCTCAGGCATGGGAAATGTATTTTGATGGTGCTTCCAGAAGTCCAACAAGGAGGAAAGTGGAAAATCCTAAATTCAACAAAGTTGGCTTAGGAATTGTGCTCATTTCTCCAGAAAAGGCAGTGTTACCTTATTCCTTCTTATTGTGGGAAGGTGGTACCAATAATGAAGCAGAATACCAAGCTATCATCGTAGGTTTGGAATTAGCACTTCAAGCACAAGTGAATCACTTAAAGGTGAAAGGTGATTCAGATCTGGTAATCAAACAAATCAATAGGGATTTTGCTATTAGAAAAGAAGAACTAATCCCTTTGTATGATTATGTCAGAGAGTTAATGGCGGAATTCCCTTTGGAACTGACATTTTCTTATTTCCCAAGATCACAAAATGCTCAAGCTAATGCATTGGATAATATAGCCACAGCTCTCGCAGATCCAAATCGAGACGAGACAACCATCAGTATTGCCCACCATCGTGCAATTTCACCTTATGTTCGAATCAGAACAGAGGAAATTAATGAAATTTGTCCCATTCCTGAACCGTATGGTCATACTATAGAATGAATGTCACCTATCAAGGAATACCTTCAAAATGGAACACTTCCACCTGATAGAGCTGAGAAAGAACAAATACGGTGACATGTGGTTAATTTTACTCTTTATGATAGCCCAGATCACCTAGATAAAATTCTCTACAAATGTGGTTTTGATGGATTTCTCCTCAGATTCATTGATGGTGAAGAGACAATGGCTTTCATGAAAGAAGTGCATGCAGGAGTCTGTGGTGCCCACCAATCTGGACATATAGACTGTCTCATCAGATTCAAAGGCTTGGATAATTTTGGCCTTCAATGATAAGAGATTGTGTCGATTTCATAAGTGTCATTCATGCCAAGTACATGACAACTTCATTCATAAACCTCCAGAGTGGATTCATACAGCTAAATACTCATGGCCATTTTCCACATGGGGAATAGATGTGGTGGGACCTTACCCTTCGGCTACAACCAAGCAGTTTAAGTATATTATTACTACTACTGAATTCTTTTCCAAATGGGTAGAGGAAATACCTCTCAAGGAAGTCAGTTCTAAATGCATTGTTAGATTCATCAAGTCTAACATCATTACCAGATTTGGTGTCCCTCATACCATATTGATGGACAATGGCACCAATTTCTGTTCATCTGAGATGAAGAAGTTGTATCAAGAATACAACATCAAATCCAACCATTCATATCAGTATCATGCAGCGGCCAACGTCCAGATAAAATCCTTTAACAAGACTCTATCAAATATACTGCAAAAGATGGTGGATAAAGATAAGAGCTCATGGCCTGATAAACTCTTTCATGCTTTATGGGATTATCAAACTACCACCCGCACTGCAACTCGGTCAACTCCATATTCATTGGTATATGGAACAGAATCCATCTTGCCCATTGAAGTTCAACTACCCTCTCTCAGAGTTTCCATTTGTGATCAATCATCTACAGATGAACAATCTCAAAAGCGATTGAATGAATTGGAACGGTTAGATGAGGAAAGATTGTGCACTTTGCACCACTTGGAAGTCTATCAGAATCGAATAGCACGAGCTTTTAACAAAAAGGTTCATCTTCATTTATTTACTCAGGGAGAATTGGTATTAGTTCTCAGAACTCCAATGATAATAGGAAAGAAACCTTCCAAGCTTGAGCCAAAATGGGAAGGACCTTATTCAATACATAGGGTCTACTCCAATGGAGCTTATTCATTAATCTCAATGGATGGAGAACTCATCACTACTCCAACCAATGCCATATTTTTGAAGAAGTAATTTGTATAAACTGAAAAGTCCCTTCTTCACCCTTGCTATATGACGTTAAACTATACAGCAATGGTCTATACATATGACCTTAAACTATTTGTACTTTCGTCCCACATGACGTTAAATTGTGAAAAAGTTCCCTAAATGGTCCTGTGTGACCTTAAACTACATCAAAGGTCCAGTATGACCTTACACTGCAACATCAACGGTCCATGCATATGACCCTAAACTATTTTCAAGTCCCTTACGTCCAACAAGACGTTAAACTGTGACGTCATAACTACATGATGCTAAACTGTATAAAAGTACCTTACATCCAGAAAGATGTTAAACTGTGACGTCCTAACTACATGATGCTAAACTGTATAAAAGTCCCTTACATCCAGAAAGATGTTAAACTACATAATCATAAAAGGTACTGTATGACCTTAAACTACACCACCGTCCAGCATGACATTAAACTGCACCATCCACGGTCCATACATATGACCTTAAACTATTCACACTTTCGTCCAACATGACGCTAAACTGTATCATCCCTTTTTCATCCAACATGATGTTAAACTGTGAAAAAGTCCATAATGCGTCCAACATGACGTTAAATGGTGTACTCTTTTGTCCTCTCTACATGACATTAAACTGCATATTCCCCCTTTCGTCCAACATAACGTTAAACTCTATTGTCCCCATCGTCCTAACTACATAATGCTAAACTGTACAGAAAGTCTGTGATACGTCCTACATGACATTAAACTGTATTTTGTCCCTGCTACATGACACTAAACTGTGCAGCACCAATATTCCTAACTGCAAGACTTTAAACTTCATAGTCCCTCTATATGTCCTACATGACATTAAACTATGCATCGTTAATGTTGTTGTTACCTCTTTTTTCTCACACCGAGTATGACTCACGTGAGCTTAGAGAAAACCTCAACCATAACAATCTCTCTGGGCCGCTAACCATGTGTAATTCCCAACATTATTTTTTTAGGTCATTGTCCCCAATAACAACTTGATCATTAATTCATTATTTAATTGAACTACACGGACTTTGATCCTTGCCTTCTAGGCTGGGTATGTAGGCAACCTCCCAAGGTTCAAGCCCAAAACCAATCTCTTCACATCAGTTCATCTCTATCTCATACAATGATAATTCGTGAAACCTCCCTTAGAATCAATATCTTTACATTGGTTCACTTTTGTCCTTGTTTTACGACGTTAAACTATACAAAACTTTTGTCCAGTATGACAAAAAACTACAAATTTCTTTGATACCCTCACCTGAGAGGGAACCATTATTTTCATTTATTTTTCAATCATGTTTCATTTCAAAGACTATGTGGATACATGGCAATGCCCGAACCTTTTATCTTGGGTTAAACCATCATTGTACTAAAGTCCCCTTTCACCCTTTACATGTACAAACCAAATTTGTACAGAGGGTATTTCTAGAACAATGTGGGATTGATTCCCATCCTTATGGGATACGTAGGAACGTTCAAGTGTCCCTTGAATCCAATCTCAAGTCTTTGGGCCTAAACCCAAATTCCACTTTCAGTCCCTTGGCTGAAAAGTCCCCATGAAAACACACACTGTGTATTTATTACAATGGTCCAAGATCTATGACCCTAAACTAAGATCTCTAATCCTTTTTTCCCACACGACGTTAAACTGTAGTTTAAGAACTACATATGGCTTGATTCTTATCCTTATGGGATACGTAGTGAAGTCCAACATTTCAATTCAGGACCCATCCACAACATGATTATGGTTAGCATTGATCTATGTATCTCTGTATACATTGAACAATACCCATCCTTATGTGTCATAATCCTAACCTTAAATATTTTCAGATCCTCATAACCCTATTCATGACTTCTAGTCACAAAAATGTCAAACTTCTGAGAGTTATTTTGTCTGACTATGCAGCACATGCCCATAGGCGGCCTTGCATAAACAGTCTACATAACAGACTTGTTAGCCAAAAGATACTATTATTTGACTATGCAGCCAATGCCCATAGGCGGCCCTGCGTAATTCAACCCCCTAACGGGTTTGTCGGATAGTGGTAACATCATTATTGGGAAGAATACCTCTTTTGTCCTTATTTGTCTTAAATGACAGTATGCTGGGATCCGCAAAAATAGCCATCCTTAACATATTTGTCCCATATCCTTTTTCATGATATGAAAGTATTCAAGTCTATGGTTTATATTCTCCTTCCCTACGTTTGGGTCAGACCTTCGTAGGAGTAATATTCATCCAGTTCTTCGATAATTTTGTTTGGAAATATTTTCTCCATATTCAAGTACCTCTTTCCATACAACAAACTCTATACTTTGGAATATTTGAATCACCCTAAACTTTCATTGGCTTTTAGAACTAGGAAATTAAATTTCTGAGAGTTCTTTTCCTGACTATGCAGCACGTGCCCATAGGTGGCCTTGCATAAACAGTCTACATAACAGACTTATTAGCCAAAAGATACTATTTTATTTAACTATGCAGCCAATTCCCTTAGGTGGCCCTGCATAATTCAACCCCCTAACGGGTTTGTTAAATAATGGTAACTTAATTCTTGGAAACTACTTCGTCTAATGCCTTTTAGCTCTTTTTCATATCATTCCTCATATTCAAATATTCTTAAGTCATGGATTACATATTTTCCCTCATACTTGAGTATGGTAATATTTTTTTAGATGAATTTTCAAGGAATTGAGTCAATTCTAATCCATTTTCAGTCAAAGCTATTTCGAACTTAAACATTATCCTTTTTTATATCCGACGTGCATGACTTTAAACTGCCCACAAAAGACAGGGGAACTCTGAATAAAAGTCAAGTTCCTAGCTCACTAAACGTACATTTTTGTATGATTTAGGTAACATTGAGAAATTAAAAGGTTTGAAGTTTGTAGGGTTATTTACATTAATCCTAGTAAAAAATCAAACTATGCTTACTAGGCCCATTGGCTTAGGTAAAATCTAAAGCATTGAGAAAAAGATAATGCAGGTACAAATGAGTGAAGGTGAAAGTGTTTTTTATTGATGCACAAGAGTTAGAAGGACATCCACATACTGGAGTCTTCTCTTTTTCAAGAATTACAAGAGGCTTTCAACATAACTCTTCATTTCATTTACGGCATCCCAAGATTCATCCGCAAACACCTGGAATTCATTCATTCAACTGGATACAATAAGGGATGCAGTGATACCAGCTCTTCTTGGAACAATTGTAAAAGGATGTTCATGAGTGCGGTTTGAGAAAATTTTCTGCTGATCAAACAGTGACTCTGTTTCTGCCCAAGAGACTTGGAAGATGGATACATGGATTTGAGAATGGAGTATTGGAAGTAAAGAGCCATTTGGAGAGAGTACTCTTTTCAGATATTGCTCTAATACCATGTTTGTCTTCTATCCACCAACCGACAGCGGAAAACATTTCATCCCATGGGTTTTCCATTTTCATATCTACAAGGAAATGACATGGAGGTAGAATTTGAAAGTTCACACCATTGTTGTTGCTCTTAATGCACAGCATAACCGAAATAGAGGAGTAGCAGTGCAGCTGGATTTCAGGTGTATAGTTCTTTGCATTTGGAACATTGAATCCTTGAAGATGACCATGACCATACAGAGACAGATAGATTCTTTGTGGGAAATTAAGATGATATTTCTTCAAGTACTTAGCCAGATCTGGGAAAGTGTTGTCACATATATCATAGTAATCGTGGCCAACGATATTCATCATGTCATCAATCCGCTTGGTAGCCAGTTCATCAACTATTCCTGGTCTAAGAGCCATTGAATCTGCACAAAAGTTGAATAAACTAATTCTGAAACTGGGTTTATTTTTCAAAAAATTTGTGAAAAAAATTCAGAAAAATGGCAAAGGAATTAAGGCGTGCAAGTATGGATGTGCCGCACAATTGTTAAATGCGTCGCGCAAGTTTTTCTCGCACATGTTTTCACCGCGCAAGTCCTATTACCTTGACAGCAGTGCGACAACGAGGAAACATTGTAAAGAAGATGATTTGCGTGGCGAGAGCTCGAGAATTCAGAATCAGATGTGAAGTGCGCCAATGATCGCGTATTTATAGGCCAGGCGGCCTATCTGCGCGCCTACACCCAGTGCGCCCAGGCCCTGCGTGATGCGCACTTGCGCGCCGCCCTCTGCGCCATCAAGACTTGTTTGCCACCTTTCCTTTGGTTTTCTTCTTTTCCTCAGAGTAACATCCTCATTTCATTTGGATCCAACTCTGAGGGGGGACTTTTGTTGATGCTCCTTTTTCATCACAGAGTCCAAAGGAATGTAAAGGGAAATGACTTAGCACAAATTGATCCATCCTTTGAAGAAAATATCAAAAATCGACAAAGGCATGAACAAGGGATCAAAAGCACATGTGCCGTGCAAGTTCTATCACTGTCGCGCAAGTCCACTTGTGCGACACCCTATGGTCGCGCAAGTGACTTGCACGACCTAAGTGGTAACCACCCGGGGTCTTCTCCTGCCTATAAATAGACCCTGTGGGTCCCCCATTTCAGGGAGGATTTTTTCCAGAAACTCAGATTTGAGCTCCTGGATCCCTAGTCTCTTCTCAAAGCTTCCAAAACACTTCTAAGGTAATTTCTTACCTAGAACGGAAGATCTAAAGAGGGGGAGGAAGGCCTAAGTGTTGAAACTCATCAACACTTGTGCACCTGAGTGGCCAACCCTTAAGGTAAAATGGCCACACTTGCGCGCCGCCTTACTACTTCAATAGATCTTGTGCGCCCTTCTTCTGGAAGAACCTCAAGGGGATTATAAAGGCTTTAATAAAGAGTCGCTCAAGTATTACCCTACTGGTTAACCATCGTGCAAGTACAACATGTGTCGCGCATGCATACCTGCGCGACCAGGACTTGCGCACCCACGTAGTACCTGCGCGCCCCTGCCTTTTTGGGTGCCTTTCTTGCCCATTTCACCCCTCTTAAGCCATTACACATTTCCTATTCAAGATTCAGTCTTCAAGACACTCTTAAAAGCCATTTATGGCATGATTTCTTGATTTTAATTCCTTATCTGAAAGGAATTCTGTGGAATATCTCTCAAAACCTAGTGATGTACACATCTTTATGTCACTAAATATTGAGATTTCATTCATTCAACCTCATCCTTTAAGATGAGAGAATCCTTAACCTGGGTCTCCTTTTCAGGAATAATCCCCAGTCATGAGTCCTCTAATTTGGGAATCCTCTTAGGAGTAAGCCCCAGATCCCCTAACCTGGACTTCCTTTTTAGGAGTAAGCCCCAGTCTTAAATATGGGCATCCTCCTTAGGAGTAAGCCCCAGTCATAATTCTTAACTTGGTCATCTTCCTTAGGAGTAAGCCCCAATTCTTAAAGCTACCAAATCTGGGCATCCTCCTTAGGAGTAAGCCCCAGTCCCCTAATTTGGGCATCCTCCTCAAAAGTAAGCCCCAAACCTTAATCCTTGACCTGGGCCTCCTTTTCAGGAGTAAGCCCCAGTCTTAATTTCTCTTAACCAGTCCTAATTTACCTTTGATCTGCGATTCCTTTTCAAGAGTAAAACCTAATCATAAGTCTTCGCCTAATTTGGGCCTCCTTTTCAGGAGTAAGCCCCAAGTTAGAGTATTCAAAATCTCCATGAAGCACATATACCATTATGGACCCTGTTCCAGGATTTCTTCCCTAAAGTAAATCCTAACCTTCATTTATCTGGGCAGTCATACATACATAAGCCCCACATTATTTCTTATGATTGCATCTTTCATGGCATAATTGTCTAATTTTTACCAATACCTCTTGTTTCTCACACCGAGCATGAATCACGTGATCTTAGAGTGTAAGTGTAATTGTGTCATCCTTCTTTGAGACATCAATCATAAACATCATACTCCCTTACTCGAACTACGTGGGTTCTGATTCCTTTTCTAAACAAAGGATACGTAGGTAGCCCATCTATGGGTTTGATCCCAACTCTAAAATAATCCATTTCCTTCTGAATGACAATAAACTTCAAGTGACCCACTGAGTGGCTTTAAAACTAGTATGATCATCATAATGACCAAGAGGCTTCTGTATAAATGTGTCGAAGGGTACCATTGACCAAGAATCTCTAATAAATAAAGATGATTCTCTATCTATGAAGAACCTTGAATACATACAAAATATTCTCTAAATTTACTACATATTTAATCATTGATTGTCAGATCTGAAGGAAAGCTCATTTTATACATGGTAATGTAATAAGGATTCAAAAAAATAACTTAAATCTATAAAGAGAGTCCCAGAGTAGACAATAATTCCCCTAAAAAAGGTGTGATGAGTCCGACCTCCCATCCTCTCGACCAATGCAAATTCCTAAGCCTCATCATTCCACAAACTAATGACCACCTACCTTTGGAAAGTAGGTCCGAATGGATGTGGAATCATTGGATGTTTCCAGTTCTATGAACAAAACCGTTATAAACCGATCGGAATGTTTGAACCTCCCATCAAGGCGGTCATCCCCGGATTCTGAGGGAGAACAAGAACCTATGCAAAGAAGCACAAGGTAGAGAAATGCAACAAGAGACACCACACGAGGAATCAAGAAATCACTATATACGAGCCTGGAGGGCCACACAGGAGAGGGGTTTATGAAGAAAAAGGACTCCCTAAGAGGGGGTTTGTGATGCTCTGGTGATTCACAAAGTGGAGGAGCTTCATGATGGAAGTTGCACCAAGAATCATGGAGAAATGGGTCTCTGTGAAGGAAGGTTCTTCACGAAGCATGGCAACCCAACCAAGGCATGGAGACTACATGTGACAAGATGGTTCTTCATGAAGGATGACTACGCTGTGGAGTCTTGAATTCTCAAAAGGGACTCCTACCTTCACAATGGACATGGGGATTCATGAAGGGAATCCCCATTTTAAGTGGAGGTAAATTAGGATAAAGGGAAAGCTGGTTTACGATGCTCAAATACCTTGAATGATGTCTTTTATCAATGGTTCATGATGCGAAGAGAGATTTTCAAAATAGGAGCTTGGAAGGTGAAAGGTTAGGGTAGAAATACTTTGGTGCAGGGGTGAGCCACATATTTATAGGCATCGAGTATCACGATGATCAGTGCGTGAAGGCAATGGCGCTTCACGAATGGAGGAAGATCTATCGAACTTATATAGCATTCCTTCACTACTTCACGAAATTCATGGATATCATCGGACTCATATAGGAGTATATAACTACTTTTATATGTACTCAAATCACATTTTATTTGAGGAGGCATCTGTCACTACTTTGCGGCGTTCATGGTGGTGAAGGGCTTAACAATGTATATTCGTGAAGCAGTCCCCCCTTTAGTAATTTTTGCAGATCGTAAGGATTGATTTTTGTCCAAATTATTTTTTCCATCCTCAATATATCTTGGGCATGGATTTTGGTACCAAAAAATTCCTCCATTAGAATGGGAGTTGATGGAAAAAATAGGGTTGGATTCTGAGGGTATATCACCGAAAACCTATAGATTGTGAAGCAGTCTCACGATAAGGGAACACAGAGTGCGGGGCAAGATTTCCATGATGCTCATGGTATTTGAGGGTTCTATGAAGATCGTGAGGCCGCCACCTATAAATTTAGAATGAGGGACCCACTTTTTTTCACATATGACCTCCAAAACATGTGCTCAAGATCTCAAATTGTTAAGCTCCATCACCCCCACAAATTCTCTTTGTGAACCAGATTCCTTGGATCAGTGCTCTGTGAATGCTACATAGTGAACCAGTGCATTGTGATCCTTCGTTGCTTCACAAAGAGTGTCGATTCCTCTAAGGCTCTAGGAATTTAATCCATGAATGTAATTTGTGACTGGTATTTATGAACAGAGAAGAAAAAAAATTCTTGGAACAAATGGACAAACAAGAAGCTTCTTGGGAGGTCCTCACAGATGCTGTTCATAGAGAGGATATGATGAATAATACCCTACTTGGGGAATGTTTGTAGAGTCATTCTGACCACAAGTATTTTGTGGCACTAATTTCAGAATGAAAAAAGGATTACCCCTTATTTAAGAGACTTCTATTGTATAACTTTGGCCTAAAGGATGACGTTATTATCCCCAAAGTGAGTATGGATAAACCGGCTTACTGGTTCAAGGGCATTCCATGTCAATACCAGTGGTTTAGAGCTGCCAAAAGTCATACCTGGAAGGAATATATGCCTATCACCACTAAATGCCTTTACAACCATGTTAATGACATTGATGGGAAATCATTGAAAATAGAGGCACCTCCACCACAATATCACACTATTCTCATGAGGGTTTAAGGAAACCAGAGAAAGGGTGGAGCGATAATTGGGATTTATTCTAGGGTAACAACTTTATAGAGGAATGGGCCTCAGCCTACTAGGTATGCTCGTCTTGCATAGAATTTGGAGCAGAGATGAGGTGTGTAGTTTTATATGAGGCTATGTGGGATTCTCAATTCAAAATCTATCAACTAAAAGACATAATGCCATAAATAATGAGTAGGTGGTCATAGAGGATAAACACATTCCATTTCTGTCATGGGGAGGTCTACATCAGCCTCTAGGACCTGCACAATATTTTATGGATTCCAATTCTTGGGGTAATGTATGACAAATTTCTCTTAGCAGAGAATACATGGGATGATCCAGAGTAGATTCCATAGTTGGAAAAGGCATTTTTGTAACTAGTACCTAGGGAAGATAAGGATAAACAGATATTAAGGGATGTCCAATTCAAGTAGTGGTTTGGTCCATTCATGAATTTCCCTTGGAGCATCCTATTGAGGGAGAGGGGGTACCCATGAAACCACATGTGAGGCATGTAACTTCCAAGAGGGTCCCAACATAGAAAAAATGTTCTTAATGGTGGATCCTGGAGGATAGTTAATGGTAGCTATGGGGGTATAATATCAAAACCGAGCATCAAACGACGGTTAGGTTGGATGTGTTTATCTTTTCAATAATTTTTGGATGGATGTTTTCATTCAGGGATGTGCACATGGGTTCCTGACTAAGCAAATTTATTATGGAGGCCATCCTGGTGATGGGGAAGTATGTCAACCTTGGGACTCCAGTGCTGGAAAATATGTATAAGGTGATTTGGAACATCAGTGAGGGGAAGATACCAACATGTGTATGTGGACCATTCCACTTTTTGTATGGCTGGATGGTAACACACATTAGGGCATATGAATATCTAAATCCCATTTTCCCTCTTGGGTCATACATTTTACTAGCCATTTTGAATATAGTGGGGAGTTTCCCAATCAATATGAATCTAATAGAAGTGCTGAAAAAAGTCTAGAGTGTGGAAAAATTCAATTTCCATCCATTTCTGCTGCCAGTAGGAGTGTTCATCGATGATGTCAGGGGAAACGAGGAGCTGTGATCATACCTCTTGGCCTTTTGAGGTAGATTTCTAGTGGAATTGGTATATTGTGAGCTTATCTGTGAGATATATACCCCACATTGCTTTTTGAGGTAGTTCTGGTGTCTGCAAAGGCTAACCCTAAAATTTTACCTAGGGTTACTCCATGAGGACCACCCATGAATGATAAGGAAGCATTGTATTATGTTAACACAAGAATATGAGAAGATGAAGAATGATTTACCTCCACCTACTGCTACTTACGGGATAATCGAGGAGTATGCAAAGAGCTGGGAGGCAGCCTACTCAAAATAGATACGGAAGCAACAAACTATTCGAGCTAGTGATGGGGTTCCCCCTCAAACCTGATGTTGAGGCCGGACAATGGCAAGAGTGTGCCGTAGCGGTAGGGCTGATGCACATCATGGTGGCAGAGCATCAAAAAATAGGGCTAATAATTCTGAGGCCAGTATTGATAAAATATAAAATCATAGCAGCAAAAATAGATCTAGTGGCTCCAATTGAGGAAAGGGGATCATTCATAGGGTTCCAAAGGAAGCCTACCGAAACTCCTAGGAATCCACTACATTATGTCGATATACCTGAAGAAGCCTTTTATCTTAAGGCTTGGTAATTATAGGAAATCAACTAGAAACTCCTTTTCCCTGAAGAAATGTGGGATAACCTAAACTAGTTCGGAATAGAACTTTCAGTCATTATCTATGTTAGGGATGAATTTTTGGTATCTCAGATAGAGGGGAAGCGATATGTGGCAGATCTAGAGGACTTGGTGAATTCTTGAGGAACCCTGCATCCAATAATAGATCAGGTGAAAGTATTGCTTAACCTAAAATCCCTTCCAAAAATATCTTCCAATGATATAGAGGAGTGATTTCCTCTGCCCGAGGAATCATAAGGGTCTAGGGGAGAAGATGTTGATAAGGGAAGCCCTATGGAGGAAGGCGAGGTTATAGAGTCAGAGATAGGATAATTCACTAAAATAATTGAGGTAAGCTCTAAACCATTACCTTGTATGGTATCTTTCATACTTTCCCAGGTTTCTCGATTAAAATTTTTTCTGCACATGAGATCCTCATACAACAGACCCCTTCAAATGTAACAATGGGTGTAGAGAGAGAAGCTCTGAGACCTGTGTCTAGAACAATAGTGAGCACAAGGTCTAGAAGGGATGTGGAAACCAAGGTGGCCCTTCCATAATCTTCAGATCTCCTAACCAAATACAGGGGGCCACGTCATGGGATTCCGATAGTGAAAACTCGAGGGTGTGAGAAACTATCATTTGATCTTTGTAAGTTTTCTTCCCCAGAGAGTCATAACTGTTGTTTACCCAACTCGGATAGTTGACAAAATATTTTTCTAGACTATCCTTGAGGTAGTGGGAATATTTTTGGTGAGAATGATTGAAGTTCCTATGGATCCTTTACTAAGGAGAATGTTGATTGATGTGTAATAGGGCACCTGAGCTGACCAGACCATGGAAATCATGGCTATGAGTAGAACCACTGATGGGGCGGAACCTAGAGCTGATAAGGATGATCTTATTTTGGTGTGCTCCAATGATGAAGATAAACTGCATGACATGGAGCCTTTCCCATTTGATAGAATTCTAGAGGAGGATCCTACTACTGAGATCTTGGAGGCATTCCTGAAATATGAACCTGTTACCCTGAAGGAGCTGGATGAGTCCAATTTTGATATGGAGGACAACCAAGATGTCGGTCACCGGTCATGGAAAATGATCAAGAATTTCATCGATAATACACCAAAATTAGAGTGTATATGTCGAATGGGATCACTTCACCCACAGTTTAAGGACCCATGCACTGAAGGGGTAGATTCACGAGGTCCACATATACTCATATGGGACTACCTTGCTAAGAAATTAAGGGAGAGAAACCATGACTTAAGTGTTGATTGGAACCATAAGAAATCCATAAGAACCCAGAAGATTTAAGAGGATAAATAGTAGATTGATCACTAAGAAACACAGATGAAAGTACTATCTTTCTTCACTAGAACTCAATCAGAACTCATATAACAATTATGAGTCCAATTGGAAGAAGCTGAAGGGAAGCCGAGGTGAGAATCTCATGAAGTGGCTAATCTCCGAGCTAAGAAAGCTCAAGTATAGACCAACGTTGATGAAATTCACCCCATGAACAACAAGGAAGGAAGGTATCTTAGGAGATGACAAAAAATCTAGGATGCCACATGCCAAAGAGTGGTAGAGATGAGATGCTCAATTGAAGGGGCCAATCCATAGGGGCTATGTTTTTTCAAACTCACAAACATATTTTAGTGCTAGTGTGTTTACCATGAAATGAATATACATTTATTAATTGTTTTAAATTATTGAACCTCTATCATATATGGGAAACAACTGATGGTAAATCCCTAAGCTCACCTGGTTCATGACCAGTGTGATAAATAAGGGATGGCCATGTAATTGATCACTGCGTATGACATTATTGAATAATCATTGAGCACTCAGGGTCTAAAATTATTGACCAGACACCTGGGGAATTTGGAATGAGAAAGTATGTGACTATAGAATAAGGATACTAGAGCATCCAACTTTCCTTTCCCTACATGCTCTAGTATATGAACGGGTTAACACCATGGGAGTTGGAATCATTCTAAACAAAAGGGAATGAGAAGTGTGAATCTCAATAACCCTAATTCAAAACATAATGATGATGTCGTGCCAATATGATATAACTGCTTAATGTATTTTAAAATTAGTATCCATACTAATATATTGAAATGGGAATTAAAAAATGTGGGCCAACTGCTGATCGTATTCAAAAACATGGGGCCAAACTCAAAATGTCGTCCGATTTCCTATGGAATGTTGGCCCAAGATGGTAGGTGATCCCTGAGGCAGAGCATCCATGCAATTAGGGTGATCACTCGGGCATGATATAGGACGAGGATCCAAATAAATTTCATGATAAGCATGAAGGTGGAGTGATGGAATGTTCAAAATAATCCTAACACTGTTAGAACTGTGCCACCGTGACAAAAGCACATTGGTACAAGCGTATCGGTCTAAATTAGGATCAAACATATTTCCATAAAGGACCTATCTAAAAGTACCTAGTATGACTCTTAGTTTTATTTCATGAAAATAAAGATGATAGACACGTATTTTAATGTCATACAGTGAGGAGGATGCATGGAATATTTTAACATCATATAACGAGGACATCACACATAGTTTAAAGTCATACTAGTTGGACCCCAATGTCTATTCTTGGAATGATCACATGGTACAGAGGGAATAACCTATCATGAATGAGCCAAAGTGGGATCACACATCATATGAATACTAAGGAATAGATGGAAAGGAGGAATGATGTGGAGAGGGACAAACCTAACATGAACGAGGGCCAAGGAGAGCCACCTTCAATCATCACACCACATATCCCTATGGGTATCCTAGTATAAGGTCATAGAGTTTAGATCGTAGTCAGGGCTAAAGGGATAGAAGGGTTAATGAACTTGTGGCTAGCCCTGAAGACAAAATTTTTGGGCCTTGATACATATCCCATAAAGATGGGAATCAAGATGAATGTAGTTCTTAAAGGTCATGTAGTTTATCATCATGCAATGAGAATGAGAGTTGTGATGGTGTTTATTGTCATATGACTAGGACATGTACACCCAAAGGAAACATTTGTGGTGTACAATGGTACATAACTCAACATTAATGATAACCTAGGAGGTCTCATACCACATCACACATTATTAAAGGGAAATCCAGGCCAAAAAGACCTAAATGGGGAGTTTACAATTCTGTGCCTGGGCTTGGCGATAAGATGTTTGAACGTTAATATGTATCCTATAGGGGAAATAATCAAGCCATACATAGTTCTTGAATCCCATGTAGGTTAATGCCATATAGTAAGGACAAAGACGATTCAACCTGGAAAGGGGAAATAATGTTGTGGCTGAGCCTGAGATTGATAATCTGGGTATCACTACGTATCCTATAAGTATAGGAATCAAGCCACATGAAGTTCTTGAAGATGTAATGGTAAGGTACCAATTCTTGGGGAAATGTTTTTGTATAGGTCTGACCCATGAATAAATAAAAGATACCTTAGATATTTCTTGTTTGTTCCTTCATTGTTTGTATGTTTTTTTGAGCGACCAAACCAGGATGAAAAATATGGGTGTCTCTATGGAAATCAAGCCATGTGTAGGTATTGATAAGTGGCATGATGGATGAACAATGAAAAAGGTGATTCCCTCTCAAGAGAGAACACCACAATGCTATGCTATTTTTCATCATGCGGCTAGAATGATGATGTTGTAGTTTAAGGTCGTATGACAGGACCGACCCGTGAACTTTAATGTCATGCAGTATGGACACAACTATTTAACTATGCGTGGGAAAAAGTTTTGTAGTTTAACATCATATTTCATTAATGAAATAAATATTACTTTAAGTTTGTATAACTCAGACCACAAGGTTGCACAACCTTATATGTCAGTATGGCCCTACCAAGACACCTAAGCCTACATGAGCAATGCTTGGTGTAGGAAATAAGAAGTGATGTCAGGATTTACCCATAATATGAGTGTGTAAAATAGTGAAATAGAAACATCAGGTGGGAAAATCCAACCATGAAAACATTCCTACTTGATGTGTGTGGTTTCATGGAGGGATGATACCAAGGGTGTTGGAGACCCATTATAACAGAAGGGTAGAGAAATGTGAATCACAATGTTGAATATTTGGGATGCAATGGGGGGAATAATGACAAAGGATAACTGCTAACCATATTTGAGACACAATATCCATATCACGTAGTATGGGATGGGAAAAAAATGAGGGTCAATTGTTGACCGTATTCAAATTGTGGAACCTATCTCAAAACGTCATTCAAAATCCTCTGGGATGTTGGACCAAGATGGTAGGTGATTCATGGGGCCAAGAATCCATCCCATTAGGGGGGAATTTCAGATGTTAAAGATAATGGAGACCCAAATAAATATATTTGTGAAGTGTGGAGATGAGGTAAGGGAATATATTCTCCTGTAGGACCAGATCTGTCCTCAAGGTTTGGGTTCCCGAGGGGTGTTACGAACAATTTAAAGGTAGTATTTTTTGGACTTAAAGATCTCAGTTCAAGGTCATAAGGTTCAAACCATAGGTTACCAATTTAATGTCATGTGCATGGGATGTACCCATGTAGTTTAATGTCATGTGGTGAGGAAAAAGATGTCGCACAGTTTTATTACTGCGCGACTAGGACATGTGTGTCCTAAAGGGGTAAGTGTGTGGTGAAATAGATGATCCAATGTGAATGAGGATTGAGATAGTTTCATCACATCACACATTTCCAAGGGAGAACCATGTATAAAAGGCCCAAAAGGGTATTTTTACCATTTTGTGGATGGTCCTAGGGTCAAAACATCTGGGTGTCACTACATATCCTGTGAGAGAAAGAGTCAATCCACATGTAGTTCTTGAAGGTTTCATGGAAGATGACTAGTGATAGACTAGAAACATCTTCTCATGTGAAGACATAATAGTGATGTGTAGTTTATCACCATAAAACCATGACACAAAATGTGTAGTTTAAATTTGTGAAACTAGGATGATGGGGATCTTAGATTATGGTCGTAAAACTTAGACCCAAGGTGAGGATTTCAAACATGTAATGTGTATTGTGGCATCATGATTCATCCCAATGTGAGTAAGGACCAAATAGGTCTTAGCACTGCACCATATAATCCCTCAGAAAAAACTATACATAGTTTAAAGTCATTATGTTTGGACTTTCAGATGTGGAATTCTAATTTAGGGTTATAGAGTTTGGACCATGGTATGGAATGATTCTTCCATGTAGGTAAAAAACTTACCAAGACCCCTAAGCCCATGTGAGACATGCTCGGTGTGGGAAACAATGAGTGGAGAAGATCTTTATGAGACATGGAATATCATGACTGTGGAACAAAGGTGAAGATTCAAGGATGACCCCACGACACTGGTCCTCTCTCTCAATGCGCAAAGGTGCATAGAGGGATAACACCAAGGGTGTTGAAGCTCTTCTTAGACATAAGGAGGTGGAAACCATGAATCATGGTTTCCGAAATTTGGGATATAATGAGGGTCGTGTAATGATGTAGGATAACTAATAACCATGTTTGAGACACAATATCCATTTCACATAGCCTAGGATTGGAAAAGACAAATGAGGGTCGACCTCTGATCATATTCGAAACGCAGAACCAGTCTCAAAATGTTGTTTGGAATCCTCCAAGACATTGTCTTATGATGGTAGGTGATCCATGAGGCCAAGAATCCATTCCATTAGGGGGTACTTTCAGATGTTAAAGAGAATAAAGACCTAGATAAAGGTATGTATGAAGCATGGAAATTGAATGAGAGAATTTCCATGTAGAATCCGACACTTTAGGCTCTACACCACAACACAACTGAGAATGTTAATGAGTCCCAACATAGGTCCAGGGATTCAATGAAGGGAATACAACTCATTAATATGAGTGGAGGAAAGAGGTGAAATAGGTTGATGAACCTGGGGCTAGACCCGAAGACAAAATGTCATGGAGTTCCTATGTATATTTTGAGGACAATAATCAAGACATACATAGTTCTGGAATGCCATGTAGTTTAATGTCATGTAGTAAGGACATTATCCCAATGTGATGTGTATGGAATGGTGGAATAACCTACATGAATGAGGACCAAAGAGGTATCAACCACACCACTCAACATCCCAGGACAAAGGGGCACTTTCCATTTAAGGTCATACACAAAGGACCATATATTCTATACAGTTTAATATCCTACAAGAAGTATGGAGTAGTTTAATGTCATGTATTATGGGAGAGATCTTAGTTTAAGGTCATAGAACTTAGATCACAAGGTAGGGCCAAAAAGGGTTGGAAAGGTTATAGAACCTGGGGCTGGACTCAAAGATGAATTGTCTGGGTGTTCCTACGTATCCTGTGAGGGTAGGAATCTAACCAAATGTAGTTCTTGAATGCCATGCAGTTTAATGCCATGAAATAAGGACGTGGGTAAGGAAATATCTCAGGGGAGGTACATGGTGAACCTATTGAAAACCTAATAAGAATAAGAACCAAAGAGGTCTCAATTACACCACATGTTCCCGTGAGAGATCTAGGCCAAGTGGTCAAAAAGTTGAAATGATTTTTGGTGAATGGGGATAGACCCAAAGACAAAATGTATTGGCATTCCAATGTATCCCATAAGGATGGTAGTAAATGATTACATTTTAATTGAAGTGTTGTGAAGTTTAAAATCATGCGGTAAGGACATAGTAATTTAACGTCACATGGGATGGGAGAGATCTTAGTTTAAGGTCATAGAGCTTATACCATAAGGTAGAAACTATGCAGTGTATCATCATGAAGGATAATGAATTTCATATAGTTTAAAACCATGTGGTGAAGACACATAAAAGGAAGGTTCCAATACAAATTATTACTTGAGGAATTTGGCATTAGGGGGATGAGTAATTCAAAAGGCATCTATGGTGACCGATGAATATGCACTATCGGGGTAAACCTTGTGAATGATATAGGGTCCTTCCTATTTGGGATCCAATTTTGGTGGCTTCCTTCTAGGTATCATTAGATTCCTCAAGTCCAAATCATTTTACCTTTGAGGAAAGAGTGGAGATCAAATTTCTTGTTGAAAGCTATGGATATCTTATTTTGGTGCCTCCCCAAATTGTACAAGGCCTGAAGCCTATTCTCATTGAGGGATTCCAGCTCAGCCAGATAGACTTCTAATACTCTTTTTGATGTCTTATGATTTTAGATATCTATACAGAGCAATAATAACTAAATATAAATTGGAAATACTACATCTTTCTCATACACTAGGGAATATAGGGTCACCTGGGTGGAATTATGAGTCGTTGTCGAATAAGACCAGAGAGAATTTGGGAGTTTTTCTGGACAAATATTCTTGTTCTAACCAAACTTCTTTTTTAAAATGTTATGGGGGGGGGGGGTCTTATTGAAATTTTCGATCTGCCCATTTTCTTGCGCATGGTAGTGATAAGTATGGTTAAAGTGGATGATGTAATTAGTGTACAATTTCTTTATCTCATCTACTCAAAAGTCCGTAACGTTATCAGTTAGGATGATGTGAGGGACTTATAATCAATGGATAATATTGGAGCTCATGAAATAAATGATAGAAAAAGCCTTGAATTCCTTGAGTGGAATCGATTTTTCCCACTAGGAGAAGAAATCCATCACGTTCAGAATGAATCGGCACTAGAGATCTAGTGCTAGTGGATATGGTCCCACAATGTCGAGTCCCCAAATAAAAAATGGACAAGATTACTTGGTAGTATGGAGGGGTTCTAGTGGTCTATGCAAAAAGTTGGCATGGATCTGACACGTGTGAAACCTCTTGGAGAACTCGATACAGTCATGAGCCATGGTGGGCCAGAAGTAGCCCAACCTTCAGATCTGGTGGGCGAGTTTCGACCCTGCCTGATGAGCTCCACCTGAACCAATTTGGAACTCCTACATAACCTAGGGGACCTCATCTCATTGAATACAATAGAGGATAACTCCATTGAACCCACATTTGTAGAGGATATTTTCAAGCTTGGGACCATTCTCGAAGGCGAACTGCACTGCATGCTGAAAAATTCACTCATGTTCATCTTGGTCTGTCGATATATTTCTATGTTCGAGGTACTAAAAAAAGGATTTTCCAACTAGGGGTTTCTTCTACTATGGTAGGTGGACCTGGAGGTCCCGATTTGGAGTCATCGATAGTAAGATGGCTTACCTGATGGCTGTCATCATCATTCATAGTGATGGGAGTGATGACTCTTCAATGCGCCACATAGATAATCAAATTGTCCTGGTCAGGCTCTGCGAGAGATGCGGTAAGGATATCCAAGGCATTGGATCAACCATTCTATGACCAAGGTACATGAGTGAACTTTAGAAGAGAAGGGAACTGGGACATTAGCTGGTGAGTGCGCTCTAACAGGGGCACAAGCTCTGGCTTCCTGATGACGTAGTCACTATTGATCTTCTTGAGGACTAATTCAGAGCCCCCCTTC
Organism: Viscum album; assembly: GCA_963277665.1. Taxonomy (NCBI): domain Eukaryota; kingdom Viridiplantae; phylum Streptophyta; class Magnoliopsida; order Santalales; family Viscaceae; genus Viscum; species Viscum album. The sequence goes on from OY728166.1 coordinate 1,483,752,828, forward strand.
ACTTGTAGGTGGGGAACATCAATCTCAAGGGATAGATCAAGACCAGTGATGAGATCATGACACTGCACCTTATTATTGTTGAAACCTTCTGAAAATAAGAATGAATTGAGAAATACATCCTATGTAGGAATAATGAAGAAGATACCCAAGACTCCTCAATTGAGTCTGGGATCGTTGGGTCTTCTTCCAGTTGTACTTCATGAGGCACCATCTAAGTGCATCTTCCAAAATGGAATGAATTGATCCACTGATAGGATGGTCTCATCTAGAAAGTCAAGATCCATAGACTGTTCTGTAAGGGTTGGATGGGTGGATAGAAAATATGCCATCACTTGACCCTTGATATATTTCTATAGGATGAACCTTATGTTGAACTATTGAAGGATCACAAACCACCAAGATAGAAGGCCTATTAACATATGGTGGTTTAGGATATAATTTAGTGGATCCAAATGGGACACTAGCTATATCTTGCGGTCCTACAAGTAGTGCCAAAACATTTTCACTATAAAAACTAGCGTGAGTTAGCTCTTCTCGATAGAGGAATATATGATCTCTATGTCGAGGAGGATGAAACTGATATAGTACAAACTATTCTATGTATATTAGTTGTTCTTTTAGGCAATAATGGCACTGAGGGATCATTCTTGGGTGGTAAAATAAAGGATTAGTGACTTTTCAGATATGGGCTGCATCAGAACTAAAGGCTACAACATGTAATTCTTAATCTCCTCAAAAGAAGTTTAGAACTCTTCATCACACTGATAGATGACACCTTTCTTCATGAGTCAGGAAAAGGGCTTACACTCTCCAGCCAAATTCACTATGAATCAGTGTATGTAGGATAAGTGGACTTAAAATCCTAAAAGATCTCGAAGGTTTCTCGGAGGATTCATATGACTAATGGCATTGATATTCTCTAGATTAATCTCGATGCCTCTATATCTAGAAAATAATCCAAGTAACTTTCCATAGGTAAACTTGAAGGCACACTTCATGGGGTTAATCTTTAGATAATGGTAATGAAGGAAATTGAACACTTTCTCAAGATCTCTAAGATGGTCCTGACACTGGTGGGATATGACCACCATATATTCCATGTAGAATTCCACCAATGTCCTGAGGATCAAATTGAATATGCGGTGCATAACACACTAATAGGTGGATCCTGTATTCTTCAAACTAAAAGACATTACATGATAATATAAGGTACCTTACAGTGCTCTAAATGTGATGTATTATTCATCCTATAGGTCTATTCAGATCTTATTATATCCTAAATATCCATCCATGAAGTAGATGGATTGGAATCCAGTGGTGGCATCAATCAACAGCTCTGTCACAGGAAGGGGAAAATCATCCTTCGGACAGTGGAGGTTTGGATCCTATAACTTGATGTAGACACTTATATGTACATTATTCTTCTTGATAGGAATGATTTTGGCTAACCATATAGGGTACTGTACTTCTTTGAGAAATTCATATTTGATGATCTTATCAACTTCAGCCTCGACCATGGCACTGTGAGAAGGGTGCATATTTCTAGGAGGACGTTTGAACCCGCGATGACTTGTTGGTAGACCAATAAGGTGGAGGGATACTTGAGGATCTAGTCCTAGGATCTCATCATAACTCTAGGAAAATAAATCTTGATGCTACTTTAGGAAATCCACATACTACTGTTTCTCTTCTACAACCATATCTATGTTGATCAGTATTGGTCTCAGGTTTTCCTCAGCACTAATATTCACTCGTACCAACTCATCGACAATGTTGGGGACTCCTAATTCAAATTCAATATGAGAATCCTCTAAATCCTTTTCATCATTAGAGGAAAGATGATTATTTAAAGGAGACAATTACTATAAGTTAGCTGACTCTAGAGGAATTCTAGTATTGTCTTTAGTGGTGATGGAATCTTCATCAGAAGACTCTTTCTCTACTGAAACCATGGAGAAAAAAGCTATTGACCCGATTCCATTGGGCCTTTGAATGATTGGTCCATTCTTGATAATATCAATGTAGTAGTGGAGTGTTGCCTTGAGTCAGTTCAACCTGACTTAGTGAAACAAGCAAGTATGGAATATTTCTATTACCATGGAGTGAACGTCCCGATACCTTATCCGGCTGAGGGGATCTGGTATGAATTGAGGCTAATTCATGAAGGATTAAGAAGTGATCTTCTGAAATTATTTATACCTAGGAACACACTCCCCACTCCATCCAGAGACAAAAAAGCAACATCCTAGGTCTGGGGTTGTGGCTTCCAACTGATGAATCAGTAGAATGAAAGCACTGTCTAAGTCTGTCTATGGGTTGACCACAATAGTAGTGTGATCAAACTCATTGGATTGAAATTTTTTGTCCTTTATCTTATAATAGTTGGAATCCAGATAATGGACTTTACAAGAGAAAAAGGGAGACACATCACCTTGGATCACACCCACTCAATTGTTAAGGGAGTAATTGAGGCATTAATGATATAACGAAGGAACTAATGCATGCCGATGAATCTGGAGTCTACCCATCAATGCATTGTATGTGGTGTCCTACGAGAAAACCATGAACTCAGTGCTATAAATCAATCCACTGAATGGTCTTTACGTGGATCGTTCAAAGAGGTGTTTTCTATGTACTATTATAACCTTGAATCTTTAGGTTAGAGGGACTCAGATATACTTCAGTAAACCCAAGATTGAAGAGCATTCAGGTCAGGATATGACTGATCCTTGAACATGTGTTGAAAAGACAATGGAGGAATTCTATTCCATTAAATTGGCCAATGATGTACAATAGGAGAATTTTCCTCTGTACGAGAGAACCTTCATCTTCCCCTAAGAATGAGATGATGTCCTAACATTATGCACTCTAAAATTCCTCATCATGGAAGGATTTTGTGGCTGCTACCACTTTTTAGAAATTAAGGGGGCTTCTTAAAGCCTATGTAAGGGATTCATGTATATATTCCAACATGAAGAGAGCCTCAAAGATCGATATATTTGCTGGAATGATGAAAATATTCTTAAACACATCATACTTCCACACTAGGCACACATTTCTGCTGGTAGGAATTTGTTCTATGGTAGGTGGTATGATAGGTGCTTCTGGTCGAACATGAGGACTCTAGATAGTGTTTGGGATGTCCCATTGTTCACTAGCTAAACTATGAAAAATTACCACTAGATAATAGTCAGATGATTGAGGTCTAGAGATAGTTGTACATGACTCATCATGACGCAGTTTTGGAGGCTCTTCCTGATCAAACACCACGAATGTCGGTGGGAGAGAACCCGATAAGATGATATGAGAGGACTATGAATGCAGAGCTCTATGATTAACCTACCATCTAGTCTCAGTGGCATGCATGTCCCAGATGGAAGCAGTAGCCTAAGCATTCCGGTGACTCACATAGCCACAACTTTGTCGACGATGGTGTCTACTGGGGATGTTAGGATGACTTGCCTGACTTTCCTTGTATTTGGGTACCATATAAGGGACCACTTTATCGACGATGTTCATTAAGGCATACTACTGACCATCACTTAAGGAATACTCCATTGACGGGTAAATTCTAGGGGTGAATCCCATCTCTGGGGGCATGAAGTCACCAAGAGTACGAGATAGATTTGGCACCGATGGGGGGATTTTCTTTCCCTTGAACAGTCAGTTCCTGCTCTTTCGAGAGGTAGTAGGATAAAATGTGGACACAAAAATGTCATTTGGAGGAGGCACAATAGATTCTGACAGATCAAGCTGATTCAAATGGGAATAAATTATCTGATTCTTGTGAGAGAATGCCCTACAGGACATCTAGTTTTCATACTTATGAGACCTATGACAGGAGATTTTATTCCATTCACCATCACTATCACTATTAGGATTTGAGAAAACACACACCACCTATGATAGGTCTAGACCTAATATAACTATGTTGTTATAAACTTGGTCTAGGAGATAGTTTTTGAACACATATCACTTCTTTATGGTTTGTCCAAGGTACTGGTGATATGGGAAATAGTTGGGGTGGTCAGTGAGATCATCCTCCTAGAGTCTAATACATTCTGAAAACTATAGGATTCCTTGATTCAAGGCACTCCATAAATAATTTAAGACTTTAGATTCTTTAAATGAGTAGGTCTATTTTCTCCTGTTTGGGAAAGAGAACCCTAGTAGCCTAACCTTGACAAGGGGTTGGAGCCTTATGAGGAGGTTGAACCAGATTGTCCTGACCAGGAAACAATGGTGCATTATGCGGTGGTTCCTACTGATTCTAAGGTGGGAGATAATGAGCCTAAGGTTGAGCCTTAGTCTATGCCATCGACAAGGCTATGGATGTGGCTTTTCCAGTAATAACTCTAGCGGCATGGGGGCCTCTACCTATACAACAGAAGCAGTCTCGGCCTTAGTTGATTCTCTTGTAGGAGCTGTGGGAGGCAATGAGCATGCCTACATGGATTTCTACAAGGATTTCTCTAGTCACTAAGACTTGTTAGAAAAATCCCAAAATCCACCTAGGAAATTATAAGTGATGAGTGATGAGACCAATTCAGTCTTTACATTCCCCACACACATCGTCAATAGCTACTCTTGAGTCAGTGACATATCAAGTAAATATATGAGGCCTTTAAACTAAGTGAAAATGTCTACAACATGCTCATCTGGTCATTGTTTACAATTAAAGAGGTCAGTAGTACTGATCTTGTGAGTGGTGGAGCTGAACTGATAAAGAAACTACCTGCGAAGATCTTCCCAACCATCTATGGACCCGATGGGTAATTGGATGTACTAGATGAAAACTGACCCTTTTGGTGTTTGTATGATACACCAGAGTTTGGAAGCTTCTTGCTATGATGGAGTCCCTAGCATGGGTACACACCTTAAAATAAAGTGGTTTAGATGTTGTAGGGGATTTCCTGTCTCATTGAAAGGGGAGAAGGTAGGATTACTAAATCTCAGGGGTGCTAACATATCATCCACCCATGATGGATATGGATTTCCATCAAGTCGTATCACCACTTGTTGAGTTTCAAGATCCTTGAGGTAGGAAATGAGATTGGCCATCTATTCATCCTATTGAGGATACCTATCTTGGTGAGGATCCCTAACCGCTAGCATGTTTTCAATCTCTTCAACATGATCAGAAAGATCAATGGCTTGTGGAGCAGCGGGTGGAATGACCTAAGGAGCTTCTAGAGGGATATCCTGCGAAGCAGCTATAGGATGGATCTGAAGTGAAACCAGAGGGTATTCTAGAGGAATGAATTTTAGAGTCGGGTCTCGGATAATATTATTATGTAGATCAGGTGGATTTGACGATGCATATCATGGATTCTTTCCATAAACTCTAACCTATAACCTTTTGGGATATGTATGGTTGTCGAGATCAATGAGAGGAAACTCATTGGGGATAATATGTGACTTCCCCTTCTGCCTCGGTGGAGGATGAATGGGATCATACTGAGGATCACCATAATCTATACATTTTTCCACAACGCGCTCAACAAGGAGCTCGCCAATGACCCTTTTTTAATCCATGAGCTATTGGAGAAATGTGGCCTTGTTGAGGTTATCCTTTATCTTCTGTGTCAAGCCAGATAGGTTAGAGGGCCTATCGGTCATAATGTTTCCTTTACCCTTATTGGAGTCCCGAATGAGAGGCAATGACTCAGATGGGTTTTCAAGGCTGTGAATGTGTATTTTCTGGTGAGTGATAATTCCTTAGAGATCCAATAGATGTTGTGTTGTTCTAGGGGGAAGGTTCTATTAAATGATCCCTATCTTGGTGTCCTTATATGTGAGATCATCCATGTTCACTGTGACTACACCTAGCGGCATATCCTTAATATCACTTGGTAAGTTAGGATGGTATAAGATAAGACTAAAATGAAGGGTATCATACTTTCCCTAGCCATAGATCGAGATGTGTGGAGATGCCTCCTCAATAACTCAGTGGAGCACATTGAAGATATGGATACATTGCTGCTAGAGTCTCCAGTGATAACCGTCCAATGTAGGGTGCTGATCCACATGAAGCACTACTAACTCAACCATGTGGCATTGCTGGTCAATTTCTTCATAATGCACATGGATTTTTGGATAATCCAACTAATGATGATAGAGAAATAGGTTTTTCATCCCTATGGTTCAGCAAAGACACATGACTTCATCCTGAGTGAGAGACTCCAGACTAAAGAAGTTGGAAGTGGAAATTGGCCAGAACATCTCGGGAAACTATCATACTGTTAGATTGTCCTGCAAGATCTTTTGTTCAGAAGTGGGATATGACCCTTGATTTCCCTATTCTTCAACTGGGGGAAGCTGAGGTACTGGTAACTATAATGATGTGGACCATTGCGATAGAGGACTAGACGATGGGGAGAAAGATACATGAGATGACATGCCACTTGATACTATATTGTCTCTTATGGGTGGAACTGAATGCATAATTATGTCCCTATAGGACGGGGTGCTAACCACCACTTCATGTGCATAGGCGAAGATGACTGGAAGAAGATCTAGCTGATTCTCATCATCCATCAATCCATAGAACAACTCTCTATGATATCTAGTTGATGTAGATAATGGTCTTGGTGATGACAGTGATGACTTCATGGTAAGACCACAAACAAGATCCAAATATTCATCATCTTATATGTATCTGTGGAGGGCTTTGGGGATCTGGTTCATTTCAATTTCCCGAAGGATGAATCTCACACTCATAGTTCCTTCCCCAGACTTGGATGCATAAGATCAGGGTGAAGGTTCCATCATTGAATTGCACTCAACATCAGAATCTAAAAAGCGAATTGTATTGAAAATGATCTAGAATTTCTCAGAGTTCTTCCCACAGAAGCAATGGTTCACCCTTCTAACCCAGGACAAATATTTAGGGTATGGTAAGTCTTATACATGGGGGGACCTCCATGTGGGTTAGTGCTAGAGTATGGAGGACCTATTCCTAAGCTAGAGGGATATGGGGAGGACCTCCATACCTGCTATCATCAGAGTGAGGATGACCTATGCTGGGACTGCAGTAAGAGTGGGGAAGAACTACACTTTGGGTTTTGATAAAAACATGGTGAGGAACTCCATGTTGGCTATTAGAGCTGGGATTACCTCCACTCTGGTGAGCTGCGGTGTGAGGAGCACTTGGTAAAATGTCAAAAAGGACATGGGGAGGACCTCCGTATTGGAAATCTTGGGAATGGGGAGGACCTCAGTGTGGTTTACTGGACACACGGGGAGGAACTCCATGGTTAGGAGTGCCAGAGTGGGGAGGGTCTCCACTAGAGTTGATTAGAACATGGGGAGAACCTCCTTGTCAGCCACTGATGAAGCGGGGAGGGACTACACTTTGATGGATTCTAGATAGGGGAGGACCTTCACTGTAGTTGGTGAGAACATGGGGAGGACCTCCATGCTAGATTCCAACAAGGTGGGGAGGACCTTCAGTTGGATTGGTACTAGTGAAATGGGGAAGATATCGATGCTATATGTGAGAGTGGGGAGGACCTCTACTCTAGTTGGTTATGGTATGAGGAGGACCTCTGTACTGGATCTTAATGTCATGGGTTGGACCGCGATGTATTATGATCGTGCCGGTGATTAGAAGAGTCAACCCTGCCTTCCTATGGGGTGGATGAGGTCACGATCCCAATCAGGTGATTTTGAATCCCTGATATATAGTGAAATGGACCTGATAGAATACGACAGTGGTGGAATGGGACACTAAAGCTATAGAAGATGACCCCCTTGACAAGCTTCCTCCTGATCTTGAACTTGACATTGGCGTCAGATCTGCTAAACCATGGCTGGCGGTGTAGGGGTATGGACCACCTATTCCTTGGCCTAGGGGACTAGATGGCAGTGTTGGCGTGGCATGGTGGGATCCCTCCTCGGAAACTTTTGAGAACTAATCATTGTCGATATGACTCAAATATCCCTCACCTTATTAGCATAAGGGAGTGAATAATGAGAGTTTTTTGAAGATAGGCTCCCAAAACAGTTGAATGTCGGAGTGGGGAGCAGTGGCTCCCTGCATGGCCCTTGGGGGCAGCGGAGACAGTGAGGTATAGAAGCCTCCAATTCCTAGAAATCCGTATACCTCATTAGGATACCTCCCTCTTTCTCGTACCATTAGATAAGAGTGTTGATCATACTTCTATGGATAAATTCTTAGGGTGAGATGGGGTGTGGGAACCCTATAAGTGTGGTTTTTGATGACATTGTGGTAGAGGTGGATCCATGCAAGATTTCCATGTTTGTATTTCTACTACCCCTACATTTGCGGGTTGGAGGCGACTGGTTTCCAATATCTTGTGACTTATAAAGTAGGAAGATTAATCTATTAGTATAGATAGTAAGATAGCAGTTCCCAATGCCCCAACACTATTCAGTCTTCTATGGATGGATAGGGAGATCCATGCTGATGATGTCACAGAATGGAATACCCAATGATTAATTGCCTCAAATTCCAGTGAGTCCCATTCCAGGCCCACTATTTTCTTGGCAGGACCTGGCACCAGATAGCTGGATCTAGTGACATTCTTATCTACTGATGTATTGAACACTACTAATCCCCATGGTTGAAGGAGAAAATATTCACGTCTAGTTCACCATTTTTTGTTTTCAATGATTTCTACAGGGGCACACCACCTACAATGTGTGCTGACATTCAGCTGGATGGCTATATTATTTCCCAAAATTCTTAATTTTCAAAGTCGGACAGGAGTCATCACTTATTCAGAGATGTCTACTCCCTAATTGAAACAGGATGATGAGATGTCGATCTGTCCTTCTGTGGATTCCTCCTCAGAATTCGTTGCCTAGTTTGGGTCTCCATTAAAGATTAAGGAATTGTTTGTGAACCTCATTCCTGGTGCCATATCTTTATGGTCATTTTTTAATTAAGCTACTTCTGTCAGAACTTCTAAAGGGTCAATTCAAAGAAGAAACCTTCAGTTAAGAGAGTAGTCATGTTGGGCATCACTGGAATTTCTTGACGCTGGAGCATTGGTACACCTGGATTATTCCTTATTAGAGGACTTCTCAAGGGTGCAGAATCCCAAGGAATCCCATGTCGATTGTGAGGTATCCTATGATAGAATCTTGTCTCTGAGGTTTTCCATGGATTCCCATGTTTAACATGAGATATGATGTGAATTTAAAATCTAGTGGAGAAATATCAGACAGATCAAAAAACTAATAAGAGTGGATCAGATGGGTACATCCATATGAGGGATCAACTGGAAGTTTTACCATATGGATGGATAAGAATTCCAAATGAGGATAGAATTGGGGGGGCATGTCCCAAAAGGGAATATTTCACACTACGATGGATGATCTGGACACCACAAAGGGAAAATCATAGAAGGCAGTAGATGGGAGAACCAAGGTTTACTATTGGCTGGGATTGAACCTCAGATAGGTTTCATACATACCCTATTTATAAGACAGGTATCAAGACCCATGTAGTTCAAAGGAGTGACTTGGGTATTACACATGATTAGTCTTCCAGATGGATGGAATGAGTTCACTAAGATGTGGAGGACTGGGTAAAATCAGGGTGGATATATAGGAAGTGTTTTAGGATAAGGATGAATGGGATGAAACTAATGTGAAGATGGAAGTACTGGTCTTGAACCTTAGGGAGTCTTCCAACGTATCCCAGTAGCTGCGAATCAAAGTACACATAGTTTGGTGGGGTGATGATGCACTTGAGAAGGTGACCCATGAGAAATGGAGTGCATGGATAAGGACCTAAAGGAAGTGGGACCTCTATGTTGGGGAATGATCCTCACAAGACATAAAGTATCAAGGTAGAGAACATGATGGGAATGAGTTATGGTCTTGAACCTCAGGGAGGCTTCCTACATACCTTGAGTAGAAGAAAGAGATCAATGTCCATGTAGTTTAGGATGAGGCATATAATTGTAGTGTAAAAAATGGATAGTGACCCAAAGACATACTAGAGATTACACATGGTCAGAGGCCCATCCCAAGAGAGAAACACTTGGTTGGATAGATGTAGAGTTTGTGGGGATTGTGCATGGTTAATTTCTTGTATGGATGGATTATAACTCCTTAGGGAGGTGGATCCAAGAGATGTGTCCCAAAAAGGGAATATGTTAAATCAGGAGGGTACATCTCTATGAGGGAGCACCAAAGATGAATGTTGGTTGGGATTGAGCCTCATGGAGGAATCCTACATACCTGAAAGGGATCAAAACCTACATAGTTCGATAAGGGAATACATTTTAATGTCATGAAGGATTAAGGGTGAACCGAACTAAAATAGAAGGAACTGATAGATTGTGGGGATTTAAGCTCAAAGAGTCTTCCTACATATCATGTATAGAATAAAGGGATAAAATTCCATGTAGTTTTTGATGGAGGGGCATTATAATTACACATGGTTAGCAACCCAAAGAGGATGTCATGGTTACTATTACTCTAAGACCGTGTGATTCATTCTCGATGTGAGAAACAAGAGGTAATAGTATACTTGATGATTGCGTCATGAAAGGTGCATCCATGAGGGATAGTGTGGGGATTACGCATGGATAAAAAACCAAAGAGATTAATATTGGGAGTTACTTATAGAGAGAATCCCAAATAGGGAGTTAGGGGCTTATGTGAGACTGCCCGAGGCAAACTTGGAAACAAATCCCAGAGGAAAAGAGATAGTGGTAGGGCACTGGTGTCCATCCCCTTTCTGTTCCTCTAAGACTTATCATGCTTGTGGGAACTTATATTTTAATGTCATGTGTTTAGGACGTGGGTGATTGGAAGTTTAACATCTAGCATCTCCGATAATGAAGACTCACTCCTCATCCCTTGGACTTACATAACTTGTAGAAACCTATACATGGGGAAGGGAAGGCACAAGAAATTACATATAGGATAAATGTGGAGGAGTGGTCAATAGAGGGGTCCACGTTATCAAATCTATGAGAAGAAGAAATATATTTTAGCGTACCTATTCAAAGAAGCATAAGGTAGAGAAACACAACTTGAGACATCACATGAGGAATTGGGAAATCACTACATACAATCCTGGAGGGCCACACGAGAGAGGGATTCATGAATTAGAAGGCCTCCCTAAGTGGGGATTCATGAATCCCTATTGATTCATCAAGTGGAGGAGATTTTCAAAGGAATGTGCATCTCGAAGCATGGTGAAATGGGCCTTCACAAAGGAAGGTGCTTCACGAAGCATGGTGACCCAACTAAGGCATGTTGTTGACATATTATTGGAGGGTGCTTCATGAAGGATGACTACTTCGTGATGTCCCGAGTACCCAAAACAGACTCCTACCTTCGCGATGGTCATGGGGATTCATGAAGGGAATCCCCATTTTAAGTGGATGTAAATCAGGACAAAGGGAAATCTGATTTTTGATGCTCAAATACCTTGGATGATGCATATTCTCACTGGTTCACAGAGAAAATGGGGCTTTACAAAATAGAAGCTCAAAAGGAAAAAGGTCAGGGTAGCGATCCTTTAAGGTGGGGGTGAGCCGCATATTTATAGGAATCAATTATTGTGATTCTTAAAGGTGTTTTATGAAGGTAATGGTGATTCATGAATGGAATCGAATCCATCGGACTTGTAGAGTGTTCCGTCACTACTTCACAACGTTCATGGATCTCGTTAGACTCATGAAGTAATCTATCACTACTTCATAGAATTCACATAGATTGGTAGACCCGTGGAGGAATCTATCACTACTTTAGAGAATTCACTGATCTCTTTATACTCATGGAGGCTTCTGTCACTACTTCATGGTATTCGTGGTGGTGAAGGGCTTGGAGATGGTGCTTCGTGAAACAACCCCCTTAGTGTTTTTTGTGGCTCGTATGGATTTAGAGTTTTCCAAAATATTTTGGACATCCTAGATCTATCTTAGGAATGGATTTCATCACCAAAAATGTTATAATATGTCCTTGAAATACTTATTGATTTTGAAGTGATGTAGACCTCCATGCCACGAAGAAAGTCCCACACTAAAACTGCTTGTGCTATATGATTTTTATACAGCTAGAAAAAGATGTATTTTCTATAGATATAGGGGAAATATTTTTTAAATGAATTACTAAGAATATTGAAAGAATAAAATATAATTTTTATTTGGTTATTTAAAAATTAGAATAAGAAGCCCGAAGTGAAATTTTGTCAATTAAGTTTAAAAATCAAGAAAAGTAGTTTCACGTGAGATAATTTTCCGAGGAGTGAACATGGAAACCCAAAAGATGTTATATTATTATTATTCCTTATATATAGTGACCATATTTACTCTATTCATTCAATTGATATATATTTAAAATGATGGTAAAAATTAAATTCATGTGGTGCATGTGTCTATAGTCATTGTTGCTATAGAAAATGTGTTGGGAAAAAATGAAAAAGATTTTTTCATTAAAAATAGAAACTTTTGGGTTTGTGAGAGAGGAATACAAGAGACCCAGAATAATTCTAAAATAAGAATAATTATAATCCAATACCGTGTAATGAATAACCTTATGTGTATCAAAGATGTTGAATAAGAAGGAGCAGACCTATAAGGATCCACATGAAGTGAGAAAGGGCATCCTTGTGAGTCTTATTTTATAATCATTAGTTAAAAATTTATTGGTTATTATTATTGAATAAGTTAGAAATTAAAACATTTATAAAATTCTTCTAAGTATCAAATTTACATTAACCATCGGAAGTATTATTTAACAAGAAACTTTTGGATAGATTCTAAAGAAGGTCTGTAAGAAAGGCTGTTTATCGGAGACCGAGTTTCAAGCTTGTGTTCTTGAATATTTTAATGAAATTGAATACTATGAGGTGATAAATAGGTTCTATTTTATATATACAGTGACATAATATTCTTAAATAAGATCTAATTCAAGAGTATGATTCTTTTTGTGAACTCTTGGGAGTGAGTATAAAGAACCCATGAAAGTAGTTTGATTCACCTATGTAATATGGTGGATATTCAATTCTGTAATATAGTGAAAATACACATGTGTAATATTATGTAAACTATGTTTTATTATAATCCATAACCACCCACTTATAATTCATAATAATATTATTAATGGAGAATCCATGTCTCAATGGTAGTTGAACAAGATAAGGAGTAGGTTTCCCATCTTGGGGTTAAACCTTATAAAAATCCCGTATGATGATCTCTTGTTTATAGTATGTATTGCATGTGGTTGTGGAATTCTAGGAAGTTGATAAAAGTTCAATTAATATCCTAAAAGATAACACTGATTAAAATATCAAATTTGGTTTAATTTGAAATAAAGTAATTAGAACTTGGTCTAAAGACTATAACACATGATCCATCCCCTTATCAGGTGTCTACAAAAATCCTAATGGGAATTTCACATTGATAGATCTATATTATACCATATTATATGAAATAAATTTTCTCACTTGGAATTTATTTCTTACCACATCCTTGGTGATGTATTTTTTCTAAATGCATCCCAATACTTCTTTATAGTTGGAAGATGTTGGTAAGTGTTGAAGAAATCATCAGTCAACGAATTGAGTTAATATACCTGAAAATAAATATCATCATTATATTATTTTTTCCTTATTTGATGAAATTGAATTGTATCATATTTAGATATTGGGGATTTAGAGTTGAGATAATATATGCCATTTTGAGGTTTTTTAGTTGAAAGTGAATCTTATTTTGTCATCTTTTAAAATTCATTCCACCAAATTTCTCAAACGTTATCATGTTGTCGAGCACAACTATGTCCATGTTTTCTTAATCCAATATTAATATTATAATGGATATAAGTGTGTAATAATGAAATGTACTACTTGGAGGAGAGTAGATGAATCCTACTAAGGCACATTATGATGTCTCTCTCCTTAACAATTTATTCTACCCCACTAAAATGGAATTATTACAAGTTGCTTGTGAATCCTATTTATGATACAATGGTGGGTCATTAATATATATTATTACTTATTAGAGAGTAAAACTTGAAGAGGCCTTGTAATCAAGAGAGTAATAAGAGAGAAATTTTTATTTCACACCAATAAATTCACTTTGATTCTAGTATAATAATAGAGGGATAATATCAAATTATTTAATGGATTTTAAATGATTGGGAATGATCTATCCCATCTATAGAAAATCATTTTTATAACCATTAAAGTGAATATTTGGATAATATATCTTACTCTTTTCATATTATGTAGACACCCATTATATAAGGGAATGAATTATCTATATTTAATCTTGTCTTTTAGATCACACCAAATCAAATAAGTGGCTCAGATCACACTCACCTAGTGAATGGACATGTTCATTAGATTATGTCTGATTAGATAAAAGGTCTAGATCATATTTTTTTAGTGATATGGGTTAATCCATAAAACACTGTAGTTTAATCTTAGGACCAAACTGGTATGCTCTCATTAGATTTCTAGAAAAATAAAGGCACCACTAATCACCTCACTCCGATATGGAATGTGGAGAGAAATTTATGACATCATAATACCACATTACTTGATCACATGTGTGTAGATACTGCAATGCACCATCCCTTGTATGATTTTATCTCACCCACATTATCATTTTAAATAACTACCCCAATCCAATTTTTTCCATTTTAAACCAACCAATTTTAAGAATTGATTGAAAACCCTAAAAAATTATGAAATAACATACCAGGAATTAAACCAAAATGGAGTCCAATGATCAATTCCAAAATAACTTTAAAGTTCTATAACCATACTTACTTTGAAATCTCTTGTTAATAATTTTCCCACTATCTCACTTCATAAATAAGATCCTTGAAAATAGAATCCATCCTATCCTAGGTCACAATATACTAATATATATTAATCTTCCCTTCATGAAATCCATATATCAAAATACAATCTTGAGTGTTATTCCATACTTTTTTTGTTTTCATTGATAGTGAATTTAGGTATTATTTCATGAATCCTATCGATGTCTTTCTCTGGGGACATAATGAGAAGTACCTATTGCACCATCTCATCCTTATAGTGAAGAAGTGATTCCATTATCAGTGCATATTATTTATCTTCCATTCCTTTTACCATCTATTTTTTAACTAAATCTGATCTACCATAGTCTCACAAAATTCCATAAGGCCTTCATTTAGAGTAGTATGAGCCTAAATATCCTCAATCATAGGTTATATGGTTTTTAGACAAGACTCATTGGTTCCTATGGATTTAATTAAAAATATTTTCACCATTGAATTAGGTAGAAAATAATAATACTCATTTCCTCTAGTTTTCTTCCCAGCCATCACTGAATATTATCCTGCATATACGGTGCTTTTCATATATATATATATTTTTATTTCTGATCAATATAGTTATTGTGTGTGAAAATCATCATCAATAATAAATATGATCTATGAGTTAGAATATTCCATTCCATAGTCATTATCAGTCAAGATTATTGATACATATAATCCTAGACTTTCCGTTGTAAGGATCAATGTAACATTTTTGGCCCTGAATTTCTTCCCCTTACTCATAGGCAAGACTATTTTAATACCCTCATTTTCTTTAATGGGTAAAGCACTGTTACCTAAATGATAAAATAGATTATGGAGATTATCACCAGATTAGGACTCCAGGGTTTCAACTAGGTCCTACTTTAAGACCTTAAGTACAACTCTCTGTTAGGGAAAATCATAAGGATATTCCCCTAAGAATGGCCTAGAATACCAGATATGTGATCTATTTTAGATAATATGATATATAAAGAATAATTGAACCAAACAATGATGAGATAAATATGGTGTATTAAATAAGCATAAAAAAATTAAAATTAGAAGAAAAATAAATAAATATCAACACATGGATTTAATGTGCTTTAGATCCTTTAGGATCCTATGTGCATGATAAGAACACCACCTACTAACACAATTTATTAAAGATAAAACAAGATTTGAAAAGTACAATATTAGAAATAAAACAATAATTAAATAATAATTTCAAATAATTAAATCGTTGAGAAAAATGAATGGGATAAAATAATTACAACACCAAACCCAGTGTCCAACCATCCTATTCTCTTATACTTGTTATCAAGGAATCCCATTCTAATCATCTAAGCACATTGAAGAGGAAGGTATCATATAGTCTTGGATCAGTGGTTCTTGGATCTAGAAGTCGTCCACATGGTTTTTTAGGGAAGTATAATGTTTGGATCCACCTTAAATAACACACTAGGGGTGTGAAAATAGGATACCAAGAATTTATATCTGATCTCTGAAGAAGAAAAACACATTGTAAGGCTAGAGATTACATAACTAGGATGAGATTAAAACCAAAATAAAATGGAAAAACATGTGAATGAATCAAATTGATAGAGGAATAGGGGTAATGAACCCCCTAGAAACCACATCACCATATAAACTACTGAGACAATCACATAGATCCACACTCACACTACTGAATAGAAAATAAATCACTCGAGTGAGATAATGTGCATATATGGATGCTTGAGAATCAACAAGATAAAATTTAATCAATGACCTAGAAAAAATAGTTAGATCCCTAACATAGAATAAGTAAAGGATACTGGCCATGCGTACAATTCCAGCTAGAGACTGAACCAAAACATACATGATCTGGAGGCCTAATAAAAACAAAATTCCAAACCAAAAAAATATTTGAGCATAATAATAAATAAAATATTTTTTTCATGCATCGATAACTATATTAATTTAAGAAATAAATATATGAGACAATTTTCATAAGAAAAAATAGAAATAAAAAATCTATACCATTTTTATATGTAACTTGGAGATGTTTTTGTACCTATGGTAATTTAATTAGAACCACATTCAATAAAATTAAGAGGTGATTTAATTTAGATAATTTCATGACCATAGTAAAACTATTAGCTAGGTTATTATCAATATTTATCTTATTGACACACACATTTCCTGATTCAATGACATATTTAATGAAATCTAATCTAATAATTATATTCTTATATTTAAAATGAAAAAATAATTTTTTACAAAGGTGTAAATTATATTAAATATAAGAATATACATTGATAATTGAACTACTTAAACTGAGTTTAGATTGAAAAGTTTCATTCCACATAGCCTCTTTAACAACCTCAATTATGGTTATGAATTCAACTTCAGTGGTTGAGAGAGCCACCATGTATTTCATATTACATTTCTAAGAAACTGACCTTCCATAGGTAGTTTATACATAACATATAAGGGAATTTATATTATCCACATTACCTTCATAATAAAAATCTATATTTCCCATAACAAGGTCATAAATATCATCATTTTTACTAAAACACAAGGATAATGATGGAGCATGTGGGATATATCAAAGCAGCCACTTAAGGGCCTACCAATTAGGCTTTCCAAGATTACTCATAAATCTACTGAGGGTGAAAATAAATAATCAACATCAAGCCTAATACAGATCATAGAATAGATCTAGAAACTACATTAGCATAAGGAATTATCAACATATACTTAGCATAATTTTTTGTAGGTGTTTGAGATAAATAGAGTTTAAAGTGTTGTGCAATTGGGAAATTAGTATTTTTTTAAACTTTAAAACAAATATCTCTTTTATAACTTTAAAAAATGTATCTATATTGAGATAGGTAGATCAATGTTTTCACTTATATTCCTAATTGTTTACATCCCAAAAATTTTCCTAGAAATGTCTTGGAATTTCATTTCATATAAATCCTTTAATTGAAACTTAATAGTATTGATGAGTTTCATATCCTTAAAAATAATAATCCTATCATCCACATATAATAATAATTAAAGCATGAAACTTGAAACAATCTTAAAAAACACATGAATCATACTTACCTTTATTAAAAATATCATCATGAATGAATGTATCAAGATTCTTATACCATTATATTGAAGTTTTCTTTAAACCATATAAGGATTCATTCAAAATAAAATCTTTATTGGATTTAAAATCATGTGAAAAACCATATAGAGAATTTATGTATAACTTTTCATCAATTTCACCATGAAGTAAGGGTATTTTAACATCCAACTGCTCAATGTTCAAATCATTTTTAGTAGAAAAATACAGTAACAAACAGATATATAAATGTTTAAACACTAGAGAAAATATTTTACAATAATCTATTCCATCCCTTTGGAGGAATCCCTTACATACTAATCTAAATTTAAATTTGATTATGTTTTCACCTATGTTATCCTATTTTTTTATATATCCACTTGCATTCAATAACTTTGGAATTCCATGGCTTATTCACAATTGTCTGTGTGTTATTTATTTTAAGAGAACTCATTTCAACTTCCATGTTAGGGATCTAGTTTTGGAATATCTATAAGTTATATCTTACTTGTAAGTTTGGTGATACTTGAATTGAAGATCCTAGGAAACATTGAAAGAAAATGAATCTATTTCATATTGGATGAATCGATTCAGAGGCATGGTAACCCTCTTTGCTCTATCTCAGGTAATCTATTAATCAACTTGAGCCTTTTTTGGCTCTCCATATAACTAAAAAAGAGAATCAAGTTTAGTGTGGTCTTGAGGGTGAGGTTTTGGTAAAGTAGGCTCGATTGGAACCTCAAAACAGGGTTTCATTATTAGTTTGAACAACCTCATTTTGAATAATCTCATCCATATCATTAGTTATATATTTATATTATGGATATATAGACTCATGGAAGACCACATTCTATCTTATAATGAATTTTTAGTAAACTGGTTAGTTAACCCACAAATTATAACCCTTAACCCCTTTATTTTATCATAGAAAGATACATTTCAGAGATCTTGGATTGATTTTATCAAATTTAACACGTGTATAGGATGTGAAAACAAAAAATATTAAATTATTATAGGAAGGGGGTCAGTTACAACACAAATATTGAAGAGTTTTGAATATATTTGAAAAAGAATGACATTAGTTGATATAATAAACTAATGTAGATGCAATTTCTTCCTAGAAGGATTTTGGAAACCTTGAGTATAATAACACACCTTATACTCTTTCTAGTATATTAAAATTCATATTATATACAAAAAATATTCTTTTGGGGTGTTTCCCTAGAAGTATAATGTCTAACTATACCTTTTGACTCACAAAATTGGATGAAGTCAAATGGGAGACACTCTTAACTATTTTATAATCATAAAGATTTAAGATTTCTACAATTTTGGTTCTCAATAAGGTTTTTATAGTATTTAAAGGTTTCAACAACATCAAATTTATTTCTAAGTACATAAATTCAAACTATTCTAGAGAAATCATCAATGGTTATAAAATAATAACCTCCACCATGATTGGTGATCCAAGGTGGTCCCCATAAGTCAGAATAGAAATATTCTAATGGGTGACCAAATTTAAAGGAAGACTAATTAAATATGAATCTCTTATACTTTCCTAAAAAACAATCTTAATATAATGGAATGTTACTTGGTGTAATACCAATCAACATCTCTTGTTTAATAAACTTATCTAGACCTTTAGAGCATAAATTCTCAAATATTCTATGAAAATTAATAGTATTATTTGATTTAGTGACATATGTACTACCAAACTATCTATTGTGTGTCCTTACATCTAAAACATACATTCCATTTATAATAATTCCGTTGATTATAGGCCTATATCCCTTAGAGATCCTTAGACAGCTATAATTAGACTTGAATGTGTAACCAATCTGTTCTAATACACCTAAGAAAACGAGTTTTTTTATGTATTAAAGGGTCCCACCTTAAATCTATCAAGGTCACTAAAGAATGATCATAAAGATATAATATAATTTGTCCTCTACCATGGACTCTATAACTCTCATTGTTGCCTCAAAAAACATCCCATTCCACTCTCTCAAATAGATTAATGAAAGACTATTTAATAGAGAACATATGAAAGTAGATTCCAAAATCTAACACTCATTCATTATAAATATTATTAATAGTGACATTAATACCTCAAAAATTTCATAACCAATATCAATTAAAAAATATTGGTCAATGGATTCATCAAATTTATAATTTTGATTTTGTCTAGGTTTGTAGAATTCTGGAAAAATGTACCCAAGATTAACACAATTTTAACGAGTATCGTCCCTAGAATTTGATTTATATGTATTATGTCTAATTTTTTTAGTGTTATTTCCATTATAATTATTGTCGTCTTTATTTTTGCCTCTTTATTTAGGTCTTCCCCTAGAAAAAAGACTTTCAACTTAATATTTGGTTTTAGGTATAGTATGGATTTCTTTAGGAATCAAGATTGATTTAACTTCTTCAAATTCTAAGGAATATCACCCATACATCATAGTCTTACCCAATGTACTATAAAAACTTTCAAGGTATATTAAAAAAAATAACTTGATCTTTAATTTCAATTTCCATATTAATATTTCAAAGTTCAATCATAATTGTTTTAAATTCATCAAGATGTTCCTGAATTGGGGTACTCATACACATCTTGAAGTTGAAAAACCAATTTTTTTTATATAGGTAACCTACTAGGGAAGTAGTCATGTAATTTCTTTTATGTTTTAACTATATACCAACAAAAAATGATTCATGATCCACTTCCCTAAGGACCATGTCCCCTAGGGATAATAAAAGGGAATTTTGATCCTTTTACAAGATGTCCACAGGGACATCTTGATGGGTAGTCATGGTTTTCCATCATTAGTCCAAGTAACTATGTATTTTATAGGGACACTTAAAGAATCAAAAATCAACTATTGATTAATTAGGTCCCTAATTTTAATACACTAATTATTTAAATCATTATCTCCATCAAATTTCTCTATTTCATATTTAATGGATGCAATCACCATCTGTGGGCTCTGATAGCAAATTATTTGGGAAAATATTAAGGATATTCCCCTAAAAATGACTCAGAATCATAGATATTTGATTGGTTTCATATAATATGATCAATACAGAATAATAGAATAAAAAAATGATGATATTCACTGAAAAAACTGAAAATATAGCATATTAAATGAGGAAAATTGAAGTAAAGAAATATGAAAAATATCCATCCAAAATAGGGATTTAACAATATTTAGAACCTTTGTAATCCTACATGCAGAATAAGAACACCACTCACACATAGACTTTGTTAAATAAAAAAAATATTTAGAAAGTACAGTCTTAATAATTAAGAAAAAATAATAGAATATTTTCAAACACTTAAATATTTGAGTGAAAGAACATGGATAAAATACTTACAACATTGAAATCAATATCTGAACATCCTGTTCTATTATTCATGTTATTGAGGAAGACAATTTTGATCATCTTAGCATATGCTGATGGAAGGTCTCATCTGGTTCTAGATCAGTGGTTCTTGGATCTGGAAGTTATCCACATGTCTTCTCAAGGAAGGATTCCATCTAACTCTACAAATAACAGGACACCAGGGGTGTATAAAAGGACAATTTTTTTTAATTTATGATATTTAAATAAGAATAATACTTTAACAAGATAGGGATTCTAGAACTAGGATGAGAGAAAAACTAAAAGAAAATGGAAATCTGAGTGAATGAATCAAATCCATGGAGGAACATTGGTGATGAAACCCCTTAACAACCACAATACCTTGGAAATGACCAAGATAATCACAACATTCCATGATCACACCGACAGATAGATAATGAACTGCCCAAAAAACATGGAATGACCGAGATTCAATGAGCATCAAATTTAATTAATTACTAGGAAAAACACTATTAGATCTATGACATGGTATATGTAAAGGATACAATCCATAATTATACTCTAATCTTGAGAATGACTGAAAATAAATATGATGAGGAGGCCCAAAAAAATCCCATACCAACAAAATATTAGAGCATAATAAAAAATAATAATTTTGAATGCATCAATAAATATATAAATGGTAAAATTAAATATGTGAGGAAATAATAACCAATTTGAATACATAATAGATCTTCCTCCAAAATTAGCTTTCTGATCCATGAAAAATTATAATCCCATGGATTCGGGAATACCAAAACATTGACATTCATAACATTATCTAGAGGATAAATAAAACATTCCCTGGGACAGGTCTTCTAAGAATCAATTACCTCCCTAGGAATGACAAGGCCCTGTAGTGAATTAGATTTACTCCAATCACAAGAAATAATGAGGAAATAAATGTCACCATCATGTAATATCTAAATTTTATCTAGAGATAATTACATAAGTATAAGGATCAATTTTACCCTCAAGACCAATGTTACACCAATTACCTGTTCCTTTCCCCTATTTGTTAACCATTGAAGAAGGATCTTAGATTCCCTTGTAATTTATAGGATAAAAAATAAACCCATGATTTAAAAATAATATGTTGATTGTACTTTTACTAACATTCAATTTAAATCGAAATAAAATTCCGATGAGGCTTCTATATGTTTATTTTGATACAGATATAAGGGTCTATAGAATTACTAAGGGTATTGGTGCATCTGTATGAGAAAAGAAATAATCCTGGTTCATTACCTATTATCCCAAGAATCAAAGGATAGTTAAAAGTTAGGTGATAACTTGAGAGCCAGATCCATAATTTAGTGGTGGGAAAACTATGTTTAAAATATAATTTAAAGGACCATTGATGTATATAAAATGGGAAATATCTATAAGGGCATGAATTTATGGAATAATAAGACACTAAATCTTACCCATTAAATAACCTAACAAGAATGCATAGAAGATCAAGAAACCTAACCATGACTCATTCCTTTAAACCTAAAAAATTATTAACATTATTATTGTAATTGTTGACAGAGGGCTTATGATGACCAAACTAGACCACTAAATATAGGCCGAGCAAGGGAAAATACATAGTAAATTCCATTAGTGAGGTTGAAACCTTCAATTGATCATTTTATAACCTTTTAACATTATGGAAAACTGATATGATAAGGAAAATAGAGAGTTTATTCAAATATGTAAATGTGTTGAAACATTGATAAGATTTGGGAACCATAGGGAAAGGAATGGCATGCTCCTACCCCATTGGTAGGGGTGGGGCCAAGGATTCCTTCATCACCATTATGTAATCAGGAGAAGGTTTTCCCAACCATTATTAAAATAATTATATTTAGTTTTTATCATTTTAAATAATGATAAGTGTTTCCCCTTATAAATGGATGGCACTTCATCCCACTTTTGGATGTGGGGTTTCTGAAATGTCTTCCCCTTAAAATAAAAAAATTAAATATTTTAAAGTAAAAATAAAACTCTAACATAAACACCTTTATTTTTTTTAAAAAGGTGATGACTTGGTCAAAAACAACAAAAGCATAAATATAATTAAAAAATAAAGAAAGATTACAAGAGTCTAAAAGACGGGATTTTGTTACAATCTTTTTCAATAAAGGAATGAAGAGAAATGGGGAGGCCTTTGAACAAAGTAATGTCCTGATTGACTCCCATGTTGGCCAGACCATTTGAAACTGCAATTTCTTCTCAAAAAACATGTGTGATGATGTAGTTAAGATTTCTAAGCAAACAGAAGCAATCCATCCAGCGGGTAGTAATCGGCCAAGTAAGGTGGATTACGCCATTCCAAATTGCTTGGACAATAGTCATCGAGTCGCTTTCTATACAAAGGTTATTCCAACCAAAGGATTTGGCAAAGGTGATGGAATTAATCAAGCCTATAATCTCATATTAGAGGGAGGTGGAAATTCCACATTTACCTATGAAGCATCCAAGGATTTGGCTGTGGTGATTTATGAAGACAGTACCACACCCTGTAGGTCCCGGGTTTCCCTTGGAGGCACTGTCGATATTGATCTTGATCCATCCAGGTAGGGGGGGGGATATCCAGAACACCACTAGAGTATGATGTGGCTGACAGAAATTTCCTTTAATCCCAATATGCCTTAGGATCACAAAGTCATGCATGATGTTTTGGCAATGTCCCTTTTGAATCGAGGCAGCTTCTTATATGGCAATGAGGATCCTCATCCGACCTGCGTTTTGATTGAATGAGTAATTATTATAAATAATAGCATTCCGATCATACCAGATCACATGGTGGAGCTCAACAACTGCAACATGAAATAGGTTCCTGATTTGTTGAGAGCCATCTAATTCTACACATTTTTTAAGTTGAGATTTGACAGAATTAAGTTTCAACCATCTATAGTCAAAAATTTCAAGAATATAGTTCTAGAGAACAGAAGCTGTAGCACAAGAGAGAAAGAGGTGGTTAGCATCTTCCCTGTGTTGATTACGGATTTTTCATTTAGAACAGAGATGGATACCAAAAGATTGGAGGCAAAGTTTAGTGGGCACTTTGTTGTGAGCAAGATGCCATATGAGGTTGAATCACAGTGGTTTTATCCAAGGTTTTTTGAAGTGTTTTAACCAACTATAATCGTTTCTTGAGTTACAAGAATAATGTTTGTAGAAATGTTTTGAGTTGAGAATACCATTGTGAGTAGGTTCGCAAGTTAAAAAATCATTGGTGTGAGAGAAAGAGTAGTTTTCAATAACATTCAGAATAATTTCAGGGAGGTGATCATGTTGAGAGTTTAAAATGTCTTTGATAGAGTTGTTGGTATTATCAAGGATTTGATCAGTAGGAAACATGGAAATTAAAGGTATTACAGTCCAGTTATCCAACAAAAATTTCATGGTGGAATCTCCGGAGACCATCCATCTAGAGTTATGCATAATATTAGTGAAGGAGTTTTTAGGGAACGCCAGATAGATGCGTTGATGAAGTTCAAGTTTTCCATTTTAAGTTTGTCTAGAAACCTATTTTTTAGAAAGAAAATAGCTTCAAATGTATTTTGAAAAAGCTTATATGTGAGTCCTGATTAAAGGTATTCATTAAAGTGATTGATATTTTTTATACCAATACCACCATTTTCGATGGGTTTGCAACAAGTTGACTAGGGCACAGTCACAAGTTTTCTTTCTAGAGTGATACCAGTCTAGATGAAGTTCTTTATGGATGTGTTCATTTTTTTAATGAGTCCAACTGGCCATTTATATACCATCATAGAATAAACCATCTTAGATACAATAGTGGATTTAACGAGGAAAGTTCTACCTGCCATAGAGAGAGATTTACCATTCCAAGAAGAAAACCGATTTATAATTTGGACAAAAATAGTCATAAAGTGACAAGATTTGGGTCTACCCCAAAAAATGAGAACACCAAGATAGGTGAATGTAAGCGTACCTTATTTTGGACCCAGGTCACTGAGAATGTTACATTTTCTACCTAGAGGGAAATTCTTCCCAAAGAAGATGCTATATTTGTTCCAACTAATGGTTTGACCAGAAACCTCTTCATAGTGTGAGAGTGAATTTTTTAGGTTAAGAATGTTTCTTTTATCCCCATGATGGAAAAAGATTATGTCATCAACATAAAAAAGATGAGTGGGAGCATTCACATTTCTTGATACATGAATGGACTTTATTTTGTTCTGATTTACTAGCCTGTTGATCAGATGACTGAGGTAGTCTTCTGCTATCGTGAAGAGAATGGTAGAAAGGGTGTAACCTTTCCTAAAACCTTTTGTGCATTTAAAATAACCTTTAGGTGATCCATTTACCAGGATAGAGATAGACTCCGATTTGAACAGAGTTCTGATTGTAGTTATAAAAGAAGTGTTAAAGCCATAACCTTGAAGAACTTTGAAGATAAAACTCCAATCCATGGCGTCGAAAGCTTTTTTTTTATGTCAAGATTAATTTCTATGTTTCCTCCCCTGTTAGTTTTATTAAAATTATTGACACACTCAGAGGCGAGGCAAATGCAGTCTTGAATGGATCTTCCCTTTATAAAACCAAATTGGTTCCATGAGACAATTTTGTTCATGAGAGTGGAAAGTCTGTTGGAATTTATTTTTTTGATGACTTTAAAAAGGGTATTGATAAGGGAAATGTGTATAAACAAAAGAATATCAGAGGCGTTATCTACTTTCAGTATCAAGGTGAGAAACTGGGAATTTAGGGCGTAAGGTAGAACCCCGATGGTGAAGAAGGTTTTAACAATTTTACAAATATCAATCTGAATCATATCCCAATAATGCTAGAAAAAAACCATTTTTGAAACCATCAAGGCCCAGAGCACTATCAGGATTCAGACTAAAGACAATGTCTTTGATTTCATGATCCATCGGGGTGTTAAGAAGGAAGGATTTGTCCTCATCATTGATTACATGGGGAATGACATCAGGTAGGAGGTCTTTTTTTATATCAGGACCATTAAAAACGGTTTCATAGTGGGAGACGATATGATGAAAAATGTCTTCCTCATTATCAAGGAGCTTGTCCCCATCCATTAAAAGAGTCAACATCCTGTAGTCCTTCTTGATTCTTTGAAGATAATTGTAAAATTTAGTATTTCTATCACCGTTTGTTGACCATTTACCTCTAAATGTTTTTTTTCTCATATTTTCTTTGAAATTGAGCAGGAAGTTAAGTTTAACCCTGATGTTTAGTTTGTGAGTAGGATTAATGTTGAGATCATAGGTGGTGTTTATGTTTTGAAGATCATCGAGATATTTCTCCAGAGTCATGATTTCATTATTGATTTGTTTGGATTTAGAGCTGCACCAAATTTTTAGAGTCTATTTTAGATGTTTTAATTTGAGACTACAGTCAAGAACATCATTGTTACGAGTCATTGAGGACCAAAAGTTTTGAATGATATGAGAGCATTCTTCATCAGAGAACCAAGCATTGTTGAATTGAAAAGGCATAAGGGATTTCATGTATTTTGTAGAGACACTGATCAGGATGGGATGATGATCAAAGTTTAGTCTATGAAGAATAATATTGGATATTGTGTCCCAATAATCTAAAGCAAGGACAATCATGAAGGCTCTATCTATCTTAGAGGAAACTACTTTTTTGTAGTTCCTTCTATAACAAGTGTATTTTTTACCAGTGAGGTTGATTTCTATGAGGTTATTGTATTCTATTGAGGTTTTAAATTCTCTTGTGGAAATAGAATCATGAGAGGATCCAATTTTCTTGCTTGAGTTGAGAATGGTGTTAGAATCACCCATAATAAACCAGGGTGCATTAATATTAGTTCCAAGATAAGAGAGGTCATTCCAAAGAGTTCTTCTTTCTTGGTATCTATTCTTAGCATAAAAAAATGAGTAGAAAATATGTGTGTCATCAATATTAAAATTGTAAGTAATAATATGATCAGAGATATTGTAGACACTAGTATTCTGTAAAGAGAAGTGCGAGAAAAGCCATAAAGATTCTGCATTAAGGTTATTAGTGATTACACCAGTAAAAACGTAATTTTTTTGACATAAGTAAGATTATTTAGAGTCATAGTTAATTTTTGGATCTACAATAGAAAATAAAAGAGGATGATGAGTATCAATCAATCTTTTTAACACAATGAAGGTGTCAGAGTTTTCAATTCCTTGACAATTTCAAAAAAGGATCATCATTAAAGTTTTGTTTTGGAGTCAGAACCCCCTTTTTTATTTTTTCCAGAACCTTTATTTCTTGAATATCTTACAACTTCCTAATTATCATAGGTCTTTTATTTATCATTGTTCGATTTTTTGTTATTATTCATTGCAGGTTAAGGTATTAGATTACTTATAGTTTCTATAGGCAGGGAGAGAACTGTACTCGGTGCCTGTGAAGTGTCTGCATGTTGTTTCTTACTGTTATCCAAATCTGGATAGCACTACATTTTCTCCACATAAAAATTCATAACCTGCATGGGCTAAGTTTCCTATACTGATAATTTGCAACTATGATCAACCAGTTCAGGTTCCATGACATCAGAATTATAAGGTTTATTTATAGTCTCAACACATTCAGAAGTGGTAGGGTTGATAATAGTGTTAGAGTGAGGTGGAAAAATAGAAGTTGGTTCATCATTTTTCATTGTGATTTCATTATTCAGGCTTATAGAGGTGCCTTTATTAATAGGTTGCATTGATGAATCCTTAATGTTTGGAATTATGGGTTTCATGTTACATGAAAAATTGGAAACAATAGTAACACCAGACCTATCAGAAGAGGAATGTGTAAAAATAGGTTTTTCTGTAGTAAGTTCTTTCACCCTAGGTTGTTCGGCTGCTATCTGTTTTCTATAGTTGATGTTTTGGGTTTGTATAGGATCTTGTACCGAGGGTGGATTTCCCTTAGTAGGGTTGACAAGTTCCATTTTTGTGGTGACTTTAGTCATTTGATTAGTAGTGGATTGTGTTATGATCAGAGTATTGTTCTGGGTGGCCAAGAGATTACCAGATTCTGAATTGGGTCCAGTGGAAGTCTGATTTTTAGAGTAGGTAACAGATGTTCCCTGACTGTGAGGAGAGTCTACATTATCTATCTTATTGCTGTATTCAATATTTGACTCCAATACATCATTTTCTTCTTCCATTCCACAAAACCTTAAAATCCCATACTTTATTTTCTAATTGTCAAATATTTTATCATAAATATAACTTTAAAAATATATTTAACGTAGTCAATTACTTTCATGTATTTATATATTATAAACACACCATAAATATAAATAAGATTATAAATCATGCATTATTTTAAATATTTTTAAAAATAAAATTTATCATCATATTTTATATTGAAATAATTTACAATTATATAATAATCAAATATGTTATACCATTTTCTAGAAGGTTTCTTTAAACCAAAAAGATATTTGTCTAAAAGAAAAAAATGATCATGTTTTAATTTGTGAGTGAATAACTTGGGTGAATTTTATAATTTTTCGCACATATTTCTATGTGAAAAAATATAATTTTAACATCTAAATTCTCAATACAAGGATTGTTACCAAAAATAAGATTTAAGAAAATCGTATAGAAGTCTGTTCTACTATAGGTGAATAGATATTAGAGAAATTGATTCCCCCTATTTGGGAAATAACACTTATACAAATGCCTTTATTTATATCTAAGTTCATTTTTATATGGGCTACCTTCTTTAAAATTATATATTCACTCACAACCTAATACACCAAACCCTTTAATTTTAGTGACCACAACTAATATATGAATTTTATTTAGGGAATGCATCTCCACATTCATGGTATAATATTGATTTTTGGATGAATTTTTACATATAAAATATTTAAATTTTCTAGGATTATCAAGACTAAGGTCATTAGATTTATAAAAAAAAGAAATTAAACCTACATGAAAATACCTTATAGGTGGATGAATATTTCTTTTAAATCTATCATGAATTAGATAATAGAAGGACTAATATGAAAATTACTCAAAATAGGACAAGGTTTTGGCTATGGTTTGATGTTATTTTGTGTCTTTTCCTTAACCCAATTCCTTCTTTACTACTACTATTACAGTTAATTGATCAACATTTTGAACTCTTTTCTCTATTTAGAGGAGATTCATAAAATGTTGCATCTCTACTTACAAAAATTTTATGATATTATTAATTATATACCTGAATATTATAACCTTTAATACCCTAAGGGTATCCTATGGAAATTATTTTAATAGATCAAGGATCCAACAAATCATACATTATATAGGCATAAATAGTTGATATAAATACTCTCAAATAATCAAAACATGATGACTTACCATTTAATAATTCTTGAGGGGTTATAAAACCCGAGGTTTAGGAAATTCCTGTGTTTATTATATAAATAACCATATTAAAACCTAAATCTAAATTTATTTGAGAAACATTAAGTATGATAATAAGTTTATCTCATTGAGATAATCATATTTATTCTCTTGAGAAACCGATTTTGATGAGAAGCTTCCCTCATATTCCTATGTTCAAGTATCCACTCAATTTTTTAGAATTTAAAAACTCATTATCCAAAAACAATAAAAAATTATCGTTCATAAGGAACATCAAATTTGTATTCATATTATTTTTTAAAATTTTCATTTATTTTTTTAAAAGTAATATATTTATTATTTAGATTATATAACTATACATTCTATATGTAGTCATTAATTATAAAAAATAAGTATTAGCCCTCCCAATGAAATATTCCCTTGGTCAGATCTGAAAATATTAAATATACATACTCAAAAGTTTGGGTGGTCCCATGGGTAGACCTAATAAAACTTATCTTCTTATAATTTTTATGGACACCATCTTCAAATAATTAAAAAGTACTTGGGTTAACACCATTTTATAAATTTTTTTCTAGTCAATTATTATAAGCCCTTAGAACATAAACGTTCCAATCTTATATTCCAATGGAGAGTTTTTCTATATACAATTACATTTGTTACTTCCATGTGCCCAACATTTACCTTAATTGTTAGTATATACAACTCAATGAATATATTCATTTATATAATAAAGAAAGATACCATTATAATACTAATTACAATTGATTTATACTTAAAGAAGTAATCTAACTAGTAAAATATTCCCAATGATATGATATTACTTATTTATGTTTTAGAATCCACCCCACATATTTTAGTGTGGTCCCAGTAATAGTGAGGTTCACTGTGTAACACCCTGAGTTTTTGTTAAATATGTTTTTTCGAATTAATTTAATCTTTTCGATATTTTGAATTTCACACAATACTGAATATAGATTTTGTTTGCCTTGCGTTATACAAAACACAAAGTTCAGATTATGCGACATGAAACACTGAGATTATCTTGTGGTATATGCAACACTATGTTTGGATTGTGTTATACAGAACAACGAGTTCTTTTGATAACTTGCATTACACGCAAGACTGAGTTTTACTAAACAATAATATATTATTATAATATTATTATTTAATATAGTAAGATGTAACCTAGATGTTAAATTAGAAATTATGAATATTACTAACAAACTTATGAAAATATAATGTTTATAATATGAATTAATTTGTTACCAATTATTTAGAAATGAAAATATATATCAATTGATTATAAAGTAAATAGTATTATTTTTATGCTCCCTAAGTCATTTTGAATTAATAAATTAAATTAATTACAATTAATGAATGATATAAATGATATATATATATATATATGTTTTATATATTCAATTAAATGTTTTTTATATTTAACCAATATATTTTATAGGCACAATATAAGAACAACCCCAAATTTACACATAAAAACTTATATTTTTCAAAAGGTCAATTTTACCGGCTTTTAATGGAGAACCCATTTTAAATCCATTTTTTAAAAATTTTATATATTATTTTTGAAAAAATCAACTTCATATTTTAAAATGGAATATAAAAACTTTATTTAATTTAAATTGTTGGTATTTTTTTGATAATTTTAATGTTTTGACGAATAGTGAAAAATACTAAATTTTAATTGAAAAAAATATTTTCATCAAAATAATATATAGTTTAAATTATAATTTAAATTAGTTTTAAAGTAAAATTATAATATTTTTATCATTTAATCCAATGTATGTCATTAAAATTAATTTCAATTTGAATTTTGATATAAAAACATTTCGATCTTTAGCGTGTTTTAAACTTTAATAACCCATTTTATCACCACATCAATGAGATTAATTTTAAAATAATCATTGAAATTTATATTTTTTGAATTTAAAAAAATGAATTCAATATTTTGAATCAATGATTACAAATTATGTAAATTGGTTTATTTTATTTCTGGGCATATGAATAGTAAATCTAGTAATATTATAATTACCACTGTTAAGGGTAAATCAGGTAATTAAGGGTAAAAATAAAATTATAAAATTATCCTAAAATTTGTCCTAATTTTATTGGATGAGATATTTTCGACCAAAAATCATCTTTAAGATGATTTTATGTGCTTTTAAATCCACTTGGTTGGCTTTAAGGATTTTATAGTATTTTATTCTATGGGATATACAATATATCACACTCTTATGTTAATAAGTATTGCATTTTTTATATATGGGTATTTAGAGCATATCTTTGACTATATATACTAATTTTAAATATAAAATTTTAATATTCACCATGATAATTTATTTTTAATTTTTAGGAATAAATAATTAAATTAAAGGCTTGCACAATGATGATGCAATAATAATTAATTAATGGAAGAATCAAATGGATGTTTTTAAAAATATTAAAATAAATATAATTTGATATAATTAATTCCATCCAAAAAGTTTAGGGATTAATTTGACATGTTAGCGATAATTTTAATAATTGTTTTTGAATATATAATGTTTTTATGATACTTTTAAAAAGTCAAGTAATGAATAGTTTCAAAATTGACATTATTTATATTTTAAAATAAATAATACTTTATTAATTGATTTTTTTATAAAAATATAATATTGAGAAAAATAATTGTGATAAGTCCTATAATTTTATAAATTACTCATTTATGATTTTTTTGGAATTTTATTGTAACTATAGTAACCCATAAGTAGTAAAAACACATGTTGTCACGACAAGAGTTAAATAGATCAATTAAGGGTTAAATCCAAAAGATAAGGGTAATAATATGACCTAAACATGTATAAATATTATTTTTTGATAGGATTAAGATATATAATCATATAATATTCCAAATAACCCACTTTTTATCAATTTTTATTTAAAAATTAATTTATATTAATTTAATATTTTAGGAGATTCCAGGAGTACGCCTACCCTTTCTTATAAAAGGGATCCTATCCTTCTATATTATTAACACCTCTAAATTAATTTTTCATGGAAAAAATCTATCCAAGTATCCTCCCAAATTTATTACCTTAATCCTATAAGAATTAATTTGGTCACAAATCCCACCATATGAGTCCTTTTATGCAAATAAAAACGAGATACCCAAAGAAGAGGTAACATTCATCAATAAACATTTTTATTTTATTTATTCCTTAAACTCATTAAATTATTTTTATTTCATGTTTATATAATAAAATTAGTATCCTCAATATACTAGGATGTTTTTATATTAAGTTTTCAACCTACACTTTTGCACACTTCCATCTAGTGGGTAACAAACTCACCGTTCTTGTGTTTGGTGAACTACCGCCACATGAAACGATGTTGTTCATTTTTCCTTTACCACCTATTATGATTGGGAATTATAATGGAAAATACATTTTTATATTATATATATATATATTATATGTATGATATAATTATACTTATGTAATGAAAATATCATGTCTACATTTTTATCTTTTAATATTTTGGGAAAATGATAATGTCACTCGTGTGTACGTATATCTTACTATATCCACGACGCGATGTGATTCGTTATTAACCAATATTTTATGTATGGTAATAAGGATGATTTTTTATGAATATATATGTTTTAGATGACATAAAAATTATTCTTTAATGATAATACATCATATACTTCCTTTCTTTTAACCAGAAAAGAAAATGGAAACAATATTCATGCATACGTACAACCTTCCATCTCCATAAATGGTGTATTAAATTTTATATATCTATATTTTCTATATTATTATAAATGTTTATATACTGAATATATATTATATATAAGTCATGTTTTATAATATATTAATAATTAAATCATGATCTAAGTAAGAGTATCAATAATGACAAGTCAAAACATGTATGATAAACAAAGCAGTTATTACCCAAATTGTTAATTTTACATGGGAATTATTAATAAATGGATAATATAAAGTCATAAGTTAGTCATATAAGGTATTAAATATATGAATATTATTCTTTTATTGATCTATTATAAATTTATATTTATTATATAGGAGGTTTTAATCCATGTGAGGTAAATTAAGACTTAAGGTAAGGGAATTTCATCTCACTTTTTATTTCCTTGAGATGCATGCGATATTCACCACTCAATTATTTTGTTCAGTGTATATACTGACCTATTAAATGTTATATTATTAATTTAATCAATTTAATTATATTAAAATATCTAATTTATGTTATTATTTTATGGTATTCATGAATATAAAGTTACCCAAGTAGTAAGGGATTTATATCTCATTTCTATTTCTGTGGGACACATGTCTTATACACTACTTGTTTCTTCTACATGGTGTATATACTTACCATGAATGTATTTTATGAGTATTATCTAAAAAATTATGGTATTTTAATATACATATAATTTTCTTTATTTCATGGTAAATTTGATTCTACAGATTATAAATAAATGAGTATTTATTTCACAATCTCATCAGTATTTGCGATTATTTCATTTTAAGTCTCTATTGGGGAAGATTTATCTTCCATGTACATGTTTTTAAAATATGTATTAAGAAAATGTTTTTAATATAATCCTAGGGATGTTTAAATTCATTTTTACCCATTTTGACCTTTTAATACATGGTTTGAAAGGAATCTTTTTTTTTTGTTTTCCAAATGAGGTACTTTGTGAATTTTCTAGAAATATTATGAAAGGAATGTTTTTTTAACTTATAAAACATGAACATAATTTTATACCATCAAGATTCCTTAATTATTTGAAGATTAATTTACAATTTTACAAGTTTATTTTCAAATAAAATATTTTCTTTTAAAATTATGTGTCATTTTAAGAAAATAAAAAAATTCAAAGCAGAAAGGATACATTCCTCAAGAATTATTTTCAAGTAATATCTCAAAAATATTTTTCATATAAGATAATGTTCTTTGGTTTCACTTATGTTTTAACGGGGGTATGATTACATTCTAATATTCTTATTCTTTCAAAGAATTATTTTATGAATTTGATTGAATAATATTTATGAAACCTATTTATTTTCCTTGGGTTATGTTATGATTGAATGATGTTTATGAAACCCATTTCATTCCATAGATTCTAATATGATGAATTATTTATGTTCTTATGGAACAAATATGTATGATTTTCATTATTTGACAGGTGGTACCTATATCTACCTCCAATGTATTAGGTAATTATAAATGTTTTTTGAGCTCAAAGGGTACACGAGAGGGTATCCCAATCCTGGAACCGGAGGGTACATGGGAGGGAATCCCAAGCCCAAAGCAAATACATAAGAGGTTAGCCCAATCCTAACATGTTATAATGGTCTTGGAAGGTAGAATTAACATACAGTTTTTATATTATTATGTGTATTCCACAATTCCATGTCTTATTCCTATGTTATGCTTTCATGGATTATGATCTTTATTTCCTTATGATGCATGTCTTATGCACTACATATCATTATGCCATGATTCATGTTTATGATATTTGATATGTAGGATATTATCTTATAATGATTATTATCACATTATCATACCCTTATGTTCATTATATTCTTATTAATTTCCTTTATTTAACCTTACTAAGCATTTGAGCTCCCCCTTTCCTATGTTTCCATTCCCTAGGTTCTGAAGGAAGGTTTTTAAGTAGAATTACTAAGTGGGAAGTTATTTTTGAGAAACACTGAAGATATTTCACTGAGATAGAATATTTTTATTCCATTTATCCAAAGGAACTAAACTAATATGGTCTTTGGGAATTTTTTTAATGTTAATATTATTATGAAAAGTGATGTAATGTATATGTGCATCAAGACTGGGTTGTTATAGTTGGTATTAGAGAAAAGGTTTAGTAAACTATTGGAAAATAGGATGAGAAAAATTTAGTGATATACCTAGGGATATTTCTAAGGATATATCTAGGTATTTCTATAAGGATAATCCTAAGGTGTCATAGATTAAAGAAGGTGTCATAATTTAGACATCCTATAAGTAATTTTTCATGATTATGTGGTTTTCCCCATGATAAGTGTTTCTCACATTATGATTTCTTATTTTAGTCAATAGAGGGAACCAGAAGGAACTGGGTTAAAAATAAACGTGACAAACAATTTGATGATGAGAAGTCAAATGGGACGATTTATGAAGTGAAAGATATTATGATTATACCGAACCATATATCATGAAATATTATTAACAATGTTATCTTTAGTGATATTAAAAACACGTTGAATAAGAGGAAGATGAAATTTTATAAATTTTAACTTTTTAAAGAATATAAAGAAAAACATATTTGGTTTCCTGCATGTCAAGAATAAGGGAAGAAGAACCTTGAGGAATACCTCAAGTGGAGGGTAAGGTGTTATCTATAAGGGAAAATGGTCATAGAGTGACGATTTTTCCTGGAGTTCAATGTCTCATCTATAGAGAACATGAACATTACCTAACTAAATTCCCTACCCTAAGAATTTACTTCAAAACCAAGGAATGACATATTTTTTTTCCAATCAATAAAGTGAAAGGATAGATGTATTTATATATTAGATTCTATAATAATGAATGGTGACTTATATAAGGATTGTTCAGTTTAGGTTTTTCAAAAATGATTTTCAAGAATATGTTGAATAGCGCAAATGAATAAGAAAAGTGATTTAATGGAAATGTGATATTAATGGGAAAAAAATATTAATGGAAAGATAACCCTTAATGTGTTCCTAATGTTAATATAATTATGTTTGGATAAGATACATGTTGGATATCAATAAGTGAATTGGGCAGTATTTATTACCATGTAACTGATAACGGATTTGTTGAAAAAGAAGTTTCTGCTATCATGGATGGCGTTTATAGAATTTTTGGATTCAAGGAATATATCCAATAAAAATTGGAATAAGTAAACACACATGTTTTCAATAATTATTTATGGTAATAAATGTTATTACCATGTTTCAAGAGAATACATGATAAATGAATTGACATGTTTGGAATTTGATAACCAAGAGCTACTTTGTGTTATATGAGGGATCAATGTTAAGATGATTTCATAACCTTCTTTATAAACTTTTGGATTTTCATATTTCATAAGGGTTATATGGTTAAGCATTTATGGAAATATTAAGTTAAATTCTATATGAAGTTTTTGATATTATAGTTTTATCTCACCATATGAGGATTTATTTATAATGGATAATCTATGATAACAACTTTTTTGGTTGTAACTAAAGACAAATGGGATGGTTTATCATGGATATCATGATATTTTAGTGCTTTAGGAATTAAAAAATCACCTTTATCTTTGGATAGAGAGGTGAGGTGGAATTGATTAAGGTACAATAAAGGGATAGATTGTACAAAATCAAGTAAGTATATATTCTCATGAAAATTCTTCAACCCTAGGTAAAGGATCATGAAACCGAAAAGGTTATCCAAGTAAGTTCTTTTATGATGAATCAAATGTCACCTTATATCATCATATATATATGGATTTATGATTGTTAATTTTATCTTGACCTTGTTTTCTATCATTATCCATCAAAACATTATGGATAGATTTCCCTTCTATATCCATGTTTTCACTTTCCACCTATGTTCTACTATGTGGAAACCCAGTTAGGAGTTACTCTGGGCAACTATTAAGCTTTCAAATTTCCCTTTTTAAAAGGAAGTTTTAGAATTCATTTTTATGATGTGAATTTATATGAAAGGTACTTTCAAATATTAGAACTTTGATAACCTAGATGAATTTATAGGAAAAAAATTCATTTTAAGGGGAGTATAATGTAACACCCCAAGCTGAGAGGGATCAAGTACAGACCAAATTTGATGAAATTAACCCCATGACCAAAAAAGAAGGAAGGGAGGTTAGGAGACAACAAAAAATCTAGGATTCCACATGCCAAAGAGTGGAAGAGCTGAGATGCTTAATGGAAGGGGCTAATCCATAGGGGCTATGTTTTTCCAAACTCAAAAACATATTTTTGTGAAAGTTTGTTTACCATGAAATGCATATACATTTATTGATTGATTTAAATTATTGAAATACTATCATATTTGGGAAACAACTGATGGTAAATCTCTAAGCTCACACGGGTCATGTCCAGTGTGATAAATAAAGGATGACCATGTAATTGATCACTACGTATGGTAGTGTTAAATAATCATTGAGCACTTGGGGTCTATAATTATTGACCAACCACCTGGGGAATTCTATATGAGAAAGGGTGTGACTGGAGAATAGGGCTCCAGGAGTAGCCAACTTTTCTTTCCCAACATGCTCTAGTACATGAATGGGGTAACACCATGGGAGTTGGAATCATTTTGAACAAAAGGAAATGGAAAGTGTGAATCCCGATACCCATAATTCAGAACACAATGATGATGGCATGACAATATGAGATAACTGCTGACTGTATTCAAAAAGTAGTATCCATACTATTATCCTGAGATGGGAATAAAAAAACAAGGGAAAACTACTGATCAAATTAAAAAACACAGGGCCAAACACAAAATGTTTTCCGATTTCCTAAGGAATGTTGTCCCAAGATGGTAGGTGATCCATGAGGCTAAGAATCTATGAAGTTAGGGGGATACCTCAGACATGAAAGAGGATGAGGATCTAAATAAAGGTCATGAAAATCATGATAGTGGAGTGATGGAATGTTCAAAATAATTCTAACACTGTCAGAACTACATCACCGTGACAAAAGCACATTAGTACAAGCATATCAGTCTAAATCAAGATCAAACATATTTCCATGAAGGACCTATCTGAAAAGAAATATGATGCATTTTAGTTTTATGTCATGAAAATAACGATGATAGACATGTAGTTTAATTTAATATGGTGAGGACGATGCATGGAATAGTTTAACGTCATATAATCAGGACATTGCACATAGTTTAAAGTCATACTACTTGGACCCTGATGTCTATTATTGGAATGATCACATGGTTCAAAGGGACTAACATGCTGTGAATGATCCAAAGGGGGATCACACATCATATTAATAAAAAGTAATAGAAAGATAGGAGTCATGATGTGGTGAGGGACAATGATACCAACTGTCAATCATCACACCACATATACCTATGGGGATCATATTTTAAGGTCATAGAGTTTGGATTGTAGTCAGGGATAAAGGGATAGAATAATTAATGAAACTATTTCGGGGCATGAAGACAAAATGTTTGGGCCTCACTACGTATCCCTTAAGGATGGGAATCAAGATGAATGTAGTTATTAAAGGTCATGTAGTTTATCATCATGCAATGAGGATGAGAGTTGTGGTGTAGTTTATTATCATATGTATAGAACATGTAAACCCCAAAGGAAAAATGTGTGGTGTCGTACATAACTCAACATTAATGAGAACCAAATAGGTCTCATACCACATCATACATTCTTAAAGGGAAATACATGCCAAAAGAACCAAAATGGAGAGTTTACAATTCTGCGGCTGGGCCTGGGGATAAGATGTCTGGACGTTTCTATGTATCATATAGGGGAAAGAATGAATCTATATGAAGTTCTTGAATCCCATGTAGTAAGGATGAAGATGATTCAATATGATAAGGGGAAATAATGTTGTGGATGGGCCTGTGATTGATAATATGGGTATCACTACGCATCCCATAAGGATGGGAATCAATTCATATGTAGTTCTTGAATATGGCATGGTAAGGTACCAATTATAGGGGTAATGTTTCCATATAGGTCTGAACCTTTCATTAATAAAATATACATTAGATATCTATTTTTTGTTCGTTTACTGTTGGTATGTTTTTTTGAGCGACCAGACCAGGATGAAAAATCTAGGCGTTGCTATGGAAATCAAGCAATGTGTAGGTATTGATAAGTGGCATGATGGTTGACCAATGAAAAAGGTGATTCCATCTCAAGTGAGAACACCACAATGATGATTCCACAGTCTATGGTCATATGATAGGACCAACCTTTTCACTTTAATATCATGTAGAATGGACAAAAAAATTTAACATCATGTGGGAATAGGTAGCATAGTTTAACATCATATTTCTTGGATGAAAGAAATATTAGTTTATGTTCATAGAACTCATACCATAAGGTTTCACAACCTTCTATATGGGAATAACCCTACCAATACTCCTTAGCCTACATGATACATGCTTTGTGTAGGAAATAAGGAGTGATGTCAGGATTTCCCCATCACATGAGTGTGTAAAATAGTGAAAGAAAAACGTTGGGTGGGAAAATACAACCATGATAACATTCTTTCTTGACATGTGTGGTTGCACATAGGGATGATACCAAGGGTTTTAGAGACCCATTAGAACAGAAGGGTAGAAAAATGTGAACCACAACGTTCAATATTTGGGATGAAATGGGAGTGGCATAATGATGGAGGATAACTACTAACCATTTTTGAGACACAATATCCATATCACGTAACTTGGGATGGGAACAAACAAATGAGGGTTGACTACAGACCGTATTCGAAAAGTGGAACCTATATTAAAATGTCATTCAGAATCCTCTGGGACATTGGACCAAGATGGTAGGCGAGTCATGAGGTTGAGAATCCATACCATTAGGGGGGGACTTTTAGGTGTGAAAGAGAATGGAGACCCAAATAAAAGGATGTGTGAATCATGGAGATGAGTTGAGGGAATGTATTTTCCTGTAGAATCAGATCTGTTCTC
Source organism: Viscum album (assembly GCA_963277665.1). Taxonomy (NCBI): domain Eukaryota; kingdom Viridiplantae; phylum Streptophyta; class Magnoliopsida; order Santalales; family Viscaceae; genus Viscum; species Viscum album. Next base: position 1,483,793,151 of record OY728166.1, read on the forward strand.
AAAGTTTGGATTCCCAAGGGGTGTTACGAACAATTTAAAGGTCATATTTCTTTGACTTAAAGATATCAGCTCAAGGTCATAGAGTTCAAACAATAGGTTCCCAATTTAAAATCATATGCATGGGATGTACCCATGTAGTTTAATTTCATGTGGTGAGGATGAAGATGCCATGTGGTTTTATTACTATGTGACTGTGACATGTGAATCATAAAGGGAGAAGTGTGTGGTGAAATAGATGATCCAATGTGAATGAGGACTGAGGTAGTTTCATCACATCACACATTTACAAGGGAGAACCTAGGCCAAAAGGGCCAAAAGGGTAAGTTTACCATTATGTGGCTGGGCCTAGGGACAAAACATCTGGGTGTCACTACATATCCTGTGAGAGCAAGAGTCAAGACACACTATGTTCTTGAAGGTGTCATGGAATATGACTAGTGCTAGAGTGGAAACATCTTCTCAGGTGAAGACATCATAGTGCTGTGTAGTTTATCACCATACAGTCGAGACACAGAATGTGAGGATTAACATTGTGAAACTAGGATGATGGGGATCTTAGTTTATGATCATATAATATAGACCTAAGGTGAGGATTAAAAGGATGTAATGTGTAATGTGGCATCATGAGGAAGCCTGACGTGAATGAGGACCAAATAGGTCTCAACACCACACCAAATACTCCCTCAGAAAAACCTATGCATAGTTTAAAGTCATGATGTTTGGAATTTTAGATGTGAAATCATAATTAATGATTATAGAGTTTGTACCATGGGATGGGATGATTCTTCCATGTTGGCACAAACCTTACCAAGACCCCTAAGCCCATGCAATCCATGATCGGTGTGGGAAACAATAGGTGGATAATATCTTTATGATATATGGAATCGCATGACTGGGGAACAAAGGTCAAGAGTCAAGGATGACCCCACAACACTGGTCCTCCATCTCAGTGTGAAAATGTGCACAAAGGGATAACAACAAGGGTGTTGAATCTATTCTTGGACATAAGGAGGTGGAAACCATGAATCATGGTGTCAGACATTTGGGATATAATGAGGGTGGTGTAAAGATGTAAGATAACTACTAAACCTTTTTGAGACGTAGTATCCATTTCACATAGCCTGGGATGGGAATAGACAAACGAGGGTCGACCACTGGTCCTATTAAAAACGTAGAACCTATCTCAAAATGTTGTTCAGAATCATCCAAGACATTGACTAAATAAGGTAGGAGATCCATGAGGCTAAGAATCCATACCATTAGGGGTTTCTTTCAGATGTGAAAGAGAATGGAGACACAGATAAAGGGATGCATGAAGAATGGAAATGGAATGAGAGGATTTCCATCCAGAATCCAACACTTTAGGCTCTACACCATAACACATCTAAGAATGTTAATGAGGAACAACATAGGTTGAGGGATTCAATGAAGGGAATATGACTAAATAAGATGAGTGGAGGAAAGAGGTGAAATATGTTGATGAACCTGGGGCTGGACCTGAATAAAAAATGTTAGGGCGTTCCTATGTATCCTGTGGGCCAATAATCAAGACATACATATTTTTGTAATGCCATGAAGTTTAATGTCATGTAGTAAAGACATTATCTCAATGGTATGTGTATTTAATGGTGTAATAAACCGATGTGAATGAGTACCAAAGAGGTATTGACCACACCACTAACCATCCCAAGACAATGGGGCACTTTCCATTTAAGGTCATACAAAAAGGACTATAAATACTATGTAGTTTAATTTCTTGCAGGAAGGATATACTAGTTTAATGTCATGTGGTATGGGATAGATTTTAGTATTAGTTCATATAACTTGGACCATAAGGTAGGGCCAAAAAGGGTTGGAAAGGTTGGAGAACCTGCAGCTGGACTCAAAGATGAAATGTTTGGGTGTTTCTACGTATCCTGTGAGGGTAGGAATCTATCCAAATGTAGTTTTTTAATGCCATGAATTTTTACACCATGCAGTAAGGATGTGGGTAATGGAAACTCTCAGGGGAGGTACATGACGCGGCTATTGAAAACCCAATTCGAATAAGGACCAAAGAGGTCTCTACCACACCACATGTTCCTGTGAGAGATCTAGGTCAAGAGGCTAAAAAGATGAAAAGATTTGTAGTGAATGGGGATGGATCCAAATAAAAAATGTCTAATCATTCCAATGTATCACATAAGGATGGTAATCAATCCATACATTTTCCTTGAAGTGTAGTGAAGTTTAAAGACATACGGTAAGGACATAGCAATTTATTGTCACATGGGATGTAAGAGATCTTAGTTTAAGGTCATAGAGGTCAGACCATAAGGTATAAACTGTGTAGTTTATCATCATGAAGGATAATGAATGTCATGCAATTTACCATCATGCATTGAAGAAACATAAAATGAAGGTTCCTATTCAAATTATTACTTGAGGAATTTGGCATTGGTGGGATGAGAAATTTGATATCCATCCATGGTGACCAAGGAATATGCAACTATGGGGTAAACCTTGTGAATGATATAGGGTCCTTCTTATTTGGGATCCAATTTTTGTGGCTTCATTCTAGTTATAATTGGAATCCTCAATTCCAATACCATGTCACCTTGAAGGAAAGAGCAGAGATGAACTTTCTTGTTGAAAGTTATGGCTATATTGTTCTGGTGACTCTCCAGATTGTGTAAGGCCTGAAGCCTATTCTCATTAAGGGATTCCAGCTCATCCAGATGGACTTATGATATTCTTTCTAATTTGTTCTGATTTTAGATATTTATATAGAGTGATAGGAACCAAATATATATGGGAAATAATTCTTCTATTCCATAAACCACGAAATATGGGGTCACTTGGGTGGAATTATGAGTCTTTGTCTAGTAATCCTAGAGAGAATTTGGGAACATCTCTGGCTAAATATTCCTGTTCTGACCAACCATATTTTTCAAAATGTTAGAGTGGGTCTTATTGAAAATTTTAATTGGCCCATTTTCTTGCACATGGTAGCGAGAAGTTTGGTTAAACCAGATGCTATACTTGGCATACAATTTCTTCAGCTCAGCTACGCAAAAGTTGGTACCACTATCAGTTAAGAAAATGTGAGGAACTTAGAATCGATGGATGATATTGGATCTCATAAAATAATTGATAAACCATCCTTGAATTCCTTTAGTGTAATCCCTTTTCCCACTTGGATAAGAAATCCGTCACGGTTAGAATGGACCAGTACTGGCGAGCTGGTGCTAGTGGATATGGTTCCACAACATCGAGTCCCCAAACCAAAAAGGTCCCAGATTAATTGGTAGTATGGAGGGGTTATGGTGGTCTATGAAATTGTTTTTCATGAATCCGACACATGTGAAACCTCTTGGAGAACTCAATACAGTCATGAGCCACGGTGGGCCAGAAGTAGCCCCACCTTCAGATCTAGTCGGAGAGTTTTGACCCTACCTGATGAGCTCCACATGAACCAATATAGACCTCTTACATAACTTTGGGGACCTCATCTCATTGAATACAATAGAGTAGATATAGCATACCGCCTTTTTATAACATAAACATTCATTACATTACACAAAACTAAGGATCTTTAAGGTTTAGTGTCTTGGAAACCGGGAACATAATACCTGAAAAAAACATAAAAAATTCTTCTTAAACACTTGAAAGGCTTCTCCTTAAGTTCATCCTAGGTTCATTACCCCATCTCAAAACCTGGGGACATAGATCAATAGAAAGGGTGAGCAGAAGGCCCAGTAAGGTAAACAAGAGAAACATTTTACATGTGAACTTGAGATACTTCAATAAGGACATGAAAAGAACTTTAAGGCATACGAAAGAAATAATGAGATACATCATAATAAAAATAACATTTTTCATAACTTGACGACGTGGCTACAACATTTAATATTGACAATCGTTTCGTTTCACCATGGTCCATCCCCAAGGTGTCGTTAAAAATTACCATGGTTATTCACCAAGGCGTCGTTAAAAATGGTCATCTCTAGAGATTAAGTCTTTACCCAATGCATTGGAGTGCTATCAGGGCGCACCCTTAAATTTTCATTTATTATAATGTGATCCACATATATCATCATCAAAAATTTCATAAATAACCCATATAGCATAAAATAAATGGGTTTCATTTCATAATCATAACGTTTTAAAAACTGCTTTAAGGACATGATCATTACGTCACTTTAAACCCATAGAAGGGGAGAGCGGGTTTCATGTATGTAAATACCAGAATTTAAAATAGAACATTTTGGTATATATGTGAATACCCATATAGAAGAGAGATCGTTGAGTATTAACTTAATAAAATCAAATAACTTTAGAAAAAGAGAGAGACATTTTGAGGCGAAAATTCCGCAGCATAACGGCTATGTTTCGGGGTTTTAGAAAACATTGAGAAGAGAGGGGACATGGGTAAAACATTCATAAATGACCCATAAAACAGTATAGGGACAGAATATAAGGGATTTAAGAACATGTTAATGAAATTTGAAAATATACCATATGAAATGAAGAACATGAAAGGAAGACAAAAATATGATTTCTCTTATGAAAATTCGGCAGCCTAACAGTGTTACATAAACTTCAACCAAAAATGAATTGATGATGTCAAATAGGGTCTCTCATAATATGAACATAAAAGATCAGTATGATAGATATAGAGATCATACCCCAAAATAATAAAAAGGAACTTTCAAGACTTGACATGGAATTAGAACTTTGAAAAGGAGAAGGGTGAAAGAATCCCTTAAAAATTTGGCAGCCTAACGGCGTCACTTAAACATCAAAAAAAATGAATTGATGAGATCAAATAGGGTCTCTCATCATATTAACATAAGAGTTCAGTATGATAGATATAGAGATCATACCCCAACATAACAAAAAGGAACTTGAAATAACTAACATGAAAGTATAACTTCAAAACGAGAAGGCTGAAGAACCACTTAAAAATTCGGCAGCCTAACGACGCCACTTAAAACTTCATAAAACGAAATAATGAGAGTAATATGGGATCTATAATTATGTGAACATGAAAAGGGAAGTAAGAGGATTATAAAAGAACACCCTTTAACATAAGAACATGGAGCATAAAATAAATTACATAAAAGATATTTCTTGAAAAGAAAGAGAGAGATCAGATCCCTTACCTTAAAACGTAACTCTTAAAACTCAAATGTTTGGGCCTTGAGGGATTGGGGGAACCTTGGGAGGACTCCTTGGGAAGTAATGAGACTAGAAATTCGTTGGGGGAGAGTGGGGAGTCGAAATGTATGAGAGGATGGCTTGGTATTTATAGGGAAAGTGAGGGGACAAGGCATTAATGGCCAAGGGACACCTCACATGTGCTTTTCTCAAACCCATGTGATCTCTCATGATATTTCCTATAAAGTTAGGCCAAATGGGGCCCCCAATACAATAATTCATCACCTTTGGTCGACCATCCCTTAAAATATCTCATGATATCATCATGATATAGTTATGATGTCATTAAACATACCGAAACCCTAAAACTGTATTTTTACTATTCACTGAAAATTCAACTTTCTCAGAAAGCTCCAAAAATTTCACCTTAATCAAATATCAATGCTCTGATTTCAAAAATGAACTCCATTTTATAAAAATAATTTTCTAAATATTTTTAATTTATTTTTTAAATAAATACACTATTCACTGAAATTTCATTTTTTTCAAAAAAACCCCAAAAATTACCATAACATAATATGGGTGCTCTGAGTTCAAAAATGAAATCCATTTTATAAAAATAATTTTTTTTAAATATTTGTAATTTAATTTTAAATAAAAAAACACTATTCACTCGAAAAAACTAATACTTGAATAATAATTTATGAAACCGTTATTTAACCATTTTATTGAATCACATTACTTAATCAAGGTGCCTAGATTATATTAATACTTTCTTTAAGTGAGATTACTAATCCATTTGGACACATTACAAATCCTAATCATAAAATCACTATTCATAATTTACTATTCATAAAAAATCAAGTTGATCTTATTAGACTCTAAATTTCATACTGGACATAATTGTAGAATACCATTTTTTGAAAATCATTACACATTTTAAATTATTTAAGGTTTACATAAACATTTTTTTTAAAATATCCTTTTGAAAATTCATCAAAAATATGCATACTATTTTTATCCGGTCATTTGAAAATTCATAAAATTCATCATAAGAGGAAATCCCAATTTTTATTTAAAACAAGGATTACAAAAGGCAGTTATGGTCTCGTTACATAGCCCCTTATAATACCAGCATAGGACCTAAGAGTAAGGTGTGCTAGGGTGATATAATCTTGGGGCGGCTCGGTCAACATTGCCCAAGTAGTAATTTCTATCAGTTTGAACTTCTCGTGAAGGCGATTCCGTTCTAGCTTCACATGATGAAGTTCGGCTTGGGTCTGGTCTAGAGCAAAGCCCAATGGTGCTACCTCCTTCCCAAGCTCTGTTAGATGGGCTTTGATCGGTCCAAGACTACTAGGTGAGGCCATCAAATCTTCTTTCTATAATAATTAACCAAGATTACTTATATTTAGAGACAATAATCAAAACATTTTGTTCACAGCGGTCATATTGACCGATGGTCATATAACAATCAAAACCCACTGGTCTCATTTTAATTACAATCATGTTTATCAAATAAAACATTTTTGTTGAGTATAAAAATAAAATAAAATAACACATGAAATTAGGAAACAAGACTTATTCAAAATTTCGGGCCATTACAGTAGAACTCTAATGAACCCAAATTTGTAAAGGATATTTTCAAGGATGGGACCATTATGGTGGGTGAAATGCACTACACGCCGAAAAATTCCCTCATGTTTGGATCTGTTTGTCGATATATTTCTGTGTTGGAGGTACTCAAAAAAATGATTTTTCCAACTAGGGGTTTATTATGATATGGTAGGTGGACCTGGAGGTCCCTATGTGGATTCATCGATAGAAAGATGGCTTACCTACTGGCTGTCATCATCATTCATAGTGATGGGAGCGATGACTCTTCGATGCACTGCATGCATAATCAAATAATCATAGTTAGGATCTACGAGAGATTCAATAAGGCTGTCCAAGGCGTCGTCTAAACCATTCTATGACCAAGGTACATGAGTAAACTTTGGTAGAGAAGGGAACTGGGACATCAGCTGGTGAGTGTGCTGTAATAGGGGTACAAGCTCTGGATTCCTGATGATGTAGTCACTATTGATATTCTTGATTACTAATTTGGAGCCCCCCTTCACATGTAGGTGGGGAACATCAATATCAAGGGATAGCTCAAGACCAATGATGAGATCCTGACACTCCACCTTGTTATTGTTGCAACTTTATGACAATAAGATTGAATAGAGAAAGATAGCCTTTTTAGGCATAATGAAGACAATACCCAAGCCTCCTCTATTGATAATGGGATCGTTGAGTCTTATTCTAGTTGGAATTCATGAGGCACCATAGAAGTGAATCTGCCAACAAGGCATGAATTGATCCATTGATAGGATGAACTCATCCGGAAAGTCAAGATCTAGAGACTACTGCGAGGTCTAGATAGGTAGATCTTCTTGATAGAGGAATATATGGTCTCTGTGTTGAGGAGCATGAATCTAATATAGTACAAACCATTCATTGTCTATTTGTTGTACTTTTATGCAAGAAGGGAATCTAGGGATCATACCTAGGCGGTCACATAAAGGACCAGTGGATTTCTAGAGATGGGTGGCATCAAAACATAATTCTACAACTTGTTCTCACTAATATCTTCAAAAGAAGTTTGAAACTCTTCATCCCACAGATTGATTACACCTTTCTTCATGAGCTAGTAAAAGGGAATACACTCTCCAGTTGGATTCATGATAAATCGATGTATGTAGGCTAAGTGAAATTGAAATCATGATATCTCTTGAAGGTTTCTTGGAGGATGCATATGACTGATGGTATTGATCTTCTATGGATCAATCTCGATACCTCTGTATCTGATGACAAAGCCAAGGAACTTTCCAGAGGTAACCCCAAAGGCACACTTCTTGGGGTTCATCTTCAGATAGTGGGAATGGAGGAAGCCGAACACTTTATCAAGATCTCTAATATGGTCCAGATGCTGGTGGGATTTGACCACCTAATCTTCCACATAGCATTCCACCAATGTCCCAAGGATCAAATTGAATATGCAGTGTATAACACACTGATAGATGGATCCTATATTCTTCAGACTAAAATACATTACTTGATAATAGAAGTTACCTTGAAGTGCTCTAAAGGTGGTTAATTATTCATCCTCTAGGTCCATTAAGATCTTATTATATCCTAAATATCTATCCATGAAGGATAGGTCTTGAAATCTGGTGGTGGCATCAATCAACTGCTCTATCACAGGAAGAGGAAAATCATCCTTTAGACAGTGGAGGTTGAGATCCCAGAAGTTTATGCAGTCTCTGATATTTCCATTATTCTTATTGATAGGAATGATGTTGGATAACCATATAGGGTAATGGAATTCTTTGAAAAAATTGTCTTTGATGATCTTATCATCTTCAGACTCGACCATGGCACCGTGAGATGGGTGCATCTTTCTTGGAGGTTGTTTGAACACACAATGACTTATTGGGAGACCAAGATAGTGGAAGGAGACTTTAGGATCTAGTCTTGGGATCTCATCATAACTCTAGGAAAATAAATCCCATTGCTATATTAGGAAATCTACATACTACTGTTTCTCTTCTATATGCACATCTACGCTGATCAGTGTTGGTCTTAGGTTTTCCTCGGTACTGATATTCATCGGTACCAACTCATTGACAGTGGTGGAGACTCCTTCTTCACTTACAGGAGGGGAATCCTCCAAGTACTTTTCATCATTCGAGGCAAGCGGATCATTGGAAGGAGGTGATTACTCCAAGTTAGCTGACCCTAGAATAATTCTAGTACCATCTTTAGTGGTAATGGAATATTCATCAGAATACTCTTGCACTACCGACACTATGGCGACAAAAGATATCGACCTAATCCCATCGGGCCTTCAACTGAGGGGTCCATGATTGATAATATCGAAGCATTAGTGGAGCATTGGCTTGAGTCAGTTCAACCCTACTAATCTAATAAATAAAGTATGGAAAATATCTATTACTATGGGGTGAATTTCCCTGTACCTTATAGGGGTGAGGGGATCTGGTATGACTCGAGCCTAATTCGTGTAGGAGTACAAAGTGATCTTTTGAAATTCCTTATACCTGGAATAACACTCCCCACTCCCTCCAGAGAAAAAAAATAAGCATCCCAGGTCCGGGGTTGTGGCTTCCAACTGGTGAATCATTAGGATGAAAGCATCATCTAAGTCTGTCCATGGATCAACCACAATAGTGGTGTGCTCAAACTCATTGGATTGGAATTTTTTGTCCTTTCTCTTATAATAGTTGGCATCTATATAATAAGATTCAAAATAGTAAAATGGATATGCATCACCTTGGATCATAGACACTCAACTGTTAAGGGAGTACTTGAGGCATTAACGATATACCAAAAGAACTAATGCATGCAGATAGATCCAGAGTCTACCCATCAATGCATTGTAGGTAGTGTCTTGCAAGAAAACCATGAAATCAGTGCTAGAAATCAGGCCAATTAATTGGGTCTTTAGGTGGATATTACCAAGAGGTGTTTTATATGTCCTGTCATAACCTGTAATCTTTAGGTAAGAGGGACTCAGATCTACTTTAGTCAGCCCAGGTTTGAAGAGCATCTAGGTTAGGATTGATCTTAGAACCTATATCGATAAGACAGTGGTTGAATTTCATTCCTTTGAATTGGATAGTGATGTACAATAAGATAATGTTCCTCTATATGGGAGAACCTTAATCTTCTCTTGAGAATGATATGATGGCCTGATATTCGGCACACTCAACTTCCTTAGCATGGAAGGAATTTGTCGATGCTACCACTTTTTTGAACTGGAGGGGGATTCTTAAAGCCCATTCAAGGGATTCATGTGTATCTTAAGATAGGAAGAGAGCCTCAAATATCGAGAGATTTTATGGAATGATGAAAATATGCCTAAACACATCGTACTTCAACACTAGACACACATTTATGATGGTAGGATGTTATTCCATGGTCAGTGCTTTGACAGGTGCTATTGGTCAAATAGGAAGAATCTGGATAGTGTTGGGGATGTCCCATTGCTCACTAGATGAACCATGAAAAATGACTAATATATAATGGTCAGATGATCGAGGTTTTTCCATAGTTGTAAACAACTGATCATGACACAGTCACGCGCCTCAGCCTGATCGAGCAGCACGAATGGCGGTGGGAGCGAACCCGACAAGATAGGACAAGAGGACTATGCATGTTGAGGTCTGTGATGAACCTACTATATGGTCTCAGTGGCATGCATAGACTAGCTAGAAGCACTATCCTGAGCATGCCGTCAATTCACATTACCATGACTGTTTCAATGATGGTGTCTACTGGGGACATTAGGACAACTTGCCTGATGATCCTTGTATTCGGGAACCATATAAGGGTCCACTAGCTTGAAGATGTTCATTAAGGCATAATTATGATCATCACTTGAAGAATACTCCATTTTTGGGTGAATTCTGTGGGTGAATCCCATCTCTGGGGGCATGAAGTCACTGAGAGTATGAGACTGCTTTGGCACTGGTGGGGGGATTTTCTTTCCCATGCATAGTCGATGCCTGCTCTTTTGGGTTATAGTAGGCTAATATATGGACACAACAATGTCATCTAGAGGAGGCACAATAGCTTCAGAAGGCTTGGGCCGATTAAAATGGGCATAGATTATACAGTGCATGTGAGTGAATGCCCTATGAGCCAGCTAGTTGTCATACTTCTGAGACCCATGACTAGAGACTTGATGCCATTCACTATCACTATCACTATTAGGATTTTCAAAAACACACACCACCTATGCTAGGTCCATAACCAATAACTAAATTGTTATCAACATGGTCTAGGAGCTAGTTTTTGAACACATATCACTTCTTTAGAATATCTCTAAGGAACTAGTGACATAGGAAATAGTTGGGGCGATTAGTGAGATCAGCCTCCTGGGGTCTCCTAAATTTTGGAAACTACAACATTCCTTGATCCAAAGAACTCCAGAAATAATTGGGGACTTGAAATTGTTCAAACAAGTAGGTCTTGTTTCTTCATTATGGTAAATGGACCATAGGATCCTGGCCCTAACGAGGGGCTGGAGCTTGGTGAGGAGGTGGAACCTGATTGTCCCACCTAGGTGTGGGCGGTGAATTATGTGGTGGCGAATACCAATTCTAAGATAGGATATGATGAGCCTAAGGCTAATCCTGAGGCTATGCCCCTGGCGAGGATGTGGATGTGGCTCTGCCAGTAATAACTCTATCATCATGGGGGCCTCTACCTGTGCAACATAAGTAGTCTCGACCTTAGATGATCTTCTTGCAGGAGATGTGGGAGGCAGTGAGTGTGCCTAGTAGGCTTGATGTAAGGCTTTCTCTAGGCACCGAGGCATGTCAGAAAAATCTAAAAATTCACATGGGAAATTCTAAGTGATGAGGGATGGGACTGGTTCTGTCTTTACATTCCCCAGACACATCGTTAGCAGGTAATATTGAGTCAGTGAAATATCAAGTAAATTTATGAGGCCTTTACACCAAGTGAAAAATTCTATGAAATTTTCATTTGGTCATTGTTTTCACTTAAAGAGGTCAGCAATACTGGTCTTGCTAGTGGTGTAGCTGAATTGATAAAGAAACTGCCTGCGAAGATCTTCCCATCCAACTATGGACCCGATGGGTAATTGGATGTACTAGACGAATGCAGGCCCTTATAGTGTTTGTATGAAACAACAGAGTTTGGAAGCTTTCTGCTACACTGGAGTTTCTAACATGGGTCCACACCTTGAAATAAAGTGTTCCAGATGTTTCAGGGGGTTTCTTATATCATTGAAAGGGGAGAAGGTAGGATTCCCAAATCTTGGTGGTGCTTACATATCATCCACCGATGATGGATATGTCTTGCCATCAAGTGGTATTTCCACCTATTGAGTTTAAAGATCCTTAAGGCAGACAATGAGATTGTCCATCTGATCATCCTGGTGAGGATACCTATCTTGGTGAGGATTTTTGACCACTAGTGTGTTGTTAGTCTCTTCAACATGATAGGTAGGCTCATCGGGTCATGTTGAAGCTGGTGAAATGACCCGAGGTGATGCTGGAGGGATAGCCTACGAAGCAGCTAGAGGAATGATATGAAGAGAAACCAGAGGACCTTATGGAGGAATGGATTTTAGAGTTGGGTCTTGGATAATATTCTTGTGTAGCCCGGGTGGATTTGGAGATACATACGATGTCCTCTTTCCATAAACTCTAACCTCTACCCTTTCTGGATATGTAGGGTTGTCGAGATCGATGGGAGGAAACTCATTGGGGAGAATTTTTACCTTCCCCCTCTTCCCCGGTGGATGAAGGACGAGATCAAACTGAGGATCACCATAATCTAGGCATCGTTCCACAACGCGCTTGACAAGGATCTTGTCAATGACCCTTTTCTATTCTGTGAGCTGTTAGAGTAATGTGTCCTTGTTGAGGTTATCATCTATATTTTATTTTAAGCTAGATAGGTTAGAGGGCCTAATGGTACTAATGTTTCCTTTACCCTTATTGAGGTCCTGACCAAGAGGCAATGACTCAGATGGGTTTGAAAGTCCGCGAAAGTGTATTTGATGGTGAGTGACAATGCCTGGGGGATCCAATAGATATTGTGTTGTCCTAGGGGGAAGGTTCTCTTAAATGATCCCTATCTTGGTGTCCTTCTATGGGAGATCATCCATGGTTACCATGACTACACCTAGTGGCATATCCTTAATATCACTTGGTAAGTTAGGATGGAACAAGATAAGACTAAAATGAAGGGTATCATACTTTCCCCAGCCATGGATCTGGAAATGTGGATATGCCTCCTCAATAACTAAATGGAGCACATTGAAGCTCTAGATACATTGATATTGGAAGGTCTAGTAATAACCAGGTGATGTAGGGTGATGATCCACATGAAGCACTCCTAACTCAGCCTTGTGGAATTGCTAGTTGATGTCGCCATAATGCTCCTGGATTTTTGGATAAGCCAAATTTTGATGACATAGATGGAAGTTTGTCATCCCTAAGGTTCGGTAGAGACACATGACTTTTTATTGAGTGAGAGACTCCAGAATAACAAAGTTGGGAGTAGAAATTGTCCAAAACATCTCAGGAAACTGGCCTACTATGAGATTGTCTCGCAAGCTCTTTTGTTCAGAAATGGGATCCGAACCTTGATTTCCCCATTATTCAACAGGGGGAAGCTGAGGTACTGGAAATAATATTAACACAGACTGTTGCAGTGGAGGACTAGCCAATTGGGGAGAACACTACATATGGGATAACGAGCCACTTCATACTAGATTTTCTCTTTTGGGAAGAACTGACTACATCATCATGTCCCTATAGGACGAGGTGCTGACCACCACTTAATGTGAAATGGTGGAGATGAACGGTGGAAGATCTGGATGATTCTCATCATCCATCACTCCCTAGAATAACTCTATATGATCTCTAGTTGAGGTAGAGAATGATCTTGGTGATGAAATGGATGACTGCATAATAAGACCCTAAAAAAGAGACAAATATTCCTCCTCCCATATTTATTAGCGGAGGGCTTCGGGGATCTGGTGCATTTCAATTTTCCAGAGGACAAAGCTCACACTCCTAGTTCCGGCCCTAGACTTTGATGCAAAGGATTAGGGTGAAGGTTCCATTATTGAATTTCACTCCAATTTAGAATCTGAAAAGTGAACTAGATTTAAAATGATCTAGAATTTCTCATAGTTCTTCCCATGGCGGTGATGGATCACCCTTCTACCCTTGGAAAATTCATTAGGATAGGGTAAGTCTTCTACATTGGGGGAACTCTATGCCGGTTTGTGCTGGTGTGAGGAGGACCTCTTCTTGAGCTATATGGGATGTGGGGAGGACCTTCGTACCTACTATCATTAGAGCGGGGAGGACCTACGCTGGGACTGCTGTGAGAGTGGGGAAGACATACACTATGGGTTCTGATGAAAACATGGGGAGTAACTCCACATTGGGTATTAGAGCTGGGAGTACCTCCACTCTGGTGAGCTACGGTGCGAGGAGCACCTGGGCATATGTCAAATGGGACACGAGGAGGACCTCTTTGTTGGAAATCTTGAGAATGGGGAAGACCTCCATGTTGGTTAATGGAAACACGAGGAGGACCTCCATAGTCAAGAGTGTTGGAGTGGGGATGGTCTCCCCTAGAGTTGGTGAGAACATGGGGAGGACCTCCTTGTCAGCCACTAATAAATCGGGGAGGGCCTACACTTTGATAAATTGTAGAGAGGGAAGGACATTCGCTGGAGTTAGTGATAACATGAGGAGGACCTCCATACTAGATGTCAACAAGGCAGAGAGGACCTCCAATTGTAATGGTACTATTGACATTGGGAGGATCTCCATGTTGGATGTGATAGTAGGGAGGAACTCCACTCTGGTTGGTTATGGTATGAGGAGGACCTCTGTACTGGATCTCAATGTAATGGTTTGGTGTAGCACCCCAAAACTTGAACCTCATGTATTGATAAGTTTATGTTTAAATTTTATTTGAATTTCATAAAAACTGAACAAAACATGTTTCACATAAGGAATTTATAATTTGGTTTTAATATATATTAGAATGCAACCAAGTAGGACACACAAATGGACATAAGGATTTTCATTTAAACAAGAACACCGTAGTGTTTAAAATGTACCAAGATCACAAGAAACATTTCTACCCAAATATACCTATTAAAAACCCTATCAGAATTACAGGGAGACCACTTAAAACAACAAGAACCCCAAGAAAATAATATGGGTCCTTAGAATCTGAAATAATGAACATAATAATGGCCAAAGCCACTGCAGCCACACTAAGAACCAATGGTATGACATGAACCATCCCCTTCTTTGTCTCAAGTTTTAGGACACCCTAAGGCATGGTTTTATATAAGGCAACGACTTGACTGTTGCCTTGGGTGACCGTTGAATTCCAATGGTTATAATTATATCCATTGGCCTTGTGGTGAATTATCTAAAAACATTTAAGTACAATTTGGTTTTCCAAAATTTATGAATTGGAAATTATAAGATAAATTCTGATTATGGTGAAATCCAGAATAAACCTTTGAAATAAAAACAAGGCATATCATATCTAATTAAAGACATGTGACTGTTGTTTTAGCTGTCAATGTTTAAAATTAGATGACCATTAGTGCTTTATTAAATGGATATAGTTATAATTTAAAGACAATTTCTTGTAAATAAAAATATAAAATTTATATTGTTTAAATTAGAAGTACTGTTTAAAATAATTATTTTACTCATTCAGAATTAAAAATTAATGGAATATTTTAATAATAATTATACTAATATATGAATGCAACAAATTTGTTTCTTTTTTTTATAAATAATAGAGAGAGAGATATATATATGCATATGTAAACAAGATTTTAATTATAATTATATAAAACTAATACTATAATTTTATAAATGACATTGAGAATTATTGCATGTAAATATTTTAACGCCATTTCTTATGCGAACTAATATTGAATCAATTATATGAATAATCACATGAGTTTTATATATTTTCGAAAATATGATGTATACTTATTATAAATTATGATTAGATTAAATTTTAATAACATTATTAACATTTTGTATTTTGTTTAATAAAATTATAAATATATAATATAACGATTTTTAACAGAATGATTAAAATTTCACATATATGAATGATATTTTAATAAGAAAATTATTTTTACTTTAAATATGCGTGTAATATTAATATTTTTACAAATACATTGTAACCAATTATAACAATTATTTGATATATTATATGAGTTATGATATATACATAAGTATATACATAAAGTAAAAATTAATAGTTCTAATTTATAAATTTATGACTAGATTAATTTTTATAAAATCATTAACTATATGATTCTTGTTTAATAAAAATTATAATGGTATAAATATTTTAATATTAAAAATATGATATGTTAAACTATATAAAATAACTCTAATATAAAAAGGTAAAGATATAATAATAATAATAAAGTGATAATTTGATTGAATTGGAGACAAAAAAAAGTCAAAAGGCAATTTTAAAGCGTGTATGGAAAATATGTAAAGAAGAAGGAGGGAAAAAATAAAAATATAAAAAATGGAATCTCAAATTGAGTTTTGGAGTCCACATCTGAGGGTTTGTCGCGCCGCGATGAGGAGCAGAGGGAGAGTCGAGCGACGTCTGACACTGGGGACCTCGAGCAGGTCGGGGTGAATAGCGCTTCAGCTGTAGGTCATGGGTCCAAGCCACGCCTAGGGTTTCAGCAGGGTGGGGCGATCTCGGTGGTGCAGTTGCGCAGTGTCTGACATTGGGTGTCGGGTCACGAGGCATGCAGTCCAGGTCGAGCAGTCCACTTGGGTTTTTTTGCAGTTCATGTCTTTAGAGATCCAGGTGGGGGTTTGCAATTGCGGCGAGAAAGGTTCCCTATTCATAACTCATATGTTTGTCGTTAATCTCAAATTAAGTCTGACCCCCTCCCTGCATGTCTCATTCCCTGTTTTCTTCTAATGTTTGTGTGTGAATCGGATCTCTCATGAAATTTACTTTCATTCTTTAATCACCACTGTATCCACAAAGATTCTTGGGTAAGCTTCATTGGGTTTATATATTTATACACAAAAGAGAACCTATTTTCCTATGTCAACCTATAATTGAATTTAGTGCTATATTCTGGGGTTTTATTTTAGTATCCTCTGGTTTTTTTAATACTTGTTGCTGAGGATATCGCATACCCGGTTTCTAATTCTTGGCTTAGTGTTTTGAAAGCATCAAAAAAAATTTAAGTGTTTAATAAATTTTGTATGTCTTTTTAAAACTCGAATATACACTAGTGTATATTATATATACACATTCATATAGTTTTTTTCCACCCAGTTCTAATTCTTCTATGTGATGATTGGAAATGATGTTTTATAAAGTGATGGGTGGAAATTATTTTCAATTATGGTATTTGATTTTCAAATTGGGAATGATCTGAGAATTATCAAATTTATCTTATTTATTTTAATTTATACAAGTCATGTTTCTTTTAGGGTGGTGTAAGGGTTCATTATAATTTGTCTTCAATGTTTATTTTTTTAAAACCTTATGTTTGTAAGGGGAAAATTAGTATTTTTTAAAAGAGTTCTATTTATTTTGAATTCAAGCAGTATTTTTCTTCAAGTAGTTAATTATTTTCAAGTTGTTGGTTAATTGTGTAAGGGATTATTTTCTTCTAATTAATTTGTGTTTAAGATTATTGTCTTGTATGGATTTATTTTCAAGTGTTTTTATATCCGAAAACCTGATTATACATTTTGTATATAATCATATACATATATTTATATAAACAAATTTATGTGACTCAAACTAAATCTATTTTATTAATTTTAGAAGATGATTTAAAACCCTTAAATAATGTTTTTGATGCAATAAATATTGAAAGTGTGTAATATAAAATTGTTTGAGCTTGTTAATACAACAATTTGTAAGGAATGCATTTATTTATAATTATGTTTTATGCTTTAAGATTCTGCTATAAGAAAAGACGATTAATTTTTAAATATTTAATCATTATAAGGTTTATCTACATAATTGAAATTGTTCTCTCCATTTTTCCTAAAAAAATCAATTGAGAAGATTATATATTTTATTATACAGATTTTATTGTGTAAGGGTGCATAAAAAATAAATAAATTATTTATATTAAAGATGTTTATTATTTATACTAATTATATCCCCAATTTTCTGGTTCTGTATATGAGGAGAATCATTTATTTTGAGATTTATTTAGGTTATAATTAATCAATTTATGTTTGTAAAATTTTAAATCCATGAAAAATAAAAATATTTACATAAATATAAATAAACGGTCACAAGACTATCTTCACCTTACAAATATATTTATAAGTATTTGATTATACACCAGACGACTATTTGCTTCGAATCAATGTAAGTGGGTGTGACATATACATATTATATATATATATATATACATATGGTTATATGTATAAACCTATATGTTCTAATAATAATCTGAGTTAAATTGACCTAAAAAAAACCTCAGTAGTTAAATTATGTTTTTTATATGTTTAATTAAATTCTCATGAATGCATGCACTACCTAAAACAGTTGTTTCACTACAAACCAATTGGCCTTAAATACTATGAAACATAAGGGATGGCAATTTAGTCCAATTCCATTTCTATTTATCAGCACATGAATTGATCATGAATAATACATATTCAAAGTTATAAACATGCAATGTAATGCATTGAAAGTTTATGGAAGCCATTGTAAAGTTTTTAATTTATGTGATAAATTGAACTATTTATTATTTATCACTTATGACAATGAATTAAGAATTTAGGTATTAAAAGTGGTATGAGACACTTTGGATACATGGCCTTATTAAACATTTGAGGAATGGATTGGACTAGTATGTTATGGGTTGGGAACCGATAAAAGTAAGCCCTCTGGGTTGGGGTTCGGTTATAGAAGACCCTACGGGTTGGTGTCTGGTTACAGATGTTCTCCAGAATGGAGTCTGGTTACAGAGGCTCTCTAGGTTGGGGTCTAGTTACAGTCATCCCCTAGGTCATGGCTGAGGCCTTTACACATAAATTAAAGTCCGACATTATACATTACCTCATTATGTGTATGATAATTAATAACCAAATGGATATTATACTAGTAGAATACTCATTGTTAAGAGCCAGTATTTATGAGTATTAGAAAAGTAAATGCTTATGGCATGAAATATGCACTTAGTGAATTAGTATTCAGTTGATGTTATTACCTTTATGCACAACTATGATTATTCATTACTCTTAGCTGTTTAATTTTTGATTACATATTCTTATGTCATACATGTTTAGAATATATTTTATTTATTACTCCAAATGAGAATTCCTATATTTGATTCATGAATCCTTATATTTATGTTAGCACATTTTTAATTGAGAAATTTTTTTATACGTTACATGTGTTATAGATTTTATTTAAGAAAAATGTTTTATGGAAAGTTTTAAAGAATTTTTTCAAAGGTTATATTGGTTTATTTTAAAACCCCTTACTGGGAATTCGTATGCTCACCGTACATTTTTTATTAAAATTTTTCTGGTAAAAACTTTTAGCAGATGAAAAATTTCAGAAGTAGCTGGTTTCTCAGAGCCTGAACCGAATTTGATCCTCTGTATGACACTAGCTCTGGGTATTCAGGAGTTGGGGCATGACAATTGGTATCAGAGGATTCAGTTTAGATAACTCTAGAAAACCAGAACTGAAACAAAGAATAATCTACTAAATCAATAGTAAATATGAAAGTTTTCTTGATTTTTAGTTGAAAAATGAAAGTACTAGTCTTCTGTCTCATCCCAATGAAGCCCTAGAAACCATAATTTCCATAGCTAGCCATGAAAATTTTATAAAATATGCTCATATCCAAATGACCTGTAAACACCTCAATGACATATTCAACTCTCCCCGAGTACTTCAACTCCACCGAAGAGAAGTTCTGGATTATATATTTATGATGTAAGCCCAATTTCTATCCTACGTACGATGGGGAAAATACTATGAGGGGATTTTTAGATGCTTCATCGTAGCGGAAGGCATCCGATCCCTCACGGTCTTCCAAGAAGCAGCAGCAGTGGGAGACCTCCGTGCAACATATATGTGTCAAGTCATATCCTATGGCCATTTTGGTTATGTAATGGACTTTGAAATCCTTGGATATGAAGCCTCCCGTTCTGTGTACAGACAACAAGTACATATGAAAGTCTCATAGTTTTACACCCCACATGTCAGAATATGGAGACAACACAAGTAAACCCATGATATCGAACTAGATTGCTCAGGTTGCATATGGTTCAGGGAGATCAAAAGTTTAAACTTGTATTCGGGATTCCTCTATTATGGAACTGCAGAAACCATTAGCCTTTCTCTTTTTATGAACAAGTGGTGCTACTAGAACACAATTTGTTATCCCATCTTTCTTTCTGATATATTGTCTATGTTTATGTTTCTGAATTGCTTTCACAAATTGATCCTTCATAATTAATTTTCAGACAAAAGGATAGACTCACATCTTATCGCTCCCTATAGAGATACTAGAGACCATCTTGGTAAAAACCTGTGAAGAGGTGCACCTACCTTTCGCAAATTTATGAAAAACATGCAAGAAAATTTACAAAGTGTCAAGTAGTCCAGACATTCTCCATTCTTGTCAGGATAATGCCTACATATACCATAGAATATCCACGGTGCAATTGGCCTAGTACAGGTGAAGAGGGATGTACCATGAAGGACTCTTTCTATGCTTTACTCTGGGCCGTAACTTTGTATCTAGAGAGAGATTTCAAGGGGCTGCTTTGGAGGGAAACCATCGTGCAACCTATATATACCCACTCCTCATTTTTAGTTTATATGACAACGTCTATGACTTAGATGTTCATAATTGAGAGTTGGTCCGATGAATTCTTTGAGAGTTGGTCCATTTGGACGTCTCTGAACTTTCCACCATTCAAGCATCTCTATGGAGGCCCGAATGCACTATGCAAAGGTTTAACCCTTTCTGCTCAAAATGTATCTGGGCCAGGGATGCAGAAGAGTTGAACATCAACTTGGGAATTCACCTGGACACACTAGAGGACCCTCCACAATAGAGGTTGTGGTAAAGTAGGTGAGGGAGTTTTTCTCTTAGGTGTATAAAGAATGAATTGCGAGGACACAATTCTTCGTAGGGGGAATAATGTAGCACCCCAAAACTCTAACCTCATGTATTGATAAGTTTATGTTTACATTTTTTTTGAATTTCATAATAACTGAACAAAACATGTTTCTCGTGAGAAATTAATAATATGTTTTTAATATATATTAGAATGCAACCGACTAAGACACACAAATGGACACAAGAATTTTCATTTAAAGAATAACACCATAGTGTTTACAATGTACCAAGATCACAAGAAGAATTTCTACCCAAATATACCTATTAAAAACCCTATCAGAATTATAGGGAGACTACTTAAAACAATAAGAGCCCCAAGAAAATAATATGGGTCCTTAGAATCTGACATAATGAACATAAGAATGGACAAATCCATTGCAGCTACACTAAGAACCAATGGTATGATGTGAACTATATCCTCTTTTGTCTCGAGTTTTAGGACACCCTAAGGCAGAGTTTTATATAAAGAAATGACTTGACCATTGCCTTGGGTGACCGTTGAATTCCAATAGCTATAATTATAGTTGTTGGACTTGTGGTGAATTAACTAAAAACATTTAAGTACAACTTGGTTTTCCAAAATTTATGAATTGGAAATTATAATATAACTTCTGATTATGGTGCAATCCAAAATAAACTTGTGAAACAAAAACAAGGCATACCTTATCTAATTAAAGACATGTGACTGTTGTTTTAGCCATCAGAGTTTAAAATCAGATGAACATTAGTGTTTTATTAAAGGGATATAGTTATAATTTAAAGACAGTTTCTTGTAAATAAAAATAGAAAATTTATATTATTTAAATTAGAAGTACAGTTTAAAATAATTATTTTATTCTTTCTGAATTAGAAATTAATAGAATATTTTAATAATAATTATATAAATATATGAATGCAACTGATTTTTTTCTTGTTTTCCAAATAAGATATATATATATATATATATGCATATGTAAACAATATTTGAATTATAATTATATAAAACTAATACTATAATTTTATATATGACATTGAGAATTATTTCATGGAAATATTTTAACGCCATTTATTATGCGAACTAATATTGAATCTATTATATGAATAATTACATGAGTTTTATATATTTTAAAAAATATGATGTATAATTATTATAAATTTTGATTAGATTAAAGTTTAATAACATTATTAACATTTTGGATTTTGTTTAATAAAATAAAAAATATATAATATAACCATTTTTAACAGAATGATTAAAATTTCACATATATGAATGATATTTTAATAAAAAAATTTATTGTTACTTTAAATAATATACATGTGTGTAATATTAAAATTTTTACAAATATTTTGTAACCAATTATAACAATTATTTGATCTATTATATGAGTTATGATGTATACACAAGTATATATATAAAGTAATAATTAATAGTTTTAATTTATAAATCTATGACTAGATTAATTTTAATAAAATCATTAATTTTATGATTCTATTTTAATAAAAATTATAATGGTATAAATATTTTAATATTAAACATATGATATGTTAAACTATATAAAATAACTTAAATATAAAAATGTAAATATATAATAATAATAATAAAGTGATAATTTGATTGAATGGGAGACAAAAAAACGTCAAAAGGAAATTTGAAAGCGCTTTTGGAAAATATGTAAAGAAAAAGGAGGAAAAAAATAAAACACTAGAAAAAGGGAATATCATATTGAGTTTTGGAGTCCACTTATGAGGGTTTGTCGTGCCTCGATGAGGAGGTGAGGGAGAGCCAAACGATGTCCAGTGTCGGGGACCTCAAGCAGGTTGGGGTGCGTCGCGTGTCAGCTGTGGGTCATTTGTCGAGGCCACGCTTAGGGTTTCAGTAGGGTGGGGAGATCTTGGGGGTGGAGTTGCGCAAGGTCCAACATTGGGTGTTGGGTCGAGTGGCATACAGTCCGGGTCGAGCTGGCCACCCGAGTTTTTGTTGCAGTCCGTGTCTTTAGAGATCTAGGTGGGGTTTTGGAATTGCAGCGAGATAGGTTCCCTATTTATAACTCGGATATTTTCCCCTAATCTCAAATTAATTCCATCCCCCTCCCCATATGTTTCATTCCCTATTTTCTATCAAAATTTCGGTGTGAATCAGATCTCTCATGAGATTTATTTTCATTCTTTAATCACCACTGTTTCCACAAAGTTTCTTGGGTAAGATTCATTGAGTTTATATGTTCATACACATGATAGAACCCATTTTCCAATGTCAACCTATAATCAGATTCTACGATAAATTCTAGAGTTTTATTTTATTACCCTCTGGTTTTCGTAATACTTGTTGCTGACGATATCACATACCCAGTTTCTACTTCCCAGCTTAGTGTTATTCAAGCATCCGAAAAAATGTACGGGTTTAATACAATTTGTCATTCTTTTGAAAACACAAATAGACACTAGTATATATTATATATACAAATTCATATTGTTTTGTTTCCACCCGGTTCTAATTCTTCTAAGTGATGATTGAAAATGATGTTCTAGAACGTGATGGGTGGGAATTATTTTCAATTACAATATTTGATTTTCAAATTGGGAATGACCTGATAATTATCAAATTTATCTTATTTATTTTAATTTATACAAGTCATGTTTCATTTAAGGTTGTTTAAGGGTTCATTATACTTTTTCTTGAATGTTAATGTATTTTACAACCTTATGTTTGTAAGGGAACACTTAGTATTTTTTAAAAGAGTTCTATTTATTTTGAATTCAAGCAGTATTCTGTTTCAAGAAGTTAATTATTTTCAAGCTGTTGGTTATTTGTGTAAGGGATTATTTTCTTATAATTAATTTGTCTTTAAGATTATTGTCTTGTAAGGATATATTTTCAAGTGTTTTTATATCCACAAACCCAATTATACACTTTTTATATAATCATATAAAAATATTTATATAAACAAATTTATGTGACTCAAACCAAATCTATTTTATGAATTTTAGAAGATGATTTCAAACCCTTAAATAATGTTTTGATGCAATAAATATTGAAAGTGTGTAATATCAAATATCATTAGCTTGTTAATACAACAATTTGTGAGGAATACATTTATTTATAATTATGTTTCATTCTTTAAGAATCCGCTGTAAGGGAAGACCATCAATTTTTAAATATTTAATCATCAGAAGGTTTATTTACTTAATGGGACTTGTTCTTTCCATTTTTTCTTACTGTAAATAAACTGGGAAGATTATATATTTTATTAAAAAGATTGTATTGTGTAAGGGTGCATAGAAAAGAAATAAATTATTTATATTAAAAATTTTATTATTTAAGCTAATTATATCCTCTATTTTCTATTTCTTCATATGAGGAGAATCATTTATTTTGAGATGTATTTAGTTTATAATTAATCAATTTATTTTTGTCAAATTTTAAATCAATGAAAAATAAATATGTACATAAATATAAATAAAAGTTCACAAGACTATCTTCACCTTACAGATATATTTATAAGTATTTTATTGTACACTCGATGACTATTTGCTTCGAAGAGATGTAAGTGGGCACAACATATACATATTATATATATTTATATACATACATATGGTTATATGTATGCACCTATAAGTTTTAATCTTAATCCAGGTTAAATTGGCCTAAAACAAACTTCGGTAGTTACAGAATGTTTTTGATATGTTTAATTAAATTCTCTTGAATGCATGCACTACATAAAACAATTGTTGCACTACGAACTAATCAGCCTTAAATTCTATGAAACATAAGGCATACCCATTTAGTCCAATGTCATTTCTATTTATCAGTGTATGAATTGAGCATAAATAATACCTATACACAGTTATAAACATTCAATGTAATGCATTGAAAGTTTATGGAAGTGGTTGTAAAGTTTTTAATTTATGTGATAAATCAAACTATTTATTATTTATCACTTATGATAATGAATTAAGAATTTAGGTATTCATAGTGGTATGGGACACTTTGTATACTTGGACTTATTAAAAATATGAGGAATGAATTGGACTAGTATGTTCTAGGTTGGGGACCAGTAAAAGTAAGCCGTTCGTGTTGGGGTCCGGTTACAGTAGACCCTCTGGGTTGGAGTTCGGTTACAGTTTCTCTCCAGGATGGAGTTCGGTTACAGAGGCTCTCCAGGTTGGGGTCTAGTTACTGTCAGCCCCTAGGTCTTGGGTGAGGTATTGAAACATAAATTAAAGTTTCACATTATACATTCCCTCATTATGTGTATGATATTTAATAACCAAATGGATATTCGACTAGTAGAATACCCATGGTTAAGAGCCAATATTTATGAGTATCATAAAAGTAAATGCTTATGGCATGACATATGCACTCAGTGAATTAGTATTCAGTTGAAGTTATTACCTTTATATGAAACTCGGATTATTCATTAATCTTTTCTGTTTAATTTGTGTTTACATATTCTTATGTCATACATGTTTAGAATGTCTTTTATTTGTTACTCCAAATTATCATTCCTATATTTGATTCATGAATTGTTGTATTTCTATTAACACATTTTTAATTGATCACTTTTATGATATGTTACATGTGTTATAGATTTTCGCTAAGAAAAATTTTTTATGGAAAGTTTTAAAGAATGTTTTCAAATGTTATATTTGTTTATTTTAGAACCCATTACCGGGAATTTGTATGCCCACCCTACGTTTCTGATGAAAATTTTTCAGGTAACAACTTTTAACAGATGAAACATTTTAGAAGTAGCTGGTTTCTCAGAGCCTGAATTGAATCTGATCCTCTGTATGGAACCAGCTCTGGGTATTCAGGATCTGGGGTGCGACCGTTGGTATCATAGGATTCAATTAAGATAACTCTAGAAAACCAGAACTGAAACAAAGAAAAATATAATAAATCATTACTATATATGAAAGTTTTCCAGATTTTCAGATGGAAAATTAGAGTACCAGTCTTATGTCTCATCCCAATGAATCTCTGGAAGCCCTAATTTCCATAGCCATCCATGAAAATTTTATAAACTATTCCCATATCCGAATGACGTGTAAGCACCTCTATGAAATATCCAACTCTCCATGAGTACTTCAACTCCACCGAAGAGCGGGTCTGGATTACATCTTTACGATGCTATCCAAAATTCCATCCTACGTACGACGGGGAAAATACTAGAGGGGATTTTCAGATGCTTCACCGCAGTGGAAGGGATCCAGTCCCTCACAGGCTTCCAAGAATCAGAAGCAGCGGGAGACCTCCGCGCGACATATATGTGTCAAGTCTTGTCCTATGGCCATTTTGGTTAGGTAATGGACTTTGAAATCCTTGGATACGAAGCCTCCCATTCTATGTATAGACAACAAGTACATATAGACATCTCACATTTGTACACCCCACATGTCAGAATTTAGAGACAATACAAGTGCACCCGCGATATCGAACCGGATTGCTCAGGTTGAATATGGTTTAGGGAGATTGAAAGTTTTGAACTGGTTTTGGGGATTCGGGTATTATGGAACTAGGGAAACCATTAGCCTTTCTCTTTTTATGAACAAGTGGTGATATGAGAACTCAATTTGTTATCCCTTATTTCTTTATGATATCTTGTCCATGTTTATTTTTGTGAATAGGTTTCACCGATGGATTCTTCATAATTAATTTTCAGATGGAAGGACATAATCACATCTTATCACTCCCTACTGAGATACTAGAGATCATCTTGGTCAAAACCTGTGAAAAGGAGTACCTAGTTTTTTTAAATTTTAAAAAAATGTTCAAGCAACTTTACGAAGTGTCAAATAGTCCATAAATTCTCCGTTCCTATCTGGAGAATGCCTACATATAACACAGAATGGTCACGGTGTAATTAGACGAGTATAGGTGAAGAGGAAAGTATCACGAAGGACTCTTTCTATGATTTACTTTGGGTCATAACTTCACGACTAGAGAGAGATTTCCAGAGGCTGCTTTGGAGGGAAACCTTTGTACAACCTATATGTACCAACTCCTCAGTTTCAGTTTATACGACAACGTCTATGAATTATATGTTCTTAATAGAGAGTTGGCCTGATGAATTCTTCAAGAGTTGGTCCATTTGGACATCTCCAAACATTCCACTGTTTGAGCATCTCTGTGGAGGCCTGAATGCACTGTGCAATGGTTCAACCCTTTCTGATCAAAATGTATCTTGGCCAGGGAAGCGGAAGAGTTGAACATCAACTTGGGAATTCACCTAGACACACTGGAGGACCCTCCACGATGGAGGTTGTGGTAAAGTTAGTGAGACAGTTTTTCTCTTAGGTGTATGTAGAATTAATTGTGAGGACAAAATTCTTTGTAGGGGGAATAATGTAGCACCCCAAAACCCAAACCTCATGTATTGATAAGTTCATGTTTACATTTTGTTTGAATTTCATAATAACTGAACAGAACATGTTTGTCATGAGGAAGTAATAATATGGTTTTAATATATATTAGAATGCAAATGAGTAAGACACACAAATGGACACAAGGATTTTCATTTAAACAAGAACACCGTAGTGTTTACAATGTACCAAGATCACAAGAAACATTTCTACCAAAATATAACTTTTAAAAACCCTATCCAAATTACAGGGAGACCGCTTAAAATAAGGAGAACCCCAAGAAAAAAATATGTGTCCTTAGAATATGATATAATGAACATAAGAATGGCCAAAGCCACTACGGCCACACTAAGCACCAATGGTATGACGTGAACCACATCCTTCTTTGTATCGAGTTTGAGGACACCCTAAGGGATGTTTTTATATATGGAAATGACTTGACCATCGCCTTGGGTGACCATTGAATTCCAACAGCTATAATTATAGCTGTTGGACTTGTGGTGAATTAACTAAAAACATTTAAGTACAACTTGGTTTTCCAAAATTTACGAATTAGAAATTATAAGATAACTTCTAATTACGGTGCAATCTGGAATAAACATGCGATATACAAACAAGGCATATCTTATCTAATTAAAGACATGTGATAGTTGTTTTATCCATCAAAGTTTAAAATCAGATGACCACTAGTGTTTTATTAATTTGTTATAGTTATAGTTTAAAGACAATTTCTTATAAACAAAAATAGATAATTTATATTGTTTAAATTATAAATACAATTTAAAATAATTATTTTATTCCTTTTGAATTAGAAATTAATAGAATATTTTAATAATAATAATACTAATATATGAATGCAACTAATTTATTACTTGTTTTCCAAATAAGATATATATATATATATAGACACACATATGTAAACAAGATTTGAATTATAATTATATAAAACTAATACTATAATTTTATATATGACATTGAGAATTATTGCATGGAAATAGTTTAACGACATTTCTTATACGAACTAATATTGAATATATTATATGAATAATTACATGAGTTTTATATATTTTCAAAAATATGATGTATAATTATTATAAATTTTGATTAGATTAAAGTTTAATAACATTATTAACATTTTGGATTTTGTTTAATAAAATTATAAATATATAATATAACCATTATTAACAGAATAATTAAAATTTCACATATATGAATGATATTTTAATAAAGAAAATTATTGTTACTTTAAATAATATATATGTGTGTAATATTAAAAATTTTACAAATATTTTGTAACCAATTATAACAATTATTTGATCTATTATATGAGTTATGATATATACAAAAGTATATATATAAAGTAATAACTAATAGTTGTAATTTATAAATTTATGACTAGATTAATTTTTATAAAATCATTAATTTTATGATTCTTGTTTAATAAAAATTATAATGATATAAATATTTTAATATTAAACATATGATATTTTAAACTATATAAAATAACTTAAATATAAAAAGGTAAATATATAATAATAATAATAAAGTGATAATTTGATTGAATGGGAGTCAAAGAATAGTCAAAAGGCAATTTGAAAGTGTGTATGGAAAATATGTATAGAAAAAGGAGTAAAAAATAAAATAATAAAAAAGGGAATATCATATTGAGTTTGGGAGTCCATGTCTGAGGGTTTGTCGCACCATGATGAGGAGGAGAGGGAGAGTCGAGTGACGTCCGACGTCGAGGACCTCGAGCAGGTCAGGGTGTGTCATGCTTCAGCTGTAGGTCATGAGTCCAGGCCGTGCCTAGGGTTTTAGCAGGGTGGGGCGAGCTCGGTGGTGGATTCGCGCAGGGTCCGACGTTGGGTGTCGGGTCACGAGGCATGCAGTCCGGGTCGAGCTGGCCACCTGGGTTTTTGTTTCAGTTCGTGTCTTCAGAGATCTAGGTGGGGGTTTGGGATTAAGATGAGATAGGTTCCCTCTTCATAACTTGGATTTTTGTCATAAATATCAAATTAAGTCTGACCCCCCTCCCCACACGTCGCATTCCCTATTTTCTGTCAAAGTTTAGGTGTGAATCAGATCTCTCATGAGATTTATTTTCATTATTGAATCACCATTGTTTCCACAAAGCTTGTTAGGTAATATTTATTGAGTTTATATATTTATACACAACATAGAACCCATTTTCCTCTTCCAAACTATAATCGAATTCAGCGCTACATTCTAGAGTTTTAATTTAGTACCCTCTGATTTTCGTAATACTTGTTACTGAGGGTATCACAAACCCTCTTTCTACTTCTCGGTTTAGTGTTTTACAAGAATCTGAAAAAATGTAAGGGTTTAATACACTTTGTCTTTCTTTTTGAAACTTGAATATACACTAGTATATATTATATATACACATTCATATAGTTTTGTTTTTACCCGGTTCTAATTCTGCTAAGTGATGATTGGAAATGATGTTTTAGAACGTGATCAGTGGAAATTATTTTCAATTAGGATATTTGATTTTCAAATTGGGAATGAGCTGAGAATTATCAAATTTATCTTATTTATTTTAATTTATTAAAGTCATGTTTCATTTAAGGTTGTGTAAGGCTTCATTATACTTTGTCTCGAATGTTTATTTATTTTATGACCTTATATTTGTAAGGGGAAAATTAATATTTTTTGAAAGAGTTTAATTTATTTTGAATTCAATCAGTATTTTGTTTCAAGAAGTTAATTATTTTCAAGCTATTAGTTATTCATGTAAGGGATTATTTTCTTCTAATGAATTTGTATTTAAGATTATTGTATTGTAAGGATTTATTTTCAAGTGTTTTTATATCTACAAACCTGATTATACACTTTGTATATAATCGTATACATATATTAATATAAACAAATTTATGTGACTCAAACCAAATCTATTTTATGAATTTTATAATATGATTTCAAACCACTAAATAATGTTTTTGATCTAATAAATATTGAAAGTGTGAAATATCAAATTGTTTGAGCTTGTCAATACAACAATTTGTAAGGAATGCATTTATTTATAATTATGTTTTATGCTTTAAGAATCTGCTGTAAGAAAAGATGATTAATTTTTAAATATTTAGTCATTAGAAAGTTTATTTACATAATTGAAATTGTTCTCTCCATTTTGTACTACAAAAAATCAATTGAGAAGATTATATATTTTATTAAAAATATTTTATTGTGTAAGGGTGCAGAGAAAACAAATAAATTATTTAGATTAAAGAAAATTATTATTTATGCTAATTATATCCTCTAATTTATGATTCTATATATGAGGAGAATCATTTATTTTGAGATATATTTAGTTTATAATTAATCAATTTTTTTTTGTCAAATTTTAAATCCCTGGAAAATAAATATATATACATAAATTTAAATAATTGGTCACAAGACTATCTTAACCTTACAAATATATTTATTAGTATTTGTCTGTACACTTGATAACTATTATCTTCAAAGTGATGTAAGTGGGTGTGAAATATACATATTATATATATATATATACATATGGTTATATATATGCAACTATAAGTTTTAATCATAATCTGAGTTAAATTAGCCTAAATAAAACTTCGATAGTTAAAGTATGTTTTTGATATGTTTAATTAAATTCTCATGAATGCATGCACTACATTAACAAATTGTTGCACTGCAAACCAATTGGACTTAAATTCTATGCAACATAAGGCATGTCCATTTATTCTAACTTCATTTCTATTTTTTAGCGCATGAATTGAGCATGAATAATACCTATATGAAGTTATAAACATGCAATGTAATGCGTTCAAAAGTTTATGGAAGTGGTTGTAAAGTTATTAATTTATGTGATAAATCAAAATATTTACTATTTATCACTTATGATAATGAATTAAGAATTTATTTATTGAAAGTGGTATGGGACACTTTGGATATATGGCCTTATTAAACATATGAGGAATGTATTAGACTAGTATGTTCCGAGTTGGGGACCGGTAAAAGTTAGCCCTATGGGTTGGAGTCCGGTTACAGTAGACCCTCTGGGTTAGAGTTCGGTTACAGATGCTCTCTAGGAAGGTGTCCAGTTATAGATGCTCTCTGGGTTGGGTTCTGGTTACAGTCAGCCCCTAGGTCTTGGCCGAGGCCTTGACACATAAATTAAAGTCCGACATTATACATTCCCACATTATGTGTATGATAATTAATAACCAAATGGATATTTTACTAGTAGAATACCCATAGTTAAGAGCTAGTATTTATGATTATCAAAAAAGTAAATGCTTATGGAATGACATTTTCACTTAGTGAATTAGTATTCAGTTGAAGTTATTACCTTTAAGCACAAATCTGATTATTCATTAATCTTAGCTATTTAATTTTTTCTTACATATTATTATGTCATACATGTTTAGAAAGTATTTTATTTGTTACTCCAAATGTGCATGACTATATTTGATTCATGAATCTTTTTATTTCAGTTAGAATTGAGCACTTTTATGATATGTTATATGTGTTTTAGCTTTTCTATAGGAAACATGTTTTATGGAAGGTTTTAACGAATGTTTTCAAAGGTTATATTGGTTTATTTCAAAACCCCTTACTGGGAATTTGTATGATCACCCTACATTTTTTATTAAAATATTTCTAGTAACAACTTTGAACAGATGAAAAATTTCAGAAGTAACTGGTTTCTCAGAGCCAGAACCGAATTCGATCCTCTATATGGCACTGACCTTGGGTATTTGGGTGCTGGGGCATGACATTTGGTATAAGAGGATTCAGTTCAGATAACTCTAGAAAACCAGAACTGAAACAAAGGAAAATCTACTAAAGCATTAATAAATATGAAAGTCTTCCAGATTTTCAGATAGAAAATGAAAGTACTAGTCTTCTATCTCATCCCAATGAAGCCCTGTAAACCATAATTTCCATAGCCATCAATGAAAATTTTATAAACTATTCCCATATACGAATGACGTGTAAGCACCTCTATGACATATCCAACTCTCCCCAAGCACTAAAACTCCACCGAAGAGCAGGTCTGGATTACATCTTTATGATGAAATCCCAATTTCCATCCTATGTATGATGGGAAAAATACTATGATTGGATTTGTAGATGCTTCATCGTAGTGGAGCACATCCAGTCCCTCATGGCCTTCCAAGAAGCTGAATTAGCGGGAGACCTCCATGGGAAATATATGTGTCAACTCCTATCCTATGACCATTTTGGTCAGGTAATGGACTTTGACATCCTTGGATACGAAGCTTCCCGTTCTGTGTACAGACAACAATTACATACATACATCTCACAGTTGCACACCCCACATTTCAGACTCCAGAGACAACACAAGTGCACCCACGATATCGAACCAGATTGCTCCTGTTTCATATGGTTCAGGTAGATTGAAAGTTTTTAACTGGTTTTGGGGATTCATGTATTTGGGAACTGGGGAAACCATTAACCTTTCTCTTTTTATGAACAAGTGGTGATATGAGAAGGCAATTTGTTATCCCTTCTTTCTTTATGTTATCTTGTCTTTGTTTATGTTTATGAATAGGTTTCACCAATTGATCCTTCATAATTAATTTTCAGATGGAATGACATAATCACATCTTATCGCTCCCTACTAAGATACTAGAGACTATCTTGGTAAATCCTGTGAAGAAGAGTACCTACCTTTTTCAAATTTGCGAAAAACGTGAAAGCAACTTTATGAAATTTCAAATAGTCCTGACATTCTATGTTCCTATCAAGAGAATGCCTACATATACCACAGAATAGCCACAGTGCAATTGGATGAGTACAATAGAAGAGGGAAGTACCATGAAGGACTCTTTCTATGCTTTACTCTGGACCGGAACTTCGTGGCTAGAGAGAGATTTCAAGAGGCTGCTTTGGAGGGAAACCTTTGTGCATCCTATATGTACCAACTCCCCAGTTTTAGTTTATATGACATCATCTATTACTTATATGTTCTTAATCGAGAGTCGACCCGATGAATTCTTCGAGAGTTGGTCCATTTGGACATCTCCAAACTTTCCACCATTCGAGCATCTCTATGGAGGCCCGAATGCACTATGAAAAGGTTCAACCCTTTCTGCTCAAAATGTATCTGAGCCAAAGATGCAATAAGAGTTGAACATAAACTTGGGAATTCATATGGCCACACCGGAGTACCCTCCACGATGGAGGTTGTGGTGAAGTTGGTGAGGGATTTTTTCTCTTAGGCGTATGTAGAAAGAATTGCGAGGACACAATTATCTATAGGGGGAATAATTTAGCACCCCAAAACTCGAACCTCGTATATTGATTAGTTTATGTTTACATTTTGTTATAATTTTATAACAACTAAAAAAAACATGTTTCTCATGAGGAAGTAATAATATGGTTTTAATATATATTATAATTCAACCAAGTAAGACACACAAATGGACACAAGGCTTTTCATTTAAACAAGAACAACGTAGTGTTTACAATGTACCCAGATCACAAGAAACATTTCTACCCAAATATACTTATTAAAAACCATATTAGAATTACTGGGAGACCATTTAAAACAATGGTAACCCCAAGAAAATAATATGGGTCCCCAAAATCCGAAAAAATGAACATAAGAATGTCCAAATCCACCGCGGCCACACCAAGCACCAATGGTATGACTTGAACCATATCCTTCTTTGTCTCGAGTTTTAGGACACCTTAAGGCATGGTTTTATATAAGTAAATGAATTGACCATTTCCTTGGGTGACCGTTGAATTCCAACAACTATAATTATATCCATTGGCCTTGTTGTGAATTAACTAAAAATATTTATTTACAACTTGGTTTTCCAAAATTTAAAAATTAGATATTATAAGATAACTTTTGATTATGGTGCAATCCAGAATAAACTTGCAAAATAAAAACAAGGCATATCTTATCAAATTAAATACATGTGACTGTTGTTTTAGATGTCAGAGTTTAAAATCAGATTACCATTAGTGTTTTATTAAATGGATATAGTTATAATTTAAAGACAGTTTCTTGTAAATAAAAATTGAAAATTTATATTGCTTAAATTATAAGTACAGTTTAAAATAATTATTTTATTCTTTCTGAATTATAAATTAATAGAATATTTTGATAATAATTACACTAATATATGAATACAACTAATTTTTTGATTGTTTCCCAAATAATATATATATATATATACATACGGATATGTAACCAATATTTAAATTATAATTATATAAAACTAATACTATAATTTTATATATGACATTGAGAATTATTGCATGGAAATATTTTAACGCCATTTCTTATGCGAACTAATATTGAATATATTATATGAATAATTACATGAGTTTTATATATTTTTGAAAATATGATGTTACTTATTATAAATTTTGATTATATTAAAGTTTAAAAACATTATTAACATTTTGAATTTTGTTTAATAAAATTATAAATATATAATATAACCATTTATAACAGAATGATTAGAATTTCACATATATGAATGATCTTTTAATAAAAAACATTATTGTTACTTTAAATAATATATATGTGTGTAATCTTAACATTTTAGAAAATATTTTGTAACCAATTATAACAATTATTTGATCTATTATATGAGTTATGATATATACAAATGTATATATATATATATAAAGTAATAATTAATAGTTTTAATTTTTAAATTTTTGACTAGATTAATTTTTATAAAATCATTATTTTTATGATTCTTGTTTAATAAAAATTATAATGGTATAAATATTTTATTATTAAATATACGATATGTTAAACTATATAAAATAACTTAAATATAAAATGGTAAATATATAATAATAATAATAAAGTGATAATTTGATTGAATTGGAGACAAAAAAAGTCAAAAGGAAATTTGAAGGCATGTATGGAAAATATGTAAAGAAAAAGGAGGGGAAAAAATAAAACAATAAAAAATCAATCTCGTATTGAGTTTTGGAGTTCGTGTCTGAGTGTTTGTCATGCCGCGATGAGGAGGAGAGGGAGAGTCGAGCGACGTCCGATGTCGGGGACCTTGAGTAGGTTGAGGTGCGTTGTGCTTTGGATACAGGTCGCGAGTCCAGGCCATGCCTAGGGTTTCAGCAGGGTGGGGCGAGCTCAGTGGTGGAGTCGTGGAGGGTCCGACATTGGGTGTCGGGTGGCGAGGCATGTAGTCCGGGTCGAGCAGGCCACCTGGGTTTTTGTTGCAGTTCGTGTCTTTAGAGATCCAGGTGGGGGTTTGGAATTGCGGTGAGATAAGTTCCCTATTCATAACTAGGATGTTTTTCGTTAATCTCAAATTAAGTCTGAAAGGACTCCCTGCACGTCATATTCCCTATTTTCTGTCAAAGTTTGGGTGTGAATTGGATCTCTCATGAGATTTTTTATCATTCTTTAATCACCACTGTTTCCACAAAGTTTCTCAGGTAAGCTTCATTGATTTTATATATTTATGAACACCAGAGAATCCATTTTCCTTTGTCAACCTATTATCAAATTCAGCGTTACATTCTGGAGTTTTATTTTACTACCCTCTAGTTTTCGTAATACTTGTTGGTGATGGTATCACATACCTTGTTTCTACTTCCTGGCTTAGTGTTTTCCAAGCATCGAAAAACATTTAAGGGTTTAATACACTTTGTCTTTCTTTTAAAAACTCAAATATACACTAGTATATATTATATATACACATTCATATAGTTTTCTTTCCACTCAGTTCTAATTCTGCTAAGTGATGATTGGAAATGTCATTTTAAAATGTGATGGGTGGAAATTATTTTCAATTACAGTATTTGATATTTAAATTGGGAATGAGCTTAGAATTATCAAATTTATCTTATTCATTTTAATTTATACAATTTAGGTTTCATTTGAGGTGGTGTAAGGGTTCATTATACTTTGTCTAGAATGTTTATTTATTTTACAACCTTATGTTTGTAAGGGGAAAATTAATATTTTTTAAAATAGTTCTGTCTATTTTGAATTCAAGTAGTATTTTGTTTCCAGGAGTTAATTATTTTCAAGATGTTGGTTATTTGTGTAAGGGATTATTTTCTTCTAAATAATTTTTATTTAATATTATTGTCTTCTAAGGATTTATTTTCTAGTGTTTTTATATCCGCATACCCGATTATACACATTGTATATAATCATATACATATATTTATATAAACAAATTTATGTGACTAAAACCTAATCTATTTGATGAATTTTAGAAGATGATTTAAAACCCATAAATAATTTTTTTGAGGAAATAAATATTGAAAGTGTGTAATATAATTTTTTTTAAGATTGTCTATACAAAAATTTTTAAGGAATAAATTTATTTATAATTGTGTTTTATGATTTAAGAATCTGTTGTAAGGGAAGACGATAAAATTTTAAATATTTAATCGTCAGAAGTTTTATTTACGTAATTGAAATTGTTATCTCCATTTTTTCTTACTGCAAATCAATTGAGAAGATTATATATTTTATTAAATAGATTTTATTGTGTAAGGGTGAAATAAATAAATAAATAATTTATTTAGATTAAAGAAGTTTATTATTTATGATAATTATATCCTCTATTTTCTGGTTCTCCATACGAGGAGAATCATTTATTTTGAGATGTATTTAGGTTATA
The DNA here is from genome assembly GCA_963277665.1 of Viscum album. NCBI lineage: Eukaryota > Viridiplantae > Streptophyta > Magnoliopsida > Santalales > Viscaceae > Viscum > Viscum album. The sequence continues at coordinate 1,483,830,018 of OY728166.1, forward strand.
ATTAATCAATTTATGTTTTTCAAATTTTAAATCCATGACAAATAAATATATATACATAAATATAAATAAATGGTCAGAAGACTATCTTCACCTTACAAATATATTTATAAGTATTTGATTGTACACTCGATGAATATTTGCTTCGAAGCGATGTAAGTGGGTTCAACATATACATATTATATATATATATATATATATATACATATGGTTATATGTATGCGCATATAATTTTTAATCTTAATCTGAGTTAAATTGGCCTAAAACAAACTTTGGTAGTTAAAGTATGTTTTTGATATGTTTAATTAAATTCTCATGAATGTATTCACTACATAAAACAATTTTGCACTGTGAACTAATTGGCCTTAAAATAATATGCAACATTTGGAATGTCCATTTATTCCAATGCCATTTCTATTTATCAGCACATGAATTGAGCATGAATAATATCCATCTGATGTTATAAACATGCAATGTAATGAATTGAAAGATTATGGAAGCGTTTGTAAAGTTATTAATTTTTGTGATAAATCAAACTATTTATTATTTATCACTTATGATATTGAATTAAGAATTTAGGTATTAAAAGTGGTATGGGACACTATGGATACATGGCATTATTAAACAAATGAGGAATGGATTGGACTAGTATGTTCCATGTTGGGGACCGGTAAAAGTAAGCCCTATGGGTTGGGGTTCGGTTACAGCAGACCCTCCAGGTTTGAGTCTAGTTACAGATGCTCTCTGGGATGTAGTCTGGTTACATAGGCTCTCTAGGTTGGGGTCCAATTACAGTCAACCCTTAGGTTTTGGCCGAGGCCTTGACACATAAATTAAAGTACTACATTATACATTTACTCATTATGTGTATGATAATTAATAACCGAATGGATATTCGACTAGTAGAATACCCATGGTTAAGAGCCAGTATTTATGAGTATCAGAAAAGTAAATGCTTATGGCATGACATATGCAATCAGTGAATTAGTATTCAGTTGATGTTATTACCTTTAAGCAGAACTCTGATTATTCATTACTCTTAGCTGTTTATTTTGTGCTTACATATTCTTATGTCATACATGTTTAGAATGACTTTTATTTTTTACTCCAAATGATCATGCCTATATTTGATTCATGAATCCTTGTATTTATGCTAGCACATTTTTAATTGATCACTTTCATAATACATTACATGTGTTATAGATTTTCTTCAAGAAAAATGTTTTATGGAAAGTTTTAAAGAATGTTTTCCAAGGTTATATTGGTTTATTTTAAAACCATTTACTGGGAATTCCTATGCTCACCCGAAATTTTTTATTGAATTTTTTCAGGTAACAGCTTTTAGCAGATAAAACATTTCATAAGTAGCTGATTTCTCAGAGCCTAAACCAAATTTGATCCTCTGTATGGCACCGGCTTTGGGTATTCAGGAGCTGGGGCATGATAATTGGACTGTGATGGATGATGATTGTTCCAGTGATTAGAAGAGTCAACCCTTCCTTCCTATAGGGTGGTTGAGGTCTCGATCCCAATTAGGTGATGGTGAATCCCCAATATGTAGTGAAAGGGAACTGAAAGAATACACTAGGGGTGGCATGGGAAAATGAAGCTGTAGAAGATGATTCCCCCTGATGGGCGTCCTCCTGAGCTTGAACCTGACATTGGGGTCAGATCAGCTGAACCCGAGCTGGCGGTGTATGGGTAAGGACCACTTATTCCTTGGACTGGGGGACTAGATGGAGGTATTAAAGTGGCCTGGTGGGAACCCTCCTTGGTAGCACCTAAGTGATAGTCATAATCGAGATGAAATATACATCCCTCACCTTGTTGGCGTATGGGAGTGAATCATGAGAGTGTTTTGAATATAGGGCCACAAAACAGTTGAATGTAGGAGTGGGGAGCAATGTCTCCCTGCGTGGCCCTTGGGGGTAGTAGTGACGATGAAGTAAAAAAGCCTCCAAATCCTAACAGGCCATATCCCTCATTGGGATGACCCCCTCCTACTCATACCATTGGATAAGAGTGTCGATCACCCTTCTCTAGATAAATTATGATGGTGAGATGGGGTGTGGGAACCCGGTTGCTGTGGTTTTGTATTTATACTACCCCTACATTTTCGGGTGGGAGGAGACTAGTTTCCTATAGCTTGGGTCCTATAAAGAAGGAAGATTAATCTATCTTTATAGATAGTAGGAAAGAAGTTCCCAATGCCCCAACACTGTTCAGTCTTCTATGGATGGATACATAGATCCATGCTGATGATCTCACAAACCATAATTCCCAATGACTAATTGCCTCAAATTCAGGTGAGTCCCATGCTAGGCCCACTATTTTCTTGGTGGGACCTGGCTCCAGATAGCTAGATCTAGTAACATGATTATGTAATAATGTCTTGAACACTACTAATCCCCATGGTTGAAGGAGAAAATATTCATGTCATGTTGACCATTTTTTGTTTCCAATGCTTTTTGTAGGGGCATACCACCTTAAATGTGTGATGACGCTCAGCTGGATGGCCATATTATTTCCCCGCATTCTTACTTTCCAAAGGTAGGAAGAATTCATCACTTCTTCAGAGATGTCTAATCCTTGATTGGAAGATGATAAAAGGATGTCAGTCTCTCCTTCTGTGGATTCCATATAAGAATTCATTGCATAGTCTGGGTCTCCCATAAAGATTAAGATGTTGTTTGTGAACCTCATTTCCAGTACCATCTCTTTATGGACACTGGTCAATTATGATACTTATGTCAGAACTTATAAAGGTTCAATTCAGAGAAGTAACCTTCAGTTAGGAGAGTAGTCATGTTGGGCATCACTGACATGTCTGGACATTGGAGCATTGGTACACCTGGATTCTTCTTTATTAGAGGACTTATCGAGGGTTCATAAGCCCAAGGAATCCCATGTCAACCATAGGGTATCCTATTCCATAGGCATGTCTCTGAGTTATTACATGGATTCCCATGTTTAACATGGGATATGTCACAAATTTAAAATCTAGTGGAGAAATATCAGATAGATCGGAGCACCGATGAGACTGGATCATATGGGTACGTCCCTAGAAGGGATCACCTTGATGTTTTACCAGATGGATAAATAAAAATTCCCAATGAGGAAAGACTCAGGAGGGGGGGGGGAAGGGAAGATTTCACACTGTGAAGGATGATCTGGACACCACAAAGGGTGGATCAGAGAAGGTGGATTCTAGTAGATGGGAACACCAAGGTTTACCAATGATTTGGATTTAACCTAGAAGAGGTGTCCTATGAACCCTCTTTATAAGACAAGGATCAAAAACCATGTTGTTAAAAGGAGGTACTTGTGGATTACACATGGTTATTTGTCTGGATGGATGGAATGATTTCACTAAGATGTGGCAGACTGGGTAAAATCTGGGTGGATATGTAGGAAGTGTCATAGGATGAGGATTAATGGGATGAAACTGATGTGAAGATGGAAGTGCTGTTCTTGAACCTCAGGGAGGCTTCTTATGTTTCCTAGTAGCTAAGAATCCAAGTCCACATAGTTTGGTGGGGGTGATGAGGTACCTAAGGAGGTGAATTGTGAGAAATGGTGTGCATGGATAAGGACCTAAAGGAAGTGGAGACTCTATGTTGGGGGATGATCCTCCCAAGACACAAAGTCTTGAGGGAGAGAATAGGATGGGAATGATTTATGGTCTTGAACCTTACGGAGGATTCCTACGTACTCTGAGTAGAAGGCAGGGATCAAAGTCCACATAGTTTAGGATCAAGCATATAATTGGGGTGCACACAATGGATAGTGACCCGAAGACATATCGGGGCTTACACATGGTTAACAGCCCATACCAAGAGGGAAACTCTTGGTTGGATGGATGTAGATTGTTTTGGGATTGTTCATGGTTAGTTTCCCATATGGATGGATTAGAACACCTTAGGGAGGCATATCTAGGTTATGTGTCCCGAAAAGGGAATATGTTACATCAGTAGGGTATATACCTACGAGGGAGCACCAAAGTTTACTGTTGGTTGGGATTGAACCTCATGGAGGCATCCTACATAACTGAAAGGGATCAAAACCTATGTAGTTCAATAAGGGAATGCAGTTTAATGTCATGTAGTATGAAGGGTGAACTGACTTGAAACAGATGGAACTGATAGATTGTGGGGATTGAATCTCAAATAGGCTTGTTATATACCCTGTATAGAAGGAAGGGATCAAAGTACATGTAGTTTGGGATGGAGGGGCATTAGTCTTACAGATGGTTATCAACCCAAAGAGGATGTCAAGGTTTCTATTAATATAAGCCCATGTGAGTCATTCTCAGCGTGAGAAACAAGAGGTAATAGTGGACTTGATGATCGTTTCACAAAAGGTGAATCCATGAGGGATAGTGTGGGGATTACACATGGCTAGCGGCCCAATGAGATTGAGTCTGGGAGTTACTTCTAGAGAGAATCCTGAATAGGTAGTTCAAGGATTATGTGGAGACTACATGAGGAACACATGGAAACAAATCCCAGAGGAAAAAAGAGAGTGGGAGGGTACTACTTTCCGTCCCCTTTTTGGTCCTCTCAGACTTATCATGCATGTGGGAACTTATAGTTTAATGTAATGTGTTGAGGATGTGGGTGCTTGGAAGTTTAACATCCTATATCTTGGATAATGAAGAATCACTCTTCATCCCTTAGACTTACATAACTTGTAGAAAACCACACATGGGGATGGGATAGAACAAGAAATGCCATATTGTATAGATGTGGAGGAGTGGTCAATCTAGTGGTCCACATTAGCACATCTATGGGACGAAGCAATAGTTGTTAGTATACCTATACGAAGAATCATAAGGTAGAGAAACTCAACATGAGACACCACATGAGGAATCGGAAAATCACTACTTACAAGGCTGGAGGGAAACATGATAGAGGGGTTCGTGAAGTAAAAGGCCTCCCTAAGAGGGGATTCACAAAGATATAGTGATTCATCAAGTGGAGGATCTTTGTGAAGGAAGGTGAAGCACAAAGCATGGTGAAAGGGGCCTTGATGAAGGAAGGTGCTTTGCAAATCATGGATGCCCAACCAAGTTATGTACTCTACATGTGATTGGAGGGTGCTTCATGAAGGATGACTACTCCGTGATTTCCCAAGTACACAAAAGGGACTCCTACCTTTGTGATGGTCATGAGGATTTATTAAGGGTGTCCCCATTTTAAGTGTATGTAAATCAGGACAAAAGGAAATCTGATTTTCAATTCTCAAATACCTTGGATGATGCATATTCCTACTGGTTCATAGAGAAAATGAAGATTTACCAAATAGGAGATCAAAAGAAAAAAAATTCAGGGTAGAAATCTTTTAGGGTGGGGGTTAGCCTCATATTTATAGGCATCGGGTATTTCGATTCTTAGAGGTGTTACGTAATGGTAATGGTGATTTGTGAATGGACTCAGATCCATCGGACTTTTAGAGTGTTTAGTCACTACTTCACGGTGTTCACAGAGTTCATCAGACTCACGAAGGCATTTTCCACTACTTCACAACATTCACAGAGCTTGTCATACCCATGGAGGAATCCATCATTACTTCATATAATTCATAGAGATCATCAAACTCATGGAGGCATCCATCACTGCTTCATAGCATTCACGATGGTGAAGGGATTGGCAATGGAGCTTCGTGAAGCAGACCCCCCCTTAGTGATTTTTACGCCTCGTATGGATTTAATGTTGTCCAAAATATTTTGGCCATCCTCGATCTATCTTAATAATGGATTTCCACACTAATAGTGTTATAATATATCATTTAAATACTTATTTATCTTGAAGTGATGTAGACCTATAGGCCATGAAGAAAGTCCCATACTAAAACTACTTATGATATATGATTTTTATACATCTAGGAAAGGATGTATTTTCTATATATATAGGGGAAACATTTTTTAAATTAATTCCTACTAATATTGAAATAATAAAAATAAATTTTTATTTTGTTGTTTAAAAATTGGAAGAAGAAGCCCGAAGTGAATTTTTGTTAATTAAGCATAAAAATCAAGAAAAGTAGTTTTAGGTGAGAGAATTTATTGAGGAGTGCACTTGGAAACCCAAAAGATGTTATATTATTATTTTTATTTATGTATAGTGACCATATTTCCTCTATTCATTCAATTTATAGATATTTAAAATGATGGGAGAAATTAAATTCATGTGGTGCATGCGTCTATAGTCATTGTTTCTATAGAAAACGTGTTGAACGAAAAATGGAAAAACAATTATTTAAAAATAGAAACTTTTTGGTTTGTGAGAGAGGAATACAAGAGAACCTTAATAAATCTGAAATAATAATAAGTATAATTCAATACCATGTAGTGAATAACATTCTATGTGTCAAATAAGTTTAAGAAGAAGGAGCAGACCTATAAGGATCCACATGAAGTGAGAAAGAGAAACCTTGTGAGTCTTATTATATACTCTTTAGTTAAAAATTAATTGGGGGATTATTACTGAATATGTTAGAAAGGAAAACATTTATAAAATTCTTCTAATTATTTAATTCCCATTAAACATATGATGTATTATTTAAGAATAAACTTGTGGATAGATTCTAAACAAGGTCTATAAGAAAGGATGTTTACCTGAGACAAAGTTTCAATCTTGTGTTCTTGAATATTTTAAGGTAGTTTAAGCCTCTAAGGTGATAAATAAATTATAGTTTATAGATATAGTGACATAATATGCTTAAATAATATCTAATCCATGAGTATGATTCTATTTTTAACTCTTGGGAGTGAGTATAAAGAACCCATGAAAGTAGTTTGATTCACCTATATAATATGGTGGATATTCACTTGTGTAATATAGTGAACATACACATGTGTAATATTGCATAAAATATGTTTTATTATAATCCATAACCACCCACTTATAATTTATAATAATATTTTTAATTGAGAATCCATGTCTCAATGGGAGTTGAACATGAAAGGAGTAGGTTTCCTATCTTGGGGTTAAACCTTATAAAAACCCTATATGTTGATCACTTGTTTACATTATGTATTTCAAGAGGTTGTGGCCTAATAAAAAGTTGATAAAAGTAAAATTCATATCCTAAAAGATAACATGGATTCAAATATTAAATTTGGTTTAATTTCTAATAAAGTAATTAGAATCTGGTATAAATCCTAAAACACCTGATACATCCCCTTCTCAGGTGTCTATAATGATCCTATTGGTCATTTCACAATGATAGATCCACATTATACCATATTATATGAAATAAAATTTCTCACTTGGAATTTATTTCTCACATCATCCTTGATGATGTATTTTTTCTTAAAGCATCCTATCTCTCCCTTGTAGTTGGAAGATGTTGGTAAGTGTTGAAGAAATCATCAGTAAACGAATTGAGTTAATGTACTTGACACTCAAGATCATAATTATATTATTTTTTAATTTTTTGAGAGTATTTAATTGTATCATATTTGGAAATTGTGGATTTAGAGTTTGGAGAATATATTCCAATTTGAAGTTTATGAGTTGAAAGTGAATCTTATTTTGTCATATTTTAAAATTCATTCCACCAAATTTCTCAAACTTTATCATGTTGTTGAGACCAACTGTGCCTATGTTTTTTAAATCCACTTTTAATATTATGTTGGATATAAGTGGGTAATAATGAAATGGATTACTTGGATGATGGTAGATGAATCCAACTAAGGCACATTATTATGTCTCTCTCCTTAATAGTTTATTCTACCCCACTAAAATGGAATTACTACAAGATTCTTATGAATCCTATTTAGGATACAATGGTGGTTCATTACTCTATATTATTACTTTTTAGAGAGTAAACCTTGAAGAGGCCTTGGGATCAAGAGAGTAATAAAAGATAATTTTTTTATCAAACCCCAATAAAGTCACTTTGATTCTAGTAGAATAATAGAGAGAGAATATCAATTTATTTAATGGATTTTAAATGATTGGTAATGATCTATCCCTTCCATGGAAACTCATTTTTGTAACCATGAAAGTGACTATTTGGGTTATCTATCTTAATATTTTCATATCAAGTAGACACCCATTCTAGAAGGGCATGAATTATCTATATTTAATCTTGTCTTTTAGATCACACCAAATCAAATAAGTGGCTCAGATCACACTCATCTAGTTAATATAAATGTTCTTTAAATTATGCCCAATTAGATGAAAGGTCTAGATCATATTTTTTAGTGAATTGGGTTAATCCATAAAACACTCTAGTTTAATCTTAGGCCCAAACTAGTATGATCACATTAGATTAATAGAAAAATAAAGATACCACTAATCACTTCACTCTAATATGGCATGTGGAGGGAAATTAATGCGATAATAATACCACATTACATGATCATATGTGCGTAGATGATGCAATGCACCATCCCTTGTATGATTTTATCTCACCCACATTGTCATTTTAAATAACTACCCCAATCCATTTTTTTCCATTTTAAACCAACCAATTTTAAGAATTGATTGGAGACCCTAAATATTATGAAATAACATACCAGGTATTAAACCACAATGGAGGTAATTGATCAATTCAAATATAACTTTAAAATTATAGAACCATACTTACTTTTAAGTATCTAGTTAATAATTTTTTTTCCACTATCTCTCTTCATAAATAATATCCTTGAATATTGAATCCATCCTATCCTAGGTGAAAATATAATCATCTATATTAATCTTCCCTTCATGAAATCCATTCATCAAAATACAATATTGAGTGTTATTCCATGTTTTTTTCATTTATAATTAATTTAGGTATTCTTTCATGCATCCTATCAATGCCTTTCTCTGGGGACATAATTAGAAGGACCTATTCCACCATATCCTCCTTAGAGTGTAGAAGTGATTCTATTTATGGCGAATCTTATTTATATTCCTTTCCTTTTCCCATATATTTTTAACTAAAGTTGGTCTACCATAGTCTCAAAGACTTCCATAAGGCCCTCATTCAGAATAGTATGAGCCTGAATATCCTCAATCTTAGGTTATATGGTTTTTAGACAAGACTCCTTAGAGCCTATGGATTTACTTACAAATATTTTCACCATTGAATTAGGTAGAAAATAATAATACCCATGTCCTCTAGTTTTCTTCTTAGCCATCACTAGATAGTCTCCTACATCTATTGTTCTTTTGATATATTTTTTATTTATGATTAATATAGTTCTTGTGTGTGCAATTCATCATCAATAATAAATAAGATCTATGAGGTAGAATCCTCCATTCTATAGTCATTATCAATCAAGATTCTTTACACATATCATCTTAGAATTTACTTTGTAAGGCTCGATTTAAAAATTTTGGCCCTGAATTTCTACCTCTTATATGAAATACTATTTTATAACCCCATATTCTTTGATGGAAAAATAACTTTTACCTAAATGTTCAAATAGATTATGAATATTATCACCATATGAGGACTCCATACTTTCAACTGGGTTCTACTTTAATACCTTAGTTATAACTCTCTATTAGGGAAAATCTTAAGGATATTCCCCTAATAATAACCTTGAATATCAGATATGTGATCTATTTTAGATAATATGATCAATAAAGAATAATTGAACAAAAAAATGATGAGATAAATATGGTGTATTAAATAAGCATAAAAATGTAAGATGTGAAGAAAATAAATAACTATCAACCCATGGATTTAATGTGCTTCAGATCCTTTGGGATCCTATGTGCATGAAAAGAACACCACCCATTCACACACTTTATTAAAAATAAAACAATATTTCAAAAGTAAAATATTAGAAATAAAAAAAATGAAATAATCACTTCAAATGATTAAATCATCAAGAAAAATTAATGGGATAAATTAATTACAATGCCGAACTCAATGTCAGACCATCCTATTCTCTTATACTTCTTATAAAGGAAGCCCATTTTGATCATTTGGGCACATTCCAAAGGAAGTTATAATATAGTCTTGGATCAATGGTTCTTGAATCTAGAATTCTTCCACATGGTTTTTCAAGGAAGGATGATGTTCGGCTCCACCATAAATAACGCACTAGGGGTGTGCAAAGAGGATAACAAGAATTTATATCTGATATCTAAAGAAGAAAACACACTGGAAGGATAGAGATTCTAGAACATGGATGAGAGTAAAATAAAAAGAAAAAGGAACATCAAGTGAATGAATCAAGGATATATAGGAATGGGGGTAATGAACCCCGTATAAACCACATCCCCATATAAACTAAGGATACAATCACATCAAGACACACTCACACAACTGAATAGAAAATAAATCACTTGAGTGAGATATTGTGAATAGATGGATGCCTGAGAATAAACGAGATCAAATTTAATCAATAACCTGGAAAAAGATAGTTAGATCCATGACATGGAATAAGTAAAGGATATGGTCAATGCATAAATTTCCATCTAGATACTAAACCAAAACAAACATGATCTGGAGGCCTAATAAAAACAAGAATCCCAAACCAACAAAATATTTGAGCATAATAATAAATAAAATACCTTCTCATGCATTCATAACTATATTAATTTAATAATTAAATGTTTTAGACAATTTTCATAACAAAAACTAGAAATCAAAAATCTCCACCATTTTTATTTTTAACTTGGAGATGTTTTTGTACCTATGATCTTTTATTTAGAACCACATTCCATAAAATTAAGAAGTGATTGAATTTAGATAATGTCATGAGAATAGTCAAACTATTATCCAAATTATTATCAATATTTATCTTATTGACACACACAGTTCCTGATCCAATGACATATTTAATGAAATTTAATCTAATTCCAATATTATTAGATCTACCATGAAAAACTATTTTTTTACAAATGTGAAAAGTATACTAACTATAAGAATTTACATTGATAATTGAAATACTTAAACTGAGTTCATATTGAAATTTTTTGTTCCACATATCCTCTTTAACAACCTCAATTAAGGTTATGAATTCAGATTCGACAGTTGAGAGAGCCACCATGTATTGTATATTACATTTCCAAGAAACTTTCCTTCCATAGGTAGTTAATACATAACATATCAGGGAATTTTGGGTATCCACATTACCAACATAATACGAATCTATATTTCCCATAATAAGGTCATAAATATCATCATTTTTACCAAAACACAAGGATAATGATGGAGAATATGGGATATATCAAAAAACCCACTTGAGGGCCTACCAATGAGGAATTCCAAGATTACTCATAAATATAATAATGGTGAAAACAAATAATCAACATCAATCCTAATATAGATCATAGAATACATGATTCTATAAACTACATTAGCATAATGAATTATAGATATATACTTAGGATCACAAAGTTTGGTAGATGTTTGAGATAAATATACTTTAAAGTGATGTGGAATTGGTACATTAGTAGGTTTTAAACATTCAAAAAATATATCTCTATTAAAAATTTAAAAAATTTATCTATATTGAGATAGGAAGATCATGTTTTCACTTATATTCCTAATTGTTTACATCCCCAAATTTTTCCTAGAAATTCCTAGGAATTTCATTTAAAACACATCCTTTAATTGTGACTTAATAGTATTTATGAGTTTCATATCCTTAAAAATAATAAGCATGTCATCTACTTATAACAATAATTAAATCATGAAACTTGAAACAATCATAAAATAAACACGAAAATCATACTTAATTCTATTAAAAATATCATCATGAATGAATGTATCAAGATTCTTATACCATTATCCTTAAGATTTATTTAAACCATATAATTATTTATTCAATATACAATCTTTATTGGATTTAAAATCATGTGAAAAACCATCCATAGGATTCATGTATAACTTTTCATCAATTTAACCATGAAGGAATCCTATTTTAACATAAAACCGATCAATGTTCCAATCATTTTGAGCATAAAAATATAGTAAAAAATATATATATAAATGTTTAAACACTAGAGAAAATATTTTACAATAATCTATGCCTTCCCTTTGGAGGAATCCCTTACATACTAATCTAAATTTAAATTTGATTCTGTTTTCTCCTATGTTATCCAATTTTTTATAGATCCACTTGCATCCAATAAATTTGGAAGTTCATGGATTATTCACAATAGCCCATGTGTTATTTATTTTAATAGAACTCATTTCAACTTCCATGGTAGAGATATAGTGTTTGGAATCTCTTTGAGTTGTATCTTTCTTGTATGTTTGGTGATACTTGAATTGAAGATCTTGGAAGACATTGAAAGAAAATGAATCTATTTCATATTGGATGAATCAATTCAGAGGCCTATTAACCCTCTTTGCTCTATCCTGGGTAATCAATTAATCAGCTTGAGCCTCTTTTGGCTCAATATATGACTCAAAAAGATAATCAAGTTTAGTGTGGTCTTGAGGGTGATGTTTTGGTGGAGTAGGCTTGATTGGAACCTCAAAACTAGGTTTCATTATTAGTTTGAACAAACTCATTTTGAATCATCCCATCATTATCATTAGTTATATATTTATATTTAGGATATATAGACTCTTGGAAGGCCACATTCTATCTTATAATGAATTTTTAGTAAACTGGTTTGTTAACCCAAAACTTATAACCCTTAACCCCTTTACTATATCCTAAAAAGATACATTTGAGATCTCATGGATTGAGTTTATCACCTTTAACATGTGTATAGGATGTGTAACCAAAAAATATTAAATTATTATAGGAAGGGTGTCAGTTACACCACAAATCTTGAGGAGTTTTAAATCTATTTTCAAAATAATGACATCAGTTGATACAATAAACTAAGGTAGATGCAGTTTCTACCTAGAAGGATTTAGGAAACCTTAATTATAATAACACACTTTAAACTCTTTCTAGTATAGTCCAATATAATTATCTACAAAACTATTCTATTGGTGTGTTTCCCTAGCAGTCTAATGTCTAACTATACCTTCAGACTCACAAAATTGGATGAAGTCAGATGAGAGATACTCTAATCTATTTTCTATTCATAAAGATTTAATCTTTCTACTAGTTTGATTCTCAATAATGGTTTTACAAGATTTAAAGGTTTCAAAATCATAAAAATTATTTCTAAGAACATAAACCCAAACTATTCTAGATAAATCATCAATTAAGGTTATAAAATAATAACCTCAACTATGATAGGTGATTCAAGTCGGTCCCCATAGGTCAGAATGGAAATATTCTAATGGGTGACCAACATTAAAGGAAGTCTAATTAAATTTTAATCTTTTATCCTTTCCTAAAAAAATATTTATATAATGGAAGGTTACTTGGTATAATAACAATCAACATCCCTAGATTAATAAACTTATCTAGTCCTTTGGAGTATACTTTCTCTAATATTCTATGAAAAATAATAGTATTATTTGAGTTAGTGACATATGTCCTACAAAAATATTTATTTTGTGTCCTTACATCTAAAAAATACATCCCATTTTCAATAATTCCTTTGATTACAGTCCTAGATCCCTTAGAGATCCTTATACAGCTAGAATCAGACTTGAATGTGTACCCTTTATGGTCTAATACACCTAAGAAAATGAGGTTTCTATGTATGAAAGGGACCCACCATAAATCTATCAAGGTAACTAAAGAATGATCATAAAGCTCTAATATAATTTCTCTTCTACCATGGACTCTACACCTCTCATTTTTTCCTAAAAAACATCCCATTCAACTCTCTCAAATAGATTAAGGAAAGACTATTTAATAGGGAACATATGAAAGGAGATTCCTAAATATAACACTCATTCATTATAAATATTATTAATATTGACATTTAGTACCTCAACAGTGTCATAACCAGTATCAATGAACAAATATTGGCCAGCTGATTCATCAAATTTATAATTTTTTTATTTGGGTTTATTGAATTTTGGAAAAATGTACCCAAGATTAACACAATTGTAATGCGTACCAACCCTATAATTTGATTTTTATGTATCATTTCTAGGTTGTTTAATGTTCTTTCCATTATAATTATTCTTTAATTTAATGTGACCTTATATTTATGTCTTCCCCTAGAAAAAGGACTTTCAACTTAATATTTGGTTTTAGGTATAGTATGGAGTTCTATATGAATCAAAACTGATTTAACTTCTTCAAATTAAAATTAATCGCATCCATACATCATTGTCTTAACCAATATACTATAAAAACTATCAAGGGATATTAATAAAATAATAACCTAACCTTCAATTTCAATTTCAACATTAATATTTCAAATGTAAATCATACTTTTTTTAAATTCATCAAGATGAGCCTGAATTGGGGTACTCATACACATCTTGAAGTTAAAAAACCAATGTTTTTTATATAGGTGAACTACAAGGGAAGTAGTCATATAAAGTTTTTTATGTTTTAACGATATACCAATAACAAATGATTCGTGATCCACTTCCCCAGGGACATTGTATCCTAAGGATAGTAAAAGGGAATTATGATCCTTTTACAAGATGTCCACAGAAACATCTTGATGGGTAGTCGTGGTTTTCCATCATTAGTCTAAGTAACTATGTATTTTATAGGGCCACTAAAAGCATAAAAAATACCATATTGTTTGAATAGGGAAATCATTTTAATACACTAATGATTTAAATCATTGCCTTCATCAAATGTCTTTATTTCATATTTAATGGATGCCATCACCTATCTGTGGGATCTGATAGCAAATTATTAGAAACAATATTAAGTATATGCCCCCAAAAATTACTTAGAATCATAAATATTTGATTGATTTAATATAATATGATCAATATAGAATAATCTAATCGAAAAATGATAATAAGAACTGAAACAAAACTGAAAATATGGCATATTAAATGAGAAACAAATCAAGTAAAGAAGTATGAAAAAAATAACTACTAAAATAGGGATTTAACATGTTTCAAAACATTTGGAATCCTATATTAATAATAAGAAAACCAATAACACACAAACTATTATTAAATACAGAAAATAATTACAATGTATAGTCTTAGTAAATAAGAAAAAATAATAGAATATTTTAAAACACTTAAATATTTGAGAGATAGAACATGGATAAAATACATACAACATCGAAATTAGTATCTGACCATCCTATTCTATTTTTCATGTTATCGAGGAAGATAGTTTTGATCATATGAGAATATGATGAAGGAAAGTCTCATATGGTTTTAGATTAGTGGTTCTCGGATCTGGAAGTTAACAACATGTCTTCTCAAGGAAGGATTCCATATGACTCCACAAAAAAAAGCACACCAGGGGTGTATAAAGAGGAAATATTGTGTTGAAATCTGATATTTAAAAAAGAATAATACTTTAAAAAGCTAGGGATTCTAGAACTAGGATGATAGAAAAACTAAAAAAAATTGAAAATGAAGTGAATGAATCGAAGCCATGGAAGAACATGGGTTATGAAACCCCTTAACAACCATAATACCTTTGCAACGACCAAACCAATCACAACATTCCATGATCACACCGACTGATATATAATGAATTTCCCAAACAATATTGGATGACCTAGATTCAATGTGCATCAAATTTAATTAATTACTTAACACTATTGGATCTATGACATGGTATAAGTAAATGATATGATCCATAAGTATACTGTAATCTTGAGACTGAACTAAAAAAAATATGGAGAGGAGCCCAACAAAAACTAGAAAGACCATACCAATAAAATATTAGATCATAATAATAAATAAACTAATTTTTAATGCATGAATAAATATATTAATGGTAAAATTAAATATGTGAGGAAATAGAAACCAATTTGAATTAAAAATTGATCTTCCTCCAAAATTGGCATTCAGATCCATGAAAACTTATAAACCCATGGATCTAGGAAGACCAAAACAAGATGTTCTTATCATTATATAGAGTATAAATATAACATTCCCTTGAATAGGTTTCCTAGGACTCAATTCCCTCCCTAGTAAAGATAGTGCCTGGTAATGAATTAGATTTCCTCCAATCTCAAGAAACAATGAGGAAATAAATTTCACCATCTTGTGCTATCTCAATTTTATCCAGAGAGAATTACATAAGTATAAGGATAAATTTTACCCTAAGGTCCAAGGTTACACCAATTAGATGTTCCTTTCCCCTATGTTTCAACCATTGGAAGAAGGATATCATATTTCCTTGGAATTTATAGGATAAAAAAATAAACCCATGATTTACAAATAATATATTGATTGTACTTGTACTAACCGTCAATTTAAATATAAATAAAATTCAGATGAGGCTTAAAGTTTTTTATTTTGATATATATCAAAGGGTCTATAGGATGACTAAGGGTGTTGGTGCATCAGTCCGAGAAAATAAATAGGCCTAGTTCACTACCTATTAGCCCAAGAATCAATGGATAGTGAAAAGTTAGGGGAAAATGTGAGAGCTAGATCCATAATGCAGTGGTGGGAATATTGTGTTTAAAATTGAATTTAAAGTAACATTGATGTAGATAAAATGGGAAATATCTATAAGGGCATGAAGTTATGGAATAATAAAACACTAAATATTACTCATTAAAGAACATAACAAGAATGTTTTGAATATCAAGAAACCTAACCATGACTCATTTTTTAAACCTAAAAAATTATTAACATTATTTTTTAAATTGTTGATAGAGGTCCAATGATGACCAAACTAGACCACTAAATATAGGTCAAGAAAGGTAAAATATTTAGTGAATTCCATTAGTGAGGTTGAAACCGTAAATTGATCCTTTTCTAACCTTTTAACCTTAGGTAAAATTGATATGATAAGGAAAATAGAGAGTTGGTTAAAATATGTAAATATGTTAAAACATTATAAAATTTAGGAACCATGGAGAAAGGAGTGACATGATCCTCCCCCATCGGTGGGGGTGGGGCTGAAGATTCCTTCATCACCATTAGGTCATTAAAAGAAGGTTTTACCAACCTTTATTAAAATCGTTATATTTTGTTTTTATTATTTTAGATAATGATAAGTGTTTCCCCTTATAAATGGATGACACTTTATCCCACTTTTGGATGTGGGGTTTCTGAAATGTCTTCCCCTTAAAATAAAAAAAAATTAATTATTGTAAATTAAAAATAAAACTATAAAATAAACACCTTTATTATTATAAAAATAAGAAATGAAAAACTAGTAATATACTTACATATATCCTAACATCACTAAAAATAAAAACACAAACATACCTAAAGACCTACTCACAATCATGTTAGTAGACCTTAACTAGATTTTTCATGAATCTATAAGGAGTAATCAATAAAAAATAAATCTAAATTAATATAAATAATTACATATATTAAACTTCCAAATATTTTATAATAATTAAATATATCCATAAAATTATATACATAACCTAAAATGTTTTGCAAGATAAGTAAAAAATGATTTTAAATTGATTATTGAATAATGTTTTAAAACCAATTTTCACATAGCATCTTTTGAAAGAGACATCATTTTCTTCTTTCGATCCCCAAAATCTTAAAATTCCATAATTTATTTTCTAATTGTCAAATATTTTATCTTATATATGACTTTAAAAATATATTTAACATGGTAAATGAATTTCATGTATTTATATATTTTAAACACACCATAAATATAAATAAGCTTATAAATCATACATTATTTTAAATATTTTTAAAAATAAAATTTATCATCATAATTTATATTGAAATAATTTACAATCATATGAGAATAAAATATGGAATACCATTTTCTAGAAGGTTTCTTTAAACAAAAAAGATATTTGTTTAGAAGAAAAAAATGATCATGTTTGAATTTGAGAGTGAATAACTTGGGTGAATTTATATAATTTTCTCACATATTTTGATGTGAAAAATATAATTTTAACATCTAAATTCTCAAGACAAGAATTTTTACCAAAAATAAGTTTAAACAAAAATTGTATAGAAGTGTGTTCTACTATAGGTGAACATATATTAGAGAAATTAATTCCCCCTATTTGGTAATACCACTTATCCAAATGCCTTTATTTATATCTAATTTAATTTTTTTATGGGATACCTTCTTTAAAATTATAGATTCACTCACAACTTAATACACCAACCCCTTTAAGTTTAGTAACCAAAACTAATATATGATTTTTTAGGGAATAAATCTCCACATTCATGGTAGCATGTAAATTTTTGTAAGACTTGTTACTTATAAAATATTTAAATGTTATAGTTTTATCAAGACTAATGTCATTAAATTTATAAGAAAAATAAATTGAACCTATATAAAAATACCTTATAGGTGGATGGATATTTATTTTAAATATATCATGAATTTGATAATAAAAGGACTAATATGAAAATTACTTATAATAGAACAAGGTTTTGTCTTTGGTTTGATGTTATTTTTTTTCTTTTACTTAACCCAATTCCTTCTTTACTATTATTATTAAGGTTAATTTATTAACATTTTGAACTCTTTTTTCTATTTATATGAGATTCATAAAATGTGGCATCTATACTTTCAAAAAATTTATGATATTATAGACTTTATACCTGAATATTATAGCCTTTAATACCCTAAGGGTATTCAATGGAAATTATTTTAATAGATCAAGGATCCAACTTATCATACTTTATATGGGCATAAAAAGTTGATCTAAATACTCTCAAATAGTCAAAACAAGATGACTTACCATTTAATAATTCTTGAGGGGTTCTAAAACCTAAGGTTTAGGAAATTAATGTGTTTATTATATCAATAACCAGATTAAAAAATAAATCTAAATGGATTTGAGAAACATTAAATATGATAATAAGTGTATCTCTTTGTTATAATCATATTCATTCTCCCAAAAAACCCATTTTGAAGAGGATTTTCCCTCATATTCCTATGTTTAAGTATCCACTCACTTTTGTTGAATTTAAAAACTCATCAACCAAAAAATATAAAAATTTATCATTCATAAGGACCATTAAATTTTTATTCATATGATTTTATTCAGTTTGATTTTTTTAAAATTAATATATTTATTATATAATATAACTATACATTCCATATGTAGTCATTAATTATAATAAATAAGTAGTAGCCTTCCCAATGGCATGTTAACTTGGGTAGATATAAAAATATTAAATGGACCTACTCAAAAGATTGGGTGTTACCATGGGTATTCCTAATAAAACTTATCTTCTTGGATTTTTTATAGACACCATCTTCACATAATTAAAAATTACTTGGGTTAAAACCATTTAATAACTTTTTTTCTAGTCAATTATTATAAGCCCTAATAACTTAAACATTACAATCTCTTATTACAAAGGTGTTTTTATATATATAAAATAAAATTTTTTACTTCCAAGTTCCCAACATGTACCCTACTAGTTAGTGTATAAAACTCATTGAATATATTCATTTATATAATAGTGAAAGAGACCATTGCAATACTAATTACATTTGATTTATACTTAAAGGAGTAATCTAACTAGTTGAATATTACCAAAGATATGATATTAATTTTTATGTTTTATAATCCACCAAAAATATCTTAGTGTGGTCCTAGTAATGGTGAGGTTCACTGTGTAACACTCTGAGATTTAGTGAAATATATTTTTTTAATTAATTTAATCTTTTTGATATTTTGAATTTCACAGGATAAATATCTAGATTTTGTTTTCCTTGCATTATTGGAAACACAAAGTTGAGATTGTGCTACATGAAACACTTAGATTATCTTGTGCTATATTCAATACTACGCTTGGATTGTGTTACACACAATGTCGAGTTATTTTGATAACGTGCATTACATGAAAGATCAAGTTTTACTAAACAATAGTATATTATTAAAATATTATTATTTAATATAGTAAGACATAACCTAGATGTTAAATTAGAAATTATGAATAGTATTAACTAACATATGAAAATATAATGTTTATAATATGAATTTATTGGTTACAAATTATTTATAAATGAAAATATATATCAATTGATTATAAAGTAAATAGTTTTATTTTTATGCACCCAAAGTCATTTTGACTGAATAAATTAAATTAATTACAATTAATGAATGATATAAATGATATATATATGTTATATATTCAATTATATACATTTTTTTATATTCATCCAATAGATTTTATAGGCACAATATAAGAATAACCTCAATTATACACATAAAAATCTATATTTTTTAAAAGGCTAATTTTACAACCTTTTAAAGGAGAACCCATTTTAAATCCATTTTCTTAAAATTTTATATATTATATTTGAAAAAATAAAATTATTATTTTAAAATGGAATATAAAAATTTTCATTAATTAAATTGTTCGTATTTTTCTGATAATTTTAATGATTTGATGAATAGTAAAAAATACTAAATTTAAATTGAAAAAATATATTTTCATCAAAATAATATATAGTTTTAAATTATAATTTTAATCGTTTTTATAGTATAATTATAATATTTTTTTGACATTTAATCCAATGTATGTCATTGAAATTATTTTCAAATTTAATTTTGAGATAAAAACATTTGAATCTTTTGCATGTTTTAAACTTTAATAACGCATTTTCTCACCACATCAATGAGATTAATTTTAAATTAATCATTGAAAATTATTTGTTTTGAATTTAAAAAATGGATTCAATATTATAGAATCAGTGATTCCAAATTATTTAATTATTTTTCTTTTAGTTTTGGTCATATGAATTATAAATTTAGTAATATTTTAATTACCACTATTAAGTGTAAATCAGGCAATTAAGGTAAAAATAAAATTATAAAATTATACTAAATTTTTTTCTAATTTTATTGTATGAGATATTTTTGACCAAAAAGCATCCTTGATCTAATTTTATGGCCTCTTATATCCACTTAGATGACTCGAAGGCTTTCATAGTATTTTATTCTAAGGGATATCCAATATGTCACACACTTATGTTAATAAATAATACATTTTTTATATATGGGAATTTAGAGTTTATCTTTGACTATATATAGTAATTTTAAATATAAAATTTTAACATTAATCATGATAATTTATTTTTAAATTTTAAGGAATAAATAATTAAATTAAAGGCCTCCACAATGATGATGCAATAATAATTAATTAACGGAAGAGTCAAATAAATGTTATTAAAAATATTAAAATAAATATAATTTGATATAATTAATTCCATACATGAATTTTATGGATTAATTTGACATGTTAGTGATAAGTTAAATAATTGTTTTTGATTATATCATGTTGTTATGATATTTATAAAAAGTCATGTAATGAATAGTTTTAAAATTGACATTATTGATATTTTAAAATAAATAATATTTTATTAAATGACAAAAAATTTATTAAAATATAAGATTGAGAAAAATAATTTGGATAAGTCCTATAATTTTATAAATTACTCAGTTATGGTTTGTTGGGAATTTTATAGTAACTATATTAACCCATAAGTAGTAAAAACACATGTTGTCATGGTAAGAGTTAAATGGATCAATTAAGGGTTAAATCCAAAAGATAAGGGTAATAATATAACCTAAACATGTATAAAGATTATTTGTTGATATGATTTAGATATATAATCAAATTATATTTTAAATAACTCACTTTTTATCAATTTTTAATTAAAAATTAATTTATATTAATTTAATATTTTAAGAGATTCCAAGAGTATGCCTACCCTTTCTTATAAAAGGGCACCAATCCTTCTATATTATTAACACCTATAAATTAATTTTTCTTGGACAAACTCTATCCCAGTATCCTCCCAAATTTATTAACATAAACCTATGAGAATTACTTTGGTCATAAATTCCACCATATGAGTCCTTTTGTGCAAATAAAAACGAGATACCCAAAGAAGATGTAACATTCATCAACAAACGTTTTTATTTTATTTATTCCTTGAACTACTTAAATTATTTTTATTTAATGTTTATATAATTAAATTAGTATCCTAAATATATTGGGATGTTGTTATATTATGGTTTCAACATACAAGTTTACACACTTTCATCTAATGGGTAACAAACTTACCGTTCGTGTGTTTGGTGAACTACCACCTCAAGAAAGGATGTCGTTCATTTTTCCTTTACCACCTCGTATGATTGGGGATTATCTTGGAAAATATATATTTATATTATATATATGACATTTATGATATAATTATACTTTTTTAATGATAATATCATGTCTAAATTTTTACCATTTAATATTTTGGGAAAACGATAACGTTGCTCGTGCGTACGTATGGATTACCGTCTCCACGACGCAATGTGATTCGTTATTGACCTATATTTTATGTATGGTAATAAGGATGATTTTTTTATGCATATATATTTTTTATATTAAATAAAAATTATTATGGAATGATAATATACCATATAATTTCCTTTCTTTTAACCAGACGAGAAAATGGAAACAACGTTCATGCATATGTACAACCTACCATCTCCATGAATGGTGTATTCCATTTTTATATATATCTTTTATAGATTATTATAAATTATTATATAATGAATATATATTATATATAATTCATGTTTTATAATATATAAATAAGTAAATCATGATTTAAGTAAGAGTATCAAGAATGAAAAGTCAAAACATGTATGATAAACAAAGTAATTATTACCCGAAATGTTACATTAACATGGAAGTTGTTAATAAAGGGGTAATATAATGCCATAAGTTAATCATATAAGTTATTAAATATAGGAAGATAATTTTTTGGTTGATCTATAATTAATTTATATTTATTATATAGGAGGTTTTAACCCATGTGAAGTAAATTAATACTTAAGGTAAGGGAATTTCATCTCACTTTTTATTTCCATGAAAAACATGCCATATTCACCACTCACTTCTTTTGTGTGGTGTATATACTGAACTATTACATGTTATATAATTAATTAAATTTATTTAATTATATTAAAATCTATAATTTTTGTTATTATTTTATGGTATTCACGAATCTAATGTTACTCAAGTAGTAAGGGATTTATATCTCATTTCTGTTTTTGTGGGATACATGCCTTATACACTACTTGTTTATTCTACATGGTGTATATACTGACTACGAATGTATTTTATGAGTCTTATATAGAAAAATATGGTATTTTCATATCCATATAATTTTCTTTATTTCACGGTAAATATGATTCTACAAATTATATATAAATTAGTATTTATTTCACAATCTCATCATTTTTTGGGATTGTTTCATTTTAAGTATCCATTGTGGAATATTTATCTTCAATGTCCATGTTTTCAAAAAATGTATTAAAAAATGTATTTAATACTATCCTATGGATATTTAAATTCATTTTTACTCATTTGGACCTTTTAACACTTGTTTTTAAAGGAATATTTTTATTGTTTTTCAAATGAGGTACTTTGTGACTTTTCTAGTAAAATTGTAAAAGTAATGTTTTTAACTTATAAATCATGAACATAATTTTCCACCATCATGATGAATTAATTCTTTTAAGATTAATTTAAAAATTTAAATGTTTATTTTCAAATAAAATTTTTTCTTTTAAAATTGTGTGGAATTTTAAGAAAAGATGAAAATTTTAAAGCAGAAAGGATACATTCCTCAAGAATTATTTTTAAGTAATCTCTCAAAACTATTTTACATATAAAATAAAATTATTTGATGTTAATTATGGTTTAATGGGTACATGATTCAATGAAACATTTCTTATTATTTCAAGAATTATTTTATGTATATAATGGAATTATATTTATGAAACCTATTTATTTTCCATGGGTTATGTTATGATTGAATGATGTTTATGAAACCCATTTCATTCCATAGATTCTAATATGATGAATTATTTATGTCCTTATGGAACACATATATATGATTTTCATTATTTTATAGGTGGGACCTATATATCCATCCAATGTATTGGGTAATTATAAATGTTTTAGGAGATCAAAGGGTAGACGAGAGGGTATCCCATGCCCGAAACAAGAGGGTACATGAGAGGGAATCCCAAGCCCGAAGCAGATACATAGGTGGTTAGCCCAATCCTAACATGCCATAAAGGTATTGGATGATAGATTTAACATTGGGTTTTTATATTCTTATATGTATTCCACAATTTAATATCTTATTCCTATGTTATGGTTTCATGGCTTATGCTCTTTATTTCCTTATGATTCATGTCTTATGCACTTCAAATCATTATTCCTTGATTCATGTTTAAGATATTTGATATATAGGGTATTATATTCTAATGATTATGATCATGTTCTCATACCATTATTTTCATGATATTCTTACTAATTTCATTTATTTAACCTTAATGATCATTTTATCTCATCCCTTTCTTGTGTTTCTCTTCCCTAGGTTCTGAAGGAAGGTTTTTAAGTATAATTACTAAGTGGGAAGATATTTTTGGGAAACATTGAAGATATTTCACTGAGTTAGAATATTGTTATTAAATGTTTCCAAAGTAACTAACCTAATATAGTCTTTGGGAATTTATTTTTTTTAATCTTAAAAGTATTTTTAAAAGTAATTTAATGTATATGTTCATCAATCCTGGGTTGTTATAGTTAGTATTAGAGAAAAGGTTTAGTAAAACTTTGGAAACTAGGATGAGAAAAGTTTAGTGATATACCTTGGGATATTTCTAAGGATATATCTATGGATGTCTCTAAGGATAAGCTTAAGGTGTCAGATATTAAGGAAGGTGTCATAATTTATACATCCTATAATTAATATTTCATGATTATGTGGTGTTTCCCCATGATAAGTGTTTCTCACACTATGCTTTCTAGTTTTAGTCAATGGAGGGAACCAAAAAGAACTGGGTTAGAATTAAATGTAACAAAGAATTTGATGATGAAATGTAAAATGAGATGATTTATGAAGAGAAATATATTATGATTATTCCAAACCATCTGTCATGATATATGAATATCAATGTTAATTTTAGTGATATTCAAAACACATTGAATAAGAGGAATATGAAATTTTATAAATTTTAACCTCTTAAGGAACATATAGGAAAAAAGATTTGGTTTTCTGCATGTCAAGAAGAAGGGAAGAAGAGCCTTGAGGAATACCTCAAATGGAGGGGAATGTGTTTTCTATATGGAAAAAATGGACATAGAGTGATGATTTTTCAGGGAGTTCAATATCTCATATGTGGGGAACATGAGCATTACCTAAATAAATTCCCTACCCTAAGAATTTACTTCTAAACCAAGGAAGGACATATTTTATGTTAATAATTAAAATTAAAGGATTTATGTATTTATATATTGGATTCTATAATAATGAATGCTGAGTTATATAAGGATGGTTCAGTTTATGTTTTCCACTAATGATTTTAGAGAATATGCTGAATAGTCCCGATGAATAATAAAAGTTAATTAATGGAAAGGTGATATTCATGGGAAACACAATATTAAGGTAAAGATAACCCTTAATGTGTTCATAATGTTAAGATAATGATGTTTGGATAATATACATGTTGGATATCAATAAGTGAATTGGGCGGTATTTATTACCTTGGAAGCGATAAAGGATTTGTTGACAAAGAAGTTTTTCCTATCATGGATGGTGTTTATAGCATTTTTGGATTCAAGGAATATATCCAATAAACATTTGAATAAGGAAACATGCATATTTTCAATAAGGATGTATGATAATTCATGTTATTACCATGTTTCAAGAGAATAAATGATAAATGTATTCACATGTTTGGAATGTGACAACCAAGTGCTACTTTGTGTTATATGGGGGATCAATGTTAAGCTGATTTTGTGACCTTCTTTCTTAACTTTTAGATTTTCATATTTTAGAAGGTTTATACGGTTAATCATTTATGTAAATATTAAGTTAAAGTCTAGATGAAGTTTGTGATATTAAATTATTATCTCACCATATAAGGATTTATGCATAATGGATAATCTATGAAAACATCTTTTGTTTACTGTAACTGAAGATAGATGGGATGGTTTATCATCGATCTCATGATCTTTTAGTGCTTCAAGAATTAAAAAATCACCTTCCTCTTTGGAGAAATAGGTGAGGTGGAATTGATTAAAGCACAAAAAGGGAGAGATTGTACAAAGTCAAGTAAGTATATCTTCTAATGAAAATTCTTCAACCCTAGGTAAAGTATCTTGAAACAAAAAAGGTTATCCTAGAAAGTTCTTTTTTGATGAATCAAAAAGCCCTTAGATCATCATAGATTTATGGCTTTGTGATTTTTAATTTTCTCTTGACCTTGTTTTATATCACTATCCATAAAAACATAATGTTTATATTTATCTTCCATATCCATGTTTTTATTTTCCACCTATGTTCTCCTATATTGAAACCCAGTTATGAGTTACTCTGGGAATCTATTAAGCTTTCATCTTTCCCTTTTTAAAAGGATGTTTTATAATTAATTTTTATAATGTGAGTTTTTATGAAAGGAACTTTCAAATATTAGACCTTTGATAACCTAGATTAATTTAGAGGGAAAATTCATTTTAAGGGGGGTAGAATGCAACACCCTGAGATTTTTTGAAACATATTTTTTCAAATTAATTTAATCTTTTCAATATTTTTCATTTCAAAAAATACTAAATATAGATTTTGTTTTTATAGAATTATATGAAACACAATGTTGAGATTGTGATATATGTAACGATTAGATTATCTTATGGTATATGAAACACTATTCTTGTCTTGTGTTACACATAACACCTATTTTTTTTGATAGCATGCATTACATGCAAGACTGAGTTTTACAGAACAATAGTGTATTATCAAAATAATATTATTTAATATACTATGATATAACATAGATGTTAATTTAGCGGTTATGAATAGTATTAACTAAATTATGAAAATATAATGTTTATAATATGATTTCACTATTTAAAATTAATTATAAATGAAAATATATACCAATTGATTATAAAAGAAATAATTTTATTTTTAAGCTCCTAAAGTCATTTTGTCTTAATAAATTAAATTAATCATAGTTACTGAATTATATTAATGATATATATATGTTATATATTCAGTTAAATATTTTTTATATTTATACAATATATTTTATAGGCACAAGATAGGAACAACCCCAATTTTACTTATAAAAACCTATAGTTTTCAAAATAGTAATTTTATCGTCTTTTAATAGAGAACCCATTTTAAAACAAATTTTGACACTTTTATATATTATATTTGACAAAATAAACTTCCTATTTTGAATAATAATATAAAAATTTATGTTTTTTGAATTTTTTTTATTTTTATGATAATTTTCATGTTTTGATGAATAATAAAAAATAAAAATTTTAATTGAAATTTTTTTTTTCATCAAAATATAGTGTTAAATTATAATTTTAATTAGTTTTAAAGTATAAGTAGAATATTTTTTTATCATTTAATTTAATTTATTTCATTGAAATAAAATTCACATTGAATTTTGATATAAAAACATTTCAATCTTTTGCATGTTTTAAACTTTAATAATTCGTTTTCTCACCCCATCAACGAGATTAATTTTAAATTAATTAATCCAAATTATGTGTTTTTGATTTTAAAAAAATGAATTCAATAATTTAAATCAGTGATTAGAAAACATTTAAATAGGTTTATTTTATTTTTTGGTATATGAATAATAAATTTAGTAATATTTTAATTACCACGATTAAGGGTAAATTGGGTAATTAAGGGTAAAAATAAAATTATAAAATTACCTTAAAACATATCCTAATTTTTATGAGAAATTTTATACTAAAAGAATCCTTGGGGTAAATTTTATGGACTCTTGGATCCATTTGGATAACTTTAAGGCTTTTATAGTATTTTATTCTAAGGGATGTCCAATATTTCACACTTTTGTGTTAATAAGTATTACATTTTTTATATATGGGTATTTAGAGGATATATTTAAATATAAGTATTAATTTTAAATCTAAAATTTTAATTTTCATCATGATAATTTATTTTCAATTTTTAGGGAATAAATAAATAAATTAAAGGCTTTAAAAATGATGATGTAGTAATGGTTTATTTAATGGAACAATAAAATAAATGTTATTAAAAATATTAAAATAAATATAATTTGATATAATTAATTCCATAAAAATCTTTTATGGACTCATTTTACATTTTAGTGATAAGTTAAATCATTTGGTTTGAAGATATGATATTATTACGATATTTTTAAAAAGTCAAGTAATGAATAGTGTCAAAACTAACATTATTTATATTTTAAAATAAATAATATTTTATTAAATGATATAAAATTTATAAAAATATAATATTCATCCAAATAATTGGGATAAGTCCTAAAATTGTACAAATGAATCATTTATGGTTCATTTGTCATTTTATAGTAACTATATTAACCCATAAGTACTAAAAAAATATGTTGTCATAGAAAGAGTTAAATGGATTAATTAAGGGTTAAATCCAAAAGATAAGGGTAATAATATGACATAAACATGCATAAAAATTATTATTTGATAGGATTTAAATATATACTCATCTTATATTTTACTCAACTCAATTTGGATCCATTTTTAATTAAATATTATTTTATATTAATTTAATTTTTTAGGAGATTCCAAGAGTGCCCTTACCCTCTCTTATAGAAGGACACCTATCATTTTCTATAATTCACACTTATAAATAAATTTTTCCTAGAAAATTTTTTCCCAATCATCCTCCCAAATTTATTCCATTAATCCTAAAATCCTTGATTTGGTCCAAAATCCAACCAAAGGAGTCCTTCTGTGCAAATCAAAAGAAGATACCCAAATAAGAGGTAGCATTCATCAACAAACATTTTAAATTTATTTATTCTTTGAAATAATTCAATTTTTTTGTTTAATTTTTATATAATAAACTCAATATACTGGGATGTTTTTATATTAATCACTCTAAATTCACTCACACACACTTCTATCTAATGGGTAAGAAACTTACCATTCTTGTGTATGACGAACTACTGGGTCACAAATTGATATTGTTTATTTTTCCTTTAACACCTATTATGGTTGGGAATTATTATGGAAAATATATTTTTATTTTAAATATATTATATATATGATATAATTATACTTATTTAATGATAATATCACGTATACCTTTTTACCATTTAATATTTTGAGGAAATGACAACGTCGCTCGTGCATACATATGACTTTCTATCTCCATGACACGATGTGATTCGTTATTCACTTATATTTCATGGATGGGAATAATGATGAAATTTTATGAATATATATGTTATATATGAAATAAAATGATACTTTAATGATAATATATCATATAATTTCCTTTATTTTAACCCAACAAAAAAATGGAAAGAACATTCATGCATACGTACAACCTACTGCCTCCATGTACGGTGTATTACATTTCATATATCTATATTTTATAGATAATTATAAATGTTTATATAATTAATATATATCATATATAATTCATGTTTTAAATTTTATAAATTTGTAAATCATGATTTAAGTAAGAGGATCAAGAATGAAAAGTCCAAACATATATGATAAACAAAGCTGTTATTACCCAAAATGTTATTTTAACATGGGAATTGTTAGTAAACAGGTAATAAAAAGTCATAAGACAATCATATAAGGTATTAAATATATTAATATGGTTATGTGGTTTATGTATAATAAAATTAGATTTATTATACAGAAATTTTTAATGTGTGTGAATTTAATCAAGACTTTAGGTAAGCGAATTTAATCTCAAATTTTTTTCCATGAGATACATTCCATATTCACCTCTCGCTTATTTTTTGTGTCGTATATACTAACCTATGACTTGTTATATCATTAATTTTCTTTATTTAATTATATTAAAATCTCTAATTTATGTCATTATTTTATGGGATTCAAGATTCTAAAGTTACTCAAGTGGTAAGGGATTTATGTCTCACTTTTTTTATGTGGGACACATGACTTATACATTACTAGTTTCTTCTTGGTGGTGTATATAATGCCAATGAATGTATTTTATGAGTATTATCCTGAATATTATGGTATTTTTATATCCATATAATTTTATTTATTTTTTGGGGAATCCCCATCCTAAAGCACGTACACAGGTGGTTATCCCAAGCTCAACATGTTATGAAGGTCTTGGAATGTAGCCTTGACATAGGGTTTTTATAAGCTAATGTGTATACTAAAATTCCATGTCTTATTCCTATGTTATGATTTCATGGATTATGCTCTTTATTTCCTTATGATTCATGTCTTATGAAATTTAAATCAATATAAAATGATTCATGTTTATGATATTTGATATGTAGGTAATGATCCTCTAATGATCATGATCACATTCCCATACCTTCATGTTCATGATATGCTTACGCATTTCATTTATTTACCATTAATGAAAATTTGAGCTCACCCCTTTCTTATGTTTCCCTTCACTAGGTTATTAAGGAAGGATTTAAAGTAGAATTACTATGAGGGAAGATCTTTTTGGTAAACATTTAAGATATTTCATTGAGTTAGAAGAGTTTTGTTTAATGTTTCCAAAGGCACTAAACTAAAATTGTCTTTGGGTGTCTATTTTTTTATGTTATAAGTATTCTAAAAAACTGATGTAATGTATATATACATCAATATTGGGTTGTTATACATTATCTGGGGGGGGGGTGAATCAATGATTAATGTTATGATTATCTTATTTTTTGATTTATTTCAAAATCAACCTCCATCACTTTATATAGTCAGTGATATCATTGCCAAAATCACACACACAAAGGAAATTAATAAAAAATGGTACTCTATGTAACACCCCAAACCCAGTTACCCAGAGTAGGTGCATTATTTTAATACATTGGAATAATTACAAGGAATCAAGTCCCAAAGGACTGATCAATTTAGCAGTCATGGAATATAGATTACATACATGAATATTACATTGCACATTAAAATATAAAACAAAACATAAATAATCCATTGCGAATTACATTATTTACCTAGATTAACCCTATATATCAAACATAATATACCTCTTGGAGTCCAGGGAAAAAGAAAACTTAGAAATGGGTGTGCTCAAATGCTCAGTAAGGATAACAATATAGTGGAAACGTTCATAAATAAGCATAGGAATTTAAGGCAATGTATAAAACTAAAAAAAAATCCTTTTTAAACTTAAACTTCAGCATAACATGGAAAAGTGAAATCAAATAATTCCATTTACTTATTCACATGGATATTATACTAGTAGAATAATCACATGTAATATCAATAGCTAATTTCATAATGATGGAATGCCTAATGATGGACATCATAACCACATAGTCAAGGCCTCTTGCCAAGACTAAAAATAAGATTTTTTCAAGGCCTTGTGCCAAGACACCGGTTTGTCTCACGAGACCTACCGATGCATCGAGGAGCTATATCAGGCTCCACCCATCACTTACTAAGTCCAATGCATTCCTCATATGAAAATGTTGAAACATAACATAAACATTCGTATTAAAACTAGCACACGAAATGTAAATACTTTAACCATACACCATGAATGGTATAAAAATTGAACATCAAAATTAAAACATATTATAACTCATTCAATACAATATGGAATATTTTATTATAATAATCCAATCTCAATCAAAAATCATATCCTGTAAAGGATGTTAACACAGTTGAAAATGATCAGTAAAACTCTTTGAGAGAAAAATCCCTCTTTGTGAAGTCATTTAAAAGTCACAAATTTATAAAGGAATTAATTTAAAAGAGTTTTTTAAATCAGTGTCCCATTCCACTTTGAAATTTTTTAAAGGAAATAAAATTTTAAAAAAATCATGTCCATATAAATAAATCCTTAAAACATTTTTAAAACATGGACATTAATTAAAAATATTTAGAAAAATAAATCCTTAAAACATTTCAAATTATGATCTTGATAAGGATTACCTTCCACAAAACCTTAAAATATTTTGAAAATATTTTTATAAAACATGGACATGGATGATAAAAATGTCCCAGTAAATACTTATACATAAACAATCTCAGATAATAATGAGATTGAGGAATTAACCCTTACCTTGTACTTTTCCTTGGTTGATGGTACGTTAACCTACTGTATAATAGTTAAATAATTGTTATTTTATTATACAATAACTACATACATAAATATGATATCATATATGATCTTCTAATATTGCTTTGTTTATAATATTTTAGTAGTATCATTATTTCAGGTGTTAACTGATTCGTTTTCCTTTATATGTTTTGTTACATAAGCCATGTTTGTTATGGATTGGATGTATTTGATTCATATCAAGAATGATATTAAATTTTTAAACATTATTTTTAACAATAAAATGAAAATTATTTTTGAATGGTTACGATGGAGAATGAATCGAACCGCGTTCGTGGAGACGGTAATCCGTACGTACGCACGAATGCTACTTCCATTTCATTTTTTTTATTTTAAAAAGAAAGAAAACCAAAAAATAAATAGGTATATTATTATTACAGTATAATATTACATTTTATATAAATTACATATGTTCATTACCACCATAATTTATACATTGCATGTATGGTATGAACAAGTTATATCACTTTTAGGGGTAGTAGTCTGCACTTCCTCAAATAAAATTATCGTATATATACAACATGAAAAGAATAAAGGTATTATATAAAAGATAATTAAAGAAGATTATAAATAAAATAAATAAAATAAATATAATATATAATTACAGTTCCATCATAATGGCCACCATAAGAGGTGGTAGTAGAAGATTGAAAAATCATCATTTTGTGAGGCAGTAGTTCGTCATCCACAAAAACATTATGTTCTATACCCATTAGATGGAGGTATGTGTAAAGTTTAGTTCAAATAATTCTCATAAAAACAACCTAGTTTATTGATGAAACTAGTTTTTTATGAAATAAAGGAATAAAGAGAGATTATGGGGTTGGAGAAGTAAAATAAAAGAAAAGAACTTAAGAGTAGATGTTACCTTTAAATCGGGAAACTCCCTTTGGTTTGATCCCAATGGATTCATTGAATTCCCTTTTACCTAAGGTAAGGATTATAATAGGAATAGAGAGATTTAGGGCGATTAATTGGGTAGAGGTTGGATGATCCAAGGGGCTTGAGACGTGTGAGAAATGGGTTAGAGGTGAGGTCTTTTTATAAGGGGGAAGAGGGGATCTTTTGGAAAGTTTAAAAATATTATTTTATTATATAATGATTTTTGGTTTATAAAGGTCCAAAACTCATTAAATTTGAAGATAATATGACTCATGTTCGAAATAAAATCATCCAATAAGAACAGGACAGGTTTTGGATATTGTTATAATTTTGATAATCTTATTTATTTAAATCATTTATTAATGAGGTTAACACTGCATAATTATTGTGTAAAAAATAATTTTATTTATCTGACGTCTAAAAATTATAAAAACACCATGATTTTGGAAATATTTTTACCTTTCAAATGAATATTTATAGTCTAAATCATAACTTATATAACCCCATGTAAAAATTGTTTTACAAAAAGATATATGTTTATGCCCTTTTTGTCTTTACTTAAAATTAATTAATATAGTGTCATTATCACTCTCAAGTGGCTCTATGGGGTCCCAAAATCAACCCAAGTATTCCCATGGTCGAACATGTATCAAATAATAAGAATAAGACACATGTTAAGGTAATTTAATATTATTATAATAATATTTTTTTACCCTTATTTACAAGATTTACCCTTTAACCATGGTAAATAAAATATTTACTGAAGTAAATATTCATAATGTCTAAAAATAGAAGTTACCTATTTACACAATTCAGATCTCCTGATTTATAATATGGAATCCATTTTTCAAAATTCAAAACACAAAAGTGGCAAAAATTACATTAAAATTAATTCCTGTTGTCAAAACAAAAAAGCGTATTTTTAAGAAATAATAACTATCAGAAGATTGACATGTGTTTATGTCCAGTTTAAATGTTAAATTACATAAAATGATATAAATTATATTAAATGACAAAAATATAATATAGTGATACTTTTAAACCACTCAAATGTATAATTTAACATTATAAATTATTTCGATTAAAAAAGTTGTTTTCAATTAAAATTTAGTATTTTTCACTATTAATCAAAATATGAAAGTTATCAGTAAAGTGCCAAATATTTATCCAAACTAAATTTTTATGTCCTTATTCTAAAGAATAATTTAATTTCATTAAATTAAATATATAAAATTGTAAAATATTGGTTTTAAAAAAGGTTCACCATTAAAAGGTGGAAAAATTACATTTTTTGAAAAATACTTCTTTTATATGAAAAAATGAATTTTTTATTATATTATGTCTTATAAACACATAATATCGATTATTAAATTATATGGAGTATATAAAATTCAAAATTATGTTAATACTATTCATAACTGCTTTTTGAACAGCTAGTTTGTTATGTCGTGGTGTGCTCGAACTCGGTGTTGCGTGTAGCGCAAGTTATTGAATTTCCTTGAAGAGATAATGTACTATGAAATCTTGGGGTGTTACATTCTCCCCTCCTTCAATAAATTGAATCCTCATAATTTAAAAATTTCCTTTAAAAATAAAAGTTTAAAAATAGAAAAATACCTTTGTGGAAAACCCACATTGGAAATTAGGTTAATGAAATTTAATATTAATAAGAGGGAAAGAGAAATGAAAAAGTCACCACCAATTTATGATCTCGACCAGTAGAATATTTGTGGCAATTAGGGACACATAATTGGAGGAAAATGTAAATATTTATAGGGAGTGATTTAGGTCATCAATCACAAACAAGTGTAAAATTGAGTGCCTCAAAGCCATCAATTTATGATGATTTAAAGTATCATAGGTTCAACAAAAAATAAGGTATTAGGATAACACATTTTTGGTTTTAATTTCCCTTACCAAAATTTTATAAATTAATTTATTCATATAATAAGTGGAAAAAATATACTTGACAAGTAGAGTTTAATCCTTCAACTTATTTCTACCACAAACTAATCTTTTACTCTAAAAGATAATATAATTAAAAAATATTATATTTATCCTAATCGTATAAGGTTCCAAAAATAATGAATTTATAATTCATTTTTCAGACTATTTAAAAAAACTACATTATACAAATTGGGACATAATGTAGGCTAGTGGTAGGTGATGTACCCTTGTCACCCTTAGGTTGCATGTTCTAGTCTCATGGCCTTGCCAGGCGCGACGGGTTATCGCCCGACCTCCGAGTTATCCTTTTTATAAAAATAAAAAAATAATATTAAGAAATTCATTAACCTTAACAATAGTATCCAATGTCAAACTTAATCTATTCCAACCTTTAGACTTATCCACAATAATTCTATCTGAACTCACAGTCGAAAATTTATATGGAAGGTCACATAATATAAATGTGAATACCTTCATCGTGTATACTCTTAAAATGTGGTAATAAAATGAATTTCCAAAAAACCATATTTGAATAGGTATGTACTTCCTTATTTCTTTTTTAAATCATATAATACTGGATATACTCCTTAAATACAAAAAATTTTGTAATCACCAATAATGATGGAATAAAAAAACCATTAATTTATTCCAAGGTAGTCAATAATATCCAATATAATTTATCCAAATCAATCTTCTCTTATTCCAAAATCAATACCACAGTATCAAGACCATGTTAATGTTTATATTTCCTTTAACCATGTATTTTCCAAAAAAGTTTAACTTTCTATTGAGTCACTTTTCTTGGTACCACATAATCTCAAATCCTTAATGAAATAGTACTGCAGCACAATCCTTATATTCTCCATAATTATTATAACCAACACATCATTGATAAAACACTAAAATGACATAATTATATAATATCAATATAAGAACACTAGTAATTACTCTTCATCTGAGGTAATATCACAACTTGATTATTATCCAAGAACATCATTTGCGGTATACTATGATAATTGGGACATTGATTCGCGTAGTATCCCAACTCCTTGTAGATGAAGCATTTTACATTTGAAAACTTTTTCTTACCCTTGAAATAATATACTTGGTGTCCTTTTTCTCCACACTTATAACAAACTCCCATTCCATTCAAGAATTTACCAAGGTGATTCTTTCCATAATTATCACATATAGGAAAATCTTTCTTTCCCTTTTTCCCTTTATCCATATTCATATCTACCATCCTTTTCTTATCTGGCTTCCCTTCAAAGCCATATGACTCAGAGAATTATTTACTTATGTTATTAACACATGATAATATTTATTCATATGATGATAATACATGGGAGAATATTACCTTTCCAAATGTTGGATTAATACCTTGAAAGATATGATCCTTCTTACTCTTTGGATCATGCGTATTGCTGGAGTTGTCATTCCATCTACCAGGCACCATTTCTAAGTAATAGAACACACTAGGTTAGTTTATGAATAAAAATGTATAATTACAAACTTGTATAATACCTAACATAAATTGAAAAGATTATGCAAATAATCTATAATCATAAAAAAATTTATTTTGAGGAAGTATTTACTCCGAAATCATTCATAATGTATTGAAAAAAAATATGAATTATCCTAAGCATCTCCCCTAGGTGTGTCAACACCAAGAGTGCAGAAAGGCCCATTGTCATGTATCAGGATACCCCGGGTCAAGCTTGAAACTCCTTGTTAGAGTTTTCACTCCTAGGTACATCTGTGCCAGAGCTGCCTCTACTTTTTCGTATCCAGACAAGGATATATTCCTTGGAAAATTCAAAAAATCTCTACATTACCAAAATTATAGGATGTTCATCTTTACTAAACCTAAAATTCAATCTTAGGGTAATGTTCTCTAATCAGAGTTTTTCTAAATCTAGTTTCCAAGGTTACTGCTAAACTTTCTCTGATACCAACTCTAACACCCCGACCCTAGTTACCCAGAGTTAGTTCATTATTCTAATACATTGGCATGATTACAAGGAATCAAGTCATGAAGGACAAATCGTTTTAGCTATCATGGAAAATAGATTACATACATGAAAGTTACATTACACATTCAAACATAAAACAAAACATAAATAATCCATTGTGAATGCCATTATTCTCCTAGATTAACCATGCATATCAAACATAATAAACTTCTTGGAATCCTGGGAAAAATAAAAAATAGAAAGGGGTGAGCTCAGATGCTCAGTAGGGATAAAAATAGAGCGCAAACATTCATAAATATGCATAAACAGTTAAGGCAATGTATAAAACTAAAAAAATCATTTTAAACTTAAACTTCATAATAATATGGAAAAGATAAATAAAATAATTCCATTTACTTATTCATAGGGATATTCTACTAGTAAAATAATCACATGTAATATCAGTAGCTAATTTCATAATGATGGAATGCATAATGTGGGTCATCATAACAACAAAGTCAAGGCCTCCTACCAAGACTACAAATAATATTTTTTCAAGGCCTTGTGGAAAGGCACTAGGTTGTCTCATGATACTTACCAATGCAATAAGGAGCTATTGCAGGCTCCACCCGTCACTATGTCCAATGCATTCCTCATATGAAAATGTTGAAACATAACATAAACATTCGTATTAAAACTAGCATACGAAATGTGAATAATTTAACCATAAAAAATGAATGGTATAAAAATAGAACAACCATTATAAAACATATCATAACTCATTCAATACAATATGGAAGATTTTATTATAATAAATCAACCCCAATCAAGAATCATATCCAGTAAAGGATGTTGACATAGTTGAAAATGATCAGTAAAACTCTTTAAGATAAATATCCCTCTTTGTGAAATCATTTAACAGTCATGCAATTATAAAGTAATTAATTTAAAAGAGATTTTTGAATCAATGTTTCCCAAACCACTTTGAAACTTTTTAAATGAATAAACATTTTAAAACAACCATGTCCATATCAATAAATCCTTAAAATATTTTTCAAAATACAAACATTAATTAAAAAGATTTATAAAAATAAATCATTAAAACATTTGAAATGATGATCTTGATTAAGAGTCCCTTCTACAAATCCTTAAAGCATTTTAAAAACATTTTTATGAAAAATTGACATGGATGATAAAAATGTCTCAGTAAATACTTACACATAAACAATCTCGGATAATAATGAGATTGAGGAATTAACCCTTACCTTGTACTTTTCCTTGGTCAAGGGTATGTTAAACTCCCGTATAATAGTTAAATAATTGTTATTAAATTATAAAAAAAGCACATAAATAAATATGATATCATATATGATCTTCTAATATTGCTTTGTTAATAATATTTTAGTAGTATCATTGTTTCGTGTATTAACTGATTCGTTTTACTTTATATGTTTTGTTATGTAAGCCAGGTTTGTTATGGATAGGATGTATTTGATTCATATATATAATGATATTAAGTTCTTAAATATTATTTTTAATAATAAAATGAAAATTATTCTTTAATGGTTATGATGGAGAATGAATTTCATTGCATTTGTGGAGACGGTAATCCGTACGTACGCACGAATGTTACTTCCATTTAATTTTTTTTATTTTAAAAGGAAAGAAAAACAAATAATAAATAGGTATACTATTATTCTATAATAATATAATATTTTATATACATTACTTATGTTCATTAACACCATACTTTATATGTTTTATGTATGGTATGAACGAGTCATATCACTTTGAGGGGGCAGTAGTCCGCACTTCCTCAAATGAAATTATCGAATATATACAACATGAAAAGAATAAAGGTATTATATAGAAGAGAATTAAAGAAGATTATAGATAAAATAAATAAAATAAATATCATATATAATTATAGTTCCTTCATAATGGCCACCATAAGAGGTGGTAGTAGAAGATTGCACAATCATCGTTTCGTGAGGCAGTAGTTCGCCGTCCACAGAAACATTATGTTCTATACCCATTAGATGGAGGTGTGTGTAAGTATAGTTGAAATAATTATCATAAAAAACCTATTATATTTAAGATACTAGTTTTGTTATGAAATAATTGAATAAATAGAGTTTATGGGGTTGGAGAAGTAAAATAATAGAAAAGAACTTAAGAGAAGATGTTACCTTTAAATTGGGTAACTCCCTTTGGTTTTAACTAAATGGCTTCCTTGAATTACCTTATGACTAAGGTAAATCCTATAAACTGAAGATAGGGATTTAGGGAGATTAATTGGGTAGAGTTTGGACGATCCAAGGGGATTGATAGGTGTGAGAAATGGGTTAGAGGTGAGGGATTTTTATAAGGGGAAGGAGGGACTCTTTAGGAAAGTTTGAAAATATTATTTTCTTATATAATGATTTTCGGTTTATAAAGGTCTAAAACTCATTAAAGTGAAAGATAAGATGAATTATGTTAGAAATAAAATCATCCAATAATAATTGGACAAGTTTTGGATATTTTTCTAAATGTTATAATCTTATTTATTTAAATAATTTATTAACGAGGTAAAGAGTGCATCATTATTGTGTCATAAATACTTTTATTTATTTGATGACTTAAAATTATAAAAAAATTACCATGATGTAGTAAATAATTTTATATTTCAAATTAATATTTATTGTGGAAAGGATAACTTATATAACCCCATGTAAAAATTGTTTTACTAAAAGATATATGTTTATATCATTTTGTATTTACTTTAAATTAATTAATATAAAGTGTCATTATCACTATCAAGTGGCTCCATGAGGTCCCAAAATAAACTGAAGGATTCTCATGGTAAGACATGCATAAAAAAATAAGAATATGACAAATGTTATGGTAATTTAATCTTATTATAATAATAATTGTTTATCCTTATTTACTAGATTTACCCTTTAACCATGGTAAATAAAATATTTACTGAAGTAAATATTCATAATTTATAAAAAAAAGTCACCTATTTACACAATTTGGACCTCTTGATTCGAAATATGGAATCAATTTTTCCAAATTCAAAACACAGAAGTGGCAGAAATTATATTAAAATTAATTCCCGTTGTGAAAACCTAAAGTGTGTTTTTAAGAAATAATAACTATCAAAAGATTGACACTTGTTTATGTCTCGTTTAAATGTGAAATTATATCCAATTACCTAAATTATATTAAATAATAAAAATATAATCTAATGATACTTTAAAACCACTCAAATGAATAATTCAACTCTATAAATTATTTCGATTAAAAAATATTTTTTCAATTAAAATTTAGTATTTTTCACTATTCATCAAAATATGAAAGTTATTAGAAAAGTGCCAAAAATTTGTCCAAACTAAATTTTTATATTTCACTTATAAATAATAATTTAATTTCATTAAATTTAAAATATAAAAGTGTCAAATATTGATTTTAAAAAAGGTTCTCCATTAAAAGGTGGAAAAATTACATTTTTTAAAAAATACTTTTTCTATCTGAAAAAAATGAATTTGTTCTTATATTATATCTAAGAAACACATAATATGGATTCTAAAATTATATATAGTATATAAAATTAAAAATTCATTTAATACTATTCATAACTGCTTTTTGAACGGCTAGTTTGGTAAGTCAGGGTGCGCTTGAACTCAGTGCTTCATTTAGCACATGTTTTTGAATTTATTTGAAGAGATAACATACTATGAAATATTGGGGTGTTACAATAGATGTATAAGGTTCAATACTAAAGAAAATATTATAGTCCTTAGTATGATCTAGGGTGACTAGAGATCATATGATCCACTTGAATAACTATAAAATATTACAAATGAGTGATGAATATCCTTGAACATGAGTTTAAAATAATATAAAAAATGAGGTCCCCCAAAAAAATATCCTAATAAAATTTATCATTGTCTCGTAATTTTTTATATATTGTATTAGCCTTATCCTATTATATATTTCCTATAATGTGTAGGATTTTCCATGTATTATTTTTGAATATTATATGGAATTCTTTTGCGAGTAGGCTTTGAGATGACGTGTGATTCTGAGGTCAGGTGTTCCCGAAACAATTAATTGAAAAATATTAAAATATTGAATAGTACCGACACACAATTTTCCTAATCAAGTGGGAAAAATTCTAAATGGTTGATCGGGTTAGAAATCTAGGGGCAACGTTCCGTTCAGATAATCAACTTTACCTTAGGTGGATCCTAACATCTACCGAAATGAGTTAATTGCGGAAAGTAGTTTTTGACATTTTAATAAATAAAATAAATGGTGAATTTATTTTATTTTCAAAGTTTCACCAATGAAGTGACATTGTTTTTAAATAAGCCTTAGATAAATGTATCTAGGGTTAAGCACATAAGGCTAGAATTTTTTGGAGGCTCTAGAGAGAACTTGGAGAACTCTCTCGACGATGAGTTTTCGGATTAGAGATCAGTAGACGTTGTTTTTGACATATCTCACCAATTGTGGTGATGATATGATAAATTATCTTAAGAGAATGATCCAAATTCAAGGTAGGGAATTGTTTCTTGATTTTATTTCCCCATTTCTAGAACTAATGATGAATACAAATCAAACAATGAACAGGTTGACCAACGGTTCGATCGTTCTTGCAGGATGGGAATATTTGTGGGAAATCATTGGGGGATGAATTAATTATCCTTGTTTCTCTGTTCTTCATTCTAATAGGAGTAGACTGAGTCTAACATGAAAAAATGTTGAGATTAACTCGTAAGGGCATTCTCTTTTCTTTTATTACCCCTGTTCATGGTGTTCATCACCGTTGAACCCTCGTGGCTGTGGATCAACTTGCCCAGAGGATCTGAACATGATCAGACCCCCGAATTGGAGGACAATTGACTATAGAGGTTTCAGTAGGGTATATTGGGTCATGAGGAACCAAGATCTATGATCACTCTAAATTATGGGCATTGGAGGAGACCTGGTGGTCCGCAGAAGGGACCATCGGAGCACCGACAACCGCGTGTAGGAGGTAGTGTACGACGGAGGTGCCGTGCATGGGTACGGATGATAGTGGACATGTGGGGCGACACCGGTCAGTGGGTTTGCATGGACCAGGGGATGCGGAGGGGAAATAGGGTGGATGCGGTGAGGCGACCACATACGCGGTGGGGCATCTGCATAGAACCTACAATGGGGGAAAGGCTGTAGGGCAGGTAGACATGGTGGGACAACTGTGTGGAGAAGAGGGGCATGCGGCTGAGGTGGGATACATACGGAAGACTAGACCAGCTTGTGCCTGTATTGGTCAGACAAGAGGATACGAGCTGCTCTAGTTTCCAAGTGGGCTGAACCAAGAAGCCCAGCGGGCTGGGTCTTCCAGACTGGATTGGGTCATGTTGGTCGGACTGGGTCGGGTTGGCCAGTGGGTTAGGCTAGGTCTGGAAGGTCCGATTAGACCCAGACCAGACCTATGTTAGATTTTTTTTGTGAAAAAAACCATAACTTTCAAATCATGTATCCATTTGACGATCCATTTGTAGAGTTGGGACCCTTGTGATGTGATGACCCTTTTGAGATATACTAAGTAAGGTTTTGTGGAAGTTTGTATAAGACCTAATGGATTGAGGAGTTAGTTCTCTTGGAATGATCATGCTACGAGCTGAATCCTATAGTTGGCTGTGATTTTGAAACTACGTGACTTTGAGACTACGCAAATTTGAGACTACATGACTTTCTGAAACTATGTGACTTTTTGAGACTTCATGAATTATTCAGACTACATGAATTTCTGAGACTAAGTGTCTTACCGAGACTATGCATCTTACTAAGACTACGTGTCTTATCGAAACTGAGTGTTTCATCGAGGCTACATGTCTTATTGATTCAAGGTGTTTTTTATATTACATATTATAATCCTATTTTGTGTAATATATACTTATACCTATGTGAGTTGATTGTATAATTTATTTATGGTATACTTCATGTATTTCTTAGTTGTATTCCTTTTTGGTTTCGAGGTTTCCTACTGAGTATTATTTTACTCATACCTACATGGGCTTTTCCCGAACGTGTCGTATCTTATATAGATGATTCATCCTTTAATAGAGTCATAGGTGGACTAGGAATTGGTGGTGCATTGAGAGACCAAATATTAGAGGTGTTCTCCTATAGCTTTATATAGCTATCAAGTACCTTTCCCTTCAGGTAGGGTTTTATGCGGATGAGTTTTAGGAACCTTTGCATTCACTTTTACAGACTCTTTATTTTGGTGATCTCGTATTTTAGCTCTGTTTACCTACTAGTTTTCTATTTTCATACTCTGTGGTTGGTATCTTAGTGTATACTTTCATTTTTTACTTACTATTTTTACATTTCATCATTTTGGGTTTGGA
Source organism: Viscum album (assembly GCA_963277665.1). Taxonomy (NCBI): domain Eukaryota; kingdom Viridiplantae; phylum Streptophyta; class Magnoliopsida; order Santalales; family Viscaceae; genus Viscum; species Viscum album. Next base: position 1,483,873,247 of record OY728166.1, read on the forward strand.
GATGTGTGTCTGTGTGTATAGGTACTTAGGAAAATGCATCCTATTTGTGGGATATTCCTACTCGGTGCTAGTCACTATCCCTTGGCCTATTGGGGGAGGGATTGGGGTAGTCACCGTACATGCTCCTATAGGATAGGCCAGGATAGTGTGGTATCAGTGTGGGGGTGGTTCTACTTAAGGATTGAGAGTTTGTGAGGTCGGTTTGGGGAAACAATGTTAAGTGTTTCGAGTTCGGATTTTAGGATAGGGATTACAGTGTTGGTGAAGTGTCCAACGTATCCATAAACTAAGACCCTAGACACCTACTTTTTAACTCAGTACGTGGAAACACTAGTTACAGGGAAAACAATGGTACATGCATCATATAGAATTTGAGTGTGTTCTCATGTCATTCTTTAGTCAGCTCACCAGGTATATGCTATTGACTATGGTACTTCTTGTTCTATTTCAGAATTCCTCTATGAAAAAAATCCATCCAAGATTCTATTGCGTGGTCATGAGGATGATTTTCCTAGTGATGAGGCATCAATAAAGGGTCTTGTACCAGAGATAGCACCTCTAGGTCGTTTACCGACGATACCACCACCCGTCGAGCAGTAGCTACTACCAGCACTACTGGATGATGATGCTCATAGACTGAGTGCATTTCATGAGTTCTAGAGGCAGTGAACTCCCGGGTTTGGGGGTGAACCAGAACCCTATATAGCTGAGGATTGGATGGTGGTAGTTACCCGTGTCTTCCACCTTGGGAGGATGCCTTCCGACCAGATGGAAGTCCAAGCCGTGAGTCTTCTTGAGGGATCAATGGGGGAGATGATGGAGCTTAGTGACCCAGACACATGATGAGATGACTCTCTCTTGGGAAGACTTAGAGAATCTATTCATGGAGGAGTTATTTCTAGCTATGTTGTGATTAATGAACATACAATGGATCTTGCATCTGCAGATGGGCAGTTAGACTATGGAGGAGTACTCGGTGAGGGTCACTAATCTTTCACACTACTCCATAGATATGATATGAGACCCATTCTTCAGGGATTATACCTTCGAATAGGAATTATTCTGGAAGATCAGTTCATCCATGACATCCCTTAGAATTCATACATATGTTGGGGTACTAGAGCAAGCTGTACTAGTGGAGATATTTCTAGTAGAGAAGACACTGATAGTGGGATATACCATCAGGAACTGGGTAACTGAGTCTTCAGTAGTAGGTAGTTGAAAGCAGTCATAGGGACCTAAGAAAGTCATACTCTCTAAGGGATGAGCCCACGACACAGGTTTAGTGGTGTGGGGATCCCAATGTAGAGCAAGTTAGCTGAAGGATAGGATGTGTTACACATATATTGGTTAGGGATATATGGCTTGAGATTTCCCAAATTGTCATATGAACAATCAAGCGGTGGTCAGGGGACCGCCAAGATAGAGGAAGATGCAAGAGAAGGGTGGTCTAGAGGTCAATAGATGTGGAATAGGAGAAGGTATGGCAGTAGTAGGTGGGCGGAGGTTCAACGTATTACCACCACTACCCCAAGTGGTCCCTAACAAGCTCAGGGAGTTGGTGGATAGGGATGAAGATAACTTCAAGTGATAGAGGATTATGACCCTAAGACTATTGGGATGATTATAGATACTATATATGTCTTTTCCATCTTAACTACAGTTTTGATAGACATAGGTTCCATTCATTCTTTTCTTGCCATGACCCTTGATCAAGACTCAGATATTCCGGTGGAACTATTGACTCGACCCTTATGTTTATAGACTCCTACAGGAGTGGATTATATGATCACACACTAGTTCTGATAGTGTGAACTTACTCTTGGAGGTGAGAGTTTCAGTTGGTATCTATTGGTAGTGGCATCAAGGCCTTACGACGTCATTCTCAGTATGGACTGGTTATCCCCAGTCTATGCTCAGATTGATTATTTTAGGTGTAGAGTGCATTGTGTCCGTAGTGATGGGACCATGTTTTCTTTTTTTTTATAAGAAGGAAACCCATGTACTGTAGGATGGACTCACACATAGGAGGTTGAACCAGATCACTAATCAGTTGGCTAGCATAACCCTCGATGTAGTGGATGATATGAGTCCTCAGTTTCTTATAGTGGTGGAGGTGTATGATGACATATTTCTTGAGGATGTTCCAAGAATACCTCCCTTCAAACAGGTAGACATATACATTGATATTTACCCTATGAATACATAAATATCTACACCAACATATCATATGGATCCCTTAGATCTTTTTTAGTTAAGGGTATAGTTGGAGGAATTGCAGAGGAAGGGCTTCGTGAGATCCAGTGTTTCACCTTGGGAAACCCAAGTTTTGTTTTCCAAGAAAGAATTTGAGAGATTGAGATTATTTGTGGACTTAAGACACTTAGACCAGGTGACCATGAAGAATAAGTATCCAATTTTAAGGATTGATGACCTCATCAATCAACTTAAAGGAGTGAAGTGGTTCTCAAAGGTTGAACTTAGATCTGGCTATCACCAGCTTCAAGTATAGAATGAGGATATATTGATGCTGGCTTTCAGATACTGATATAGCCACTATGAGTACTTTGTGATGTCATTTGGCATGATTAATTCCCCTACATTGTTCATGGGAATCATGAATAGTATCTTTCATCTTTACTTAGATTGGTTCATGGTGGTCTTCATTGATGGAATCCCAGTGTAATTAGCTTCTGAGGAGGAGCACAAAATACAGTTGAGGATGATCCTGGACACAACTTGATAACACTAGATTTATGGGAAGCTCTTGAAGTTTCAGTTCCTAATTCTAAAGGTCAATTTTCTGGGATACATCATTTAAGAGGTTTAGGGTGCAGTGGATCTATTAACGATAGAGGTAGTGCTTTCTTAGGAACCACCTAAGAGTGTTAATGAGGTGAAGATTTTTCTTGGTTTGGATGCATACTATCGGAGGGTTTTACCAAAATTTTCCAAGGTAGTAGCATCCTTGATAGCTTTGACACTAAATGAATAAACTTTAATGTGAAAAGAGTAGTTATAGGAGAGTTTTAAATAGCTGAGGTAGATATTTAATAGAACTCCTATATTGAGATTTACAGAGGAGGGTGTAAAGTACACGGTGTTCTATGATGCATCAGGAACCATACTTAGTTGTTTCCTGATGTAGGGGAAATCCATGATTGACTATGTTTCAAAAAAGCTGAGACAACATGAATTGACCTAAGTGACCCACTATATTGAGTCGGTAGTAGTAGTCTTCACATTTAAGATATGGAGACACTACATTATGGGTGATCGGTTTATCATCTTCTCTGAACACAAGAGTCTTAACTATATCTTCTCTCAGCAGAATCTGAACTTGAGATAGAGTTGATGGTTAGATTTCCTCCAAGACTACGACTTTGAGATTTTATATACTCTTAAGAAGGGGAACGTGGTGGAAGATGCTCTCAGGAGGCGATTTAGTTTTCAACTACTGAACGAGGCATAAGAGTAGTTGGACTCATTGTAGAAATTATTTATGGATAGAGATGGGGAAGCTTACCTCCAGTCAAATATTTCAAACCCTCCACTCTTACAGTGAGTGATTCATTCATAGCTCAAATATATCAAGTGTGATAATTTATGTGATCATATGTTTACAGGTAATTCCCATTATGGATATTCGAAAGGTGAGAAGAACATTGTTCTTTTCAGAGGATTCACAGTAATACCAGTGGTGTTACGAGAGAAAGTTTTAATGGAGTTACATACATACCATTTGGTAGTACATCCAAGTGTGGAAAAGATGTACCAAGAAATTTGACGTCAGTGCTGGTGGCTGGGAATGAAGAAGGGGGTTTCGGAATTTGTCTCACGATGCCTCACTTGTTAGCAAGTGAAGGCTGGGTATCAGGTTCTAGCAGGTTAGAATCAACCCCTTGAGGTGACATAATGGAAGTGGTATGGGATGTTGATGGAATTTATAAAAAGTTTTACCATGTATTTCCATGGGACATGATACCATCTGGGTTATCGTTGACCAACTCATCGAGTCGGTCCACTTCTTAGCTATTTAGGAGCAAAGTTCAATAAAGATCTTGGGAGGCCTCTACATGTAGGATATAGTTCAACTCCATGGAGTTCCATCAACTATATTCTCATACCATGATGTTTTCTTTACATACTAGTTGTGGAATGGATTTTAGGAGGTAGTTGGGTCTCAGCTGCGCTTGAGAACAGTGTTTCACCCATAGATGGATGACCAGACTGAGTTGACCATTCAGGTTCTGGAGGACTTGCTACGTGCTTGCATCCTAGATTTTGGCCATAGTTTGGAGGATCACCTAGATATGGTGGATTTTTAATACAATAATAGCTACCATTCCACCATTTGAGGCCTTGTATGGGTGATCCTGCAGGTCACCACTTTGTTAGACAGACCTAGGAGAGTAAGCACTGATGGTCCCAGAGTTGGTTCATGCGACCACAGAGAAAGAGAATTTCATCTAAGTGTGGATGAAGACTACAGAGATCTGTCATAAGTCTTATGATAACTAGAGAAGGAGGCCTTTAGAGTTCTAGGAGGGAGTCCATGTGTTCCTTTGGGTCTCTCCTCGACACGGGATTACAGATTTTGTCAGGGCGACAAGATATCTCTGAGGTATATCAGCCCTTTCCTGATACTACGTAGAGTTGGATAAGTGGTGTACCAATTTGATCTAACTCCGTAGTCAGTGCTGGTGCATGAAGTCTTCAACATTTCATAACTAATGAGATACGTTCATGATCAATTTGGCATCATTGACTAGGGTGAGTTAGAATTTGACGATGGGGCAACTTGTTCTGAGTACCCGGTGGAGATTGAGGATTGACATTAGATGATACTTCATGAGTGTTCAATTCCTTTGGCACACATTCCATGTTATCACAAGAATCTATAGGATAGAACATGAGAGTGGGAGGCTCAGATTCATGCTCATTATCCTCATTTGTTTTTATAGACTTTGTTTGGGATTTCAGGGAATTAAAGCCCCAAGGTGGGAAGAGTATAATGTCCCAAATTTTCTATGTATTATTTTTGGATGTTATATGGAATTATATCGATACTAGGAACTGAGATGGTATGTGATTCTAATACCTGGTATGCCCAAAACAATTTCTTGAAAAATATTAAAATATTAAATATCTTGCACACATAGTTTTCCTAAAAAAGTGGAACAATATATAAATGGGCTCCCATATCAGAAATATGAGGGAATCACTGTATTTAGAATAGAGACTTTACCATATGTGTGTCCTAAAATCTACTGGTGTGGGTCAACTACGGATAGTTTAACATTTCAATGATTCATCGACATTCTTTTTAAATAATCCTTAGATATAAGGAGAAAAGGTTAATCACGTAACCCTAGAATTTCTTGGAGGATCTAGAGAGAACATGGAGAACTCTCTCGATGGTGAAAAATGACAAGTTTTCAGATCGGAGATCAGAAGATGATGTTTTAGACTGATCTCACCAACAATGGTGACACGATGATTGATTCTTTTAACAGAATGATCCAACATCAAGGTAGAGAGTTGTTCATTGATTTTATTTCCCTATTTATTGAATCAACTCTAAAAATGGATCAAATAATGAATAGGATGACTCGGGGTTCGATCGTTCTTGTGGGATGGGCATATTTGTGGGAAATCATTAGGGAAAAAATTATTTATCCTTGTTTCTTCATTCTTCATTATAATGGGAATAGATTGAGTCCAAGATGAAAAAACACTGAGATTTGTTCCTCATGGTGTTCTTTGTACTTTGCTTACCCCTATTCATGGCGTTCGTCACCGTTGAACCCTTATGTTAGTGACTCAATTTAACACCCCAATCTTCCACGGTACACTTCATTTTGAATAATACAGTAGCGTGTGTTGTATGCAACTTCGAGATTTTAACACACTGCGACCAATTAAAGCAAAAGTTATGAAACGTAATACCTACTTATTGAAATTATATACATTTTATCTTTCAAAATGGACTTCATTTTTGGATTCAGAATATCTAAATTATCCTAGGATGAAATTTTGGTACTTTTCGGATAACTTTTATATTTTGATGAATAGTGAAAATTACTAAATTTTTATTAAAAAACACTTTTTTAATCGAAATAATTAATAGTGATAAATTATGAATTTGAGTGGTTATAAAGTATATTTAGAATATATTTTTACCATTTAATACAATGTTGGTCATTTTACATAATTTCACATTTAAACCGGACATAAACAAGTGGCAATCTTTTGATAGTTATTATCTCTTAAAAACAAGCTTTTTGTTTTGACAGCGGGAATTAATTTTAAATTAATTTCTTCCACTTATGTGTTTTGAATTTCGAAAAATGGACTCCATATTTGAAATTAGGGTGTCCAAATTGTGTAAATAGGTAACTTTTATTTTTAGAAATTTTGAATAATTACTTCGGTAAATATTTTATTTACCATGGTTAAAGGGAAAATCCGGTAAATAAGGGTAAACAAAATAATATTATAACAATAATAAATTACCCTAAAACATGTCTTAACCCTATTGGATGATACATTTCCTACCATTAGCATCTTTGGGTCGATTTTGGGACCCAATGGATCCACTTGTAAGTGATAATGACACTTTATATTAATTAAGTTAAAGTAAATACAAAAATGACATAAGCATATATCTTTTATCAAAACAATTGTTACCGAGGGTTATATATGTTGGATTTTAGACTATAAATATTCATTAGAAATATAAGAATATTTCCTACAAAATTGTAGTTTATTTATAATTTTTAGACATTAAATAATATAATTTATTTATGACACAATTATGGTGCAGTAATTACCTTATTAGTGAAATATTAAAATAATTGATATTATAAATACCCAAATAAATATAATTTGAGACTTTTAATGAAATCCATGAATTTTATAAGTTAATATGACATTTGTTTATTGATTTAATTAACGTTTTTCGAAGTAATCATGTTGTTATAAGTTTTACAAAAATCAAATACCAAATAGTGTCAAAATTGACATAAAAGAGTTTTTAAAACACATATTATATTATTAATTGATATTAAATTCTAAAAAAATATAAGGTTCATGAAAAGGACTTTTATCATGATAGGTGTATCATTAATGGACCACTTGGGGGTATCTTGGAGGTATATAGTAAGCTTATCAACTATATAATATAAAAATACAAAGTGACATGGTAAGTGTCAAACTAATTAACCAAGAGTTAAAACTAAAAGGCAAGTTTAATATAATGAACCAAACCTGTCTAAAATATATTGTTTGAGAGGATTTAGACCCATACCAACCTTAGGATTTTAATAATCCACTTTGGATCCATTATAAACCGAATATGAATTTATTATAAAATAATACTTTATGTTTTTCCTAAAGAGCCCCTCCTCCCCCTTATAAAAGGACACCACTTCTAACCAATTCCTCACACCTCTCAAGACTTTTGTATAGTCCAAAATATTCAAAATTAATCTCCCTACATCCCTATACTCCTCTTAGAAGCCTTACATTAGGCATAATGCACTTCAAGAGTCATTTTTGGTTCAAAACAAAGGGAGTTACCCAAATTGAAAGTAACGATTTCTCTTAGCTTCTTGTCTTTTATATTACTTCTCCAACCCCTAAAGTCTTCTTATTATTTTATTTTGTAACAAAAACAGTATCCTAAATATACTATTATATTGTTATTAGAATTATTATAACTACAATTACACACACATCCATCTAATGGGTGAAGAACATAATGTTTCTGTGGATAACAACCAAACGCCTCACGAAGCGATGATTGTTCAATTATCTCCTACCACCTCTCATGGTGGCCATTATGATGGAAGTATAATTAAATATGATATTAATGATATTTCTTTTATATATAAGCTTATGTAATTCCATTTTATATCATACCATTATTCGGTTCATGATGTATATATATACACGATAATTTCATTTGATGAAGTGCGGACTACCGCCCCCTCAAAATGATATGACTCGTTCATAACATAAATAGAACGTATAAAGAATGGTGTTAATGAAATTAAGAAACAAATATAAGATATTATATTATAATTTAATAATTATATACCTATGTATCATTTGGTTTTGATTCCTTTTAAAATGAAAAATGAAATGGAAGTACAGTTCGTGCGTACGTACGGATTACCGTCTCCACGAACGCGATGAGATTCATTTCCCCATAATATCCATTCAAGAATAATTATCGTTTGATAACTAAAATTAATTTTTAAGGACTTTATATCATTATAGATATGAATAATATACAACCTATCCATAACAAACACTGCTTACGTAACGAAGCATATAAAGGAAAATGAATCAGTTAACACCCGAAACGATGATAACAGTAAAATATTATTAACAAAGAAATATTAAAAGATCATATATGATATCATATTTATGAATATGATTCTTTTATAATTTAATAACAATTATTTAACTATTATACAGGAGGTTAGCATACACACTATCAAGGAAAATTACTAGTTAAGGGGTTATCATCTCACTCCTTATTCCCGTGAGATTCATGCCATATTGCCACTATTACCTTTTGTGTTGTGTATGTACTGAATATAATTGTATTCTTTGTGTAATACAATTTAATTTATGTGTATTTACATATTAATTGTATGATACCTCTTTCATGGGGTGTATGTTTCGTAATTTACCAAATTGGTAAGGGTTAATTTCACAATCTCTTTATTATCCAAGGTTGCTTTTACATAAGTATCTACTGGGACATATTTATTATCCATGTCCATGTTTTATGAAAGAGTTTTCAAAGGAGTTATTTTTAGGGTCTTTTTACTAAAACATCATTTCAAATGTTTTAAATATTTATTCTTCTAAATCTTTCTCTTTAATGTTCATGGCTTCCAAATGGTTTTAAGGATTTATTTATATGGACATGAATGTTTTTAAAATGTTAATTCCATTCAAAAGTCTCAAAGTGGTATGGGACACTTTGATTCAAAAATGTCTTTAAATGACTTCTTTTCTAAATTATGCGACTTTTAAATGTTTTCATGAAAAAGGGTTATTTCTCTCAAAGAGTTTTACAAATCATTTTCATCTATGTCAAAATTATTTAATGAATTTTAAACTTCTTTTGAAGTTGATTAATCATGATACAAATCTTCCATATTGTGTTGAAGGTTTTGTGATATTTTTGACTGTGGATGTGTTATTTTTATACCATTCATGGTTTATGGAGAAATTATTGACATTTTGTATGCTAGTTTTAATAAGAATGTTTATGTTATGTTTAAACCTATTCATATGAGGAATTCATTGGACTTAATAAGTGATGGGTGGAGCCCACTATAGCTCCTCGATGCATCGGTAGGTCTCATGAGACAAACTAGTGTCTTGGCATGAGGCCTTGAAAAAATATTATTTGTAGTCATGGCACGAGGCCTTGGCTATGTGGTTATGATAGTCTGGCATTATGCATTCCATCATTATGAAAGTGGTTATTGATATTACATGTGATTATTTGACTAGTAGAATATCCATGTGAATAAGTAAATGGCATTATTTCATTTTATTTCTGCCATATTATGCTGAAGTTCAAGTTTAAAAGGATTTTTAGTTATACATTGCCTTAAATTTTTATGCTTATTTATGAAAGTTTCCTCTATATTGTTATCCTTACCGAGAATCTGAGCTCACCCCTTTCTATGTTTTATTTTTCTCAGGATGTGAAGAAGTAATTTATGAATGACCTACAGGGATAGTATGAGTGTGGACTATGGATACTATGTTGTTGTAGTTTTCATTTTATGATGTAATCTAAACTTTATGAATGTATCTAGTGTTTCCAAGACTGCTAAACTGATCGGTCCTTCGGGACATGATTCCCTGTAATCATTCCAATGTATTAAAATAATGCACCGACTCCGGGAAACTGGGGTTGAGGCGTTACACTTGACTTTCTGAGAGGCTCCTGACATGATCAAACCCATGCATTGGAGAAAAATTGATTGCAGAGGCTGGAAAAGGGTACATCAGGTCATGGGGAACCCAGATCTATGATCATGCCAAATTTAGGGCATCTGAGTAGCCCCAGTGGTCTACAGAAGGGACCCCAGGAGTGCCAATGACTAGCACCAGTGGCAGAATGCAGCGACAACCACTTGTGGGAGGTGTCACATGATTGAGGTTCCATGAATGGGTGCAGATTGAAATGATCACATGGATCGGTGACGATAGTGCCAAATATTAGGGTGGCATTGACTAGGGATGGGTGAGGTAGCTGCCTACGTAGTTGGGAAGCCGTGAGGAGCCCGTAGCAGTGATGAGGTCGCGAGGTAGGCCGACAGGGTGGGCCAACCTTATGGGACTCGGTGAGACACCGCATGGAGTAGAGGGGCACGTGGATGAGGCAAGTCACGTGTGGTGGACCAAACCTTCCCGCTTTTGTGGGGTCTAACCTAGAGGTGTCAGACCTCTCCAGCATCCCAGATGTCTAAACCAAGTATCCCAATCGGCCAGGCTGGGTCTTCCGGATTGGGTTGGGTTAGCCAATGGTTTTTTTGGGTCTGAAAGGTCGGATCAGACCTGGACCTGACCGAGGTCATACTTTTTTTGAAAATATAGCTATAAATTTCAAAATTGTGGGTCCATTTGATGAGCCGTTTTATGCATTGAGACCCTTGTGACAAGATGATCCTTTTGAGGAATCCTAAGTGGGTTTTTATGGAAGTGTGTATACGAACTAATTTCTTGAGGAGTTGGTTCTACTAGAATGAGTGCACTACATGTGGAATCCTATGGATAGCTGTGATTTTGAGACTACGTGACTTCGAGACTACATGACTTTGAGACTGTGTGTCTTTGAAACTACATGACTTTTTGATAATACATGACTTTTTGAGACTATGTGACTTATTGAGATTATGTGTCTTACTAAGACTATGTGTCTTCCCTAGATTAAGTGTCTTATCGAGATTGAGAGTCTCATCAAGACTACATGTCTTATCGATTCTGGGTGTTTTTAGATTATATAAGATAATTATGTTTTGCGTACTATAGAATTAAACCTATGTGTGATGAATGTACTATTTATTTTAGGTATACTTGATGTATTTCTTAGTAGCATTCATTTGTGGTTTCAGGTTTTCCTTCTAAGTATTGTTTTACTCACCCCTGTACAATATTTTTCAACACGTGTCATGTCTTATGCAGATGATCGATGATTTTATATAGTCTTAGGTGGACCAGGACCAGGTGGTTCTTAGAGAGACCAGACAATCAAGGTGTGCTCTTATAACTTTAGATAGTTGTCTAGTAACTGTCCTTTATGGTAGAGTTTTCTATGGATGAGTTTCAGGAACTTGTACATTCCCTTTTACAAACTATTTCTTTTGGTTGGCTTGTATTTTGGCCATTCTCACCTTCTGGTTTTCTATTTTCATACTCTGTGGTTTCTATATTAGTGTATGCATGCATTTTTTACTTAGTGTTTTTATATTTAAGAATTTTGGGCCTAACAATGTGTGCATGTGTACAGGTACATAGGAAAATTCCTCTTATTTGTGAGATATGCCTACTCGGTGCTAGTCACCTTCCCCTATCCTATTGGAGGCAGGCTTGGGGTAGTCATGGAATGGGCCTCTCTAAGATGATTCATGACATTCTTCCCCAATAATATAATTGCTGTCACAAACTTCTCCACTTAGTAAAAGTGATTCAACTTCCTTCTTCCTCAACACATGGTTTTGGTGTGATGATCACACATATAAATTAAGTGTGAACTCTTCTTATTATTCCTCTTCTCTCTTATTCCACTTCCACTATATCAAGTACTTAATTCTTTATTTTATTCTCTCTATTAATAATCCCCTTTTAAATAAGAATCATTTTTAAATTCATCTTACATAATTAGTGACACTTCTTTAAGTTTTAATTTGAATTTCAAAATTCAAATTCAAACAAAATAATTCCTTCAAATTATTCTTAACATATGACACTTTATTTTGAGAAATTGGATCAATAAATTCCTCTTAATCACTATTTAAATGTATTATTAATTTTCAGATCAATTATGAGAGTATCTTGAGTCATTAATAGATCCACACCATCAAATCTACTGAAATATATAAAAAATATTCTAACCATGGTCTTCTCCACGATGTGTTATATGGTATTTTATTCAACTATTTTGCACTAATTTTTGAACAATTCCCAAAACAATTTATACCATAACATTTTCATCCTTTTCTATTTTAGACATGAAATATTTTCATACACTATTAATAGTTCCATGATGTGGAATTATCCATTTCAAACCTCTAACCAAATTACAACCCATTTCATCCTCCTTGGAAAAAATCCTTGATGTTTTGAGGACTTATCAAAATGTTCACCAAAATGCTTGAACATCATAGAACTTTACTATTTTTTATTCCAAAACATCCACTAATGTAAACCACCATGGAAACTAACAAAACATGTATGAGTTTCCCTATTTTCCATAGTGAAATTTATTAGCCACAACACCTTGAAAAATTACCATTGTATAGGATATAATCATATTTTCTTTCTAAAACATGGTTCCATGACATGTTCTTCATTGCACCAGGACATAGTCAAATCACTTTCTTCAGAACAATGCTAACCAAAATTCCTTTTTTTTAGTATCCATGTCATTTTGACTTTTATGAAAATATCTATGCCCATTTTATGTTTTTTCCATGATGTAGGGATTCCACTGAACCACCAATAACTCTCTTAAACATAAAAATAACTTCTATAATCATAAAATCACTCCAAAACCTTATAATGAACAATTAATCAAATGATACATCATGAAACCTCTAATTTGGAACATGATTTATATATTAAAAATAAAATACAAAAATAATCATATCGACTTATTATACACCAAATATTTTTCCCTAGATAAATACCTTAAATATAGGGAATTATTCTTCAACTCCAAATATTATAAAACACTTATTGGGGATAAAAAATATTCCCAAACCCTCTAAATCTCCCAAAATAGCTCTTTATTTCAACAATCTCCCCCATTTTATTTTTTTTTTCAACTAGGGAAGATAAATCAATTTCAAACTCATCACAGTTATTAATGCATCATAATTAAATAATTCTAAGACTACGTGATAAAAATTTGTGTGAGAAATAAGAATATTGAACAATAATTTCATTTTGTCCATAAAACTAATGGCTTACATTCATCTCATTACTACCCTTGATACCAATTGAGATTATTTCTTGAGATTATTGATGAAACTTATTCTACCACTTCTCATAATTTTTTCTTTGAACCTGTATATAAAAAATTACTATATATGTGCTCACTAAATATTTTAAAATAGTTCACATACTTATCTCACATATTTACATTTTAGAAACTCTATCAAAATATATGATTCCCCAAAATAAGATATCTCCTCCATTCTAAAAAACACATATCAATGGATTACTCACTCTATATAGTTTTACTATCCCTCTATAAATACATTGGGGTATTAAATATAGATAGATTTATGTATTCTTTCTCCCTCTTTTACAATAATTATATAAATAATATGTGAGTTAGGGGATGGCACAAAATATCTTAGCATTTGATGAGTGAAGGTTGATAATTATTCTTCAACCACCATGAATTTCTATGCAAAACTCAATTTGAATGGAAAATACTTTTATCAGATAAGTTCATCTTTAAATCCCATTTCAAAATGGAAGAACTCATATTTTTGTCTTTACTTCTTACACATAACATGATAAAGTTATTTTCTTCTTGTTGCATTTAATTTTAAATTCATTTTAAAAAAATTTGAATTTATATCTTAAAATATACACTACTTATTTATCTATATTTATATGATATACTATATTTTATATCACTATTAAAAATTATTCTTGATTAAACATAATTTACAACCACTTTGGAGCCATTAATACCCAATTGATTCTCAACATTATCTTTTTTCATCTAGCGAGGCATCTTATTTTTCACTGCATTATTTCCCTTGAATGTAATTTGAAATAATTAAGGATATTATTATTGAAACTACTAATCTAATATAATCATGATTCATTATTTAGCAATATGAAATTTTTGGACATAAATCATGCACACTATTTCCATGTACTCAAAATGTTTATTAAAATTCACACTTTATTATTGAATAACATTATGCTTTAATTTATTTTTTTTGCAAGGATTTTATCCCCTACATGTGTGCCTTACATAGTTCTTCATGGAATGAAACATTATTACCCTCAAACAATATCATTTTATCATATATCGATAGCCTACATAGAACCAAAATGGCTATAAAAGTTTAATCTTTTTTTTCTAGACCACTAGTCTATTTGAAAATGTCACTTCTCTAAAATTTATCTTTGTAAAAGACTTATTAACCTCCATTTTATGAACTATAACACCAAAATACAATATATATATTCTTTATCATAATAAATATGTTTATTAAATTTTATTCTTAACAAAAAATAATAAATTTTCTTTTAAAATTAGAATTTCTAGAATAAAATGGATTCTAAATAATCATTTATTGTGTAATTTTCTTCAGTATTTTTATTTTTTATTAGGATTTAACTTTTTATCCAGTGATTTCATGAACTTTAAGAATAATTGGAAGAGGTACTTGTTTATTTTAAGAATATTCAAGTCTCACTTCATCCACAACACACTTCTCTTTCATTGAGTAATCTCCCACTTCATATTAGAATTAGAAAAATCATATCCATAATTTTTTACACAATTTTTTTTATCTAGAAACTTTACCCTTGGAGATTCAAGATATTTCCCCTATCCAATAATCAAAACCTTCACCAATTCAACCTTATCCTTATCCTTATTCAGTAAGCCTCTTATTTATTTAATCCTTAGGAGTAACTTAGCTTCCTTCATTCTAAATTTAGAGTGACCCAATTACACCGTATTGGTTATGTTATTTATTATTCTATTGTAATTATCCAACTCAAAAACTCAAGAGATGATCTTATTCAATTAATTATTCAATATAAACTCTATTTGTGATTAATTTAATTATTCATCACTTCTTAATAAATCTTATTCTTCTTTCATTGAGTCAACTTCATTGCTTAATTATTTTTCATTCACTACTATAATGAATGTATTATCATCTCCACTAATTTTAGAAAAATACATCTAGTTGTAATCACTTGATTTTTCATACTTATTGGATTAATAACTCCACTTTTCAGTAAAAGAAGAGTTCTTAATTAGGTTCCTTAATGAAAACATACCTTTTATGAGATTTTGGGAATTCTTCTTTGAAACATTATGAGAGGTACCCTCTTCAAATTAACATTTATCCTATTTCATTATTGTATAATTTTCATTGAAATTTATAATAACCCACAACTAAAACACTTCAAAGGTAATGTTTTATAGAATTTAACTTTTTTTTTTCAGACACTTATTAAGATAAGTGACATGAGCTTTTCAAACTTCACATCAATATACTCTTTTGAATCTAAACTTAAAAATTCATCACTATATTCTTCCATAATATTATTTGCATATGTTTAATTTTCTATGGTATTGAATTATATTTCTTTCAAACCCATACCCTTGATCTTTTAATTTCATTCCTTTCTCATCTTATATGTAACCATGATTTAATAAAAGTTATCTCGTATGTAACCAAGATATTATGCATAAGATATTTATATTATGATTCAAGGTGTCTTCTAAAATACTATTGAATATTTAAGAGTATTAACAAATTCTTTAATGGATATCACCACCTCATTTACCCTTGTATAGAATTCACTAACAAATTCTCCATTAATCATACACATATTGCAAGGACCCATATTTTAATGAAGGAATAGATTATTTGTTTTTGGTTTAAATTACTTTAAACTGACCTTATGATGTTAAAAAATTGAGTCACTAAGGTTATGATGGTGTCCAAGGATTGTTTAGATCCTAGAACCCTAGAAATTTTGAAAATTATACTGGGCCACACCATTAGTAGAAACTGTACAACCTAGCCCGCATGATCTTTACTAACCGTGAAAGGTGAGACGGAGGAGAGACGGGCCCACATGATTTTTATGCAACTATGAGACTCAATGCGCACTCCCATGGGAGGCATATTCAGTTTTTGACAGAGTAATTTTTCACATTTTGCTCACAGTTAGGGAAACCGTGCACCTTAACCGTACATGGTCTTTCCTTAAGCAGTGAGGCACATTTTTTTCACGATTTGGCCAAACCATAAGGCCAAACCATACACCCCTATATTTGAGGAAAAAATCACTAGTTTTACCTTAATGAAATTATAAACCTAATTTTATTTCTTATCCTTGTTATTCTAGTTGATGGATTCCTCCTCCTCCTCCCATGAGCAATTTTCTTCTCCCACCTAGGTTCTTCAATTTCTCCCTCATCCAGACTTTGAATCACAATTTGTCGAAGGAGTTGTATATCTAGAGGTATTATATAAAGTCTTATTCCTTATTTTATATGTTTATATTAGGATCCATTTCACTATTTAAGTGAAATCTCATTTTTTCTATTTTTATGGAACTGGAATGTTTCTTTAATTTCTCCCAAATTAATTCAAATCTGAGGTTTCCATTAGATAAGGAGTCATCAATGGCCCTAAAGTAGGTGGTATCACTGTTTCACCCAAAATTTTTATTGTTTTCATAGCCATGCCTTTGTGATGCATGTCGTCCTTCATCGACATCACCCTAAAATTGATTGCTTCTTTCTAAATGGTTATACGCACCTTGATATAATCTTGAGGGTCAATGTTATGCAAATAGAGGATTATAACCTCAATCACACACACCTTTGCATGTGCCGACTTGAATTTTCCATTTTTAATCAACTATTTAAATACCTATAATGCCTTATTCTTCTTCATATTGGATTATAAATGGAATTTACCACTATTAAAAAAATTTATATCAAACCAAAGAACCATCCAAGTGTTTATCATGTGTTATGTAGGGAACTGACCTTGTAGGTTGTAGCCTAATTATGAAAGGAACCTTCCAAGTTCCTCTTGATACTTATAAAAAATAATTAAAATTCATTTATTAATTTAAATGGATTGATTATATTTCTATTCTTAGCTTCAAGTTGTTTTCTATGACTTAATAAATTTAATAGAATAGGGTGGTAAGGCTTCGTCTCTTCTTTGGTAATAATGAACTTGATTATATGAATTTTAATGACTTTCTTATATATGGGCTTCATTAATGTTCTGCATGAGAGGTAATTCTTCATGAATAATATTATAAATATGATTACAACTTTAATATAGGATATGGTAGATGGTTAATGGTTTTGTTAAGCATAACATTACATGCTCCCTTACATCGGGTGTTGAGAATAATGTCTAACACCATTAACACTATTTAGATGGTGGGCGTGACACTCCACATCCCTTGTTTTGAGTGTTAACATGTAAACTCACCCACCATCTCGAGTGATGAGCATGAAGTCTCTTATTCATCATGGGATGTAGGGAATATAACCTTTTTTGAGCTTATAGGCTTGTTTATACTAGTTATGGATGTTTGATTTATGCCTTGGTCCAGTCAACACCTATTATTCTATGTATATGGCCACTTACATCTGCATGTACATAGTCCTTATAGGTGGATGAAATATATAACTATATATATATTGTTAACATATATAGTTTCAATTCTGACACTCATTCGGATCATGAGCCAAAGTAGGTAGAGCTACCAAGTGTCCTTGAGGAACCTGAGTAGGAGGATTATTGATTCATAATTGCTTCTTATTTATTTATACCAACACATTGTTTTTCTATAAGCACTGCTTGGATTACTCCTAGACACTATTGGTGATGTCCTACTAATATTTTATCTCTCACCCTACTTGAGCCACCTTTGGTACCCGATTGTATTACTTGTCTTCAGGTATAGGTTAAGGAAAACACCATACTACAAATTCTTGATATTATTTACCTATAGTTGGAGCATAGGTGAAGAGGACCGAGCATATACTTTAGATTCTAGTGGATTTTTTTTTTGAATAGAATGTTGTACATTATAGTCCCCAATTTCCCTTTTTTACACCAGCATGCCATGCATCCATGTAATTGCCACTACCTAGTGGATTTTGATATTATTATTTAGTTGTTTAGTTATTTATGATCATGTAGTTCATTATTATATCTATTGTATGTGATTTTGTTATGATGGGTTACTGGTCCTGTCTTTCTGTATTTGTTTATATCACGCTTCCACTATTGTAGGCTTATTATTGCTATCTGTTATTCCAATGTAATATGAGGGTATAATATCCCCACTGTAAAAAATTTAAAATCTCACTTCTAGTCGACATCCTCTAGCGTATGGGGAGGCATTATTGAGGCCATATGACGAATCTTATTGGGCCCCCAGTTAATTAGAAACCAAGTTGGGTTGTTACAAAGTGGTATCATAGCCTTATTTTTCCTTTTTCTTACTGTTTAGGTATTTGGTAGGAGACTAGGAGTTAAAGGAATTTTGAAATGATGTTGTGTCTGGATTTTTCTAACCCATGTATAGGGGAAACCCAAATTACCAAGGAAGATAAATTAAAATTATTTATTACAACTGTTATGGTTGATATGACTTCTCCATTGGGTGACACACACATTTTATGATGTTGTTGATATTTGTATTATTGAAATGATGATTTATTTTACCTAGGCCTGATGAAATGAGGGTATTGAATTACATTAATCATTATAGGTATAATAGGACTAATATTCCATGAATTTTTCCACACCATGTCTATTTTCAATGTGCATTTGACTGTTTCATATTATTATATCATTAATTATTAAGTATTTAAATGTACTGACATTTATTGCAGGGGATCAGAAAACATAATTGAAACTTAAAGTGAATGCTGTAACATAACATTGTTTTCCTACATAGGTTAAATTATACTACTTAAGTAGTCAGTTATGGAATATTGATCCATGGACCATTGGTCAAATGGGTTAGAACGTGTTATGGGATGAGTTAAGTGGACACCATATTTTGGTTCACAACAAGTATGGGACCTTATGGATTAGAAATAGTGATCCATATAATTTTACCATTTAATGATATTTAAATATTTGAATGAGAACAAATCTAAATTGAATATGAATATTTAAGTGAAAATAGTCATCTTACACATGTGATACAAGACTCATACCTGAAATCATCCATAATAGTGGGTAGATAGAAGTATTTTACATTCTTATGTACTACTATGGTCATTCTCTTCTACCCAGTCCTGACTTTAGGAGTAGGCAGAGGGGTATGATCTTTCTATAGAAAGGCTATGCACATGTCCTAGTTTTCAATCTATAATCTTTTAAATTATTAATATCCCTTCTAAGTTGTGTGTTTGGAATTGTAGCATCATGCCCTTACTACATCCTCCATTATTATTCTCTGAAGGTGGTGATAACCATGCACCTGAGGTGGTGGGCCTTTATCCTCCAGTGATTCCTATGGTATTTCCACTTATAGCACTTATTCATATTCTTTATATGGGAACCAATTTCTAGTTTTAAGTGGGATTGTTCAGTATGATGAAATATATACAAGGTGTTTCTTGACCTACCCTGAATATGAAAGAGCTGACTCGGGACTTTAAGATGTAGCATCATCTCACCTTTTCGGGGGATGGCGAATCACATGCAGCTGACCCTTTCCTTGAAGCCATTTTTTCTATATTAGAGCATCTGGAGACCCCTCCAGAGCAGAGTGTCAAGATTGTAGCTTATACGCTACTTGATTTTTCCTAATTATGGTGGGGTTTTATTACCTAGGTAGAATGACATTGTAATATGGTCTGGGAAGATTTCTAGACTATCTTATAAATCTTTTTCTTTCCCCATACTCTGAGGGGGGACCGATCTAGAGAGTTTATGAATGAGAAGTAAGGAGATATGTATATCATGGAGTATTTTGATTGATTTATAGAGTTGCGGTAGTTCAAACCAACTCTAGAACGTGAAGATCTTATGGTCTCCCGAATATTCGAGGATGGATAGGTATACACCATTCGATCACAGGTCAATGTATTTAGGTTGAACAATATTTATGAAATCATCAACCAATCCCTTATTACAGAGTGGAATATGAGGGAAGCTAATGGTGTGAGTCAAGATGGTTCAACACCAAAATATATTAATGGTTCCTCTTGGGGACACAAGTATGGATTCGAGGTTTCTTATAGGCATAGTATCAATTAGCCTCCTCATGTAGATAGTTTCTTGATATGTCACTAGTGCAGGAAGCTGGGACATACTAAACCTCAATGTTTATGGGATCAATGGAATATAGAGGCTAAATCAGGATAGGGAATATCCAGTGCTTATGTAGGACCTTTTCATCAGTGCCTAGAGAGCTGGGATCTACTCTTACCCTATGTTTAGGAGTGAGGCCTGTAGTATCTCGCCACATAGGAATATGAAATATCCCTAGCTACTTAGGATGAGGTGGAGGTTTAGGAATAGGTATTCATAATCATGATTCTCAAATCCAATAGAGCAATCTTGCTCAGAGAAGTTAGGAAATGACTCAGGTTTGTGGTACCAGATAGTTACATGCAATCTAGCCTATGTCAGAGGAGTAGAGCATCAAGCCATCTATAGTTCGAGGTACTATTCTAGTTTCCACCACCTTAGTGTCCACTTTATTTGAAATATTCATGCATTAATATTTTATATCTAAGACTATTACAGAGAGTATTTTCCACATGATCAAACACTTTCATGGAGTTATGATTCTTGATACCCTGTAAGGTATCCAATCATAGGTAATTTTCCATGTAAGTATTGTCCCCTTGATATAGGTAGGTACCTCTTCCTATGGAATCTTTTCTTTCTCAACATGATAGGTTTTTAAATAATCATTAGGAGGGAATATTTATCTCCCTATCAAGCCCAAATTGATTTATATTATCAGAGTGTGATGTTTATGTCACTAGAGGGAAGTAGACATGTATATAAGGGAGAATGTGATTTTCTTTTAACTTGAGTTGGACCCAAGAAAAAACGGTTGGGTAGTCCAATGGTTCATATCTCTAGTCTTTTCTAGGATGATTAGGGGTTACAACCTACTATTTTACATCTAGTAGTGGAGTGTTTTAGGGACATCTTCCCTGATGACTTCTTTGGGATAACTCTATAAAGACAGGTAGAATTCATCATTGATCTAGTTCTAGGAGTAGAACCAGTGACCATTAATCCTTATAGTATGGAACCTATGGATGTTCTGGAGCTCAAGAAGCAGTTGGGGGATCTGGAGGCAAAAGGATTTATATGCCCCAATACTTTTTATTAGGGTTCACTGATCCTTTTTTCCAAGAAGGTGGATAGTACCCTCATGTTTTTCATGGATTACCATCATTTAAACCAACTCATGAAAAATAATTGATATCCATTACCTAGAATAGATTACCACTTTAATCATATCCAAGGAGAGATAGTTTTTTCAAAGATAGATATAAGGCTAGGATATCATCATGTTTGTTTCAGGTCATAAAACATACATCACACATATTTTAGGAGAAGGTATGGTATATATGAGTACCTGGTCATGCTGTTCAGTCTCACAAATGAACCTGTAGTTTTTTATGTATCTAAGGAATCAAGTTTTCCACCCCTATCTGGATTCATTTGTGGTAGTATTTATTGAAGATATCTAAGTGTATTCTCTCTCCAAATATGACCATGCCAACCTTCTTGATATTATGCTAAATACACCGAGAGAGCATCAACTCTATGCTAAACTCATTAAATGCCACTTTTGGATCAATAAAGTCCACTTCTTAGGTCACATTATCTCAGAGTTAGAAGTTTTAGTAGTCCAAGATAAAGTGAGAGCTATATTTTTTTGGGAGAATCCCAAGAACATATTTCAAATCCATAGTTTCTTAGTTATAACTTGTTTTTATAGATGCTTCATCCAAGATTTATCACATCTTGCATCGTAGATTAAGGGATTGAAAAATAAATGTGTGAAATTCATAAGCTTATAATATTGGGAATAATCCTTTTAGAAGTTGAAGATAATTTAGAATGCAATGCTGATATTGGTTCTGTTTATGCCTGGTAAGAGTTATACAGTTTACTATGACACATCAGGTATCAGTCTTGGGGATTTTCTAATGCAGGACAAGCAAGTCATCATGTATGGGTCTCATCAGTTGATGCATGACCTTGATCTGGATGAAATTATTCAATACTTATTCCACTGGAGACATTATTTACATGGATAACATTTTATGGTGTTCACTAATCACAATATTCTACAGTACATCTTTACACAGAGAGATATTAATCTCAGGAAGCATAGGTGGGTTATGTACCTATATTCATTTAAATTTTATCTTTCCGACATGCCTAGTAAAGAAAACATAGTAGCTGATACTTTGATCCGAATGACTCAAAATCAAGCATTTTAGGAGTTTAGTGCTGATTAGAAACTCATGGAATCATTCTCAGAGATGCACAACAAGTTTTATAAGTGACTTTTAATCTTCTATAATGGGTAATAATTAGGAAACTATCTGATCTTAAATGAATTGTCCTATGGGAAAGAATATTAGATGATGACACATCTTCAGGTTGAACCATGTATGGGGATGATACTCTACTATTCCATGGATGTGTATGGGTTCTAGTATACATCAGAGAGGAGATGATGGGGGGAATTTCATGTCACATCTTGGGAAGTTCATCCCGATTTCATCAAGATGTATCAAGATCTATGACACCGGTATTGGTGGCTTGGTATGAAATAGTAGATTTCCATCTTCATCCCTTGGTGTTCTGATTCTCACCAGGTTAAGGCATAACATTAGCGTCTGGTAGGGATTTTACAACTATTGTTCATTCTTGAGTAGAAATAGGATGATGGTTCAATGGATTTCAAGACTATTTTACCCAAATCACCCCATTAAAATGATAAAATGTGGTTTTTCATTTATTGTTTGATGAAGGTTACACAATTCTTATCTGTGATAGATACCTTCTCGGTAGACAATATAGGGAGGCTATACATCAAGGAGGTCATACGTATTTATGTAGCTCCTCAATATATCATTTTTTAAAGAGACACTCACTTTAATTCATGGGTTTGGAAAAGGTTATAAAAGTCCTATGGTACTCATATGCTTCTTAGGATAGACTTATTACCCACATGCTAATGTATAGACAAAACACACGATTTAGTTTTTAGAGGAAATGCTTCATATATGTGTCCCTGAATTTAGTGGTTATTAGGAGAAAAATATTCCTCTTGTTGAGTTTGATTATATTAACATATTTTAGGATACCATCAATATGGATCCTTATGAAGCCTTATATGGTAGGACTTGCCACTCACCTATGTGTTGGCTAGAGGTAGGGGAGGCAGTTTTTCATGGACATCCTCTCATTCAAGAGACTATATAGTAGGTTCAGTTAATAATAATGAAAATGATGATAAATTATTCTAGATAGAATTCATCTTCCAACAGACACTGACGACCTATTGAGTTCAAGGTTTGAGATTGGGTATTCTTGAGAGTCTCACATAGGTTGGTCCCTAAGCGTATGCAGAGCTAGGGTGAGATCTCAACTAGGTTTTTTGGACCCTTCAAGGTTGTGAAATGGATCAGACCAGTGGATTACTAGATTTCACTTCCTCATAGATACTAGTCTCCGCATGATGTATTTCACATATCTTAGATTTGTCGATATTTTCCTGACCCAACACATGTCTTTCAGCCTAATGAGGTTGAGTTAGAAATGGACGCTTACTTAGAGGTGTATCTAGTTTGTATTATAGAGTAGAACATGAAGAAACTATGAGGAATGCTAGTTACGTTTCTACAGGTTATATGGAAGAATAACCGATTACAGGATGAGACCTAGGAATGGGAAACTAATATATGAGGCCAAAGGCCATAACTCTTTTTTGACGATACCTCTTTACCCTTAGAAGTCCAACTCGTGGATGAGTTTATTTTTGGATGGGAGTTTGTTTTGACCCGTATTTTCATGAAGTTACATCCCATTTTTTAGTTTAAATTATTTTAAACAAGCCTTATGATGTTAGTCAATGGATTCAAAGAGGTTAGAAGGGTGTTTGTGGCTTTTTCAGAGCTTGGAACCCGAGAAATTTTGGGAAATATACTAGGCCGCATGGTTAGTAGAAACTGTGCCGCCTAGCCCATATGGTCTCTACTAATTTTGTGGGGTGAGATAAAAGAGATATTAGGGCAAAACAGTTTTTATACAACTATTTAACCCAAGGAACACAACCATACAGACCATCTGTAGTTTTTGATGTAGGATTTTTTCATGATTTGGGAAACCATGCGCCTTAACCATGAATGGTATTTTTTTAAGTAGTGAGGATAAGACAGTTTGCACATAGTTTTCCCAAACCATGTGGCCGAACAATGATCCATTATATTTGAGTGAGAAATTACTATTTCTCCCTTAATTGAATTATAAACCTAATTTTCTTTCTTCTCCTATTCATTCTAGCAGATGGCTTCCTCCTCCTTCTCCCATGAACACTTTATTCTACCACCAATGTTCTTTAATTTCACACATGTAAAGACTCTGAATCAAGACATGTCAAAGGTTTTGGATATCTAGAAGTAGTATCTCAAATTATATCCCTTTATTTCTAATTTTCTCTTCAGATCCATTTCACTATTTAAGTACAATCTCATTTCCCCTATTTTCAGGGTGTTGGACCATTTCTTCAATTTCTGCCAATCTACTTAGAATTTGAGGCCACCATCTGATGAAGAGACATAAATGAACCTATGGTAGGTGGTATAATCATTTTCCCTAAACGTTTTAGTGTTTTCATAGCTACATCATTATGACACATGTCATTCTTCACCCAGCATCACTTTAAAATTTATTTCTTCTTTCTAAATGGTCATACACACCTTGATATACCCCTGAGGGTAAATGTTATGTAAATAGAGGATGATATAATTGATCATGGACACCCCTTGGGTGTGACGACTTGAATTTACCCTTTTTAATTAACTATTTAAATACCCAAAAATTTCTTATAATTGTTCGGGTTGAATTATAAATGTAATTTCCCACTGTTATATAAATATCAATCAAACCAAAGCACCTATTAATTGTTTGGATTTCCTTATTTATGGAAATGACTTTGTAGGTAGTTTCCTAATTGTTAAAGGCACCTTCAAAGTGCATCTCAAGACTTGTAAAAATTAATTGACATTCCTTAATTAATTTAAATGGATTTATTGTATTTCTCATCTTATATTAAAGTTGGGTTTCTAGGATTTAATAAATTAAATAGAATAGGGTGGAAAGGTCATTCCTCATTTATAATAATAATGAACTTGATTATATGATTTGTGATGAGTTTCTTATATTTGGGCTTAATGAATGTATTGAATGAGTGGTAATGCCTCATGGATAATATTATAAATATGACCACACCTTTGATATAGGATGTGGATGATGGTTATGGGTTCTGTTGGGAATGACATTCCACACTACCTTACATTAGGAGTAGAGCATGACGTCTCACACCAATGACACTATTTGGATAATGGGAATGACACACCACATCCCTTGTTTTGGGTGTTGACATGATGACTAACCTACCATCTGATGTAACGACCCCGATGTTTATCATTCATCCTGGGATGTAGGGTATATACCCTTTTTATTAAGATTGTAGGCTTGTTTTTTCTGGTTATAGATATTTGAGTTACACCTTGGTCTAGACAACACCTAGTATTATAAGATATGGACACTTAAATCCCTACATACTTGGTCCATATTGGTGGATTCAATATATAACCTCACTATATACATATTATTAATATATATATAGTTACTAATTAGACACTCATTCTGACCATGATATGAAGTAGGTAGAGACGACAGGTGTCCCTGAGGAACCTGAGTAGGCTGATTATTTATTTAGCATTTTTTATTATTTATTTATACATGGACACTATTTAGTTATGATCATTTCTTGGATTAATTCTAGACACCATTGTTGGTGGCCTAATGTGAATTTATCTCACACCCTACTCAGACTGCATTTGGTACCCAAGTTGATTACATATTTTTAGGTATGGAGAAGGGAAAGCTTCATGATATAGATTTTTGATATAGTCCACCTATAGTTAGAGCATAGGAGCATAAGACTGAGTATATTATTGATATTCTATTGGAGAACCCTTTTGTTCTTTTTGTCTTTTTGTATTGAATTTTATATATGCATGTACTCTATTTCTCTTTTTTACACCAGTATTCCATGCATCTATGTATCTGACATTACGTAGTGTCATTTTGTATTATTATTTAGTTTTTCTGTTATTCATGATTCCATAGTTTATTATTATATCTATTATAAGTGCTTCTATTATGACGGGTTATTATTCTATTCATTTAGTGTCCATTTATATCATGCTTCATCTATTGTATTATTATTATTGTTATCTTTTGTTCCACTTGGATATGAGGGTACAATCTCCTAATTGTAATACCTTTACACCATCACTGTTAATCAACAACCTCTAGTATATGAGGAGGCGTGCTTGAGGTAATATGGCGCACTGGCTCGGTGCCCCAAATAAGTGGATTCTAGGTCAGAACGTTACATGTATCTTCATACTTTACTCAAAAAATATAAAATTTATCCACTTTCACTTTTTTATTCCTTAATAAATATTTTTTATCTTGTCCCAAATTCATTTTATAGTACTTTTCCCCATTACCTGGAAAATATAATTATCTAACAGTGATAAAAAATGATATTTCTTGCATGCCCATTATTATCAAAATTATTCCTAGCATCTTGAGTCAAAGAAGTTCCATGTGGAACTATTGTAAAACTATCAGTCATAATTTCCAAAACATCCATAACCAATTAATGTATGAATGGAAAAATTAGTTATTTCTAAATATTTTACTTTTTCACATTGAATGTAAGAACTCCTTTGAAATTTTCTGAATTGATACTATAAAAAATTGATATATAAATCTATACCATAACATAACTTCATTAAATAAATTTAATAAATTAACTCATACATTTCTTTAACACTAAGAGATGAAGAAAAACTGAGATATCAACTAAGTTAAAAAACATTCATAGAAACAAACTCCAGACTTCTTGATCTTTATAGGAAAACTAAATTCTATATGGGAAGAAATAACAAAAGATACGTGATATACAAGGTTCACTACTATAAATAATTATATAATCCCTAGAATGATAAAAAATAACCTGATATCATACAATCCACTAGAATCACTATTGTGGATTACAAATAAGCAAAGAATATCCTTGAACCTATGTTTACAAAAATATCATCAATGTTTTATCCCAAAACATATCCCACCAAAATGAATCAATTGATTATTATTTTCAAAGGTAGGTATTATCCTTCACCTATCCTAATTCCCCCCATTAATATAATAGTCCTCCCACACTTGTTTTTCTGGTAAAACAGACATGACTTCCTTTTTCATCAATACAAAACACTAGTGTGATGATTACACGCATTAACAAAGTCTGAAATCTTTTTCTTTATCTTCCTATTCTATTTTATTATAATTTTACAATATTAAGTACCATTTTATTACTCTAATTACATGTATAAATAATCCAATTTTAAAATAAGACCCATATTAAAATTAATCTTATATAATCAATGACAATACTTTTAGTTTGAATTTGAATTTCAAGTTCTTCAAATCAATAACTTCCTTCAACTTCTTCTCAACTTATACCACTTTCTTTAGATAATTTGGATAAATAAATACATCTTATTCACCTTATAAAGGGTTAAGGACTTTATAAATTGAGTATGAGAGGATCTTGAGTCATCAATAGATCTATATCATTAGATACACTCAAATATGGAAAACTCTTCAGACTAAAACCTTCACCATAGTGTGTTGTATTCTATTTATATCCAATTATTATGAAATTATCATTAAAATATTCTAAAAATTCTTGGTACTATAACATGTTATCCATTTACTATTTTATATAGAAATTATTTCGGAACACCACAACTATTTCTATAGTGTGGAACTATCTATTTTGAACCTCTTAACAAAGGCCAATCCATTTCCTCCTCTGTAGGAACAATCTTTGTTGTTTTAAGGACATCTCAAAATAGTACTAAAATTTCACTTTATTTTGGGGATTTACTATTGTGGTTCCAAGAATTACACTTATTCAAGGCAAAATGGAAACCACTATGGTGTGTATGATTCTCACCATTTCCAATAGGGAACGTTATCATTTATAATGACTTGTAAAACACCCATTCTACTGGAAATTTTCCCATTTTACTATTAATACATGGTTCCAAATATAATTATTCATTACATGATGATATACTAATATCACTTTATTTAGAACAATTCTAACCAAAATATCTATATTATGAGCATCTATTCCATTTTTACACCCTAGATAATATCCATACCCATTTTGTGTGTGGACATAATGTGGGGATTTCAATTCCACCTATAATAGATCTCTTCAAAATCACAAAATATTTTATGATCTTTTAATAAATTCAATATATTTAAATTAAAGTCATCATAAATGAAACACCATGAACCATTTTAATTTGAAAATGGTTTATGTGCTGATAACCAAATATAACACAAAAATCATATCCACTTCATTCTCACCAATTATTTTTCCATAGAAAAATACCTCAAAGATAGGGAATTATTCATAAACTATAGAATATATAAAAAACTAGTTAGGTTTTAGAAACCTTCCCAAATTATCAACATCTCCAAAAATAGCTCATGATCTTAACACTATCAAGATTTTTTACAATCCTATAATGAAATTGTAATTGAATCAAGCTTATACCCATGAACTTAAAAATATTATTATTTCCTAGGATCAAACTAAAATCATAATTATCCACTAAATTTTGAATAAAAAAATTCCAAGGGAACATATAGAATGATAAATATTAATCCAAGACCCTTTTAGATTATTTATTATGACTCGACACCTTTTATGACTTTAATACTATCATAACAATCCTCTTCCACAAGAGATTGGTCACTCTCTCTCAATTATTATTAAATATTTCTTATTTTTCCATTTCCTCTTAAGATTTCTTAGTTTCTTAGAAAATAAACATTTAATTGTTTTACATTTGGATTTTGACCTCCTCCTCCTCTAATTATTATTGTATTTTCTTTTGGTTCTTTGATAGCTTCCTCAAGATAAATTAATCACCTCATCCTCATTCCTAGTCCCATTATTTAATTGAATATCTCTAGAAATAAAGGTTCCTTTGAAACATTTTAGAGTTAAATATTCCTTACCATATATCATAGTTTCTCATATAATACTATATAAAGAGTATAAAGATGAAAATAAAATAATATTATGATTTTTATCCTATATAATAACATTAATATTGATAACATATAAATTTTTCTTATTAAATTTATCTAAATAGTACAAATATTTAGTTATAAGATGAATTTTAAAAGTATATTATTTATTATTTTTTATATAGTATTCCTATAATGGTTCAAGTCATGTAAATGTGTCCAATATTATGCTAGATGAAAGATATCATGTTTTTATTATGTGATAAAAAATTACATTGTCACCTAAAAATAAAAATAAGATACTATAATACATATCAATAATAAAAAAGAGATGATAACATATGTATTTATAGTCTGCTGAATATCCGGAAACATACACATAATATTTTTCTTATTTCTAGAAATTCAATAAAATAGTCCTTGTTAGATAAGAAGATATTTTATATTTATATAACATAATTAAAATCATTATCACCATAAAAGTTTCAAACTCAAACTTTGAAAAGTTGATTTTTATTAAATTAGAGTAGCTATGATAGTATTAGTGAGGTCAAGGATCAATGAATGTGAAACCTTAAACCCATAAATTAGAAAATAATCATATTACCTAATCAAAACTAATTTAAAAAATAATTTGAGGAATTGAAAAATTGAAAAAAGAAAATAAAGAGAAAAAATGGGAAAATGAAAATAAAAAATAGAAAAAGACAATTTTACAAACTTTAAATAAATTTAGAACTACTTTCATGGTAATAGTTCCATAAATAAATTCTTTATTATAAAAAAACAAAAATATACCAAGGTCTAATAATAAAATCTTAATTGAAGCTCTCATTGATAGAAGTGATAATTTCAACATCTATCTTAAGGATTTTATGTCCAATGTTGATTGGATAGACACTAATCTTACACTTGGAATAGTACATAAAAAAATAAAATTAGAAATATTAAAACTATAAAAAATTTCACATCCAAACTCACACATAGAGTTTGGTTACTCCTTGTAATAAGAATTTATATTTGTATCATTGTTCGGGTTTTGAATCTCTATATAAATGTTAAAATTAATATAATATTTTTGTAACACCCCAATCAAAATTTTTTAGAGATGGTGCATTATTTTAATACATTGGTATAATTATAAGAAATTAAATCCAGAAGGACCGATCAGTTAAGCCATCATGGAAAATATATTATATTCATTAACCATACATTATAATTCAGAACATAAAATAAAACATAGATAATCCTTGGATAATTCCATTATTATTCTAGATTAACCCTACATATCAGTCATAATACACTTCTTGGAATCCTAGTAAAATAAAACATAATAAAGGGCTGATCTCAGATTCTTAGTAAGGTTAAACAATACAACAAAAACATTCATAAATAACCATACACTTTAAGGCATGTATAAAACTAAAACACAAGCCTTTTTAATCATAGTATTCAATATAATATTGCAAGAATAAATCAAATAATTATATTTAAATAGTAAAATGGACATTATACTAGTCGAATAATCACATATAATATCAATAACTAATCTCAAAATGAGGGAATACATAATGCGGGACATCTTAAATATACACTCAAGGTTTCGGCCAAGACACCATACATAATTGGGTAAGACATTTGAAAAAACAAAATAATAATTGTCTCATGAGACTTAATGATGCATCAAGGGGATATAGTGGGCCCTACCCAATACTTACAAGGTCCAATGCATTTCTCTTATGAAATGGGTAAAACATAAACAACATAAACATTCGTATTAAAACTAAAATACGAAATGTTATTACTTAAACCGTAAGCTATGAATGGTATTAAAATAACACAACTATAGTAACAAATATCATAAAAACTTCAATATAATATGATAGACTGAATCATAATAAATCAACCACAATTAAACAAAAAATCCAATAAAGGATGTTTACATAAATTAAAATAATCTAATAAAACCATTAAAACTGTTTGAGATAAATATCCCATTTTTTTTACTTTGAAATTCCTTTATAACAATGAAAAATTATAAAATTGAACATTTATTTTGAAAATAAAATTTTAATCTTGTAAATGAAGATTCAAAATGTTAAGTCATCATGACAGAGGAAATATTCGCTCATTCTATAAAAGTTAAAAAACATTCTTTCCTTAATTTGTAGAAAAGGACATAAAGTACCTCGTTTTGAAAATGATGGAAATATTTCATTCAAAATGTTTTATATAAAAAGTAAAACATTGGTAAAAATATCTTTAAAATAAAATCAATAATATTTTGAAATACATTTTAAGAAAGATGCACATAGATGATAAATATGTCCCAGTAGATACTTATGTATAAATAATCTTATATAATAATGAGATTTTGAAACTTACCCTTACCTAATACATTCCTTTAATAGAGGGTGTGCTAACCTCCTTTATAATTATTAAATTATGTTATTAAATTATACCCGAAACATATCCATATTTATGATATCATATATGATATTATTATATCATTTTTTTATTATTATATTAGTATTACCATTGTTTCATGTGTTAACTGCTTCGTTTTTCCATTCCTGTTTTGTCATGTAAGTCATGTTTGTTATGAATACGATTTATTTTATTCATATCCATAATGATATTGAGTTCATAATTCTTATTTTTACTCATCATATAAATTTTATAATCATTCTTAACTAGTTAACGTGGATAATGAATCTGTCCACGTCGTGGATACGATAGGCCGTACATATGCACGAGCGATGATATCATTCCATTGATGGTTAAATGGTATAGAATTGGATGATATATAAATTATAAATAATAATTATAATTTTATAATCATTATTTTTATCCATTATAATCATCATGACATCCATCACAATAAATTAGTATTGAATAAAAAATTAAACCACGACATGGAGATGATAAGTTGTACGTATGCACACACGGTGATATTGTTATTCATAGGAAGGATAAAATGAGGAATATGATTATCCCATAATAATATTAACATCTAAGAATTTATACTATACTATAGTTATTACTTTATTATGTAATTAACCTAGTAATGGAAGTAGATGAATAAAATATCTTTGAAAGAGTTGATAAAACAGTTACCTCTTCTTCAGGTATCTTATTTTGATTTTCACAAAAAGAATCCTTAGGTTGTATTTCATCCCAAAGTATAGAATCTATGATTAATTTAGGGAATATGGGAGGATAATGGGTATGTTTTTGTCAATCAAAATTTATTTAGAGTCATGAATAAAAAATAAGGAAGGGTTCCCTTTTATTAGAGAGGGTAAGGGCACTTTTTGAAACTCCAAAAATATTAATTAATTATAAATTAATTTTCAGTTTCAAATAGATAAAAAGTGAGTTATTTAAAGACTAAGATTAGTATGGGTATAAATCCTCCCAATTGATGATTTTAGACATTTTTAGTTCATAAAATTAACCTTATCTTTTGGATTTAACACTTAGTTCAAAAGTTTAACTCTTACCGTGTTTACTTGTCTTTTTAAAATATAGTGTTAATAAAGTTACTATAAAATGCTGAGATAGACCCAATTAGATCATTTATGATATCTTTAACAATATCCTAGATAATTGGCTGAATCTTATGTTTTTTATGAAGTTTATAACATTTATTAAATTTTTTATTATTTTAAATTATCATTTATGTCAATTTAGATACTATTCAATATTTTAATTTTTTTAAAAATCAAAACAATATGATAACTTCAAAAAAATATTTAAAATATATTATTAACATGTCTATTTTATCTATAAAATTCAATTATGTCATTAGTTAAGTCAAATTATTTTTATTTTAATATTTTTAATATCATATATTTGATATTGTTATTAATAAAACAATTTATGCATCACTATTTTGTAATAATTAATGGTAATTATTAAATATATAAAAAGTATAAATAAATTTATGTGATGTATTTAATTATTTTATCTTTCCAGATACTATTTATAATCTATTTTTTTCTTCAGTATATCTCTATGTTAAAACTATTATACTTACAAGAAATGAGAATGTGACATTTTTCCACATTTATTAATTTTAATAATATTCATGTCATATTCAGGGAAAATGGTCTATTAATTGATTAAATGTAGAAACATAGGTAATAAGGGTATAATTTAGTTATATAATAGGATTTTTACAGGTGTTAGATTAATTTAATAATATTATTTTTACCTTTAATTACACAATTTACCCCTAACCGTAGTAATAAAAATAGTACTAATGTTACTATTCATAATACCCAAAAATAAAAATGAACCTATTTAAATAATATGAAATATCTGATTCCAAATATGGAATACATTTTTTAAAATTCAAAACACAATATATGCAGTACTTAATTTAAAATTAATCCCTTTGTCAGAATGAAAAACAGGTTTTTAAAAGTTAAAACATTGCAAGAGATTGAAATGTTTTTACATCAAAATTCATAATTATTTTGATTCCAATGACCAAAATTATATTAACTAATAAAAATATATTCTATTTTTTTCATTAAAACCATTCAATAATATAATTTATCCACATAAATTATTTCGATGAAAAATTTATTTTCAATTAAAATTTAGTACATTTTTACTATTCATTAAAACTTTAAACTTATTAGAAAAATATAAAAAATTAATCCAAAGTAAAATTTTAAATATAAAATAAAAATAATAAGTTTATTTTGTTAAATATAATATATAAATGCTTCAAAAACTATATTTAAAACAGGTACACCATCAAAAGGTAGAAAAACTGTATTTTTTGAAAAATAATTATTTTATCCAAAAAATGAAATATTTTCTTATATCATGCCTTCAAAATACCTAAGATGAATGTTAAAATTATATGGAATTTATAAAATTCAAAATATGGTTAATAATAATCATAGAAATTAATTAAACATATAGGTTATATATTATATTAAATAATAATATTTTATTAGTATATTATTGTTCAGTAGAACTAGACCTTACATGTAACGTAAGACAACTCATTATTGTGTATAACATAAGCTTAATATGGCATTTCATAAAAAGAAAGAAAGAAAGAAAAAAATAAATTTATTTAGAAATAAAAATATTGTAAAGTCTCAGGTTCTTACATTCTCCCTTCCTTCAATAAATTGTGTCCTTTCAATTTTTCAATTTGGGTTTGGTAAATAATGTTTGATTATTCGGAATTCCTTTATTGAAATCCCACCTTAGAACAAGGGTCTATAAAATATCAAATTTAAAATAAAGGAAGGGAAATAATAAGTTTACCAAAGATAACACATACTAGGGTTACATGTAGGAAAACAAGGATATGAAAGAAAAATATAATCATCATATTCTGATGGAGAATGACAGAGAATATAACTAAGAGAAAGTGAAAAATCACAAAGCTAGATGTTGGTGATGATCTAACGGACCATTTTATTCATTGAAAAAAGTAATAGGAAAACATTTTGGGTTTCAAGATCCTTTCCCTTATATTTGAATAATTAATTTACTTTATAAACTAAGAATACAAGGAAGCATACTTACTTGACATGTAGAGTTTCGTCTTTTAACTAATTTCTACCACAAACTAATATTTTCTTCAAAAGATAATAAAATTAAAAAAATACTATATTTATCTTAACTATATAAGGTTAAGAAAATGAACATATATATTTTAAATAAATAAAACTATGTTATACTAACCAGGGACTTTCCATAGGCTAGTGGTAGGTGATAAAGCCTTGTCTCACTTTGATTGTAGATTTGATTCCTTTAGCCTTGTCCGACATGATGGGTTCTTTTCCGACCAGTGGGTAGTCCTTTTATTAAAAATATACTATTATAAAATTAAAAAATAACCTTAAGAATTTTTTTAACCTTAAACAATACTATCCAATGATCAACTTATTCCATTCCAACCTTTAGACATATCAAAAATACTTTTTTCCAAATTCACTATCAAAAAAGGTCTCCACATTTCCAAAATACATTAGATTCTCTAAAAAACCTAATGTAGAGATTATTATAATATACCTTTATCACCTTAAAAATTATAATTAAATAATTAATACTTCAAAAGTTTTGACAAAGAAGTACTGTAGTACAATCCTTACATATCTCACGATTCCTATAACCAGCATACAAATAATGAAATAATTATTGAATCCAAATAAAAATTAACCTTAATCTTTACAATTCACTCTTAAATAATTAAATAATATTAAAAATCATATTACTTAATACCTACATCATTTAATTTCATTTTTTTAATTCTATTAATCATCATCAATATAACCATTACATGTATAACCTTGCAGATTCTAACCATTGACCAAAAATCAAACCAGAAAGTGAGAAACAAAAATCATAGTGATATTCTCATGAAGTATAATTTATAGGATCTATAAATTATTCCATATTATTCTCAATCCATAAGTTCATAGGATTAACCTAGGTTATCTATTACAAAATCTAAAGGATGTTATCCTATACTTAAAACTATCTTAAAAGTCACTCATAGGGTTATGTTTTTTAATATATGCTTTCTAAATATAATTTCCAAGTTTGTTGTTAAAATTCATATGATAACAACAGTAACACTCTGACCATAGAATCTTGGAGCTAGTTCATTATTATAATACATTGACATGATTAAAAGGAGTCAAATCTCGAAGTACTGACCAGTTTAGCATTCTTGGAAAATAGATTACGTTAATTAAACTCACATTACAATTCAAAACATAAAATACAACACAGAGAGTACATTGATAACGCCATTATTATCCTAGATTAACCCTTCATATCAGTCATAATAAACTTCTTGGCACCCTGGGAAAATAAAACATAAGAAAGGTGTGATCATAAATTCTCATTAAGGTTAAACAATACAGCATAAACTTTTATAAATAACCATAAACTTTAAGGCAAGTATAAAACTGAAAAACAAGCCATTTAAAACATAATATTCAGAATAATATGGAAATAATAAATCAAATAATTGCATTTAAACATTAACATGAATATTCTAATAGTTGAATAATCACATGGAATATCAATAACTAATCTCATAATGAGAAAATTCATAATACGAGACATCTTAAACATACTGTCAAGGCTTTGGCCAAGACAATATACATAAAAGGGTAATAAATTATCCAAAGCCCAAAAATAATTGTCTCATGAGACCTACTAATACATCAAAGGGATATAGTAGTCCCCTCCAGACACCTAAAAAGTATAATGCATTCCTCTTATGAAATGGGTAAAACATAACCAATATAAACATTCTTATTAAAACTAGCATATGAAATGTCAATACCTAAACCATAAACTATGAATGGTATCAAAATAGCACATACATAGTCCAAAATATAACAAACCCTTAAATACAATATGAAGAATTGTATCATAATAAATCAACATCAATTAAACAGAAAATCCAATAAAGCATGTTGACATAGATGAAAACAATCTAATATAGTCATTAAAACTCTTTGAGAGAAATATCCCTTTTTACTGTGAAAATAATTTAAAAGCCTTAAAAATTATAAAATAAACATTTATTTGGAAAGTAAATTTGTAATATTGTAAATTAATCTTCAATATCTTAAGGGTTGATGATAGTGTAAATAGTCGCTCGCGCTATATAAGTTAAAAAATATTCTTTCCTTAATTTATCGAAAGGGTCATAAATTACCTTATTTGGAAAATGATGAAAATATTCCTTTCAAAATGTTTTATATAAAAATTCAAAAATTGGTAAAATTTTCTTTAAAAAAATGTCGATAATATTTTGAAATACATTTTAAGAAACATGGTCATTGATGATAAATATGTCCCAATAGATACTTACATATAAACAATCTTGGATAACAATGAGATTTTGAAATTAACCCTTACCTTGTACATTACTTTAGTCAACTGTAAGTTAACATCATGTATAATGATTTATGTATATTATTAAGTTATAAAAACACCATATCTATATTTATGATATCATATACTACCCTCTTATATCATTTTGTTAATATTATTTCAGTATTACCATCGTTTCGGGTGTTAACTGCTTCATTTTACCATTCCTGTTTTTTCGTGTAAGATATGTTTATTATGAATAGGATGTATTTTGTTCATATGAATAATGATATTAAGTTCATAATTATTATTTTTAAACATTGTATAAATTTTATAATCATTATGGAATGGTTAATGAGGAGAATGAATCTCACCACATCGTGGAGACGGTAGGCCATACGTACGCACGAGCGACAATATCATTCACTTGATGGTTAAATGGTATGAAATTGGATAATACATTAATTATACAGAATAATTATCATTTTGTATTTATTATTTTTATCCATTAAACTCATCATTATATCCAAAACAATAAATTAGTGTTGAATAAAAAATTACACCACGGCGTGGAGATGGTAAGCCGTACACACGTACGTATGGTGATATTGTTTTTCGCAGGATGGATAAAATGAGGAATATGGTTGTTACGTAATTATAATAAAATATAAAAATGTAAATAATAGTATATTTATTAATTTATTATGAAATAAAAATGGTAATGGAAGTAGAAGAAGAAAATAACTTTGAAAGAATTGATAAAACAATTACCTCTTCTTCGCGTATCTACTTTTGATTTTCACAAAAGGACAACTTAGGATGGATTTATTCCAA
Organism: Viscum album; assembly: GCA_963277665.1. Taxonomy (NCBI): domain Eukaryota; kingdom Viridiplantae; phylum Streptophyta; class Magnoliopsida; order Santalales; family Viscaceae; genus Viscum; species Viscum album. The sequence continues at coordinate 1,483,911,355 of OY728166.1, forward strand.
AATTAATGCCTCTAAGAAGAAGTTAGAAAATTTTATAGGAGATATTTTCAGGTTTTTTCCAAGAACAATTGACTTATAGGTGTGAATAAAAGATAATTAAGGGCTCCCTTTTATAAGAGAGGGGAGGGGCACTTTTGGAAACTCCAAAACTATTAATTTATTATAAATTTATTTTTGATTTAAAATAGATCCAAAATGAAATATTTATAGGATAAAATGAGTATGGATCAAAATAATATCAAAAAATTATTTTTATGGAAGATTAGGTCAAAAAAGTTACCATATCTTTTGGATTTAACCCTTAGTGAAACAGTTTAACTCTTACCGTGTTTACTTGTCTTTTATAATATATGGTTAATATAGTTAATATAAAATGCCAAAATAACCCAAATTGGATCATTTATGATATATTTACCATTATAAAAGTAAGTTGGATAAACCTTAGGTTTTTTATTAAATTTATAATATTTAATAAAATATTATTTATTTTAAAGTATCATTTATGGAAATTTTGATACTATTCAATATTTTCATAAAAAAAATAAAACCAACATTATAACTTCGAAAAAATACTTAAAATATGTCAATATCATGTCTATGTTATATATAAAATTATTTTATGTCATTAATTAAGTCAAATTAATTAATCTTCACATTTTTAATACTATTTATTTTATATTTCTATTAATAAAATAATTTTTGTATCACTATTATGTCATCATTAATAGTAATTATTTAATCTCTTAAAATTATAAATAAATTTATAAGATGTAGGTAATTATTATATATTTACAAATACTATTTATAATTGATTTTATCTCTTGTATATATTTATGTTAAAATTATTACACTTATAAGAAATGAGAGTGATATTTTTTCACATTCATTAATTTTAATAATATTCATGTCGTATTCATGGAAAAGGGTCCATTAAATGATTCCATTTAAAAACATAGGCTATATTAGTCTAATTTAGTCATCCTATTGGATTTTAATAGCTATTAAGGTACTTTTATAATATTATTTTTACCTTTAATTACCCGATTTACCGTTAGCAACACTAATAAAAAAATTACTAATGTTACTATTCATAATGACAAAAAATAAAAGAAAACTATTTAAATATTTTGGACCCAATGATTCCAAATATGGAATCAATTTTTTAAAATTCAAAACAGAGAAGTTTTAGTAATTAATTTAAAATTAATAACTTTGTCGGAATGAAAAATGACTTTTAAAAGTTAAAACATTGCAAAAGATTGAAAAGTTTTTACAACAAAATTCATCGTAAAATTATTTCTAATGACCAACATTATATTAAATGATAAAAATATATTCAATTTTTTTACTTTAAAACCATTCAATAATATAATTTACACATAGAAATTATTTTGATGAAAAAGTTGTTTTCAATTAAAATTTAGTATATTTTTACTATTCATCAAAACATACAACTTATATGAAAAATATCAAAAATTCATCCAAAGTAAATTTGTATATCAAAATTCCAAATAAGAAGGTTATTTTGTTAAATATAATATATAAAAAATTTCAAAAACTAGATTTAAAATGGGTGCACCATTAGACGGTGGAAAAACAACATTTTTTGAAAAATAATTCTTTTATCCGAAAAATGAAATATTTTATTATATCATGTATATAAATTAAATAAAATGAATATTAAAATTTTATGGAATATATAAAATTCAAAATGAGTTTAATACTATTTATAACATCTTATTTAACATCTAGGTTATATATTATATTAAATAATAATATTTTATTAATATATTGTTGTTCGGTAGAACTAGGCCCTATATGTAACCCAAACCAACTAATTATTGTGTGTATCATAAGCTTAAAATTGTTTTACATAAAAAGAAAGAACACAACAAAATTAAATTTATTCAAAAATGAAAATATTTTAAAGTCACGGGGTGTTATAATTATAAGAAACGTTTCATTATAAACACTCCCAAAGAAGGTAAATAATTACATTGAAGATATATGAAAGCACTAAAATCCATAAAGATAAAATCCAAATCGAAATAATAAAGAAAACTAGAGTATTAAAAGAAGTAAAGTAGAAGAAAGTTGATACATATCTCTAAGTATAATTGGGAAACATTGAAAAATATAGATATTAAAATAAAAAATTAATGTTATCAAAATAATTATTACTAGAAAAATAGGTGAATATAATTACCCATAGGGAATAAAAATGAATTGGAGGAAAATTTGAGTGAAAAGTAACTTAGAAAAAATAAAATAGATGAGTTTTTAAAAAAATTGAGTAATCAATAAAGATAAAGAAACCTCAGTAATCATTTTTTTTGAATTTTTAGAGAAAAAGGATCAATTTTGTGGGATTAGTGGTAACCCAAAAAAATAGAGGATATTTTTTAGTTTTACCAACTTGAGAAAAAACAATAGAAACTAAAAAATGGGACAATCCAAAATCCATCCCATGCCAACTCAATGTAGAAAATAGAAAAAGAATTACCAATAGGATTGAGTCATAAACAATGGGAGAAGTCCGATACTTAATCTACATGAACCTCAATACCTATGTAATGCCTAAAAACATTCACCTCAGGACCCTATATAATGTTTCTTTGAGACAATCATCTATTTCCATGACCTGGACCACTAAGATTCCTTTTCTATGATTTGATCCGTCCCACTATTATTACTATGTCAACACGAGGGAACCTACACTTCCAAATGAAATACATCACCATATAGCTATAGAAAGAAGTTACACATAATTATTCATTCTAAAATTGAATAAAACCTCTATCATGTAAATCATAATCACCATCCAAGCCAAGAGATAAACCTTCCACACAATCTTCACCCATTGGATTGCTGCCTACACTCTTTACTCCCAATGATCTATCCAAAATTATGTATTTAATACATCCCCAACCATATGTTAATGATAAATGTGGTAACCTTAAGAGTATATTGAAAATAAAATACTGAAATGAAACTACACAAGAGAAAGAAATCTAGAGAAAATAAGCCACCACAATGAGCCCACTAGATGAACATGAGACTTCCTAGGATATAAATTATATTAACAAGTCATAGAATAGAAAAAAAATATAAATTAATAAATCTAAAAGAATTAATAGAAACCTAAAATAATAAAGATCAACCCTACCACTAAAAACCAATAAACTTGATCCACTATTGTCACACACATCCTCACCAACATTAAACCAAGGAGAGTAAGTATTTTCACCAATACTAACATCTCTTGGAATTAAATGTCAAGTAAACACCACATAGGGTTATAAGACCCAATATTAGACCCAATAAAAATAATAAAAAGTGAAATGAGATATTCTATAACAGAAATAATTCTTAGAGATATGATTTTAATAGATAAAAACACTGGATGATCCATTATCGGGGGATAAAAAATTGAAAGAAATCCTTGAATATAATGAGGTTAAGAAAAATGAAATGGTGGGAATAGAGAATGGGGGATAGAAGAAAGGTAAAATCTATGAGAATAAAACTAGAATTAAAAAATATAATAGAAGCAATTAGAGTGGTAAGGTAGGAGTGGAAGATAATAGATTTTATTTCTAGAAGAAGCCACAAACCCCTAAAAATCACTCAAGGATGAGATAATCTTGAGAGAAAATAGTTCCAATGAAGTAAGGTCCACACAACTAGTCATTATAGCATAGAAAAAATTTATACAATGAGTTAATCATAATTACCATCAAAGAAAATATAGGAACCTTCCACACAACCTCCATCCATTAGATTTCCATCTATACTAACCACTCCAAATAACCTACACACAATGATGCCTTTACCACTGGACCCCATAATATGTTAATTGTGAAACCCATTTTGTCACAGGTAAGTATTATTTGTGTATTATTTATATTTGTATTTATTATTTTATTTTACAGATACTTGGGTTCAGAAACCTTGTTTTTGGCAAAAACAGACCATGGCACACGGTTGGCACACAATTTTTCTAACTGTGCGGCTAACCATGCGAGGGTGATGGTTTGGGGATAATGAGATTTTTCATGGTTTTTAAATTCATGTTAATATTAGTGGAAATTGTGTGGATTGGTTTTAGGGAGATAGTGACTATTTCATGTTTTTTTCAAGGTTTGACTAACCGTGTGACCAAACTGTGCGAGCTTTCTAGGTCATTAAAATTTTGATAAATGAAAATTTTTCTCTTATGAAATTCTAATCCTTTCTCCCCATTTATTCTCATAATCCTTCATATATGATTCCCCAATCATGATATATTATTTCTATTCATTTTTTTATATTTTACTTGGATCCTTGGTGTTTTATCTTTATATAACCCTTATACTTCTTGGTTTTTCATATTTATATCTTATCATGCTTTTTTCTTCCATTTCCCTGGAATTTTGAAACTCTGTATTGTGAGTTTGATGAAATTAGGGTTATTTATGGGGTTTTTTGGTTTTATTTATTGTATTTTATGTGATTAAGGAATAATCCTTTCTAAATCTAGTTGTTTTCATGAAAGGTGATGAGGTTGGAACCATTTCTGAGGTAGACAGACCTATTTAAGGGAATTTTCCATGGATAACCTTTGAATTATTTATCGCATTTAGTTTTCTATTCATCAAACTGAATTTTAATTGATTTATTAAATTTTTAATTCATTTTTTATGTTACTCATGGGTTGGGTTAGAAACATTAAGTTTAAAGTTGATGTAGACACTGAAAAGTGCTTAAGTGGTGGAGAAAGTTCCGAAGCGAAAAAGTGAATTCATATTCCGACCCAGAGACCCGGTCCAGAGGCCCCATAGATGTTACATGAAAAAAGGGTGAAGTGCGCGAAATAATATGTCTCGTGCGGAAAGTATTGGGATTCACGAAGATTCCTAGCGTCAGCGTGAAATAATTTTGCGCCCGCGCCCCGTGCGGTTGATATTTCACAATGCCGCCTCCATCGCGCAATTATTTCACACAACACTGAATTTCGTGCTGCCAGATGCCTATAAATAGAAGTCAATCCCCTTCCTTTTCAGGGCTGAAGAATTTGAACCGCCTCTTGTGCGTGTAATTGGCATTCCGTGTGCACACAATATGGATTTTAGGTAAGGTTCTTTTTCTCGCCAATTCACCCCGAGATCCGCCTTCACGTGAGATCCCCCTGGCATAGAACAAACTCCACCCCCTTCGAGGTCTGACCCTTGTGCGCAATCCACCTTCCTTTGCACTCAAACCCTTTCTTTTTGCACAATCCCTTCCTTTGATGCAATCCCTTCGAGTCGCGTACAAAGCCTCAGCCCCCCTATTTCGCGCAAGCAACACTGATTTCACGCCAACCCAGGGCTCTTCACGCCGGACCCCCTTATTTCGCACAAGCCCCAAGGGTTGCGTGCAATCTCCCGGCACCCTTAACCTCAGTGCTCCCCGGGCACCCTCTTGCACGAACGCTCGATACCCTCCTTCTGGGTGCCATTCTCAGGTGTCTTACACACCCTGATCATCAACATCATTAATGTTTTTCTTGTATGACCTTCTATTCTTGTACAAAGTAACTTCAAAGTCCCTTGGAAAATCCTTCCTGTTGTGTTGCTCCGCCTTATGCTTCTTCGAATAGGCATGCTAATGGCTATTACTTCTTCACATAACCACGCTAACATGGACCCATCGATGGTTCTCTCCATGACACCCCCTCAGCATGACCTTTCCGATGCATTCCCTTCCACAAAAGGCAGAGGGTATCAGTCATGTAAGTCCTAGGGGTGCGGAGCAAACCCACCTCGTCTGAGCTGCAGAACGTTAAAATTACAAGCGCCTTCTCCTCAACACATGACGTTGAACTGTGACCTGACCCCATTCCTCACACTTAGGGTCCCCTCGCCTTGGACATTCTTCATGCCCACTCGTCTCCACACGGATGGGATCACCCCTCACAAGGGATGATATCCTTCCTATAAGAGTGGAGTTTGTCCATGGGGAAGGGTAGTCACCCTGTTGTAAGCCCTTAACCATTCTTGTAGGAGGCAGCGCCCCAGTTCCTCTGCACCCCCTCAGTGCCAAGGCCATCCAAGGGCATGGTGGGGAACGGTGCTCCCTCCTTTCATCTTTAGTCCCCAAGGCCAGCGGAAGGCATGACAGGGAATGAGGCTCCTCCTTTCTTTGGTCCCAAGTCCCTCTCCCATTGCTCTTTGTTTCCAAAGGGCCTCCATCCTGAAGTTAATCTCGGCACCATGGGCCACTCAACATGTAAGCCCCCTTTTCACTTCCCTCGAATGCACCCTTTGCGACATGATCATCAGGTCTCTACTGCCTCTTGTTTCTCACACTGAGCATGAATCCCATGAGATTAGAGTGATCACCAGCCATGAAACACCTTGGGCCATCTCAGAGCATAAGCCCCAATCGTCCTGAACTACGGGGACTTTGATCCGTGCTAAGGCGTGGTACGTAGGAAGCCTCGACGAGTTTCAAGCCCCACCACCTTGGGCCATCTCAAAGAGTAAGCCCAAACCATCCTTAACAATGGGGACTTTGATCCATGCTACGACATTGTACGTAGGAATCCTCCATGAGGTTCAAGCCCCACCACCTTGGGCCATCTCAGAGCATAATCCCGAACCATCCCGAACTATGGGGACTTTGATCGGTGCTAAGGTATGGAACATAGGAAGCCTCCACGAGGTTCAAGCACCACCACCTTGGGCCATCTCAGAGTGTAAGCCCCAACCATCCAGAACTACAGGGACTTTGATCCATGCTAAGGTATGGTATGTAGGAAGCCTCCATGAGGTTCAAGCCCGCCAAACCATTGGCCCCTACCATCTCCATGTCAGTGTGCCAAGCCCTATTTCCACCTTGGGCCGCCTCAGAGTGTAAGCCCCAATCCACCTGGACCCCAGGTACCTCTTCACGTCTGTTCACAGAATACAACTTTGGGCCCCCTCAGAGTGTAATCCCCAAATTCCACTGTCCCGCATGATGTTAAACTGCATTCTATCCTGAACTACGGGGACTTTGATCCGTGTTAAGGCATGGTATGTAGGAATCCTTCATGAGATTCATGCCCACCACCCGGTCATTCCGACCCCATTAACGTCGGTTCACCAACACCATGGGCCGTATCAAAGTGTAAGCCCAATACCCATCCCGCATGATGATAAACTGTATTCGCCACCTGAACTACACGGACTTTGATTCCCTGCCATGAGGATACATAGGAAGTCTCTTTGAGGATCAAGCCCAAATCCATCATTCATCCTGATTCTTACCCAGGCTGCCACATCCCGGTGGGATCATGCCACTTCATTCCTCATTTCCCTCCACAACATTCGGGAATCCACCCATGTGCTGGACCCAACATCGGTGTTCCCTCTAGGGGGTTCTTCAATCTGATCCACTCTAGCTAGTCTTTCGATCAGTCTGATCCATCTCCACTGGACATTAAAGTTGTAGCATACCCTGTGTTAAACATGGGATGCTGAGGAAAACCTCAGATACATGCCAATGGAATTAAATTCCCCGCATTCGATGTGGGATGGCTCGGGATTCCGTGCCCTTGAGAAGACCTATGATACGGGACAAAAGGCAGACATGCCAATCCACAGCGTCAAGACACGCCAGTGATGCCCCAACGTGACTTATCTCCTAACCGATGATTGTTTCCCTGACCAGGCCCCTTGGAAGGTCCTGACAGAAGTGGCATAATTAACTGGTGTCCATGAAGATATGGGATTGGGAAGAGCTTCACGAACTACGTCTTAAATCTATGAGGGAGACCCGGACTAGGTGACGAGCTCTGAGGAGGAATCCACGGAAGGAAGAACCGACATCCCATCATCCTGTTTAGATCAAGGAGAAGATATACTTGAATAAGGAGTGAATGATGCCTGCCTTTGGAAAGCGGGGTAATAGTGGTGCGTCCTCTGCGTGACAGATGCGCGCACCCTAGCGAAAGCATCGAAAATAGAAAATGGTGAATCCGACGTGAATGCCCCTCTCCTTAGCATGGAGGCTAGTAGCGTTCGGGGCATTAGTGTGTAAGCATGTCATCTGAACTCATCATCTGGAAACAGGTCTCACCAAACAGGCCTGACGTGACATTCGCCAGAAGTTGGGATAGTCAGGACGTTGAGCATTCTGTTCTGTGACTTTGTCAGCGTGGATCCCTCTTGCCGACCACGGAAGATAGAACGACATTTGGGAACTGGGTGTCGATTCCTTTTCATAGTAGTATTAATGAGTTACTCTCCCTGATTCAGGAATCAAGTCATTACATTCGGAGCTCGATCACCTGCCCACCGGCATAGAGGAAGGGGCAATATCGACGCAGCTACCCCACACAGTTTTACCTCTTCCACGAGAGCCACAATTGCCACAACTACCGGGCGCCCATGACCCCTCTCCCCATCAGAGATTATCCAATGAAGGGTAATTAAAGACCTTGTATGCAGGCACGAGGAGGAGGGGGTCATCCCCACCAGGGATATGGCCCGCCTAGATCCTGAGGCAGTTGCACCGCACTGTCCACACTGCCCCCGAGGGCCGCACAGGGAGACACTGCTCCCCACCCCAAAATTCAATCACTTCGGTAGCTTGTCCCTGGAGTGCCTCGACAGCTCCCTCCCCTATGCCGATGAAGTAGGAGGTATCTGGGCCAGCCCGAACGGAGTCCCACTTCAAGGAATCCCAGCGAGGGCCCCCACCAGGCCGCGTCAGCGCCTCCACCCGGTTCCCCGAGAAGAGGAGTAGGTAGTCCACGCGCATGCCCCACTGGCTCCAGTCCACCTGACCTGATGCCAGCTTCGGGCACGAGCAGAAGAAGATGCTCGTTGTGGGGCGTCAATATCAGCAATTAATGTGGCTCGAGCCACCGTTGATACACATCCCCAAATCCCTGCATACATTGAGCAGGGGCAGTTATACGCCCGAACCAGAGCAAGGCCCCAACCACCCCACAGGTAGGTTTGGTCGACTCTCCTGGTCGCCGGCACAGGTGATGGCTACTGCAGACCAATCCGCAGCGATGCCACCTAGTGTGAAGGCCTAACTCGTGCTGCCATTACGGAAGGTGCGGACCCTCCTTGCTTCCAACATCGGCATGGAGGTCTGCCCCATGCCACCTTCAACCCAGGAGAGGGTCTTCCCCATGACAACAACACTCTATGTGGGTGTCTCTCATGTACTCACTACATTGGGTACAAGGTCACCACCCCTGCCGCAGACCGCGAGTATTGAGACATCGCATGTACGGTCACTTGCCGACATGGAGGTCCTCCCCATGTCTTCAAGCCAATCGGTGAATTTATTCCTCACCCCAGTAATATGAGAGGTGGAAGCCAATCCCACTTCACCAACGCCCAGCATGGAGGTCCTCCCCATGTTCCTCTAGACATTTTTCCCGATGCTCCTCACACCATGGATTCCTCAGGCGGAAAATTTATCCTCCCCGGTACTAGTACAGTTGGAGGACCCCAGGTCGGAAATCATCCCTGCCCTGAAGAACCATCCAGAGGTAGGAGAGCAGGTCTCTGCTGCCGCAAGGGGAATCCTGGGGAAGACCGGGCATGAATCAGTCCAGTTCGCTTCTCAGACTCCGAGGCGGAGTACCATTCGGCGTAGGAGCCCTCCCCTCAGTCCTCCGAGTCAAAGGCTGGGGCAGGAACAAGGCACATCAGTCTCGTGCTCCCGGAATGCGAGATCCATAGGATCCCTATTTTCCTCTAAAGGTATATCCAGGAGGATGAGACTCTAGAATGTTCCCAGGGGATGACCACGCAGTCGTCGCCCTCATCGCCGGAAGCACCCGCTGCCACAAAGTTATTTTGGGGGTCAATGACGAAAGAGACAGGGCATAACCCACCCCCGACAGACACTACTACTATGTCAGGATCTCTGGTTATTGGTCCATCCTATCATGACATGGAGGCCAGGTCACTGTAATCCTTAGGGGACAACCCATGATTCGCTTTCCAATCAGCCCGCTCACCGTATTCTCCACCGGCTAGCCTTCCATCCATGCGGTCTGCCTCAGTGCCGCCGCCAGTTACCCAACCACCCTTAGTTGACGAGTGGGGAAATCAAAGGCAAGACCCTAGATCTGATTCGGGGAACTTTTGGACCATCCTCGCAGTGGGCCACTTCCCTGAGAAGTTTTGTCTAGTCGTAGGATCGAATTTTGGTAAGCCAGAATCACTCACCTCGGAGGAGTCTGAATGTTTCTGACAGACCCTCTGGGTGACTCACCTCCGTCTTCACCACTGGTGGGTCACTTATCCTGGGAGCGAAGAGCACCTTGAAGACATCGGTGAACAATGATGCCTGGTTGACCTGTCCACACTCCATATGGTCCAACAGCCTGAGTCACCTGGACACTGCGGGGCCCTCCAACAACAATTCATTTAGAGTTTCCAAGTACTCCACAAACTTATTGAGGAGCCTCCCCCACCCCACGTGAAAGTCTGTGGCTGGGGGTAGTACGCTTCCCTCCTCTTCAGTGCAATTCTCCAGTAGCCTGACTCACTTGGCGGTAGTGAGTAAATGCCCCCAGGAAGAGTGGTAGTCAACATGACCGATCTATCGGTAGTAGAGAATTATTTGGGACTTCTTGATGGGAAGTTCCCCCCTGAGGACGTGCTGCCACTAGACCCATGGGGAAGGGTTACCCGCCAATAGAGGAACCTCCTTGGTCTCCCTCAGCCCACCGAGGCATTGGTAATGAGCTGGAATGTCAGTAAAGGAAAAGAGCACGTTGGATATGTCAAGCACTTTGACCCATCCACCTCAGTGCAGAAGATGGAAGAGGACCCCGAGAAGGTCGCACTGCGCCAACAGCTTGCTGAGAAAAAGAAGTTGGTCGATGAACCCCTTGCTGAGCACATTGCAGAGCGACGACCTGAATACGGTGATCCTAGGCCGGGGCAGTAGGGGTAGGAATAACTACCCCTCAGCGAGATTCTCCCAAGAAACCCTTATCAGGCCGTATTCACTGATAGGGAAGAAGCCGGATCCCATGGAATGAGAGCGCGGTATGTCTCGTCGAACCCTCCTGAATGATGCAACCACCTAGGGAACCCCATCCGGGCTCCTCCAACCTCCCCAAGGGTCACTCCACCAGCCACTCCACGAGCCGTTGAGCTTGTCTATCGCATTGAAGAGCACATCAATGCACTGGTGTTTAGGGATCCCCGTCAGGATAGGGACCCGCATCCAGAAAATCTGATGGCAGTGCTCATTGCCCGCTTGGAAGCTTTGGAAACGTGAAAGGCGGCTATCCCACCCGACGACAAGCCATACCCAGCATGGGTGGATGACATGCCAGCACCCTTGGGATTCAGAAATCCCACTTTCTCCCACATTAATGGGATGGGGGACCCGCCACAGCACCTATCCCACTTCAACTCAAGGTGTGGGCCTATGTTAGGGACCCCAGCATAGAAGGAGGCCGTCAAGCTCTGTTTCTTTGTTCAGACACTGGAGGGGCTGACATTTGTTTGGTATAGCCAGATCCTCGTTGGATCTGTGACAAGCTGGGAGGCCCTTCACAGGCTGTTCCTTTACCAGTTCAACTCTACCACCCGGAAGACGAACATCACAGACCTCTTCAGGTGCAAGTGAAGGACCGATGTGCAAGTCGAGGACATATCACCTGGTGGAAGGGGCTTACATACTCTCTTGACATGCCACTGACTTCAGATAATTTAATGACTATGTGCATGGGGAATGGCAAGACGGAACTGGTTCCCTCCCTAATCACTTAGAATTATCCCAGAGGGTTTAGAGAATTCTTGGATAAGGCCCAGTGCCCTAAAGAAGCCCTGCAAGAGACTAGCCAAGCATGCCTGCCGCCCCCTGCAATTCCAGCAAAGAGAGATGCCAGAGCCAAGTCTGCCGCCATGGCCTAGATAGAGGCCCCCAGGCATCTATAATTGATACTAGTGGAGCTATCTCCACATACTCATAGAGGCCCCCCACTGCGGGCACAGTTTCCAGCCTAGCAGCGCCCGCCCCTGAATCGGCAGGTGCCTTCACGTAACATGACGTCGCCGCCTAGGTTAGATAATCAAGTTCTACCCCCTCGGCAGGCTCCTCCGCCCCCCGTCAGGGTCAGGCTTCTAGAGCCCCCTTTCCAGATAGAATTAATCAGACATACTCGTTTGACGAGGCTCAGGTCCCCGGCTACTTCCACAGCGCCTTAGAGCAAAGAATCGTACGACTGTCTGAGTGCTAGAAGCCGAAAGAGGCGCATCTCACTGATAACCCAAACTATTTCCCTTATCACTGGATCCTAGGGCACACCATCAATCAATGATATGTGTTTAAGGACTGGCTCCAATTATATATTAACAAAAACATATTCAGGTTGGGCCCAACCCTGACACAAGTCGAGGGTGTCTTTGTGAGATCAGATAGCAGTAGCGACGACGGAGGCGAGTGGCAGCAGGTTCCTGACCACGGGTCCCTGAAGTATAATGACTGAATGGCTCTCAAGATGTTCACCCATGCCTAAGGAATTATTCATGCACACCTGAATCAACCAGAGCCTTCAGAAGTTGCGGCCACCACTTCTGTATCATCATCTCAGCCGGCCTCTTCCCAAAAGAGCAAGCATTGGAGGCACAAGAAGAAGCAACATGCCCTGCCAATACCATATTCGTCCCACACTCTCGAAGACTTCATGCCCTCGGATATGGGCATCCCTCCCAGAATTTTCCCAGTGGTGTATGATTCGTCAAGTGACAGTCAAGGGTACGCTTCGGTTAACACCTTCGAGTTGGTAAATCCCTATATGACTCCCGATGAGGGGGAGCGCCAGGCCAGCCTCCCCAATGTCTCTAGACAACGCCAAAGTTGGTGGAACCACGACCATATGGGTCACCGGGGCACGCCAATTGGCACCTACAGCTAGGTCGTGCATGCTGCTGAGACCATACAACAAGTCCAGTGCTGAACTCAGCACACACAGCCTCTTCATCCGGTGTCGACAGGCCCGCCTCCACCACCGTTTGTGAAACTAAATCAGGAAGATCCACTTTAGATGTATCACGACTAGATTCACCCCTCTATAGGTCAATCTCAGTTGTCCGGTCCTCATCCGGACACTATCCTCCGAGCTTCGACTTTGTGAGCAGCGGGATGTCCCCTGTACCAGTCAGCTGTCGGTCCAGCCGGCATGGTCCTCCATTCCTTCCATCGTTGAGCGGCCTCCTGTAGGAAGACGTTTGTGCCTAGAATAGAAGTATGATGTTCTAAATCACCTCTCCAACATCTTAGCAAGGATCTCTATCCTTAAAGCCCTTCGCCTATCGCCAGATATGCACGAAGCACTCATCAAGGCTTTAAAAAGACCCCTCCAGTTTGAGACAGAGGTAGCAGCTGTAGAAACCTTCCATACTGAAGCAGTTTAGAATGATGAATTCTAGGTCATCATCTCGTTCTCAGGAGAGGATGAAGGATCCCCCGTATAGGGGAAATCCTCCCACTGTACATAACTGGCCAATTCAACGGTGTGGAGGTTCTCCACTGTCTCGTTGACACCAGTTTCGAGATCTACCTTATCTTGATGCGGACACTGTGGAAGCTAGGGTTATCTGAAGATGACCTGACTCCATCCGATTTAAGTATCCAGGGATATGACAGGACATAAAAGACCCTGATTAGAAAGATCCATGTGAAGACCCAGTTCTGTGGCGAAGTTTTCAGTACTGAATTTATAGTTGTCTCCCAGGACACCGTGTACAATGCATTGATGGGCCAGCCTTGGCTCCACCTGTATGCGGCGGTCCCCTCTTCATATCACCAATGTCTCAAGTAATCCCTTAATTTTCGAGTATCCATACTCAAAGGTGATGCATCTCCTTTTTCCTCTTGCGAAGCCCGTGACTTGGATGCTGATTATTACAAGAGAACAAATAAGAAAGTCCAGGCAAGCGAAGTTGAGTCCGTTGCTGCTACGACCAACCCTTAGACAGGCCTGAATGATGCTTACGTCTTCTCGATCAATCGGTTGGTGGCCAAAACCCCCGATATTGGGTAGTGTTTTTTCATTTCCAGGACAAGGGGGAATCATGATCCCAAATCTAGACAGCGTCGGAGGATCACTTCGTATTCTTATACGAACTAGGTTCCAGTGATCCCAGAGCCTCATACTCCTATCAGGTATAGAGACGCATGACTCATGGCAACAAAAGTCCGTCATACTTATCTGTTTCACCGGGCTGGGAAAAGTTAGCTCCATCCGACGTTTCACTACTGCTTTTATATTATCAAGTGTGGCCCCTTGGGCCGAAGACTAGATGGGATAGGGTCGACAGCCTTCATAGCCATGGTCTCAGCGGCGCCAAAGTACCCCGATGCAATGACCACAACCACACAAGTGTGTAGCAGCCTCCCATCAGAGTTTGGTAGCTCAGAAGAAGCTTCCCCCATTAAGGATCCCTCCATAAGTGGATAAGAAGATATAGAGGATGCTCCCCCTACCTTTGAAGAAGGCGTCTCAGCCATGGTAGACAAGTTGGTACAGGTGAACCTTGAGAGCGAGGCCGATCTGAGACCCACATTGATCAGCACTACTATGTCCATCGAGGAGCATCAGTAGTACGTAGGCATTCTAAAACAACATCATAATGTATTATCCTAGAGTTATGATGAGATTCTAGGACTAGATATTCAGGTATCCATCCACCGACTCGGTCTTCCAGCAAACCATAGTGGGTTCAAGAAGCCTCCCATAAAGATGCACCCTTCTCATAGTGCCATGGTCAAGGCCGAAGTTGGCAAGCTCATCAAAGACAACTTCATCAAGAAGGTGCAGTACCCCAAGTGGATAGCCCATATCGTGCCAGTTATGAATAAGAAATGACATATCAGAGTCTGTATCAACTTCCGAGATCTCAATCGTCACTGTCTGAAGGATGATTTTCCCCTTCTAGTGACAGAATTGATGATCGACGCTACGACTGGATTCCAAGACCTCTCCTTCATGGATGGTTACTCTGGATATAATCAGTTCCGGATGTCCCCCGAAGATGAGGAGTCTACCACTTTCAGGGTGCCCCAAGGTACTTTCTGTTACCAGGTTATGCCCTTTGTCCTGAACAATGTAGGTGCCACCTATCATCGGGCCATCCATCTCATATTCAAGCCAATATTGGGAATGTTGGTGGAATGCTATGTGGACGACCTGGTGGTCAAATCTCACCAGCGCCAGGACCATCTCAAGGACCTTGAGAAAGTGTTCGGTTTCCTCCGTTCCTTCCACCTGAAGATGAACCCATTGATGTGTGCCTCCGGGGTCACCTTCGGGAAGATTCTTGGATTTTTTGTCTGATACCAGGGCATCAAGATCGACTTAGAGAAGATCAAGGCAATCAGCCAGATGCCTCCCTCGAGTAATATTCTGGAGCTTTGAGGTCTCTAAGGCCACTTAGCCTACATAAAATGATTCATTGCGAATCCGGATGGGATGTGTAAGCCCTTTTCTCAGCTCAGGAAGAAGGTCACCTCTTATGAGTGGAATGAGGAGTGACAAACCACCTTTGAGGAGATCAAGAAATATTTTCTCCAGCCTCCGGTCTTGATGCCAACCATCTTCGGGAATCCGCTGATTCTCTATGTCACTACCCTGGAACAATCCCTTGGCGCCCTTCTCACCTAGAAGAACAATTATGGGATGAATAATAGCCTCTAATACCTCACCCACATGATCCACAATACAGAAACCAGATACTCCACCACAGAGAAAAGCTGTCATGCACTCGTATTTTCTGTGTAGAAACTGTGACATTACCTACAACACCACATGGTATAGTTGGTCTCTTGATTAGACCTGCTGAAGTACATTCTGAATCGTCCCATGTTGACTGGCTGACTAGTGTGGTGGGAGGTGATCCTCCAAAAATTTGACATCTGGTTCATGCCCCAAAAGGCTATCAATGGGCAGGTACTGGAAGACTTTATAGCTGCCCATCCAAACTCCATAGACTAGTCCCTGGACCTGGATTTTCCCAATGAGGCAATCCTCTCGGTAGATCATGTCATCCCATGTTGGAAAATTCACTTTGATGGTGCCTCCCGGAGCCCCACCGGTAAGATAATCAATGATCCTAGGCTCAACAGAGTGGGCCTGGGTGTCATCTTCATCACCCCAGTGCAAGCCATTCTACCGTACTCATTACTGTTGTCAGAAGGCTGCAGTAACAACTAGGAAGAGTATCAGGCCCTCATCACTAGTCTCAAGCTGGCCCTTGAGATTGACATGCCTCATTTTCATGTTAAAGTGGATAGTCATGTATCAGGTCAATGGAGACTATGTTGTCAAGAATCCAGAGCTTGTACCATTGTTAGAATGCACTCTCCAGCTAATGGCCCAATTCCTTTCTCAGCTAGAGGTTATCCATTTCCCTCGGTCACAGAACAGTCAAGCTGATGCTTTGGCTAGCCTAGCTGCCTCACTTATAGAGCCTGAGAAGGATGATCCGATTATCCACATGGCACACCAGAGATTCATTTCTCCCATCACCCTAGAGGATGACGGTGTCCCGTAGGTAAACCATCTTACCGTCGATGACTCTACGTCAGGAACCCTAGGTTCTTTAGATGCGGTGATCGAATTAATTGCCGATTAGAGGACACCCTTGGTCGAATACCTCCAGCATGGTAATCTTTTATCATACCGGGCCGATCTTGAGCGAATCTGATGCCACGCACTGTAGTTTAACCTTCAGAGTGGTCCCATCCACGAGCAGATACTTTAGAAATGCAGATTTGATGGTGTTATCCTCTGTTGCCTTCAAGGAGTCGAGATTCCACAGGTCATGCAAGAGGTAAATGCCGGTTCCTATGGTTCCCATCAGGTCGGGCCAAAACTATCTCATCAGATCCAGAGACTAGGTTATTTTTGGTCCTCCATGATCCACGACTACATCGAGTACTCCAAGAGGTAACATGCGTGCCAAGTTCACGCTAACTTTGTGCATCGGCCACCAGAGCCTCTCTATACTACCATGTACTCTTGGCCCTTTGCAGTATGGGGGTTAGATGTCGTGGGACCATACCAACCGACAATGGCTTGCCAATGCCTGTACATTCTGACCACTACAGATTTCTTTTCCAAGTGGGAAGAGGAAATTCCACTAAAATAAGTCAAGGTCCATTATATCATTGACTTTGTGAGTTACAATATCATCCATCGGTTTGGGGTTCCTCACACTATCCTCACCGATAACGACACCAACTTCTAGGCATCTGAGCTGAAGAAATTGTATGCCACATACAACATTTTCTCCAACCATACCTCCCACTATCAGGCGCAAACAAATGCACAGATTGAGGGGTTCAATAAAACCCTCTCTAACATTATGCAGAAAATGGTCGGTCAGAACAAGAAGAGTTAGCCGGATAAGCTCTCCAATGCCCTCTGGGTTTATCGGTTGACGACCCGTAATTCCACCCAGGTGACCCCATATTCCCTGGTGTACGGAACGAAGGCCTTTCCGCCCATAAAGATTCAATTTCCATCATTGCGCATAGCGGTCTATGACTTGAATGAACCAGATAGAGCGGCTGAAATCTGTCTAGCTAAATTGGAAGCACTGGACGAGAATAGGCTTCGTACCTTTCACAACCTAGAGAGGCATCAGAGCAGGATGGCTCGAGCTTTCAACAAGAAGGTTCGCCTATGCTCTTTCATGGAAGGTGACTTGGTATTAGCCTTAGTGCACCAATGATCCCGACCAGAAAACACCCAAGTTGGAGCCCAAATGGGAAGGGAATTTCATTTTTCATAAGGTTTATCCCAATGGAGCATACTCCTTGGTGACCATGGATGGTGAGCGTATAACCCCTCCCACCAATGCCAAGTTCCTCAAGAAATACTTTTCCTGATGACTTGGTCCTACACGACCTTAAACTGCATTTGGTTTTACATTCGGGCCCCTACAGTTACGCATCACTATAAACTACACACTCATCCTGTATGACGTTAAACTGCAAGCTAGTCAGGCCTTCCTGACCAAGGCCCAGCCTCAGGCTCCTTGGCCTTCTTGGACTCTAGCCACAGTTCTTCCCAGAGTGTAAGGTGTGGTGTGGGATTATGTCCTCTTTCACGTCGGGTTGTTTTCCATGTCGTACACCCCCCTTTGATAGGGTATCTTACCTCTGGATGTCTTCCAAAACTACGTGTGGCTTGATTCCCATTCTTATAGGATATGTAGGACCACCTGAACATCAAGATTTCAGGTCCAACCTCATCTATTAAGATATCTCCCCCAATCTTCCGGTCACCTAGGACCCTTGGCATGTCCCTCTTCACGAGGGGGATATATAGGTGTGGTACAAGATTTTTGGTGCCATGCCCCCCTTCTCCCTGAAATTCACCATCTCTTGGCCGCTCTAAAATTGAGCCACTCGACCCTTTGTAGTGGTCTACAAATGTGTTCAGAGTACTCTGGTTTATGACCTAGAGTGTCAGATTCAACTTAGGCAAGTTCCTTCCACTTTTCAAGATTCGTGTTCCCCTTCATTTGGGCCCCATTATCTTTCACACCCGAAGGGACCCCAAAAATGGCATGGATACCATGCCTAAAGGCTCTTTTACAATTATGGGCCAACACCCTCGAGGGTTTCAGACAACAAATTGATACCAATCCCATGTTGCGAACATGGTCAGTGGTCGATGCTCATTTGTTTGTCCTCATTTCAGGATAGCACGATAGGATGCTGTGTTGCAAATATGGTCAGCAGTAATCCTCCTTCGTCATGCCATCCCCTTCAGGCCTTGAATGTTGGTTGTATGATTCATGTTATATTCCACCCTCATCGTGTCCAGGTGGAATCTTGACACTCTTTACACTAACCCTCAGTGCACTTCAACACGTCAAGAAGACAAATATGCAATATGATGTCTCTTGGGGCTCCCGAAATCCGAGCACTAAGACTATAGGATGGGATCTTCTCTAAGAGCCATGCACAACTTGACCGTCATCCCCATGGGATACATGGGGTCTCCCAAACATTGTATTTCGGGTCCAGTTCAACTAGAAGCTAGCATCTCTTTCTCCTTATCCTTTGATCCTCAATGGCCTCCTGTCCCGATGCTCTTCTCCCAGAATCATGCACAGTGATGATGTGGACCTCACCCTCATTCACGTCAGTTATGATTTATTGCATCATGCGCATTCCCCCAGGTCCAAGCCATATGACCTTAAACTATTCTATTTTGTCCTACCACACGACCCTAAACTATGAAAATATCGTCCCAACTGCACAACAAAAAATGGAACTGCATTGTGGTGACCTCATTATAGAGGAAATCACGTTGGGTATCTGTCATTTACCGTAACATTTGTCAATGCCCGTATATGGCTTGATTATTATGGAAATGCCAGGAATTTCTACCCTAGGCCGGCCGCTCCACAAAATAAAAACCATTCAACTTAAATGACAAATGAGATACATCAAATTCCGCTTCTTTTGATGTGAGTGCTAGACCCGCACGCCCCTTTCATCCTTCACATAGGTACCTTATCGTGTCGTGCCACCCTCCAAGAACTATGTATGGCTTGATTCTCATCCTTATGAGATATTTAGGAATGACCAGACATTTTTTCTCGGGTCTGGCCCTGGGGATCACCAATCCCATCCCTCCTCGTTGTCGGCCCCTTGGCCTGACCCCCCTTTGAGGAGTTGTGTAACTGCAGCATTTGCCCTGAACAAGTTCAGGATTCCCCAGAATAACATTGGGAAGAAATATTTCTTTCCCAAGAGAGGTCATGTCCGAAAGTAGGGATGATCCATAATCAGATTGTTGCGTCTACCTAATTTTCTTCCACCATGGTGGCATAATATTGGGAGTGTTGGATTATATGAGAACAAACCACCACTTTACTTTACACATATTTTGTGCCTCTTTATTCGGATCTTCATCCACTTTCACGTTTTAAGGGACCCCCTAACAGTATGGATTCCCGAATTATGGTCCGCCTGATGTTTTGGGCCAATGTTCTAGAAGATTGATCACGTTTGAAGGGACCCCCTAACAGTATGGAGGCTCGACCTATGGTCTGCCTACTATCCTAGTCCAACGTTCCGGAAGACTGATCGATGATATTTGAGTTAGGCCCCGTGTTACGAACAAGGCCAGTTGTCATCCCTCATTTGTGTCCCCATTTCAGGCTAGTGCAATATGGATGCTGTGTTTCGAACACGGTCAAAAGTCATCCTTCACTTCCATGCCCCTTCCATAGTGTTCTGAATTTGGGTAACGTGATTCCCAATTCTCATTCCCCTATGTTCAGACTAATTCCAATGCCCCTGGCATTGCCCCGCTCATGCGCTAGAGCACATTGAGAAGATGATACATTAATTGGTATGAGGTTCTCTTCCTTGGGATGGGCCTCCATATTCTCCTCGGAAGTCCGGGTTCGAATTTCGAATGCCCGAATCTTGGTCGACGCTCCCACGATCAAAAGAAGTGATATTATGAGCCTCCTTTGCCTCTCACAACCCATGTGAGCTTAGGGATGGGTTGCTATTTACATCAAGAATATGGTTGAGCATGTTAATCCAAATGGACAAGTATGATAATCAAATGGGAAAGTAAATAAATTTGTCTATACATAAAATTCAAAAGAACAGAAAGTAGTAAGGTGGGACAAGTTTATGGCTTTGGCCAAAATAGGGCCCCTAATGGTTGGCTTCCAGGATAGACCTCTCCAACGCCGCCACCTTTTGGCCGGTGGCCTCCAAGACTACCTCCAATCCCCTGAGAACTATTTCTTAATTGGTAGCCATAGAGCATAGTTCGCTGGCCTTGGCCTGTGCCCGCGCCTATTCAGCTTGGAGCTCGGTTATCTGGCGACTTGCTTCTATGTGTTGATCTTGAGCATCCACTGGATGGGCACTCAGCTGCTCCATGAGCTCAGAACAGTTTACGATGAATACCTCATACTCTTTCGCCTATTCCTCGAGGCATTGGACCTCCTGATCTACCCTCAGAAATGCTCATGTACTTCCCGACTCATCCTCACACCAGATGATGTCGGCACACCAGATGCTCTCATGCATCTTCTCGACCATGTACTCACGAACCTTCAGGTGAACACATTGAGCATCCACCCCTCCAGTGCACAGGAAGCGTAGCTAGGTGGGTAGGGACCCCATCCTCTTTAGCCATTCCGACTGGGGCTGATTGAGGAAATGCCGGATGCACATCCATCCCTTGCGTCACGTCATCCGACTCTCCTCGGCCACTTATGAATATGAATCATCAACTTCTTCGGGATCAGCAGGCCAATAGACAGGGAAGACAGCCAACAAAGTAGTAGTAGGGTCTTCCCCAGAGATTTCTACCAGGGGAATTGGCTCCTCATCACCTGATTGACCTTCCTATCTCCCCTCGGTCCTGGTGGAACCTGCGTCGAATTCCGGACCTGCCCCGACGACAACACCACCGTTGTCCGCCGCTCCCTGCTCACCAACTACTGAATCCAAATCAATTTGGGAGGCATGTTCTGGATGGGGAGGCACATTTTCCATCGGCACACTTATGGATGGTTTGGGCTCAGTAGCCTGACGAGCCTCCATCGTCATGATCACTATACAGACAAAGAGAACCCTAATCAGTTGAGTTCTCCAACAGTGAGTACCAGTATCGAAGTAAGGAACTTACAAGAACCCAAGGCATTAGCCTCTAGTGCTCTGGTTTTTAGAGGAGTTGTCGTGGCGGGGGACCCCTAAGCACTTGTCAGCTTGATAACGAGTGTCGGTGCCCTGCCTTGCCCTATTGACGCTTCCTCCCCTCGTTCGGCCGAAGACGCTTGATCAGCGTCGATGTGCTCCTAAGTAAGATTATGAAGGTGGGTTAAGGGTTGAAAAGGAAAGCGAATATAGGAGAAGATAAGGGTTGAAGGCTACCTTGAGAAGCTCAGTCACATCCATATCGGAGCCGACGATCTAACCGCTCTCCCGGAGACTCCCTTGGTGGGACGCCCCTTGCGACCCTTCACCTTTGGGTTCCCCTTATTATTCACCTTGACCATCCCCTTCCCCTTCTACCTCCTCTCCTGTTTCTCTGCCATCCGACTCCTCGTCGCTGTCATCCTCCCCCGACGGCATCCTCTCTGGATCATGCTCCTGCTGAGCAACATCTTCACCAAGAGAGGGGGCTCTACACGCCAACCCCGTTGATGTGCGTATGTGTCCATGGCCATCAGTTATGCATGCCGTCAATGGAAAATCACTCTGTCGGCGACCTGGGCAAGCCCGACTTCTGGAAGCTAGATCCCATCTCGCACTATCTTCTGCCAGAGGGATTCAGTACTCATCGACTGCCGCAGGGTTATCCAAGACAACCATAGTGCAGGTAAGACGAAATCCTGGGAAGGTTGAAGCAAATATCTTATTTTATTCCCAGGAAGTTCTCTGGATGCTCAGTGGGACCCTCCTCCTCTAGGTAACGAGTGTGCGGCCACGCCATGCGACGCCTCCACTGCTAAGGTCCCAGCCTGTGCATGCCCTGTTTCTTGAGTCTCTTCTGGTCCTCCTCCTCTAGTGGCACCCTGCCTACTCTCTCACTACCGAGGATCTATACTAATGACCTTGAGCTGCCGGACTCGCTTCCGCAAAATCCCCTCAGGGTATGCTATGGTCCAATGTTCAGTGTACTCAATTGAGAGTCCAACGTTGACTCTGGTTGGAGGAAAAGTGATGATGTATCTGGAGCCATAGGCTGTGAAGATCATCCACAGCTGGAGAAGAACACAGGGATGCCTCTCCTCCCAAACATCTGTGTATACTGTCTTCGGCATTTTCTGGAGGCATCCAAACTACCTAGTGAACCTGGATGGCACATAAGGCTCGCAGAAAATCTTCCCATCAATCTGAGCCATGAGCGCCCCGCCTCTGATGCTCAGGAAGTACTCCTTCTGCTCCAGCGAGCCTTTCCCATCGTCTATAAGTTTACCAGTTGGGGTGGGGAATGGGATGAAGGAGATGTTGACATGGTTACCAATCTTGATCTGTACCCCCTCCCCATTGAGCATCATTGTCATGACCCCAGTAATATTCAGCAGAGATGGTCGCATGCCATTGCCCGAGAGACATATGGCATTTAGGAAGGTGTAGCCACCACAGTGAGCTGCAACCCAGCCATGGAAGATCTATAAGGGGCCACACAATCTTCTAAGTGATCCCCCTCTCAAGATGCATCCCAAGATGGCATATAGCCGAGCTAGCACGGGGACCCCCAACTTGAACCTCTTGTTGGCAGCCATGATGCCATCCATCACCAGAGTTGCTGGACGAACACCCATCCTCGCCTCTCGCACCAGAAAGAGCCACCCACTTAGGAATGTGGCGAGGAATCCGGCGTATCGGACATTTGGGTCCTAGGAATCATTGATGCTATAGCCTCATGAATGGTTTTTCCCTGCCTCCATGATCCTCCAGTATGATCTTCTATTGCTCCTCTAAACTGCGAATGGTCAACGTTTTCCCTGCCCTGGAATCTTGACTTCCGGATCCTTCTATAAGAATAGGCTGAACCAGTACTTGTAGGCGATGTCCTTCAGGAAGTCCTTTACCTTCATCTTCTCCTTGGACAACTACAACAGGTGCCACGTCAGTATGGGGGTTCGAGACCTGTCACCCCAGATGTTCATTGGCGGGAGGAACTTGTCATATCGATGGCCCTTCAAAGGGATCCCCCGATGTAGTGAATGTCCCAGAGGATAATGCCGAATTCCCCATGGTGAAGATGGAATGGGTTGGTGTCAGGGGACCACCAGGTGAACAGCTCCAGCCTAAGCTCAGGCTACCAGTAGAAGTGGAACTACGATGTCCACACCGCCTCGAACAGTCCAATGTGCCATAGCTCAGCCCCAAATTGGTCGCATGTGTGGCGAACCCAGAACTGCCAGGCCCACTCGCTTGTGAATTTGCCTCCAGAATGCAGATCCCAGTCCTACAGCCAACCCTTGGTCTCGTTGGTGATGATCTGACGGAAAGTTCTTGCGTAGAGGACCGATGAGCTCTCCGCAATAGGGTCACCCCCAGCAATGGTCCTAGTCCTGGGGTAGAGGAAATAGACATCCATGTTCCTGGTTTCTCTCCAGGATGACCATTATTGGTGATGTTGTATCGAGGAAGATCGTCTTTGCGGGTCACCCATGATCGCGAGGTATCAACCTCAATACTCGACAGAGGGGCCTCCTCCAGAATGCCAAAGTCCCACAATGGTAGATTGTCAAACATGGAGTATTCTTTCTAGGAAGGTGTTAACATGGTGAAGAGGGTGTGTTTATTAGAGACAACTCTCTTTGCACCATAAACCTCCGGGTTCACAGCCATTTCAGCTCTACGAGCAGTGGATTCCCTCTCATCAGCCCGGTTTTCATCCATCTTCTTCCAACTAAGTGTTTCAGGAGTTGGATGCGAAATATGGAAGGATGGAGTGGAATCTGGGAGTCTAGCGTGTAAAATCAGTGGCTGACATGAAATTTCAGGCCATTGCACAAAAAGTCCTGCGTTTGTGTGTAAAAGGCCGCTAGATCTCAGCGGAATTACGCGCGGTCGAGGCAGTTTTTCACGCAGGAGAAGAAGAAATTTAGCACACGAGATCTCAATGCTTATCGCGTGACAAACGACATATGAAGCATGGGACCCGCAGTGCATTTTATAGGTAAATCCAGGGTTTTGCGCCCGCGTGAAAGGTTGATTTCGCGTGTTGCTAGATTTTGCGTGCCGCTCAAAATTTTTACGTAAAGGGGGCCCATGAGGCCCTGTATTTTGGCATTTCCCTTGGAGTCCAATCATTGTGACCCCTCACCGATCCAATTTTGAGGGGGGGCATTTGTAGATGCCAAAAAGTGATTAAGTGTTGGAGAAAGTTCTGAAGTGAAAAGGCGAAGTCATATTTAGACCCAGAGACCTAGTCCAGAGGGCTCATTGGTGTTGCATGAAAATAAGGGTGAAGTGCGCAAAACAATATGTCCCGCGTGGAAAGTACATGGATTTGTGAAGCGTCCCGGCATCGGTGCGAAATAATTTCACACCCGCACCCCGCATGGTTGATGTTCTACATTGCTGCCTCCATCATGAAATTATTTTGCGCAACACTGAATTCCGCACCGTCGGATTCCTATAAATAGAACGCTACCCCCTTACTTCTCGGGGATGAATAATTCAAACCGCCTCTCGGGCGCGTAATTGTCATTCTGCATGCACGCAATATGGATTTTAGGTAAGGTTCTTTTTCACGCCAAGTCACCC
The DNA here is from genome assembly GCA_963277665.1 of Viscum album. NCBI lineage: Eukaryota > Viridiplantae > Streptophyta > Magnoliopsida > Santalales > Viscaceae > Viscum > Viscum album. The sequence goes on from OY728166.1 coordinate 1,483,936,621, forward strand.
TGGGATCTGCCTTCGCGTGAGATCCCCATGGAAAAAACTAAAGTCCATCCCCTTTGGGGTCCACCCCTTGTGCACAATCCTCCTTCCTTTGCACGCAATCCCTTCATTTGAGCACAATACCTTCGAGTCACATGCAAAGCCGCATCCCCCTATTTCGCGCAAGAGACACTGATTTCGTGCCAACCTAGGGATTTTCGTGCTGGACCCCCTTATTTCACACAATCCCCAAGGGTGGTGTGCAATCTCCCAGCGCCCTTCACCTCAGTGGTCCCCGGGCGTCCTCTTGCACGAACGGTCGATGCCCTCCTTCTGGGTGACATTCGCAGGTGTCTTGTGCACCCTAGACATCTGCATCATACATTGTTTTTTCATATGACCTTCTATGCTTGTAATATGTAACTTCAAAGTCCCTTGGACAATCCTTCCCATTGCGTTGCTCTACCTCATGCTTATTTGCATAGGCATGCTAACGACTATTGATTTTTTGCATAGCTACGCTAACGTGGACCCCTCAATGGTTCGCTCCACGACACCCCCTCAACATGGCCTTGCCGATGCCTTCCCTTCCATAAAGGGCAGAGAGTACTGGTCATGTAAGTCCTAGGGGTACCGAGAAAACCCACCTCGTCTGAGCTGCAGGAAGTTAAACTTCCAAGTGCCTCATCCTCAATACATGATGTTAAACTTTGACCTGGCCCCATGCCTCACACTCAGGGTCCCCCCACCTTGTACATTCTCCAAGGTGGCTCGTCTCCACGGGGATGGGATCACCCCTCAAAGGGGATAATATCCTTTTTATAGGAGTAGCATTTGTCCGTGGGAAATGGAAGCCACCCTGGTGTAATCCCCTAACCATTCGTGCAGGAGGCAGCTCCCCTATTCCTCCCCACTCCCTCTACACCAAGGCCAGGAAAAGGATTGGTGGGTAACGATGCTCTCTCATTTAATCTTTGGTCCCCAAGGCTAGTGGAAGGCATGACCGGGAACGAGGATCCTATTTTCTTCAGTCGCAACTCCCTCTCCTGCGGTGCTTTGTCGCCAACGGGCCTCCATCATGGAGTAAGTCCCAACACCATGGGCTGCTCAACGCGTAAGCCCCCTTTTCACTTCCCACAGACGGACCCTTCACGACGTGATCGTCAGGTCTCTGCTACCTCTTGTTTCTCACACTGAGCATGAATACCGTGAGTTTAGAGTGAGTACCGAACATGACACACCTTGGGCCATCTTAGAACGTAAGCCCCAACCACCCCTAACTACGAGGACTTTGATCTGTGCTAAGGCATGGTATGTAGGAAGCCACCATGAGGTTCAAGCCCCACTACCTTGGGCCATCTCAGAGCATAATCCCCAACCATCTTGAACTAAGGGGACTTTGATCTGTGATAAGGCATGGTACTTAGGACGCCTCCACAAGGTTCAAGCCCCACCACCTTGGGTCATATCAAAGCGTAATCCCCAACCATCCCGAACTACGAGGACTTTGATCCGTGCCAAGGAATGGTACGTAGGCAGCCTCCACGAGGTTCAAGCCCCACCACCTTGGTTCGTCTCTGAGCATAAGCCCAAACCATCCTGAACTTCGGGGACTTTGATCTGTGCTAAGGCATGGTACATAGGAAGCCTCCACGAGGATCAAGCCCCACCATCTTAGGCCATCTCAGAGCATAAGCGCCAACCATCCCGAACTTCGGGGACTTTGATCCGTGCTAAGGCATGGTGTGTAAGAATCCTCCATGAGGTTCTATCCCCACCACCTTGGGCTATCTCAAAGCATAATCCCTAACCATCACAAGTTATGGGGACTTTGATCCGTTCTAAGGCATGGTACGTAGGAAGCCTCCACGAGGTTCAAGGCCGCCAAACCATTGGCCCCGACCGTCTCTGTGTCGGTATTCCAAGCCCCATTTCTACCTTGGGACACCTCAGAGTGTAAGCCTCAATCCACCTAGACCCCCGGTCCCTCTTCACATCGGTTCAATGACTCCAACTTTGGGCCACCTCAGAGTGTAAGCCCCAAATTCCCCCGTCCCACATGACATTAAACTGCATTCCATCCCGAACTATGGGGACATTGATCTGTGTTAAGGAATGGTACATAGGAATAATCCACGAGGTTCAAGCCCCACCACCTTGGGCCGTCTCAGAGCATAAGCCCCAACCATCCCGAACATCGGGGACTTTGATCTGTGCTAAGGCATGGTATGTAGAAATCCTCTATGAGGTTCAAGCCCCACCACCTTGGGCCATCTCAGAGTGTAAGAACCAACTATTATGAACTACGGAGACTTTTATCCTGGCTAAGGCATGGTACATAGGAAGCTCGATGAGGTTCAAGCCCCACCACCTTGGGCCGTCTCAGAGCGTAAGCCCCAACCATCCCGAACTACAAGGACTTTGATTTGTGATAAGGCATGGTACGTAGGAAGCCTCCACAAGGTTCAAGCCCTCCAAACCATTGGCCCGACCATCTCTGTGTCGGTGTGCCAAGCCCCATTTCCACCTTGGGCCGCCTCAGAGTGTATGCCCCAATCCACCTGGACCCTAGGTCTCTCTTCACATCGGTCCACTGACTCCAAATTTGGGCCGCCTCAGAGTGGAAGCCCCAAATGCTACCATCCCGCATGATGTTAAACTTCATTCCATCCCAAACTATGGGGAATTTGATCCATGTTAAGGCATGGTACGTAGGAATCCTATATGATGTTCAAGCCCACCACCTGGTTGTTCCCACCCCATTCACATCGGTTTGCCAACACTGTGTGTCGTCTCATAGTGTAAGCCCCATACCCATCCCACATGAAGCTAAACTGTATTCTACACCTGAACTATGTGGACTTTGATTCCCTATGCTGAGGATACACAGGAAGCCTCTTCGAGGCTCAATCCCAAAGCCATCATTCATCCGGATTCTTACCCGGGCCGCCACATCCCAGTGGGATCATGCCACTTCATTCATGTTTTCCCTATACAGAATTCGGGAAGCCGCCCACATTTTGGCCCCAACATCGGTGTTTCCTCCAAGGGGTTCTTTAATCTGATCCACTCAAGTTAGTGTTCTGATCAGTCCGATCCATCTCCGCTGGACGTTAAACTTGCGGCATAACCTGTGTTAAACATGGGAAGATGAGGAAAACCTCAGATACATGCCAATGGTATACAATTCCCTACGTTTGATGTGGGATGCCTCAGGCTTCCGTGCCCTTGAGAATCCCTATGATATGGGACAATAGACAGACATGCCAATACCCAGCGTCAAGACACGCCAATGATGCCCCAACATGACTGCTCTCCTAATAGAAGGTTGTTTCCTTGACCGAACCCCTTGGAAGGTCCTGACAGAAGCGGTGTAATTAATTGGTGTCCATGAAGATATGGCACTGAGAAGAGTTTCACGAACTACATCTTAAATCTCTGAGGGAGACCCAGACCAGGTGAAGAGCTCCGAGGAGGAATCCACGAAAGGAAGAACTGGCATCCCATCATCCCGTTTCGATCAAGGAGAAGACTTCCCTGAATAAGGAGCGAATGCCTCCCACCTTTGGAAAGCGGGAATGTGGGGTAACAGTAGCGTGTCCTCTACGTGATGTATGTGCATGCCCTAGATAAAGTGTTGAAAACAGTGGATTTTAAAATTTGTTTGGTTTTTAATGCACACCATGTGTTTGATAAAGTGGATCAAGGAGGTTTTATTCTTTCAAATGGGGGTTTGAAATATATTTTTAAAGGTGGTTTTTGTGGTATTTATAACAACACTTCTCTTTATTACACACTTAAACATGATTTATTACATAAACATGAACTTAAGACAACTCTGAGGATCGAGAGGTCTAGCGTCTTCTGAAATTAGGAACATTACAAAACAACTTAGAACATAAAACACAACATCTTTATAGAAAACTTCTTTTACATGACCACAATGTTCCTTCATACTTAACATTTCATGGGATAACCTAAGGACATGCATAAGACAAAGGTGAGCTATAAAGATCAGTAAATAAGTAAAAAAGGAATAACATGAAGAATATTTTACATGTTAGGAAATAGGCATATCAATGGAGCATAAGATAAACATGAACATAAAGGCATGATATAGCATGATTATCATATCATGTAAATGTGGCAGCAACATTTAACATGATATTATAATTATCCAAGGATCATTTCACATGGACCATGAGTAAACCCTCATTACAATTTCATTAACATGAGTAAACCCTAATTTAACTTTATGTATCATGATAGGAATCTTTATCCAATGAATTTGAGCTCTATTAGGGAAAAACCTTCTTAATCATTTCATTTCATGCATAAGTGTGCCACATGTATCATACAATATCTCAGAAATGATGAATTCTCCCCCTTTACTTTTTATTTTTAGGGGCCTACAGGATCTCAGAAAATGGATTTTCCCCGATTTAGTCTCCCATAGGTATTGCGGTTGGGGAGTGCACCCTATCAATGGTAGGGTGTACTGCGGAAGGACCCCCTGGAGCCCAAGAACATATGGAAGTAGTTATTATAAACCCTTAGAGGTATTTTCCTCTTCTATTTCCACTTGGTGATCTTATTCAGGATCTATCCCCCTAGCAGTCAAAGAAATGCAAGCAGGCCTCTCAGCTGTACAAGAATATTCGAAGGGGGATCACAAGTAATTGTTTGTTTATCTGGTGATTGAACCAAGTACCCTTATCTTGTTGACTAAGTGTTATATATATATGTACTTTGATGTAGGTCCTTTTGGTGTCCATATGATTCGGGCATCTAAAACTCATATCCCTTTTATGGTAGAGGAAGGGTCACCATCTATTATGGCTGATCGAAATAGAGAAACATGGCCATTGGAAGAGACTGAGGGTGCTGTTGAACCCTATTGTGTGCCTAGTCCCACTCAAAAAATACCTACCCCAATAATAGAGGGTCATCCAGAAGTTGAGGGCTCACTTGTCCGTACGGAGCTGACTCTCACAGAGAGAGACATGGTGGTATTTATAGCAGGGGGTCGAATCCTGTGGAGAGCCCCATGCCTTGATGGATCTTGGAGGGGCTTCTAATATCAAGTATCCAATTAATATTGATCAAGCATATTTTACCCCTATGGAGGGATTCACTTAAGAAACTAACATTCTGCCTCCTCATAGTGGCTCTAGGGAAGTTATAATCGGGGAGGCTAATGTTATGTCCCCTAAAAATTTAGAGCGGGCTATCATGCCCTTTTTTCCATTTCTAAGAGGGGTTATGTTTCCTCCCTCCAGGATTTCGAGACAAGTATCCTTATCTAGAATGACTATCCCCAAAATACTTATATTAACCAACAACCTTTTGATTTCCACCTTGAGGGCCACTATTTCAGCCGAGAATGGCCTTAGGTATTCAGTATTTATGAGTAACAACAGAGAACAACTGATGGTTGAAGATGTAGCACCACGATTTTTAGATAGTGGTACTACTATGGGGGTGGGTGGTATTTTTGTCTCCCCCCAATCCTCAGAATCACAATCACAAGCCTTAGTAATAGCGGTAGATGCCCCTACTTTATCATCCATTGTAATTATTAGAGATGAGGCCATTGCCGGGTCGATCTGCGCTGTAGCTACCAAATCAAGTCCTGGGATTAAATGGGATGAAGATCAAGAAATTTTGGTTGATCTTCATCCCACTCGAAAAAATGCATGGAGAAACATTTGAAGATTGATTTCTCAGATTGCATTGGTTGCGATTCAAGTGAAATTTATAATGTTACAATGCTAGTTTGTGGTCTTAGGCTTTGGTGGATTTAACTATCATGGAATTTATGATATAGTAAGGTAGGTGGTTGCTGCTCGAGAAGAAACTGGTGCATTTGAATACCGACTTTCCATGGTGGAGTTGACGGTATATCTTGATTCTACAAGGAAAATTATCATTGACGAAGCTAACACTCATCCTAGAATGGTTGAAAAGTTGTAGAAAGAACTCATGAAGAAAGATTATTTGATATATCAACTTGATCAAGAAGTGGAGCAACAAAGATAGAAATTGGGGCGGCTCAAATAGAAGCGGGCCCAGGCCACAACTGTAGTTGAGGAGGGCTGATAGAAAATGAAAGTGGGAGAAAGGACTAGCCACTGAGACATGAGGGATACAAAGTCACTACTGGAGAGTATGGAGGCCAATATTGAAAATTTATTGATGCTTTTACAAGCTGATGAGGAGTCATACCAATCATTGATTCAACTCTACGACTCTGTTGAACGTCTCTTATAAAGGTCATGTCTGGCTTACAAGGACAGGCTCTAGGCTCTGGATTCCCACCATAACTTTTTATGAAATATGATGAAACTTATTTTCCTTTGAACACTTCTTCTTTTTCTTTTCCTGTCATGTCAATTGATCATAATCAATTATGTAAACATTTTTTTGATCATTTATTACTTTTAAACTATGATCAGTAACCAGTAAAATGAAATAATCGAATCGAGCTCTGATTTTTCCTTATCCATGAGACACAACAAGCATAGTTCAACTATTTCTGAGGTTTCATGGAAAACCTCCCAAACATTTATGTATTTTTCATTATTACCATAATTTTTGTGTAAGCCTGCTTGGTATGGGCTTAGCGGGTATAACATGAATTTTTCTAAGGCCTCCCTTTGTAGGTTTTCGACCTAATTAGACTTACACATTTTTTTTGATGGCTCAATGTTTTTTTAAAGATCCAATACTCTACTTTTACACAGAGGTGACTTCATCTGATATTACCTCTGGAACGTATGGCATCTTTTTCATCAGTAGATCATTGTTTTGTCAATAAAACTTATTACTGATGTTTTAGGTCTAACATCTTTGACCAAAATTAATGGGGAAAGACCCTAATTTTAGATCATATGTTGGGAATGTTCTAAAATCTTTTATACATGGATTGTGAATTTTTCTTGACCCTTCACATGTGATGTTGGGACAAGAATGAGGCTTGGGATCCGTTTTAGGCATAAGGAAGTAAGAAAGGACTCTCATGGGGATGAATTTTCTTTTTATTGATTTCCATTTTTGTGTGAAAAGTATTCAAAGCCACCGAGGCATGATGTGAATAGTAAATCAAAGGTGTCTGTAGGACACTGGAATTCCATCTCCAATAGCCTTAGTAGGATTTGAAACATTTTGAATTTATTTTGATGTCAGGAGCCATAGTGGGTGGCTGGCCTGAGTACTGGTGTCTAAAAAAATTAGGGACATTTATGTCATCTTTTAGGGGGAAAATGTTCCTAAATGGTTGTTACTTGTGTGAGGGAGATCTAGTGAATGGCCAGTTCAAATATAAATCATTTTTATGTTAGAGGAATTTTGAAAGAAAAAGGTATGTAAACTGTTATCAAGAAGTTTCTCAAATATGGGGGTGTGATAAGACATGAATGTAATTTGAGAATAAGGAGACTGTGAAGGACTCTCCTAAGAAATAATTTCCTTTGATTGATGACCATTTTTGTGGGAAATATATGCAGAGCCTCTGGGGCATGATGTGCATAGTCAAACAAAGGTGTTCGTAGTACACTGGCCTTCCATCTCAGATGGCTATGAAGGATTATAGAGATTGGGAAATTTCTGAATACGGTATGCGCCCTTTGACAAGGGGTGAACCTAAACACAAAAAGGGGCATTTTAACTGAACTTCTTCAGGTAAACCCAGAAATTATTGGTGGAACTCTTCTTTTGTATGTGGATCAACTTCACTCATATGGATGGGGTACCTTTATAAACCTCAAGAAGGGGTCATAGATTAATCAGGCCCAGATGTTTTGAAATATCCCAGATGTGTGTAGGTAGGAGAATATAAACCATGACTTTAAGGGACCTTGAACCCAGAGGGATGGAACAAGTCTTGGAAGACATTAGGTGTACTAAGATAGGATAAGACTCTCATGGGGAAAAATTTTCTTTTGATTGATAGCCATTTTTGTGGGAAATGTATGCAGATCCACAGGGGCATGATGTGCATAGTCAGACAAAGGTGTATTGAGGACACTAGCCTTTCATCTCAGATGGCCTTGGAGGGTTATGTAGATTCAAGATCACTCAGATCATAGATTTTAGGGTACGACAGAATATTATCTAGACATATTGGGGACATTCGGGCTATGATTTACTCATGGAATCAGGTGTCCCTTATGTAGATATGACTCATATGTAGGGTGAGGCATTTTTTCCATCTTTGGGGTACCTGGTTATTTAACATCGTATGGTCAGGAAGCGGGGTTCTTCTCAGGGAAGGGAATCAGGACAAGCCTTTTAGGGTTGTGCTGCTAGGACTAAATTCCTAGACCATTTTTCCTTACTGTCATGGTGGATCTCTTTCTAAGATCCCTAAGTTCATGTGAGCTATGATCAGTGTGAGAAACAAAGGATTACAGGGATTCTGAGTAATTTTCTAAGAATAGAAAAATCAACATCAGAGGGAACATTGGGATTAAACCACTATTATGTAGTTTAACATCGTTCAACAAGGACGATTTTGACCTTGCAGTTTAATATCAAGCAGTGAGGACATGACGCGGTGTAGTTTAGAGTCATGTAGTGAGGACGACTATTCTTTCATAAAGATCTTTAATAGTTTTGAGTTAATCACAATCCGGATGCTCTGGTGTTCTCTAGACGTGAGTGATGATAAAAGGTGTAAAACATAGTCCCAGGGGTAACATGAATCATGAGGGATGGCATGGGGCTTGGAAGCCATTGGGCATACTGAACGAAATTTCATTTTATTGATGGTCATTTTTGTGGGAAACATATACAGAGCCACCGGGGAATGATGTGCATAGTCAAACAACGGTGTCCACATAACACTGGCTTCCATCTTAGATGGCCTTGAAAATTATGGAGATCCAATTTTTTCTGGGGTATGGAGTTTTACAAATGAGAGATATGTGCCTGGGAATGTGAAAAATATCTATATTGTGATTACCCCTAAACTACTGAAGCTTTCACATAGGAATTGATCATATGTATAAGGGGAAGAAGGATATTTTGACTTCTCATGAGTGGGGGGAATGTGTGGGAACTTTTAACACTAAGGATTGGACCACACATAACTCTTGAAGAATTTCTTATTTTATTGTCATGAGATTAGGACCTTTCATGGACTCCCCGTACAAGTCTGACCTATGCGTTGGGAGAGGGGCATATTTTTATGGTGGCTGGGCCGGGATTCCAAATCTGGGCATCACTACATATCCTGAAAGGGTAGAAATCAAGCTGCACATAGTTGTGAATGTTCCCAACAAATATTTTCTCGATGTGTAATGAAATGTGAGGGAATTTTTTTGATGATGATGGATGGGCTGAGGATCCAAAATCCTGGCATCACTACGTATCCTGCGAGGGTAGGAATCAAGCCGTACACAGTTCTGAATGTTCCCTATAAATGTTTGATCGATGTGCAAGAACACGTGAGGGAATTGTTTTTATGACGATGTATAGGCCGAGATGACAAATGTTTTATTCACTATATATACTGCGAGGGTAAGAATCAATCCATATGTAGTTTTTAAAGGTCCCTGTACTGATCTTTCTTGGTCCATATGTAGTGACATTTTCATTCTATCCACCACAGTTTCTAGGTCTAAAATGTTACTCTATAGTTTACTTTCATAAGATAATTCCTACCACTGATCCTAATCTCACGTGAGTTACACTTGATGTGAGAAACAAGGAGTGATAAGGGGTTCCCTTATAAATGTGGGGTGACAGGAGTCATGATGGAGGCATTTTTTATTATGGTGGGGGCGGGGTCAAGATCAAGGGTCGAGGCATCGATATGTATCCTACAAGGGCAGGAATAAAGCTGTATGTAGTTCTATGATAGATCATGAAGTTTATTGTCCTGAGATTAGGACACTTTGTGTTTTGTAGTTTAACATCTTATAATGAGTAAATGAGTCACAATTTAATGTCATGTTACGGGTGTTGCTCCTTCAGCGCCGGAGGTTGCTGCTCTCTCGAAGGAATCCGGGGCTGGGTCCGATGCTGGAGGGTTCCCGAAGCTCTCCTTCAAGGAGGTTCTCTGTGAGGAGGCCTCCAAGGTTGGTGTGCGTGCGCCGTCTATAGCGGTTCCGCTTCCTGAGATTCCATCGATTGTGGTGGATCGGCGTGGCCATGAGTTGGTGGAGGGGGTTCCGTCGGTGGTTCTCTCTGCCAAGGAACTCCGGGAGGCGGCGGCCTTTCAGGAGCTTACCCTTGTGGCCCGGTTTGGCCGCAACAAGCCCTCGCTGCCTTTCTTCCGTAGTTTCGTGGAGTCCTGGGACCTGTCTCACCCGGCTGCGGTCTCTGAGTTTTCTTGGGTAGCCTTCTGCATTCACCTAGCGACCAAAGAGGACTTTGTGAAGGCGTGGTCCAGGGAGGTTAGGAGGTGCGGTTCTTGGCGTTTCTCTCTTTCCAGGTGGTCGTGGGATTGCCACTATGGGCGCGAGTCTTCCTCTGATGCTGTTTGGTTATCTCTGCCGGGTTTGCCGCTTCCTCTTCAAAATACGGCCATCTTGATGGAAGTTGGAAACTCGCTGGGGTCTTTTCTCTGTTCGGATGCCGACACCAGGTGCCTTCAGGCGGCTGCCAACCCTCGGATCTGCGTTGAGTTGGATTTAGCGACGAAGCGTCCGTCCACGGTGATGCTGAAGGCCGCTGATGGCTTCTCCTGGACCCAGAGAATCTTCTATCAATCGCCTCCGCGGTTTTGCGTCAGTTGCGGTTTGCATGGCCACCTGGTGAGGAGCTGCCGGCGACGAAGGGAGGTGGCGGGTCCCTCGTTCCGGGGCGGATCTGCGGAGTCGGGTCTGGTCCCGCCTGTGTTGAACAGTCTAAGGTCCGACCGGCTTCCCGACCGCCCGGTTGTGGTCTCAAATTCAAATTTTTCGGTGGGTTCCCGCGCGAAGGAGACAGGACGTGGGGCGGTCTCCTCTGACTTGGTCAGTGGCCTGCCGGTTGCTCCCTCGGATGCCTCTGACCTGATCTCCTGGTCTATGGGGCCGTCTGGGCTGGCACCCTGTCCCCCCCATGCCGGCGTCGATTCGCGGTGGGTTTCGGAGCTGTGCGCCGCTCTCTCCTTTGGCAGTCCGCCAAGGATGCTTCCACCGCCTCCCCCTCCTGTCTCTGTTTCGGCGCGCCTCTCGCCAGAGACGCTTCTCAGTTCCCTGTCTAGCAAACTATCTCTGTCCTTGGAGGATCTGGGAGGGCCGGGTTACAACCCTAGAGGAGTGGATAAAGAATTGTTGTTTGCTTGGTCCTCTCCGCAGCGCAGGCTCTTATTTTCCTTGGTGCAGGGCGATCTGGGGGCTGACTCGCCCTGTTTCCGTTCTCCGAAAAGGAAATCTCTACTGGAGGTGGAGGATTGTTCTTTTAAGAAGGTGATTCGCTCACCGAAGCAGGATCGGTGTGAGCATGGCTCGTCTGGTCCAGTCACCCGCTCGAAGTCAAAGGGGAAAGGCCTTTTCGCTCCTTCCCATCCACAAAATCCCTCTCCGTTTAAGGCCCGAAAGGGCGGCCTCTAATGTTATCCCTCATCATATGGAATGCGCGCGGGTTGGGAGCTCAAGCCAAGCGCACTTTTTTGGCAGCGGAAGCAAGGAAGTCGAAATCTTCGTTAGTGGTTATTCTTGAACCGAAACAGAATTCTGATAAGCTACCGGGGCTTGCTAAATATCTTGGCATTCCTAACTTCTTGTATGGGAGTCCTGTCAATCCCCAGATTTGGATTTGTTGGAAGAGCAACATTTCGGTGGAGGCTATCAGCTGGATTCCACAATGCGTCAACACTAGGATCTCTGTTGGAAGCTTCGACCTTCTATTCTCCTTTGTGTACGCGAGTACGCGGAGCCTTGAAAGGAGAGAGTTATGGGGTCACCTTCAAGACATGTAGGCTGGGCCTTTACCTTGGTTCGTAGGAGGCGACTTCAACGCTTTTTTGGACGTCTCGGAGAAAAGGGGAGGCGCTGGTTCTAATCACGAAAGCATGCAGGAGTTTCAGGAGTGCATTGCGCTTGCAGGTCTGCTGGATTTAGGGTTCACAGGGTCCAAATTCACCTGGTGCAACAACCGTAAGGGGAGGGAGCGCATCTGGAGTCGCTTGGATAGATGTTTCTCCAACTTACAGGGCTTGGATCTTCTCTCCAAATCATCGGTCACACACCTTACTCGCATGTTATCTGACCACGCTCCTCTGCTGGTGGGAATCCGTCGCGAATCAGTGGTGGGAGCAGCCTTTCATTTCTCTAGTGAATGGAATCGGGATAAGGGCTTCATGCAACTGGTTAACGACTCCTGGCTTAAAGAGGAAGAAAAGCAGTCTTGGGATGGTTTGACAAACCGACTCAAACGCCTGAAGCATGATATTCGAAGATGGTTGACTGATCAGCCGGGAACCTCTAATGGGGTAGAGGGCCTGCTAATTGAGGTGGACCGTTTGGAGGAATCCCTTGTTAACAACTGGGAGGATAACACCTTTGCTATTCTTTGCGACAAGAAGATCGTTCTGGCGGAGAGGCTCTTAGAAGTGGAGAGGGGATACAAACAGAGGTCCAGGGCCAAGTGGTTAAAAGAAGGTGACCGCAATAATGCGTTCTTCCAGGCGTGCATCAAGGAGAGGGAAAACACGAAGATCAATCTGAGGACGGAGGATGGCTCCTTCTCATCAGACGCGAGTATGGCGGGGAGTATGGACCTGAAGCACTTTGAGGGTCTTCTGGCAGGGGCATCATCTTCTAGCTTTGTTAGGGATGTTGAGGACAGCGGTGGTCTCTTAAGCAGTCTTCCTCTTCTGGTATCTGGCTCAGACAACGTCTGCCTCTCTTCTATTCCCCTGGAGGAGGAAGTCAGGGAAGCACTTCTGAGTATGCCAGTCGACAATGCACCTGGACCGGACGGGTTCCCGGTCTCTTTATACAAAGCTTCTTGGGATCTGGTGGGTCTGCAGGTTGTGGAGACGGTGCAGGATTTCTTTGGCGGCGGCTCTCTGAACAAAGGTATCGCCTCCTCAAGGGTGGTCCTTATTCCAAAAATTAAAAATCCTACTCTGCTCAATCACTTCCGGCCCATATGTCTTTGCAATGTGTCTTATAAAATCTTGGCCACGGTCATTGGAAGGAGAATCTCTAAGATCATCCCCAAGGTGGTCTCCGAGGAGCAGCATTGGTTCATCAAGGGTCGGAGCATTCAAGGAGCGATTGGCATTGCTAGAGAATTGGTCCATGACATCAACAAGCGGGCGGTGGGTCCAACATTATTTTCCAAATGGATATGAACAAGGCATATGACAACATTGAGTGGAGCTTTATCATTCGCGTCATGAGAAAGGTGGGGTTTCAAGATTGGTTCTGCGACATCTGCTTCAGGTGTTATTCCTCACCTTGGCTCTCGATATCTCTAATGGGTAAAAGCTTTGGTTACTTCAAGTCTGTTAGGGGCATCAGGCAGGGAGATCCGCTGTCACCTTTCCTGTTCGTGCTTGCCCAGGATGCCCTGTCTAGAAACTTGAACCGCTACCTGGCGGAGGGCAAGTTGAAGCCCTTCCATGGAAGAGGTAACATGGGTAATATCTCCCACTTGATGTTTGCTGACGATATTTTGTTGTTCACAAATGGCAGACGGCGATCCTTGTGCCACCTCAGAGACATTCTGTGTAGCTATGCCAGGCTCAGCGGGCAAGATATTAATACCGAGAAGAGCCATGTGTTTATTCCGGAGAAATGCACGGAGAGACGGTGCAGGGAGATTCAGCGAATTCTGGGGTGCAGTAGGAAAAAGTTTCCAATGCTTTACCTTGGGGTGCCACTCTCTTATGGCCGCATTAGAAAACAACATTTCAATGAGATTCTTGATCGCCTCCTGGGGAGGATCTTCAGTTGGAAGAACAAGCTGCTATCTTTTGGAGGTCGTGTCATGTTGATTAACAGTGTCCTTACGTCCATCCCCATGCACACATTCTCCGTTTTCAAACCTCCGAAAGGCACTGTGGAAAGGATGGAGAAAATTATGAACACTTTTCTCTGGGATGCAAAGGGGGAGGGGCGGTGTCACTGGGCATCCTGGAAGCGGTTAGCTCGGCCTGTGGAGGAAGGAGGTGTTGGACTCCGCGATATACACGACACCATTCTCTGCTTACAGGCGAAGTTGGCTTGGGAAATCATTGGCGGGGAGTCTCTCTGGGCGAAATTTTTCAACAGACGATATAGAGGGCGAGAGTCGACTGTCAGCCGCGGGGATACGATCTTGGCCAAATGTATGTTCTATCATCTCGAAACCCTGTCCAAGTACTCAAGATGGGTGGTCGGCCGTGGGGACATCAGTTTCTGGAACGAAAACTGGGCGGGCGAGGTCCTTTCTTTCTTGGGCTGCCCGTGTCCTGATATTTCTTTCCGGGACGCCTGTGACCACTATGATTTTATTCATGCGACCTTAAATCCCGTTTTGAAGAGGAAGTTTGAGGGTATCGTTATGAGTGATCTCCCGGATTTATGCTGCTTCTCGGAGACGAGCTCGGGCAGGTTCAATAGCAGCGGGTTCAGGCAGCTTCTTCAACGTGAACGCATCTTGGAAGAGAGGGTTCCGTCTGTCTGGTGCAAAGAGATTCCCGCAAGGATGAACTTCCTTCTTTGGAGAGTTTGTAACAGACCACTTCCTACTGAGGAGAATATTCAGAAGAAGGGCGTGCACATTGCCTCTCGGTGCTACTGCTGCGCGGTCCCTCAAACCGAGACGACAACCCACCTTTTCTTCCAGGGACAATGGGATGCCTACCTCTGGTCGCTCTTCACCCCCCTTCAGTAGTCGGACAGCAATCCCAGGTTGCCTCAGGAGTTTGTGGCCGCTTGGTTCAGGGGCACTGTTACTAACACTATGGAACGCAACGTCAGAGTGGTCATTTTGATCTCTATTTGCTGGATCATCTGGGAGGCTCGAAACCAGGTTCGTCTAGGTAATCCTCGTTCCCCGTGGTCCCTGCAGGTTCGGCTACGATCTCTTATCGTGGAGCTTGCCTCGCTCATCAAAGGTGGGTTTGCGTCGGCGACGGTCTGCAATCTCATCAATCGGACGCGCGCACATAGCAGGGAAAGCGGCTCCTGGGTCAAGTGGCATCCGCCGAGACATGGCTTGAAACTTAATATTGACGGCTCTTACATGGAAGGAGTCATGAGATGTGGAGGTTTGCTTAGGGATTGTTGGGGCTCTGTCCTGGTTGCCTTTAGCGCCTTCTATGGGCCAGGTTGTTCCTTAGGCGCGGAGGTCCGGGCCCTTCTTTCTGGGCTCATGGTTTGTAGAAGGAAAGGGTTGCAGATCACCGAGGTGGAGTCTGATTCGGAGGTGCTTGTCAAGGCCATTCATGGCTGTCGCGGGATTCCTTGGGAGCTGGTCTACCTCATCCGGAGATGCAAGGCAGAGACTGATCAAGGCCGGATTGTTCACCACAGCTGGAGGGAAACCAACTTTGCGGCTGACAGACTTGCTCGGTTTGGTCGGCAGGAGGAACCACTCATGATCTTTGACAGCCTCCATTCACTTCCCCTTGAGTGTGTTAGTGTGGTGCAAGGGGATGCCCTGGGCCTGCACTTCTTTCGACCTCCTTGAGGTCTTGCTGCACTTGTTTCCTTTTACCCAAATGAATAAAAATAATAACTTTCAGGCCATAAATTTCCATTGAAATAAAAAAAAGAAAAAAAAAGAAAAGAGAAAAATAGAGCTTGGACCATGGCATGGGGGTTTCATGGTATTATTACTCATAGTTTAAGGTTTTAGAGTTTGGACCATTGATTCACTTTATTTCTACTCATAGTTTAAGGTTTCAGAGTTTGGACCATGATTTCAATTTATTGCAACTCATAGTTTAAGGTCTCAGAGTTTGGACCATGACATCCCTTTATTTCTACTCATAGTTTATGATCTTAGAGTTTGGACCATGAAATATAGGTATTATAACTCATAGTTTAGGGTCATAGATCTTAAACCTTGGATTCATGGCTCATATTATGTTGGATAGACTAATACCATATAGTTTAACATCACGCGGTCTGGACAATGACCCATAGTTTAAAGTCACAGAGCTTGGACCATGGAATGGCACAATACTATGTGAAATACTTATTAAAAAACCTTTTATTTGTGGGAGCCATGATGAGCTATCTATCCATTTATATCAGGGTTTACTCTTCATTAGAATAAACCCAATGTATGACATATGGTCCTTCCCACTTCGGTTCAACATTTTGGGGGCTTCTTCCTGAGTATCACCAGGGTTCTAAGGACTGACACCATTTCTACGTCAAGGAAAGATTGAAGGTGAACCTTTTTGTTGAAGGCTCATGCAATTCAATTCTTCTATATTTTTAAATGGTGTAGAGTGTGTAACCTTTTTTCATCTAGCTACTCAAACTCATCAAACTGTATCTGGGATTTATCATCCATGGAAATTTGATCAAAAATGGCCACATGAAGTGATGGAACATGGATTTAGATAGGAAAAACCTCCTCTTCCCCATATACTAGTGAGTATGAGGCTTCCTGGGTTGTAGTGCGGGTTATGGCTTGGTAAGCCCAAAAATCTTGAAGGAGATTTTTTGGCCACAATTTCTTATCCTTATTAATCATATTTTGGAGTATGTTGGAAAAAGTCTTGTTTAAACCCTCTATCTACCAATTGGCCGCCACATGGTAAAAGGATGAACCATTTGATTCAATTCCATACTCCTAATATAACTTGTCCAATTAAACAGAGCATAAGTTGTTGACATTGTCCATTAGTATTGTATGAGGGACACCAAATCTAGTAACATTGTTGGGCTTCACAAATCTAACAATATTTTTCAGCCCAACTTCTTTAAGGGGTATGGATTCAGCCCATTTGGAAAAGAAGTCAATTGTTGTGAGTATGAAATAGAATTGTTTCGCTGTGGTGGGAGGATATGACCCCACAACATCCATCCCCCAGGTGGCAAATGGACATGAGTACTTAGCTGTATGAAATAACTTTGGGGGTCAGTGTATGAAATTAGAATGAACTTGGAAGGAATGGAACTTCTTAGTAAATATGGAACCATCATGTATCATAGTGGGCCAGTAATACTTGACCCTTTAGATTTAGTGAGAGTGTTTGGTTGTTGATGGGTGTGCTCGAAAAGCTCCATCATGCACTTCTTTCATGATGACAATAGTCTCTTTTCCATCAATGAACCAGATAAAGATTCTGTCAAGGCCTAGTTTGTAGAGAACATTAACTTGGGTTACCCAATTTTACAAGACAAATTTGACTGCCTTTCTTCTAACTTACTCCCTTTTAGTCCTATCTGGTGGGAGTTCCCCCATCCAAAGGTAATTTGTAATGGGTTTCATCCAGCTGGTGGTGAGACCATGAGGCATAGAAATGAGGCTAATTTCATCAATATCCTCCATATTGCTATGGATAAATGGAAAGACCATCCAACAGTGGGAAATTCTAATGACTGTTTCATCCCGGTCTGGATTATCCAAGGTTGTGGATGCATTTTCCAAAGAATTGTCTTAGGAATTTTGTGACAGGGGGATATAGGTCAACATTGGTTCTGATGGTAATTCTTCCATAAGTACTCAAATGCGGTTCATCAAGGGGAACAATACTTCTTTCTTGATGGCATAGTCACCATTGAATGATTGGATGACTAGCTCCGAATCACCCTTTATTTTCAGGTGTTTGGAATGTACATGAATTTTCATTTCTAAGCCAATAATGATGGATTGATAGTCTGCTTCATTATTTGTACACCCTTTTGAAAGAAGGAAAGAGTAAACCAAGTCGGCCTTTTGGGGGGATACAATTATAATTCCCAACCACACTTTTTTGAGCTTGGGATCCTCCATCCTTTTCCCCATCAGGCTTCAGAAAGCACCGTCGAAGTACATTTCCCATATCAGGGGGTCCTCCTGGATGGAGAATACTTATTCATCTAGAAGTTCTGCATCCAATGGTGTTGTTCGTTCTGAGGGGTGCTCTTCCAGGAAGTCCACTATCACCTGACCTTTGATGGATTTTTAGGGTACGTAATGTATGTTAAATTATTGTAGGATGACCGCCCATCATGATAGGCATCCATTTAGCATGGAAAAATTGATGATATACTTGTGCAGGTTGTAATGGGAGATCAGTTGGACCTCATGGTGTTGTAGGTAGTGCCTAAGTTTCTAAACCGCGAAGATTAGGACTAGGCAGTTCTTTTTAATTTTTGAATACCGAGTTTCACCATCAATCATTGTTCAACTGAGGTAATAAAGGCTGTTCTTGCTACCAGGATCATTTTTCTGCATGAGGAAGGTTCATAATGACCCTTCCTAGACAACTACGTAAGAAAATGAGTGGTCTCCCCTCAACTGGTGGCATCAACACCGGTGGTCTTAGGAGGTATATTTTGAGATTTTTGAACACTTCTTGGAAATAGTTATCCCACTCATTCATAACTATTTTCTTCATAAATTTTTTGAAAGGTAAACATTTACCAGATAGGTTGGACATGAAGTGTTGAATGTAGGAGAGGGGCCCCTGGAGACTTCTCAACATGATGAGGTTGAGAGGTGGGGACAAGCCAAGGATGGATTTTGTCTTCTCGGGGTTGACTTTAATGTCACGGTGGAATATGATGAAGCTGAGCAATTTTCCCATGGTAATGCAAAAGGTGCATTTTAGGGGATTCATCTTTAAAATGTACTGTTTCAATTTTTTGAAGAATGTTTCATGATCAGACAGGTTGTTTGAGCATTTTCATGATTTAACCACCAGATCGTCGACATAACACGTGACGCATTTTCCCAAGAAGGGCTTAAAGATGCGATGCATGACACATTGATATGTGGTCCCAGCATTCTTTAGGCCAAAAGGAATCAATTTATAACATAACACACCCTGAGGTCCCCTAAAAGTAGTAGCTTCTTCATCTCCTTTGGCCATCCAAATCTGATTTTATCCAGAATTATCGTCTATGAAAGAGAGAGCCTCATATCTGGCTATTTCATCGATCAACAATTCTATGATTGGGACCAGGAAATCGTCTTTTGGGCATTGAAGATTAAGGTCCCCAAAGTCAATGGAGATTCTAATATGTCTATTCTTATTTTTGACAGGGACTATGCTTTCCAACCAGACCAGATATTAGACCTCCCATATGAAGTTGGTTTGGATCATTTTTTCGACCTCAGCCTCTATTTTGGCAGCATGTGTCATATGGGTCCTTATGGCTACCTTCTTATAGACTCAATGATCTTTTGGTAAACCTAGATGATGAGTGGATACCTTAGGATCGAGGCCTGAAGATTCAATGTAATTATAGGTAAACACATATCGATTCTTCTTTAGGAAGAAGGTGTATGCCTCTCATTCCTCAAAAGTCATAGCCACACTGATCGGAGTGGGTTGTGGGTTATCTTTAATGCCTAGATTTATCTCCTCACGTTCATAGATTGTGGTGGAGACAGATTCTTCGAATGTAGGAGGGGCATATTTGAGGTCTTCTTCCTCTTCATCATCATCATCATCATCATCTTCATAATCTTCATCTTCTCCCTCTTCTAATGGAGAGAGTATTTTTTAGGAAAACTATCCAATATTGGGAGATAAATTGTCTTTTTCCTTAGGGTTTGAGGCAAGGGTATCTTGAGGTCCCAAGGATGAGTTAAGATAATTTTTGGTAGGGATTTTCCTGACATCACGGGAGTCAACCCGATTTTCTTTGTCTTTGGACTTGGTGACCGTAACAGAGACCATGCTGACAATTGAGTCTGCATCCAAAATTGAACTCATGCATTCAACTTGGTTGATGAGTAATATATACACTTCCCCAAGATGTTGGAGGGGGTTGGTGGGAGCCATTTCCAATCCATTCGGAGTAGTAACCCAATCAATGTCGTTGGTTGAAATATTTTTTTCTTCCGACTCATAGAACCCCGTGTCGATATAATGAGATTCAGAGGACTCAAAAAAGAATTTATCATCATGCAATGTCCCTTTTTTACCATTAGTGCAATATTTGATGCACTGATGGTATGATGACTAAATCATAGCATGCTGATGCAGCCAATTCCTCCCTAACATGATGTTAAAGGTCGTACTTTGTCGTACTACCAGGAACTCATAATTTAAAATGATGTATCCGAGTTGGGTTTTAAGCTTGATTCATCCCAAAAATTTATTTTTTTATTTTTTCATATCCCAATAGAGTTGTAGTGCAGGGTGTCAGGTTTTCTTCATCATAACACAGTCGATGAAGTGTTTGTAGCGGGAGGAGGTTGACTCTAGAGCCATTATCGATAAAGATCCCATGGACATCAATTTCAATTATCTTGCTGGACACATATAAGGGTTATATGTCCTCTTTCATGATGGAATATTCATCCATGTCTATGAAAGAGATGACAATATGAAAATCTTTGGGATTGGTCTCCGTTCGGTATACTTTGACGGCTACTACTTTGGCCTCAAAATCCTAGGGACTTAGTAAGGCCTTGATGAGTGCCTCCCTAAGATCTACGGATATGCTGAACACATCCAGGATTTACAGCTCTGCTGGTATTAAATCTATCTACTTTACAATATCATACTTCTACTCTAAAGTTTAGAGCTTCTTGGTTCATGGTTTCTCTTTCACATACACTTTAGGGTCTTCAACTTTGGACACAAATAGTTCAGCCACTATGACTGAGGTCAGTGGTGCTGTGGTCCATTTTAGGTTTGGGTGAACTGGTCTGCCTGCATTCCTTGGGCGATTTTATATTTTTTCTTTTCCTGATGGATATTCCAAGATAATTGGTCTTGGATTTCTTCTGACGGGGGAAAAGAATCATTCTGGTTCTTGTTTTGTCTTCTATAGGGTCCTTCCACAAGTTTTTGTATTATTAACATTTTGATTTATTGAATGCCAATGAATTCGACTCCTACCATGATCATGCCTTCCAAGAAACATCTGTAATCTGTGGACTCTTCCTAAAGATCTTCAGTTGGGCGCAGGTAATGCGAGTTCATGGCCAAAGTTTCCAATTGATATGGGGTATATCAAGTGAATGACATTATTGTATCCAAAGATCAATTATTGATCTGACATTGTTTATGTCTGACTATCTCCTTCTGATGGTGCCGTTTTGCAGGGCGATGCTCATTGTACCAAGTATGTTGGTATGAAGTCCGAAAGCTTCAACATTGACTTCAGATTTAGTGTCATCTCAACTTCTTGATCTTGATTTCTTCCCATATGGACTTTAGAGGACCGTGAGGCCAAGGAGGATGGTTGTGCTGTATTAAGATCTTTTGGGGCCGCAATTGGTTATTTCCACGATGACTAGAGGATTCCATAGATTCATTTTATGCTCTTCCGGTCTCCAATTGTAAAACATTTTCTTCTTCTTACTGGAGATTGTTTGTCATTACTCTTCCTCTCTTGAGTCTGAGGTGGAAACATACGCCACTTGTGCTAGTGGTGAGCCCAAATTAACTTTCCCAAAATCAACCATCTTTTGTAGGAGATCCTTTAAAATGAAGAATTACTAGTGGTGTGTCCTAGTATCTGGTGATAGATACAATAATTTGTATGGTTGTCATGACCCACTTCATCAGCTTGCTTTGGCTTTGGTAACCACCGGAAGATGAAATTCATGGAGACTATGAAATAGACACAGACCTGGTCATCTCAAAATGAGTAAACTTTATTTCTTCATTCCTTGAACTGGTTTATTTTAGCACCTCATTGCTCATATTTCTGAGTTAGGGGTGGCTGTTGGCGTCCAGGGGGTCTAGAACGGTTCGGTGGGGGCCTCAAAACTGGTGTTGGTGGTGGGGAGGCTTAAGCCTGATAGAATCCACTTTATCTTTTCCCGTTCTTTTCCCAGGGGCTGATGGGGCCACTTGGGACTTGAGATTGGTCTGTTTCAATGTGTATTCTATTCTTTGTGAAATGGTAGAGAAGTATCTAAATCTACTTATGTACTTTAAAAGGATGAGAAGTGTTCTCAATTCATCTCAAAGGTTATCGATGCACATGGAGAGCATCTCATCCTGAGGGAGTGGCCAGTTTAGGGAATAAATTAGGACTTTTCATCTAGCAATGAATTCTGAGACTCTTTAATTCTCTCGCTATTTGTAGTTCATGAGATCACTGACCGCCGTCTTAGTCAGCGTTGAACTGAACTAGAAGAGAAACAACCACTGGAGGTCCTCCCAGCATGTGATTGAGTTAGCTGGCAGGCTAATATACCATAGGAAAGTTGAGCCCTACAGGGTTCGTACGAAGAACCTGGGTTTTAATGCTTCTTGTTGCTCCAGAGTTCCCATCAGGAGGTCATAATAAGAGGAATAAAGCATTAAATGTTGTTCGGGGTCCCCTAATCCATTGAATACTGGGAATACAGGGTTTCGAAAGTTTGGTGGTGACAAAACCTTTCTTACCCAATCGGGGTAGGGTCTGCACTCTGGTTATATCAGAGTACATCGCCCCTCTATGGCTTCTAGTTGAGTTGTTATTTGCTCGACAATATTCAATATCCCTTGATGCATGTCCTGTCAGGATTGAGCTTGGGCTGGTGCAGCTATGGCCAAGACTGGGCGTATCGGCACTGCTGGAATTTGGGGTGGATACCAAGCCAGGGGTATCATTTATGGGTTTACCAGAATATATTCTGGATGCCTTCCTAGTGGGGGGAAGTCTTGATGTTATTCCAAGTCCAGGTTGAACGGACCTCCAAGATTGGATTCATTCACCTAGATAAGTGCCTGTTGTATGGGTACCTCTTCTGGGTGCACCTAATGATGTTTCGCAGGGGGAACACATCCAACAAGTTAGTTCTCTCGACATAGATCAACATTAATTCTCCCAATCTGTTTTATTTCTTCCTCCTAATTGTATAACCTTTCCTCGAGAGTGAGAGAAGCATTTATAGGGGGAGGAGAAGGGGGGTCCTAGATGACCTTGGATTTATTCTTCTTCTTGTTGGGGTTTCGTGCATGAGGTAATCTTAGATTAACTGAGGGGGAACCCATATTTAGGACTGCTCTTTGGTTCTGGGTATGCACACCATCGGGCTCGGTGTGGGATACCTCTAAGAGGGAACCATATTCCTTCATTCCCTCTCCCTCCACATCATTTCCTATTATATTTGTGGAGTTGGCATTTACCATGTTCACTGAGGCATACCGCATTGGGGGTGGTGTACCCAGTTCAAAATGGTAAGAAGTATTTATGCATCGTTTTTTGGAATTTATCCTTCCATTATATGATATTTTTTAGGATTCCTAGAAAATATTGACCTAAATGGAGTCCTGGTATGGCCTCATAGCTCACTTCTATCTCGAAGGGTGAGAACCATGAGAAGGGGTGAAATGGGTGACTACTCTGCCTATCGTTCTTCCTAGATAGTAGAATACAGAAACCTTCTGTGTAGGGATTTGTGGTAAAAATTCCCCCACCCCTATGGGCTGGGGTTGTTCCTATTCTTCTGTTTATGTGTCATGGCCTGGATTTGTAAGTCTTACAAGATCATTTTGATTTAAAAATGCCCCCAACCCTGTGGGATGGGGTTTTTCTTGTATTGCGGTGGAAGATTATGCTATTTCCACCTTTTCAATTTCATGTACTTCCATGCGTGTGTGAGCCGAGTATGGCGTGGGGCATACATGGAGTCCATGTTATTTTGACAATACAAGAACTACTTGCTGGTTGGATTCTGTTAGGTGGGAAACCTACCAGATCATCTTGGTTTCCTAACTTTGAAAATTTTCGATGGATTGATCTCTTCGGTCTTCATGATTTTGGGACTTAATCCAGGCCATTTTTTTTGAGTATCCCATCTTTCCTGAGTAGAGATTTCAATTGATTGCTGACTTTGGGTGATGACATTGCGGGACGTCATTTCTAATGAGTATTGCTGAACGGGACATGGGGTGAATTGTAGATCTCCATATTCTCCCCATCCTCAAATGTGAACTCTAGTTAGGGCATCACCAATGAGGCTACACAACTTATATAGTGCATGGAGGCAAGCCAGTTCAAGGTTTTTTGTTTTTATTTTCTGATTGTGGCTTTTGTGTGGACAGGAGGGCTTTTAGGTTGATTATAAGGTGAATATCTCATATCGTATTGACATGGTTCGCATACCCTTCATAGGGAAGGAACTTTTATTTCAAATGGATAAGGGCTGTCCATATTTTGAGTTGAATGTCATGAATTAATTCCCAAGACAACTCTCCTTGTATATCAAAGTGAGAAGTGTTCATAGGACAATACATCACTGGTATATTATCCTTAGCTAGTTTTCTCCTCACAAGAAACATATCCAGTTGTTTTTCTTCCGGAGCCTCCTATACTTGATATTCCTAGCTCGACGACTTCTTAATAATTTTGTTCCAAGCAACCGGGCTGGTGGGATCCTTATTGATTTCTAAACGGTGCGAGGGTGGATCAGAAGATGAGTGTGGACCTAGGCCATCCTTTGGTTGTGAGAAAATATCACTCATTATAGATGGAGTGCCCGATGTGTATGAATAATTTCCGAGTGCCTCAGCATAGGAGGGATTTCTCACATTTATTCCAACAAGGGGAAGACCTTCCCGCCTATATGAATTTTGGTTGTTGGGAGGACCTTCACAATTGGTGATGCAATGGGGAGGGTTACTATTTCAACTTGATGCCCGAATGTGGGAAATGTCTTTATGGTGTATACCTTGGGTAGAACCTTTAGGGTGGGATACAATAAGGGGATGACCTTATTAATTATTTATGTCGATGAGGGGTGGATCTTCACAAGAACTACCATTGGGGGGAGGGCCTTCGCAATGAATGTCATCATGGTGGGGACTACCATCATGACATGATACCTGACTGCAGGGAGAATTTATACAGTTCACATCTTGGGGAGGTCCTTCAGGATGTACTGCAATGAGGGGAGAACCTTATAGTTGCTTGGAATTATTATGGGGAGGGCCTTCAGAACAACTTCCATTGCGGGGAGGGCCTTCGCAATGACTGTCATCATGGCGAGGACCACCATCATGATTTAATGTCCAACTTTAGGGAGAAACATATCTACAGGGTATACCCTAGGGAGGACCATCAGAGAGGATGACAACAAGGGGATTAAATTCTTTCCATATGATCTTCCGGTCGAGGGGAGGGATACCCCGACATGCATTAGGATATAGGCTCTCATGATCGATCATTCCTGGCCCACAGAGTGACTCCCTGTGGGTGCTCTAAAGAGGACCTTCAAAGCTACTAGTAGTGACATTGATGGGAGGGACTTCACAACTTTTACTATAAATTCCATAATTTGGTAATAGAATGATAGGTTCTTGAGCCATTATTGATATATTTTTGAGGGCATCAAGAACCCCAACTTCCAATAGAGTAGGATCATGTATGTGATCTTCATTTTCTAGTTTCCTTTGGCACCTTTAATTTTTGAGCACTCTATTGTGAGTAACTGGGGCCGTATGCTATTGGTAACCACCATCATATATGGGTCCCTATCTTGTTGGGTCCCATGATTCTACAGGGATATGCCGACAGACATCTTGAGTTTTGGCAGGGATATATGCCTTCCTTTGAGTGGACACCATGTTGGACCAGCATACCCAGTTGGAATGTGTATTGTTTCCCGATCCGGTTGTCTGTATATTGTAGGATATTTCCACCGACCCTCTTGGAAGGGATAAGGGATGCATAAATGCTACAGAGTGACTAACTAATTTTGTGAGTGAGTCATTCCGTTTGAGGAAACTGGGTTGTGGGCCCAGTTTCTCACCTTTTTCGCCGATGTAATAATGTATTGGCATGTTTGGATGATATGATCTATAATAGATGTATGATCTTCCATCATTGAAAATATATGATGAGATACATCTTCAGCTGGAATGTGTATGAAGGTCCATTCTGATGTTGGAGCCGGAGTTTATGCCTACTTTGGTCCTCAATGAGGTTCCAGTAGATAT
This sequence comes from Viscum album, assembly GCA_963277665.1. Taxonomy (NCBI): domain Eukaryota; kingdom Viridiplantae; phylum Streptophyta; class Magnoliopsida; order Santalales; family Viscaceae; genus Viscum; species Viscum album. The sequence goes on from OY728166.1 coordinate 1,483,962,572, forward strand.
TGGTAGTTCTCTTGTGTTGGGACATAGGAATGAGTTTGCCACCAGTTGTCTTCTCTAGTTGCCACTGTATTTGACTGGTGGTCTTCATAATCACAAGAGGGGATTTTCATCTCATATCTTACCACTGTATTTGTCTCACAGGCTTTTTATACATATGTAGGAATTTAACTCTACTCATATTTTCTTGCCGCTGTATTTGGATGGAAGGCTTGATATGCGTCATCAGGTATGTGTGGCTATGTGTATCTGTTTGCCGCCCTATTTGGTTGGTGGGAATGGAATGCATCAATAGGTATTTGTGCCCACGTGGAGCTGAGTGCCACCCTATTTGATTGATGGTCTATTTGTGTATTAGAAAATATCTACATATTCTTATAGTTTTCAGCTTTGTCTATAGGGAGGGACCAATAAGAACTAGCAGGAACGTGAATGTGCTCATATTGTGCCACCCTATTTCTATGGTGAGCTTGAGTGGAGGGGGCAGAGTCGTATGTATTCCCGCTGAATTCCACCACATTATTATGATAGAGTAGATCCTTATGAACTATGGTGTTAGAGTGTTCATGATTATATATTCTCCACCCTTGGTGGACAAATCGAGGCCCCCAGATCTCCTAGACTTTGGTAGGTGCCCTCGGCATATGGTCCTCCTCAGCGGGAGGAGGCTTGGTCATCTGTTTTTGGCAGTGACGCTCTCTGGTGGGGGCCCGTGAGTAAGACCCATGTGAAATTGATACGAAGTTGTCAACATAGACTTCATATACCTCCCTAAGATAAGAGAGGTACTCATTATCATGTTCTGGGGACAGGCTCTCAAAATGGTTTGATATGACCACTGAGGTCTCCCAGTGCTGGGGTGTTGACTGCGGCTGAGGAGGCATCAAGGAGACCTTTGAAAAATGGAGAGCTTTTCTTGAGGCCTCCAACGTGGGGAGAGTACCATTTATGTGGTACTCTTTGATCGGTGTATTGGATACCCAACGTTAAAGACACTGGGTGGGCGAGGGGGTCCTACTCTTCATTGGGGCCCCAACCGCCCATGGGATTGCTGGTGCATCTGTTTTAATTCATCGTTGAGATGTCGTTTGGATCGAAGGTTGCTCCTCAAGAACCTATGACATACATATATGACATACAGTCCACAAAACCTCATCAAAGTAGCATTATTTTAAACATATTCATATTTGGAGATTCATCTTGTCCCCCCTCCCATCTCTTTTTTTCTGAGGGGTGGAGAAGGGGTTTTAGTGGGGTAAGACCACCACCTTGGTGAAGAATTCATGTTGAGTCCACCATTTTTGGTCCACCTCCGAGGTGGAACATTTCTTGCATACCGTGGTGAACAAAATGGGTTGACGTAAAATTTCATTTTTCCTTTTATCATTGGGGTAAAAATACCAATGGGGTTAAGGATTCACGTCGGGATCACCATTTTTGTTTCGCCTCCGAGGTGGCACATTTCGGGTGGTGGGGAAATGGTCTGATGAGGATCATCATCCGTCCCTTTTTCCATAGATGGTTTCCTATCAAATTCAACATTTTATTTGTTTTGACCCATTCTATGTTATTATTCTTTAAAATAAGGTTGGATTAACCCCATGGGGAATGGGAAATTTACCCCTTTCACATTATAAAGGAGATGTTACTGTCAGTCAGTCCCAGCGGGTGATTGTGTGGGGTCAAGTACACGACTAATTGGTCCTCCTCATATGGTCTCCAATGGGTTTATCTTGGATCCAGAAACACCCAATGACCCTAGTATCCATGATTCATGGATCTTCTTTCCAAAGGAAGGCATTCATTGATTAATGGTTTAGCCAACGACACTTAAGGACTCTATTGTTTGAGAGGATGCAAAGTTGGGATCACTATACCCTTTCAGGGAAAGATTATTTCTTTTTCCAAGACTCTCTTATATATTTTACTCATGTTCATATGTTTATGAATCCTTGGTTAATTCCCAAAGAGTTTGTCCATAGGCTACCCTTGGTTTGAAAAATCGTCATAGGAATGCATACATTTGACGCTATAGAGGTACTACTATCTTGATCCATACAATAAGTGCTATGGAGTTTATTGTCATCCAGGTGGGACAAAAGGTGATTTGATATTGGGATTAGACCCATAAGATAGGTTTTATACGTATCCTCAGGAGAGGAATTAGAACCCACATAGTTTGGATCTTTAGGGGATTACGTATAGAAGATGCCCATTTGGGGGACATGATCAGGTGGAACATTTTGGATGGACACCCTTTTGGGATCATGCCTTTAGGCAGGAATCCTACATATCCTGGTTTGACCAGGAATTATAATTCATGTATTTCAAATCTATGTGAATGTTGTAATGATCACAAACATCTTATCTCACATGAGTCATGATCGGTATGAGAAACAAGAGGATGTGGAAGATTCAATAAAGAACATTCTTCCTCTCCTACTGGTGGGAGAAAGAGATCCCGCGACAAAAGAGGTCAGGGCGACCATGGCCAAGGGTTCAGAGCGATGAAACTTTCAATGTGAGATGAAATTAAAGGCCATGCAGCTCGACCATCGAAAATTGGGGACTTACCTCAGTGGGAGGGACCCCGAATACATCCTAGGAAGGGGAGTAGTGTCATCTTTTCCAAAGGGGGGAGCGAACATAACCCCTTCGACTGATCACTATTCCTCATTGAATGGAAGAAAAAGTGATCACCCTTAATCCCTAGAACAGGGAGGTTCACATTGGCATCCCAAGGTTGGACTCCAGGTTACCATGGGAATGAAGACCTGTATGAATTCCTGAAGCCCAAACCATTATGGGGAGAGCCTTTGTGACTCCACTTACTATGGGTATGCAGACTCAACGGGGTACGCTTATGCACTCGATGGTCTGATCATACGGGTCTAGTGTCTTGAAGGAGGATTTGGCCTAATGCTGGAGAACTAGTTTGTGGAGGGATTATGGAGGAATGGACGGTAGTGGAGGGGTGAGGTTGGAACCAGAGGAAATAATACCCTAAAATACCCAATTTCGTGTACTAGTTTCTTATGTGGGATGAGGGAGGCTCCACATACTGATGCAGTATGTGGGCATGGGTATAGATCACCACATACCATAGTGGTACGCAGCCCATCACACCACTTTGTGTTCCATATGCGTACTGATGCAGTACGAGGCGCCTTGTTCAGTCCGCGTAGCAGTACACTATGCAGAACACCCTATTGAAGGAGGGATCAGGGGATCATAATTCACGGGGAGTTAATTCGTGAGAAGTATGTGGTTTGCGGTTCACCAATTAGGCTTTAAGTACTCTTTTTATTATTATGTTCCTCTATTTTATAGTTCACGGCCGGCTGTACCTGCAAAGAGAGTGGTTCACAATTCATGCTTTGCCGATGAATCAAGAGTAAAGTCAAAATCTTCTGTGAACTCTTTATTCCAACCTATGATCCCTCTTCAAGATTTTGTTTCCCATACATTCTTAATTCCTTCTGTGATCCTTTTATAGATCATTAAGGAAATTGTATCTATTGGGCATGAGACACTATTTTCGGAGGTCCATCCATAGATATCCTGACCTGCAGAAGAATCGATCAACTGGGGTTTGCGGAGGCTTCAGTTTGCGATATTTTTTTTAAAAACCCTACTGGTTCGCTTCGTCCCCTAACTGATGAGTTTGATGAATGGTAAACAGATGGCCTTCTCTCACACGATTCCTTTAGCGATGTAGTTCATGGTCCTCCTTATTTTTTGTCCATCAATCCACGGGCTAGCAGTTGGAGGATCGTTTTGCATACCTGGTGGTTCATGATCTAAGTGGTCTGCGGACCCTTCTCGGTGATGGTACGCAGGACACTTGAAATGCGTTGAAAACATGAATCTTTTGAAGTTTCTTCTGAAAGTTTGAACTCAATTTGAGTCTATTCACCTTGATAGACTTATAGGAGTACTTTATTCCTTTTGAAAAGTGATTTTAGGGGTATTTTCATCCCCTTCAAGAATTTGTAGGACCTTATATATGGGGAGGAATACCATGTCACTGATATAAAACTCTAGGTCTCATCAACGATTATTAGAATAGATCTTTTTTTTGACTCTGAGAAGATTTAATGTGCTACTAGATGGTATTAACCTTCTCCACCATTTCTTCAACCATTTCGGGACCTAGGAGTTTCTCCTCCCTAAATCCATCCTAACATACCATTGTTACGCACCTCTTCCCATACAAGGCTTCATAAGGACCCATTTGGAAGCTTGACATGAAAATATTATTTTAAGAGAACTCAACCAGAGGAAGATGTCGATCCCATCCTCCTTTGAATTCCATTGTGAATTCTCTCAACATGTCCTCAAGTGTTTGGATAGTCCGCTCATATTGGCCATCTGTTTGAGGATGATAAGTCGTGCTGTAGTTCGTATCAGTATTCAGAGCATGTTGAAGGCTCTTCCAAAACATTTAGGTTCATCTTGGATCTCGATCGAATACAGTAGATAGTGGTACTCCATACAACCTTAACACTTCCCTGATATATATCTATCCCAGTTGATCCAATGATAAATCCTATCAAATTACAATTAAGGGTGCAGTATTTGTAAGATGATCCACAACAACCTAGATAACATTGTTACCATTGGATGCATTCAGAAGACTAGTGACAAATTCTATGGCGACGTTGTCCTATTTACATGCTGCTATGGGTAATGGTTGCAACACCCTCTTAGACTTATACCTATCAGCCTTCAATTGATGACATACCATGCACTTTGATGTATACTTAGAGAATTCCTTCTTCATGTTATATCACTAATAATTCTCTTATAGATCTTGATACATCTTTGTGTTTCTTGGGTGAATGGAGATATTAACTATATGTGCATCATCCAAAAGTTCTTTCTTTAGTGATGGATTTCATGGAACACTTAGTCTTGTCCCAAATATCACAATTCCTTCTTTATTAACATTAAACTCCAATGATTTAACTTTTTTGATAGTTTCCACTTTCTTATGAATTCATACATCACCATTTTTATAATATATTAACCTTTCCAAAAAGAGACGGTTGAACAATAATTTGTGAAAGGATTGATGATGTTCCCTTATTTATGATTCCTAGGTCCAACTTCATCAAATCTAAGAATATTGGATCCTTTTTAATTTTTATCAATGAAAGAATCACAGGGTCCTGTCTACATAGTGAATATGCCAACTTATTCACTTTCCTAGGGTGGTAATGGATTGAGCAGTCATAATCTTTGATCTGCTCTAGCCATATTTTTTGGTGCATATGTAACTCTTTATGTGTGAATATATACATGAGGCTTTTATGATCTGTGTATATTTCACACTTCTCCCCAAAGAGGTAATTTTGCCAAAATTTTAAAGCAAATATTACTACAACCATCTCTATATCATGTTTTGGGTAGTTTTTCTCATGAACTTTCAATTTCCTTGAAGAATAGGTAATGAATTTGTCATTTTACATCAATAAACAGCCCATTCCCTTCTTCAAAGAATCACTAAATACCACAAAAGGTTCTCCACTTGTGGGTAGTGTGAGCACGATTGCAGTGATAAGCCTCCTTTTCAACTCCTTGAAGCTCTCTTCAAATTCATCACTCTAAGAAAACTTGACTCCCTTCTGACTTAGCTTGGTAAGAGGGTTTGAAAATCATGAGAAATTTCTCACAAATCGGAAATAATATCCAGCTAACCCTAGGAAGATATGGATATCCATCACCGATGTTGACCTGGACCATCCATCAATTACAACTATCTTGGAGGGATCCACAGATATCCCATTTCATGTGATGATATGACCCATGAATGAGACTTCCTTCAACCAGAACTCACACTTTATATACTTTTCATAGATATTCTCTTTTCACATGGTCTCTATTACAATGCTTAGATGCTCCTCATGATCCTCCATGGTTTTGGAGTTTATTAGAATATCATCTTTAAAGACTACCACAAATTTATCTAGGTAATATCTAATGACTCTAGTCATAAAGTCAATGAATATTGATGGAGTATTAGTAAGTCCGAAAGGAATTACTATGAATTCATAACACCCATATCTTGTACTAAAAGTAGTCTTGGGGATATCCTCCTTCTTCATCCTTACATGGTAATATCCTGACTGCAGATCCACCTTGGAGAAGTATTGTGCTGCAAGTAGTTGATTGAACAAGTCATTAATTCGTAGTAGAGGATATATGTTCTTTATTGTGATTTTTTTGAGATAATGATAATTAATGAAAAGGTGCATTGACCCATCCTTCTTCTTGACGAAGAGGACTGGTGCACCCCATGGTGAAGCACTTGGGCATATAAAACCTTTATCTAGATTCTAATGTAGTTGTTTTTTAGCTCCTCAAGCTCCACAATAGCAATTATATATGGAGTCTTGGATGTTGGAAAATCTCCAGGTATAAGATCAATTGATAACTCAAAATATCTTCTAGGAGTAAGACTAGGCAATTCCTCAGGAAACACTTCACTGAATTCCCTCACAATAGACATGTCTTCAAGGATGGTTTCTTCCTTAGACTCAATCATATAAGCAATATATGCATCCTCATAGGGTATTAATATCCATTATTGAGATGATGGTTCTAAAGAAGACTCATCCTCCTCCTTGCACTTGTACAGAATCAGGGGTCGATTCTCCATTTGTACAATGATTTACCTCTCATAGAAATATATGTTGGCTTTATATAGGGAAATCCAATACATGCCAAGAATTGCCTCAAATTCCACCAGAAAAAGTATTATGATTTTCACCGGGATGTTCAATCCACAAAATGTGACATGGGAGGAGTTATATTCATGGGTTTTAATGATTGCCCCATTTTTCATTCTCATTGACATCGTTACTTCCAAGATTTTTGGTGATGTTGGGATTGTTCTACTAAACTTTTGGGATATAAAATAATGAGTAGAATAAGAATCAAAATGTACATTCACTATTCTTGATGAATAACTAGCGTACCTATCACCACTTTGTTGTCAGGGTTCTCTTCAGCAGTAGTGATGGAAAAAGCACACCCTTGCTACCTTAGAGGTTGATGGTTTCCTCTAAAAACCCTTAGCATAGGGATATTTTTTGAAATATGCCCTATTTCTTTTCATTTGAAGCAATGAACAATGAATTGAGGGTTGAATGGAGCATTCCTCTCCTCTGTCATAGCAGCGGGTGTTTCTTGTCGGTAGTTAATAGCCAGGTGCCCTTCACTTCTACAACAAAATCATTTTCTCATCCCCCTTTAGGCAATTTTAGAGGTTCTTATTTCTAAACCTTTGGCAATTAGGGTGGTGGAATTTCTTAGCTTCTTTGGATTTATCCATCGGACCACCAGAATTAAAGTCCCCCTTAAACCTCTTATCCCCATGATACCCCTAAGATTCATGGATCTCCATTTCAACTTTTAGGGCATAATATACACTTTAATCATTGTTATCGAAGTCACAGATTTCTAGGGATTTTCGAAGGATAGGGTTTATCCCACCAAAGAAGCGGTAAAACTTGCATTCGGGGGTAATGATAATGCCAGAGGCATATCGTGAAATCCTTATGATGTTTTCCTCGTATGCTCCGATGGATTCGTCGTATTTTTTCTTGAGGTAAAGGAATTCCATTTCCATCTTAAGTCGGAGGGTGTGAGGAAAATATTTATCAAAAAACATTTTCTAGAAATCCTTCCATTAAAACAACTTGATCTCTTCCTCAGGATTCATATTTTTGATCAATTTCCACCATTGATCAGATTCACCCTCCTTACAATAAGAATCCAAAATTACCTTCTCTTGTTCGGAACATTAAAGGATATTGAAGATCTTTTCAATGGATTTGATCCATTGTTCGATGATTGAGGTTTCAGATGATCCATTAAAAGTAGGAGGCCTTTGTCTCATGAATATGTCTATTGTGACTTGTTCTTTCTTGGGGGGGGGGGTTGTACGTTTTTCTGGACCCATGTTTCTATTTAAAACTTGAGTTAACTGAGAGAGTATCATGACAATGTTTGCGATTCCTGCTCCCATCGGATGGGGAATATCATTAGAACAATCATCACATTGATCTTCGCAGCAGTTCTTAGTCTGAGTCCTCATATTACTAGCCATTGGATGGAATAAAAGGAATGATAGGGGTAACACATAAAGGGGAATACAAATACAAAAATATATAACTTATAAATTACATTTACATCCTTAACTTATGAATTTATAGTCTTCAATATATGTTATCCACGATCTACTTCCCAACATATATTCTTACAAGGATTTTTTTAATTACCTTAATAATGGTTCATACTAAGCATATGAATTTACCAAAGCACATACCCCAAGAGTGTCAAAACCAAGAGTGTAGAAAGGCTCATTTTTGTGCACCAGTTCTCATTCGAGTCTAGTTCAAAGAAGTGTTTTTGGGTTTTACCCCTAGATATAGCTGTGCCAGAGCTGCCTCTACCTGCTCATATCCAGAACGAGATATATTTTCTTGATAAACCACTTAATCAATACTCACAAAAAATTAGGTATGTTTTTATTATAATTATTCTTATCTTTAAGGATTTCACTAGGTTTTTCTAATCCAAATTTCAAAAATAACTAAACCTATCATTTGATACCAACTATAACAACCCTTATCTTTATTAAACACTTAAACATGATTTATTACACAAAATTTCATTTTAGAATACTATAAGGATCAATATTTCTAGTTTCATGGGAAATTATGATCATTATATAACATCTTAGAACATAAAACACAATATCTTTATTGAAAATGTCTTTTACAAGACCACAACGTTCTTTCATACTTAGCATTGCATGGGCTAACCTGAGGACATGCATAAGAAAAGGGTGAGCTATAAAGCCAAGTAAGGGAGTAAAAAAGGCATAACATGAAGAATATAGTACATTTTAGGAAATATTAATATCAATGGAGGACAATATAAACATGAACATAAAGGCATAATATAACTTGATTATCATAACATGGAAATGTGGCAACAACATTTAACATGATATTAGCATGAGCCAAGGATCATTGTACATGGAGCATGAGTAAACCATCATTGAACTGGAATTAGAATGAGTAAACTCTCATTTCAATTAACATATCATGATACTAATCTTTACCCAATGCATTGGAGTGATATCAGGGCACACCCTTCTTAATAATTTCATTTCATGCATAAGTGTGCAACATGGATCATACAACATGGAATCATTAAACATCATAATTTATTCCATGATAAAGGAATATGGAATAAATACATGATAATCTATAATTAATAATTAAATGTGAATAATGTTGAATACCCTTGATAGAAAAATGGGCATGGTATTCAGTACACTATGACTTTGTCTTAGAAAATCAAAGTACAATTTTGGCAGCATAACGACGTGACATAAGAATTCATAAAAATGGTTTATGAGAGAGAAATATCTATATCATAATATTTAAATGAAATTTAAATTAATGGGATCATATAGATACATTTACCAATATAGGTAATGAAATTTATATTCCTAATATAAAATAATTGCTTGAATGCAAATGAGAAGAGAGAAATTTTGTATGGAAAATTGGCATGGTAACAAGTGTACATGGGAGGCATTAATGAGAGATAAAGAGGTCTCTAATAATTATAACATAATAAGGGAAGTATTAAGGAAGTGAAAAATCATACCCCAACATTTATAAATGAAAATATAATGATATAACAACATATAGAAATTTGGACAAAAATGAGAAAGGAATAAATCCCTTACTTGGAATTGTGATCCCAATGGCCTGGGAGAGGCTTGAGAGGGGATTATTGGGAGATTGGGGAACCTTGAGAAGATCATATATAGAGAATTAAAGGTTTTGGTCAATATATAAATGGTTTTAGTGAAGAGGAATGGGATGTTGAGTGGGTTTATATAGGTAAAGAGAGAGAATTCTTTATTATTTTGGTTTTGGACACTACACATTAAACTATTCAAAACCACAAAACATCACATGGTTTTTGTCAATGATTTTTTCCAAATGGGTGTGGAAAAAATTATTTTATATGGTCATTATACAATCTTATTAAATTATTAGGATTGCTTATGTGAAGGTAAGTCACACTCGCAAGGAAATCATTTTAAAATGATAAAATGTATTATAAGTCTTCCCGGGTCCACTAAGTCTTTGTAAAATAAATAAAAAAACCTAAAATCACATTATTTTAAAGGTGAAACATATATTTTCCTAAAATCACATTTATAGTATTTTATTACATCACTATTGTGTTATTATGATGTCATAAAACACATTATATATTAAAACAGTATTTAATGTTTACCAAAAAATTCGACTCTCTCAGAAAATTATGAAAAATACACAATTGGATAATTTCAACATCCTGATTAAAAAAATAATATTCATTTAATCTAATTTTTTTTAAACTTGTGAATTTTTACTTTTTAAATTAAAAAGAAAAATTTATAAAAAATTCATGGGGTTTGACAAAAACAACTTTCAAACCTTAATAAAAATTACAATTGTGTTAATAAAAATTATAAAATCATTTATATTTAATAAAAATTAATTTAGTAATAATATTTTATTAAAATATTATTTAATTAAAAAGTCCATTAATTCATCAAAATAGAATTCTTAATAGAATATTAACTAAAAATACTATTGGTTCTTTAAAAACCATTTACAAAGTAACAATGATAAAATGAATGTATATTCTTTATTCTATACAAAAATAATTTACCTAATCATAGTGCTAGTATATTGTTACATAACTCCTTATAACTCTTTCATAAGACCTAAGGGTAAGGTGTGAGATGGTGAAAAACTCTTGGGGTGGCTCGGATAAAGTCACCTAGGTGGTAATCTATATTAACTTCAACTTCTCCTATAGGCAGTTCTGTTTAAGATTAACATGTTGAAGCTTGTATTTTTCTTTTTCAAGAGCGAAGCCCAGTGACACCACCTCCTTTATGAGCTCTGACAAATGGGATTCATACAGAGCAATTCTATTGGATGAGGCTATCACTTCCTTTCTCTGAGTAAATTGGATTTCTTAAAGCCCTATATTTATACTAATCATGTGATCACTATTCAATTTCTATATTATAAACGATAACAATTATTAACAGTATTTTAAAAATAGAAAAGAATAAAACCAATAAAGTGAATATGTTTTATATAATAATTTTACATAATAATACATTTAAGTAGATCAATAGGAATTTTCATTAATAAAATTTTGGGTCATTACAATATTGATTCTTGAATTGGAATGAGTATGTGGGTTTATTAAATTATCTTTGTAAATGGATTTTACAAATGTAACTAATGATATTAATATATTTGGCATTGAGTAACACATGGGAGACCAAGGGCATGAAGGTGTGTTTTCTAAAGGACTGAGAGATCCTTTGGGAACAAGACTAAGGGAAATTTCATGATGTTGAACAAAGTACCAAGAGAGACTTTGGAGAGTAAAATTGAGAGATATTCCAATAAATTTACCCAAGAGGCCTAGGGAGATATTGGGAGTTGGCCCTAAGGAAGAGAGAGAGTTTCCTATTTTTTTATACTTGATTAGATAACTAAAAAATTATTTTTAAGACTAAGTATCACTATAACCTTATGGTTAGAGGGTATGGTGGAAATTAATTATCCTTAATTGATTTATATGATTTTATAAATCATGTTAGTTCCTTGTTTCATTATTAGATCTTGTGTTATGACCATTTCTAATTATTTGGTTATATGATGATGTTTATGCCTAAAAAATTGTTCATGACTTGTTTGGGTATGTTGAGAATGTTATGCCAAGTGGATTTATTTCTTTACATGAGGCTTGTTGATTCATGTATTTGGAATCATGTTGATGTTTTTTGGAAACATTTTTTCTTTAATGAAAACCAAAGGGATTTGAAAGGATTGGTTTTAAGTGAAAAATTTACAAAGTTAAATGGTTTAGGAAAATGAATTTTCAAAACTAGATTTATTGGTATTCATGGTTTTAGATCCATAAATAGATTCCTAGTGGTATCCTACTAGGCTTAGTTCCTCACGCCCTACATATTACAACTAGAATATATATACATTATTTTATAGGGAATATGTAAGGGTGAGGAAACCATGAATTTGTGAGGCTCTTCTTGTTTACCATCATCTGAGGTTTTCCATGTTAGAATATACTTGATATCATGAAATTATCTTATGAGGAGCTTTGTTTTTAGATTTTGTATATTAGGGATATATGTATTGGCATTTTGGGTCTTGATAATTATTTTGGGTTTTGATATTTGACTTGAGATATTATGTATATATGTATTGAGTGTGACATTTATGTATGATAATGTGATTTGGTTTATGATATATTCCTTTTTTCTATTATTGTGTTACTATATTGTGTTTTACTTATTTTGACTCTGATTTTATATTGGTGTGCTAGTCCAAACTGATGGATGGGTCATGCAAGTTTTCCAATGTATAAACCATTCCCAAAAGGTTATTTTGATTTCCCAGGTGCTTATTTCCTGCCCGTGGTAATCAGGAACGTGCTTCGAGCCTTATAACATTCCAACTCTGGTGGCCAATTCGGTTGACCTAGGTTGGTTCTCTAAATATTTTTATTAGAGCCCTTTTTTGTGGGTTAGTTGTATATTGTATCTAAGACCTTTGGTTATCAAGTGGTAAGAGTGTAGGAGTGCTTATCCAGCTCTTCATCATGTCAATCCTCATGTTTTCATGGGTGTTCTGGAATTTATTTAGGTTTTGAGCCCAATTATGCGATTATTTATTTTTATTTGATGTATTTTACTTATTTTTTATGAGTTACGGGCTGATCCCATGAGTTTAGTTGAGTTTTATGGTGAACTGAGGAGGACATCAGGAGGAAAATAGTTTAGGTACATAGTTAGTAGTAACTGTGTGGAAACTATGAAACCTTATTTATCATCTTTGAGTGTCTCTTATATGGTTACAACATGATTTTCTTAACTGTGAATCCAAACTATGCACAATGGGTAATGTTTGAAATTTTTGAGATTTTACCCCCTTTTCATTTGAAAGTGTTTCTTATATTATTTATATTTTAAACTTATTGTAAGGGGCATTTTGGTTTGTTTAATGATGTTTTATATTCAATTATGTATTAAGTGATTTTTTGTTTTGTAGATAATGCCTACCAGAATGGCTCCATCTTGGCATAGAGAGGGTGGTTAAGAGAATTTACCACTGAAAAACACTATATTTATTTCTGATTTGGTGGAGTCGAGGATCCGTATGATTCTGTACTTGGACCATGAGGGTGGATAAGAATAATCCCTAATGGTGGACCACACTCAAGAGTATATTAAGTAAAATCCATGGGTATTTCCTAGAGAATTAGGAGACTAGGATCTTGGAGAGTGGATAGAATAGATCAAGAGAATATTTTAGTTTTTTAAGACCCCTAAAACCTAAAAGGTTGCCTTCCCCACCTATTTGTTGGTAGTAATGGGTAGGAAAGTTTTTGAATCTATGGTGTAATTAAGGATGTATGAGGATCTCACCTATGCTACCATTAAAGTGTCTTTTGATTAGTAGTTCAAACATGAACTTTTAGGGCAGGTGAAGGCCCATGAGTTCTTGATGTCGGAGTAAGGGTATAATCTAGTGTTGGAGTAAGCTTCTCAGTTTACCGAGTTAGTTCACGTGTCTCCTGAAATCCTTGAAAGTAATTACATTAAAACATAGATTTTTGAAAAGGTTTTGAAAGCAAAGATCATGTCAATGATTATCTTTCTTCTCTTACCAACCTATGTTAAGATGGTTTTCAAGTTGGCCATGGTTGAGTTGGAAATGGATGAGAAAAGTGGTCTTATTAGTGTTCCATTAGTGGGTGGTAGTCATATTTCTTCATCTAGATAGAAGAGGAAGTGGGATAAATTACATCAGGGTAGTGGAAAGAGTGCTCAAAAGCCATTAGGTTCAAACCAAATTTCTTCTTTAAGGTATAAGTTGGTATTTTGTTATCACTTTGGGAAGACTAGTCATACTAGGAAAAGTTTCCCAAAGGCACTGAGGAAGTTCCATCAATACAGTTATCTAGGTCATCTTCAATGCTTCTTTCAGTCATCTATATAGGTGAGTGGAATTTTTTCCATTTTTTCCAAGGGTTCTCAAGTGTGGTACAATGGTCCTAATGGTAAAGGATCTAACCCTTAAGTTAAAGGGGATTCTCACCAATTAAAGAGGGATCAATGTGGGATTGAGTTAGGAAATCTCCATGTAGTAGATATGGTACTAGAGGACTCTAAATCGAGGTTATACATTATGAGAGTTACAATATTTACTTCTTATTCCATGGATTTAGTTTTATTTGATATTGGTTATTCCCATTCATTTATCTCACTAAAGTTTCTTTATTCCTTGGGTATGTGAATGGAACTAATTCCTTTTGTTATAAATTTACTTACCATACTAAGTAGGAATAAGAAGAATGTTTTTAAGTTCATAGAGTGTCATGTTTTGATCACTGATGCAAACTTTATGTGGTATTTCCTCATGTTTCTAACCCGAGACCCTACTATAGTAGGTAAACACCATATTATGAACTATCAAACGATGTAAACTATAAAGATCATTTATTCCTAATTATATTAAGATGCTTAATTTAAGAATTTCGGAATTATATTTCAATAAAATAAACATCATTTTTGAATTCATCATAAATATATTATCTTAAGAAGATTTTTTTGGATTTTTCTAAAAGATGGGTTCTATGCAAGAAAATATTAAATTAATTTTAGCCAAAAAACTAATTTTATTTGATAAAATATAATTCTTTTATTTATAATAATTATTACCAGATTATTTAACTATAAAAATATTAATTTTATTTTTGAAAACAAAATATGTAGAATAAAGATTAATTACCACAAAAAAGTAAAATGGTAATTTTTAAAGAATTAATTTTTTAAGAATTATATAATTTTTATATAAATAAATATGATCAGTTTACATTAAAATATGACTCTAATGTAATTTTTAAACTTATAAAAATATATAATTTTTTTTCAATTAATAATTTATAGGAAATAAGAAAAACACACTTAATATATAAAATACATTTTTCTATAAATACAATTCTTACTAGGTCTTATGTTTTAATTTAAAAGTTAACTTTATAATATTTATAAATTTAATTTTATTAAAATGATCTAAAATTTTAATTCCCAACAAATTTTTTTGGTAATAATGGTATTCTTATATATTTAGTAATAAAATAATTACCATGGTTAATTTTTAATCATGATTGATAAGGGTAAAATGGTTAAATGAGGTATCAAATTTTTTTAATAATTAAAAGGTCACATAAAACTTCTAGAAATATTATTTAGGTATTAATGTTATATCCAAATGTCTAATATAACATTTCAATAAATAATTAACCTAACTCACCAAACCCACCTAACACCCATGTGATTATATTCCTACCCCTTACCTAACATTAGTTTCCATGAAATGCCCCACCTTTTCACCTATAAAAGGGAACTCACACCACCCTTTAAATACCACTCTAAAAATTCTATTTCATATTAAAGATATACCGAATTTCCTTCCCATATCACCCTATTTTAATCTCATAAGCTTATGTTCATAAGATATTAGCTAAATCCCTTTATTCCCAAGGAATTCTCCCAGAGAAACACAATGTTCTCAACATAAGTTCAATATTTTCTCTATTGTATTTTCCTTTAACATTTATATTTAAATGTTATTATTTATAATATTATATTATTAATTCAGAATTTATATTATACCAAATGAATTTATATTGTGGAAATAAACATTGACCACTTTTTCCCTTTCCTTAAAGAAAAAGTAAACCCCCATTCCTACATTATGCAGACTACCATCTCCAAGACACAATGTGTTTCCTCTCCCTTCACCATCTTATAAGGATGGATATAAGGATGGTATTAAAGGATAAATATTATTTTTATTATATAATTAAGGTTATATTATGTAAAATTTGAGAACCTATTAATGATATGATCAAAAAATGACAATTGTTAAGATAACCATTTAAAATTAGTGTACTAAGAGGATATAATTTTATTCAATTTGTGAAACGTTTTCATATACATTAATTCTTACTTTAATTACATAAAATTATGATATATCACACTAAAAAACACAAATTAATATCATTATACTTCTGGTATAATGATATTACAAAAACAAACCTCATAATTATTCGTTAAGTCAAGGTATGTTCATGTTTGGGTCAGTTTAAACACCCAATTAAACAATACGATAAATTTATCTCATGAATGACTATAGGAAAATAATTATTGGAATAATATGATATAAATGTGTAAATAATTATTTTTTGTATATTTACATTTTATATAAATATTAAATTCATTAACTAAGAAAACACACTTTGATCGTCTAGAATCACCGAAACATGCTTGTTATCGATTTCATCATCAAGGATAAAGACTAAAAAACTCATTAAAGGAATTTGAAATATAATACATAATTCTAAATCATCAAGAAAAGTAACTTTAATGATCTATAAATGATTAAATTTTAAATAATAACGAACACATACACCTCTTTCATAAAACTAGTACAAATAATCAAAACTATAAACAATTGATGTGGAAAATGAGAAGAATTCATATAGATAATGACAATTTATAAAAAGTAAAAATGAAAATATATATGAGTAAATTTATTAATTAAAATATTAAGATATCTATGTTTGTGATATGATAGGTTAAAGTATATTCATGGAAGTCAGGAATAAGAGTTCAGAGTTTTTTGTCTCAAATTCCTCTCTTTGTGATAAGTTATTTATTACACACCTAATTTCCTCTATATGTTCTATATAATTCCTATAAGATATTTTATATCATGTAATTAATTTATTAATGATATTTTAAAATCAATTTTAATCTATATATTTTAATTTGTTCGATTAAATTACCACCCAATCCATAAATGGGGGGTTTCCAGCATAATTTTCATTCTTTAGGACTCATGTTATATTCCCCACCTATTTCATTTTATGTGGTGCATAAATTTACTTGTAATAATTTTACTATATCACTCATGAAATTTAATGGATTTAAAAGTATATATTTTTATCTCTATCTCATAAAATTTTGATTTTATAATTACCAAAAATATTATAAAACTCAAATTTTTCTTTAGTAGAAAAACCATAGTTAATGTAAAAGTATGTATAGTTTCCTTTAATATTGATCCATGTATGGATACATGAATGTTTATGTGGATAATACACCAATGAACCCGTGTTTTATCACATAAAAAGGTTTGGTTGATCATTTAATCAATCATCACTCTGATGCACGTCAAATGGGTCTAAGACTACACACACAGCTAGACACTCTCGAGGGATATGATTTAGAATATTCACACACTCTTTTTGAACCATGATAAATGAAATTTCATACCATTTCCTTGGTATCCTACTAATTCAAGCTATTGAATCAGTTTTCTGTCTTCCATGGACAACCCAACACATTGTAAGTACCCTCACTAATATATTTCTTTAACAAGGGAACTTCATGTTACTTTGATGATACCCCACAAATTTTATGTTAATTGTGGAATATTATCCTAGAAATCCTCATTATTCTATTAAATGGGGAAATATTTTATTTCTATATTTTTTATTTTAAAGTTAACCAAGCTTTATTTAGTAAGAGGTTTCTAAGGGAATGATATGAAAGATCTTGATGAATCTTATGATGAATTCAATGGAATTTATTAGGTGATGGGTGGGGAACAAAATTATATATCCCCTTGATGCATCCTAAGGTCTCACGAGACAAAACAATTTGGGTTTTGGTGTATATCTCTTACCATTGCATGACAATGTATTGGTATAAGCCCTTGAAAATATTTTTTGATGTTTGAAATTCTACATTCTATCAGTATATGATCTATGATTCTTATTATCCATGTTTCACTTATTTTTTTAGATATAACATGCCCTTGGTTTTATTCGATTATAAATTCATGTTGTTCATTTATTCCTTCCATGTCACTTATACCATATTCATGTTATGAAATCTTCTAATGCATGCTACCCTTTACCAAGCATCTGCAATTAACATTATTTGTTTTAGTTGTTTCAAGAAACCTATAGGAGTATTATGTGAATTTTTATGGATGTTATAGAAGGGATAATCATGTTATCACAATATTTTTATGCTAAATCTTATGTTTTGAAATATATTGTATGTTTGTATTGGGTCTTGCAATACTTCTAAACTATTAGATCATTTGGGAACTAGTGTATTTTGTACTAATAATGTAATATAAATACCAGATCTTTGTTTATAGATTCAGGGATGTCACATTTGGTATCAAAGTAAGTTTAGCAGGAACTTTGGAGACTATATTTATAGAAAAAAGTAATATAGAACATGTTCTACAAAAGACCCTGAAGATTTATCAGGAACACTATTGAAAACTTAATTGGAATTTTAATTTACAATTCAATGTAATTCACTAAATATGTGTATTTTATTATATAAATATGGTTACTAATGAGAGGTATGAGAAGAATATAATCACCTATAGTCAATATAGGGATAATACCCCTGAACATGTTAATGAATCTATAGTTGAGGAAAATCATTTCAGAACAATATTAGGGCAGTTAACCTAGGTTATAAAAAATAATCCCACCTGTACAGAGTGACCTGATGATCCGAAACATGATGTAACTATATTGTATTGATTTTTATAATAAAAACCCTCTGATATTTGGTATAACTATTAATCCATTTCTATATGAACAATGGATCAAGTCCCTAGAGAAGATCTTTCTCACTTTGTGAAGTAGTATAAAGGAAGAAGTCATCATGGTAGTCTATCATTTGAAGGGAGATACAGACCGATGGTGGTTTCTATTTCAAGAAAAATAAATGGAATATGAGATCAAGTGCATAGAATGAGGAAATTTTAAGTAAGCATTATATGAAAAATACTTTCCTCATGATTAAAGAGAGAAATTGGAAAGACAGTTCCTCAATCTTAGATAAAAGGAGGAGGAAAATATTACTAAATACAAGGATAACTTTTCAAGGTTAAGTAGGAATGATATAGACTATGCACATAGAACAACATTAAGATTGATTATTTATTTTACATGTTAAAGAAGATCCTTTGAAGGTTGTTTGTCTCTTAGAATTTTTTTTATATGGGGACATAGTCTCAAACAGCAATAATATAGAAAAATAATTCACTAGGATGTATGAATTTACGGGAAATAAAGAGGAGAAGAGATCAACCGAGAATCATGCGAAGAAAAATGCATAAAAGGGGAATAAAGGAAGGGTGTGATTTTCTACATGTGATTAACATTGGAAGAAAAACCCTAGAGACTATATTAAGGGAACTATAACTTGTTAGAAGTGTGGAGAACAAGTCCACAAAGTTCACTAATGAAAGGGAAAGGAAGAAGTTATTGATTTTCAATACTTTAAATGTATGTGTAAGGTAAATTATGGGAACTAATTACCTAAACATCAAGGGAATTTACCTAAAAATGAAAAGGAATCAAAGGGATTCTTATGAAATTTTGGCAATTAAAGTCCATGTTTCTAATGATGCATTGGAAGATACTTTTATCATTTCCTAAAAGTTATCTAATGTTTTATTTGATTCTTGATCTTTATATTCATTTATATCTTTCATGTATGTAAAAAACCTTCAATATTTCCTTATCACCCTAGTAAGGGAGTTATCAATTTATAAACAAAGTGGGAATCTTATATAAACAAATATGTGTTAGGTAGTTCTAATTACGATGAATGGATGAACCTTATTTTTAAACTTGGTTATTATACCTATGATTGGATTTTATATGATCCTTCGCATATACTTTCTTTTAAAGTATAATGAAATGATTTATTTCTATGATAATAAGATTATAATTCATGAAGGTGAAGTGGAATGTCTTGTCTTTAGAGGGGAAACTTAATCATCTAAATCATATATGGATTCTCCCTTATTAGGTATATATCCTTAATGAAATTATGGGAATAGAGGAAGATAAAGAGTAATATATGTATAAGGAAGATACAATAAGAATAGAGTATGTACCCATATTATAAAAATAAAATTATGTTTTTCCAGAAGAATTACCTAGTCATCTACTAGATCATGAAGTAGAGATCTTCATTGAAATCGTATTGGATGCAAGGAATATAAATAAATCTCATTATAACATATAACCATTATAGTTGGTATATTTAAAGAAATAACTATGAGAGTTGAGTGATAAGGGATTTATGTACCCTTTAATTTAACCCTGGGGAGACCTTATTTTATTTCTAAGAAAGAAGGATGGGTCTATGAGACTATACATCAATTATAGAGAGACCAATGACATCACTATAAAGAGTAAGTATACTTTAGAACACATTTATGTATTATTTGATCAACTTCAAGGAGTCCAATAATTTTTAAATATCTATATTCAATCTAGTTATCAATAGTTAGGTTTGAAGAATGATGATATACTGAATAAGACATTTCAAATACGGAACAAAAATTTTGGGTTTACTATAATGAATTTTGGATTGATGCACTATTTATCATTATGGATTTTATGAATATAATATTCAAGGATTATCTTGATAAATTTATGGTGGTGTTCATTTATGATATCGTAATATACTCCAATAGATATGAAGAGATTGAGGTTCATATGAAATTAGTTTAGGAGACCCTCAGAAAAAATGAATTATATGGGAAATATAGTAAGTGTGAATTTTGGATCAATGAAGTTTATTTTTTTTTCATATTGTCTCTAAGGATGGAATATCTATTTACCCTTAAAATATAGAGGTAGTCAAATAATGTACTACACCAAAAAACATAACTGAGATATGAATTTTCCTGGGTTTAGTAGCTTACTATTAGTGATTCATCCAAGATTTTTCTTGATTGGAAAACTAATTAATCAAGTAAACATGTAAAGGGGTTAAATTAACATGGTTAAGGAAATGTGAGGAATGTTTTTGAGATCATAATATTATACTGATTAATGCATCAGTATTAACTCTACCACCTAGTAATGAAGGATTTGTAATACATAGTGATGCAATGAATAAAGGAATTGACTGTTTTCCTTATGAAAAATGATAGGGTGATTTCCTATGTATCAAGGAAATTGAAAATCCATGAATAGAACTATCCAACTCAAGAAATTGAGTTGGAAGATATAATATTTGATTTAAAAATATGGAGGTAATACTTCTATGGAGAAAGCTATAGTATATGTATATATGGACCACAATAGTTAAAGTATATATTCTCTCATAAGGATCTCAACATGAGGAAACAAATATGGTAGGATCTACTGAAGTTCCATGATTACTCGATACACTACCACCCTGGGAAGACAATAAAATTGGATAATGCATTGACTAGGAGGGACCATGTGGTTCTAACTATGATGAGGATAAACAAGGATCCTATATACAGATATCTTGTAAATATAGATATGGTCATTTCTTGGAAAGGGGATCCATATTTAATTTTTTTATGAAATTTATAAACCATCCCTACTGGAAATGATAGAGAAGCCCTAGTAGGATGATGATAACTTACAAAGTAATATTAAAGTGATAAATTATTTTAAATTGTTAGATTTAATCTATAGAGATGGAGTGTTGAAATTTGAGAAGAGGTTATATATTCCTTCCACACCAGATTTGAATAGGGAACTGTTAAATGAAGCACGTAGCTAAAATTTCTCCATACACCCTAGAAGCACAAAGATATATAGTTATTTAATAGAATATTTTCGGTGGGAAGGTATGAAGTTGGAAATTTTGGACTATGTGTCCGGAATTTTAATGTTTCAGTAGGTGAAGGATAAAATACATAATCCTAAGGGAGTCATGAAACCTATTCCTATAAACATATGGAAGGAGGAAAACATTATAATGAACTTTATCACCGGACTCCCAAGTAATCCAAGGAATAACAATGCTATATGGGTCATAATTGATCATTTTACTAAGACTACCCATTTCTTATTAATAATATAAGATATACCCCTTGGGAACCTTTCCTGGATCTATATCAATAAAATCACAAGGCTTTATGGTTTGCCTCTATAAATTGTATCTAACTGCGACCCTTAGTTCACATAAAAATATTAGAAGGGTATTCAAGGGGATTTTAGCATACCTAGATTGATGGGAATTCTAAAAGGGTTATCCAGACTTTGGAAGATATGATGAGATCATTTTCTCTTGACTTCCAATGTATGTGGGATAAATATATACCTTTAGTTGAATTTTCATAAAATAAAAACTTCCATTAAATCAACTATATGATACCATACACAACAATATATTGGAAGATGTTTTTTACTCCAACTCATTGGCAAGAAGTTGTAGAAGTAAATTTTGTTGGCCCAGTTCATATAGAGGAGAAAACTAATAATGTATGGACTATTTTGGGTCATATTAAAGCATCCCAAAGAAGTGAAAATATTTATGATTATAATTAAAGGAAATAATTGTAATTTCAAGTACAGGATCATTTATTCATAAATATTTCACTATATAAGGGAGCTTTAAGATTTTGTAAAAAGGGAGATTTAATCCCTAGGTACATTAGTCCTTTTGGAATAATAGAAAGAATTGGAGTTGTAACTTACCTATTGGCTATGGATCCCAACCTTTATAAAGTTCATAAAATCTTCCATGTCACATTATTGAGGAAATAAATTCTAGATAAAATGAATGTGCTCACATCCAAGGGAATAGAGTTGGATCTTGACTTTCCTTATAATGAAGAACCTGCCCAGATTTTTTATACTAGTGAGAAAGTATTATAGAATTAGAAAACTCAATTGGTGAAATTACTTTAGAGAAATAAAAAATTTGAAGCAGAAACCTAGGATCCAAAAGAATATAGAAGGAAAAAGTGTCCAGAGTTTTCCAATAAATTATATGTACCCCAATTTCAAGGTTGAAATTATTTAGGGGGGGGGTGTAATACCTGATATCCTACTATAGTAGGTAAATACTATGTCCTAAATTATCACCTGATGTACACTCTAAAGAGATTTTAATCATAAGTATATTTAAAATTTAAATTTCAGAATTTTGAAATTATATTTTAACAAAATAAACTTCATTTTTTTAATTCATTATAAAGATATTAACTAAAGAGGAATTTTTGGGATTTTTCTAAAAAACGGGTTTTATGCACACAAATATTAATAATTAATTCTCCCTACACATTAATTTTGTTTAATAAAGTGGAATTTATATTTATAATTAATATGTAAAAATTATGTAAACAAGACAACATTATTATTATTCATTGCAAATAAATTACATAGGATAAAGATTAATTTCCATGGTAAATATAAAATGTTTTCTTAAATAATTAATTTTATTAGAATTATATAATTTCTTTATGAATAAATTATATTAATAAAATTTAAAATATGAATATTATATGAATTTTAAACAAATAAAAATATATATTAAGGCTCATTAAATTAATAATTAATTGAAAATAAAAATAAAATAACACTTAATATATAAAATATGTTTTTATGTACAAATAGTTTTTCATATATCATATGTTTTAATTTAAAAGTTAACATTATCATATTTAGAAATTGAATTAGGTTAAATGGATCTCAAATTCGAATTTATCCCATCTAAATTTGGTATGAAGGGTCGTATTATATCTTTATTAATATTATAATTACCATAGTTAATTTTTAATCAAGATTAAATAGGGTAAAATGGGTAAATGAGGTATCTTGAATTTTTAATAATTTAAAGGTTCCCATACAACATCCAAAAATCCTTTTTAGGTATGAAATTAATACCCACATGTCTCGCCTACCATTTCTCCACCTAATTAATCTAACCCAGTAAACCCACCAAACAACCATGTTATTCCTTTCCAACCCTGAACAAACATTAGTTTCCATGAAAAACTCAAGTTTTCACATATAAAAGGTCACTCTCATCAACCCTTCCATACCACTCTAAAAATTAAATTTCATTATAAAAATATTTATTATTTACATTCCCTATAATCTAATTTTACTCTTATAATATTATGTCCACAAGAGATTAGCATAAGACCATTATTTCTTAGGAATTCTTCAAGAAAAACCCAAAGTTGTCAAAGTAAGTTCAATATTTTTGTTAACATATTGTCCTTTTTCTTTTAATTTCAAATTTATTTTTTCCCATATTATATTATTAATTCAGAATTTATAGTATACTTAATTTTTTTATATTATGGAAATAAACCTTAACCACATTTTCCCTTTACCTTAAGAAAAATGAAACCATCATTCCTGGGTTATGCAGTCCACCACCTCCACGAGACAACATGTTTTATTTTACTTAACTTCCTTATAAGGATGGATATAATGATGGGATTAAATTATAAATATTATTTTTATTATATCATTAATGTTCTGGTTTGAAATAATTTAAAATCTATTAATGACATGATCATCATTAATTTAATTATTTAAAATAAGCATACTAAGTGGATAATATTTTGTTCAAATTGTGTAAGGATTTCATATAAATTAATTACTATTATAATTCCTTAAAATTATAATATATAACACTAATAAACATTAAATAATATCATTATGCTTCTATTATAATGATATTACAATAACACCACCCCATAATCATTCATTGAATCGGGGTATGTCTATGTTTGGGCCAGTTTAACCACCTAATTGAACAATATTATGAATTTATATAATGAATGAATATGTGATGATTATTAATTTTATAACACAACAAAAATGTGTAAATAATAATTTTTTTGGTTCTAGATATTTTATATCAATATTGAATTCATTAATTATGAAATCACACGTCGATTATCAAGAATCACTAAAAAATGCTTGTTATCAATTTAATATTCAAGGATGAAGACTAAAAAACTCATGAAAGGAATTTAAAATAATTATAAATAATTATAAATAATCCTGAATAGTAACATTAATGATATATTATTAATAAACATTTAAATAATAATGAACATACACACTGATTTTATAAAACTAGTAAAAACGATCACAACTACTAACACCCGATATGGAAAATGGGAAGAATTCATATACGGAATGGATATTAATGAACTTTATAAATGTAAATATACTTGAATAATATTATTAATTATGTGATTAATATAGCTATTTTTTGTGATACATGGGTTCAAAGTATGTTTGTATAAGTTAAGAAGAAGTGGTAAGGGTTTTCCATCTCAAATTACTCTCTTTGAATCATGTTTTGTATTATGCAACTAATTTACTTCATGTGGTTTATATATTGTATATTTCATATGTTATATCATTAAATTAATTTGTTCTTGGTATTTTAAGATCAATTTTAATCATTTCCATTCAATATGTTATTATTTAATTGCTACCCAAGCCATAAGTGGTGTTTTTCTATCTTTATTTTCATTATTTGGGAATCATGTTATATTCACCCCTATTTTATTCTCTATAGTTCATAAATTTAAATTTAATAATTTTACCATATTAATAGAAAAATTCAATGGATTTAAAATCCTATATTTTTACCCCTATCTCATATTCTTTTTCTTGAAGAGTTACTAAAATCATTGTAATACCTAATCTTTAACATGGTGAAATTTTTTTCCTATGTTTTGGTAAAGTAAAAGTATGTATAGTTTCATAAAAAATCAATCACTTTATTGACATTGTAAGATGGAATTAGATGTGTCACAAATTTAACTAGGGGTAATCACCTCAAACAGGATTGGTTGAGCATTGACTCAATCATCACTCTATTCCACAATGAATGGTCCTAAGACTACACACATGGATTAAATCTCTTAGGGGATATGATTTAGAATATTTAAACACTCTTTATGAACCATTATGAATGATATTTCCTAAAATTTCCTTGGTATCCTTCCCATGAAATATATTTAATCCAAGTATTATCTTTCACGGATAACCCAACACATTGTAAGTATACTCTATAATATTTTTCTTTTATAAGGGAACTTTATTTGATGATTCCCCAAGACTTCTATGTTTATTAAGGGATGTTATCCTAGAAATAGATATTATTTAATTGAATGAAGAATTATTTTATTCCCTTATTTCTCATTATATAGATAGATAAGTTTTATTTAGTAAGTGGTTTCTCAGGGAATTGTATAGAAGGTCTTCATGACTATTATAGTGAATGCATTGGAATTAATTAGGTGTTGGGTGAGTCCCATTATTATATATCCCCTTGATGCATCAATAGGTCTCATGAGAAAAAAATGTTGGGTTTTGGTCTATTCCTCTTCCTATAACAGGATAGTGTCTTGGAATAAGGCCTTTAAAACATGTTTTTATGTCCAATATTATGAATTCTATCAGTATAAAATCAAGGATTATTTTTATAAATATTTTATTT
Source organism: Viscum album (assembly GCA_963277665.1). NCBI lineage: Eukaryota > Viridiplantae > Streptophyta > Magnoliopsida > Santalales > Viscaceae > Viscum > Viscum album. The sequence continues at coordinate 1,483,989,048 of OY728166.1, forward strand.
TTCTTAAAATATATATCATGATATCAGTTTTAGTTGATTATGGATTATTTTTTCCCATTTATTATTTTCATATCACCTATTCCATGTTCATGTTATCAAATCTTCCATTGTATTTTTCCCCTTACCGAGCATATATGCTCACCCTTATTTGTTTTCCTTTCCCTATGAAATCTAAAGGAGGACTATGTGTAATTTTTAGAGATTTAATGGAAGGGATAATCATGTTCTCATAATATATTCATGTTATGTCTTATGTTTTAAAATTCATTTTATATATGTATCTATTTTTCAAAGAATAATAAACTACTAGGTCCTTCGATAACTCTTGTATTCTGTACTAATAATGTAATTTATCTAACAACTTTGGGTTTTTTGAGTCTAGGATGTTACAGTGTTGGACTTGGATGTTTTTACCACAATATCAGTATGGATTGGTTGATCAGATTGAATTATCTTATTAATTCTATCACTATACAGTTCTTATTCAATCTCCCGATGGGAGCACTCAAGTGTTTTAGGTTTAGTGGGATATGTGATCAGGTAGGGAAGATCCTGTTTCTTATCAGATGAGAATGATTTCATGATTGTTTTCTTGGTAGTTATTAAATGTATTCAATTAGATTTTAGTTGGTTGTATTCCAATGGTCATGGATCGGTACCCTAATGTGTTTTAGATGGTGTTTTATAGTTTTCCTCCCTAATGAGATGTTGATTTCATTATCAGTCTACTACCCAGGATGATCCCCATTTCATTAACATCTTTCCAAATATCTATGAAAAAGCTGAAAGAGCTAAAATATTAGTTAAAGGACCTTGATAATAAAGGATTTGTTTATCTTATCATGCCACCATATACGTTTATAATTTTATTTTCAACGATAGTGAATGAGAGTCTCAATATTTGCATAGATTACCAGAATCTTAATTAGGTGAACATAAAGAAAAAATACCATTGCCAAAAATTTATGATCTTATTGATCAAATCAGAGGATCTCATTAAATTTCAAAGATTGAATTCAGGTTATGGTACCACCATCTTAGGGAGCAAGAGGATGATGTTTCAATGATTTCATTCAAAATCTGGTACAAAAATTTGAGTATTTGGTTATACCATTAAACCTTACCAATTATCCTTTCGTCTTTATGAACTTGATGAACCAGATTTTCCTTCTCTTTTAGACTTCTTTATCATTGTGTTCGTTGATGAGATCTTAGTGTATTCTAAGATGGAGGAGGATCATGATAACCATATTGAAGTGGTTTTGAGAATATTTAGATAGAACCATATATATTCTAAGATATAAAAATATCTGCTTCAGATTTAGGATGTGAAGTTATTGGGCTATGTGATTTCTAAAACAAGAGTTTTAGTGGAGCCTGCGAAGATTCAAACAGTCAGGTATTTGGTGTGGCCAAATAATGTGTTTGATATTAGGTGATTTTTGGGATTAGATGGGTAATATATATGTTTCATTCAGTACTTCTCCATATTAGGTTCTCCCTTTATGGCGTTGACCAAGAAAGGGGTGATTTTTGAATGGAGTATGAGGTTCCATCATTCTTTTGTGTAGTTTCAGGCCCATTTGAAATCCACATAAGTTTGTATTCTTACTATTATTAGGAAATCTTATTCTATGTTTTTTTATACCTCAAGTGTGGGGTTGGGATGTGTGTTGATGTAGGATGATCATATGGTGACCTATGGCATGAACCCGCTATGTCTACATGAGTGGAATTATCCCACCCATGATCTGGAGTTGAAATCTATGATGAATGTGTTGATTTCATGGTGAAACTACCTCTTTGGAGAGAATTTTATAGTCTATTTGGATCATAATATCCTAGAGTATATATTTATACATCGAGAATTGAATCTCAGGTATATATTCTAGGTATATTTTCTTCAAAATTTTTATTTCGACATTTCTTATACACCTGAGAAGAGGAATGTGATCACCAATGCCTTGAACATAAATGTTTGGGTCTAGGATATTGAAGAATAAGTGGATGGGTAGAGTTTTATGGGGATTTTCACTGATATGATTATGAAGTTATAGGAGGATAGAGATCATGTGTCTTTGACCATTGTCTAGGTCACATCCTCTCTTATTGACCAGGTTTAGAGTGATTAGGAGTCCAACCATAACTACTAATAGATTAGCTTCATTTTAAATGGTAGGGAGACCTCAAGTTATCTCTCTCAGTCTCCCAATAGTTCTCTCCTTTTCAAGAAGTGGATAGTGGTTCTTTTGGTCTTGAGGTTGGAGGTAATGTGTGAGGGGTATCATGATAGTTGGTCCCTGAATCTCCAAAAAACTAAGATGTTTTATACTATAAGGGGTAAGTATTGGTGTATTGGGATGAGGTGATCAATTTTTGATTTTTTTCTTGATGTTTAACCTTCCAGAGAATCAAATTTTAGCATCAGTGACCGAATAGGTTGTTGTAGCCTCTTCCCAATATAATATAGAAGTGGTTAAAAATCTTGATGGATTTTGAGATCAGTATACCTCATACACCTAGTGGGAAAGATTTTATTTGGGTTACTATTGGCTGTTAAAAAAACATCCAATTTCCTTCCCATAAGGTAGTTGAAGAAGGTAGAGGATCTCAAGAACCAGTATATTCAAGAGATTTTCAGGCTTTATGGGGTGCCCAAAAATATTGTTTCTTACCAGGATGATAATTTTACTTGGTTTTTGAATGGGATCTAAGAATTCATGTGAGCCAAGATGAGGTTGTGCACAACATATCACCCATATATAGATGGATTGTCTCAAAAGACCATATAAAACCAGGAGGAAATGATTTGAGATTATGTTATTGAATTCAAGGGTTTGTGTGAGAAGCATTTGTCATTATCTATGTTTTCTTATAACAACAATTATCAATACTTGATCATGATGGGCTTGTTTGAGTCATTGTATATGTTTCCATTCTAGTACTCTTTGTATTGGGAAGATATGGGTGATCACTCCTTATTAGGACTATGTCTCATCTATGAGATGATGAAGAAAGTGAATATGATTCAGAAAAGGTTAGTGAAATATCAAAGTCACCATAAATCCTACACCGATTGGCATTTTCACTCGTTGGAGTTCGGTCTCAATGATTAAGTATTTCTTAAGGTATCTATTTTTCTATGAAACATTTTGTTTAGAAAGAAGTTTTTGATGGATCTATGTTATATTGGTATATTTTGGATTGTGTAATGTCTTGTGTAGGTTACCTACCAGTTAGAGTTTCCACCTTGGATGACCAGGATCCATTTTATCTTTCATGATTCCTATTTGTAAAGATTATATCTATACCCGTATCATGGGATAGATTGGTTTAGAGGTGGATCTTGATGTCACTATTATGGAGAAGCCCATTCATATCTTGGATTATCATAACAAGTTGATCCATGGTAAATTGATTGAATTAGTCTATGTTCATTTGAATTATGGTGGCGATAGATAGAAAATATGTGAGGAAGAAGCTTTAGTGAGGTAGTATTGGCCTCATCTGTTTTATTTTGAAGATACCTCAGGAATTTCTAGGGGTAGAATGTTACATGGTACAGAGTTTTATGACACCTTCCGGGTCACTGATACATCTTATTTGAGTGTTTATTTATTATTTTATTTTTTATTGGAGTTTTTGGATTCCGGGGGTCATAAAAAATATTTGTTTCAGAAAATATACCCCAATATATAGTTACCACACAGTTTTTATAACCATTTTATTAACTACATGAGGGTGATGGTTTGGGGATAGTTGGATTTTACACAATTTGAGAATGTTTTTTCACCCCATGTGATGTTAAGTGGAAACTATGTTGATTGGTTCTAGGGAGGAAGTGGGCCCCATACAGATGGCACATAATTTTATTAATCATGTGTCCAAACTGTTCGAGCTGTCTAGGTTATTAAAATTTTGAGTAATAACCATTTTGACCTTATAATATTTTAATAATTTATCCTCAATTTATTCTCCATATAATTTAAAACTTATTTCACAAGATTTGGATCTTATTTGACTTTATTTTTGGTGGATTATCCATGGATACTTGGAATTTTGGATTTCGGTAATCCCTATTCTTCTTGGTTTCTTTATCTTTCCCCCTTTTCAAGCTTTATTTGATCAGATTCTATGGAAGTTGGAAACATTAGATGGTGAGTTGGGTGAACCTAGTGTTATTAATGACGGGTTTGGTTTAATTTCTTATGGTTTAATTGTGTGAGGATTCCTCCTTCTTAAATCTAGTGGCTAGCATTGAAGGCTATGAGGTTAGAACCATTTTAAAGTCAAGTGTCTCTATTTCTAGGTTTTCTATAGATAACCTTTGAATTATTTATCACATTTGGTTTTTATTTATCCAATTTCCTTTAAATTGATTTATGAATGTTTTCTAATCATTGTTTGAGGGGACTCATGTGTTGGGTTAGAAATTTGAAGTTTAAAGTGAATTTTAAATGGGGATGTGTTTTAATACAACATATGTGTTAGATAAAGTAGATAAAAGATTTTTTAGGATTTAAAATGTATTTTTGAAATATATTTTTTATTTGGCCTTTCATGGATTTTAATCATGACTTAGAATGGGAATTTTGTTTTTTAAATCATATTTTGAAATGAATTTTATAAATGGAACTTGTGATATTGATATGTTTGGAATTTAATAAAACATGGGAGATATAGGGAGTGATGGTGTGTTGGACAAGGGAATGAGAGATACTTTGGGAGGAAGATCGAGGGAGATTCCATGATATTTTCCATGGGACTGGTAAATCCTTTGGGGTGGAAGATTGAGAGGTAATTTAATATATTGACCATGAGACTGAGGGAGATCTTGGGAGTTGGGCCCAAGGAAGACTAATAGATCATCCAATCTTGTAATACTTTCTTAGCCATCTAAAAAACTGTGTTTTAGAATAAGTCTCTATAGAAACTTATAGTTAAATTCCATGGTTCTAATTACTTCTTCCCAATTGGTTTATATGATCTTATGCATTATGTTAGTGCCTTTTTTTATTTTGATATCTTGTGTTATACTCATTCACACTTATTTGGTTATATAATGTTGCTTATTCCTATAAACTTATTTATTCTTTATAAGGGTATATTGAGAATGTTACGTCGATTGGATTTATTTTTTTACTTGATCCATGTTGATTCATGTCTTTATAATAATTTCTATCTATTGTAATGACCCATACTTTTCATATATAAATATCAAATATTTTTAGATTAATATTCAATACATTTTTAAGATACACACCCAAGGACTATAATGTTTTAGTGTATTTGGTGACTAGGTATAAAATTATCTTATTTAATGAATGATATTCACCCTTTTTACTCTTCATAAACATACCCTACTTAAAGACTTTATTTATAAACTGGGGAAAGGAAACATAAGAAATGTTGAGATCTAATGCTCAGTAAGTTTAAAAATAGCAGATATCATTATATAATAATATGAAATAATAAATATGAATAAGGGTATGAGATCATGAAAATAACTTAAAATGTTCATACCCAACCTTTCATAAACATGAGTCATGGAATAAAGAATTATAATTAAAGAAGAAATGCTTCATAAGATTGTAAAATAATCATAATTCATGAACCATAATCTCATTTCATAAAAACATGGAACAAACATAGGTATTGAAACCATTTCATTTGTCATTTTTAACTAACAAGACCATAAAAAATAGTGGATTTTTCCCCATAACCTTTTCCCAATTATGGATAAATCCCATAATCTTATTTCCCATTGTGGATCAAACCCATCCACATATTTCCCATTGTAGATCAAGCCCATCGTCTTGTTTCCCATTGTTATCTTATGAGATATAAAACATTACATAATAATTTGGAGGGATATATTGGTCCCACCCATCATATAAATTATATTATACATATGTGTTACCCAAGATTATAAAACATTAATCATATTATAACCTATGAAGAGAAATGGGATTCATAAAAAAATTACCATATCAGAATCCATGAAATGAAATGGGTTTCATAAATCATTTCATTATAGAATAACTTGTGGAAAAGAAATACATTTCATAAAAATCTTTTCATCATAAATATAAGTTTATTATAAATATATTCAAGAAATATACTAATATGTATCATACCAAATATTATTTACATATTAATTTTTATTACATTTTTATTAATAATTCCTTATTAAAATCATGTTTTGGTAATAATTGCTTTATTTTTCATGTATATTTTTGTTTAGTATTTTTGATCCATTTAATTTGATCACAGTTATATGATTTCCATTACTTTAAAAGTTTTATAACAATTATATATATATTAACTATACATGTATTTATAGTAATCCATAAAATTTAGATATAGAAAATGAATTACATCGTTCATGGAGAAAATAGGAAGAATATACTCCTAAATGATGTTTCAATTTTATCGATGGATGAAACAAATAAATATAAATAATATATTACAATTAAAGAATAAATTATCTATCATATATATCACATATATTCATTAAATTTACCATAATTACCTTCCATGTAAAGTGCAAGTGAAAAATAAATCACATCACTTCATGAGGAAATAGTCCGCCGCACACATGAGCAACATGATTGTATTCCCACTTAATGAAAAGTAAGATGATATACATGATATTAAAATTACATATATATAATTATTTTAGTAATATCATAAAAATAACTTAAACCCATCATTATATATATTCATTAGAGGTGGTGATGGAAAATGAATAATATTGGTTTGTGAGGAGGTAGTCTGCCGAACACATGATCGACAGTTTCATTTTGCATTTGATGGAAGTGAGGGTGGATATAGGTTACTAAATAAATATAATAAAATCTAAATATATGGTATATAATTGTGTTGTTATATTGGTGTTAATATAATTTTAATTAAAGTTCTAAGATAATCATAAAAAGGAAGAGTTTAATAAAGATCAAAACCTTCTCTTAGAACAATCCCCTTTTGATCTCTTATGAATGACCTTGGGTTGGTATTTTGGGATTAGAATACGATATATAAAATGTATATAGATATTTAAGATGGATTTTTTCAGGGATTGGTTGATCCAAAGTGGTTAAGAGGTGTGAATGAGCAAGGGGAGGAGGGGACCTTTTATAATGGGGTAGGAGATGTATTTTTTAAATATGTAAAACTATTAAATAATGGGATGTAAATCTCAACATAAGTGCCACAAAAATTTGTAAATAATTTATTTTAGGAATTATCTGGTAGTTACAAACCTCCATGACTAAAAAAACGTAAGTTTCAAACATGTTATTCCGTAACCTTTAAGTTTAATTAACTAAACCATTTTAGTTTACACCAGGGTAAATTATAAATTTTTATTTACGTAGGTAATTTATCCTTTATGAATAAAATTAAAATGAGTATTATTATATAAATTTTAACCAATTAATATAAATATTAAATATTTTTTTAAAATAAATCTTATCTCTGTGGAAAATTAATTTTAACACAAGCGCAAGTAACGTGGAAAACCCCATTTTAAGCTTAATCACAAAAATTATTTTTTATTATTTTTATTAGTATTTATGAATAGAAATTATTTTTAAATTATTATATAATATAAATTATTATTATTCTAAATTTATAATCCATTTTATAAAATTTAAATCAGAGAAGTGGTATAATTGTATTTATGATTAATCTCACACATGCGACGAGAAAGTGGGTTTTCGTAGAAAAAGGTTTCAAAGCTATAGAATGTTTTAATATAAATATTCAATATTAAATTTATTATAATAACCTATATTTAATTAATTATAATATAATTGTGCTTATTTTAATTTTTAAGTCAATTAAAGAAATGAAACCTTAAAAAATCTTTAAACGAAAAGGTTGTTTTCAATAAAAACTAGTATTTTCACTATTCATTAATAAATAAATCTTTTTCGAAACATATAAAAAAATTAATTAAATATAATTTTTAAGTGTTAAACCCAAAAAAGAATTTATTTTTTTCAACTAAATGTTCTAAAATCGGAAAAAATTAATTTTGTTATTTATTAACAATAAATAATACAGATCATTTTTTTAGAAAATGTGCTTTCAAAGAATATAAAGTATTTAGCCAAAATTTAGTAAATTTTTTATTAATATATTTTCTTTATATATGACCATTATTCATAATTTTTAAAATTCCTGCATTTCTATTGATACTACCAAGCATGATGGGTAGGTTATGACGTTCAGGTTTAAATAATCATATTAATAGTGTATCATGGTTCAATAAAAATTTGTGTTGTGTGTAACACAATTTAGAAAAAAATTAAATTTATTTGAAAAAAAATATTTCATAAAAACATGGTGTGTTACACTCCACCTACCTTAATATTAATTTATCCCTCAAAATCAATCACTTTGATACAAAAAATAGGGATAATTATACCACATCACATCATTAGGTTCCCACGTAGATTCCTCAATTTGTTTCTTTCAACAAATAACTCTAACCAGGTGAGTGGTCTAATTTTTTAGAAATTTATCTCTGCTATCCTAAATCTCCAAAAGTTTATCCTCATAATAAATTTCATTATCTAGTGGTATGATCTATAAGTTTAGTACAAGCGATTGATATGATATATACAACCTCAGGAGAGATACATGGAACATATCAAGAACCTGAGAGAGGTTTGGTGGAAATTACAAACAATAGGCTATCATCCAGGTATGATCAATAATATCAAAGCGATCAACATATCTAGGGATTATTTTTTAAATGTTTTTGAATATAATTAATTTATTCCATGGAGAAATTCATAGAAACTCATTCTCACCAACTTTAAATTCCAGATCACACCATTGATTATCAGCACAAATTTTCAACTGACTTTATTCTACCCTTACATTTTGCTAAATTGATTTAACATTATGTACTAGTTCATTAGATATCTAATGTCCCAACAGCCTTCTTTTAGCATCTTTATTTACATACATTTAATTTTTACACTTCTTTCCATATAGGGATTCATAAGGAGTCATCTAAATTCTCAAGTGAAAGTTATTACTTAAAAAAAACTCAACTAGAGATAGGTGTTAACCCAACCAACTCTGAAATACATAGAACAAGATCTCAATATATTATCTTGGGTTTTAATTTTTCTCTTAGACTAAACATATATCTAAGGAAGTTGTGTAGAGTTGAAACTCAACTCTGTATCCTAATCTTGCTAAGACTTTGCTAGAATTTTAGGTAAACCTTGGATCCTGATCAGATACAATATAGTATGGTACTCCATGAAACCTTACCACTTCCTTAATGTATATTATGGAAATATTATCAAGGGATAATTCTTCTCTGATATATACTAATTGTTCATAAATTTTAAGGTGATCAACTACAACCCATATAACATTATTCCCTTTAGATGTTTTGGGTAGTCCAATGAAAAAAATCCATGGGGATGTTTTCCCATTTCCATTCATATATGGATAATGGTTGTAGCATCCATTTAGACATTTTTCTCTCAAAATTAACTTTATAACATGACAAGTACTATGATACATACTTATAAATATCTCTCTTCATTTTTTCCCACCAGAAATACGCTTTCATATAAGCCAGTGGTAGGCACTATACCATTGGTATCCTTCGGTTGTGGGTTTAAGTCTTGAAACCTTTACAAATTTGATAGGTTTTCAATTTACATGTGTGTATCTTTTCCATAAACTATATTAATAATTTGTTTGCAACATCTCCAAATTTTGATAACCCATAATTACTATAACATCAAAGATATGATAAATTATAAATGTTATCAATAACTTTAATCATATGTCTATAAAAGGTATTCCTCATCAAATAACATTTTCACTAAAACATATAAAAAACAAATTAGTTATATTTCAATAAATGTCTCTTAAAATATCCTTAATATTGATAAATTCCCTTAACATAATGCCTCAGTAGGGATGTTAATGAATTTGAAAAGATAATCAACTTTAAACTCATAAACCCATGATGGAATCAATAACTCTTAAGTTTATATTAAAAGAATAAATATATGCTTCTAAAAGATAATTTACCTATTATTACTTAAATAATATCTTATTCTAGATATAAACTTTTATATTGGGAGCTTGAGTTCATCCTTACACTGATAAAATATCAAATGTGATTTCATTATTCTATAATTCATCTATAATGAGATAATCAATGTTCAGAATCACATCAAATTTCACTAAAGGATTAAAAACAAGATATTTATAGGGTTCATTCACATAAAATATGTCACGACCTATCCCCTGGGGCCCTTGCCGTGACTACCCCTAACCCGCCTTCCATAGGCCAGGGGCTGTCGATTAGAACCAAAGGCGTAACTCCCTAAAACTGGTAAGGCATTTCCATTATTACATGCAAACACACACAACAGATATGAACACGAGTAAACCATAAAACCAAAATGTGTGTACAGTACGTAAAAAGGGGCCAAACTATAATCCCAACTAGAAAGTACAAGAAACTGAAAGTACAAGTAAAAATCAATTAAAAAGAAAAATAGCTATTGGGTCATCCTCTGAGGTTCCTACCTGAAGGTCAGGTACAGATCGCCTCCTCAATACTCCAAATCTATCCATCTCCTATGTGTACCGACACACCATATGGTCCACCTCCAAGTACCATCTAGTCCTGGTACTCTTATCCTCAGTCAGCTCCGTCCATCGTCTGCATCTAACACTACGAGGTGTGGGCATAGCCCATGCATGGATGAGTATAAAGACACTTAGTAGGGACCCTAAGACCCTCATGGTCTCAAAAAATCCAACAAGGATAAACCAAAAAGTATGAAATCAATAGATAACCTTAATTAGGTATATACCCATACATATTCCGAAGTTATCAAGTGATCCATCTAAATCATGAGGAAAACACAGAAAATCTGACTTAGCTCCACCAAGATTTTATTCACATTATCGAAACCTCGGCAACTACAGAACTCCTGCTCAATCGGGTACAGTGGTCCTGTTGTAACACCAAGTGCACTTCCCACTAATCTTGGTCTGCTGAGGTACTTCTCCTATCGAGTACCGTGGGTCTGGTGCGTCACATAGAGGCACTCCCCACTGTGGGTCTACCGCGTCACCAAGCGCGCTCCCCCTTGTAGCCTGTAGAGTTACTCATCCTTTTGAGTACCATGGGTCTTCCACGTCACCAAGCATGCTCCTCCATTGTGGGTTTGTTGCGACACGAAGTCACTCCCCACTAGGCTAGAAAAGTCACTCCGAGTCAAACGGTCAACAGTTGTCAGGTATCAGCCTACTACTAGGTCTCCGCACTACGGTCTCTCGTCTTCGGGAGGATCTGCTCCACAAACTAATGGTCAATACACAAACTATCATGAAGTCCCAGGAAAAAGTATCTCAAAGGTCCTCCATGTCATAGGTATCTGTACGAAATAGATGGCGCATCAATCGGACGCCCGGTCTATGAGTTATTAGCCTTTTTGTCCTAGGGTCCCTGTTGGATTCGTGCATGATCCAACCTGATCGTATCTCAACTATACCCCAAACTATAGTGGGGTATACTCAAAGGTACCTTCATGCACCAAGATTACCAATGCCGCTGACGGTTCTTCAAATGGACGTCAGGTGCCAAAGATATGGCCAAAAGAAAGTAAAGGGTCGTAGTGGGCCATGGTCCAGTCTGACCTAGTTGGATCGACCCACCCCGACCCAGCCTAGCCCGACCTAGTTTGGGTTGACCCGGCCTGACCCGTTGGGTCTAGCCCAACCCATTGGGTGGGCCTATTCTTTGTGTTCGGCCCGGACCGCTGGGCCCAGCCCAGCCGGTCGCGAGGGGCCACATAGAGCTCTGAGGGCACGAACTGACCGTGAGGGCACGGACCGGCCGTGGGTTGGCGCGAGTGTGGTTTAGCCCAGAGGGAACCGTGGGGGTGGCTCGACTCGAAGGGCGCCATGAGGGAGACTCGGCATGGGGTGTGGGGTCAGTTTGGCTCGGAGGGCCACGAGGGCGTGGCTCGGGGTGGCTCGGCCCAGGGGCAGGGGTGGCACAGCCGGGGCCGGTTCGGCCAGTGTGTGGCGCGACTGGGACTAAGAGGCCAGTTCGACCAGGGTGCCTTGAGGGGTGCAGAAGGCCGGTTCGGTCGGGGCACCGTCAGGGTTGCGAGAGGCCGGCGGTGGCACGGGCGGTTCGGCTGGTTACGGTGCAGGGCCGGTTCGACCAGGAGGCCATGGTGCTGCAGGGGCGGCACGGGTGGCGGTGCCATTGCCTTCATCGCCTTCGTCTCCTTCCTCCATTTCTATGAACACCCCAAATCAATATAAGGATTACAGAGAGGACGAACCATGTTATTTTGGCCCGCACTCTCCGCATTAGAGATGTAACAAGAGGTTCACAAGAACATAGCCCATTAAACCCTCCCGTAAAGATTCTTCCCAACAAGAAAAAGAAAAGAAGGGACGTACTTGTGAAATGATAATCAAACATCATTAAACCCCTACATCTTCCCACAAATATTTTTTCCAAACCCACAAGGAAAACATCCGCGGATCAACTTGATAATAATCTGATTCGCGTTCTTTGTTTTTAGAACGAAAGAATCAAGGGAATAAAATCATACTTAAATGAAAACCCTACCCTGTTCAATGTTGGTTGATGTTGGCGTGATAAGGTGGATGCCGATTAATTATAGACGAGCACATCCTACATCGATGGATGGTCCAAGGAAGAAAGTTGAAGGAGGTCGGAGTTCTTCGTTGGCGGAGCGTTCATCGTTGGGGAGCGTAATCCTCTAAGTGTTGGGTGTCACGTCACTTTACCAGCACTTCGTCACTTGGTGAAGTTGTCCCAAATCCTCCTCCCAAGATCTATATATATAGGAGAGGGAGGGAGGTAGGTAACGATCGTGGAATTTATGACGGTTCATTTATTTGGAAACTTCCTAAATTACAACGATGCTGTTACTTAATTTAAAAGGGGGAAATCCAATTAACTAAGTTGGAAAAATTAATGGTATGTGCATTGGCACAATTAAGGTGGAGGAGGTCAAGAGGCTCTCCCTCATTAATTGTGGGAGTGGAGGGTTTCTCTCAATTAAAGGGGGGTTTCATCCTGGGTGGTCCCTACCACTATAACCTCTCATGGGAGGTTAAGCTCTGGTGGTCCCAACTTCCAACTTCCACATGGACGTTTAGTTCCGGTGGACCCCACATGAAATATCTACATTGAAGCTCAAAATAAAATAAAAATAATTTTATTTTATTTTATTATTTCCATAAAAAACCCAAAAACTAACTTTATACCTCGACCATCTTCCATTGAGGTGAAAGTCTCCCTAAGTGAATACCGGCACTGCGAGTTCAACAGTGCCCTTAGATTTCATTTCCGAGCACCGGTTAAAAAGTTATAAAAACCTGATCGTACGTTTACTAAACGTACCCGAATAAAACTTCAGAAATTGATTTCGAGCACACCGAGCCTCGGAATCATGGGCCCTCAATTTTTGTAGACTCGTAAAATTTTCATATATTTAAAAAACATTACATGGAAATTCTGGGTCTTTACATTCTCCCCACCTCTGGATTTACATCCTCATAAGTCACAACTCAAACTAAGGGAACAAGTGGGGGTACTAAGAACGCAACTGATCCTCCCACTCCCAAGTGCTCTCCTGGAGATTCCTGTGCTTCCAGCGAACACACACCAAAGGTATTGACTGTCCACAAAGGACCCACTCCTATCGATCCTCAATATCCAATGGAACCTCCGTAAAAGTCACCCCATCATCGACGTCCTGCTCACCATGGTCGATGATGTGAGAAGTTTCGTGCACATATCTCCTCAGCTGGGATATGTGGAAGATGTTGTGTAGTCGGTGCAACTAAGGTGGAAGAGCTAAGAAGTATGCCACCTCACCAACTCAGCTGAGGACCTGGAATGGTACGGTGAATCTCGAAGTTAATTTTCCACCTCGGACAAATCTCCGTAGACCTTATCAGGGAGAGACACTTAGAAAAACGTGGTCTCATTCCTCAAACTCTAGAAGTATCTGTCTCCTATCGTCATACGAATTCTACCTGCTCTGTGTAGTCTTCATTCACTCCTAGATGGTCTGCACCTTCTCTATGGTAGCACGTACCGTCTCTGGTCAAACTAGTACGGACTCCCCTGGGTCAGTCCATCACAGAGGTGATCTTCAAGGTCACCCGTACAACACCTCGAAAGGTGTCATCCCAATGGTGGAGTGATAGATGTTGTTATATGAAAACTCCACCAAAGGTAAGTGATCCTACCAGCTGTGACCGAAGTTGAGGACACATGCACAGAGCATGTCCTCGAGGGTCTGAATGGTCCACTCAGTCTGACCATCCATTTGAGGATGGAAGGAGGTGCTCAAATGAATCTTCATACCAAAAGCCTTTTGAAACCCCTTCCATAGCTGGGAAGTAAATCATGAATCACTATCGAAGTCAATAATCATGGGTACTCCATGTAGCCGCACAATCTCCTACACATAGAGGTGTCACAAGATCACTAATGAACCCTACTCTCTGATCGATAGGAAGTTGGCCGACTTGATGAGTCGGTCGAAGATCACCCAAATCGAGTCATGAAATCTAGATGTACATGGAATTCATATCACTAAGTCCATGGATATCCCATCCCACTTCCACTCTGGGACCTTTAAAGGCTGAACCGAGCCTGATGGTACCTGATGCTCTGTCTTCACTTGTTGACAAGTGAGGCAATGAGAAATAAATTATTCAACTGCTTTCTTTATTTTTGGCCACCAGTGCTATCGTCATAGATCCTAGTACATATTCACCACTCCTAGATATACCTCCTGAGGGGATGTGTGGAACTCCCTCAACACATCCTCTTGAAGTGACACTGGTACCATGGTACGTCCTCTGAAGAGGATGACGTTCTCCCCACTATCATAAAATCCATCAGGTGACTGTCCTGTGGATATCTGAGCAGATCTTGTCTTGCAATCAGTGTCCCCATTCTTCGCCTCCATAACTTGTTGAAGAAGTGGGGGAGTGACTGTTAGAGACTATAGAAAAACTGTTCCCTCTCTATCCACAAAGGATATCTACAAAGTGGTCAGCTGCTCCATCACCTCGCCTAAAAACTGTATACCAGATCTTCTGCTGAGTGCATCTGCAACATTGTTCCCCTTCCCAAGAGTATAGACTATCTCAAAGTCATAGTCTTAGAGGAACTGAAGCCAAAATCATAGTCTCAGGTTCAGGTCCTTATGGGAGAAGATATACATGATAATCTTATGATCAGAGTACACGGTAAAATGTTCTCCCTTCATATAGTGTCACTACATCTTCAAGGCAAAGACCAATGCTGCTAACTCCAGGTCATGGGTAGCATAGTTCTGATCATGCTGCCTCAGTTTTCAAGATCCATATGCGATCACGGCTCGCTCCTTCATCAGGACACATATGAGTTCGGTCATTGATGCATCACAGTAGACTACATACCCTACACCCTCCTCTGGAAGCCTCAAGATGGGGGGCACTAGTTAGCCTCTACCTCAGCTCCTGAAAGATCTGTTGGAATCTCTACATCCACACAAAGGGTTTCCCCTTCTTCGTCAAGGCTGATAGTGGTGCTGCAACTCTAGAGAAATATGACACAAATCTCTGGCAGTATCCAGCTAAACCCAAGAAACTCCTTACCTCTGTTACACTCCTGAGTTGTTTCCAAGAAAGTACCACGTCAGTCTTTACTGGATACACTTAAACTCCAGCCTCTGAGATAACATGTATCAGAAATTGAAACTCTCAGATCTAGAACAAGAACTTTGAGATCTTACCATAAAGCTGGTGCTCTCAGAGTGTGTCTAGTAATACCTTCAAATGATAGGCATGCTCCTCATTAGTAGCCAAGTAGATTAGAATGTCATCGATGAAGGCTATGAAAAAGAGATCAAGGTACGACTGAAATACCATGTTCATGAGTCCCACTAACACTGCTAGAGTGTTGGTTTTGCAAAATGACATAACCAGGAACTCGTAGTGACCATACTATTATCTAAAAGCTATCTCTTGCACATCATCATCTCGAACTCTGAGCTGGTGATAGCCTGATCTGAGGTCTATCTTTGAGAACCACTGTGCTCCCTTTAGCTAATCAATGAGGTTGTTAATCCTCAGGAGGGGGTACTTATTCTTCACAGTCACCTGGTTCAGGCACCGATAGTCAACACAAAGCCTCAATCTCCCATCCACCTTCTTGACGAACAGAATCAGGGCTGCCCAAGGTGAAACACTGGGCCAGATGAATCCCTTCCCCTACAAGTCCTCTAGCTGTATCCGCTGCTCATGAAGCTTTAGAGGAGACATCCGATATGCTGGAGTAGATATCTGTGCCGTCCCGGGGTACATGTCAATGTAAAGGACCACCTCTCTACGAGGAGGTAGACCTGAGACATCATCAGGGAAAACATCAGTGTACTGGTCCACCACTACAGGATAACATGAACTCTCCACTTCAACTGCTTCGAGGGTAAGGCAAGCCAACTGATGAGTAATCCCCTGCACCCTCCTCTGGGTAAGTCCATCCTGCATTGAAAAGGCTCCCTTCTCACCGGTGAAGGTAAACCTGGTCCCATCTGTGTAGACACATCACACTCTGTGCCTAATACAATCTATCTAAGCATGGACTATAGACAACCAGTCCATACACAAAATGACGTCGTAAGGCCTTGATGCCACTACTAGGAGATCCCAACCGAAGCTCTCACCTCCTAGAGTGAGTGCGCACTGCTGTCACCAGTGTGTAATCGTCGGATCTGCTCCCGTAGGAATCTCTAGCCGTATGGATCGAGCCAACAGCTCTGTCAGAATGTCCGATCTCCGAACGAGGGCAGTGGAAATGAAAGAATGACTAGCACATGTGTCTATAAGTACTACAACTAATATGGATTAGACAAAAATCATACCTCATATCATCTCCAGAGTTCTGTGGTCATAGGCATCTGCTGCCTAGAGATGAGATCTCCCCTATCCACCTACTCCCTGCTCTTGGGGTAGACCTCCTGATGGTGGTGGCAGTAATATCTCGAATTGTCATCCATCGCCAGCTGCACGACTACCTCCTCTGCCATGTCTGCTTACTCCCTGAAGACTATCTCGATCGAATCTTTTTCTCTGCCTGATAAGTCCTTCGATCATCTACTGATCATCCGAATGGTAGGTCAGACAGTCACTAGCCTTGTGAATCTTCCTTCCACATGCATAACACTTCCCGCTCCTGAGATGTCTGTCTCTGCTTCGGGTGCCCCACACAACCAATCCTGAGTCATGCAGTATTCTACCTATAGGTCTGGTCCTCTTGGACCCTTGTGACATCTGCATGATTCCAGCTTTAGAATACTCTACTACGTGTTGACTGTTGGAGGATATCGCTACTGGAGAACACTCAGCAAGGAAACTCTCTATTTGGAGGTCTCTCTCTAACACCCCGGCCTGTGTCGACATGCTGAGTGAGATCATCGAAGCCCTGATCTCTCACCTGAGTCCTTGCTCAAAGGTCTGGGACCAGATGAATGGGTCCCGCACCATATCGGTGGAGTAGCGTGAGAGGTCTGTGAACCACGTTGAGTACTGAGCTACAGTCGTGATGCCCTGCGGCAGATGTAGTATCTCCTGAATACGCACTGCGTGAAGAGTCTCTGGGTCAAACTCCACCTGAAACAGGCTCTCAAAGTATACCCAGAGAAGTGTCATATCATCATGGACCTAGAGAATAAATCCCAACCATCATCCTGCTACTACCTATAGAAGGCTAGCAGTAAGAATCACCACAAGGTCTTCTGGGGTCCCTACTACTCGAAAGACTCCCACCACAGCCTCTAACCAATCACCAGTTGCATGTGGGTCCATCTCTCCCCTAAACCTGAGTTTCCTCTTTCACTGGAACTCATGAAACACACTCAAGTGGCATGCACCATCTGCAGTTGGGGCTGGTGGCATTAGTGGCCCAATGGGGAGTGGTACCGCTAGTGCCTTCGCTAGAAAAGGGCCCTGGACTGAGGCCTCGTCACTCGGTGAGCTATCTGTGCATAAAACTCTCAGAACTCTAGCTGGCTATCTGTGTGGAGGCATCCTGAAAAGAAACAGGCGTGCTACGGTTAAAATAATATACCTGGTGAGCTGACCTGGTTGAGATGGCTTAAAGAAAACTTTTGAGAACTCACACGCAATCAGTGTTTTCATGCACTAAGTCAAAAATCAGAATTTAGCATCCTGGTGTATGGATACTTCGGTCGCCGCACCAACAATGGACTCCCTGAACTGAAAACCACAATCACTACACTTAACCCTATTGCTTCATAGAAAATAAAGATCAGAGTCCTATGTTCTGCGGTAGAACTGACTGCTCTGATACCAATTTTTCATGACCTGTCCCCCGAGGCCTATGCCGTGACTACCCCAAGCCCGCCTTCCATAGGCCTGGGGCTGGAGACTAGCACCAAAGGTGTAATTACCTAAAATTGGGAAGACATTGACTTTATAACATGTAAACACACATAGTAGATATGAACACGAGTAAACTGTATAACCAACAAGTGAGTAAAGTAAATAAAAAGGGGCCAAAATATAAGCCCAATTGGAAAGTACAATAAACTGAAAGTACAAGTACAACTGAGGAAAAAGAAAAACAATTACTGGGTTGTCCTCTAAGGTTCTTACCTAAAGGTTAGGTATAGATCGCCTCCTCAACACTCCACGTCCGTCCATCTCCTCCGTGTACTGGCACGTAGTATGGTACACCTCCGGGTACCGTCCTGTCCTGGTACTATCAGCCTCAGTCAGTGTTGTTCATCATCTGAATCCAACACAATGAGGTGCAGGCATAGCCCATGAAAGGGTGAGTATAATGATACTCAGTAGGGACCCCGAGACCCTCAAGGTCTCCCAAAATTCAACAAGGATAAATCACAAAGTATGGAATCCACAGATTAGCTTATATATGTATATGCCCATACATATAGCTATGTTATCAAGTAATCCATCTCAATCATGAGGAAAACATAGAAAATATGACTCAGCTCAACCAGGATTTTATTCACATTATCGAAACCTTGGATGTTGGAGAAATCCTGCTCAATCGAGTACAGTGGGCCTTCTGCGATACCAAGTGTGCTTCCCACTAACCTTGGAATGCGGAGGTACTCCTCTTGTTGAGTACTATGGGTCTGCCATGTCACACTGAGGCACTCCCCACCGTGGGCCTGCCACGTCACAAAGCATGCTCTCCCCTATAGCCTGCAGAGGTAATCCTCCTGTTGAGTACCATGGGTCTGTCGCATCACCAAGAGTGCTCCTCCACTATGGGTCTACTACAACACCAAGGTACTCCCCACAGGGCTAGTAGAGCCACTCTGAGTAAAATAGTTAGCAGTTCTTAGGTCTCATCCAGCTACTAGGTATCCGTACTACGCTCGCTCGTCTCCGGGAGGATCCGCTCCACGAGCTAGAGGGAAATACTCCAAGAGTCACTAAGTCCCACGAATAAGTTTCTCAAAGTTCCTCCACATCCTAGGGATCCCAACACAACAAATGGAGCTTCCATCAGATGCCCGGTCTTTGAGTTATTAGCAATTTAGTTTTGGGGGCTCGGTTGGATTCGTGCACGATCCTACCTAACCATATTTCAACTATACCCTAAACTCTAGTGGGTTATACTCAAAGGTACCTTCATGCTTTAAGATTACTAGAACCGCTGAAGATTCATCAAATGGACGTCTGGTGCCAAAGATATTTCCAAAAGAAAGTAAAGGGTCGTAGTGGGCCCGGGTCTGGTCTGACCCGACCCGACCCGGACTGACCCATTGGGTTGGGCCCGAACCATTGGGGGGGCTAGCATGTTGTGTTCGACTCGGCTCACTGGCCCCAACCCAGCTGGCCACAGAGAGCCGTGAGGGCACGGACCGACCACGAGGGTGCAAACTAGCCACGGGTCGGCGCGAGGGCGGTTTGACCCGAAGGGCGCCGCAGGGGTGGCACGGCCCAGAGGGCGTCTTAGGGGTTACTCGGCCAGGGCACGAGGCTAGTTCGGCTCAGAGGGCCATGTGGGTGCAACTCAGGGTGTCTTTTCCCGGTGGTCGTGGTGGCGCGGCCTGGACCGGTTCGGCCAGTGAGTGGCGCAACCGAGACCAGGAGACTGGTTAGGCCGAGGATCCTCAAGGGGCATGAGAGGCAGGTTTGGCCAGGGCACCGTGAGAGGCGTAGGAGGCCGGTTTGGCTAGGGCACTTCGATGGGATTGGAAGGACGGGAGGCCGACGGTGGCGCGGCCGGTTCGGCCGGTGGCGGTGTAGGGCCATGAGGCTGGGGCGCCGCGGGGGCAGCATGGGTGGTAGAGGCCATGGGTGGTGGCGTCGTTGCATTCATCACCTTCATCGCCTTCCTCCATTTTGAAGAACACCGCTAATCAACACAAGGATTACGAATGGGACGTGCCATGTTAGTTTGGCCCGCACTCTCCATATTAGAGCGGTTGCAAGAGGTTCACAAAAACAAAGCACATTAAACCCTCCCGCAAAGATTCTTCCCAACCCACAACAAAAAAGAAGGACTGTACTTATGAAATAATAATCAAACAGCATTAAACCCCTACATCTTCTAGCAACAATTTATTCCCAACTCGAAAAGGAAAACATCCACGGATCAACTTGATAATAAGTTGATCCACATTCTTTGTATTTAGAGGGAATGAATCAAGGGAATGAAATCATACTTAAATAAAAAACCTACCTTATTCGATGTTGGTTGACGTTGGCGTGAGAAGACGGACATATATTCGTTGTATATGAACACATCCTATATCTAAGGAAGTTCCGAGGAATAATGTCGAAGGAGGTCAGAATTCTTCATTGGCAGAGCGTTCTTCGTTGGTGATCGTAATCCTTCAAGTGTTAGGTGTCGTGTCACTTTACCAGCGCTTCGTCGCTTGGTGAAGTCATCCCAAATCCTCTTCCCAAGATCCATATATATTGGATAGGGACTGAGGTAGGTAATGATCATGGAATTTATAATGTTTCATTTATTAGGAACCTTCCTAAATTCCAACAACACTGTTACTTAATTTAAAAGGGGTCTAGCCAATTAACTAAGTTGGCACAATTAATGGTATGTTCATTGGAACAATTAAGGTGGAGGTGGTTAAGAGGATCTCCCTCATTAATTGTGGGATTTTAGGGTTTCTCTCAATTAAAGGGGGGTTTCATCCCGGGTGGTCCCCACCACCACAACCTCTCATGGGAGGTTATGGTTCGGGTGGTCCCCACCACTATAACGTTTCATGGGAAGTTAAGGTCTGGTGGTCCCTACTACCAACTTCCAAATAGAGGTTTAGTTTCGGCAGACCCCACATGAAATATTCACATGGATGCTCAAAATAAAATAAAAAGAAGTTTATTTTATTTTATTATTACCATGAAAAACCGAAAAACTAACTTTCGCCCTTGAACATCTGCCGTTGAGGTGAAAGTCTCCTTAAGAAAATACCGGAGCTGTGAGTTTAACAGTGCCCTCAGATTTCAATTCCAAGCATGGGTTCAAAAGTTATAAAAACATGCTCGTACGTTTACTGAACGTACCCGAAAAAAACATTCAAAATTGATTCTGGGCACACCGGGCCTCGGAATCACGTGACATCAATTTTTGCGGGCTCATAAAATTCACATATATTTAAAAACAATTAAATGGAAATTCTCAGTCTTTAAAAAATAGAATATGAAATTTACAACTAAGTATTAGAGGATATGTGTGCCCTAATTTTCATGATTTAATTCAACTATTGTGATTTCACATTCTTTCACTTTTTCCTTTGTCTTCAGAGGTTGTTATGGCTTATCATCCTAATTAGCCCTTGGATTGGGGAATTGATTTTCATAATTCCTATAATCCTTTCATTTGAAACACTGGAGTGTGGGTGGTGCATTATTTTTATATTTATCTCAATTTTCATCACTAGCTAACTTCTTCCCATCTGTTCAATAATAAATTGCTTGATAAAATTCCTTCCCACACATAAAAAATTACCAATCCCCTTAATATAATTTATTATATGTTTTATTATACACTATGAGAAATAAGTAATGATAATTTTATTTTCACTATGGTTTTTTGAGTTTCCTTTGAATTATTTCTTCATTTTCTTATAAAAAACATAATATTGATGGGTAAATCCAATCTCTATTTCCACTTTGATTGCACATCATGAAGTTTCTTCATAGATACTGAAGTCCCTTACCAATTAATCCCTTCAGAGGCTTGGTTTTAACCCAATAAATAATTGATAAACCTTACTTTCAGGTTAGATAGTAATTCCATAATCATACCTCACAAGTCTTATAAAATTCACTTCATAGGTACCAATAGATTCATCAACCTTATACTTTAAATCATGCAATTTTTTCTCCATTTTCATGTGAAGAATAAGGGGAAGTTACTTATTGAAAAATATGTTCTTAAACTCATCCAATTCAATGGAGTCAATTTTATCTTACTAACTCATATTCTTTGTAAGATCCCACCATTGATCTGTTTCACCTTCCAAATGATACACATCCAAAATGACTTTTCCATCATCTAATATATGGATAATGGAAAATATATTTTCAGTGGTACTGATCAATTTCACAACAGCTAGTGGACCAATAAAACCACTAAAAGAAGGCTATTGTTTCCTTATAAAGGACTCAACAAAATGTTGTTCCTTCCTTTTATTACCTGGAAATTCATCATGATTCATATATTGATAAATTAATGTGAACATAGAAATTATATTTTTCATTCCATATCCCATAACATTTGGTTTCTTAGGAGGAAAATCATTGAATTGTCATTTGTACTCAACATTAACACTGTTCCATTAGGATACAGTTTTTTATTAAAACAAAAAATCATATGGCAAGTAACAATAATCATAATCATGAAAATAATTTATAGGATGTCTAAATCATGACACCTTATTTTTAATTTATGACACCTTAGGTTTATCCTAGGTAATTCATGGTCATCATCAATTAAAATATTTCAGGATGGTTAATAAAGTGTTTATGAATTTAGAAAGCATATCCCTTGAGAGTGTCAAATAAGGTGTGCAGAAAGACCCATTATCATGCACTAGGTGATAATTGAATCCATCTCAATGCACCCTTTTCGAATTCATTACCCATAAGTACCTCTATGGAAGAGCCACATCCACTTATAGTATCCAGATAGGGATGTAATTTCTTAGAAACCGCTCTCTTTATCCTTTACAGAAATTCTAATAACTTTTCCTATACATTGAATAAACCTTAGAATTATTATTTGATATATTTATAGAAATATCCTTAGAATAATCTCTAGGGATATAACTATAGTTTTTCAATCCAATATTTTAAATGTTAACTAAACCTTGCTCTAATACCAACTATAACGACCCATAGTTTTGATACATAAATATCATATATTTTTAGATGAATATTTAATACATTTCACATATACACACCCAAAGACCATAATGGTTTAGTGTATTTGGAGAATAGGTACACTATATTTTTATTTAAAGAATGATATTCCACATCTCCCATAAATATTTTATACTTTTGTACACTTCATAAACATCCCCTACTTAAAAACGTTTTTCATAACATGGGGTAAAGAAACATAAGAAAGGGAGATCTTAGATGCCCAGTAAGTGTAAAAATGATATATATCATTCTATGATCATATGAAATCATAATATAAGCATAAGGGAATGAGATAATGAACATAACTTACAAATTTCATTCCTAACATATCATAAACATGAGGTATGTCATAAAGAATTATCATTCCAAAAGGCATGAAACATAAAAGTACGAAATATTCATAATCCATGAACTACAAGCTCATAAAACAAAACTATGGCACCAATATAGGAATATAAACCATTTAATTTGTCAAGGTTAACTAAAATTTCCATTAAACATAGTGGATAATTCCTCATCACCTATTTCACATTTTGGATTAAGCATGTCACCCTATATCCTATTGTAGATCAAGCCCATTAACTTTTTCCCCATTATTATCTCATGGGATATAAAGCATTACCTAATGCAATGTAGGGAGATATAGACCCCACCCATCACATAACGAAAATAATTCATATGTGTGAAACATGATGATAAAACATTCATTATATTAGAATACATGAAAAGAAATGGAATTTATTAAACTTTCATCATATTAGAATCCTTGAAAATAAATGAGTTTCATAATACATTTAATCATAGATAAACCATGAAAAAGAAATGGGTTTCAGAAATATCTTGTCACCATAAATAGAAAAAATCCAAAGAAATAATAAAGATGCTATAATTGGATCATAACCCTTGTAATTATTAAGTAATATCAACGAATGTCATCTTATTTGAAAATTTATTTTGAAATGAAAATCACTTTGAACATTTCTTGAGGAAAATAACCTTTATTTTAAAATAAATTTTTTAACTTATAAATTTATAAAATACTATAGAAATAATTTTATTTGAAAATAAACTTGAAAACTTATAAATTAATCTTCAAATAAAATAATGGTTATGATGGTGGTAAATTCTTTTCATGCTATACACGTTAAAAAAAAGTTTCCATTCTCATTTTCTGAATAATCGAAATAGACCTTTTTGGAAAATGATATGAAGATTCATTTAAAAAAACTTCGTAAAAATTATAAAACCATTAAGAATTTATTTAATAAGGCATTTTTAAAATGTTTAAACATTGTTGAAATCTTTTTTATTAAACAAGAATATGAAATAAAAAAGGGTTTTCAACTGAAGAGATAAATAAAGACAATTTTTCTTAAAAATATTATTTTGTATGATTTAATACTTTAAGAGGGGAAAATGATGGGAAAACATGTATCCTCCAAAAATCAACAAAGTATAATAAAATAAATTACTTTTTAGAGAGGTATATCATAAATCTTTTCATCAGAAACATAATCATAAAAAATCCAGATAAAAAATGATATTGTAACATAAAACATTTAGAAGTTTGGATTCTTTTGAATTGTAAGCCCCATTAAATAATAAATTCTAGTGAAACCTTAAGTATAATTAAAATAATTATATCCATGATATAACATGTAAAATAGGTTGTATAAACCCCTCATAATAGAAGAGAGTTTCAAAACATAACTTATGTCCCAAAGTAGGCAAATATCCCTTTCTTCATTGGAAAATTCTAAATCACAAGACCAATTAAAGAATAACAAAAATGAATTATTAAATTTCATAAAAATAATTTTATTCATTTCATAAAATATCAATATGGTAGTATATATATAACATAAAATAAACGAGTGGTTTTTATGACACATGTCTCTGAGAAATTAAAGAGAGACTAGAAATCCCTTATCTTAAGGCTTGAATTATTTCATACACATTAAAACCTTATTTATAATAAATATAACATTATTATAATTCTATTAAATAACTATAATAATATTTATCATATCATATATGATTTACTTATTACATTTTATTACCTGTTTATAAATAATTCCTTGTTAAAATCACGTTTCAAGTAATAACTACTTCCCTTCTAATGTATGTTTTAGTTTGGTATTTTGGATCCTTTTATTTTGATCATGGTTAGATAATCTAATTTTTTTAAAAATGATATAAATTTAATATATATTTTATATAAAATTATTTATTTTCATCCATAAAATTTTTATAGATAAAATAAATAAAACCGTTCATGGAGACTGTAGGCCGTATACAAACATGAATGTTGTTTCCATTTTCTCGATGGATGAAAAAAAATAAATTTAAATAATATGTTTCCTTTATAAAATAATTTTTATGTTATTTATATCACATATACTAATTAAAATTTATCTTATTACCATCCATGTAAAGTGTAACTGAAAAATGAATCACATCGCTTCGTGAGGCGGTAGTCCGCCGTACACACGAGCAATGCTATCGTATTCTCACAGAATAGAACGTAAGAAGTTATATGTAATATTAAAGTTCCATAAGTATAAAAATGTCATAAATATAATATATATATGTTAAATATATCATTATATCATCCATTAAAGGTGTATTGGGAAAACTAATAACGTTAGTTCACGAGGTGGTAGTCTACCGTACACACGATCGACATTTTCATTTCCAATTTAATGGAAAAAGAGATTGATATAGGTTATTACACAAACATAATAACATATAAGTATATGTTATATACTTGTTTTATTATATTTTAGTTAATATAACACGAATTAATGTGGTTAGAGAAGAATTATAAAGAATGATTCTAGTGAAGACAATTACCATCGCTTAGAAAAACCTAATTTGGATAACTTATTAAGGACCCTATGGTTGGCCTTTTAGGATAAAAATTAGCTCTATAACATGTATAATTATTTTTTAGAGGTATTTTGTCAGGTTTTGTTTGAACCAATGGGCTTAATTGGTGTGAAGATGAGATGGGAGGAGGTGGGATTTTATAATGGGGGAAGACTGACATTTTTGTAAATATACAAAACTATTTAATAATGGGAAGTCAGCCTCACCCCATGTAACGCCCCGACCCCAGTTACCTAGAGTCGGTGCATTATTACATAACATTTGCATGATCACAAGAAAGATCAAATCTCGAAAGACCGATTGGTTTAGTAGCCTTGGAAACACTAGATATATTCATAAGTTTTACATTACATCATAAAATGAAAAACTACTACAACAACATAATGTTTCCACAATCCACACTATTAACCCCTCATAAAATCCCTGCAGGTCATTCATAACTTACTTCTTCATATCTTGGGAAAAATAAAACATAGAAAAGGGGTGAGCTCAAATGCCCAGTAAGGATAACAATATAGCGGAAACTTTCATAAATAAGAATAAACATTTAAGGCAATGTATAACTAAAACAAAAGCCTTTTAAATATGAACTTTCAACATGGTATGGCATAAATAAAATGAAATAATGCCATTTACTTATTCACATGGATATTCTACTAATCGAATAATCACATGCAAAAATCAATAACCACTTTCATAATGTTGGAATGCATAATGCCAGACTATCATAACCACATAGCCAAGGCCTCGTGCCAAGACTACAAATAAGATTTTGTCAAGGCCTTGTGCCAAGACACTAGTTTGTCTCATGAGACCTACCGATGCATCGAGGAGCTATAGCGGGCTCCACCCGTCACTTACTAAGTCCAATGCATTCCCATATGAAAAGGTTTAAACATAACATAAACATTCGTATTAAAACTAGCATACGAAATGTCAATAATTTCACCATAAACTATGAATGGTATAAAAATAGCACATCCACAGTCAAACATATCACAAAACCTTCAATACAATATAGAAGTTTTGTATCATAATAAATCAACTTCAAATAAGCGTAAAATCCATCAAAGGATGTTGACATAGATGAAATCAAAACACTTTTTGGAGAAATATCTCTTTCTATTTTTGAAATCATTTAAGAGCCATATAAAATAAAACATTTTCTTGAAAATATTCTTATAATCTTGTAAGGAAAACTTTGAAGATTTTATAACGGCAGAAAATAACCGCACTCACCGTATAAGTTAAAAAAACATTCTTACCTTAATTCTGTCGAAAAGGTTAAAAAGGACCTTGTTTTGAAAATGACAGAAAGATTCCTCTTATAAAAAGTCAAACAAGGGTATAAATGACTTTAACCCATATTCTTGTAAATAATAAAAATGTTTTGAAATACATTTTGAAGAAACATGGATGTGGATGATAAAGAGATCCCAGTAGATTATTACATATAAACAACCTCGGATAATGAAGAGATTGTGAAATAACCCTTACCAATTTGGTAACTTATGAAACATACAACCCATGAAAGAGTTATCATACAATGAATATGTAAATACACATAAATTAGAGTGTATTACACAAATAATATAATTATGGGAAGTACATACACCACACAAAAGGTGATGGTGGCAATATGGCATGAATCTCACGGAAATAAGGAGTGAGATGAAAACCCCTTACCTTGTACTTTTCCTTGGTTGGGGTAGGTTAACCTCCTGTATAATGGTGAAATAATTGTTATTAAATTATACAATAATTATATACATTAATATGATATCATATATGATCTTTTAATATTGATTTGAAAATAATATCTTAGTATTATCATTATTTCGGGTGTTAACTTACTTGTTTTATTTTATATGTTTTGTTACGTAAGACATGTTTGTAAAGGATAGGTTGTATATTATTCATATCCAAAATTATATCAAGTCCTTAAACATTATTTTTTAAATCATCAAATGATAATCATACTTGAATGGATACGATGGAGAATGAATCTCATCGCGTTCGTGGAGACGGTAGTCCGTACGTACACACGAGCGACAATACCATTCTTTTGATATTAAAATAATATATAAATTGTTGTTATATCATATATACAGAATAATTAACATGTTATATTTATTATTTACATGAGTTAAATATCATTATTATACCCATCCAAATAATATTATATTGAATAACAATTACACCACGACGTGGAGACGGTAAGCCGTACGTACGCACGTATGGTGACATGTTATTCAAAGGATGGATAGAATACTGAATATGGTTGTACCATATTTATAATAACATCACAGTATATATATGATACTGGAGTTATTATTTTATAATGGTAACAACAAAGGAAGAAGAAGTGGAAGAAGAAATGAACTTGGAAAAAGGGTGGTGACATCATTACCTCTTCTTCGGGTTCTTCCTTTTGATTTGATCAAAAGGGCTCCTTAGGTTGGCTTTCTGATCAAAATAAGGCCTCTAGGTTGTAGTGAGGGATGTTGGGAGAGTATTTGGGCAGAGTTTGGCCGAACCAAAAGGCTTTGAAGGTGTGAAGAAATGAGAAGGAGGAGTGCCCTTTTATAAGAGGGGTGAGGGGCACCTTTGGAAAAGCTAGAAATATTAATTTATAATAAATTCATATTCGGTTTCTAATGGCTCAAAAGCTTATTATTAAAAGGTTAAGGTGGGGATAGGTCGAAAACCACTCAACCAATATAATTTAGACAGGTTTGGGTACTTATATTAACCTTATCTTTAAGTATTAACTCTAAGTTAATTAGTTTCACTTTTACAATGTCTCTTTGTATTTTTATATAATATGGTTAATAAACTTACTATATACATACAAGAGACCCCCAAGTGGTACATTAATGATGAACCTATCATGATATAAGTCTCTTGGCCGAACCTTAGATTTTTAGGAATTTAATATCAATTAATAATATAATATTTGTTTTAAGAACTCTTTTATGTCAATTTTGAAACTATTCAATAGTTTATTTTTGTGAAACTCATAACAGATTGATTACTTCGAACAAAGTCAATTAAATCAATACTAATATTTCATATTATCCTAGAAAATTATTTTAATTCATTAAAAGTTTCATATTATATTTATTTGGGTATTTATAATATCAATTATTTTAATTTTTCACTATTATAGTAATTACTGTATCATCATTGTGGCATAAATAAAATAACTTATTTAATGTCTAAAAATTATAAATAAAATATCATTATGTAGGAAATCGTTTTAGCTTTCTAATGAATATTTATAATCTAAAATCCAACATATATAACCCTATGTAACAATTGTTTTTCTAAAAGATATATGCTTGTGTCATTTTTGTATTCATTTTAACTTAATTAAAATAAAGTGTCATTATCACTTACAAGTGGATCCATGGGGTCCCAAAATAGACCCAAAGATTACCATGGTCGACCATGTATCAACCAATAGGGTTAAGACACGTTTTAGGGTAATTTAGTATTATTATAATATTATTTTTTAACCCTTATTTACCGGATTTACCCTTAACCATGGTAAATAAAATATTTACCGCAGTAATTATTCAAAATGTCTAAAAATAAAAGTTACCTATTTACACAATTTCAAAATCCTAATTCCAAATATGGAATCCATTTCCCTAAATTCAAAACACAGAAGTGGCAGAAATTAATTTAAAATTAATTCCCGCTGTCAAAACAAAAAGCGTGTTTTTAAGAGATAATAACTATCAAAAGATTGACACTCGTTTATGTTCGGTTTAATTGTAAAATTATGTCCAATGACCAAAATTATATTAAATGGTAAAAATATATTCTAAATATACTTTAAAACCACTCAAATTCATAATTTATCACTATTAATTATTTTGATTAAAAAAGTTGTTTTTAATTAAAACTTAGTAATTTTCACTATTCATCAAAATATGAAAGTTATCCAAAATGTACCAAAATTTCACCTTAGGCTAAATTCGATATTCCGAATCCAAAAATGAAGTCCATTTTCAAATATAAAATATATATAATTTCAAAAAGTAGGTATTACTATTCATAACGGCTAGTTTGATTAGTTATGGTGTGTTAGAACTCGGTGTTGCGTACAACACACGCTATCACATTATTCAAAGAAAGTGTACCGTGGAAGCTTGGGATGTTTCATTTTAATTTTTTGATGTCCCCATTTAGTCAAAAAGTTTAAAATATTGTATTTAAAAAGGGTTCACTATTAAAAGTTGATAAAAGTGCAATACTGAAAATGAATTTGTTCTTGCATTATATCTAAGAAACTCATAATATGGATTCTAAAATTAGAAGGATTATATAAAGTTTAAAATTTAGATAATACTATTCATAACCTCTTTTGAATGGCTTTTTTTTGTAAGTCATGGTGTGATTGAACTTAGTGTTGCGTGTAGTGCAAGTTATTGAATTATTTTGAAGAAATAACACACTATGAAATCTTGGGGTGTTACATTCTCCCCTCCTTCAATAAATTGCGTCCTCGCAATTTGAAATTGTTCTTCGAAAATAAAAGGTTGAAAATAGAAAATATATTTGTGGGAAAACCCACATCGGAAATTGGGTTACTAAAATTTAGTCTTAATATGAGGAAAAGAGAAATGAAAGGGTCACCACCAAATTATGATCTTGATTAGGAGAACATTGGTGGCAATTTGAGACATATAATTGGAGGAAAAACGTAAATATTTATAGGTAGTGATTGAGGTCATCTATCACAAAAAGTATAAAATTGAGGTCCTTAAACTCATCAATCTATGATGATTTGAAGTACCATCGGTTCAATAAAATATAGGGTATTGGGATAACACATTTTTGACGTTTCAAAATATCTTAGTTGAAATCCCACATCGAAAAATGAATTAATGAGGCCTCTATTTAAAATAAAGAGTGGAAAGTATGAAGATTACCGAAAATAACACATACTAGGGTTCCATGTAGGAAAATATGGATATGGAGGAGAAATCTAACCATCAATTATCTGATGGAGAGTGGTAGAGAACATGGCTATGAAAAGGCCAACAATCCCAAAGCCATAAATTAGTGATGATTTAAGGTACCATCTAGGGAAACATTTTTGTTCTAAGTTCCTTTTATTAATGTTGAGGAATTTATTTATGAGATTGGATAAGATCATAAGGAGATATACTTACTTTATAATCAGAGTTTTATCCATTAATAAGTTTCTACCACAAACTCATCTTTCACTCTAAAAGATAATAGAATGTAATTTTTTATTTATTTATACTATTCGTACAGGGTTCCAAAATAAATGAATTTATAATTCATCTACCAGATCTTTAAAAAAACAACATTATTTAATCCAGGACATCTCATGGGCCAGTGGTAGGTGATACACCCTTGTCGCCCTTCAGTTGCGGGTTCAAGTCTCGCAGCCTTGCCGGACGCGACGGGTTGCCGCCCAACCTCCGGGTTTTCCTTTTATGGTAATCCAAAATAATCCAAACTAGAACTATCCAAAATACTTCTGTCCAAACTCACAGTCCAACATTTATAAGGAAGGTAAACATAATATAGATCCTTTTTACCCCGCAATAGCATATGAATACCTTCATCTTGTATCTTTTAATAATCTGAAACATCTTGAATTACCATATTCCTTATTGATTACATTCATGCTCCCCTATTCCATATAGAATGCTGGATATACATCATTAATCCAAAAATGTTTTAAACCCCAACAATGATGGAATATACAAATCATTAATTAGTTCCAAGGTAGTCAAGAATATCCAATATAATTTATCCAAAACAATCACATATTATTCCAAAATCACTACCTCAGTATCAGAACTATATTATGATTTATCATTCTCTCATCCATATATTTTCCAAAAATTTATCCTGCTATTGAGTCACTTTTCTTTGTTCCACATAATCTCAAGTCCTTAATGAAATAGTACTGCAGTACAATCCTTATATACTCCATAATTATTATAACAAGTACATTGTTGATACAACACTCAATTGACATAATCAACATAAGAACTCTAATCATTCCTCTTCATCTGTGGTAGTATCATAACTTGGTTATTATCCAATAACATCATTTGCGGCATAGTCTGATGACTGGGACATAAGTTCGCGTAGTGTCCAAACTCCTTGCAAATGAAGCATTGTACATTTAAAACCATTTTCTTACCCTTGCAGTCACGTACTTTGTGCCCTTTTCCTCCAAACTTATAACAAACTCCCATTCCTTTCAGGCAAGTTCCAGGGTGTTTCTTTCCACAGTTACCACATATGGGAAAATTCTTCTTTTCCCTCTTCCCTTTATCCATCTTTCTCTCTTCCATCCTTTTCTTCTCTTGCTTCCCTTCAAAGCCATAGGACTCAGTAAACTCTTTAAATATCTTATCAACACATGATATTATTTCTTCATATGATGATAATACATGGGAGACTATTTCTCTTATAAATTCTAGCTTAAGACCATGAAAGATATGATCCTTCCTTCTCTTTGAATCATGTGTATTTCTGGAGTTCTCATTTCTTCTACTGGGCGCCATTTCTATACCATGGCATAAACTAGATCAGTTTATGAATCAAAACACATAATCCCATACTTATAAAACACTTAACATAAATTAAACTATTTATGGATATAATCTATAATCATAAGAATGTTTTCTTTGAGGATGTATATACTCATAATCCCTTCAAAATGATATGTAAAGAAAATGAGAGTTATCCTAAGCATATCCCCCGGGAGTGTCGTAACCAAGAGTGCAGCAAGGCCCGTTGTCGTGCACCCGTTCCCGTTCGAGTCTAGCTCAAAGCGGTGTTTTCGGGTTTTACCTCTAGGTACATCTGTGCCAGAGCCGCCTCTACCTGCTCGTATCCAGATAGGGATGTATTGCTCGGAAAACTCACAAAATCTCTACAATACTAAAATTCTAGGAAGTTCTTCTATACTAATCCTCAAAGTTCATCTTAGGTCTACGTGCTCTAATCAGAGTTTATCTAAATCTAGCTTCCAAGGTTTGTACTAAACTTCCTCTGATACCAACTGTAACGCCCTGACCCCAGTTACCCAGAGTCGGTGCATTATTACATAACATTGGCATGATCACAAGAAAGATCAAATCTCTAAAGACCGATTGGTTTAGTAGCCTTGGAAACACTAGATATATTCATAAGTTTTACATTACATCATAAAATGAAAAACTACTACAACAACATAATGTTTCCACAATCCACACTATTAACCCCTCATAAAATCCCTGCAGGTCATTCATAACTTACTTCTTCATATCTTGGGAAAAATAAAACATAGAAAAGGGGTGAGCTCAAATGCCCAGTAAGGATAACAATATAGCGGAAACTTTCATAAATAAGAATAAACATTTAAGGCAATGTATAACTAAAACAAAATCCTTTTAAATATGAACTTTCAACATGGTATGGCATAAATAAAATGAAATAATGCCATTTACTTATTCACATGGATATTCTACTAATCGAATAATCACATGCAAAAATCAATAACCACTTTCATAATGTTGGAATGCATAATGCCAGACTATCATAACCACATAGCCAAGGCCTCGTGCCAAGACTACAAATAATATTTTGTCAAGGCCTTGTGCCAAGACACTAGTTTGTCTCATGAGACCTACCGATGCATCGAGGAGCTATAGCGGGCTCCACCCGTCACTTACTAAGTCCAATGCATTCCCATATGAAAAGGTTTAAACATAACATAAACATTCGTATTAAAACTAGCATACGAAATGTCAATAATTTCACCATAAACTATGAATGGTATAAAAATAGCACATCCACAGTCAAACATATCACAAAACCTTCAATACAATATAGAAGTTTTGTATCATAATAAATCAACTTCAAATAAGCGTAAAATCCATCAAAGGATGTTGACATAGATGAAATCAAAACACTTTTTGGAGAAATATCTCTTTCTATTTTTGAAATCATTTAAGAGCCATATAAAATAAAACATTTTCTTGAAAATATTCTTATAATCTTGTAAGGAAAACTTTGAAGATTTTATAACGGCAGAAAATAACCGCACTCACCGTATAAGTTAAAAAAACATTCTTACCTTAATTCTATCGAAAAGGTTAAAAAGGACCTTGTTTTGAAAATGACAGAAAGATTCCTCTTATAAAAAGTCAAACAAGGGTATAAATGACTTTAACCCATATTCTTGTAAATAATAAAAATGTTTTGAAATACATTTTGAAGAAACATGGATGTGGATGATAAAGAGATCCCAGTAGATTATTACATATAAACAACCTCGGATAATGAAGAGATTGTGAAATAACCCTTACCAATTTGGTAACTTATGAAACATACAACCCATGAAAGAGTTATCATACAATGAATATGTAAATACACATAAATTAGAGTGTATTACACAAATAATATAATTATGGGAAGTACATACACCACACAAAAGGTGATGGTGGCAATATGGCATGAATCTCACGGAAATAAGGAGTGAGATGAAAACCCCTTACCTTGTACTTTTCCTTGGTTGGGGTAGGTTAAACTCCTGTATAATGGTGAAATAATTGTTATTAAATTATACAATAATCATATACATTAATATGATATCATATATGATCTTTTAATATTGATTTGACAATAATATCTTAGTATTATCATTGTTTCGGGTGTTAACTTACTTGTTTTCTTTTATATGTTTTGTTACGTAAGACATGTTTGTAAAGGATAGGTTTTATATTATTCATATCCAAAATGATATCAAGTCCTTAAACATTATTTTTTAAATCATCAAATGATAATCATACTTGAATGGATACGATGGAGAATGAATCTCATCGCGTTCGTGGAGACGGTAGTCCGTACGTACCCACGAGCGACAATACCATTCTTTTGATATTAAAATAATATATAAATGGTTGTTATATCATATATACAGAATCATTAACATGTTATATTTATTATTTACATGAGTTAAATATCATTATTATACCCATCCAAATAATATTATATTGAATAACAATTACACCACGACGTGGAGACGGTAAGCCGTACGTACGCACGTATGGTGACATGTTATTCAAAGGGTGGATAGAATACTGAATATGGTTGTACCATATTTATAATAACTTCACAGTATATATATGATACTGGAGTTATTATTTTATAATGGTAACAACAAAGGAATAAGAAGTGGAAGAAGAAATGAACTTGGAAAAAGGGTGGTGAAATCATTACCTCTTCTTCGGGTTCTTCCTTTTGATTTGATCAAAAGGGATCCTTAGGTTGGCTTTATGATCAAACTAAGGCCTCTAGGTTGTAGTGAGGGATGTTGGGAGAGTATTTGGGCAGAGTTTGGCCGAACCAAAAGGCTTTGAAGGTGTGAAGAAATGAGAAGGAGGAGTGCCCTTTTATAAGAGGGGTGAGGGGCACCTTTGGAAAAGCTAGAAATATTAATTTATAATAAATTCATATTCGGTTTCTAATGGCTCCAAAGCTTATTATTCAAAGGTTAAGGTGGGGATAGGTCGAAAACCACTCAACCAATAGAAGTTAGACAGGTTTGGGTACTTATATTAACCTTATCTTTAAGTATTAACTCTAAGTTAATTAGTTTCACTTTTACAATGTCTCTTTGTATTTTTATATAATATGGTTAATAAACATACTATATACATCCAAGCGACCCCCAAGTGGTACATTAATGATGAACATATCATGATATAAGTCTCTTGGCCGAACCTAAGATTTTTAGGAATTTAATATCAATTAATAATATAATATTTGTTTTAAGAACTCTTTTATGTCAATTTTGACACTATTCAATAGTTGATTTTTGTGAAACTCATAACAGATTGATTACTTCGAACAAAGTCAATTAAATCAATCCTAATATATCATATTATCCTAGAAAATTATTTTAATTCATTAAAAGTTTTATATTATATTTATTTGGGTATTTATAATATCAATTATTTTAATTTTTCACTATTATAGTAATTACTGCATCATCATTGTGTCATAAATAAAATAAATTATTTAATGTCTAAAAATTATAAATAAAATATCATTATGTAGGAAATCGTTTTATATTTCTAAGGAATATTTATAATATAAAATCCAACATATATAACCCTATGTAACAATTGTTTTTCTAAAAGATATATGCTTGTGTCATTTTTGTATTCATTTTAACTTAATTAAAATAAAGTGTCATTATCACTTACAAGTGGATCCATGGGGTCCCAAAATAGACCCAAAGATTCCCCTGGTCGACCATGTATCAACCAATAGGGTTAAGACACGTTTTAGGGTAATTTAGTATTATTATAATATTATTTTTTAACCCTTATTTACCGGATTTACCTTTAACCATGGTAAATAAAATATTTACCGCAGTAATTATTCAAAATGTCTAAAAATAAAAGTTACCTATTTACACAATTTCAACATCCTGATTCCAAATATGGAATCCATTTTCCTAAATTCAAAACACAGAAGTGGCAGAAATTAATTTAAAATTAATTTCCGCTGTCAAAACAAAAAGCGTGTTTTTAAGAGATAATAACTATCAAAAGATTGACACTCGTTTATGTTCGGTTTAATTGTAAAATTATGTCCAATGACCAAAATTATATTAAATGGTAAAAATATATTCTAAATATACTTTAAAACCACTCAAATTCATAATTTATCACTATTAATTATTTTGATTAAAAAAGTTGTTTTTAATTAAAACTTAGTAATTTTCACTATTCATCAAAATATGAAAGTTATCCGAAATGTACCAAAATTTCACCTTAGGCTAAATTCGATATTCCGAATCCAAAAAATGAAGTCCATTTTCAAATATAAAATATATATAATTTCAAAAAGTAGGTATTACTATTCATAACGGCTAGTTTGATTAGTTATGGTGTGTTAGAACTCGGTGTTGCGTACAACACACGCTATCACATTATTCAAAGAAAGTGTACCGTGGAAGCTTGGGATGTTTAATTTTAAATTTTTGAGGTCCCCATTTAGTCAAAAAGTTTAAAAT
Organism: Viscum album; assembly: GCA_963277665.1. Lineage (NCBI taxonomy): Eukaryota > Viridiplantae > Streptophyta > Magnoliopsida > Santalales > Viscaceae > Viscum > Viscum album. Next base: position 1,484,026,489 of record OY728166.1, read on the forward strand.
ATTGTATTTAAAAAGGGTTCACTATTAAAAGTTGATAAAAGTGCAATACTGAAAATGAATTTGTTCTTGCGTTATATCTAAGAAACTCATAATATGGATTCTAAAATTATAAGGATTATATAAAGTTTAAAATTTAGATAATAGTATTCATAACCTCTTTTGAATGGCTTTTTTTTTGTAAGTCATGGTGTGATTGAACTCAGTGTTGCGTGTAGTGCAAGTTATTGAATTATTTTGAAGAAATAACACACTATGAAATCTTGGGGTGTTACACCCCATGTGCCTAAAAAATTTATAAATAATTTAGTGTAGGGATTATATTATTTATCAACAAATAGATTAAAAAACACATGTTTTAATCATATTATTGTTTATCCTGTAAGTTTACTAAATTTTACCATTTTAATTTTCACGACTGTAACATTTTTATTTTTATTTAACTAGAAAGTTTATCCTTCAGGAAAAAATTAAAATGAGACTTATTAGATAAATTTATATCATTTATTACACATATGAAATATAATTTATTATATAAAAAACCTCTTTTGTGGAAAATTAATTTTAACAAAAGTGCAAGTAACATGCAAAACCCTGTTTTAACCTTAATCATGGTAATTAATTTTTATTATATTTATTAATATTTATGACACAATATTAATTTTAATTTATTATATAATATAACTTATAATAATTAAGAATATGTAATACATTTTATAAAATTTAAATCATAGAAGTGTATGAATTTTAATTAGTATTAATCTCACATACATAATGAAAAAGTTGGTTTTCAAAGGGAAAAGTTTCAAAAGTATTGAAAGTTTTAAAATAAAAATTCAATATGAAATTTATTCCAATGAAATATATTGGATTAATTAAAATATAATTTAGATAATTTTACTTATAAAATAATTTTAAAACAAAATGTAACCTTTTAAATCCTTTAAATGAAAATGCAGCTTTCAATAAAAACAAATATTTGTCCCTATTCATCAAAAAATTAATCTTTTCAGAAAAAATACCCAAAATTTTACTCAAATATTATTTTTACATAGTGATAAAAAAAATAAAGTTAGTTTTTTTCAAATAAAATTTCTTAATTCTGTAAAATTTAATGTTATTATATATTCCCATAAATCAATAAAAATAATTTTTTGAGAGAAAAGTATTTTCGAAGATATAAATACTTTAAATATATTAATAATTTTGTAATTAATATGTTTTTCTTATATATAACCATTACATATTGTTTTTAAAAAAACTTATTCTTATTCATACCTTGAAGTTTTAGGGAAAGGTTATACCAGCCATATTTAAATAATAATAATAATAGTCTATCAGGGTTTATTAAAACTCAGAGTTGTGTGTAATGAAAGCTGTTGATGAAATTAAATTTTTTTGAAACAAATATTTCAAAAAATATTAGGGTGTTATATTTATTATTTGGAAAGTTTTTTTATTTAAATAAAACTAAATGGATTTCAAAATATTGGTTTCAAGTGAAATGTTTTCAAAGGGAAATAGTTTTGGGAAATGAGTTTTTAAAAATAAGTTTATTGGTTTTCATGGTTTAAAAGCTTTAAATAGATTTATGATGGTATCCTACTAGGATTTTTTCCTCTACCACTATATATTCCATTTAGAGTATGTATACTTTGTTTTTTAGGAAAAAGGTAATGGAAATGGAACTATGCATATGGGAGGCTCTTTTTGATTACCGCCATCTGAGGTTGTTCATATCAGAGGAGATATGCTATCATGGGATTATCTCACGAAGAGATGTTTTTTATAAGATTTTATTTATCTTTATGATGTATGTATTAGTTTTTTAATTCTTGATCCTTATTTTGGATTTTGATCTTTGAATTAGGATATCATGTATTTATATCTTTATTATGAAATGTTATGCATAATAATGTAATGTTTTTTATGATATATGATTTTAGTCATTTCTATGTTAATATATTGTGTATTTACTTATTTTTTACTTTGATTATATATTGGTGTGGATAAAAAAACTCATAGATGGTTCATGGAGGTTTTCCAAGGGTGAAACCACTCCCAAGAGGTTATTTTGATTTCCCTGATTCTTATCATCAGCCTGTGGTGATCATGAATAAACTTCAAGCCTTGTAGAATGGTGGCTATGGTGATGGGTTGGGTTGAAATGGGCTGGTTCAATAAATTAATGATAAATGTGGAAACAATAATGGTATATTGGGAAGACAATACTGAACGAAAGCTACATGTGGGAAAGAAATAAAATAAAAATATGACATCACAATGATCCCTCCACACAATCTGGAGTCTACCTAGTAAATAACATAGAATAAAAAAACTCATAATTGAAACAAAATCTAAAATAGTAAAATGTAAATAAATAATAAAAACTATAAATAGATTGATCATCCCTAACATAGAAACCTATCAAACTTGATCCACCTATTCCACACAATTCCATATTAATATAAGAATAAGAAGAATAAATATTTCTACTAATACTGATATCTATAGAAATTAAACGTCATGGAAATGACACTTATGATTTAAAGTACCAACATCAGAACTAAGAAACATCATTGAATTAAAAATGAACCTAAGATAGTTATTTCGGGAAACCCTCTTAAGACTATGAGTTGAACAAATAAAAAACCTAGGAATATCTATCACCAAGGGATAAAAACTAGAAATAAATCATTACAGATAATTTTTTTAAGGAAAATTAATGGATGAGAATGGATAATGGGAGACAAGAGAAAGGTAAAGCCCAAGGGAGTAGATACAAAAAAGAAAACATAGAGGAGAAGTAACTAGAGAAGGAAGGTTGGAGTGAAAGATTTCAGATTTCCGCTTAGAAGAAGATAACAAAATCATAAAAATTTCTTAGGGATAAGAGAATATTGAGAGAAAATAGTCCCCCTAAAACAAATCCACACTATTATTCATTTTCACATAGAAAAAATTCCAAGGGTTAATTATAATCACCATTGAAGCCAAGAAAGGAACCTACCAAACAACCATCATCTATCGGATTTCCACTTACACTCTCTACTCCTATTGAAATATTCACAAATTTATCTTTATTATGGGCCCCCGTCACATTTTTATGATCAATGTGACTACCCTAAGTGTTTATTGGAAAGGAAAGAGTGAAATAAAATTTCATGAGGGAAAAAATAAGGCAAACATATGCCACTTTAATGATCCAACCACACAAAAATGATACAATCAAGGAGTCAAAAAACATGAAAAAAATAGAAACACAATCTAAATTAATACAACCAAAAAATAAATAATATAAATGTTAAAAAAAGATATACCATTCCACCAAAACCAATTGAGCCGATCAACCTTTGTTACACAGTTTAGCACTAAAATTATACCAAGGAGATAAAATATTTCTAATAATCCTAACATCTCTTGAAATTAAAAGTTAAGAAAACTCCATGTAGGGTTGGAAAAACTAATATTATAATCATGAAAAGTCAATATAAATAGATCTGAGATAGTATATTTTATAAAGGTTTCTTAGGGATATGATTTGAATAGATAAAAAAACATGGAAGATCCATCACTGAGGGATCAAAACTATAAAAAAATATGTAAATATAATGAGGTTAATAAAAATTAAAGTATGTGAACAATGAATGGGGGATAAAAGAAAGAGAAAAAACTAAGAGAATAAAACCAAAAGGAAAACCTATAGGATAATAAACCAGAGTTGTAAGGAAGGATAAGAAGATTTCAGATATTATACCTAAAATAACACATATAAATCCCAGGAATCTCTCAAGGACTAGATAATATTAATAGAAAATTGTGCCACCAACCTCAATTCCATGACATTGGATTAAAATAATTATGAGTAAAATAATATCAAATATTGAAAAAATGGGACACTAGGGGAATAATTTTTTATAAATGATGAAAACAAGAAAATTAATAAACAAATGTTTAATATTTGGAAATAAAATAAATTCAAAACATGATAATAAAACATTCATTCATTTCAATTTATAAAACAATCAGTGCATTCTTTCATAAAATTGAGGTGTAAAAACTAGAAATGTGAAAAATATTTTACTATTTGTAAAATAAAGGTATTATAAAGGAAATAATATATTGTTCTTGAGATAAAGACTGAAAAAATACCTTAAAAATATGATCAAACTTGATGACAACACCATTCAAGGTAGGTTAAGATACTATGACAGGGTCTTGATTGATATTGAATTCTTGAATCCTCAACAAGATAGTTTAATACTCATTAATGATGGTTGAAAATTTTATTTTGAATTTGAATATGAATTCTTACCCAGTTTATATAGTTTTTATAAGCTTATATGAAATGAGATTTCCAACTGTAGGAAGGTACAGAAGCTCAAATCCACGAATGATAAAGGCACTGGGTGGGGATTAGTGTCATATTTTAAAGATAATGTGAAGGTTCCATGACCCTAAAATTATATGAGAGGTGTCATTGCTAGGGAACCTACTTCCCCGGATGATGCAGATCGCCCATTAATACAAGATGGTCTCAAAGATATCAAAAGAACCGATTCAGTGCAGCTAGTGCTCAATGTTCAGCCCATGGTGTAAAATATAAGAAGACATCTCATCATGGATCCCCTTTTAGTGATACTGTTGTAGATAATGTTAGTAATTCATTTCTATATGCTCTTATAGGTAGTGAAGGGGAGGTGTAGGAGCACACCACTCCAGTGCAGCAGATGCCCCACGGACATGGGGGTGAAAATGATTCTAATAAAGATCATGTTGCCCAGGTTGAAGTCAATTTACAATTGAACCAAGAGGACTCACTGAATACTTCTGGAAAAAAATAAGGGGAATATTATTTCCTACACTTGTATATAAGATAAACCAGTGAAATTTTCCTTGAGCAAGGGGATTCCACCTATTTACCTCTCTAGCACTACTCATAGGTGACTCATGGTGTAGCAGCTACTGATGAGTAGGTAAGGGGTAGCATATCATGGGATGATTCTTTTTAAGAGATAATGGACACTTTCCATAACAACTTAAGTTTAATTAAAAATTTAAAAAGATCTAATAGAAAGGACGTCTTTCGAGAGGAATTTGGAAGTGCTCATGGTGTTTTTGGAACTAAAGATGGTAAGTTAGGTTTAGAGGAGTTAGGCCCAATGGAAGATTTAACCCCATATAATGATTATAGGAACTGTTAGAAACCCAAAACTTAGGGAAGAGTTCACCACTCAAGAGGTAGGGTTGGTGGTCATTCCCATAAGGGAATATTTGTTTATTCTGATGTTTTTTGGAACTTTCTTACTTTCCCCCTTCTCTCATGTACTTTATGGATTTAATTTTCAATAAATTTTTTAACCATGGGTGTTTTCATGGTTCACACTATTTGGTTAAAAGAAATATATTTACAATGTTATCTCATAGTTCCACTTCAGTTTTGAATCTATCAAACTTGTTAAAGGAGTATTATTTTATATGATTTTAGAGGTATATAACGCTAATTTTATCCTAACACATTTATTTAATTAATATTTAAATAAATATGATTATTTATGTTAAATATACACAACCAAGTGATCTTGTATGGGGTTGGTAAGTCAAAGGACTGAGGTTTACATCTCAGTCATTGGTTATTTATACACAATTTACTAGGGTTGGTTTAAGGGTTCAAACTATATTGAAGTAGAACATGAGTGACAAGTGTTATGGGTTTTATTAATAGTTTATAATATATATTGAGTGGGGTTTCAAGAGGGAAACATGGGTTTCAAATAATTACAAGTGTTTCGTAGGCATGGCTAGTGGGTGGTGGGAAGTCAATTGATTCAGTATGAGAAGAAGGGTGACTATTAGATATTAAAGGTGAAACAGTTTTGTTGTAAAGAAAGCTATCCAAAATGTGTCATTTATTTCTCAATTTAGTGGAACATAGTCACTAGGTTCAAATTAATGCAATATTAGGCAATAGGAAGCTTCTATAGGCCATGTATATAAAAATTCATAAGAAAGGTATTATAAATGATATTTCATATATAAAATTCTACGTGTTTTTTTTATTTTAAAGTGATCAGTGTGTGATGGTTTACCCAATTGAGTGTGGGTATAACATCGACCCACTAATTTCCCCTTGGGTGTGGGTGTATCTTCCTTTTTTTTTATAAAAACTGAAAATAAATAAGATTATTTAATTTATTTAGAATTTATTTAAATAAATACATATATTTAATACAAATAATGTAATTAAATAATCTCATTTTAAAGTGAATTAATTAATTCAAAACTTGAAGTAATTAATTCAATTTATTTAATCGCATTGAATAATAATACATATCTTTATTTCACTTTAGGTAACTCCTTGGGTTCTTTATGTAATTAGTAGTGATATATAAATATTATAAAAAAATGTAGCATATATAAATACATAGTTTCTTCCCAAACCATAACATGGATTTATTTTTTCCAATATATAATTATATACATATACAATGATACTATGTTTCATTATTGTTAACCATGAGTATATACTTGACTCATGAGACAACCATTTTTATAAAAATAAACCCACAATATATCAATTTCTCGAAGTAAACTAATAAAAATATTTTTTTAGTTTTCTTGAGAATATTTAAGAATGAACATATACTTTTCTGGTTTTATATAATAATTTCTACATGTTTTATAGGTGAATATAATATCTTGATTCAATAAATATCCACTATATGATTAGTGGTGCTACTTATAACTTTTTGTTGATCTAAATTCACTAACAACATTAAATGGATTTCATTGTATAAAAGTTCTCATGTTAAAGATTTATCTAATCTTAGATCTAAATAATAATATTTAGTGTATACTATATTGAAATTAAATGAGTAGTATACGATATCCCATGTAAATTCATTATAGTGGGTCTTCAAGTACAAGTTCACAACTTTGATTACCACAAGTCAAGTGATTATATCTCTAAATGTAAACAAAATTATAATAGTATTTACATTACACCACTACCCATTGTACTTTATAATTTAAGTTGATAGAGGAAGAAACTTGGGAATGTTTCCCTAGGGGTTATTATTATTACATATAAAAAATGATTCATAAATTATAAATGAATATGAATTGAATTGATGAATAATATATGATACATGAATTAAATATCAAAATTCCATTATTAAGTAATAATATTTCAGTCATACATTTCAACCAATAACCAATATTTAATAAATAGAATTACCAAGGTATCTAATGCATTGGTCTCAAACATGAATCTTATGTTTCTGTTGTGTTAGTGGTTTTTTCAGTGGGCCTTCCACATTATCTTTTGTGCGTAATATATATATATAAATATATATATATATATATTTGTGTTAATATGTATCCCTTTTCAATTATTTCCCTAAAGATATGATATTTTATTAGGATATGTTTGGTCTTCTTATAAGAACTGGGTTCTTTAACTTGTGTGGTAGATCTATTATTTTCATAGTTGAGCTAATTTGGGTTCATAATAATAAGAACAACCTTAAGTTCAATAATGAAAATATTCACCCAATTATATTACTTTGTCAACTCAGAGGGAGTGATATATTCCACTTCATTTTAAAAATAGTCCACTATTGATTTTTTGAACCTTTTCAAATATAAAACCCCTCTATTTAAACTAAACACCATTCTTGACAATTACATAAAGTCATATTTTTTTTTGAAAAATTGTAGAACTAAAATAATTCATAATGATATTCTCTTCTCCTCATTAAATTACTAAATATCCCTTTATTCTTTTCAAGTACTTAAAGATATTCTTCATTGAAATATTGTTATGTTCACCATTATTAGAAAAGTACCCGCTTTTCATGATTTAAGCATAAGAATCCTCAATTATTGCGAACGCATAAAATGAATGATTTAAGTTATGGTTAATGCATAAGGTATCAAAATCATTTATTATATTTATTCAACTAAATATGAAGAGTGAGTCATTATAATAATATTTCCATATATCATTGAAAAATATCCTTGTATTCATAGATATTAAATAAATGGATAATTATGTTGACATATTTATTCTAAATTAGTTTAATAATAATTTGGGATCTATCATTATAGAATATTACAGTAATATTATATTTTCAAAACCTATGTCTTTCATAGATATGATATTTAAAAAAAATCTTGCATAAACTCTAGTTCAGAATGTAATTTATAATAAAAATAATTCTATATATAAACAATAATAAAAATATAATAACCCTCCCACTAATTCTATTCTCTTAGGAATAAATCCCTCAATGTAACATTGCATAATTTTTGTGTTTGTTGTGTATATGGAAATAGTAGGTTTTCATGGAAAATTGTCGAGTTCTAGAGATCTTATTTACAATCCATGTTGAAAAAGAACTATGAAGAAGGAATTGATGATCTAGAGGTGTTACAAAAGAGCAGATACAAGATGTCACTGTTTTATAGTGTTTGAAAAAATTTTGGGTCCAAAATTTGGGATTTGGTGATTATTGAGAAAAATGGATTTCCTTAAAGGTCTCATCAAAATATCGAAAAGGCATGAGTTTCACAAATATGGGCATCATGAATTAGATTTTGCAGAGTCTGGAAGAATGGTAATGGTGAGCTCTGCGATTACGAAAAGCTCTGCGAATACTAGAGGTGGAGAGCATTGTGGCGAAGCATTGTAGTGGAGGGATAAAGGAATTGACGGAATGATACATGATTATCATGAGATCCTTGATCCAAAAATTTCCATGGTGCTTTGTGATATAGATATTTTTTCAATAGAAATTTATGAGATTTTTGATTTGAGCTTTCATCATGCTAACTTTGCATGGATGGTTCTCCAGTCAGTGGAATCACCTATAAATAGGCCTCAACCCCGTTAATAAGAGTAGAAAGTTTTAACAAGAAAACTTTGTATATCTCTAATCATAAATGAGGTTCATGGAGGTAGTGTTCTTAGTGAAAGGTAGGAGCTTCTCGGTGGATAATCTAGCTCCGTGAAAGTGGTGTGTTTCATGTTGGCTCAGTGAGCTTCGCAAAGGATGTGGCTTTATGACAGCTTGAGCTCTGCGATGGCCTAAGCTTTGGAAAGTCTTGATCTCTACAAAGCAGTGTTCTCTCCAACATAGTGAGCTCTGAAAAGGTGTGGGCTTTGCGAAAGGACTTCACGAAGGCTTGTTTGAGCTTTGTGAAATTGGGATCTTTGCAAAGTAGGGAGCTTTGAGAAGGTCTTTCCAAAGGCTATTTCCCAGTTATCAGTGACAAAGGGGTATTCATTAGTTGATGAAATTGGGACTTCAATAGATCATCTACATATATTTAAGCATGTACCAATTAGAGATAATTATTGGACCTACAAGTCTTTAAATTGTGATTGGATCTTCTGAAGAAGTAGTGAGATCACTTTAGTTGAGAGGGAAATGAGTTATCAAATTGTGAATGGTTGTAAACTAGGAGGGACAGTTAGTCCCCTTTGAAATTGTAAACAAAATTGAACTTTTAGTGTATTTGGTACGTCATCACATTTATAGGGAATGATCCTTGGAAATAGCCCTGTGAGAGTGAATCATGTAAGATTACTGTGTCCTGTGCATGATTTAAGATTTGTTCATACTCTACAATGACAAGGCGAGAGAATAGAGTTCTGTCTAACAAAAAAAATAAGTTCAAAGGGGAAGTTTTTTTAATTTGACATACCCTAATTCACCCCTTATTAGGGTATCTAGCCTAGTGGACCTAACATTTGGCATTAGAGGGAAATGTTGATATTAGAATTTCTCTATCACATGGAGGTCACAAACCATAAAGGGATTCCGATCTTTGATAGGAAACATTTTCATCTATGGAAGAATTGGATGCAACAATACTTCCAATCTTTAGGAAAGGATGTGTTTATAGAATAAATGCATTGTTTGATGGCCGATATTAATCATAGTGTATTATCGGAAGCCGAGAAAAGAGAATTGGATGCTGATTCCAAGGGAATCAATGCTTTAGGGGGAGCCCTATCCAATGATATCTATACGAATTAGATTTCATGAAAAATATCACATGCCATGTGGGAAAATCTATTGAATATATATGAAGGATATAAAAAGGTTAGAGAGGAATAGTTTTATGTTTTGTTGAATAGGTGTGAAGATATAAAAATGAACCCGAATGTGTCTGTCGATGCATTCTTTGACCGGGTAAATATTATTGTGGAATATATGAGAGGTATTTGAGAAGTCATTGAAGACATAAATATCATAAAGCACATCTTGAGGAAACTTCTACCGTGGTTCAATCAGAAAGTTTCAGTACGGAAAGATAAATATATGATGGAGCTGACACTGGAAAATTTTCATAGTACATTGGTTGCATACTAATTTAAGAATGATGATAATGAGGCTGTGGAAAAAGGGAAATCTAAGGCTGAATTTTAAGGCCATGAAGAAGGTCACCGTTGAAGAATATTAGGAAGATGAAGAGACATATGAAGTTATGTCATTTCTTTCTTAAAATCTACATGGAGGAAAACGAATATTCAATGAGAAACTTCCACTAGCTTGTTTTCGATGTGGAAAGGTTGGACATCTTGCGGAATGATGCCACAAGAAGTTTCAAGAAGATGATGAGGATGAATCCAAAATTCCCAAAAATAAGTCTTCAGTCTTTTTGAAAGGCACAAAACAGTTAAATATAAATTTACATAAGAAAAAGAATATTCTTTCAGAAGAATGCGACAGTTCAGATGAGTTTGAGGTTGAGGATATTGAAGAGACAAAGAAATTACAAGATCATGGAGACAATTATATGGTAACATTTTTTGGTAGTTCATATAAATAGGAAGAAACCATCACTGATGATGAAAAAGAAGAATAATTTGAATGAAAAGTTGATATGAAAGCTAAATTAGAAGAAAATCTTGAAGAAATAGATGTTTGGAGGGAAAAAATGAAGAAAATCAACAAGGTAGTATGTGATGCCAAACTCTACATGAAACAAAATGAAGAAGATAAGTATGATCTGGTAAAATAAATTGAAAAACTTAAATCTTCCAGGCCAGAGAGCTTAGAAAAGGTTAATGAACATAAGCTCAAGGATGAAGAACAAAAAAGGGAGATCAATGGATTAAATAACCAAGTGAAAGATCAAATCAATCATATAAAAGAACACGAAAAATAAGTCATCATACTACGGAGAAAATTTAAGGATCAAGGAAAGATACTAACTCCAAATATGTCATCTACAAAATATATCACTCAAAAGACAGAAAAATTATAAGTGAAGAATAGAGGTCTAACAGAAAATAAGGAACAACCATGTTCATATGTTAAGACTGATGTGGGGCTGGATAAAAAAATAGAAAGCTGTAAAAGTAGAAGTTAGACCGAAAGCACCAATAAAAATATTGAAATTTGATTTGGGAACAAAGAAGAATCATAATATTCAAAGATCCCAAGGGGAAACTAGCAATTCAGAAGTAACACACAAGAATGCACCCTATATCAGGTGTTATTGTTGTGGAAAGATAGTACATTCACAATATACGTGTTCCATAACCAAAATATATATAAGGAAACAAGAAAAAAAGTGGTAGCCAAACAGAGATTGATATTAGAGAATATCCTTTAAGGGACATTGTTTCTGGTGTGGAGAATTTGTGCATATGGCCAGATATTGTACATCAACCATGTAGAGGAATGTAGCAAGGCCAAATCAAAGTAGTCGCAAGTAGCAAATCAACAAAACAGAAGGTGAGTAGAAAATTCAAAATAGATTTGAAGCTCTACATGATGAATATGGGATATCACACTCTGAGGAAGATCATGATTTTCAAAATACTCAAAATGTGATATTAAAGAAAAGGATCAAAAAGAAAAAAGGATAAGAAAGTAGCGGTGGTAGAAATTTCCCTTAAAGCATCAGACCATTCTAGTGTATAGATACTTGACAACGATTACCCATATCACATGATAGGTAATAAGGATCTTATCACAGGAATAAAATATGACAAAAAATAAGTTTCCAAGATTGGAAACAATAAAGGCTTGAAGATTATTGGCTCAGAAAAGGCCAGGTTTGTGGAAAAAGATACGAGACGCCCTGTTGTCATAGTAGTAGAAGTTTTGAGTCACATTTTTCATAGCATTTGCCAACTATGTGACTTAGGGAATTCTATATGGTTTACTATGGTAACATGTATCGTCAAAATAAAATATGTTTTAGTGGTTCTACATGGAAAAATAACAAATGTAAATCTCTACCGGGTAAGTGGAGAAGAAGATATGTGCTTTTTATCCAGATAGGAAGAAAACAAGATGTGCCATAAATTACTTGGTCATCTATACCAACCATCCCTAGAAGATCTAGTAAAGTGTGAAGCAACAAGAGACCTCCCCAAGCTATCACATGATCGTACAAATATATGAGATACCTGTTAATAAGGGAATATCATCAGAAATAAGTACAAATCAAAGGAATAGAAGTCAACAAGAGGGCTTGAATTGGTGCATGCTGATGTCTGTGGACCTATCTCACTAAGAGTCATTGAAGGGAAGAGGTATTACGTTATTTTAATTGATGGCTAGAGCAGAATGGCATGAATATTCATCATTTCCCATAATTAAGATGTGTTCAGTTTCCAAAAACAATATCAAAGAGAATCTAAAAGGATGCTTGGGAATTTTTTTAAAGTTTTATATTGAAAATGATACAGAATTCACAAACAGTTAGTTGGAAGACTATCTCAAGAAACACGAGATAAGACATCAAGTTTCACCAGTAGAAACTCCATAATACAATGGAGTGGTTGATAGGATAAATCAAATCATCAACAACATGGAAAGAAATATTCTTATAGAAAAAGACCTACTATAGAAATTTTGGAAGGAAGTTGTATTAATATCAGTCTATATTTCTAACAGTGCCCTGCTATGTCCAAAGGAATGAAAGACTCTATATGAGATGTGGTATGGGAAGAATCCGATGGTGGAGGACTTACGAATCATTAGAAGTAAGTGATTTATACTCAACAATGAAAAACACAGGAAATTTGAGTCACACAGTGATGATGGAATATTCCTTGGCTAATCCAGAAAAAGAAAATAATATAAATGATTTAATAAAAGGCTATGAAAAGTTGTTGAGAGTAATGATGTCACTGTTTTGGAAAATGAAGAGAATATTCAATAACACTGTGAATAATTTCCCAATGAAAGTGATGAGGAGGAAACCAACATAGCGGGAGAAGAATAATCCAATGTTAATTTAGAATAAGATATTTATGATGATAATGAGGATGTAAAATCTCTATCTACACAGAATCCAATGAGTCGAGATGAAATTGACAAGAAGAATATCATTTGTGATCAATCAGCTGTATTTCAGAAAATAATAATGAAATCACTATAGAAGAGATCTTTCCTATCTCAGGTAGAGCCTAAATTCTTTGATGATGTAGTTAAAGATGAAAACTGGGTTCATGCTTTGAATGAAGAGCTTGATAAGATTGAGAAGTATCAGATTTGGGAGATTGTTTTGAGGCCAACCGATAAGAATGTCATCAGGACTAACTGGGTATTTCTCAACAAGATGAATGAATATGGAATAATGATTTATAACAAACATTGACTAGTGTGAAAAGTATACTCCCAGATAGATGTTATAGACGTTTTTGAGACATTTTCACCAGTTGCAATGCTGGAGATAATCAGATTATTCATATCCATTGTAGTGAAACGAAATTTCAATGTTTTCTATATGGATGTCAAATATACATTTTTGAATTGGGTTCTGGAGGAGGAAGTTCATATTGAGCAACAATATGTTTTTCTGATTCATGAATAAGAGAACAAAATTTTTCGGTTGAAGAAAGAGCTATATGGGATGAAACAAGCACCAAGAGCATGGTACTCAAGACTTGATTAGTATTTTTAGAATCTTGGATTTCATCTTTGTGGAGCTGATTAAAATATCTATTTCAAAAAAAAAACAAAAATCAAAGGATTATATTGAGGGTTTGTCTCGATGACATAATATTTGGTGGATCAGATGAAACCCAGTGCAGACAGTTTGTCAAATTATTGAAAAGTGAGTTCTAAATGTTAATGATTGGAGAGTTTACATTATTCATTGGTTTACAGGTGACACAAGGAAGGAATGACACATTAATTTGTCAATCCAAATATAGCATGGAGGTTCTGAGAAGATTTTTAATGGAAAATTACAATGAGATGAAGACTTTGGTTGCTACCCAGATGAAATTACCAAAAGATGATGATGGTATGGCAGTTAATATAACAAAATACAGGTAGGTTATTGTAAGTCTACTATACCTAAAAACAAAATGACCCCATATTGTTTTCACCACATGAAAAACAACACAATATCAAAGAAATCCCAAGGTAATCCACATGATTTTAGTGAAAAGAATACTTTGGTATATTAAGGTCACTGTAGATTTTGATTTGATGTATAATGATAAATCCTAGCTAGAGCTTTTGGGATATAAAGATGTAGATTGGTTTGTATCAATAAATGACATGAAATATACATCGGTAGGTTCTTTCTATCTTGGTGGTTTGTTTATTTCATGGCTAAACAAGAAGAAATATTTCATTTCATTGAGCACCGTAGAAGCTGAGCATATTGCCACCACTCAAGGTTTCACACCGTTAATGTGGACAAGACAGTAGCTTGATGATATGGGCATTGAAGTGAAATCTTCAATCAGAATCTAGTGTGATAATTCAAGTGGAATCAGTATTAGAAAAAATCATGTCCATCACTCAAAGACCAAAAACTTTGAGATCAAACATCATTTCATCAAGGAGAAAGTGGAGCAAGGAATTGTGATGTTGGAGTATGTACCCACAGAGCTACAAGTTGTTGATATCCTAAAAACGTACTTACCCAAGGAAGAATTTCAGAGGCATCAACTGGCTCTGGGAGTCCAGTCAACTCCCCGTACTTGAAAAAGTTTGGGTGTGGGCCCCCTCCCTCCCCTCTCCCCGAGGTATAGTATGTTTTCCTTACTATACTAATTTGTGCTCTCTACTCAGTTGCAGACCACAAAGGAGTGAACTCTGTGTTCATTGATGAAGGGGGAGAAAGAGTGACTCCTAAAGGGGGAGAAAATATGGATAAAGAAGGGATACAATGAGAAGGGAGACAATGTATTTTTTAAAGACATGGGGAGAAGCTGATAGGTGGAGCAATGAGATAGGAGGTGGAGCAACAAGAAAGGGGGAGTATGAGTTTTAAATATGATGATGCATGAAGTAATCGATCAATGATTAGATATCACAATAGTTGAGGTTCATGATGAAATAATTTTATTGGAATTATAATGGTATCAATAATTGGTGTCATAAATGAAGTTATTCATTGATGAAATTATCAACATACTCTTGTTTCTCACACCGAGAAATGCTCATGTGGGCATAGAGTATGTGTTGAGTAATATTTGGTCTATATCTGAATTGCCAGAGGCAAGTGATGGTAGATTATGGAAGGATCTTCAATGAGATATCAAATTTCATAGAATTGTTATGGTATTAGTTGTCAACAAACCCAAAGGGGGAGATTGTTGGGAAAAATCCATCAAGGTAACATTGTAGTATTTTTGTGTTGGTTGTGTTTGTTGAAAAAGAAATTTTTCATTGTGAATTGTTGAGTTCCAAAGATTTTTTTGATAATACATGTTTAAATATAACCATAATGAAAGAATGGATGATCTAGAGGTAGTAAAAAAGAGAAAATACAAGGTGGCTCCGTTTTCCCGTGTTTGCCAAATGTTTGGGTTCAAAATTTGGGATTTGGTGAGCATAAAGAAAAGTGGATTTACTTCAAGATCTCATAAAAATATATAAAAGGAATGAGTTTTGTAAATATGGGATTCATGAGGTGGATTTTACAAAGACTGGAAGAATGTTGATGGTGAGATTTGCGATTACAATGAGTTTTACGAATAGCAGAGGTGAAGAGCATTGCAGTAGTTGCATAAAGGAATTGACCGAATTCTCCACATTTAGATGATCTCTATGATCTAAAATTCTCCATGGTGCTTTACCATATTGTAAGTTTTTTTGTGGAAACTTTGGAGCATTTCGATTTGAGCTGATGTAACACTAACTTTACATGGAAGGTTCTCGAATTTTTGGAATCGCCTTTAAGTAGGCCTTGACTCCCTTGAAAAAATTAGAGAGTTTTTATAAGAAATTTTTTAGCTCTTGAATGGAAAAGAAGGTTTGAGGAGGTAGTGTTCTTCACAAAAGGTAAGAGATTCATGATGGATAATATAACTCTATGAAAGAGGTATGTTTCATGTTGTCTTAGTGATATTTTTGAAGGAAGTCTCTTTGCGATGTATTGATATCTACGATAGCCTAATCTCTCCAAAGGCTTTAGATCTATGAAGCAGTGTACTCTACGAAGCTGTGAGCTTTGCGAAGGTGCATGCTTTGCAAAGTAGTAGGGAATTCATGAAGGATTGATTTAGCTTTGCAAAATTGGGAGCTTCGTGAAGTAGGGAGCGTTGCGAAGGAATTTCCAAAGGCTGTTACCCATCAATTATTGGAAAACGGGTATTCATCAGTTGATGAAATTTGGAAATCAACTGAAAATCTACATACAGTTAAGGATGCACTCATTATAGATAATGACAGGACCTAGAATTATATAAAATGTGATTAGATATTTTGAAGAAGTTGTGAGCTCAATTCAGTAGATAGAGAAATGTGTTCTCAAATTGTGAATGGTTATAAACCATGAGGGACAGTGATTCCGCTTGAAACTTGTAAACACCAATGTTATTTTAGTGGATTTGGTACTTTGGCACATTTCTGGGGTATTCTCCTTGAACGTAGAATAGTGAGGGTGAACCAAGTAAAATTTATGTGTCTCGTTCATGATTTAAAATTCGTTCATACTCTACAACAGTAAGGAGAGAGAAGAGTGTTTTGTCTAACAACGAAATAATATCAAAGGGGCAGTTGTTTTAATATGACATACCATGATTCATCCCCCCTATTAGGGTATCTAGACTAATGAACCTAACATATTTAATACAGATGGATCATTTATAACTTTGAATAAAACAAAATCTATTATGGATGTATAAAATCATCAATTCCAACTTTGAGAATATTTTTTCAATCCATAAATGAATCATTGAATATTTTAAACATTTTTATCAATATTTGTATCATAAAAAATATCAAGTTTCATCATATATATCTCCTTAGATATGTGTGAATTAAATAAATTGGTTTTTAAATACATTTGATATATCTCTTAATCATATAATTATAAAATTTTAAGAATAATTTTAATGTAATTGAGAATCCCCACCAAAGAAACGTTTTCATCATAGTATACACCATGATTTTTTATAAATTTGACCAACTAATTGATCTTGATTGGTAATTTTTTTTATCCATGGTAGTATTTATTTTAAAAATATACTTACGCTCTTTGTGTTTGACACCAGTGTATAGATTACTAAATTTATACTTATGGTTTCTTCACATTGATTATATTTCATAATTTATAGTTTCTTTAAATTTGTTGGAGTTTAAAATCATGAGGGAATCATGTCAATAAAGTATATCATCCTTTATAAATAATAATTCATTATCATTTTAATAATTAATTTATATATTTTAGGTTTATGATGAATCCAAATTTACCATCCTAATTCATTTATTGTCTACTTTGGGTTTTCATCTAAAATTTATTATATGGCCAAATAATCATTCCTCAAATGGCCAATGATAGTTTTTAATTGAGATAATCAATAAGATTAAATATGTCCCATCTTCTTTTTCTATAAATAAATTATCTATTGTGATAAATAAAACAATTATCCAAAATAATTTATTTTATGAAGGGGAATTGAATTTATATCCTATTTTTAGTTTAGGTTTTCTAACTACTATGAATTTACTATGTTTTGGATATAATTTATTAGTGGGTTTATGTCATAATTAAGCCTTATAACCCCAAATCCCCATGTAATAATATTTTAGACATTTCTCTTTCCATATCTCATATAAGGCCTTATATGTAACCATAGATGGTGATTTTTTAGTTTTAGGAAATATTTTTTCTAAATAATTTCCTTGAAATTATAGAGTTAGTTTAGTTTAACATGTTATCAATCAAAAAATATTTAATATAGTTTAATTAACAATTAATCCTTTATTATTACATTGTACCATGGAGTGATTCATGATATAACGCCACACAATCTTTAGATGGTCATAAATTTTTTGGATAAGGTATTTACCTCCCTGATCCAATTAAATTATTTTAATACTTTTACTAAGATAATTCTATAATTTTTATTTAATTTTATAAAATTTAAAAATAATTAATGATTATATATTATAAGGGAAAATTTTTATATTTTCAAAATTAATCAATAAATATATCAAAACATACAACAATAATTATGATTCCCCTAACATGTACTACTGGATCTGCAGATAAAAATATATTCTTCACATACTAGATTTGATACCAATAGATAAGAATCCAATTTACCCATAAATAATTACAATATCAAATGGAAATATTGATCTAATTACAAACCAAAAACCTTTTAGGTTTATAATTTTATATAATTTGGAACACACCTTTATATAAAAAAACACATGAATTTCTTAGACAAATGTTCATTTTCTACTATATAGAGAAATTATTATAAATGATATATCTTCTTTTTTCAAGGATAAATTCCCATATTCGAAACTAGAACTCATAATAGTTCTTACTAATACTTAATCCTTGTGTTTTTTTTTGAAATTTTGGGATGATTATAAAACTCAATAAGAGAAATAAGAAGAAAAGAAAACTGTTAGTCTGTTAAAGAAATTGAAAACCCATAATAAACTTTGATATCATAAATAAAAAATAATCTCATGTAAAATCAACCTTTTTTCAAGAAAACTATTAAAACTCATTGAAATCATAGGAAAACCAAGAAGGTATCTTAAGAAATCATATTCATCAGTTTTGTTTACTTTTATTTCACTAATAATGGAATAACTTATAACTGTTTAAGAATAATCATCTTTTATATGGAGTCTAAATCAATACTGAATAAATTAAAGTGTTATATCCTGGGCCCACCTATCATAATCTATAACTCCCATACATCATAATATTATTAAAAAATTTATAATATTGAACATTTTCATCATATATCTCTTGAAATATTCATTTGAACCGATAATTAAAATCACCTTTTGTTTTTATATAAAAAATGAGAAGTATCATTTTCTTTTGAAAACTCATAAAAATGTAAAATTACTTGAAAAATAAGAATAATATATTCTTCATAATACAATGGAAACATGTTAATAAAGTAAAATAAAAAATAACTATCATGGATTTTGGAAAGGTTGATCAAGTGTAAAAATTTTAAAACACATTTTTTCATAATTTTGTATTGAAAGTCAAAATTTATTTATATAGAAAACGTTAAAATATTCCTTTTTAAAACATTACAATGAAATCAAAATATAGTTGAAAGTGTAAATAAAAAATTAAATTTTAAATGTGAAAATTCTTGAATTTTTTTAAAGAAGATGGACATGGAAGAACAATATTTATAAGGGTAAAATTTAAAACTATTAAAACAAGGTTTTAATGAAATATATAATATCTTGGATTTTGTTTAACTGGAATCTCCCTAAAATAATGTATAATAAATTTAGGTTAATTATTCACATTTATATTAACCTTATTATTATATATTTTAATTTATACCTTCAATTTGTAATTCTTTTCTATCAATTTATTAATTGTTTAATTTCAAAATTAACTCTCGGGTGTTAACTGTCCCATTTCCATTACAAGATTCTGTTTGATGGTTTCAACCCATGTATCAAGGAAATAATTTTTTCACTTAAAAAAGTACCATGACGATGAAATTTATAATTTTAATATGCTTCTAGAGACCCATGTATATTTAATGTAACCTATGGTAACAGTTTTCTTGAAAAAATTGAAAACATCATTTTATAAAAATTTTGATTTCATAAAAAGAATTAATTTTATTGAAAAATATAAAAATAAAATAATTTTTTTTAAAAAAAATAATGTAATTATTATTTCAAATTATTACTATTAAATAAAATTCCTTAATAATTTGTTATATAAACATTATAACATCATTTATATAGTTGGAAAAACTGACCTAAACAATAACATGTTATAATAGTTGAATGAGTAAGTACATGTTATCATATAATGATAACATCACTTTTACAGAGGAATATTGATTAAAAAAATTTACTAAAGTGATTAGTAAGATTAAATAGGAGTTAGATAAAGAAAAAAGATAAATATAATGGTAATAAGTTATTACTTTCAAAATGTATGGGTATGCACATTTTAGGCAGTTAAGTTTTACGATGACAATTAATTATTTGTATTATTAATAAAATGTAAAAATTAACATTATATAACCTTAAATAATTTAATAATAATAATTTTTATACAGTAAATATACTTTTAGAACCATCCATGTATGATGGTAATGAAAAATGAAATACATCGTTTCATAGAGGCAGTAGTCCATATGTACTCATAAGCGACCTTTCCATTTTCCATTAGATCGAAGGGAAATGAAGTAAATAATATTACATATATATATAATAAAAATTATATTATAAATATAATATTTATTCTTTAAATCTATCTTTATAACCATCCATGATAAGTGGTTATGAAAATGAAATACATCATTTGTGGAGATGGTAGTCCGCACATATGGATGACCAATATTTTCATTTTTATAATTGATTGAAAGTTAGTAGATAATAGTTTTAACAAAAAAACTGATAACATTTTACTATATTATAAATATAATTTTCATTATATTATCATGTTTATGACAAATTTCAAGGATGTGGAATACAAAAACTTAATACTAGATTATGTCCTTTACCTATTCTTCGGGAATCCTCCTCTGGATTACCCCTTAAGCCTTTTTAGTTTAGTATTATATGAAGAAAAAAACTCTAAGATGCGGGGAAGAGATTTGAGAGGTATTTTGTCAGATTTTGGTTCAGCTAAAGTGCTCAAAATTTATGGATAAGTGAGGAGAGGATAAGTCCTTTTATAGGTGCGAGGTGTAACATTTTTGTAAATATTCTTAAATTTAAAATAGTAGTAATTTTTATGGACAAGTGAAGATAAAATCATATTTTTTTTATAAATTGGGGATAAATAAACCCATAAAATGAGATTATATATAATTTTTAAGGATATCTTGGAGGCTTATCCCTCTATTTTATCCTTTTTAACACATTTTAACCATTATTGTGGCGACTAACTTCTATCATGGTAACTATTCATTATGAAAAAAATTAAATTTAACTCATTAGCGAATTTAAAAATTATTATTAAAAATATTAAAAAAAATTATAATATTAAATCTATAAATATATTAAAATTTAATTTTAATATATATGAACAAGATGCAATGAAAAACTGTTTTATAAAAAATACTTTTTTAAGCATAAAATTGAATTTCACTACAAGCATGTACTGTACTGATTAGAAGAAATTAATTGTATTATTATTAATAAAATTATATTTATGTAATTTTAAAGTCAATACAAAATTTATTTCTACATTAAAATCACATAATTTTAAGAAAAGACCAAAAATGGTTCTTTTAATAGAATAAAACATCACACTTAGGTTCTAAAATGTTATATATTGGTTTCTAAATTAAAAAATATATTTTTAAATGAATAATATTACATATAAAATTCATTTTTGTTCTAAAATAAAGTTTTTATAAACTTTAAATCAATATTATATCATATAATGTCTTAAAAGTGACAGTATTTGTAAAAACGATATTTTTCACTATTCATTCAAAAATAAACCTTTTTAAAAAAATCCAAAAAATTACATTGATGATAATTCATAAATGTTAAATCGAAAAAAAATTCATTTTATAAAATTAAATTTATAAAATTTATAAACTAATCATTTAAATGAAAAAAACTATATGAAGAAAAACTGTATGAAAAGGCTTTTTAAACATTAATTATCGTTAATCCTAATTAGCTGAATTCTATGGATTCTATTATTATTTTTAAACATTAAAAAATAATTATTTAATTAATGTATATCAAATAAATATTTAAATTCTATATATATATATATATATATAAATAATATGTCTCCAATGTCCATATGTCAAATGACCACATGTCGAACGATCAAATTTCATTCCTATATATAGCCTAAGATCATTCATCATATTTATCTACATGTTACGGAAAATGTATATTATACATTTAATGGTCATCCCCCTTTTAAAAGTTAAACAATAGGTTATGATCATTATAGAAAACCAAGAGGATACTTAATTTTAATTCGTGTTGTTTTTATATATTGAAGGATTTAATCCACTTGAACTTTTATTAATTATGTGTCATATATAAATAAAATAATTTATAAATATTCATATTTAATTATGATATTTTTTTTTTAAAAACAATCCTAGTTTTCTTAGTTTGGTGTTGCATGTGTTACATGATATAGAACATAGTATTCAGTTTAAGGGAAAATATATACTAAAATATCAGGGTGTTACATTCCCCCCCTTAAAGAAAATGCTTACTCAAAATTTAAAATTTTAATTATCAAAATGAGAATATCATGTCATTGATTTTATCATGAACATTAATTTATAGATAAAGACCATTGAACTTTTTATTTCATAAATAAATATTTCCTAAACATTTTGTATACATTTTTAAGACTCTTACTTGTGAATGAGCATCCAAACGTGTTCCTAGTTAGATGAGTGAAACATTCCTCTTAAGAATCGACATATTTATATTCCTTTTCTCATGTTTTAAGAACTATTCCACCATAGAGCTAGAGAATGTCAGAAAATGTACTTACTTAATTTCTTTCAATTCCATAAGCATAATTTCACCCCTTGATGGTGTTTTGATTTGTTTTACAGATCTACTTTATCTCATATCCAAAATAATGACTGAAAAAGAAGAATTTTTTAGGTCCAAAGCACTAAAATAAACTCTAATGGATGGTGAGATTCCTAAAAGGATACTATTCTTCATTTCATGATGGATTTTTGGACTGGTATTTCTTCCATATTCTATATATTTAATTTAAATAACAAAAGTTATCATATATATATATTACATATTAATAGATGAATACTAATTATATAATATAACTATCTATGTAAGAATCATTTTGGTCTAGTCCCATTGGAAACCTTGACACATAAACAACTAGTCCATAAGTGAGCTATGACTTCTGTAACTAAGTTCTTCATAATTATAATCCTTCTTATATATATCATACATAATACCATTATCCATATCCTTGGTAAAGGATACATAATAAATGATGGTCTCAAATTCTTTGTAAGGGTAATCATGGGAGATATCAACATAAGTTCAGCATAAGGGTATGAGAATAATAGAATAAATTTTTTAAAACCTTACCCTAAATGTCTTAGATCATAAACACTAGTCATGCCATAAATCATGATAGTTCATAAGACATGAATCATAAAGTAATCAAAGAACATGATCCATGATATCATAACATTGGCATAAGATATATATTTTTGGAATACACATAATCATAGAAAATATTATTTAAAATTTATCCACAAAGACGTTCATAAAATCATATGCTTGGGGTAACCACCCATGTAAATTCTTTAGGTGTGTGATAACCTCTCATATACCCTCTTTTGGGCTTGGAATAACCTCTTGAATACCAACTTTTGGGTTTTGGACAACCTGTGTACCCTCCTTCAAGCATGGGATAACTTACCTTGTACCCTTTGAGATCATATACAATTAATAATTACTCAATTAATTGGAGGGAGATATAGTTACCAAAAATCACAGAGTCTAAAAATTTAGGTTCTATAAGATTATAAAAAATTCATCATATCACAACCCATGAAAACAAATGGGTTTCATAAAACATTTCATCATAGAATATCCCATGGAGAAGGAATGATTTTCATAAACATCATGTAATAATAAAAATAAATAATTATAGAGAAATAAAAAATATGATATCACTGTATAATATCCCTACTAAAGCTTAAGTAACGTAAAATGATGTCATCATAGATATAAAATGATTTTGAAATATCAGTTGGGACATTTCTTGTGGAAAATACCCATTTCACTGGAAATCATTGATTTAAAATCTATTTTTTTCAAAAATTAAATAAAAATTATAAATTGAAAATAACCTTAGAAACTTAAAATAAAATATTCTAAATCTTTTATTGATCATGGCGGTGAGAAATACTGTTCATGTTGTACATGTTAAAACAAATATTCCTTTCACATTTCCAGTGAAGGCCAAACGAGACTTGTTTAGAAAATGATAAGAATATTCCTATAAAATCATTTTATAAAAATTAAAAAATATTAAAATTAATTTAAACAATCAAATATGAATATTAAAGAATTCTTCAAAACATTTTTAGAAACCTTTGATATGGAAGAAAATGAGTTTTCAACCGAAGAGAGAAATAAATTATATTATTATTATTGTTTTTTGATTTCATGAGTATATAAATATAGAAAAATGAATGAAAGTCATGTATTTTAAGGAAATAAATACAACAGAATAAAATTAATTTTTTTTATTGAGAGATAGTTTATAATACATCATAATCAAAAACTTAATCAAAATTAATCCTGATAAATATTGACATTGTAGAATAAAACCTTTACCACATTTGTATCTTTTGAATTATAAGACCCATGAAAGAAATAAAATTATATGGATATGTATATAACATTATTTCATGAGAATAATTAAAAAACATATTCAAGTTCATTATAAAAACCACACAAAATAAACGAGTGGTGAATTTGTATGTGTCCCATAGAAATAAATGGGAGATAAAAATCTCTTACCTTAAGTCTCTAATTCATTTGTACTCATTTTAAAATCCTATATAATAAATATATGTTTATTATAAATCAATTAATTAACTATAATTATATATATCATATGATATTTTATTTATATATGACATTTTATTACCCATTTATTAACAATTCCTTGTTAAAATCCCGCTTTGGGTAATAACTGCTTTATTTTTCATATAAGTGTTGATTTGGTATTTTCAGTCATTTTAATTTGATCATGGTTCCATAATATAATGTTTTTAAAAATTATATAAAAATTATAAAAATATTATTTATATATGTATTTAGTGTAATCTATAAATATTATGGATAGAGTATGGAATGTATCGTTCATGGAGATGGTCGGTCGTACGTACACATGAATGCTGTTACCATTTTATCGATGGATTAAATGAAAGAAAGTTAAATTATATATTAACCTTATATAATAATTTCTATGAAATATATATCAAATATTTTCATTAAACCTATCCTTATTAATTTCCATGTAATGCGTAAGTGAAGAACGAATCAAATCACTTCGGGAGGCGGTAGTCCACCGTACACACGAGGGACGTTATTCTATTCCCACCAAATGGAAAGTAATAAGGTATATGGGATATTATAATTATATAAGAATAAATATTTCATTTATATAATATAAATAAATTAAATCCATCATTATATCCAGTAATGAGTGGTGTTTATGGAAAATTAATTACATCGGTTCGTGAGGTGGTAGTCCACCGTAAACACAATCGATTAATTTGTTTTCCATGAAATGAAAGAGGAGATGGATATAAGTTATTACATTAGAAAAATAAAATTTCATTATATGTTATATACTTGCGTTATTATATTGGAATTAATAAACATTAATTAAATTTCTAAGAGAATAATTAAAAAAAGTGTTTAGTGAAGACAATTACCTTCGCTCAGAACAACCCCCTTTGGATCTCTTGTTAAGGACCCTAGGGTTGGTTTTTAGGATTACAATTAGATATAAAACAATTATCTGGATTTTGTGTAGGTATTTTATTAGGATTTAATTAATCCAAATGGATTATGAATTGTGATCAAGTAAGGGGAGGATGTGGCCTTTTATAATGGTAGAGGAGTGGATTTTTTTGAAAATACCCAAAACTATTCAATAATGGGAAGTCAATCTCACCCAGAATACATCAAAAATTGATAAATAAAATATTTAAGGGATTATATGGTTGAACAAAAACCACAAAAAACATATGTTTTAAACATGTTTTTCCTTAACTTTTAAGTTTCTTTACTTTTATAATTTAAGTTTTCACTTCTGTAACTAGCCTTTTTTATCTTGGTAATTTATCATTTAAGACTAGAAATAAAATTTTCCTTATTATATAATTCGTAAAAAATGGTTATAAATATGAAATAAAATATATAAAATTAAAACACCATGTGTTTGTAAAATTAATTTTAACACAAATACATGAAATGTGTAAATCCCCGTTTTACCCTTTAACATGGTTATAATTGTTTTACTATTTAAGGTCAATATAATTATTATAAAATGGAAATTGGCCCTTCAATGCAGTATGATTTATATTTTTAAAAATATAATAATAAATAATTATATTATATGATTTTTCAAAATTTGAAATCATTTAATAAAATATTATTTATTATAAAATAACAATAATTTTAATTTTGACACTATTCCTTTAATTTGAATTTAAAAACATCAAGAAAAAGGTGGAATTAGAATATATCAGTTTCACATATTTATTTAATGTCATATTTATCTAACAAATTCATGGAATAAAATAATTCATTCAATTTATATTATTTTTAACATTTTTAGTGTCATTTATTTATTTCTATTAATTAAATAATTGATATGGTTGTGTTGCTTAAGTATTTAAAGTAATTATATAATTACTAAAAATTAAAAAAAAATTAACATAATGAAATTAATATCATTATTTTCAAATTACTATCATTATTTGTTCACATCTTTTTTTACCTATGTGAACACATAATTTAAATTTAAAACCAAGTGTGTGATATTTTTTCATTTTTTCATTACTTAAATTATTATATAGGTCACTTTCAATGAAAAGTGTCTCAAAAGAACATAAATATAGATCCAATGGAAATAAGGATTGTAATATGGCCATAAAATAATAATTTTACAAGTGTTTAGGTTATTTTAGACCTTATCCTTTCAGTTTAACCCCCAGTAAACCCGTCTTAACCATAACCACATTAATTAATTTTTACTATTGTAACTATTAATTTTCACCAAAAACTAATTTAAACATATTATATGATATTAAGTGATTTGAATATGGAATCAATTTTTTTCCAAATTACATTATCCTGATTGAAAATTTTTAATTTAAAATTAAACCCACAGACCTGATGAAAAACTATTTTATAAAGAGAAAATTAGCATAAGTTCAGAATGTTTTAATATAAAAAGTCAATATGAAATTTATTCCAATGATATAAATTGGATTAATGATTATATAATTGAACTAATTTTACTTTTTAAACATTTATAAACAAGCTTCTACTTTTTAAATCCCTTAAATGAAATGTAATTGTTTTTAATAAAAATCAATATTTTTCATTATTAACTAAAAAATTTACATTTTTGAAATTTTTTAAACAATTAACCCCATGATATTTTGAATTTTTCTTCAAACAATGAAGTTAAATTTTCTAAACATTTCAAAATTTAATTTTATTATTTGTTCACAAAAACAAATAAAAATCATTTTTTAAGAAAGTTAATTTTATAGCATATAAAGACATTACTAAAAATTAAGTACTTATTTATAAATATATTTTCTTTATATAAAAATTATATTATTAATTTTTAAAATTGGGTTATTACTATTCATACCATTAAATTTAATGTCTATTTTATAACTGTCAAGTTTAAATAATAATATTAATAGTATATCATGATTCTTTGAAAATCAGTGTTGCATATAATGCAAACCATCAAATAAGTTACATTTATTTGAAAAAAAATTACATAAAATACCACGGTGTTACATTATACTCCCTTAAATAAATTATATACTCACAGTTTGAACTTGATCTTGATAATCAAGGGTTTTACATTTGGAAATTACTTCATGGAAAACCCACATCCTAAAAAATGGTCAATAACAATTCCTCTTGAAAATTGGGAAAAGAAAGTATGATGGTCATCATATAACTAGGTTCCCAAATAGAAGAAAATTAGTGGGAAGTGAAAATATGGACATGGAAGGGAAAATAACACCCAAATACTAATAGAGTGTTAAAGAACATGGTCAGGATAAAGTTAAAAACCACAAAGCCATAAATTTGTGAGGAATTAAATAACCATTGATTCAATAGAAATGAAAATAATAAGAAAACATTTTTATCTCATGATATTTTTTCATAAACTTTAGGTAATTTTTACTTTCATTATATAGAATAGGATAAAATACACCTAATTTATTTCCATTTAAAAAGAAAAATATAATCCTTTGGTTATGCTTCAAATATGTTCCAATTCATCTCTATTTTAAAGAAATAAAGATGAATATTTTTTTAAGCTTGATGCACTAACAGATTATAATATCCATAAAATAATGATAATCCATCCCTTTTTTTCTAGTTATCATGGCAAGAAAAATGGTTATCACAAGTAATCGAATATGAATAAATCTTCATATGGTGAAATAATACATTAATCTTTAAAACCACAACCAAATCTAAATTTAAACCATTATATAAGTGGTTAACTGTAAGTTCCTCCCAAAATTAAAAATTTATAAATAAGGTCACTAAATTTTAACATAACATAATACCCAAAATATCATAAATTAGGTCTTAATTTTTACATACCAAATGGGTGAATTCATAGGCCATATATTATTCTAAAACATGGTAATAACCAGAATTATCATAAAATAACAAAGAATATATACATGCTTTCTCATTACATAAATAAAATAATAGATTATTGAATATATTCCTTAAATCAAAAAATAATGTAAACTCCATCAATGATAACATAAGCCTTCTTTTCATCAAATCATTAATTAGGTCCTAGGTAATTAATACTATCCAATTTACTTCATCTATATCAATCATCTATTTATACCAACATCATTATATCAATATCAGGGATTTATTAAGGGTTATATTTCCATTAATCATGTGTTTTTTTAACATATCACTATTCCATTAAATCACTTTTATAGGTCACTAGTACCATTTGACATATTATTTTACATCCTTAATGTAAAATTTCTACAATAAATAACTTATATATATTTCATAATTCTTAACTTCCAATACAGAAATACTTCAATCATTATACTTCATTCTTAAACCATTAACTAGGATACATAATATTATTTCTTAATACCTCATTCCATTCATATTTCATTTTTAGTATACTTATCATCAATAAAAAACCTTTAATTGTACCTCTTTTTTGA
This sequence comes from Viscum album, assembly GCA_963277665.1. Classification (NCBI taxonomy): domain Eukaryota; kingdom Viridiplantae; phylum Streptophyta; class Magnoliopsida; order Santalales; family Viscaceae; genus Viscum; species Viscum album. The sequence continues at coordinate 1,484,055,890 of OY728166.1, forward strand.
TCCTCTTCTTGAGATTTACCCCTTGGACATCTATTTGTGTAATGACCATACCTTCCAAATTTATTATTTTCAACCATTGATGATGCCTTAGGGAAACCATTATTCTCATCCATTTCATTAACTAAATGTTTTGATTTCACTTAGAAATCATTTACACCATGTCCTTATTTTCCACATATAAAATATATTCTTGTTCCTTTGAGACATTCCCTAGAGTTCTTCTTCCCACATTATCGACATTTAAGAAACAAAATATTCTTTTCACAAAGGTATCTACCACCAGAACTCTCAACGAAATATATCCTTCAATTCATTGGGGAGTTGAAAATTCGGTTAAGGGGTAAGATGTTAATCCTATATCATGATAAATGTTTATGAATAATTACAATATCCTTCATACCAATCATCATCCCATTTGGTTTCTTATCATCACTTTTTATATCATATTAAATGTTAACCCAATTTCTTATGGTTCCCACTCTTGGCTAAAACCAAAAATCATAGTGTGAGAAACAATATTCATAGAATAAAAGAAAATGACCATGAAAAATAATTTATAAGATGTATAAATCATGAAGCCTTGTGTTTCATATAATACACCTTAGGTTTAACCTAGGTCATTCATAGTATCCATCCATTTAAATCCATCATGATGGTTTATAAAGCGTTTTTGAATTTCTAAAGCATATTCCCTGGGAGTGTAAAACTAGGTTTAAAATAAGGCCCATTATCAGGCACTAGGTGATGATAGATTCCAACTCAATGTGCCCATTTAGGAGTCATTACTCCAAGGTACAACTATTACAGATCCACATACATGGTAGTATCTATATAGGGATGTAATTTCATAGAAAAAAGTTACTTTATTCTTCACCAAAATTCCAGGATATTCTTATATAATTATAATTATCAATAGAATTATCCTTAGAGGTATACATAAACATATAAGTTCTTCATAACTAGAACCCTTATTAGAAATATCATACATAACACCTTTCTGCATATCATGGGGAACTGAAACATAATAAAGGAAGAGATTAGATGCTCTGTGAGGGTACACAGGGGACATATAAATATTACATGGGCATAAGGGTATGAGAACAAGAGAAAAACATTTTAAAATCCATACACTATATATCATAGATCATAAACATAATTCATAAAATATATATTGGTATTTCATAAGACAATAATGATAAAGGAATTAAAGAACCTTATCCATGAGATCATAACATTGTCATATAATATAGATTTTGGAATACACATAAGCATAGAAACTCTTATGTCTAATATATCAAAAAAGGGATTTATAACATGTTAATCTTTGTATAACCACTTTTGAACCTAATTTGGGTTTGTGATAACCTCCTGTATACCCTATTTTGATATTGGGATAATCTTCTGTCTACCCTCTTCCAGGCTTGGTATTACCTCCCATGTAACCTAATTTAGGATTTGGGTAACCTACTATGTACCATTTAATCTCCTATAACATTAATAAATACCCAATTTATTATAGGGAGATATAGGTTCCAATAATCATGTAACACCCTAATATTTTTGTGAAATATATTTTTTCAAATTAATTTAAAGTTTTCCATATTTTTTATTTCATGAAACACTTAATATAGCTTGTTTTATATGAAATAAACAAGATATTCTTGCTTTGTATGCAACACCATTTCAATATTACACTAAAAATCACATAGATTAGATTTTGGTACACAAAACACTATGTTTTAATTATTTTACACACAATTTTGAGTTCAATTGATAGCATTCATTACATGTAAGGCCTAGTTTTACCAAACTACAACGTACTATTAATATTATTATTGAAATATTATTATAATTATCACCTATTAATTGGAATGATGGTTGTTAATAAGATTAATTAAATAGTGAAAATATGGTTACCACATATATATAATAAGAATTATTTGGTGTCTGATTAACAAGAAATTAAAAAAAACCCCTTTGAAAATATAGGAAATATTTTACCAGAAAACTATATTTATGAAATCAAACAAAGTTTCACCTTAAAACATTAATTTAAATGCTTTAGATAAATTATTCTAATGATATATACATATATATTATTTATTTAACAATTTAACATTCATCCTATGTGTTTTCTAGTCAAGAGATAAGAATAAATCTAATTTTATGATTAAAAATATACTTTTTTCTAAAAGGTAATTGTACAGAATTTTAATGGAGAACATATTTAAAATATAAATTTTAACAGTTTTATAAATTATATTTGATAATGTAAGCTTCATTTTTTAATTAGGTATGTATAAATTATCTTAGGGTGAAGTTTTGGTATTTTTTTAAGAAGTTTCATTTTTTGGACGAATAATGAACAATACTGATTTTTTAACTGAAAACATAATTTCCATCAAATTAACTTATATATTTAAATTAAATTATAATTTTATTTTAATGCATAAATAGATCAATTATACATAAATTAATCTAATTTAGTTCATTATTGATAATTTCATAGTAAAATTCGATATACAGATATTTCAAACTCTTTAAAGTTTTTACATTAAAAACCCTCTTTTCTATCACATTTGTGAGATTAATTTTAAATTAATTTATTCCAATTTTGTGATTTTTATTTGAAAAATGGTTACCATATTTTTAATCATAATAAGTTATAACTTCTAATAAGTTAAAATTATTTTTTTACTAAAAATATTAGTGAAATTAATTAAAATTAATTACAATGATTTAGGTAAAATGAGTTTACTTTGTGGTTAAACTTTATCTTAAGGGGAAAAATAACCTAAAAACATGTAAAAAAGAAGTTTTTGGCCAAATATAGACTATATAATCCCTTTTATCTGAAATTAACAATTATTTTAGGCACATGATGTAAGGGATACCTCTCTATAGTGTTTACCTTTTTATATTTACAATAATGTCACTCCTCTTTAACTACGGAAGGACACTCACCCCCCCCACTTTTCACACATCTCAATAAAATTTGGATAATAAAAAAAAGACCAAATAAGGTAAAAAATTAAATTATATAAAATTAAAATCATCACTTTGTGCAGAAATCAAATAAAGGAATCCATTCGGTACAAACCAAACAAAGTTACCCAAAGAAGAGGTAACATCCTTCCACAAGATCTTTTGATTTATTTATTTATCCACCCCATAATTTAATATTATTAAATTCATATAAAATAAAAAAATATACTAAATATACTGATATTTTTATGTTAAGTTTTCTACCTACTCTCACACAAACTTCCATCAAATGGGATACAGAATCATCCTTTGTGGGTAAGACGAACTACCGACTCACAAGCTATTATTTCTTGTTCTTCCATTTCCACATTTCATGGTTGTAAATAATGATATAATTTATATTTTATATTATATATATATATATATATATGATATTTATGTTTTATTTGTTATTATATAATTATTTTATAATCCATACCTTCATGCTTTCCATTTTATGGAAATATGATAACTTCGTTTGTGGATGTGTGGACTATCGCCTCCTCAAAGTGACGTGATTCGTTTTCACTTTACATTGAATGTATTAAGGTTGGATTTAGTAAAATTATATGATATATATTTAATAATAATTATACTATAATGATAATATATATATTAATATATTTCATTTACTTTCTTCTTTCAACAAGATAAGAAAACAGAAACAACATTCATCCGTTTGTACGTCCTACCGTCTCCATGAACGGTGTATTCAATTTTACATTTCTATATTATATATAATGTTTTAAATATTTATATACTGAATATATATGATATTTATACCATGTTTTACATTCTTTAAATAAGTAAATAATTATCTAAGTAATAGGATTAATAATAACAAGTCAAAATTTATATAAAAAAAGTAGATGTTACTCGAAATGTAACATTAACATGGAATAGTTAATAATCAGGTAATATAAATTCATAATAAAATAAAATTTATTATTGTATTTAATAATATGGTTCTATTTAAAATTTATAATAAACCCATATTTGTTATACATGAGTTTTTAATGCATACAAAGAATGCTGAGACTTATGGTAATGGTTTTCTCATCTATGTTTTATTTCTATGAGATATATGCTATATTCACAAATTATTCTCGTTGTTTGGTGTATACAATGACCTATTATATGTTATGTAATTAGTTTAATTTATCTTATTATATTATAATTTTCAATTTATTTTATTCTTTCACAAGGATCACGATTCAAAAGTTACTCAAGTTGTAAGGGGATTTCTACTCTCACTTTTATTCCTATGAGAATTATTCCTTATTCAATACTCATTTATTTTATGTGGTGTAAATAAATCCGATGAATATATTATAATATTATTATAATTAAATTTATCTATTTTTACATATCCATTTGATTATCTCTCTTTGATGGGGTTTATGTTTCAAAAGTTACCAAATCAGTAAAGTAATTTTGTCTCAATTTACCTTCTTTGAGACCCATACCATGTTATAAACCCATATTCTTATATGAGGTGTATATAATACCCTTTGAAATGTTATATAATAAATAAATTTCTTATAATTATATTTTAATATTCATGTAATGTTATTATTTCATTGGTAATTATGAATAAATGTTAACTAATTGGTAATAGTTTATTACTACAATATCATCATTTATGGGGATTATTTTTTATTAAGCTTACATTGATGAAATATTATGATCCATATCTCAAAAAATATCATGAAATTTATTATCCTCTAGTTAGTCATGGAATATTCATATTATGGGACCATTTTTTCACTCTTTGGTACTTAAGATAATTAAAAAATATTTTTAAGAAAATACAACTTTATTTCTCTTCGGTTGGAAATCTGATTTATTCAAAAAACCATGTTTTATAAAGGTGTTTTCAAAAACAATTTAAATGATATTTTAAGATCATTTTAATATAAAATTGTTTTTAAAATGTTTTACATTTTAAAAAGGTGTTTAAAATGGGTTTCAAAGATTCCTTTATAAGTTTTGAGGTCATTTTCATATAAAATGGATTTCAAAATATTTTATGTTTAAAAAAAATCAAAGTTGAAAGGATATTTGACATAAGAAATGTTTTAAATTATCCTTTAAAAATTATTTTCATTTTAATATTAAATACTTTGATATAGTTTATGATTTATTGGGTATAGAATCCAAGGACACTATTTTTATTTTTTCTAGATTGGTTTAGGTTTATGATGATAAGTTTCATATAGAACATGTTTCTCTTCCACATGTTATACCATGATAAAATTCTTATGAAACCCACTTCTTTTCATTGGTTATTATATGAAAAAATTATTGTGAATCTTATCTCTCTTCCACATGTTATTATATCACAAAGTGTTTACAATATCCATTTCATTTCAAGGTTTATGATATAATGTTTATGAAACCCATATATTTTTATGGGTTAGGATCTGATAAAACTTTTATTATCTTATAGAAAAGGTTTGTATGATTTTATTATTTGATGGGTGAGACTTATATATCCGTCCAATTAATTAAGTAAAAATTTATATATCATTAGTATTATATCAATGGAACAAGGAATGAGTTCAGTTCAGTATGATAGGGGTGGAATGAAGAGTGAACTCAGTTTAGTATGCAAAGGTTGGAATGAGGAGAGAACTCATTTTAGTATGATAGGGATAAAATGATGAGTGAAATGAGTTCATTTTAATAGGGATGGAATAAGGAGTGAACACGGTTCATTATGAAAGGGCTGGAACAAGGAGTGAACCCAGTTCATTAATACAGGGCTGAAATAGATTGTGAAACCAGTTCAACAATACAAGGGTAGAATGGGAAGTTAAATTGTTCAGTAATATAGGTCTGTAATGGGAAGTGAACCTGGTTATATAATATAGGGCTAAAACGGGGAGTGAACCAAGTTTAGTAAATGGCTTTGTTCACTAATATCGGTTTGGTAGTAAACCTTGACTACAGTGGAAATCATTTTATATATCGTCCACAATTCCATGTCATATTCATATGTTATTCTTTCATGTGTTAAGATCTTAATCATCTTAGGATCATTTCTTATGACCTACCAATTATTATTCCATGACTCTTGATTATGATCTATGATATACGTGGCCTGATATTCTAATTATATGATCATGTTCTCATACCCTTGTGCTAATGATTATTCTTACATATCTCCTTGCCTACCCTTATGGAGAATTTAAGATCAACCCTTTCTTATGTTTCCTTTCTTGAGGTTATGAAGAATGGTTTAAAGTAGGAGTACTGAATGAGAGGATCTTTACAGAAGATGTTGAAAATCTTTCACCAAACTAGAAGAATGGGTTCCATGTTTCCAGAGAAACAAAACTATTACAGTCCCCAGGTATGTATTTTTGTAATGCGTTGAATATTCATCTAAATATATTTAATATCCATGTATATTAAGACTGTTTATATATATTTAGTATCAAATGAAAGGATTAGTAAACTTTTGGAAACTAGGATGATAAAACCTTAGTGAGATCCCTAGGGATATTTCTAAGGATATTTCTATGAATGTCACTAAGAATAAATCCAAGGTGTCATAGATTAAAAAATTAAGTATTATGATATAGACATCATATAAGATATTTTTCATGATTATATTGATTTCTCCTACGATAAGTATTTCTAAAACTATGATTTCTAGTATTAGTCAATTTTAGAAACTAGTAGTAATTAGGTTAACATTGAATATTTCGTATGTGGAAAGTATGGGAATTAGCAAAATCAATATACTATGTGGAAATATCATGAAGATAATCTGGAAGGTGGAACAAGTATTGGTTACACTATTAAAGATAACATGACCTCAAATTAAATGTGGAAGGTATAAGATGTTCAAATAGTATTTTTTACATTAAACGTAAGAAGCGTGACTAAATTATGATTGAGTAACCTTAAGGAAGGATTCATATTTCATATGATAGGAAAGATGATAAATCTTAAGTAATTGTTTAAGAATAAAGTTAGATGATTCAAGTATATATGTTTTGTAATTGAAAGACTATGTTATATGAATATTTAAATATATAAGTATTTTTAGTATAAGTTTTTTATTAAGGATTTAAAATGATATGTTGAATGGTATTTATGACATTGAAACGTGATTTAATTGAATGTTGATATTTTGATTAAGGTATGGTACCTTTAATGTGTTCCCAATGTTGAGAAAATTAGGTCTAGCTTGGATAAAGAGATAATTGAGTTAGATAAAGTAAATTGGATAGTAATGATTTCTTCATAACTGATAAAGGATTTTTGACCAAGTGGTTTATGTTACCATGGATGAAGTTTACGAATTATTTTGAATCTAAGGAATATATCCAATAATTTGTGGTTTATGTAAAGAATTATGGTGAATGTTTTCAATAAGTATTTATTGTAATTCAGTTTATTTCCCTATTTGAAGAGAATACATGATACAGTTATTCAAATCTTAGTAATGTGATAACCATGATCTAATTTATGATACACGGGGGATCAATGTTAAGCATATTTTTAGATATTTAGTGAAATTGTTTCTAATGTTTTGGATTTTCTTATTTCATAAGGGTTACAAGGATGATAATTTATGCAATGGTTTAAGTTAAACATCATATGAGGTATTAGATATTCAATTATTATCATACCATATGATGATTTATTCATATTGGATGACTTATGATAACCTTTTGGGTGTGATTATTTATAAATATAGATGGAATGACTTATAATTCTACCTCATGATCTGTTAGTACTTCAATAATGACAAATTCAACATCATTTCTTGGAATAATAGTTTTAGAGACCTGAATCTTGACATACATAAATATTACATTACTTTTGCGGAATACTTAATACATGACAAAAACATATTCCCAAAGACCGTATTAGTTTAGTGTCTTTGGAAACTCAGAACACAATCTTCTAATCATGGTGAAAGATCTTCAGCATCTCCCATAAAGATCTTCCCCTTTGGTTTTCTTACCTAAAACCTTACTTTATATCCTTGGGAAAACAAAACATAAAAAGGGTGAGATCAAATGCTCATTAAGGTTAAACATGGAGGACAAAAAACAATCCATAAACATTTGAATGTAAGAACATGAACATAAAACATCAAAATCATGAGTAACGACATAAATCTTTGCAGTGCATAAGGCATAGATCATAAAGGAACATTAACCATGAGAAAATAGAAAGGGAATAAAACATGTAATTGTGGAAAAACATTAAGCACATGATATGATTTCTATAGTAGCCAAGGCATTTCTTCCAAGACCATGATAGTGAACAAAGTCCCTTTCTGAATCGAGTTCACTCCTCGTTCTAGTCCTGTATCACTGAACTGGATTAACATGAAATTCCATCCATGTCTATATCATGAGATATATATATTTACCCAATGAATTGGAGGGGTATATAGGTCCCACCCAGCTCATAATGAAATCATTCTTACGTGTGCCACAAAATAAACATACATCATTCATAATAGACCAACAAATAAAATGGGTTTCATAAACATCATCCCATCATAACATAATCCATATAAAATAAATGGATATCATTTCATCATAAGAAAAATAAAACCATGTAGATAATAGAAACATTATACTTGAAACTTAAACATTTGAAATAATGTCATCTTAGAAGGAAAATGGTTTTGATAAAACACTTGAAATGAATTATTGAGTAAAATATCCTTTCTTATTCAAAATCATTTTCTTTTCACAAAATGCCATGAAATTTTAAAAGAAAATTATTTTGTTTAAAATAGTCATGAAATCATGTAGAGTAAGCTTCATGAAAATATGGCGTTATGAAAACCATAAAAAAATCCGTTCATGCCGTATAAGTTAAAAAAATATTCTCCTCTTACTTTTAACGAAAAAGTCAAAAAGTACCACGTATGGTAAACAAAAAAAAGATTCATTCCTTAACACAAAATAAAATTCAGAGGGGTAAATATGACTTTAACCACACATTTAAGAATATTAAAAACTTTATGAAAAACATTTTTATGGACATGGATGAAAAATATAACCCCAGTAAAGACTTACGTGTAAGAAATCTCGGATAAAAACAAGATTGCAAAATTATCCCTTACCTTAGTTCCAATTTCTTTCATACGTGTCCGAAACTCCTATATAGTGGGTTTAAAAATATTATTAACTTGTAAAAGATCCATAATAATATTTATGATATCATATATGATTCACTTATGACTTTATATTAACCGTTATTTTGTCAATTCCATGTTTAAGCAGCGTTTTCGGTAAAATCGTTTCATTTATCGTATGTGTTTGAACTTGTTGTTCTGGATATTATTATTACTTATATAATGATTTACTTACTTAAAGAATGTAAACCATGATTTATATTTCATATATATTCTTTTTATATATATTATAGATAGATAAATGAAATGAAACACACCGTTTATGGAGACAGTAGGTCGTACGTACGCATGAATGTTGTTTTCCTTTCCTTATTGACTTGAATCGAAGTAAGTAGATGATATATATATATATATATATATAAATAAATTAGAATTATTATGTTATATATTCCATTATAATTCATTATATATACTTTATAATCATTCTTTAATGGTTAACATGGAGAATAAATCTTATCGTGTCGTGGAGATGGTAATCCGTACGTACGCACGAGCGATGATATCGTTCCCATAATTATTGAATGGAATTGGAGTGGATGATATAATATCTCAGAATCGGTATGATGTTATAATAACCATATATAGTTATTCTTTACACCATTATACCAATCCAAGTAAGGTGGTGGTTGAAAAGCAGATTACACCACGTCGTGGAGACGGTTTTCCGTACGTACGCACGTGTGAGGATTTCATTTTCCGTAGGATGGATAGAAGGTGAAATGGGGGTGTTTCACATTTATAATAACATATCAGTATATTAGTGATACAGATGTTATTACATTATAATGAAACAACTAAAGAAGAATAATTTGAAGAAGAGAGAAACTTGAAAGAATTGGTAGAAGAGGTTACCTCTTCTTCGACGCGCCTTTTTTAAGCTTCCTCTTAAGGAACTAGAGTTGGTATTTTGAGAAGAACAGAAACTCCAAAATGTATATAGGGAAGTGGAGAATAGAAATGTTCAGGGGTTGGCCGAGCTTGAAGGCTCAATGTGTTGTGAAGAGGGGAGGGAGGAGGTGCCCTTTTATAAGGGAAGAGAGGGGCACTTTTTGAAACCTCAAAAATATTAAATTATAATAAACTCAAACCCCACTTAAAAACATCCAAAGTGACTCAAATTAAGATATGAGGAAATATAGGGTTGTAATATAATAAACTAATCAAAATTTGACATGTTGGGAAATTATTTTAAACCTTATCAATTTGATTTATCCTTATTTAATTTATTTAATCTTATTTGTGGTAAATTATTCTAAATTTTAAATTGTTATAAATAATTACTTATGTGTTGTGAATTATCCATAATTGGTTACTTTATGAAATTTTAGACCATATAAATTTCAATTTGTAATTTTTAAATAATTATGTGATTTATAAACAATTTAATAATATGTTTTTTTATAAAATAACAATAGTGTTAATTTTGACACTATTCAATTATTTGAATTTAAATAAAATACAAAAAGAGGATATATTCAAAAAAAATGTTTAATAGATTACTAACATTTCATATTAATCTATAAAATTTGTGTATAACATTAATTAGTTCACATAATGTTTATTTTATTAATTATAAAACCATTTATTTGATATTTCTCTTAATAAAACAATTACTACATCATTTTTGTATAATCATTTAATATACATATTTGTTACATAAAAATTAAAAATAAAATCTTATGATGGAGATAAATATATTAACTTTGATAATAAAATTTTTATTCGAATTTATCATCTGAAAATCAAAACATGTAAATTGTTATGTTTATTAAATTATGAAGGAGACATCTTTGAAATCATTTAAAAAATAATAATATAAATGTCCTAATCCATTTTATAAGGCTCCAAATGGTCCCCATATAGGCCATTAGATTCTTAGGGTATATATATGTTATAATAATAACTTTTGGTCAAGTTTCAGGTCCTTTGGATAGGTATTAGTATTTTAATAAAAACTATATTATTGATTTTGCATTAAATAAATAATTTCAACATCATTAATGTATAAGCTATTAAGGTAGTTAATTTTTTTTAAAAATTATAAATAAACTTCCATGATAAAGAAATAAAATTTATCTTTAAAATTAATATTTATAATCTAAATTATATTCTTCATAACCTTATATAAAAAATCATCCATTTATTAATGTTTAAGTGATACATATTTCACTTTCTTTAAAATAAAATAAATTATTGGTCTTAATCACATCAAAGTGGGTTCCAATGGATTCCATTTCGACCCAAATATTCCTTAGGACTAAATATAATCATCCAATTATATTAATACAAGTGTTAGGGTAATTTTATAATATTATTTTTACCCTTAATTACCAAATATACCTTTAACTGTGGTAAATAAAATTTACCATAGTTACTATTTATCATTCAAAAACTAAAAAGTAGCCTATTAACATAATTTTTACCTACTGATTCCAAATATGAAATCAATTTTTCCAAATTCAAATCACAGAAGTTGTATTAATTAATTTAAAATTAATCTCATTGTCAAAAAAACGTGTGTTTTTGTTTAAAACATTGCAAAAGATTGAATTGATTTAACCTATGAGTTCAATGTAAAATCAATGATAATGACATAAATTATATTAAATGGTAAAAATATATTATATTTATACTTTAAAACTATTTACTATTATAATTTAACCATATAAATTATCTCGATGAAAAAAGTTGTTTTTAAGTAAAATATAGCGTGTTTTTACTATTCATCAAAAGAAGAACGTTGTCAGAAAAATACCAAAAATTTATCCAATCTAAATTTTTATATCCTGATTCAAAAGAAGAAGTTTATTTTTTAAATTAGGAATTATTAACTTGTCAAAAATTATATTCAAAATGGGTGTGCCATCAATAGGTGGCAAAACTGCATTTTTTCGAAAAATACTTATTTTACGCATCAAATTTATTTTGTTCTCATACCATGTTCTAGAAAATTTTTATGATGAATAATTATGTTATAAAATTAAAAATTTAGTGAATAATATTCATAACGGCTAGTTCATAATAATATTATAACCATATATCGTTGTTTAGTGGAACCCGATATTGCGTACAACACACGCTATCGAGAATGGTCGTGGTTGCGTGTAATGAAAGCCAAGTCAGGGTTGCATGTAGTGAAAGACTCCTTTGTTGTTGCGTATAAAAAAACCATATTTCATTTATACCTTGAATATATATTTTTGGTCCGAGTGGACACTTAAGAGGGGGGTGAATTGAGTTCCAATTAAAAATTTCTGTTAAAAATATTTGTCTTAAAATCCCCAAATTTAAAACAAAGTTAAAATGTAGTGAATTTACACAGATTGTAAATTTTCAATTAGTTTCTCAAAGATTGATTAGGTCTCAGTTAATTTAATCTGAATATTAAATTAACTTTTGAAGCTAACTTGCTGGTTTACAATATGTATAAACACTTGCTAATTTAGCTTTCAAAGTAACTTTAAAACAAAATATATTTCAAATTATTTAGCAGCGGAATATGAAATATATAGTATAATTATGACTTAAACTAAAATGCACAGTAGATGTAACCAAGAGGTTCAATCTCAAGCCTAGACTTAGTCCTCTTCAAACAATTTATATAAATTGATCCACACCCTGGATCCGGGTAAACAACAGTACAATACTGTCCAGGTCCAAAGACCTCTACCACTGTTCTAAGTGGGAAAACAAACAACAAATCACAACTATCCAGGTCTTACTCGACCTCTACCACTATCCAAAGTGGGATACAAACAAGCTATAGTGTTTGAATGAGGATTTTCGAATCCTCCAGCTTAGCTAAGGAGACAGTGTGTGTAAAATAAACAGGGTGCAGACACTGCTCGAAATGTAAATGAAAGAATCACTAAAGTAGGCGTGAATGAGTTTATAAAAGATTTAGTGATTTTTAGTGCAGCTCTGGACTCATTTTATTGGTGCTTCTGAGTCCTTCTCTGGTTTTTGTCTAAAAAACAGAGTATCGTTTTCTTCCTTGGTTCTAGGTTCATCTTATCAGCCTGAATGCATGAAGTGTTTGTTGTAGTTCTTCACTCAAGATGCAGCTTTTGGTTTCCTCTAGAATGAGTGGATTCGTGTATGTCTAGTGTTCTTAGAGTATGGATGTAGACTTGTGTAAATGCACCACGTTTGGATGCTGTTGAGCTTATTTCTTTTTCACCTTCGTGTACCTTCTTAGTTCCTTGATTCTCTCTCTTTCATTCCTTCTCTTCTGCACAGTCTTTTTCCTTCCCTTTATAGCTTTCATCTCTGGAAAAATGGAATGATTAATTTTTGAATGGGAACTAGGTACGATTCCCTGACATGCCAACAGATATCATTAAATAACATTAACTGCATTAAAAACATCAAATGTAACCATTAGCTTAATAAATAAATAGTATTGAGGGTATAGAGTTTGACTGGTTGGTCAATCATTAGTAGCCTTCTATTGGTAGATGTGTATGGTGGACTTTGTATAGTAGTGACCTTATATCAGTAGTTCTTTAAACTTGTATCGGTAGCTCTTTGCATCAATAGCTCTTGGTATCAGTAACTTCTTCTATCGGTGGACTTACTCTCTCGGTAGCTCGGTAGACTTTTTCTATCGGTAGCACAATTCTGTCGGTAACTGTCTGTATCGGTAGAATTACTCTATATATAGGTCGGTATACTTGTTTTATCAGTAGCTCAATTATGTTAGTAACTGTCTGTATCGGTAGCTTTCATAGTTTCGGTGATTATGTGTATCAGTAGACTTATGCACATCAGTATCTCTATTCTGTACTATTGGAAGACTTGTTCTATTGATAGCTATCTGCATCGGTGACCTTGTTCTATGCTTACCGGTGGACTTGTATATATCAGTAGCTCTGTACATATTGGTTGTTCTGTACATATCGGTGACCTTAGCTTATCCATGACTCTTTCTATAGGTAGACTATGTCTATTGGTAGACTAAGTACGGGTAGCTCTGTATCAGTAGCTATACGTAGATCAGTGACTTAACACAGCTGTTTTATGTAAAACATATCTGATTGGGTTGGAATTACTTCATAACTCATAAACACATGGATAAACATTGATTAACAAATATCAAGGACTATTTTAATATTATTATCATCTTGATAATAATATATCATATATTGAGTGAATTTGAATATTGATAAACATTAATTGGGATTATCAAAGTATGTGAAAGCATAATTGGGATTATCAAAGTATGTGAAAGCATAATTGGGATTATCAAAGTATGTGAAAGCATAATTGGGATTATCAAAACAGGTGAGGTCAACAATCTCTCCCTTTTTGATAATCACAACTTATGATACTATAGTTTTTAAAAAAAACAATGAGTAATTGTATCAGAGGATATATCATTTGATTCAATTATGTCAGAGAAAATAGTATATTATAGAACATAACGTATCCTAGGTAAAATTAAATTCAATGATATCAGAGGGGAAAAGCATGGTAGATCTTCCTTAGATAATATTTCTCCTCTTTTGAGAATATTTCACCACCTTTGTGATAATCAAAAAGTAGGAAACAATAAATAGAAAAAGGAACAGAATGAGAAATAAATGAAATCCAATTGTATTATATGTTAAAAAACGGTACATAGAAAGAAAAAAAATACAAGGGATTCCTATCAAACATATTATCTACTTGTTCAATCCACATCCTCAATGTGATATTTTCCCTTTGGATCAAAAGAGTATTCAGAATTTGTGGATGCTGGTGAAGGATTAGGAATTCTAGAAATGACCAGAGGAGGATGAGCCACTGAAACTGTGGCTGTCCTGTACTGAGGAATTCTTTGAGTGATCATAGGTGTAAGGCTTTGAATGGCTTGGGATGGAGTCATCTGAATAGGAGAAGCAATAAAGGCAGAGGTAGGTAAGGCTGGAGGTACAATCACTGGCCTAGCATCCACATGCAGGAAAGGCAGCAAAAGATTTCTGAAATCCATAATTATTCCTCCTCCTCCCTCCATAGAAAATATGAAATCATACTTGTTCTCCATGAATTTCTCCAAGGCTGGAGTCAATTCCCTTAGTTTTCTGACTTGCTCTCTGAAGGCTTGATTTACAGGAGGTAACTTCAGGTTTTCCAGCAAAAGTTTTAAGTGATTGTTGAGTTGATGCTTCGTGTAAATCTTTTGTAAATAAGAGCCTACTTTGTCTTTCACATCTTTTTGAGAGGCAGAAGCTTCTCTCATATAGTCTTGGACTATCTTTATTATTTCTCTAGCTGAATCTTTAGACGAATGCATAACTTTTCTCAAGTCGGATGAATCCACAAAGCCACTGGTTGAAGCTGAACCAAGCTCCTCCTTCATCACAACTCGAATCTAATCCACATAAACTGAAGGTCTAGAAGCAAGAGATCCAATGGGGAAAGATATGGTTTCCTTGAAGTTTTTGGTCAACCCACTAATAAGATTTTGGACTTGGGAATCCTGGGGTTTAACATGATCTTTCATAGAGGTTTTAAAACCTTCAAACACTGAAACCATCTAGCTTACAACACTTTTGAGATAAGCTAAGTCCTTGTATGCCTGATATTTTGAACTCATGTATGAGTCTAAAGAGATAACAGATTTCTTTAGAGCTTCAACATCTTCTTCCAGTCTAGAAACTTTATTATTGAAATCTGTAACTTCTTCCTCTATTTCTGCCACCGAGTTTGATAGATTACAACTTAGAGAGAGTTCAAAAGATTTTTCAAAGTTACTCATCACTTAAAAAAATAAGTGCTACATCTCAGCAACAAAATCACTAAAGGACTATTTGAGATCATCCTTTAAGGATTCATGGTCAGCCCTGGTTATCATATCATCAGGAGCAATTACAATAGGTGCTCCTTTGGAGGATATATAGGCTACTGAGTCAGTCATAATCGATTGAATTGATGACACAAGTGAAGATTCCATCTTATTTTTATCTTCCACAAAACTGACCTTAAGATTTTTCTTCAAATTATCCAGGTCATGCATTCTGACCACATCTTCAGGTAACAACTCGGTCTCAATATCATAAATAATATTTGGTCTATTGAGGGATGACTCATTATTATAATAAGGATATTCTAATCCACAAACCACAAAACCTGGGTCTTCTGCCCAATCCTCAATATCAATACCCATTGAAACACTTCCAAACTTGGTTTGATGCTCCCCCTCAATGGGTGCATTCCCATGTACAACAACAACATTTTCAGCAGGTCTTTCTTCCTGAGTAGAATCTTCTACTATCAATTCCATCTCTGAAATAGTAGGAGGGTCCTCTGGATTAGGTACAGATCCTTCCATTTCTCCTTCCACATCCTTCACAGGCACAACTGAGCTTCCAATTAATGGACTCAGACTTAAGAAGACAGAATCAGAGGCTTTAGATTCATTCCCCTTTTCTTCTTTCTGCTCAGGGATTGGCTGGTCTTCCTCACCAGCAGGTGTCTCTTCTCCTACTAAGGCTTCCTTTCTAGAAGATACAATTTTAGCAGTAGGATTTGGAGGTAAGTCTGGATCTCTTCCATCATCCATATAAGTCTCTTTATATTCAGTCTCATCACTGTACTCAGGTTCTCCTTCATCAGGTCCAAGACTTGGATCCCTCACATCCTTAGGTCTTGAAGGATGATCCACAAGATTGAACTTATCATATACCTTCTTGTAATAATTGACCCAATCTCCTCTCCATGGGTTCCAATTTATCTTCATGTATTTGAAAACTGTGGTTGTGATACAAATATTATTCTTTACTACCACTATCTCATCTTGAGGCTCAACTACCCCTTTCACTTTGATCATTACTGAGATCAACTTGGCAAAGAATAAGGCATTAGTCTTTGATTTTCGCCTTATCATGTCTTCTATTTGAATCATCGAAAATCTTCACAGATTCAGTTTTACATAATGTCTCAAGAGATGTAGAAGATAAATATTCTGATATCTTAAATTCGCAATGTCCCCTATCCTTGGTATTAAGACATGTTGAACAAATTTGAACAGAAATAAGTTCTCTCCATCCATTTCAGTATCCACTACTTGTCTTTGATTTCTATTACCGGTGAGCTCCTCTAAGGCAGTCTCATAATCATATATATCACCTGTTGGTGGTATGGATTTCAAGAAATATCCAGATACACCTTCATGTGGGACCTTTAAGCATTCAACCCGCTCAACAGATGAAAAGGATATCTTCTTTCCATTTACAAATGAAATTACTCGGTTCTCATCTTCAGATTTCTCAATGCTTACAAACTCAAAAAATTGTTTCACTTGCTTCAGATAGTAGGGGCCATTATTGTTTGAAAAGTAATCTAACCACTTTTGATCTTCCAGCACTTCGAGCACTAACAATTTTCTAGGCAACAACCTTTCCACACACATCTCTTTTTATATCACAATAACTCTATTCTGCAAATGAGGGTTCACTGGTCACCTACCCAACCTAGTTCTACCAACACTACCAATTGCTTCTAGCTTAGAATTCAACTTCTTTTCTTTTGGCTCATCAGTTTCATCTCTAAAGGTAGGAAGTTTGGTTTTTTCCATCTCTAGTTCAAGGGTTCTAGGGTTTTCGAGAGATTCGGGAGCTAAGGTTTGAGGGTAAATGGTTTGAGGCTCAGTGGATTGAGAAGTATTTAGGACTTTGTTTTTATCATTTAGGAATCATAAAATAAATAAATAAAATGACATAAAGTAAAAACGATTCAGATTCTGGAAGCAGACAGAAGTTTAAAATAATGCACTCATCGGTAGGGTTTATCGGTGAGAATTCCTTTCAGTGAGGTCCATCGGTGAGGTTACATCGGTGTGGTTACATCGCTGAGGTTACATCGGTGAGGTAACATCAATGAGGATACATCGGTGAGGTTACATCAGTGAGGTATTTGCATCAGTGAGGTATTCACATCAGTGAGGTAGCTACCGATCAAGGTTAGTCATTCCCAACTCATGCCTAATGTAACTTAACCTATCTGAACTCAAAGGTTCGGTGAAAATGTTAGCTAATTGATGTTAAATACCTATAAATTCAAGAGTAATATCACCCTTTTGGTAATGATCTCTTAATAAATGGTGCCTTACATCAATGTGTTTGGTTCTAGAGTGAGACACAGGGTTCTTCGAAATTTTTATTTCATTAGTGTTATCACAGTTCATTGAAACATGCTTAAAATCATATCCATAGTCCAATAGAGTTTGTTTCATCACTAGAATTTGTGCACAGAAACTACCAGTAGCTAGGTACTCTACTTCGGCAGTGGAAAAAGCTACATAATTCTGCTTCTTACTACACCAAGATACTAAGGATTTTCCCAATAAATGACATGTTCCAGATGTGGTTTTTCTATCCAACATGCAACCAGCAAATTCAACATCTGAATAACTCATTATCTCAAAGGACTGTCCTTTTGGGTAAAACAAACCTAAGTTTATAGTGTGTTTAAGATACATAAAAATTATTTTAACAGCATGTAAATGAAATTTGTTTGGATTAGCTTGAAATCTTTCACACATACACACACTAAACATAATATCTGGTCTACTAGCAGTATGGTAAAGTATGCTTCCGATCATACCTCTATAATTGGTGTGATCTACTGGTTTCCCAGTTTCATCTACATCCAATTTATATACTGTACTCATAGGAGTATCAATTTACTTAATACTATCCAAAATAAAACGTTTTAAATGATCCTTTGTATATTTTCTCTAATTCAAGATAATAACATTTTCATTTTGAAAAACTTGAAATCCAAGAAAATATTTGAGTTCTCCCATTAAACTCATTTTAAATTCATTTTTCATACTCTTTGATAAAGTAGTACATAATGAATGTTTAGAAGATCCAAAAATAATATCATCAACATAGATTTGAACTATTAAAAAATCTTTAGAAATTATTTTAATAAAAAGAGTTGGATCAGAAATCCCTTTAGTAAAACTTTTTGAAATAAGAAAATTACTAAGTCTATCATACCAAGCTCTTGGAGCTTGTTTTAAACCATATAAAGCTTTAGAAATTTTGAAAACTTGATTTGGAAAATGAGGATTAGTAAATCTAGGTGTTTGTTCAACAAAAATATCTTCAACAATAAAACCATTTAGAAAATTACTTTTGACATCTATTTGATATAACTTGAAATTCAGATGTGTAGCATAGGCAAGTAAGATCCTAATAGCTTCTAGTATAGCTACAAGGGAAAAGGTTTCCTCATAGTCTATTTATTCCTCTTGACTATATCCTTGTGCAACTAACCTAACTTTGTTTCTAACTATGTTTCCTGACTCATCAACTTTGTTTCTAAAAACCCATTTAGTGCATATTGTTAAAGTGTCCTTGGGTCTGTCAATTAATTCCCAGACTTTGTTTCTTTCAAATTGATTTAAATCTTATTGCATAGACATTACCCAAAATTCATCATTGATTGCATCATTGACGTTTTTAGGCTCTAGCTATGAAATAAAGTCATGATGTTCAACCTGGTTTCTTAGAGAAGCTCTAGTCTATATCCCTCTATCAAGATTACCAACAAAATCATCCAAAGGATGATTCTTTGGAATCTTAATTGATCTAGTAAAGGTAGGGCTAGAAATTTTTGGTTCATTTATAATTTCGGGTTTTATAGTAGCATATTCTGGAATATGTCTAGAACTGGATGTTTTTAGAGCAGGTTCTTTAGTTTTATCATTAAGGTCCAGAACAGTCAAATGTTCTTCAAGATTTTCAAGAGAGGTTTTAGGCTCATATGGATCAGGATCATCAAACTTGATGTGAACATATTCTTCCACACATTTCGACCTTTTATTAAAGACTCTATAGGCTTTTCTAGTTAAATAATAACCAAGAAAAATTCCTTCATCACTTTTAGAAACAAACTTGTCCAGATTATCCTTTGTATTGAGAATAAAAACTTTGCAGACAAAGACTATAAAGTAACTAACTTTGTGTTTTCTATTATTCCATAATTCATAAGGGGTCTTTTTAAGAAAAGGTCTAATTAAGACTCTATTAATAATATAACAATCTATATTTACAGCTTCATCCCAAAAATAAATAGGCAGGTCATACTCATTAAGCTTTGTTCTTGAAATTTCTTGAAGGGTTCTATTCCTTCTTTCTACCACACCATTCTGCTATGGTGTCCTAGGAGTAGAAAAGTTGTGACTATAACCATTGTGTGAGAAATAAGATTCAAACTCTTGATTTTCAAACTCATGACCATGACCAATTAGCAGGGTCTTAATCTTAAGTCCACTAAGGTTTTCTACAGACTTGAAGTATTTAACAATGTAAGAACAAGCTTCACTTTTGTGAGCTACGAAGTATACCCAAGTATATCTAGAAAAGTCATCTACTTGGACATAGACATAGTGCTTCCCATTTAAAATAGAAACTCTAGAAGGTCCAAACAAATCCATGTGAACCAACTCAATAGGTTGATAAGTTGAAACTTATTTCTTTGATTTAAAAGAAACATTATGTTACTTTCCCTTTTGCCAGTGATTACAAACTTTGTCATTTGGGAATTCAAGTTTGGCTAGGTCTCTAACCAAGTTCTTCCTAGTCAATTTTCTAAGTGAATGGATGTTGTAGTGTATTAATCTTCTATTCCATAGCCAAGACTCTTTATGAAAATCATTTAAACAAGTAACATTTTTCTTACCTAAAGAATTCAGATCAACAACATAAACATTTAAATTTCATAAAGAAGAAAATACTAAAACATTATTAGAATTAAAAACATTACAATAATAATTTTCAAATTTAACATTAAATCCATCATCACATAATTGAGAAATACATAAAAGATTTTATTTAAGTCCATCAACAAATAAAACATTAGAAATTAAAATTGAATTAGTGTTACCAATCTGGCCTAGGCTGATGATTTTTCCTTTAGAGTTATCACCATAGGTGACATAGCCTCCACCAACTTTTATTAAGCTTTTAAAGCATGAGTAATCTCCAAACATGTGCCTTGAACATCCACTTTCCAAGTACCATACCTTCTAGTGAGAACTCTTCCAGTAGGTCTCCTACAAAACAGGTTTAAACCGAAAAAGATTTTGGTACCCATATCTTCTTAGGTCCCGAAAGGTTAGAAATCAAAGCTTTAGGTACCCAAATTTGTCTCATGGGTCTCATATAATTTACAGAACCAATAGATTTTGAAAGATAAAATTTATTTGATCTATAACTATATGTATAACTAGTTGAAGGATACGAATTTCCAGAACTAGAACAAGCATAATTTTGTCCAGATTTAGGAATAAATTTAGTTTTAGTAAACTTTATTTTTCTAGGTTGATAACCTATTCCAGTAGCATACTTTGGTGCCACTTTCTTTCCTAACATTTGAGTTAGAGTATCCTTTCCATTTGTGAATTTTTCTAAGTCCTTTCTATATTGCTCATTAGACATTTTCAGTTTAGTATTTTCCCTTAATAGTTGAACCTTATTTTCGTTTTCTATATCAAAGGAAGATTTAACATTGGCAGTGAGAGCATGTTGTTTCTTTAATGACTTATATTTGTCCCTAAGTTCATTACATGTTTCCTCAATCATGTTACAATATTCAAATAGTTCAGCCTTATACATATTTTCATTATTATCTAAATCACTGTTATTTCTAGAATAATAATCATTCAACATAGGGGAAACAGGTACCTCATAGGTATTGGTCATGAAGCACTTGTTGGCACGATTCTTTTCAGAATCAGAAACTTCAGATTCACTTGTGTTGTCCTCCGAAGCACTCAAAGTAGCTTTCATGGCTTTCTAATACTTCTTATCCTTATAATACTATTTCCTTTCGAATTTTAATTTTGGACAGTCAGCCTTGATGTGTCCTTTCCTCTTGTATTCATAGCAGACTATATCATCTTCCTTATCAGATTTTTTCCAATCCTTCTTCCAATGACCCTTGTTGTCATACTTTCCTTTGTAGTTAGTTTTTTTGAATAATTTCTTCTTCCTATAAAACTTCTTGAATCTCCTGGCCATTTGAGCCATTTCCTCATCACTGTCTAAATCTAAATCTTCATTGGTTGAACATTCAGTATGTACATGCATTTTCTCCCTGTCTTTGATCTTTAAAGAAGTAGACTTGAATTCCACTAACTTCCTCTTTGGTTCATCATCTTCTTCTTTGTTCACTTTATATTCTTCCTCATACATCATAAGCTTACCAATAAGTTCTTTGACAAGCAGAGCTCCAATGTCACATGATTCTCTGATTGAAACAGAAGTGCCAATCCATCGGTCTGGTAGACATCTCAAGACTCTCATGATTTGTTCGTTTGCTGGAACAACCGTTCCAAGTGATCTCATAGTATTGGAAATCTCATTGAACCTAAGATACATGTCTAAAATAGGTTCATCAGTCTTCATTTTAAAATTATCATATTTAATAGTATAGGTATTCAGCCTCAATTCTTTAACATTGGTTGTTCCTTCATGAGAAACACTCAAAGTATCCCATATTTCATAAGCAGTTTTACAAGAAAAAATTCTATTGAACTCTTTATCTCCTAAAGCACAATACAAGGCATTTATAGATTTACAATTATTATTTCAGGCAGTCTTTGTAGGTTCATCCCATGTAATTCTTTCAGTTTCTGGAATTTTATATTGTGACTCTACAACAGTCCAGATATCAAACCCCATACTTTCTAAATGAATTTTCATCTTAAGTTTCCATTGGGAATAGATTGTACCATTAAATAAAGGTGGCTGGTTAGTAGCATCACCTTCTAGTCTATTATCCATAACTAGATTTTAGAAAATATATTAATGAGATAAAATTTAGAACTAACATAAATTTAAGATCTTTAAAGATTCAACTAAAATCACAGTTGAAAAACAAAATGTTTTGAAAACATGTATTAATAAAAACAACCTATGATACCAAATGTTGGTCGGAGTGGACACTCAAGAGGGGGGTTAATTGAGTTCCCATTAAAAATTTCTTTTAAAAACATTTCTCTTCAAATCCCCAAATTTAAAAACAATGTTAAACTGTAGTTAATTTATAAAGATTATAAATGCTCAATTAGTTTCTCAAAGATTGATTCGGTCTCAGTTAATTTAATATGAATATTAAATTTACTTTTGAGGCTAACTTACTGGTTTACAATAAGTATAAATTCTTGCTAATTAAACTATTAAAGTAACTTTAAAAAAATTATATTTCAAAGTAGTTAGCAGCGGAATATGAAATATATAATATACTTATGACTTAAACTAAAATGCACAGCAGAGGTAACCAAGAGGTTCAGTCTCAAGCCGAGACTTAGTCCTCTTCAAAAAATTTATATAAATTGATCCACACCCTAGATCGGGGTAAACAACAGTACAATACTGTCCAGGTCCAAAGACCTCTACCACAGTTCTACGTGGAAAAAAACAACAGATCATAGTTTTCCAGGTCTTACTCGACCTCTACCACTATCCATAGTGGGATAAAAACACGTTATAGAGTTTGAATGAGGATTTTAGAATCCTCTAGCTTAGATCAGGATATAGTGTGTGTAAAATAAACAGGGTACACACACAGCTCGAAATGTAAATGAAAGAATCACAAAAGTAGGTGGGAATGATTTTAGAAAAGCTTTAGTGATTGGCAGTTCAGCTCTGGACTTGTTTGATTGGTCAGAAAAGATTCTGAGTCCTTCTCTGGTTTTTGTCTGAAAAAAAGAGTATCGTTTTCTTCCTTGGTTCCAGGTTCAGCTTATCATCCTGAGTGCATGAAGTGTTTATTGTAGTTCTTCCCTCAAGATGCTGCTTGTGGTTTCCTCTAGAATTAGTGGCTTCGTGTATGTCTAGTGTTCTTGGAGTATGGATGTAGCCTTGTGTGAATGCACCACATTTGAATGCTGTTGAGATTTTTTCTTTTTCACCTTCGTGTACCTTCTAAGATCCTTGATTCTCTCTCTTTCATTCATTCTATTCTGCACAGTCTTTTTCCTTCCCTTATTGATTTCTGCTCCGGAAAAAAGGAATGATTACTTTTTTCATGGGTACTAGGTACGGTTCCCTGACATGCCAACATGTATCATTAAATAACATTAACTGCATTAAAAACATAAAATGTTACAGTTAGCTTAATAAATAAATTGTATTGAGAGTATAGAGTTTGGCTGGTTGGTCAATCATTAGTAGCCTTCTATTTGTAGATGTGTACGGTGGACTTTGTATAGCAGTGAGCTTCTATCGGTTGCTCTTTAAACTTGTATCAGTAGATCTTTTCATCGGTAGATCTTGGTATCGGTAACAACTTCTATCGGTAGACTTACTCTATCGGTATCTCGGTAGACTTGTTCTATCGGTAGCTCAATTCTGTCGGTAACTATCTGTATTGGTAGCTTTACTCTATAGGTAGCTCAGTATACTAGTTCTATCGGTAGATCAATTCTATCGGTAACTGTCTATATCGGTAGCTTGCTTAGTTTCGGTGATTATGTGTATCAGTAGACTTATGCACATCGGTAGCTCTATTCTGTACTATCAGAAGACTTGTTATATTGATAGCTATCTTCATCGGTGACCTTGTTCTATGCTTACCGGTGGAATTGTACATATCAGTAGCTCGGTACATATCGGTAGCTCTGTACATATCGGTGACCTTAGCTTATCCGTGACTCTGTCTATCGGTAGATTAAGTCTATCAGTAGACTATGTACCGATAGCTCTGTATCAGTAGCTATACGTAGATTAGTGACTTAACACATCTGTTTTATGTAAAACATATCTGATTGGGTTAGAATTACTTCAGAACTCATACACACGTGGATAAACATTGATTAACATATCTAAAGGACTATTTTAATATTATTATCATCTTGATAATATTATATCGTAGATTGAGTGAATTTGAATATAGATAAACATTAATTGGGATTATCAAAGTATTTGAAAGCATAATTGCGATTATCAAAGTATGTGAAAGCATAATTGGGATTATCAAAGTATGTGAAAGCATAATTGGGATTATCAAAACAGCTGGGGTTAATATATATATATACACACACACACTCAATGTTGCGTATAATGACTACTATCAAAAAAACATGAAATTTTGTGTAACATGATCCAAAATTAGTGTTGCATATACTGCAAGATAATATAGTGTTGCGTATATCGTAAGATAATATTGGTGTAGCAAACAATAGAAGATATGAATGAAATTAAAAATAATATATCTTATAAAATCTCAAGGTGTTACATTATACCCCCCTTAAAATGAATTTCGCCCTCAAAATTTTGTTGGGGTTATAAATGGTTTATTACATGAGAGTTTCTTTAATAGAAACCCACATCATAAAAAGTAATAACAAAACATATCTTTAAAAACTAAAGTATGAAACATAATAGTTACACAAATTAACTAATCACTGGGTTTCCACATAGGAGAACATAGGTGAAAATATGGATGTGAAGGAGAAATATTACCATCAAGTTCTGATGGAGAGTGTTAGAGAACATGTCTATGAAAAATCCAACAATCACAAATCCATTAATTTGTTATGATCTAAGGTATCATCTGATTCATTGGATATGAGGACACTAGGACTACATTTTCTATATTCAAGATCATTTCCGTAAAGTTGAATAATTTGAATTAGAATAAATACTTACTTTATTTTGGTACAATATCACCATTGTTCATGCCTTGAACAATTTCCACTTCATCTCTTAAAGAAATGAAGTTGAATTTGTCTTCCGTGAAGTATTATCAGATCCTGTGATAGAATGATAGGTCATTCCATCTGTCTCAAACATAAAGTTTGCAATAATTATATACATAAGTCTATATATGGTGAGGTTAATCATATATGATTCCAAAAATGGACTTATAATTAATCTATCATACCGCTTAATAAAATAAAACTAGTTTCTACTCACCAGGGACTTCCTGTAGGCCAGTGGTAGGAGATAAAGGCCTGTTGCACTTTGGTTGTGGGTTCGATTCCCACAACCTTGTCCGACGCGACGAGTTGTCGCCCGTCCTATAGGTTATCCTTTTTCTAACACTACATTATTATAACATCCCAACAATAATATCGAAAAAAGTTCTATCCTTAAACAATACTAACTTATGTCCAACATAATCCATTCCAATCATTAGGCTTATCCAAAATACTTCTATCCAAGCTCATAGTATATTGAAAACAATTACTAGAAATTTCATCTACCGAGCATGTGAATACCATCATTTATCCCCCATATATCATACGATATATCTTTTTGGACACATTCCAAACATGTGAATACCTTAATCATGTATTCTATTGAAAAATTAATACCCATTAAACCTTAGTAAAAACATGAATGCTATCAAAAGTTGACTTTTTCCACATATCAAAATCCCAAAAATTTCTATATACTCAATACATTATATAACTTTGTTCTTATATCAGTTATGAGATCATTTCATTTTCTCTTTATCCCTTCATTATGCTCATATCATCTACTTTCCAAAAATATTTCAATCACTTTTCATGGTTACCAGTACCATAAAATTACTGAAAACCAATACATAGATATTCCAAAATTACAGGATACTATAAATGAGATTTCATGATAATATTTTGAAATCCCAATACATAAACAGTTAATCATTCCACAACATCATTTTCATACTCAGCATCAAAAACAGATATCTCATGTGACTTCCCTTTGTCCTTTTCCTTAATTGGTTGCTCACATCGATCATCATTAACCCTTGGATTAGGGCATTGATTAGCATAATGCCCCATTTCCTTGAACTTGAAGCATTGAAGTGTTGGTGGAGCATTCTCTGTAGTCTTTTCTATATTCACATCATTAGATACCTTTTTCCCATTACTTAGACACTCAAATTCTCAATGAACTTATTTTCCACACTTAAAAAACATTTTCTAGTACCTTTTAGACAATCTCTACCATGCTTCTTTCCACTATTTGAGCATAAAAAACATTCATCTTCTTTTCACCATTATTCTGAGATTTCTCCTTGAACTCCATCTTTTGTTTCTTGTCAAAACCATGAGTTGGATATGTAACACCAACATCCATTTCTACCTTGATTGCACAACGCAAAATTTCTTCATAGCTAATGAAGTCTATTATAGCTAATTCCCATCGAAGACTTGATTTTAAGCCACTAAAGAATCGATCAACTTTACTTTCAGGTTGGATGATAATGCCAGATTCATACCTTGCAAGCCTTTTAAAATTCACTTCATATATACCAATAGATTCATCATCGTTTTGCTTAAGCTCAAGGAACTCCTTTTCCATCTTTGTTTGAAGAATACGAGGGAAGTAATTATTGAAAAACAAGTTCTTGAACTCATCCCATTCCATTGATTCAATTTCATCTTGGGGCCTTGTATTCTTAATTAAAGTCCACCACTAGTCTGCTTCACCTTTTAAACGGTAAATTTCCAGAACGAATTTTTCAGGTTCTAAACAACAAAGTATGGAAAATATCTTTCAATGGTACCGATCTATTGTTTAGCAACAAGTGGATTAGAAGACCCACTGAAAGTAGGTGGACATTGCCTCATGAAGGACTCAATTGAATATTGTTCCATCCTCTGCTCATTTGGAATTCCAAAATGTTTCATAGCATGTGTAAGTATAACAATAAGATTTTTCACTCCATCTCCCGTAACATTGGTTTGTTCAGGAGGATAATCATTGCATTTTCCATTACATTGATCAACACAGTTCCTTCGGGTTCCAGCCATTGTCTAAAACCCAAAAAGAATAGTGTGAGAGGAAAAAATCTAGCTGGGGAAAACAACATAATAAAGGGGGAGTACCTTAATTATCTAACATCTTAGGTTTAATTCTCTGATCATTGTAGTAATTCTAGGACAATAACCTATACTTATATTTTACCTTAGGGACATCCCTAGACATAACTTAGAAATATCTCTAGGGATGTCACTAAAGTTTTCGCATCCTAGTTTCGAAAGGTTAACTAAACCTTCACTCTGATACCAACTATAGAGACCCGATGTCACGACCCGTCCTCGGGGCCCGTGTCGTGACTACCCCAAGCCCGACTTCCATAGGCCAGGCGCTGGTGACTAGAACAAAGGCGTAAATCCCGAAAAAATGGAAGGCATTGCCTTTGTAAAGTAAACAAACACCACCGAGCAAGCAAGTAGTAGAAGTAAACACTAAGTAAAAATAGAGTACAACTGTAAGTGCGGAAAGTAAGTGGGCCAGTATACAAACCCAAGCTGAAAGTAAAGTACAAATGGAAAGGGAAAAACAACAACTGAAAGGTAAAGCCGCAACGACGAGCTATCCACTGGGAATCCCACCTGAAGGGTGGGTACAGAAAAGCCTCCACTGCTCCTCGGGTCCAACCTACCGCTCCGAGTACGTCCCGCCCAGTGGTCCAACTCCAGGTACCGTCCTGCTCTGCAAGCCTGCACCACGATCAGCGCTGTCCGTCATCTGAAACCAACACAACGTAGTGCGGGCATAGCCCGGGCAGGGGTGAGTATAAGCTACTCAGTAGGGAACCCGAGACCCCCGAAGGTCTCCCAAAATCCACAAAGGATAAACCACAAAGGAAAGATACAATCACGAAGTAACATCCGACACTGCTTAGGTATATTCCCATACATATAGCTAAGTCATCAATTCTCATTCGGCTCCAACATCCGTGCCCAAGTACAACCCATTCTACACAGGAAAGAAAATGTATTCCACACAGGAAGCAAAATGTAATCCACACAGAATAGCACAACACAATCCACATAGGAAATCAAAACGTAAATCCTCACAGGATAGCACAACACAGTCCGCACAGGAAAGTAAAACAGGATTCAGCTTACACAGGTATACTTATTCGAAAGATGATAGAGATGATCACTGATCCATCTAAGTCGTTGGACCCACAAAGGATCGATAGGTATTAACCCCCGCAAAGACCCACACAGGATCTGTAGGCGCTGGCTCACACAGAACCGCTGAGCGCTGACCCACACAGGATCGGACCCACACAGGATCGGTAGAACTGATCCACAGAGGATCGCTGAGTGCTGTAGTCGTCGTCGTCGAATCCACTGAGGATCTATGCACAGTCGTCGTCGCAGTCACAGTAGCAGTAGCAGCCAGCTCTAGGGTTCCCGCACACAGCAAGCTCGTTCGGGAGGGTCTGCTCCACGAGCCGAGAGGCTGATACATCAACTGACACATAGTCCAGAGTTGATGTATCCAAAAGTTCCGTATCATCAACAGGAACTCAACGTCGCAGACGGCACGTCAATCGGACGCCCAGTCTGAGAGTTATTGGCTTTTTCGTCCCAGGGGCCCGGTTGGTTTCTAAGGAAAAACCAACCTGACCATACTCCACCTGCGTCCAAACCTCGGGCGGAGTAAACCAAAAGATCCGTCTCACTAAGAGGAATCCAATAAAGCCGACGGCACGTCAATCGGACGTCCGAATCTCAAGATATTAGCATTTCCGCTCCGAGGGCCCGGTTGGTTTTGTTTACGAACCAACCCGGCCGAACTCAAAGTAATCCGAAACCTTGAGTGAAATATACCGAAATGGCCATCTCGATTCAAGGATTGCATCACAACTGACGGTGTGTCGATCAGAGGTCCGTAGCCCAAGTTATGGGAAAAAGACCGAAGACGGTCCGAAAATAGGGGTTTCGGGCCCGGACAGACCCTGACCTAGACCCCCCGGTCGGCC
The DNA here is from genome assembly GCA_963277665.1 of Viscum album. Taxonomy (NCBI): domain Eukaryota; kingdom Viridiplantae; phylum Streptophyta; class Magnoliopsida; order Santalales; family Viscaceae; genus Viscum; species Viscum album. Next base: position 1,484,085,798 of record OY728166.1, read on the forward strand.
CGAACCGGGTCGACCCGCCCTGGGTCCAGGTCGGCACGGCCCGGCCGGGGCGCGGCCCGGCCTGGGCAGAGCGCGCCCAGCGCGCTGGCCAGCCCGGCCAACGGCCGAGCCGTTGGCAAAAGTGGGGGGGGGGGGCGCCTGCCCCCCTGGTGTAACCGCGGCCCCCAAATTAAGGGGGCCGTTTTTGTAGGCCGGCCGGGGGAATTAATTCCCCCGGCTCCCCTTTGTCCGGCCGGACCGCACCGGCCGGCCGGTTCTGCCGACAAAGAACGGCGACGGTCGGTCCTTCCTCCATCGTCGACACCAGCGGCCCGGAACCGGCCGCCGGTCACCCTGCTCCGCCGCGGCCTGGAACCGGCCGCGACTTGGTTTGTCTGGCATGGTGCGACGGCACCGCGCCCCTCCGCCGTAGCCCCGCTCCGTCCGTGGCATCTTCGGTTTTCTTCGACGCGGCGCGACGGCGTCACGTCCTTGTTCATCTTCACGGCGCGGCACGTCGGCGCCGTGCATTACTTGTCGTGCGATTCCCACGTGGTACGACGACACCACGCCATTCCATTCAAACCACAAAGTATCAAACAAGGATAAAGGAGGAGGTTCGACCGTGTTTGTGCAGTCCGGCCCCCTCACGTTAATCGATATCATTTGGTCGTATTTTCACAAAGAACGACAAGGTCATAAACACGAACAAAAATAATTAAATAATACCCTACCTTGATAAAAGAGATGACGAATTTCGGCGTCACGAAGTGAGGATTCGAATACGTTTATGGAGATTTCATCGCAGAAAACCGTCGCGGAAGAGATGTCGCAGAAGAAGAACATCGTGGAAGAAGATGTCGCGTCGCGGGTCAGTGTCGTGGAAGACGGTCTCTGAGGTCTCGATGCTCCACGTCAGAGATCGTTCGTTCTTCGCGTTCTTCGTCAAAGATAATGAAGAACTCAAGACTTCCTTAGCTTTTTCTCCAAAAGCTCTCAAACAATTAAACACCAACCCAAATAAAATAAGTTCTCAACTTATTTTATTAACACAATAGGGCTTTTTAAATTCAAGTGTTTGAATTCCACATCAAATCACCTCATTAATTTCATAAGTTATTAAACTTAAGTCAACAAAATTAATGGTGAGTTCAGGGGGGTTAGAGGATATGAAGGGGTGGGGTTCGTGTTGGCCCCACCACCCTCATGACCTCCAAAGGGAGGTTGGGTAGTTACCCAACTTCCATTCCAAGGATTATACACTTAGAGTAAAAATAAAAATTGTTGTTAAATTTTTATTTTTAACTTCCACAATTTTTATTAACATTTCTCGTGTAAATGCAACTCCGGATTAAGTGTTCCTAAGAAATTACCGGCGCTATGGTTCCATCGGTGCCCTCAGAATTCTATTCTATGCACCGGTTCAAAAGATAGGAATACCCACTCGTTCGTTCACTGAACGTACCCGAGCTAAACTTCGTATAGAAATTCCGAGCACACCGGGCCTCAGAATCAAGTGCCGTCTGAAACTGCGTTCTTGTAAAATTCCAAAGAAAATTAAGAAAAAATTTCCCTTGAATTTTACGGGTCTCTACATTACTCCCACCTCAGGGCTTTATATCCCCATAAAGATACATCGAAAACTAGGGAAACAGATGTGGGTACTGAGCACGCATCAGAGCCTCCCGCTCCCAAGTGCTCTCCAGGATGTTCCCGTGCTGCCATCTGATGTGCACTAGAGGAATCAACCGTCCACGTAGGACCCACTCCTATCGATCCTCGATCTCCACTGGGACCTCCACAAAAGTCACCCCATCATTAACGTCGATCTCCCCATGGTCAATGATATGTGTCGATTCGTGCCCGTATCTCCTCAGCTGAGATACGTGGAAGACGTCGTGTACCCGGTGCAACTGAGGTGGTAGAGCCAGGCGATAAGCCACCTCGCTAATCCTGCTGAGGACCTGGAATGGTCCGATGAAGCGTGGAGAAAACTTTTCACCTCAGCCAAATCTCCGTAAACCACGTCGAGGTGAGACACGGAAAAAGACGTGGTCTCCATCCTCGAACTCTAGTGGCCTCCGCCTTTTGTCATCATAAGACTTCTTCCAGCTCTGAGCTATCCTGATCCGCTCCTGGATGACCTGGACCTTCTCTATCGTGGCCTGGACCATCTCTAGTCCCACAAGTGAAGACTCCCCAGGGTCTATCCAGCACAAAGGAGATCTACAAGGTTGGTCGTAAAACGCCTCGTATGGTGCCATTCCGATGGTGGAGTGGTAGCTGTTGTTGTACGCGAACTCCACCAAGGGTAGGTGGTCCTCCCAGCTACGACCAAAGTCGAGAACACATGTGCAGAGCAACTCATAGAGAGTCTGAATGGTCCCCTCCGTCTAACCATCCGTCTGAGGATGAAAGGCGGTGCTCAGACGTAGCTCCGTCCCAAACACCTCCTGTAACCCCTTCCAAAGCCGGGAAGTAAAGCGAGCATCACAATCAGAGATGATAGATGATGGCACACCGTGAAGCTGTACAATCTCCTGAACGTAAAGACGTCCCAAGTTCTCCACTGAGCCCTGCTCTCTGATAGGTAAGAAGTGAGCCGACTTGGTGAGTCGGTCGACAATCACCCAGATGGAGTCGTGACCTCTGGAAGTGCGTGGAAGTCTAGTCACGAAGTCCATATATATACTGTCCCACTTCCAATCCGGTACATATAAGGGTTGTACCAAGCTTGATGGTACCTGGTGCTCTGCCTTCACCTGCTGGCAGGTGAGGCATCGAGAAACGAACTCTGCCACAGCCTTCTTCATGCCCGACCACCACTGCTGTTGTCTGAGGTCCTGGTACATCTTCTCCACTCCAGGATGTACCGCCAAAGGAGAAGTGTGAAAATCTCTCAGCACCTCCTCTCGTAAAGTGACTGGTACCAAGGTACGTCCTCGGAAAAGGATGTCATGCTCTACTCCAAATGAGAAACCATCAGGTGCCTGTCCTGAGGATATCTGTGCACGCCGCATCTCATAGTCAGTGTCCCCACGCTGTGCCTCTCTGACCCACTGCAGTAGTGGAGGAGTGACTGTGAGAGACTAAAGTAAGGCTACTCCATCTCTATCCACGAAGGATATCTAAAAAGAGGCTAGCTGCTCTGTCTCCTCCTCAAGTTGCTGAATGCCCGTCCTCCTACTAAGAGCATCGGCTACCACGTTCCCCTTCCCAGGAGTATAGACTATCTCAAAGTCATAGTCCTGGAGGAACTCAAGCCATCGCCACTGTCTCAGATTCAGATCCTTCTGAGAGAAGATGTATCTAAGACTCTGATGGTCAGAAAATACTGAAAAGCACTCGCCCATCAGGTACTGTCGCCATGTCTTCAGAGTGAAGACCACTGCTGCTAACTCCAGGTCATGGGTAGCATAGTTCTGATCATGCGGCCTCAACTGACGTTATCCATAGGCGATCACTGCCCGCTCCTGCATCGGGACACATCCGAGTCCGGTCCCTGATGCATCGCAGTAGACTACGTACCCTACTCCCTCCTCAGGCAACCTCAAGATAGGTGCGCTGGTCAATATCTATCTCAGCTCCTGGAAGCTCTGCTAACATTTGTCTGACCACACAAAGGGATTCCCCTTCTTTGTCAAAGCAGAGAGTGGTGTTGCAACTCTGGAGAAGTCTGGCACGAATTTCCGGTAGTATCCAGCTAGTCCCAAGATACTCCACACCTCCGTCATGCTCCTGGGTGGCTCCCAAGCTAGCACTACCTCGATCTTCGCAGGATCCACTGAAACTCCCACCTTAGAGATGACGTGCCCTAAGAAGTGGACCTCACGTATCCAGAACTGGCACTTTGAGAGCTTACCATAAAGCTGGTTCTCTCGGAGTGTGTCTAGTACAACCCGTAAGTGGTAGGCGTGCTCCTCCTCAGTCGTCGAGTAAATCAAAATGTCGTCGATGAAGACCACGACAAATCGATCGAGGTATGGCTGAATGATCCTGTTCATGAGGGCCATGAAAACTGCTGGAGCATTGGATACGCCGAAAGGCATAACTAAGAACTCATAGTGGCCATACCGACATCTGAAGGCCGTCTTCTGCACGTCCTCGCCTCAAACTATGAACTGATGATATCCTAACCCGAGGTCTATCTTCAAGAACCACCGTGCTCCCTTGAGCTGATCGAAGAGGTCATCAATCCTTGGTAGCGGATAATTGTTCCTCACTGTCACCTGGTTCAGGCGATGATAGTCGACACAAAGTCGCAAGCTATTGTCCGCCTTCTTGGAGAACAAAATCGGAGAAGCCCAGGGTGAAACAATGGGTCGGATGAATCCCTTGCCCTGCAAGTCCTCCAACTGTACCCGTAGCTCTCGAAGATCGGCGGGGGCCATCTGATATGCTGGAGTCGATATCGGGGCTGTCCCGGGGTACATATCAATATAAAAGTCTACCTCTCTGCGAGGAGGTATCCCTAGATTGTCGTCGGGAAAGACGTCTGCATACTGATCCACCACTGCAGGAAAAACAGGACTCCGCACGTCAAATGATCCTAGGATGAGGCTAGCCAATTGATGAGTGATGGGCTGCCCTCTTCTCTACGGAAGTCCATCCTGTGCTGCGAAGGCTCCCTTCTCACCGGTGAAGGTGAACCTGCTCCCGTCAGTGCGTACACATCTCACCTTGCGCCTAATACAGTCAATCTGTTCATGGAATGTAGACAGCCAATCCATGCCCAAGATGACGTCATAAGGCCTCGACGCTGCTACAAGAGGATCCCAGCTGAAGTTATCGCCTCCTAGAGTAAGCTCACACTGTCGGAACCAGTGCGTAATCATCGAGTCTGCTCCCGTAGGAGTCTCTAGCCGTAGGGATCGAGCCAACGGCTCTGTCGGAATCTCCGAGCTCTGAACAAGGGCAGCGGCTATGAAAGAGTGACTCACTTCTGTGTCTATAAGAACTACAGCAAGGGTGGAATAGACACAAATAATACCTCGAATCATCTAGGGCGCACCGTGGTCGTATGCCTCCGCTGAATAGAGTTGCGCCTGTCTCTGCCCGCCAACTCCCTGTGGTCGGGGTGGACCTCCTGGTGGTGGTGGTGGTAAAGCCTCAAAGCGTCGCCCACCACCTGCTGCTCGGCCAGCTCCCCTGCCTCGTCTTCCTGCTCCCTGCGGACCACCATGGTCGACTCTCTACCTCTACCTCAGAGGTCCCTCAACCGTCTGTTGCTCCATGGCACGATGGGTCGGGAAATCACGAGCCATGTGGTCCTGCCCGCAGCATGAGTAGCACTACCTGAGTCTCGAAAGACTGGCTCCGCGCTATGTGCCCCGCACTGCTGAGCCAGTGTCCTGAGGTCGTCTGCCTAAGGGTCTGGTCTGCCTGGACCCATGAGTCATGTATCGACTGCCTGCTGCAGAAGACTCTGCTATGTGCCGCCCTGCGGTGGGTCTTGGCGTTGGTGTAGACTCAGCAAGAAATCTCTCGATCAAAAGGGCTCGATCCAGTACTCCTGTCTGAGTCGGAATGCTGAGAGAGATCAGCGATGCCCTGATCTCATGTCTCAATCCCTACTCAAAGGTCTGGGCCTGGAAGAATGGGTCTCGTACCATGTCTGTAGAGTAGCGCGAGAGATCTCTAAATCTCACCGAGTACTGGGCGACCGTCATGCTGCCCTGCCGCAACTGAAGAAGCTCCTGAATGCGCACCACACAAAGGGCAGCTGGGACGAACTCAGAGCGGAAGAGGCTCTCAAAATCCGTCTAGAGAAGAGATGCCTCATCGTGCACCTGGAGCATCAAGCTCCACCATCGTCCTGCTGTTGTGTGCAGTAGGCTCGCTGCGAGGATCACCATGAGGTCTGCTGGTGTCCTCACTAACTGGAAAACTCTCACCACTGCCTCTAGCCAGTCCTTGGCTACCTGGGGGTCCGTCTCCCCACGGAACCTGGGCGGTCGCTGGCGTTGGAACTCATGCAGTGCATTGAGGCGATGTGCATCATCAGTGGTTAGGGCTGGAAGCATCGGTGGCTAGGCAGGTAGAGCTACCGCCGGTGCCACTACCGACAAAGGGCCCTGCACCAAGGCTTTGTCACTCGGTGGGCTATCGTCATGCTCAACTCTCGGAACCCTAGTTGGCTGCCGTCGTGGGGCCATCCTGAAAAGGAAACAGGTGCTCCACGGTCAGAACAGTATACCTGGTGAGTTGATATGAAGTAATCACAAAGAAAACTTGAAACACACATGTAATCAATGTTTTCGTGCATTAAGTCGGAAATCAGAATTCAGGATCCTGGTGTACGGATACGTCAGCCGCTACACCAAAACTAGACTCCCTGGACTGATAACCACACATAATATGCTATACAGTATTGCTTCACATAGAAAAATATCAGAGTCTACGGTAGAACCGAACTCCTTTGATACCAATTTGTCACAACCCGTCCTCGGGGCCCGTGTCGTGACTACCCCAAACCCGCCTTCCTTAGGCCAGGGGCTGGCGACTAGCACCAAGGCGTAAATCCCGGAAAAAAGGAAGACATTGCCTTTGTAAAGTAAACAAACACCACAGAGCAAGCAAGCAGTAGAAGTAAACACTAAGTAAAAACATAGTACAACTGTAAGTGCGGAAAGTAAGTGGGCCAGTATACAAACCCAAGCTGAAAGTAAAGTACAACTGGAAAGGGAAAAACATCAACTGAAAGGTAAAGCCGCAACGACGAGCTGTCCACTGGGAATCCCACCTGAAGGGTGGTTATAGAAAAGCCTCCTCTGCTCCTCGGGTCCAGCCTACCGCTCCGAGTACGTCACACCCAGTAGTCCACCTCCAGGTACCGTCCTGCTCTGCAAGCCTCCACCACGATCAGTGCTGTCCATCGTCTGCAACCAACACAACGTAGTGCAGGCATAACCTGTGCAGGGGTGAGTATAAGCTACTCAGTAGGGACCCCGAGACCCCCAATGGTCTCCCAAAATCCACAAAGGATAAACCAAAAAGGAAAGATACAATCACGAAGTAACATCCGAAACTGCTTAGGTATATGCCCATACATATACCTAAGTCATCAATTCTCATTCGGCTCCAACATCCATGCCCAAGTACAACCCAGTCTACACAGGAAAGAAAACGTATTTCACACAGGAAGAAAAATGTAATCCACAAAGGATAGCACAACACAATCCACATAGGAATGAAAAACGTAAATCCACACAGGATAGCACAACACAGTCCACACAGGAATGTAAAACAGGATTTAGCTCACACAGGTATACTTCTTCGAAAGACGATAGAGATGATCACTGATCCAACTAAGTCTTCGGACCCACAAAGGATCGATAGGTACTAACCCCCGCAAACACCCACACAGGATCAGACCGACACAGGATTTGTAGGCGCTGGCTCACACAGAACCGTTGAGAGCTGACCCACACAGGATCGGACCCACACAGGATCAGTAGCACTGATCCACACAGGATCACTAAGTGTTGTAGTCGTCGTCATCGAATCCACTGAGGATCTCTGCACAGTCGTCGTCACAGTCACAGTAGCAGTCGCAGCCAGCTCTAGGGTTCCCGCACACAGCAAGCTCATTCAGGAGGGTCCGCTCCACTAGCTGAGAGGCTGATACATCAACTGACACATAGTCCAGAGTTGATGTATCCAAAAGTTCCGTATCGTCAATAGGAACTCAACGTCGCAGACGACGCGTCAATCGGACGCCCGGTCTGAGAGTTATTGGCTTTTTCGTCCCAGGGGCCCGGTTGGTTTCTAAGGCAAAACCAACCCGACTGTACTCCACCTACGTCCAAACCTCGGGTAGAGTAAGCCAAAAGATCTGTCTCACTAAGAGGAATCCAAAAACGCCGATGGCACGTCAATCAGACGTCCGAAGCTCAAGATATGAGTGTTTCCGCTCCGAAGGACCGGTTGGTTTCGTTTACGAACCAACCCGGCTGAAATCAATGTAATCCGAAACCTTAAGTGCAATATATCAAAACGACCGACTCGATTCAAGGATCGTATCGCAACTGACGATGCGTCAATCTGAGGTCCGTAGCCCACGTTATGGGCAAAAGGCCAAAGATGGTCCGAAAACGGGGGTTTTGGGACCGGACCGACCCGGCCCGAGACCCCCCGGTCGGCCCGAACCGGGTCGACCCGCCCCAGGTCCAGGTCGGCCCGGCCTGGCGGACCGGCCTGGCCTGGGCACAGCGCTCCCAGCGCGCTGGCCAGCTCGGCCAACGGCCGAGCCGTTGGCAAAAGGGGGGGGGGGGCGGGGGGGCTGCCCCCCTGGTGTAACCGCGACCCCCCAATTAAGGGGGCCGTTTTTGTAGGCCGGCCAAGGGAATTAATTCCCTTGGCTCCTCTTTGTCCGGCCGGCCCGCACCAGCCGGCCGGTTCTGCCGACAAGGACGGGCGATGGCCGGTCCTTCCTCCATCGCCGACACCGACGGCCCAGAACCGGCCGCCGGTCACCCTGCTCCGCCGCGACACGGAACCAGCCGCAGCTTGGTTCATCCGGCGTGGTGTGACGGCACCACACCCCTCTTCCGTGGCCCCGCTACGGCCGCAGCTTCTTCGGTTTTCTTCGACGCGGCGCGACGGCTTCACGTCCTTGTTCATCTTCACGGCACGGCGCGTCGGCGCTGCACATTACTTGCCGTGCGATTCCCGCGTGGTGCGACGAAACCACGCCATTCCGTTCAAACCACAAAGTATAAAACAAGGATAAAGGAGGAGGTTCGGCCGTGTTTGTGTGGTCCAGCCCCCTCTCGTTAATCAATATCATTTGGTCGTATTTTCACGAAGAACGACAAGGTGATAATCACGAACAAAAATAATTCAATAATCCCCTACCTTGATAAAAGAGATGACGAACATCGGCGTCACGAAGCAAGGATTCGAAGACGTTTCCAGAGATTTCATCACAGAAAACCATCATGGAAGAGACGTCGCGAAAGAATAACGTCGTGGAAGAAGACATCGCGTCGCAGGTCAGTGTCGCGGAAGACGATCTCCGAGGGCTCAGCGCTCCACATCAGAGATCGTTCGTTCTTCACGTTCTTAGTCAAAGAGAATGAAGAACTCAAGACTTCCTTAGCTTTTTATCCAAAAGCTCTCAAACAACTAAACACCAACCCAAATAAAATAAGTTCTCAACTTATTTTATTAACACAACAATGCTTTTGAAATTCAAGTGTTTGAATTCCACATCAACTCACCTCATTAATTTTATAAGTTATTAAACTTAAGTTAACAAAATTAATGGTGAGTTGAGGGGGGTTAGAGGATATGAAGCGGTGGGGTTCGTGTGGGGCCCACCACCCTCATAACCTCCCAAGGGAGTTTGGGTAGTTACCCAACTTATATTCCAAGGATTATACACCTAGAGTAAAAATAAAAATTGTTGTTTAATTTTTATTTTTAATTTCCACAATTTTTATTAACTTCTCTCATGTAAATGCAACACCGGATTAAGCGTTCCTAAGAAATTACCGATGCTACAGTTCCATCGGTGCCCTCAGAATTCGATTCTGAGCACCGGTTCAAAAGATAGGAATACCCACTCATTCGTTCACTGAACGTACCCAAGCTAAACTTCGGATAGAAATTCCGGGCACACCAGGCCTCGGAATCAAGTGCCGTCTGAAACTGCATTCTTGTAAAATTACAAAGAAAATTAAGAAAAACTTTCCCTTGAATTTTATGGGTCTTTACTCCCGAATTTTGATCTAAATAGACATTACATTAATTTTTTGAAATACTTAATACGTGACAAAAACATATTCCCAAAGATCGTATTAGTTTGGTGTCTTTGGAAACTCGTAACATAATCTTCTAATCATGGTGAAATATCTTCAACATCTCCCATAAAGATCTTCCCCTTTGGTTTTCGTACCTAAAACCAGTATTTATATCCTGGGGAAAAGAAAACATAAAAAGGGTGAGCTCATATGCTCAGTAAGGTTAAACATGGAGAACATAAAACAACCCCTAAACATTTAAATGTAAGAACATGAACACAAAACATCAAAATCATGAGTAATAACATAAATCTTGGCAGTACATAAGGCATAGATCATAAAGGAACATTAACCATGATAAAATATCATGGGAATAAAACATGTAATTGAGGAAAAACATTAATCACATGATATTATTTCCATAGTAGCCAAGGCATTGCTACCAAGACTATAATAGTGGACAAATTCCCTTTCTAAATCGAGTTCACTCCTCGTTCCAGTCCTGTATCACTGAACCAGATTAACTTGTCATTACAACCATGTGTATCTCATGAGATATAAATCATTACCCAATTAATTAGAGGGAGATATAGGTCCCACCCATCTCATAAGGAAATCATTCTTACGTGTGCCACAAAATAAACATACATCATTCATAATAGCCCAAAAAAATGGGTTTCATAAACATCATCCTATCATAACATAAACCATATAAAAGAAATGGATATCATTTCATCATAAGAAAAATCAAAACATATAACTAATAGAGACATTATACTTGAAACATACACATATGAATTAATGTCATCTTATATAGAAAATGGTTTTGATAAAACAGTTGAAATGAATTCTTGAGGAAAAGATCTTTTCTTATTAAAAATCATTTTTTCAAAAAATGCCATGCAATTTTAAAAGAAAAGTATTTTTTTTAAATAGTCATGAAATTTCAAAGAGTAATCTTTATGAAAATAAGGCATTAATAAAACCGTAAAAAATATGTTCAGGCCGTATAAGTTAAAAAATCATTCTCCTCATACTTTTAACAGAAAAGTCAAAAAGTACCACGTATGGTAAAAAAAACAAAGAATCATTACTTAAAAAAATTAAAAGTAAAAGAGGGGTAAATATGACTTAAAATATACATGGAAGAATATAAACACTTAATGTAAAACCTTTTTATTTACATGGATGAAAAATATAACCCTAGTAAATACTTACGTGTAAGCAATCTCGGATAAAAATGAGATTGCAAAATTATCCCATGCCTTAGGTCCAATTTCTCTTGTACATGTCCGAAACTCTTATATAGTGGGTTTAAACATATTATTAACATTTAAAAGAACCATAATAATATTTATGATATCATATATGATTCAATTATGACTTTATATTACCCATTCTTTTGTCAATTCCATGTTAAAGCAGCGTTTTTGGTAAAATCGTTTCATTTATCGTACGTGTTTAGACTTGTTGTTCTAGATGTTATTATTACTTATATCATTATTTACTTACTTCCAGAATTTAAAACATGATTTATATATCATATATATTTAGTATATATTTAAAATAGATAGATAAATGAAATGAAACACACCGTTCTTTGTCCGTCCTGTTTCCTGCGTGAGATCGTCTCTCTCCTAGGAATTCCTAGGGTTTCAGTTCTTTGTTCGTCCAGTTTCTGGCGGCGTCATATCCTTTTGTGCACCCTACCCGAAGTCTACGCTGGTAGCTCTTCCTCAAATTTGGGGTCTCTGGTTCCTTCCTCCTTTCTGTGTCTCTCCCCTTCTCTTCGCTGTGAGATCCCGTGTTTTTCCTCCTTTCCCCTTCACCCACTCCCAGATTCCACCGTCTCTGTTCTGGAAGGAGCCAGTTTCTCTTTCATCTACTCGACTAGGACCACATGCATTGGATTTGGCCTCCCTTGGGGCCCTGGATTTCCGTCCATCACTGCCCCCCTCATCGGCTTCAGATTTGCGTGAGGGAACGCGTCGCCAGATCCCCACCCTCCTTCTTCGCCGGCACTCCAGATCTGTGCGCCCTTGGCTCCTAGCTTCACCATCTTCATGAGGAATTCCTCCTTTCTTAAATTCCCCTTTAGAGTCAGATCCTCATGCTCAGAGTCTCAAGGAAAACTCTAATTCGAGGATTTTTTTCCCTTTTCTTTTCTTCTTCCCACTACCGTGGAGTGGGTTTTTGTACTATTGGAGGTTTTCGTTCTCCTTGATTTGAGAAGTGTCCACCATTAAGTGGTTCTGACTCGAAAATCTCCCCCCCACAAGAAACCTTGAGTTCGAGGTTTTCTTCACCCTTTTGGTTCATCTCCCTGCTGTCGCGTAGTGGGCGTTGTTCTGTTGTCGGATTTTTTCTCCTTGATTCGCGATGTCTCCACCACGAACTGGTCTGGACTCGTGAAGCTCCTTCCATGACAAATCACTATGCCGGGAGACCGTGGAGTGGCTGTCGCGAAGAGTTATAATTCGCAAAGTCTCCGCTGCGAACTGTTCTGGACCGGCGAAGCTCCTTCCGTGACGATTCACTGTGCCTAAAGACCGCGAAGCGGCTGTCATGGAGCAGTCTGATTCGTGAAGTGCATCTCGCGAGGTTCTTCCACGCTGTATGTTCGCAAAGTGTCTGATGCGATAAGCAAGTATATGGGTTCTATTCCTCTTGGTGGGGTGTGTACTATACTGAAGGTGGGGACTGGTTGGTGTGAGGTCGTCCCCTTGTGTTGGTTGCGAAGCTCACCTACGAAGTGGCGTGTTGCAGGCCTGGTGTGCAATGCGTCGCCGCGAAGCAATTGTTACGTTGTGAAGGCCGAAGGTCCGTCGGGGATGTTTCCCAGTGAAGATCGGTGTGAGCTGCGGTGTGAGTTTCTTGGGTATGTCCAACCAAGAGACACATTTGATGGCGTTGGTCGTGGAGGTTGGCTAGGGGTGTGATTAGTGGCTGGAGGCGGCATTGGGGCCTACGGTTTTGGGATCCTGTCGCTGCACCAGACTTTGAATCAAGTGAGGGCCGTGGGGCTTCAATAACACTGACCCCATTGGAGGCTTGTGAAATATTTTGTGCACTATAGATGCGGAATTGGTTAATCAATGGAAGAGGTTATGCATGACAGACAAAGAAAAGGCGACAAATGAGGCACAGAGAAACGAAGACACACTCCTTGAAAAGTTCTTGTCTCTACTCGGGGTGGGAAAATTCATGGAAAACATACCAGTTAATCAGGGGGTTCTCAAAAACACTCTACATAATATCTAGAAACATGAGGCAGGAGTGGATATTTGGGAAACGGGGTCAACCGCTTCGTCTTTGAGTTCTTTAACAAGAAAGACAGAGAAAAAATATTGTGCGACAGACCGTGGTCCTTCGATAATCAACTCCTCCTTATGGAAGAATTAAAAGGGGGGGGGGGATGATATCCATCGAGTGATTTTAACCCATTCCCCCTTCTGAATACAAATTAAAGGTATCCCATTCCATGCAAGAATGGATCGTACTATGAGGAGAATTGGGGATAGTTTAGGGCATTTTCTTGAATGGGACAATTCAGACCCAATACAATGGGGCCCCGAGGTTCGAGTAAATGTGAAGATTGATGTGTCAGAGCCACTAATTAGGGGAATGTTCTTAAAGATTGAAGATACCAACGTTTAGATAGCATTCAAGTTTGATAAACTCCCAATCTTCTACTTTTACTCTGGTCGCCTTGGCCATCTGGAAAAAACGTGCACCACTAAACATAAGAGTGATGCGGGTAACACTATCCTCCAGTACGACCCCTGGCTCCGTGCCAAAACCAAGAAATCTGCTTTCATCCCTGATATGGGAAAACAAAAAGACCGTGACCATCTCACATTGGCACATTCCAGCCGGAAAAACCCCATAACTGGAAATGTATTAATACATGGGCCAACTAATTTCCCAAAGGATGGTCCTCCCACACAGGGAGAAGCTGGAACTTAGAGCGAAGCCGAAGATCAACCTAAACCCCTAAGGGAAAATTATCCAACATCAGAAAAGTTGGTGACGATGTAACAAAAATCACCGTCACAATGCTCTAAGACAATGTGGATGCACGTCGAACCACCAGATTCGGACCCTGACCCACCTTTGACCGTAGCTGGCACTTTTACAATGAAGGTCCATGGAATGTCGGGCCCTCCACTAATGGGTCCAATCACCCACCAAACCTAGAAAATGAGGCAACGAGGTGAGAGTGATGGGCACACAGAAGATACAAAACTTAGGGTGAGGAAGAGAGAATGTGATACATGTCAATCAGGAAGAAACCTCACCAAAAGATGGAAAATTACAAATGGAGAAGCATGTTCGGACAAATGAGAGGCGGAGGCGGGAGAGACCCAGCCCCACCTAGAGCAATGACTGTCTTATGTTGGAACTGTCGTGGGATTACCAACCCTCGAACGGCTCACATGCTTCAGCGCAATTGCGCTAAAAGTTTCCTCGATATGGGTTTCCTATCCAAAACCATACTGGAATGTAAGGACACCAATGGTATAGCTCTGAAGTGCTACTTCCAAGGCTGTTTCCCGGTGTCTAAGCAAGGCCACTCCGGGGGAATCTGTCTCCTTTGGAAGGACAGTGTTGGCGTCAAAATTTTGTCCTTTTCCCTACACCATGTGGCATCGACTATTCTTACAGACCCTCACCCACCCTGGACCTTTGTGGGTTTCTATGGCTGGCCATCCCATAATGACAAGGTGAAGTCATGTGATCTTCTTTGAAAGCTACGTGTTGACTTACTGGGCCCTATTATATTCAGAGGAGACTTCAATGATATTTTGTTCTATATGGAAAAGAGGGGAGGAACCATCCGACCTTCAACTTCGATGTCAGACTTCAAGGATGCTATTTCCATGGAGGACCTGGTCGATCTGGGGTACTCAGTAAATCCGTTTACTTGGATCCGTGACAATTCATAAGGCACTCGTATCGCTGAGCATCTTGATTTATTATTGGGCTCTACTGATTGGATTAATTTGTTCAGCATGTTTCATTTCGACCACATGGCCCTAAACTGCTCGGACCACTGTCCAATCCACATTGACTGTACATGTGGCAAACATACTAGACACTTTAGTAGACCCTTCAAATTTGAGAGCTTCTGGTCAAAATATTAGGAATGCGAAGAGGTGATCCAATCAAGCTGGAAATGTACTCACGAGGATATTTTCCTCAACCTCCAACAGGTCGCATCCAATCTGAGGTTGGGGAGCAATAAGAAATTCTGACACCCTGACCGGCATTGCAGCATCCTTGAAAGGAGACTGAACTTTCTCCTCAAACAACTCACATCCAATGGAAACCTCTCTAAGATTGGTTCCACACAAAGAGAGATGGACATGACTCTATGTATCAAGGAAATCTTCTGGGCTATGTGTGCGCGGGACAACCATATTAAATAAGGGGACGCTAACACCCAGTATTTTCACCATAAAGCTTCATCCAGGCGTCGAAAAAACGCTATTACTTCATAACACAACCCAATGGAAGTAGAGTTTTTGACACCAATGGTATTCATGAGGCCATGACTGGATCCTTTCCGAACATCTTCTCTGTAGGAACCCCTTTCATGTCTTCTGAGGTGGAAGAATGTATCAGACCTATGATCACTGAAGTGATCAATAGGAAGCTCTCCAAAGATGTGACATATGACAAGATACGCTTGGCTCTGAAACATCTTCATACCACCAAGGCTTCGGGACCAGATGGGTTCCACACCCTCTTTTTTAAGCAATACTAGCACATAATCGGTCCTGACATCTGCAATATGATTAAAAATATCTGGGTTGGGAACACCAGCATTGCGGCCATCAATGAAACGGTCCTCGTTCTCATCCCAAAAATCAAGAAACCTATGGAGATCCTTGACTTTAGACCTATCAGACTCTGTAATGTGTCTTATAAGATCTTCTCAAAGATCCATGTCAACCGGCTGTGACCTTGGCTACCAGATATTGTCTCCAAAAATCAGAGCGCCTTCATGGCCAAGAGACTAATCACTGATAATGCGATTGTGGCCCATGAAGTGTTCCACTCTATGAAATCATGCTCCATGGAAAAAAGAGGAACCATGGCCTAGAAATTGGATATTTCCAAGGCCTACGATAGAGTGTAATGGCACTTCCTAAGAGTCATTTTGCATAAAATAGGTTTTTGCGCTAAATGGACAGATATGGCCATGAACTGCGTTTCGAATGTCTCATTTTAAAATCAAGGTTAATGGGGAGATCACCAGAAAATTCACCCCATCTCGAGGCCTTCTCCAGGGAGACCCTCTCTCCACTTTTCTCTTCATCCTGGCGGCTGACGTGTATTCTAATCTTATTTCCAGGGTTGTTTCCTCTAAGTCTATTCATGGGAAACAAGTTTGCCGAGTTGGCCCTCCAGTGTCGCATCTCTTCTTCGTTGAAAACTGCCTCCTTTCTTCCAGAGCAACAATTAATGAATGCCGGGTGATTTGCCAGACGATTTTCCAGTATGAGAGGGCGTCTGGTCAAACAATCAATCATGGTAAATCTGAAATTTCCTTCAGTGTCAGGGTGCCTCTTTCTAAGAGGGATGGACATTGCGTATCAGATGGCATCCATATGGTTGTTAAACATCAAAAGTATCTCGGGCTTCCCACGGTGATTGGAAAATCTAAAAAATAAATCTTCGCATCCATCGTGGACAGGATTAAGGCTAAAATTCAAGGCTAGACCCCAAAAAGAATTTCGAAAGCTGGCAAAGAGACCCTCATTAAAGCTTTCATCCAATTTGTCCCCAGCTACTTTATGTCCCTTTTTAAGCTCTCAATGCCCATCACCAATCAGATCCACACATGTACTGCCAATTTATGGTGGGGGAAGCATGATGAAAGGAATCGACCCCATTGGATGTCCTTGGAGAAACTCTGCAAACCCAAATCAGAGGGTGGGATGAGGTTCCAGAATCTTCCTCTCTTCAACAACGCACTTTTGGCCAAGAAAGGATGGCGCCTTATTAACTGTCCATCATCTCTTTGTGCACGAGTTCTACGAGCTACGTTCTTTCCCCACACAGACTTTCATGCTTCCTCTATTGGTCCTCATCCTAGCATCCTCTGGAGAAGCATCTAGGGGGCTAAAAATCTCCTGGAGAAATTATTGGGCTGGAGGATTGGGACTGGCTCATCTGTCAAAATTTGGTATGATCCCTGGCTTGTTGATAAGGATGGTTCACAGGCTACATCCCCCACCCAACCAGGTCTGGAAGACGCCACTATCAGCTTCCTCCTTTTCGACCAGGGAGAGGGGTGGTGCATGGATAAGATCCTTGAATGGTTTAATGAAATAGATCAAATAATTATCCTCAACATCCCTTGGGTACCAGACGCAGGCCCTGACCATCGCTTCTGGATCAATGACATTTCGGGCGATTACACGGTGAGATCTAGCTACAGACTAGCTCTTGGTATCCAACCAGTAGGCAGGGATGATGACCATTGGAAATCGATCTGGTCGCTCAACTTCCCTCAAACAATTCATCATTTTCACTGGTATGTTTGTACGGGCACTCTCCCAACAATGAGCCTTCTCATTTATCAACATATGGCTAGCACCGCCTTTTTCCCTTTCTGTCTGAACACTCCTGAAACCCCTATGCATGCTATAATTTTCTTCCCAGGAGCTAAGAAAATCTGGAATCAATGGGGCCCGACATCTACTACTTCGCTGGCATTGGCCTCTGAACTTCCTAATATTCTAACACGTTGGTGCTCCCCTCTCTCCCCAGCTGTTGTTGGTTCACTCTGCACGTTGTCCTGGATTATTTGGGTCCGGCGCAACGACGCTGTTTTTCATCATGCCCACAAACCCCCTAAATTATGGATTGATAGAGCTACTTCTTGGATTGAATTTTGGGAAGGCCACAACGGATGTTTTATGCCAGGTGTCTCCCCTCCCCTCATGTTCTCTGGAATCCCCCAATGTAAGGGATTTTCAAGATTAATGTGGACATGTTGCTTCCAAAAGCTGGGCTTGTTTCCCTCGGCCTCCTTGCCTGAAATCTTCTGGGGAAAATCCTTGCTGCTAAGTATGAACCACATCAGACATTCTGGGAACCAGCAGTTGCTGAAGCCATGACCATCCTTGCTAGTATGATGCTTTCTATTAAACTTGGTTTGGGTGACATCATCATTAAGTCTGACTGTCTCTCCGTTATCGATGCTATCAATCACAACGACGGAGGACTCCAGTCATTTGGCACCATTGTCAGGAGAATTATATCACTTCGCCAACACTTATCATTGTTAACCTTCTCATTCACCAAAAGGGAAGGAAACAACGCGGCCCATCATCTGGCGTCCTCAGGCCCATTTGGTACTAACCATCTCTGGCTGGACAATTTCCCTTCATGGCTTCGTGCATGTACTTTTGCTGATCTTTTTCATTAATGTTATATGATTTTATCAAAAACAAATATATATACATAAATACAATAGCATTATTATGTTATATATACCATTATTATTCATTATATACACTTTATAATCATTCTTGAATGGTTAACATGGAGAATGAATCTTAACGCGTCACGGAGACGGTAATCCATACGTATGCACGAGATGATATCATTACCATAATTATTGAATGGAATTGGAGTGGATGATATAATATATCAGAATAAGTATGATGTTATAATAACCATATATAGTTATTATTTACACCATTATACCCATCCAATTAAGGTGGTGGTGGAAAAACAGATTACACCATGATGTGGAGACGGTTTTCCGTACATACGCACGCGCGATGATTTCATTTTCTGTAGGATGGATAGAAGGTGAAATGAGGTTGTTCAATATTTATAATAAAATATAATTATATTAGTGATACTGATGTTATTACTTTATAACTAAGCAACTAAAGATGAATAAGTTTAAGAAGACAGAAACTTGAAAGAATCAGTAGAAGAGATTACCTCTTCTTCGACGCACCTCTTTAAAGCTTCCACTTAAGGCACTAGAGTTGGTCTAATGAGAAGAAAAGAACCTACAGAAGGTTTCTAGGTAAGTTTAGAAGAGAAATGGGTAGGGTTTGGCCGACCATGAAGTCCCAATGTGTTGTGAAGAGTAGTGGGATGAGGTTCCATTTTATAAGAGAAGAGAGGAGCACTTTTGGAAACCTCAAAAATATTAATTTATAATAAACTAAAACCCCTCATAAAAACTTCCAAGGTGACTAATATTCATATATGAGGTAATATAGGGTTTTAAGGTCATCAAAAAATAAAATTTATACATGTTGAAGAATTATTTTAAACCTTATCAATTTGATTTATCCTTATCTAATTTATTTAATCTTATTTGTGGTAATAATATTCTAAATTTTAAATTGTTTTAAATAATTACTTATGTGTTGGTAATTATCAATAATTGGATACTTTATGACATTTTAGACCATATAAATTTCAATATATAATTTTTAAATTTTTATGTTATTTTTAAACAATTTAAGAATGTGTTATTTTTATAAAATAACAATAGTGTTAATTTTGACACTACTCATTTATTTGAATTAAAATAAAATCCATACAGAGGATATATTCTAACAAAAATGTTTAATAGATTCCTAAAATGTCATATTCATATAGAAAATTTCTTTAGAACATTAATTAGTTCATATAATGTTTATTTTAATATTTATAAAACCATTTATTTGATATTTCTCTTAATAGAACAATTACAACATCATTTATGTATAATCATTTAATATACTTATTGTTGCATAAAAATTAAATATAAAACACGATAATGAAGATTAATATAATACGTTTCATAATAATATTTTTACTAGAATTTATCATCTGAAAATCACAACATTTAAATTGTTATATTAATTAAATTATGATGGTGACATCTTTGACATCATTTAAAATAATATAATATAAATGACCTAATACGTTTTATAAGGCTCCAAATGGTCCAAATATAGACCCTTGGACGATTAGGGTATATATATACTCTACCAATAAGTTTTGGTCAAGTTTATAGTCCTTTTTATAGGTATTATTATTTTAATAAAAACTATATTATTGAATTTTCACTAAATATATAATTTCTACATCAATAATGTATAAGATATTAAAGTAATTAAATATTTCTTAAAAATTATAAATAAATTAACATGATAAAAACATTATAGCTTTCAAATTATTATTTATAATCAAAATTATATTCCCTATAACCTTATATAAAAAATAATCCCACTATTAATGTTTGAGCGAGACATATTTCACTTTCTTTAAAATAAAATAAATTAAAGGTCTTAATCACATCGAAGTGGGTTCCAATGGATTTAATTTCGACCCAAATATTCCTTAGTAAGAAATATAATCATCCAATTATATTAAGACAAGTGTTAGGATAATTTTATAATATTATTGTTACCCTTAATTACCTAGTTTACCTTTAATTGTGGTAAATAAAATTAACCGTAGTTACTATTCATAATGCCCAAAAATAATAAATTAGCCTATTAACATAATTTGGACCTACTGATTCCAAATATGGAATCCATTTTTCCAATTTCAAGACACTGAAGTTGTAGTAATTAATTTAAAATTAATCCCGTTGTCGAAAAAACACGGGTTTTTGTTTAAAACATTGCAAAAGATTGAATTGATTTAACCTACAGATTCATTGTAAAATTAATTCTAATAACATAAATTATATTAAATGGTAAAAATATATTCTATTTATACTTTAAAACAATTTACTATAATAATTTAACCTTATAAATTATGTCGATGAAAAAAATTGTTTTAAGTAAAATTTTGTGTGTTTTTACTATTCATCAAAATAAGAATGTTGTCAGAAAAATATCAAAACATTATCCAATGTAAATTTTTATATCCTGATTCAAAAGAAGAAGTTTATTTTTTAATATTGAACTTATTAACTTGTAAAAAATTATATTTAAAATGGGTGCGCCATGAAAAGGCAGCAAAACTATATTTTTTTAACAATACTTATTTTACCCAAAAAATTTCTTTTATTCTCATACCATGTTCTAGAAAATGTGTAAGATGCATAATAATGTTATAAAATTCAAAATTTAGTTAATACTATTCATAACAGCTAGTTAATAATAATATTATAATCAAATATCATTGTTTAGTGAAACCCGGTATTGCGTACAACACAAGCTATCGAGGAAGGCCGCGATTGCATGTAATTAAAGCCACGTCAGGGTTGCGTGTAGTGCAAGACTCATTTTTTGTTGTGTATAACAAAATCCAAACATATTTCATTTATACATTGAATATATATATATATATATATATACTCAATGTTTCGTAGAATAAGTACTATCAAACAAGCTTGAAATTGTGTATAACACAATCCAAGATCAGTGTTGTGTATACTGCAAGCTAATACAGTGTTGCGTATATCGCAAGATAATCTTAGTGTAGCATACACCATAAGATATGAAAGAAATTAAAAAGAAGATATCTTATAAAATCTCTGGGTGTTACAATAGTTGAAGTGGAAATTGATCTTGGTGCAACAAAGGGCGTGGTTGTCCTAAAATAATGTATATACATATTCTAAGGAAAATAAATATGTGTTATGGAAAAAGGGTCCATAAATAAAATGCCTTCATATTATCATCATTTTTGATGATATCAATGACCGTTTTCAGGCCCCTTTGGGTTATGGTGTTGTGATCATTAAATTTATCCTATCAAAGTTTTCTATCACTCTATATCAGAACTTGATAACTATCATCCTCTTATATATCGATGTTTTCACTTTCCACCTATGTTCTCATATGTGGAAGCCTTATTATGTGTTACTCTTGGTAACCGTTATGTTTCCAACATTTCTTTTTAAAATTAAGGTTTAGTTTTTATTTGTATGATGTGGTTTTATATGAAAAGAAATTTAAAGTATTAAACCTTTGACAGACACGGAAAATTTGTAAGAAAAATTTCCATTTAAGACGGGTAGAATATAACACCCTGAATTTTTTTTAAATATATTGTTTCAAATTAATTTAAAATTTTCATCTTTTATTTTCCACACAATAATGAATATATATTGTTTTATATGAAAGAACCATGTTATTATTGATTTGAACACAACAAAATGTCCAGCTTAAACTAAAAACAACACTTAGATTAGCTTGAGTTACATGCAAGACCTAGTTTTACCAAAGTACAACACACTATTAATAATATTATTAAAAAATTATTATAATGGTCATATAGCTGTTGGAATGATAGTTATGAATAATATTAATAAAATTTAGAAAATATGTTTTAAAAATGTATATAATAATAATTATTTGGTGAAAAATTAATAAGAAATGAAAATAAAACCTTTTGGAAAATATAAGAAATCTTTTGCTCGAAAACAATATTTATGCAATCAAAAACGTTTTACCTTCACAAACCAATTAAAAAAATTAGAAAATTTATTTTAATGAAATATATATTTATATATTATATTCATTAAACTATTTAATGTTCATAAGATGTGTTTTCTAGAAAAGAGATAAGAATAAATCCAATTTTATAAATAAAAAATACATTTTTATAAAATGTAATTTTACCACCTTTTAATAGAGAACCCTTTTAAATATAAATTTTTAAACTTTTATAAATTATATTTAATAAAATAAAATTCAATTTTGAATTACTAATGTCACAATTATATTAGGTTTATTTTTGGTATTTTTCTGAGATGTTTTATTTTTGGATGAATAATGAACAATACTGACGTTTTAATTCTAAACTGCATTTTACTCTAATTTATTTATATAGTTAACTTATATTTTAATTTTATTTTTGGGAATAAATAAATAAATTCTATATAAATTAATCCAATTTAGGTTTTTGGAACCATTTTCATGTTGAAATTGGATAAAAAAACATTTCAAACTTTTGAACTTTTTACAAAAAAACCCCCTTTCACATCACTTATGTGGGATTAATTTTAAATTAATTTCTGCCACTTATGTTATTTTAATTTGTTAAAATGGATTAGATATTTTAAGTTGGAATAATTTATAATTTATAATATTTTTATATTAGATTTTTAACAAAAATATTAGGGAAAGTAATTAAAATTAATTACAATGATTAAGGTAAAAAGGAGTTCACTCAGTGGTTAAAGTTTAACTTAAGTGAACACAATAACCTAGAATCATGTAGAAAAGTCATTTTATGGCCCTATTTAGACCATATAATACATTATATCTAAAATTTAATATCATATATGCACATGATGTAAGGGGGAACTCTCAATAGTGTTTAACTTTTAATATTTACAAGAATACCACTCCCCGCCACTATAAAAGGGCAGCCACACACCTCACTTCCTCACACCTCTCAAGACAATATAGATCATATACAACCTACCAAAATAATCTCCCAAGTTACATCATATCAAATTACAATCCTCAATTTGGGAATAAAGTAAACCTATGAATCCCTTTGGTTCAAACAAAAAGGAGTTACTCGAAGAAGAGGTAACATCCTTCCACATGCTCTTTTGTTTTATTTATTTCTCTACACCCTCAATTCATCATATTACATGAATAGATAATACTATAAGTATCCTAAATATACTTATATGTTGTTATGTTAAGGTTTCAACCTATAATCACACACACATCCATTAAATGGGATACATAATCACAGTTCGTGTGTACAACAGACTACCGCCTCGCAAACCGATGTCACTTGTTCTTCCATTCCCACCATTAATGGTTTGAAATAATGATGAGATTTATACTTATATATGATATATATGATATATATGATGTATTAATTATTAATCCATTATTATATAAAACATAACTTCATGCTTTCCACTTTTTGAAAATACGATAACTTCGTTTGTGGACGTGTGGACTACCGCCTCCTCAAAGCGATGTGATTCATTCAGACTTTACGTGGAATGTATTAAGGATGAGTTTAGTAAAAGTATATGATAAATATGAAATAATAATTCGAATATAATTATAATATATATATATACAGGAATATATATATGTCATTTACTTTTTTTTGTTTCAATACGAAAAGAAAATAGAAACAACAGCCATCCGTACATAAGACTTACCATATCCATGAATAGTGTATTCCCTTTAATATCTCTATATTTTGTGTATTATTGTAAATATTTATATACTAAATATATATGATATTTATATCATGTTTTACATTCTATAAATAAGTAAATAATGATCCATGTAAGAGGATCAGGAGTAACAAGTCAAAACATATGAAAAAAAAAACAAAGCAGATATTACCTGAAACGTAACATTAACATGGAACTAATAATATTTATGTAATATAAAGTCATAATAAAATAATATATGGTATTATATATAATAATATGGTTCTGTGATAGCTTTATATTACAATTATATTTATTATAGATGAGTTTTAACATGTATGAATAAAGTCAAGACTTTAGGTATGTGTTTTCTCATCTCACTTTTATTTCTTTGAGATATATGCTATATTCAACAATTATTCATGTTTTGTTGTGTATATACTTCACTATTATAAGTTATATCATGAATTTAAATTATTTCATGATATAAAATTTTGAAGTGATGCTATTATTTCATGTAGATCATGATTCAAAAAGTTACTCAAGTAGTAAGGGGATTTCTATTCTCACTTTTATTTCTGCGAGACTTATTTGTTATTCAACAATTGTTTAATTTTTATGATATGTATAATTTTAAATTAGTGTAGTTTTATCATATTTGGATGATTTTGAGATGAATTATTGTAGACCAGAACACACCAGGGAGAAACTCTGACCCCTGTAGCAGAGCTGACCAATCAACAGAGACACAACACTATAACAAGTCTGATTTTAGAGTCCATAGTACTATAGTGTCATGGAATTCCATAAACTATCCAATTTATCACTTTATAATTGTCTGGATATAGAAATCATACGATTCATAATTCTAGACACATTTCACTATATCACAACAAACTTTCTACACGGTTGCTCGAATAGTTCTTCCTCCTCCCTATTAGCCCATTTTGGGCTAGAGTTTCTGAGTTGTTAGAAACTACAAGAGATCCCCTTGTAATTGTGCTCATGGATTTTTTATAGTGATATTTATGGCCCTATTTAGATGTAGGGAACATTTAACTAACCTCATAAATATATGTTTCCAAGACATTCTTCTTCTTCTTCTTCTGTTTTCCCTTGTACTCTTCTCTGAATCATTTTTTGCTTCATTTCTCCCAATTTTTTTATAACATATACTTACCATGAAAGTATTCTATGATTATTATACTTAATGTTATGGGTATTCCAATATCCATTTGATGATCTATATTTCATGGGGTTTATGCTTCAAAATATAACTAACCTCTAAAGTAATTTTGTCTCAATTTTTCTTTTTTGAGACACATGGAATGTTATTACTCCATATTCTTCTACGAGATGTATAGAATACCCTCTGAAATGTCATATAATGAATATATTTCTTCTAATTATATTTTAAGCTTAATGTAACATTATAATTCCATAAGTATTATGAATCAATGCAACCAAATTGGTAATGATTTATTGCAATAATATCATTGTTTATCAGGATTGTTTATGATTTTACATCCATTGATGGAATATTATGATCCATATCTCATGAAATCTCATGTAATTTATTTTACTGTATTTATTCAAGATATCTAAATATAATGGTACAATTTTCCCAATCTTTTTTACTTAATATATTTAATATAATGTTTTCATGAAAATCCATCTTTATTTATCTTCAGTTAGAAATCCGTTTTATTCAAAAAAAACTATGTTTTAGAAAAATGTTTTCAATTTTTTTAAATGATATTTTAAATTCCTTTTAAAGGAAAAGGATTTTAACTTTTTTATGGTTTAAAAATTGGTTTAAAATGGTTTTCAAAGATTCCTTTATATGTTTTCAAGGGTATTTTCAATGAAAATGGATTCCAAAATATTTTATGTTTTACAAATAAATTTTAAAAGAGGAAATAATATTTTCCCCAATATATGTTTTAATAAATCCTTTAAAAATTATTTTATATATAATAAGAAATAATTAATATAGTTTA
Organism: Viscum album; assembly: GCA_963277665.1. NCBI lineage: Eukaryota > Viridiplantae > Streptophyta > Magnoliopsida > Santalales > Viscaceae > Viscum > Viscum album. Next base: position 1,484,111,633 of record OY728166.1, read on the forward strand.
TGATTTATTGGGGATAATATCCAAGACAAAATTATTATTCTTTCTTTGAATGATTTATATTTATGATGACTAGTTTCTTGTGAGAACCATATCTATTCCTCTAGTTATACCATGATAAAATAATTGTAAATCCCCCTTATTTTCATGGTTTAGTCTATGATGAATGTAATTTGATGCCCATATCTTTTCCACATGTTGGGATAGGATGAAGTATTTATAATATCTATTTCATTTCATGAGTTTTGAAACCCTTATATTTTTTTGTGTCAAGATACTATTAAAGTTTTATTATATTGTGGATGATGTATGTATGAATTTTTTATATGATAAGGGGGACTTATATGTAACTCAAATTAATGGGATAACGGATTATATGTAATGATTTTAACAGGTCTATAATGAGGATTGAACTCAGTTTATTATGGTAGGGCTGGAATGAGGAGTGAACTCAGTTCTGTATGACAAGGCTAGAATGAGTAGTGAACTCAATTTTGTATGATAGGGATTGAATAAGGAGTGAACTAGGTTAAGTATTATAAGGTTGGAATGAGTAGTGAACTCAGTTCAGTATGACAGGACTATAATGCCGATTAAACCCAATTCAGTAATACAATGTTGGAAGAAGTGAACCCAGTTTAGTAATACAGATCTAGAACATGAATTGAATATGATACAGTAATATAGGGCTAAAATGGAGAGTGAACCAAGTTATGTGAATGATTTTTTCCACTAAATGGTCTTGGAAGTAAGCCTTGACTACTATAGAAATAATTTTATAGGCCTTCCAAAATTCTCTGTATTATTCCCATGTTATTTTTTTATTAGTTATGTTGTCTATTCCCAAATGAACCATATCTTATGAACTACCAATATTTATTACATGAATCTTGATTATGATATTTAATATGTAGGGTATGAACTTCTAATGATACGACCATGTTATCATACCCATATTCTCATGATTATTTTTACATATCTCTTTATTTGCCATTAATGATAATTTTATTTCACCCCTTTATTATGTTTCCTTTCCCCAGGTTATAGAGAATGTTTTTAAGTAGGTGTAGTAAAGGGGAAGATATTAATTAGAGATGTTGAAGATATTTCACCAAACAAGAAGAATGGGTTATAACTTTCCAAAGACGGTAAACTATTATGGTCCCCGGGCATTTATTTTTGTAATGTGCTAAATAGTCATCTAAAATGATGTAATATAAATGTATCTTAATCTTGGGTATCTATATTTCACATTGTATATACATCTGTGTACCATAAGATTATAAAACATTCATCATATTAGAACTAATGGAGAGAAATAGGCTTCATAAAACATTTCATCATATCATATGTAGTGGAAAAAGAATAAGTTTCATAAACATCAAGTCATCATAAATATAAACTATTACATATAAACAATAATTATGGTGTTATTGGATTATATCCCTATTAAAGTTTATCTAACTTCAAATAATGTCATCTGATATGAAAATTGATTTAAAAATATCACTTGGAACATTTCTTATAGAAAATACCATTTTTACTTAAAATCAATGATTTAAAATCTAAAAAATTTCCAATTATTAAATAATTTTTTTTTATTTTAAAATAACATTGGAAACATTTAATGGAATATTTAAATAATTAGTCAGAGTAGTGGAAAATACCATTTATGGTGTACACATTGAAGAAAATATTCCTTTCACATTATTGGTAAAAGTCAAATGAGTTGTTTTTTGAAAAAGAAAATAAGATTCTGTTAAAAAAGTTATAAAAATTAAATCAAGGTTAAAAATGATGTTAAAAAATAATATAGTAATATTAAAATATTTCTAAAAAACATTTTTAGAAAACATGGATATGGATGAAAAAGGATTTTTGATCGAAGAGTGAAATAAAGTCTATTTTTATTAAAAATACTCCTTTGAAGACTTGAGCACATAAATAGATGAAAATGGAAGGAAAAAATTTATTTTTATTAAATAACTAGAGTATAATAAAATTAATTAGTTTTTTAGATATAGTTCATAATATCTCATAATCATAAAATAAATGATAAACATTCCTGATAAAAATGAGATTGTAGAATAAAACTTTTAGAACATTGGTATCTTTTGAATTGTAATCCACATGATATAGTGAAAATTATATGGATATGTAGATCCAATAATTTCATGAGATAATTATAGAAGGAATTCATGGGAATTATATACACCACATGAAATAATGAATTGGTGAATATGACATGTGTCCCATAGAAATCAAATGAGATAAAAATCCCTTAACTTCAGTCTCTACTTCCTTTGTACATGTTCAATCCTTCAATAGAATAAATATAGGTTTAATATAAATTTATTAAATAAACATAACTATATATATAATACCATATATGATTTACTTATGTTCTTTTATTAATAATTAATAAACAATTTTTTGTTAAAATAATGTTTCAGGTAATAACTACTTTGTTTTTCATGTATGTATTTATTTGGTATTTTTTTCCTTTTACATTGATCACAGTTCCAAAATCTCTATAATTTTAAGAATTATATAAAAATCATATATATATATGTTTAATATTTATTTATTTTGAGTAATAAATAAAATTTAGATATAGAAAATAAAATATATCGATCACTGAGATGGTGGGTCATACGTATTCATGAATGATGTTTCCATTTTCTCAACAGATCAAAGGAATGAAAGGTAAATAATATATTACCATTATAGAATCATTTTAATGTCATATATATCACATATTTTAATTAAAAATATCCTTATTACTTTCCATGTAAATCATAAGGGAAGAATGAATCACATCACTTTATGAGGTGGTAGTCCACCGTATACACGAGCGAAATTATTATATTCCCACCAAATGGAAATTAAGATGTTATATATGATATTATATTTTCAGAATTATAAATATATCATAAATATCACATATATATATATTTATATATTATATCTATCATTATATCTAACATGTGAGGTGGTGAATAAAAATGAATTGCATCAGTTCGCAAGGTAGTAGTCCACATTACACACAATCGATGGTTCCATTTTCCATTTGATAGAAGAGGAGATGGATATAGGTTATAACATCAAAAAAAATTATATTTTACATACTATTGTTATTATATTGTAATTAATAGAACATGAATGAAGGTGGTAATATATGAATTAAAAATAAAGAGCTTAGTGAAGAAAATTATCTTCTCTTACAACAACCCCCAATAGTTCTCTTATTATGGACTAGTGGGATGATGTTTCAAGATAAAAAGAAACACTAGAACATAGAAAATTATGTTGGATAGTTATTTTGGTATGGTATGGTTGATACAAGGGCTTTAAGATGTGTGAATAAGTGAGGGAAGGAGACAGACTTTATTAATAGTGGAGTGACATTTTTGTAAATACCCAAAACTATTCAATAATTGGATACCACTCTCTCCCAAAGTACGTAAAGAATTGATAAATAAAGGAGATAATGTATGCCATGGTTGAGAAACACCTCCAAGACACAAAAAACACATGTTTATGGTTAACTTCTATGTTTCTTTAGTTTTACCATTTTAGTTTTCACCACAGACCTTTTTTATCCAGGTAATGTATCATTTAAGACAAGAAAATAAAATGAAACTTATTAGAAAATGTTTACCCACTAATTATAAATATCAAATAAAATCTATATAATTAAAATACTATGTGTGTGGAAAATTGATTTTAACAAAAACGAATAAAACGCACAAAAACCCGCTTTACCCTTTACCATGGTAATGAAGTTTGTAAGATTTAGGGTTCAATATAATTATTATAAAAGGGAAATTGCTAAATTAATGGAATATAGTTGATATTTTTAAACATATAACAATAAATTTTTATAGGATGGTATTTTTAGGATTTTTAAATCATTTAATAAAGTATTATTTATTATAAAGAAAAATTGATGTGAATTTTGACAAAATACATTTAATTTGAATTTAAAAACATAAATAAAAATGTGGAATTAAAATATATAATTTTTAAAACTATTTATCATGTTATATTTTTCTACAAAATTAATTTAATACAATTATTACTTCAATTTATATTACTTTTAACATATTTAGTATAATTTATTTTATTTTTCTATTAATTAAATAATTACTAAGTTAACATTACTTAAGCATTTAAAGTAATTATATACTTACTAAAAATAAAAAAATAATTACCCTTACAAAATTAATTTCATTATTCTCAAAATTAACATCAATATTCATTCACACCTGGATTTTTTTCCCTATATGAACACATAATTAAAATTTAAAAGCAAGTGGATGGAATTTTATCTTTATTTCTTTACATAAATTATTACATTGGTATTTTTCATGGATAAGTGTCCCAAAATCACAAAATAATCAAGCTTAAGGTAATTAGGGTCGATATATGTCCATAAAATAGGAATTAGATAAGTGTTTAGGTTATTTTGACCATTATATAATATTAATTATGATGATTCAAAATATGTAATAATTTTTTTTCAAATTCATTTCTCATAGTGTGAAAATTTTTTATTTAAAATTAAACCCATAGATGTTATTAAAAATACATTTTCTAAAGAGAAGATTATCAATAGTATCAACAATTTTAATATCAAAATTCAATATAAAATTGATTTTCATGATCTAAATTGGATTAATAAATATTATTGAACTAATTTTACTTTTAAATCATTTTGAAATTAGTTTTTAATATATATAAATTCTTTAAATGAAAAGGTTTCTTTTAAATAAAAATCAGTTCTTTTCACTATTCACCAAAAATAGTCTTTTTATAAAATTCTCAAAAATTTATCCTAATATAATTTTCACCTTTTGATTACAAAAAATAAGTTAAATTCAAAAAAATTTTCAAAAATTAATTTTATTATTTGTTTACAAAATGAAATAAAAACCAATTTTTGGAGAAAATGTATTTTTAAAGCATATAAAGACTTTACTAAAAATTAAGTACTTATTAATAAATATATTTTATTTATCTAAAAGTTTTAAAATTAATTTTAAAAATGTTTTTATTCTTCTTAATACATAAAAATTTAATTTCTAGGTTATTATGATCAACTTTAAATAATAATATTAACAATATATTTTGATTTGTTAAAACTCATTATTACATGTACACAATCCATTGAAGAAACTTTGTTTGTTGGATTTTTTTCATAAAATATTAGTCTTTTACATTTAATAAAAAAATGGTTATCAAAATAATGGATAAGATTTTATATGAATAAGTAATAATAAAATCACCAAAACCACTATTGTAATACCCAATTATCAACTTAAATCAATCAAAAAAACTATAACTAAAAAAAACTTCAAAAATTGATTATCAAAAATTTAAACAAAAAAAGTAGAAATATTTGGCCAAATTTTCTTCCAAGATCATCTTAAAAATTGTCTACCAATAATATTGACCACAAATAATGTCACCTACCAAAAATTTATATAACCTAATAATATATTATCTAAATGTAATTTTTTTCTAGAATAACCAAAATCACCATGACATAAAAATATAGTTCAAAAACATTTATTCTTATAATAGTTAACTAAATATTTATTATTGATATAATATTAACCAAAAAATCAAATACTAAAATTCATTTTACAATCACATTAATAATATAATGCTATAAAAATGTTGATAATTTCTTCTAAAATATCCTCAATAGCCATATTACCAAATTAATTTTCAATACTCAAGATTATTTATACTATTCTGCATAAGTTCCTAAAAATATGATATAATTTTTTTCCTAATAACCATAATTTAAATCATAGAACATAAAAACTCTAAAGATTATATATCCCTCAATGATATATTAAAACCCAATCAATGTTACCGGTATAATAATATCTTTAATATTTTTTTTAAATTCCTAAAAACATTCATCACACTCCCTTATCCAAATGAATTTAACTCCCATTCTAACTTATAAAATGTTTCAATAATATATCAATAATAACTTATTAATAGAATAAAATTTAAAATCTAAATGACATTAGTAAGTCTTGAATATTATTCTACAACGCTAGTTTTATCAAGATCAATTTTTATGATATGCCCAATGAATAAAATCTTTCATAACCAAAATCCATATTTGGTAACTTTTATATATAACTTATTTTATTTTTATGTTAGTAGAAAAATCCTTATATATTTATCATGATCCTCATAACTTTTATATTATACTTTACAATCAATAAATATCACCCCATCATAATTCTCAAAACACTATATTTAGATACATTAATCAATTAATTTTCTTCATAAAATTTTAACCGATCCTTGTTTTCATATTACGTAATAATTACTTCATGATGTTAAAAATATGAATTATGTCCCAATATTAATCAATAAAAATCTAATATACTTTAAACATAAGAAAAAATATTAAAATAAATAATATCTTTTATTTTTTATTATTAGTTTTCTTTAGCTATAGAGAATTTTACTTTGCTTAAAAATTATTCATATGACCGTTTTTATCCCCTTCTTGAGGTTTATTATTAAAAAGTGATTTTCATAATTCCCATACTCACCATATTTAAATCATTCAATGTTTAATGATGCTTTAAGAAGTTATTTATCCCTATCCATTGCATTGAATGAACTCCTTGTTTTTCATTTCAAATTTATTTCCTTATGCTCTCTTTCTCCACACATAAAAAATCTTTATATTCATTTGATGCATTTACATAGGTTCTTACTCCCATATTCTTGACACGTAGAATGTTGAATATTTTTTTCTCTATGGTTTTATCACCTGAATTTACATGGATATCTATTTTTATTTTATTTTTTTGTCAGTAAATTCAAATAGGTTCAAATTTTTAAAAATAATTCTAAATAGATGGTTAGGAATAACCCAAATAATTTTCTCTCCTGCTTCGACTTCATTTGGTTTATTATTTGGATAACCACCATATTGTTATTTAAATTCATTGTTAACTTGGTTCCTTCTAGTTCCTAACATTTACTAAAGTAAAAATGGTTAGTGTGAGTATATAAAATAAAACAATAGTACACTATTTTATAGAAAAAATAAATGCAAGGATGTCTTTCACTATGACACCTTTTATTCAACTCTTTTAGATTATCCTCTAATCCAAAAAAATAACCATCATTCTCCATAAAATACTAATCGTTATGGATATAGGATATTTGTGACTTATGATCCTAATAAAACATATTAAACCCTAATGTTTCGTAACATTATACTCATCCAATAACATACCAACCTCCAATGTTATCTAAAACATTTATTTGCTACCAAATATTAATCCATTATAAAATAAAACTATATTCCGAACTAAAAACATATTTTTACACAATATATATTAAACCAACAGTTGAAAAAAAATTTAACTATTAATAATTACAATATCAAATGAAAATATTTATCCACTTACATACCCAATATTTTTTTATAGTTTTAATGAATTAGAAAAAACCCTTAATGTAACAAAACCAATGACATTCACATCTAAATATAAATTTTATCCATCACAAAAAGAAATCTTGATAAATGATATATTTTTTTCATTTGATGCGGTATTCCCATAATTGGATCTAGACATAATAAAATCTATTACTCATCCTTAAGCCCGGTGATTTTTGTTTTAAAATTTGGGATGATTATAAACTTAGTATGGGATATAAAGAAGAAGGGAACCCATTAGTACGTTTAAAAATTTGAAAACCCATAACAAACATTGATATTAGAAATAAAAAATAATCGAATATAAAATCATCCTTTGATCAAGAAAACCATTAAAAATAATTGAAATTATATAAAAATTATGAATATAACTTTGGAATTATATTCACTATCCATGTTCCCTCATATTTCACCTATAGTGGAATAAATTTTAATTAGTTAATTCCGATCATCATTTCCCTATAAAATAAGTCATTACCCAATGCATTGGTGGGATATATATAGATCCCACATATCATAATATTTAATTATAATGTACTATAATATGATAAAATTATTTATAATCATTCACCTTTTTATCATAATTCTCATAAAATATTCTTTTGAACCCATAATGAAAAGAACTTTTAGTTATGACATAGAAATAAGGGGAAATATCATTTTCTTTTGAAAACGCATAAAACAATTCACCAAAAATGAGATTAGATATTATTTTAAAACCATGGAAATATATAATGGAGGTTAAATAATGAATAAAAATAAAAAAGTTAGAAAATTAAATTGATAAATAAATTTTAAAAAATATTTTGTTTACACTTTTGTAAAGAAAGTCAAAAGTAACAGTCGTGGAAAAAATTAAAAGAAAATTTTTAAAAACGTTTTAAATAAAGTCAGAGATATTTGAAAGGAAACTTAAAAAACATAAAATATAAATTTTTTCATTATTGAACTTTTTTAAATAACATGTAAATGAAAGAAAATGTTTTGGAAGTGTAAAATTTAAATCTTTAAAAATAAAGTTTTAACGAAAAATACCATACCTTGAACTTTTATTTAGTTAGAGATTCTCTACCTTCTTATATAATAAATTTAAGTTTATTAATCACATGAATAAGAACCTTATTAATAGTTATTTTACTATATACCATAAATTTATAATTCTTCTCTACCCATTTAACAATTGTTTATTGTGAAAATTAACAATCAAGGGGTTAACCATTTCATTTCCCTTACATGCTTCAGTTTTATGGTTTTGGTCCATTAACATAGGTCATGGATTCCTCAATTATATAATGAACATGACGATAAAATATATTTTTTTAATATGATTCTTAAATCCAATGGATATTTATTCAAAATTATGATCCCAGTTTTCATGGAAATCATGAAAAAAACGTTTTTAGAAATTTAATATTCTTAAAAAGAATTGATTTGATTAACAAAAAAAACACACACATGTATAAATATATATATTAACATTATTTAATTTAGAAATCATAAAAATTTCATCATTATTACATAATATTAATAAAAAGAACACACCTTAATCATTCATGTGAAAATTTGAAAATTCCTCCTTTGATTCATAAAAGAAATATGTCTTCATAATAGTTATTTTATTAATTTTCACAAAGAAATTACATATAAATAATACTAAAAATTGAATATTACATTTAATGTAATAACATAAAATAAAACAACTAATACTAGTATAGGGATATAAAAACCAAATAATATTTACCATGTAATGGTATACTCAACATGATCAAAATATTTAGGGATATTTCACCTTCCATAAAAAGTTTTAAAGGAAAAAATGCATTAGGAATATAATTGAAATTATAAAATGAATTGTATTTTTTGGGGAATGAAGTAGTAAATGTTAATTATTAGTGATAAATATTGGATATAATTGAAAATTTAACTTTTATGATATGACTGTTATATTACTATTACATGACTGTTGGTCAATATAACTGTTAAGAATTATGAATATTAATAATTTCGCTGATATAAAGTGAATTTTAGGATTATTTTATATTAATAATAATGATAATAGATAATTGAATGGATATGGAGTAAATGATGACCTTAACCAGTAGGATCATGCATTTTAAAGCCCATTTATCAGAACTTGGGAGGAAGGTAGCATCACTGGGGTTCTCCCTTGACTAGTTCCAATTGGAGATTCAAAAAGTAAGGCTCAAGATAAATTTACTATGAGATAATTTCAAGTTATTAGAGATCACCACTAGGTTAATGTTAGTTAATCTACCATATGAAGATACCACTATCTGATACCTTACACTTAGGGTGTATGCTGGTGTAATAAGGGTTTTTGTATATCGACTTTAGTATAATAAAACTGTAATATTAATTGTTTAAATGAAATAGGTATGTGTCCAATTCCATTATTATTGTTAGTTTATTTAATAAATTACACATTAATATAATATGAACTTGAAAAATATATTTTTTAATACAAGTAAAAAATAATTTTATTTTCAGAAATTATATGAACTTTTATAATTTGGGTTTTCTAAATTAATATTTTCTATGGAATAATCTTATAAAATAATATTTATATAAATATAGATGATAATATAATTTTAGAATCTCCTATAAAATTTTTATAAGTGTAAAAAAGATGATTATGAAGTAAAAAATGTATTTTTTCAATAAATAATAATTTTTTATTCATTATTTAAAATTATTATATTTATAGAATTATTTTGATAAAATAACCATTTTATTTTAAATCATCACATCAAAACTAGGTTTTGGTGAAATTTCGAGAATTTTCTAAAATAGTTTATTTTTAGTGAATAGTACAAATTTCGTTCTATGTTTTTGATATATTTTATGACATCATTTATATGTAGTAAAGATGAAATAATTAATTAAATATAATCTATGGAAAAAATATGTTAGTTTATTAATATTATGTATTTTATTGCATTTCAAAAAATATCCAAACCAATAAAAGGCTTTCTAAAGTATAAAAAGGAAATTATGATTTAAAAACTATATTTTGTGGAATATTTATTTATTTTTGTCCAAAGTAATATTAGAAAATATATTTTTTGTTCTGATGGATTAAAATATTATAAAAATTGACTTAAAGGTCTAAAAGCAAATTAAAAAAAACTTTTGTATGCTAATGGTTTTTAATTTTCCACAACCTAGAATTCAAAGACCTATATATTGAAATTATTAAAAAATTCCTCATATTTTACTACAAATACCCACCCATTAACATATTAATGTCCAATATAAATGCATTAAGAATGAAGTTATGCTCATTTCACCTCTCTAAATTCCCTAAATTTTGTATCCAAGGTCATAGGCTTTCCCTCTCCACGTTTTAGGAAGCTACCTCCCATGGTAAGGGAACTTCTATCTTCTTCTTTTCCATTCAAGTATCTCTTTTGTGGCATGTCTTATAAATATTGAATTAATTTATTTTTATAAACCTTTCATTATCTCATTACTACAAAAATAGTTTTCTATCAATGGGAGACATTTGTTCAATCTCATTATGCCCTTTTCTTTAATCCACATTGTACACCCATTCTGTTGCCTAATTCATTTATTAAATTTCACTATTTTACCTAAAATATTATTATATTGTGATTAAAAAACTCCTTCTTTATCCAGTTTTATTCACTTATATGTGAAAATAACTTATTGATTTGTTATTTATATATATGATGCTCATAATACCTTCTTATGGGTTACAAATGATGAGATGTTCATGTATTTAAGCACTTATATACTAAATGATTTTATATAAAACTCATTCATTATTCTCTATGGGTTAATAATAAAATGATTTATTAGGATCAATGTGGGTCACATTAATTAATACATACTAAGGGTGAATCCTAATAATTATTTAATATATTTTGTAATGAATTAATCTCTAGAGATGATATGTTTTATGATACTTTGGTGAATAACCTTGGAAATTATATTTTATGATACCTTGATGATAAAACATGGGGATATGATTACGAATGTACCATTATTATATTTTATACACATTTACATGTTAGGATTAATAATAATTCTTTTATTATATTCCTAATGTTCTTATGGTAATTCCCTATTATGATGCCTCATGATCACATGCTAAATATTTCATTTATTATTCCTTTACTGGGATTTATGATAACCCATTTATTTTAATATATATACCCATGAAATGATAGGTGGAAAAAATACACTAATATGAATCTATGAATAATTACTTAATGTGTATTAGAATTATTTTATTTTATTTTTTATGTATTAAATTCATAATTTTCATGAAACTAATCCTTAAAAGATCCACTGTATTATTAAATGTTGTAACATCAAATGAAAGTTTTATGTATTAAAAAGGTGAGAAGATATATTTGTTATCATATGTAGATTTAGTTATTTTTAGGAATTATTAATAGGTAAATATTATAAATAATCTTATGGATAAGTCTAAATATAAGAAAACATCCTAAGAGTCTTGTGAAGTATAAAGAGTTTGGTTTCTAAGCAATGAAATACACGTATGTATACTAAAAGTGGATGTGTTTCTAGCACAATTATACCTTGGAGTAATAACCCCACAAATGGTGTATTGGGTATTAACTCGATTTTCACCTAGTTCATGACAAATCTGTTTTTCTTTACATCTAATTTGACACTCATAGGGGATGTTTTTGGTTAATAAAATTATTTTTATGAATCATTATAAATGATATATAGAAAATATAATAATTTTGGTAGGTATTAATGAATAACATCTTTTAATAATGTTTTTTTACAAATTAAAATACCTTTATAATTAAAATAATCCTAAAAGTAACATTTTTCTCACTTAGGTTTTCACATTTTATAAAAATGGTTGGAAATAAAAGTACTAATGAAAATAATGGATTCAATAGAAAATTCAATGAAAGTCTTCCTAATATGATGGAATCTAGAGTTAAAATCTTTATGATGATGATGAATTAGTTAACTAAGTTCATGAATAACAAACTAAACTATGTAGATAATTTGACTTTACCAAGGAAGGAACAAATGATCGTTGAGTCATTCATGTGTCAATAACCACCTATTTTTTTAGTGGATCCTTCAATCCAATGATCCCTGAATAATGGATCAATACTATAGAAAATTTATTTTCTATACTACATTTCCCTATGAAAGAGAAATTTATGTTGAAAGTATATCACATAGATTGAGAATATGATTAGTGGTGGACATTGATCAATAAAATGAAGCCAAGGGAAGTGGTGGAAGCCATAGAATAAGAACAGTTCGAAAAACCATTTTTCTATAAGTATATTCCTCATAACCTCTAAACTAATATGTATAGGGGATTACTTGAATTTAACCAAATATAATATGAATTAGTGTGTAATTGTGAGATGAAATTTAAAAGGTTTTCATGATACTCTTATACCTCTTACATCAATTCTGATGGGATGATCGAATGATTATTTGGCAGTCTGAGACACCATATATGGAAAGAATTGGAAATATGAGACTTTGTGAGCTATGAATAGATAATATGATGTTTTATCTAAGTAGAAATAGATTTTGGAGAAACCTAGTGGATTCATGGATAAAATTATAAAAATAGATTGATATATATTTTTTGGAAGGAATCTATATATGAAGAAGGTACAACATCTAATGTGCAACAAATGCGGGAAGAAAAATTGAGGGATTTATACAAGGAAGTAGAAAGTGCTTCAAGTGCATAAGATATTTCCATATCATTTGAAACTATAATATATATATTAATCCTCAATATCTGAATAATAAAAAAAATGAAATATGGTGCAATCACAACCTACCCTGTAATGATTCAAGTGCGGGAGCATGGAAATTTTACTAATCAATGTCCAAATCATAAGATTTTAGAGGGAAACCATTGTCTACTCCAATAGAGTTCACATGCGTAAGGTTGTGATTTTTCAATCACAACAACTAGAGTTGAGGCTTTGAATTATATTGTGGTGGGGTATACTTATCATACACTTAATGCTAAAAACTATATTGTTTTATTCTAGTTCTATTCATTCTTTTATTTCTTTGAAGTTTTCAAAGAACATATAGTTAATCCTTTAAGTGATAATGGTATAGTTTTTAGTTAAAAATCCTAGAATAACTATTCAAGCATAAAAGGAATATAGGGATTCCACTATTAACCTTGTTGAGTGAAATCGCATTGTAAACATGGTGGTCATTCCAATGTTGGAATTTGATATAATAATTGGGATGGATTGGTTATCAATGTATAATTCCAAGATCAACTATAGAATTGGGGATATTTATATTATATTAAAGGGATAACCCATAACTATCTTCAAGTAGAGATATATTATCTTAATTCTTATCAATAACCATGTAATATTTCTTTATTGATTGAAATTATCAGAGAATAAGGAGAATAAATAGAATATATAAAGATTAGATATGTACTCATTGTTTAGGAATACATTTATGTATTTTCTGAATAGTTACCTAGAAATCATCCTGAAATAGAGGTAGAGTTATCAATTGAACTCATACCTAGATCCAATACAATATAAAATAACACATTAGAATGGCATATATAGAGTTAGAGGAATTTAAAAAGCAGACACCAGACCTATTGAAAAAAGGTTTTCATCAGCCAAGTGTGTCTCCTTAGGGATTAACTATACTATTTGTGAAAAATATAGACGGATTGATGCAAAAATTCATTGAATATATAGAGCTTAATGGAATTACAATAAATAAAAAATACCCTATCTTGAAGATTAATGTTTTTCTCGACCAAATTCAAGGGGATCAATTATTCTCTAGGATTTATTGCTAATCAGGATATCATTTGTTGAGGTTGAAGAAAGAATATATCCCAAATACTTCCATTCAAACATGATATGGCCATTAAAAGTTTTTTGTTATACCCTTTTTCTTAAATAATGATCATTCCATATTTATATATTTGATGAATATAGTCTTTATGGAATATAATGATAGATTTGTGGTGGTATTTATTAATGATATTCTGTTATAATTCAAAAGTTATGAGGAGATGAGGATCATGTAAGGTTTATTAAATGAACTTTGAGAAAGGATAAGTTATTAAGGATATTCATTAAATTTGATTTATAGTTATAAAATTTTTCATTATTTGGGAATATTACAACTATTGAAGGAAGGTTTGTTAATATTACCAAGAAAGAGGTAGTATAGAAGTAGCCTGATCCTATAATAGTAACTAATATTCATAGTTTCCTTAGTTTATCATGATATTATAGATGTTTTTTGAAAAAGTTTTCCTGAAATTCTAATACACAAACCAAATTAACTTTAAAATGAGTTTTGTTAATCTCAATAAAGGAGTGTGAATAAAGATTCCAAGAACTGAAGAAGAGGTTTGTTAGTGCACTTAATCTTACTCTAACTTCTATCAAAGAAGGATTTTTTATCTATAGTGATGTGTCTCTAAAAGGGATTGGTTATGTTCTCATGAAAAATAATAAGTTAATTACCCATCAATCTCAAAAATTAAATACTCATGAGAATAATTATCCTAATCAGGAACTTGATTAATCAATAATCATTTTTTCTCTAAATAAATAGAGAAGTTATCTTTATGGGGAAAAGAATGATATATACACCAAACAGAAAATTTTAAAGTATATCTTAATATAAAAGGAACTGAAAATGAGGCAAAGGATATGGTTTGATATTATTAAATAATATTTTTGTTCAATCCATTTTCATCTTGTAAGAGAAAACAAGTTGTAGATTCATTGAGTAGGAAATATCCATGTGTTCTTTCAATGATTAGTATTAAAAGAGATCCATTGTTCAATGACCTAGTAAGGTTGGACATGGTAATCATAAGGAAAGGAATATCATCAATAACATCCAAACTTATTTCACAACTGTTATTACTAGATAAGATCAATAAATCTAAGAGAGATGGCCTTTTGATGCAAAATAATATAGAGGCTATGAAAAATGGAAAGTTTCCTAAATTCAATATTGATCAAGAAGGTGTACTGAAATTTGGCACAATTATATATACTCCATCTATTCAAGAGGAAAATAAGGAGCCGATGGATGAAGCTAATAGATATACATTATCTATAAATATTAGAAGTACTAAAGTGTATAGGGAAATTCATAATCATTATTAGTGGGATAATATGAAAAAAGATATTCCTCATTATATTTAAATGTGTTTGGCCTGCCAACATGTGAAGGTAGAGCCAAAAATTCCTAAATGAGTATTATGACCACTACCCGTAACTGTATGGAAGTGGGATAAAATCACAATATATTTTATCATAAGAATTACTAATAAATATAAGGGGAAAAATTCTATATTGGTTGTCATCAATCGATTGAAAAATTATTCCTATTTAATTTCCATTGGAGAGGATATCTCCCTAGAGTGTATATATCACCTCTATATTAAAATGTAGTGAGATTCCATGTTGGACCATTTACGGCTATGTCTAAACAAGGTTTAAGATTTACTTCTTTCTTTTAGAGGATCCTTCGAAAGGATATGAATGTAGAAGTAAACATAAGAACAATATATCATCTTAAAAATAATGGGATCTCTGATAGGAAAATTTAAATATCAGAAGACATGTTAAGGGATAACTCACATAATTTTAAATGGATTTGGGACAAACATTTTCTTCTTGATTAACTATCATACACTAATAGTTTATAATTGAGTATTTAAATGGAAATTTTTGAAGATCTTTATTAAAATGCATGTCGAACTCCAACATGTTAGTATGAAGTTGAAAAAGGGAAACAATTAGGACTAGAAATTGTAAAGGAGATTACAAAAAAGATACACGTGATTTCAAAACACATCAAGGCTACTAAGAGTCAATAAAATATTTATATTGACAACTGATGTAAGGTCATAAAATTTCATGTTAGGGATCATTTTTTTCTCAAGATATTACTATGGAAAAGAGTTATGAGATTTGGAAATAATGGGAAACAGAGTCTGAGGTACATTAAACCATTTGATACTTTGGATCATGTTGGATTGGTTCCTTATTGATAATTACTATATCCAAATATTTCCAAAGGCTATGATGTCTTATAAGTGTCTCTATTAAGAAATTATATGTTTGACCTAACACATATAATTGATATTAATGGTGTGGAACTATATTCTAAATTGTCTTATGAAGAGGAACTGATCCAAATTCTTGTTAGAAGGGAACAAGTGTTGAGTGACAAAGAAACATGACTTAGTAAATTTCATTGGATAAATTAATGTTTTGAATAAGCTACTTGGGAACCTGAAGATGAAATGAAGAAAAAATACACCCATTTTTTGAGGCAGGAGTCAAATTTAAAGGAAACAATTCCTTAAGAGGGGAGAATGTAATGGCCAAATAATTATTTATACGATTAATATTTAATTTTTCAAAATGGTTATTATATTAATTTTCACTATAGTAGTAGATATAAATACAATTATAGAAAGAAAATTAGAAGTCAATTAAAAATATTGATAACTAAAACTTAGATTAGTATAGGGATATAAAAACCAAAGAATAATGACCACGCAATGGTATACTCAATAGGATCAAACTCAGGTAAGAAGAGTATACCTTTCATAAAAAATGATAAAATGAATAGAAATTTTTGGAATATAATTTATATTATCAAAGTAATTGTAAAATCCTTTTTTACTGAAGATGTAAATAAGGATGTTTGGTGTTATATATTAGATGTAAGAAAAAATGTAACCATTATAATATGGTTGTTATGTTAATATTACATACCATTGGTCAATGTGAATATTTTCCATTATAACTGTTGGTATATTGATATTATAAAGTGATCATTATGATTAGTTTATATTAACATTAATGATAACAGTTAAATAAATATAGATGGAAGAAATGGTGTTCTCCACCAACAAGATCATTCCTTCTGAACAAAATTTATCAGAACTTGGGATGGTGGGAGAATCACTATATTTCAACCTTAACCAATCCCAATAAGAGATTCAAGAAGTAATTCTTGAGTGGAATCAACTATCGGAGAATTGTAAGTTAGTGGGTATCAACACTAGGTCATTGTTAGCCGAGCCACCCCATGAAACTACCACCATCACACACCTTACCCTTATGGAGTATGATTGTGTAATAAGGGGTTATGTATCATGAACCTAGTATCATAAAAGTGTAATTTACTTTTTATAAATGAAAAAATTATTTATTTAATTTCATATTCGTTAGTATTTTATTTTATAAAATACACATGAATATAAGAGGAATTTGAAAAATAGTTTTTTCATACAAATAAAACATAATGATATTTTCATAAAATATCTTCACTTTTATAATAAAATTATTTTAAATAAAATTTATTTTCATGAAATTTTCTTATAAAACACAATTTATTTAAAATGATAATATAATTTTTTTATGTCCTAAGAACGTTTCATAAGTTCCAAAAAGTTGACTATTTATTAAAAACTATTATTTTTCATTATATAAGGGTTTTTATTTAAAATTTAAAATAATTATATTTAGAAAATTATTTTGATAAAATAAAATTATAATTTGAATCATCATTCCAAAATTAGGTTAGGGTGTAATTTTGAGAATTTTATAAAATACTTTATTTTTCAGAGAATAGTAAAAAATAGTTTTGTGTTTTTATTATATTTTATAAATTCATATATATTTAATAATGTTTTAATAATTAATTAAACTAAATCTAGGACAAAAATTATGTTATTTTATTAATATTATGTACTTCAATGGATTTAAATCAATTTCTAAACATATAAATGACATTCCAAAGTCTAAAATGGAAATTAGGATTTTAAATAATATATATTGTGGAAAATTTTCTTTTCCATTTATAAAGTAATATAAAAATTGTATTTCAATTACAATGGATTGAAATATAATAAATTAAGAATTAAATATCTAAAATCATGAGAAATAACACGGGTAAAGGAATGGTTATTCATTTTCAACAACCTATAATTCTAAGTCTTATATTTATAAATTATTGAACAATTCCTCCTCTTTTACTATAAATGGACACCCATTCCCAAACTCATATCCACTAAAAATACATTAAGCATGAAATTTACCTCATTTTACCTATCTAAATTCCATCCACGGTGTCTCCATGTTCCTAATATTCCCCACTCTAAGATTTTGGATGTTACATCCCAAGGTAAGGGAACCCCACTCATCTTCTTTTCCATTCACATACCTCTTTTTTGAAATGTCATCTAAATATTTAATTAATTTTTTTTATTATACTAATTTATTATCCCATTACATAAAAATAGTGTTTTATAAATTGGACAGCTCTCTTCCCTCTCATTATACCCTTTTCTTTAATCTATATTGTATACCCATCATGCCATTGAATTCATTTCTTGAATTTCTCTCATTTACATGAAATATTATTTTATTGTGAATAAACAAACACCTCCATTATCCAGGGGTATCATACTAGATGTAAAAATAATTTATTGATTGGGTATTAACATATATGAAACCCAAATTTCTATCTAATGGGTTAAAAATGATGATATTTCCACATCATTAAACACTTATGTATTAAATGATTTTGTATGAAACCCATTCTTTATAGTCCAAAAGTTATTAATAAAATGGTTTATTATGATCAATGTGCCTCACATTAATTAATAAATATAAATGGTTCACCCTAATAGCTCTCCAATGCATCGGAAAAAAATTAATCTCAAGAGATGACATGTTTTATGATACCATAGTAAAAACCATGATAATTATGTATTATAACACCTTGGTGATAAAACATGGTGATATTCCTATGGTTGTATTATTTTTATTTTTTATCCATATTTGAACGTTATGATTCATGGTCATTCTCTTATGTTACGTCTCATATTATTATGATCATTCCATATTGTCATACCTCATGATCACATGCTAAATATTCTCTTTGTTATTACCTTACTGGTATTTATGATCACCCCTTTCATTTAATGTATATCCCTAGGATATTATTTTCTATAAAATTAAAAAAGGATGAATCTATGAGGAATCATTTAAACATTATTTGAATAAAGTTTATGTTTTTCATTTATTACATCCTAATTAATATGAAACAAAACCAAAAAAAATTAAATTTTTTATTAAATTTTGTTCCATGTATTGAATTTTTTATCTATTATAAATGTGTGATTCCATAATTAATGACCTAAATATTATAACATCATTCATGTAGGTGGTAAAATCGACCTAAACAAGATCATGTTATAACAATCGAATTTGTAAGTACATGTTATTTTACAATGAAAATTTCACTTTTAAAGAAGCTTAATGATTTAAAAGTGATGTTATTAAAGTGATAAATTAGATTAAAAAATAGGTATATGAAGATTATAAAATAATTATAACTATAATAAGTTATTACATTCAAAATGTATGCATATCCTCATTTTAAATAGTAATGTTTTTCAATGAACATAAATTATTAATAATATAATGTATATTAAAAAAGCTTAATCATGTTATAATTTTAATCTTTATATATTAAATATACTTTTAGAACCAACATTGTCAATTGGTTATTAAAATGGAATATGTAATTTCTTGGAGGATCTAGTCTACACGTAGAAACGAGTAATGTTTCCATTTTCAAATTGATAAAGGGGAATGTAAATAGATAATAGTTTATATTTTCATAATCATAATTATTTTATAATTATTATATTTATTCATTAAATTCATCTTTATGACTATTCATGAGAGAAAATGATGAAAAATGAAATACGTCAATTGTGGAGGCATTAGTATAAAAATAGACATGAACACTGCTTTAATTTTTCTAATTGATTAAAATAGAGTAGATAATGGGTTTAAAATAAACATAATAAAATTTAATTATATTAATTATACTGATGTCATTATATTAGTATGGTTATGATATATTTTTATGGGGAGGAATAAGAAATAAACTTAAAATAACTTGCTTAAATATTATAACTCTTCTTTAGAAATACTCATTTGGATTACACCTTAGGCCTTCTTAGTTTTTTAGTTTGAGTATAAAAAAAATCTAAGTTGTGAGTAAGATATTTTAATAGGTATTTAATTAGATTTTGGTCATGATAAACTCATATTCTTTTCTAAAAAAGTGAGGAGATGATTGGTCCTTTTATAAGTGAGAGGAGTGTCACTTATGTAAATGTTCTAATCCTTGAAATAGTATAAAGTCATATTCAATGGAAATTGGATCCAAAATTCAAAATTATGATATGTTAGTTCAAAATAAACTCATAAAATAATATTTTAGATATTATTTAGTGATAAATTGGAGCCTTATCCCTATATTTTAGTCATTTTAACATATTTTATCCTTTATAGTAGTAATTGAATTTAACCATGGAAATTAATTATTATGACCAAAAATAAAATGTAAATTATTAATTAATTTAAGAAATATGATTCAAAATATTAAATCCATTTTATAATATTAAATATCAATTTTTTTAAAAAAATTTAATTTTAATATAAATGTGTATGACCAAATAAAAAATATTTTTTAGGAAAATGCATTTTGAAGTAGAAAAATGAATTTACATAAAATTAAAATATTGTACATATTGGAATGAAATCAATTGGAATATTATTAATTAAATGATATTATGTTACTTTAAATTCATTACAAAAATGAACGTAACCTTGAAATTAAATAATTAAAAGAAAAGATTAAAATAGTTATTTTATTAGAATAAAACATTACTTAAGTGATAAAATGTTAAACATAGGTTTCTAGATTCAAAATTATATTTTTAAAAGAATAATATTACATATGAAACAAATATTTGATCTAAATGTATGTTTATATAAGCATTTAATTTATTCATATATCACAATAATATGAAAAGGTGGATATATTTATAAAAACAATTTTTTAAATATCAATAAAAAAAGAATGAATTTCAAAAAAATTCCAAAACATTCAACCTATGATAATTTTGAAATGATGAATCTGAACATAACACACCCAAAATCGCACTCCAAGATCATATTCTAAAATATAAACTTTAAATTTCAGTGTTGGATATCGATAAAAGTTATCCAAATTTAACCCTTCAAAACTTAGAACATAAAAAATTAAATATTGGATCACTTACATAACCATGGACCTTATGACTGACTGAAAATTGAATTTTTATTAGAATGGAGGATAAATTACCATAAAAAAGGAGTCTCAAGGAATCTTGAAGTGATGGAGGCCAGAGGCATCTCATTGGAGAACAATTTTACATTCAAAGGGAAGAGAACCCACACTATCAAATGCTCAATAAGGGTAAACATAGGCATTACCAATTGAATCTTATCAAATAGAATATGGGTATGATGACATAATAAAAGTGAATGGGACTAAAATAAGATAATTCATACCAATTAAAACATGTATCATGAAATAATATTTTTAAAAGGCAACATTCATATAAGTCAACAATTATGAGCCGTGCAAAAACAATCCTTGAGAAAATGATCCATTAGAAGATCATAGAAAGAATATAGAAAACATGATGGAATATTATAACATTATATTTATATAACCATTAAAAATAAAATTATAGATTGTATAAACATACCAGGTTAATACCCACAATCTATTTGGAGTAACTGGTTAACCAATTATGTCCATTATCTCTTAGGAGTTACTTATATTTAGTCAACTCCATCATCATTACCCAATGAACTGAATGGCTATGACAGACCCACCCACTGAATATCATAAATATTACCATGAGGATTTGGGTTTACTCTCCAAAATAAATTTTATTAATAATTCCCAAGTTCCATGTCATGATAAAAATAATTAAAATATTTCACTTTTCATTAATTAATAACCATTTTTCTTTCGTACACTAATTTCTCCAAGGAAAAGAAATGAGTTCCATGAAAATTTCTTTGAAATAATCATAATACATATAAAAAAGATTAATTTTGGAATCATCACAATTTATACCCACTGTATCATAAGTAAAATCAGTGGTAGTTATCATTGATGATTAAAAATACCATTAAAAGATCGTTAAAAGCATTCTTGACGAAAATACCCTTTCAACTATGTAAATAACTTTTTAAAACTAAAATTTCCAAAAAAAAATTGTGAAAATAATTTTAATTGAAAATAAACTTGGAGAATTATAATTTAATCTTCAAAAAAAATATTGTTCATGACTTTTGGAAATTCCTTCTTATCATTAATGGTAAAAACATCTTTTCAAACTTTTGTAAATAGATTCAAAAGTTACCCGTGTGGAAAATAGTAATAAATTTCCTTTTAAAAACTATTTAAATATGGTCAATTATCTTGTAAAATAACTTTAAGAAACAATTTATTATTATAAAATTATATACTTGAAATCATTTTTCAAAATATGGATATGTAAGTGGAAGATTCCTGATCTAAATTAAGATACACGATCAATGTCACCTACAAACAAATTTATTAATGTTTCATTAATCAATAAGAGATTGAATTGAATATAAAGCATGTAATAAAAATTCATAACATGAGTATAATAAAATACATGAGGTTCAATAAAATTAAAACATATTATTTCCCCCATAGGAACATTGAACATAAACAATCCAAAAAATAAATTAGATTGTACGATAAAACCATTTCTCATTTTGTAACTTTTGAAATAACAATTAATTGAAAAAAAAGAATATAATATGGATCTAAAAATACCTTGAATTACATGAATTAATATTTAAAAATTCATTCATGGGGTAGAGAATACACCTATCAAAGAAATATGGTAAATGTCATCAAACATGTCTCAAGAAAATGAGATTGAGATAAAGAAAACCCGTACAAAGATCAAACACTTTAAAGAGATAACTATTCCATGAATTTATTATCTAAATATATTTAAATACATATAAAAAGATTATATACATAATAAAAAAAATTATATATCATTTAACACATAATCATGTTAGAAAAAAGTCAATTAAGAAGAGTTATAACCTAAAGAAAGGAAATTGAGTTAAGAAACCCCTTACAACTTGGTAACATTCAATTGAAATACCTTTGAATGAAATAATTATATATGTAACATAAAATATCATGAATAATGATAGATTAAATATATAAAATGTAAATTTGGTAGTGTATACATGATATAAAATAAATTAGATTCATAACATTAAAATATGCCTCAATGAGGATAAATTTAAACGAAATCCATTACCACGAGTCTAGACTTGATATATAGTTGTTTAAAACTTATATAATAAACTTATATACATTATTTTTTATTAATAAGACTTTAAAGAATTAATACATTTTTATTAAACATTTTATTTCATTTATTTTAATGACATATTTATTTACATAAACAGTTAAGTCCACGTTGAGTGTTTTGAAGATATTCAGTTCATATCTTCAAAATAACATTGTTATGTTCACTATAATCAAAGGGATATTTCATTAATAATATATAGAATAATAATAATTAAATAATTATCCTTTTTATTCAATAATATTACTCTTTAAACAAACCGTGAAATGTGTTCATGAAAATTGAATTATTTTATAATCATGGAGATGGTAGGTCGTATATACGCATGAATAACATTTTTGTTTTTCATCGAACATAAGGGAAAGAAGTTAAGTATTATTTTTTATTAAAATAATTATCATTATATTATAAATATCATATTATCTCTTTAAATACACTTATATATACCATCCATGTGATACAATGATGAAAAATTAATCACATTGCTTCGTGGAGGTGGTAATACACACATATGCACGGACAACGTTATAATTTTTCAATGGTTGGAAAGGTAAGAAAATAGATGACATATTTTTTTACATTATTATAATTATTTAATTAATAGAATATATATATACATTAAATTTATCATTATAAACAACTGTGATAGGTGGTAATGGAAAAGTAATTACATCAGTTCGTAAGGCGGTAGTTCGTCACACACACAAACGATGGTTTCATTTCCCATTTGATGGAAGAGGAGATGAATATATGTTATTAAATAAATATAATTGAATATAAGTGTATATAATATAATAATTTTATTATTTAATCATGTTTTTATAAGATTTTAAGTAGGTATAAGAAGAAATAAAAAAACATTAGGTAAAAAGTTATTCATCCAATTTAGTCAAACTCCTTTGTTTTAATCCTTAATCCATCTGAGGTTGGTATTATTCACAAAATATGACCTATATAACATGGAGATATATTTAAATATGGGATATGTGTAGATATGTTTTGATATATAGTGATAAAAATGTGTGAAGAAGATAGGAGAGAAGGATCCCTTTTATAAGTGAGGGGAGGGGCACACTTGGAATTACATATGGTCTTAAATTAATAAAAATTAACGTTCATTAAAACGTATCCAAAAGATAATTTATTTAGAATATAGGATGAGTATTAGTTTAAATAATATCATAAAATATGTTTTTTAAAATTTATTGTGATGTTTTCAACCTTCTCTCTTGGTTTTAACCTCACATTAACCCTTTTTACAATTATTGTGATATCAAAGTTCATACAATTTAGGGGGTCATTAAAGTTACAATAAAAATAAAATTTAACCATAAAGACCATTTTTTATATTTTAATACATATAATATTAAATTGGATGAATATATTATTTTTATTAATTTTAAATAATTTAATTAAATATTCTTTATTATAAAATATCATTAATACAATTCTCGGAACTATTCATTTTATTTGACGTTACAAACATCAAGATAACAATGTAATTAGAATATAAAATTTAAAAAATCACTAATATGTTATATATATCTATAAAATTAATGTGAAACTACAAATAAACCAAAAAAATTACTTCTAATTGTTTTCAAATCATTTACTTGATTATTAAACAACTTGCCCTTGCACTATATCAGCGTTGAGTAAGAATGTAAGATAATTATTTCAATACTAAAAATTAAAAATAAATAAACATCATAAAAATAATTTCATTATGATAAAAATAAAACTTAATCTTCATTAAAAACATATTTTTATCTTTATGTGAATATAGAAGATAAATTTAAAATTAGGAGAGTGAAAATTTGTATTTTTCTTTATTTAAATTTTTATATAAGTAATTTTCAAAGAAAAATAACTCCATATTATGATAAATTATAATATTCGATTAGGATGGTAGAAAAAACTCATAATATAGAATTATATAATATTTTCTAGTTAACTTGTTATTCATTATCATATTAATTTTAACCCAAATTACCCGATTTACCCTTACCGAGGTGATAAATATTCACTACATCTACAATTCATAATGGAAAAAAATAAAAGGAATTTATTTACCAAATTTTAACCTCATGATTACAAATATGGGATAAATTTTTCAAAATTAAATTCTTATAAGTATAATAAATTAATTTTAATTTAATTACGTAAAACACAACGAAAAGTAGTTTTTTAAGAGAAATATATATTTTTAAGCCAAAAACATTGAACCAAAATCAATTATATTGGTTAATAATATGTATTTTATTAAATTATTTAAAAATAATTCTGACCTATTTTAATTTAATAATAAATTAAAATAATAATTGGACATTTAAATGAAATAAATAGTAGTTTTATAAAAATCACTATTTTTAACTATTCACTAAAAAATAATTATTTTTAGAACAAATCCCAAAATTTCATGCAAAGAAAATATTGGTAAGATTATTAAGAAATTAAATTATTTATTTTAATTAAAATTTATTAATTTGGTATAATTGTTTTATAATATTTCCTTTTAAAAATAAATAAAATCATTTTTGAATAAAAATACAATTTTGAAGCATAAAATGTCTTTATAGAAAATTGAGAGCTCATTTTATAAGAATTAATGATGGAAAATTTATTGATAAAGGGATATATATTTTTCATAATTTGGTTAATCCTATATAGACCCACCAATTTTATGGCTAGTTTATAACATTCATGTTTAAATAATAATATTTCATGGTCTATTTAAGCTTGGTGTTGTGTCTCTTATGCACATTCTAACATAGATTTATTTTGAAATCAAGGTGTTGTTAAATAATCACACATTTAATAAATTTAGTTATCTTATTTTTAACTTTATATTGGTAATAGAGGTTCGGAAATATTAAAATACATTTTTTGGGCATCCACATCATAAAAACTATTACTAAAACTTCCTCTTGAAAACAGGGAATGAGAAAATATGATGTCCGTCAGGAATTACATGCAACTATATTTTCAAATAAGAGAACATTATTGGGAAGTGAAAATATACACATGGAAGATAAACTAATGTCCAAATAATTATGTAGAGTGATAGGTAACATTGATCCGATGAAATTGAATGATCATGAGAAATTCAGTAACCACAAAACAATAAATCAATTAGGTGTAAAAAAGACCATCTATTCATAAAAAACAAAGGTAATAAGATAAATTTTTTACTTCATGATCCTTTTCAATGATTCTAGGAATTAATTCACCATCTATAATAATAAAATCAATAAATATACTTACTTAGATTTTATTTAATTCCATAAATTCAATTTTATCCTTTGGTTGCATGTTTTATTTAGTGTCCACATTTATCACATCCTTTCCACCAAATTATGAGTACGAATATTAAATACATGAATCAATATAATAAACTTATAATTGAACACATGGTATACAAATGGATTGTAATATATTATTCCTATCTTTAATAAAACTTAAACTGTTAGAACATGATAAGATAATACCCAAAATGAATAAACCTTTATATGAAGAAATAACACATTTAGCTCCAACATTTTCACAATAGAACCAATGGTTCAACTTAAATAATTCCATAAATCAATTAAAATATATCGCAATTAACCTAAATGACCTGAAAATTAACAAATTTTTTAATCTAATTTTTTTTCTCATAACATTCAGTATACATCCCTAAAAATTTAATAACATTCTTATGAAATAATCCTTTATGTTACATTTACCAACCTAAAATTTATCAATGGAATTTTACTTCTTATAATTATGTCAT
The DNA here is from genome assembly GCA_963277665.1 of Viscum album. Lineage (NCBI taxonomy): Eukaryota > Viridiplantae > Streptophyta > Magnoliopsida > Santalales > Viscaceae > Viscum > Viscum album. Next base: position 1,484,139,197 of record OY728166.1, read on the forward strand.
AAAACAGATACATCACATAAAGAACCCAATAAATTTATTAGTCATCATGTAAACGAATAATAATTCCAAATATTACAATGGGACAATAAATTGATAACAAGATAAAAATAATGGGAAAATTTGGATATGCTCGATCCGCTAGAATGACCGCACTCATAAGAAAATATAAAAATTAATTTTTTTAATAATATAATATTTATTTTGAATATTAATGTATATATATCTTTGATATAAAATATAATTTAACTACTAATAGATGAAATAAGAGGTATTTATAGAAATTAAGGATTATATACTGATGAAATATTAACTTGACTGTTGGAACAATAATATGACTATTAGGAATAGTAATCTAGCTGATAGGATAGTAACCTTATCAATAAAAGTATAAATAAAATTTAGGTTTCATATAAATTAAAATATGATATAATTATATCTTGGTATAAGTAAATAAATGTTTTAAATCTGATAAATTTATTTTTCGTATTTTTCTAAAACTTAAATATTTATTTAAAATTTTATAACTAAAATAATGATTTAAAATAAAATTTCTTTTAAAAAAATGTATTCATAAATTAATATTAGGTTTCATTATAATTGTAATATAATTTTATGAGACCTTAATTAATTTGTCAAAGTGTCATAAAATCAATTATAATATTAAAATCAGTATTTTTCGAATAAATGATAATTTAATTAAAAAATAATATTTCTCATATTTTGAAAATTATTTTAAAAAATGGATTAAATTTTAGAAATATAAACATTGAAAAATTATTAGGGTGAATTTTTGGTATTTTTCTAAAATAGTTGAATTTTTGGTCAATGGTGAAATACAGTAATTTATGGTCTTTAACAGTATAATCCAAAAAAACATAAATTATTGAGTCATGGACAATATAAGCACCCATTGGTTAAAACTATAGTAAACCATTTACTATATTTAGTCATAGGAATCAACACTATTGATAGTCTTGATAAAAAAAAATAAACTAATGATTATAATAATAAAAAAACATCCATATCCTCCCCTATAAATATCACCCTTCATCTCCCATTCTCCAAAAAAATATAATCTCTGTACCTTGTCAATATTCTACCCAATTAACTTACCAATACTCTTCCAAATGTTAAAGATATTCTTTTCTAAAAAAAGACCAAAAAAACTATCTTAAGAAGGTTCTCAAGGAGACGACATTCAAGAGGTAAAATCCTCAATCCTCCTCTTATGATTTTGTTTATTTTCTTATCCTCTCTCAAACTCCCCTATAAAAAGTTAAATTATAACTAAATTATAATATATATACTATAATTTTATTATATTAATGGAATATATATCATTAAATATCTCCTATTATCTTTTTATTCTATAAATCAAAACGACATGAGTGATATGTCGATTCACCGCTTTCATGGATGGTGAATTTTTACTTTTCATTACAGATTTCGAGGATGGTCATAAAACCATTATTATGGTTGAAAGAGATTTTAATATGTATATTATAAATTATTTCATGTTTTTTAACTAATATATTAAAATAATATTCAGTAAACAAAACATGTTCGTGATGGTTAGAAAAACCGTGAAAGATAAACTAAACAATTATCATTAACATTTTATCAAATGAATAATCCTAAGTCCAGAAAAAATGATATATTGGACCATTTAAAATTATGTATGTTCATTAATACTACATAATTTCACTTTTGGATAGTTATTCCCATTTTAAAATAACTTCCATAGTTACATACCATTATACTGACCTTGAAATCATGAAATGCACCCTCCCAGAATAATGAAATAAAAAATTATAACTCATTGAAATGGTCATAAATGAGCTTAATAAAATTATAATAAATAAAATAATTATATAATAGGTTCTAAATTTATTAATTAATGAATATAATTTAATTATCCAAGTCATTAAGTTCAATTGAAAAACGGATTCACACATAAAGTAAGGGAACTCTCTTAACCTCCAAATTACCTTTGGGTTACACTTTCTCTATCTTTTCTCCAGTGTTTATTATTAATTATTCTTATATAATTATCTAATATTATATGATTATGTACTAAAAATATGTATCTAGAACAATTCATCTTTTTTTATGGGGAATTACATGCTTTATAAGGTTCCCTTCTCAGTTCCTGTCTATAAACATGCCCGATTAATGAGGCCTTCCCCATTTCATACCCATTATCAAGTAAAATCGATAACGTGTTTTAATCCACCATTATATTTCTAAAATAACTCATTTTATCATTAAAAAATATCTTATTTCATTTCTGGTTTTAGGTGAACAATTATTCCCTTCTCCTCTATAAAAACTCTTTAATATTTTCCCTTAATCCGCACCAAAGTGGATCATTTATCAAGATTCCTAAACACTATTTTTCATGTATTCAATTTAGTTTGAAATCATTATTTACGATCTGTTATCATTTTTATTTTATGATTGTCCAAAAATGATTTAATCCCTTCAGTCATGGATATCCTTATGATATACCCTAAAGTTATGCCTTATGACTTGATTACAAAACCCATTTATTTCAATGGGTAACCCTTATGTATTATTTATGTTTGATAATTTATGTGGAACAAATATGCATGAAAATTTTATGATGGTTGATCCCAAATAGCACTCTAATTCATTGGGTAATGTTTAGTCTTATGAGACTTCATATATGGTTTTAGGGAGTAAACCTAATCTATTTGGGACTTTCTCCCCCTTTTGATATAGTCTTGGAAGCTAACCTTGACTCATGTTTATGTTATATTATATGCTGCTACCACATTCCTATATTTCCATGATCATATGATTCCATTTTCTGTATGATATCCCTCTACATTTTTATTCATGTTTCATGTTGATTATGTTATCATGTTATAAATTTGACTCATGTGTTATGCTTCTTTTTTATGCTTATTCCATTACTAGCATTTTTATCTCATACCTTTTCTATATGTATTATTAATGTTATCCTATGTAGATGTAAGAGTTCAAAGGAATTTAGATGTGCATTATGGAAGAATAATAAAGATATGGTTTATTCTAGTTCCATGTTTTCAATTTTATGTACCTAATCTTATAATGACCGTAGAATTTACAACACTTGGTTTGTATTTTAGGGATAATTATTCTTAAAATCATGTAATAATATTTGTAAAAGGATATGATAACTATATTTGGTTTCAGATCACGGTCTAGTTATTAATGGGGAATGGTACTAGAAAAAGTTAGTAAGACCTCTAGGGATAATTCTGTCACCATGGATAACCAAGACTGAAACATAGGGAATCACAAGTTAGGATATACTTTTCATTTATAAGTTTATACTTATATGATCAAAATGTTCTTTATAAATGATTATTAGCTAAGTATTCAATCCCCCTAATTTTATCTTATTTATTTTTCTTAGTTAAATAGGTAAATAGTATAACTCATTAGAAAAATCAATGTGATAAAAAAAATGTGAAGATTTACCTAATGAGATGCCAAACCTGATTGGAATGAGAGCCCATAACATCATGACAGTTCTAACTCAACTGGATCAATTTATAAATAATAAATCGAATTACGTGGAACATCATCCTTCTCCTAATAAAGAGAAAGTTGTGGTTAGATCCTTTAGGTGAAAAATGCCTCCTATATCTTGTGGTTCTTCTCATCCACTAATCATAGAATAATGGATTATCTCCATTGATAATATATTCACTATCATTAAATTCTTAGAATAATATAGAGTCATACTGGTGGTCTATCATTTTGATTGGGAAAATGATCGGTGGTGGACACTGAAAAAAAATTCCAATGAGGAAATTGATTCCGTGGATTGGGAAGTATATAAGAAAATATTTTTCAATAAATATTATACCCAAAATCTTTGTTTTAAGATAGATAAGGAGTTATATAGGCAATAGAAAAAGGAATATGAATTTATCATGTCGCATGAGACAAAATTTACAAGGCTTGAACGATACACCTCCAACTTTTCCATGAACACTGAAATCAGGGTGGATAATTTCTTTAGTTGATTAACTACAATTCAATGAAAAAATTTGGTGTTTTGAGAGTTTTAAAACAATACGAAGATTATCTAATGTTCCCTAAAGGTTAAGATGGAGATTGGTGACTCTCAGATGTTTTATGGGCCTAGAGATAAAAAGACGAAAATGGAGTTTAATATGGAAGGATGAAAAGATTAACCCCATTAAGCAAAGAAAACCCAATATCTCACATGTCAAAATTTTGGGGAGAAGCATCCTAGTAACTGTCTAAAAGGAACTAGGCGGTGCTTAAAATATGGAAGAGAGAGCCATTTATATTATATTTGCCGAAGGATTTTTAAAGAGCCCACTAATTTTGAAGAAAAAAGGAAAGTTTAGATCAACAGTCTTACCATAGTGTAGTGATTCAATTATAAGGGACATAATAATTATGCTAACCAATTTTTTAAACCAAGGGTTGTTATAGAAAATAAAAAACAACAACCTTCACGGTAGAAAATAAGGAAATTTTATACTACTACTTCTGAGGTGGAGCCTAAAAATGATGTGGTGATAGGTAAATTAGTTATTCATTGAAGAGAAGATAATGTAATATTTGATTATGGTTATATAAATCCTTTCATATTTTGAATTTTTAGGTGAATTATTCAAACACCATCTAGAAATATAAAGTTTGAGTTATCCATGAGAGAATAAAATGGGGAAATTATTACATCAAAAGTGTATAACTCATCCCCGGTAAATGATTGTGGGATGAACCTCCTAGAAAATCTTATATTACTTCCTTTGATGGAGTTTTATGAAATATTTGGCATTTATTGACTATATTAATATAAATCCAACATAAACTGTTAAGAAATGGATATCACTCTTTACATCCTGATGTATCCTCCAATTCTGTACGAGTTTAAAGAGGAGGATGAATCTCCTTCTGAACCATTTTTTAATTTATGTATATTATTTTCTTATGAGAAGGAATATCTAGCTGAAATGATTAAGATAAATGAAATGATCATCCTCTAAGACATTCCCATTATGTGGAACTAAACTGATATATTCCATAAAGAATTTCTTGGCCTTCCTCCTAACTAAGATGTTGAGTTCTAAATTGATCTTATTTTTAGATCTCTTCCTATATAAAAGAAACATTTTAGAATTTACATCATTTATTTAGAGGAAATAACTAAGAAGATACAAGAAAATATAGACAAGGGTTTTATACACACGAGTGCTTCACCATGGGGTATGCCAGTCCTCTTCATCAAGAAGAAGAATGGATCAATTCTCCTCTACATTGATTATCATGAAACTCAAAGAAATTAAGATAAAGAACAAGTATCCTCTTCCATGGATAGATGACTAATTTGTTCAACTACATGGGGTCAAGTATTTATCTAAGGTGGACCTTTGGTCCAGATATCACCAATTAAAGGTGAAGAAGGAAGATATTCCCAAGACTACCTTTCGAATGAGTTAAGGACACTATGAGTTCATAGTGATTACCTTCAAACTCACTAATTCTCCATTAATTTTCATGGATTTAATGATTAAAGTATTTAGATATTACTTTGAAAAAATCAAGTTAGAATTTATAGATAATATTATGATATACTCTACGATAAAGGTGTAACATGAGGAGCATTTTAATATTGCGCTAAAGACTTTTTGAATAGAGAAACTATATACAATGTATAGTAAATGTGAGTTATAGATGGAGTAAGCATCATTCCTGGGACATGTTATCACTATTAGAGAAGTATTTGTGGACCCTTATAAAATAAAATAAATTATAGAGTGGCCCATACTAGGATCTATATTAGATATTTGTATCTTACTTGGTATATATGGGTATTACCAATGATTTGTGAGGAACTTACAGTTATTTTCACACCCACTAACCAAAATGAAAATGAAGGGAGTAAATTTTTTTCTGGACCACTGAATGTTACGACTACTTTATAGAGTTTGAAAAGTTTCTTATCACTACACTGGTGCTACAAATACCAACACCTGAAAATATATTTATGGTATACAATGTCACGACCCATCCCCCGGGGCCCGTACCGTGACTACCCCAAGCCCGCCTTCCATAGGCCAGGGGATGGCAACTAGAACCAAAGGTGTAAATCCCTAAAATTGGGGAGGCATTACCATTATAAAGTGTAAACACACGCAATAGAGTACAAGATAGACGTAAAACACTAAGAAGAGCTATATACAAAAGAGTACTGAAAAGTAAAAGGGTCCGGAAATACAATCCCAATAGGAAAATATAAGTACAAATGAAAAAAAGTACAAATGAAGAAAAGTTAAGAAACTACTGGGTCATACTCTAGGGATTCATACCCATAGGGTAGGTACAGATAGCCTCCTCAGCACTCCACTTCCATCAGTCTCCTCTGCGTACCGACTCGTCGTAAGGTCCGCATCCAGGTACCGTCCAGTCCTGCTACTCTGATCCTCAGTCAGTGTTGTCTGTCGTTTGCAACCAACCCAACGAGGTGGGGGAATATCCCGTGCAGGGGTGAGTATAACAATACTCAGTAGGGACCAAGAGACCCTAATGGTCTCACAAAATCCATCAATGATAAATCAAAAAGTATGAAATCAACAAATAACCCCAATAAGATATATTGCTATACATATGAATAAGTTATCAAGTAATCCATCTCAATTGTGAGGTAAACAAAAAAAGTTACTGACTCAGCTCAATCCAGGATTTTTATTATCAAAACCACAGCTGCTGGAGAACTCTTGCTCAATTGAGTATAGTGGGGTTGCTGCGTCACATAGAGGTTCTTCCCACTAACCATGGACTACTGAGGTACTCTTCCTGTCGAGTACCGTGGGTCTACCGTGCTCACACAGAGGCGCTCCGCACCGTTGGTCTGCCATGCTCACACAGAGGCACTCCCCCTCGTAGCCTGCTGAGGTACTCCTCCTGTCGAGTACCGTGGGTTTGTCGCACTCACACAGAGGAGCTCCCCACCGTGGGTCTGCCGTGACACCAAGGTGGTCCCCACTAGGCTAGTCAAAATGCTTCGAGTAAAATTGGTCAGCAGTCGTCAGGTCTCAGCCAGCTACTAGGTCTCCGAACTATGCACACTCGTCTCCGGGAGGATCTGCTCCACGAGATACTAGTCGATGCTCTAACTGCCACGATGTTCCATTAAGAAGTATCTCAAAGGTCCTCCACATCCTAGGGGTCTCAACGCAACAGATGACATGTCAATCGGATGCTCGGTCTATCAGTTATTATCCTTTTAGACCTACGGGCCCGGTTGGATTCGTGTATGATCCAAACTGACCGTGTCTCAAAATTACCACAAAATCTAGTGGGGTATACACAAAGGGACCGTCACACTCCAAGAAAACTAGAGCCACTGATAGTTCATCAAACAGTCATCCGGTGCAAAAGATACGGCCAAAGAAAGTAAAGGGTCAGTAGCGGGCCCGAGTCCAGTCCAACTCGGTCGGACCAACTCGCCTCAACCCAGTCTGGGCAGACCTGGTTTGGGTTGACCTGGTCAGACCTGTTGGGTCTGGCCCAGCCCATTGGGCGGGCTAGCCTGTTAGGTTCGGCCTGGCCTACTGGGCCTAGCCCAGCAGGCCGTGAGGGTGGTTTGGCCCGGGCTCGGGGCTGGTTCGGCCCGAAGTGTCGCAAGGGCACGAACCAGTGTGCCTCGGCCTAGAGGGTGCGGCTGGGGTGGTTTGGTAGGGCACTGTAAGGGGTCCGGGACACTGGCTCTGCTGAGAGGCCGCGAGGAGGCCGAGACACCATCTCAGCCCGGTGATCGTAAGGGGGCGGGCTCGGGTAGATGTGCGGGATGCGCGCGGAGGCCGGCAGGCGGGCCGAAAGAGTTCAGCTGGGAAGGGCGTGGCTAGGCGTGCCAGTACCTGGGAGGTAGCCAGGCAGGCTGGTTTGGCGTGTCTTGGGCCAGTGCGGGCCAGCGGTGTTCGTCCAGGAGCAATGGAGCGCCATGAGGGTGGCGCGGTTCACAGACGCCACAGGTTGCACGACCTTTTTCATCACCACCTTATTCATTCAGTCTCCTCATTTCCATGCTGAATTTCATCATAAAAAAGATCGGAGGAGGGGTCTATCCATGTTGGTTTGGCCCGCACCCTCCGAGTTTTGGGTGGTATCAATTGGTTCATCAAATAAATACGATGAACAACAATTATTTTACAATATCCGCATCGATTCCCTTCCAACTGAAGATGAGAAAAGAAAAGGGATAATACACAAATAAAATCCCCTAACCTTGATTTTCGGTCGTCGATGTTGAAGTCTCCAGAAGAAGACGAAGAGGTTCATCGTTTGTTGTGTCACCACACACTTTCAATCCCAAGTTGCATCGGCTATGGAAGAGGCTACACGTTGGTAGGTTTCTAGGGAAGAAGTCGAAGAAGGCTCGTCACCAGTGTTCTTCATTGGAAGAATGCATTCATCATTCTTCATTTTTCGTTGGGAGAATTCTAATCCTCCCAAGCTCTCATATTCCCAAACTTCCAGCCTAATTCCAAAGTTGTGCCAAATAACACATTAGAGTGTCTATTAATTTGTTCAAAAGAATTAAAAAAAATGAATTATTTACTTGGCTCCGCCTAATTAATGTGAAGGGTTGGAGAAAATTAATTAGGGGAGTTGGAAAAATTGAATTAAAGGGAAGGTAAAGAGGCTCTCCCTCATTAATGAGGGACAGTTGAGAGGTTTTACTCTCTTCGATCAATAGGAGGGTTAAGCCCCGTATGGTCCCCACGTCGTAACCTCTCGCAGGAGGTTATGTTCGGGTGGGCCCCACCACCATAACCATTCATGGGAGGTTAAGGTGTGGTGGTACCACCTCCATATTTAATGAGGAGGTTTTAACCACTAATCACCCACATGGAGACTCAAATAAAATAATTTGAATCTCACTTTATTTTATTTCCTTCCACGAAAACCCCACAACTTCCTTCTATTCTCGACTCACTACCGTCAATGTCAAAGTCTTCTTAAGTGAATACCTGTGCTGTGAGTTCAACGGTGCCCTCAGATTTCAGTTCTGAGCCCTGGTTCAAAAGTTATAAAATCCCGCTCATACGTTTATTGAATGTACCTGAACAAAACATCCAAAATTGATTACAGACACACCAAGCCTTGGAATCACGCGCCATCAGCTTTCGAGGACTCGTAAAATTTCCATGTATTTAAAAAAAATTCCCATGGGAATTCAGGGTCTTTACATTCTCCCCACCTCAGGGCTTTACGTCCTCGTAAGCTACAACTCGAACCAAGGGAACAAGTGGGGGTACTGAGCACGCATCTGATCCTCATGCTCCCATGTTCTCTCCTGGAGGATTCTGTGCTGCTAGTGAATGCACACTAGAGGTATTGACCATCCACATAGGACCATCTCCTGTCGATCCTCAATGTTAACTGGAACCTCTGTAAAAGTCTCCCCATCATCGATGTCCATCTCTCCACGGTCGATGACGTGAGAAGGTTCATCCAAATATCTCATCAGCTGAGATACATGGAAGACGTCGTGCACCCGGTGCAAGTGTGGTGGAAGAGCTAAGTGGTAATCCACCTCACCAACTCTGCTGAGGACATAAAAAGGTCTAATGAATCTCAGAGATAACTTTCCGCCTCACCCAAATCTCCATAGACATCGTCGAGGGGAGACCCATAGAAAGACGTGGTCGCCATCCTCAAACTCTAGAGGTCTCCGTCTCCTGTCAGCATACGACTTATGCCTGCGCTGTACACTCTCCATCCGCTCTTGGATGATCTGCAACTTCTCTGTGGTAGTACATATCATTTCTGGTTCCACTTTTACTAACTCTACAGGGTCTGTCTAGTACAAGGGTGATCTGCATGGTCACCTATATAATGCCTCAAAAGGTGCCATCCCTATGGTGGAGTGATAACTACTGCTGTATGAAAACTCCACCAAAGGTATGTTATCCTCCCAGCTGTGACCAAAGTGGAGGAAACAAGCACGCAACATGTCCTCAAGGGTCTGAATGGTCTGATCAGTCTGACCATCCATCTGAGGATAGAAGACAATGCTCAAATGAAGTTGCGTCCCGAAAGCCTCCTGCAACCCATTCCAGAGATGGGAAGTAAATAGTCTGTCATGATCGAAGACAATAGTTGAAGGCACTCCATGTAGCTACACAATCACCTACTATAGAGGCGTCCCAAGATCTCTACTGAATTCCGATCTCTGATCGGTAGGAAGTGGGCCGACTTGGTGAGTCGGACAACAATAACCCAAATCAAGTCGTGATCCCTGGATGTATGTGGAATTCCTATCATGAAGTCCATGGATATCCCATCCCACTTCCACTCTGGGAAATCTAAAGGAGGAACCAATCCTAAAGGTACCTAGTGTTCTGCCTTCACTTGCTAGAAAGTGAGGCATCGGGAGACAAATTCCGCTACCTCCTTCTTCAGACTTGGCCACCAGTGCTGTCGTCGGAGATCCTGGTACATATTTTCCACTCCTGGATGTACCACTATAGGGGATGCGTAGAACTCCCTTAACACTTCTTCTTAAAGTGACATTAGCAACATAGTCCATCCTATGAAGAGGATGATGTGCTCCCCACCTTCAAAAAATCTATCAGGTTGCTGTCATGTGGATATATGAGCACGTCATGTTTCGCAGTCAGCATCCCCATGCTATGCCTCCCTGACCCATTGAAGAAGTGGGGGAGTGACTGTAAGAGGATGAAGAAAGACTACTCCATCTCTATCCACAAAGGATATATGTAGAGCAGCCATCTGATCTGTCGCCTCGCCTTGAAGCTGTATACCATATCTTCTAATGAGTGAATCTACTGCAACGTCCCCCTTTATAGGAGTATATAAACTATCTTGAAGTCATAGTCTTGGAGGAACTCAAGCCATCGCCACTATCTCAGGTTCAAGTCTTTCTGAGAGAAGATATACCTGAGACTCTTGTGATCATAGTAAACGGTAAAATTTTCACCCATTAGATAGTTTTTCCACACCTCCAAGTCAAAGACCACTATTGATAACTCCAGGTCATGGGTAGTGTAGTTCTGCTCATGTTGTCTCAGCTGCTGAGAACTATACACGATCACTTCTCACTCCTGCATCAGGACACACCTGAGTCTGGTCCCTGATGCATCGCAGTAGACTATGTATCCTACGCCTTCCTCTGGAATCCTCAATATGGGGGAACTAGTCAGCCTCTGACTCAGCTCCTGAAAGATCTATTGGAATATCTCTTACCACATGAAGGGTTTCATCTTCTTTGTCAAGGATGATAGTGGTGATGCAACTCTAGAAAAGTCTGGCACGAACCTCCAGTAATAACCAGCCAAACCCAGGAAACTCCGTACCTCCGTCACACTCTTGGGTGGCTCCCAAGAAAGTACCACATCAATCGTTGTTGGATCCACTACAACTCCAACATCTGAGATGAAATGTCCAAAAAAGGGAAACTCTCAGATCCAAAACTAGCACTTCCAGAGATTACTATAATGTTGTTGGTCTAAGAGTGTGTCCAATACTACATGAAAATAGAAGGCATTATCCTCTTTAGTAGTCGAGTAGATCAAAATGTCATCGATGAAGACTATGACAAAGTGATCGAGGTATGGCTGGAAAATCCTGTTCATGAGTCCCATGAATAAAGCTAGAGCATTGGTTACGCCAAATGGCATAACCAATAACTCGTAGTGGCCGTACCGACATTTCAAGGCCTTATTATGCACATCGTTGTCTCGAACACTGAGGTGGTGATAGCCTGATCTAAGGTCTATCTTCGAGAACCACCATGCTTCCATCAACTGGTCAAAGAGGTCGTAAATCCTCATGAGTGGGTACTTGTTCTTCACGGTCACCTAGTTTAGGCGACTGTCGTCGACACAAAGCCTGAAGCTCCCTTCCACCTTCATGGTGAATAGAATCGGGGCAGCCCATGGAGAAACACTAGGACAGATGAATCCCTTCCCCTACAAGTCCTCTAGTTATTCCCGCATCTCGCAAAGCTTAGCAGGAGCCATCCGATACGCTGGTGTAGATATCAGTGACGTCCCGGGGTACAAGTCAATGTAAAATTCCATCGATGAATGAGGAGGTATACCCAGGACATCATCAGGGAAAACATCCGCATTTTGGTCCACCACTACAGGATAAGTCGGACTCTTCACATCAACTTCTCCAAGGGTAAGGCAAGACAAATGATGAGTGATCAGCTGCACCCTCCAAGTATCTCTGTCCTTTCCTGCAAAGGCTCCCTTCTTGCCGGTGAAGGTAAACCTGGTCCCATCAGTTCGGACACACTGCAATTTGCGCCTAATAAAGTCGATCTAAGCATGGACTATAGATAATCAGTCCATACCCAAGCTGACGTTGTAAGGCCTCGAAGCCACAACAAGGAAATCCCACCCAAATCTCTCTCCTCCTAGAGTACTCTCACACTGTTGGAACTAGTGAGTAATCATCGAGTTTTCTCTCCTAGGAGCCTCTAGTCGTAAGAATCGAGCCAATAGATCCGTCAGAATCTTAGAGCTCCAAATGAGGGTAGTGGAAATGAATGAGTGACTGACACCTATGTCTATAAGAACAATATATAAGGTGTTGTAGACAGAGATTGTACTTGGAATCATCTCCGGTTCTCCATGATCGTAAGACTCAGCTTCCTGGTGCTGATCTATCCCATGTCCACCTTCTCCCTACAGTCAGGGTGGACCTCCTGGTGGTGGTGGTAGTAACACCTCGAAACGTCGCCCACCGACAGCTGCACGACCAGCTCCTCTACCATGTCTTCCTGCTCCCTATGGAACACCACGGTCAAATCTCTACCTATGTATGGGAAGTCCTTCGACTGTCTGCTGATCATCCGACTGGTAGGCCAGAGAGTCACGATCCATGTGAGCATGCCCTCTGCATGAGTAAAACTTCCCACTCCTGGCATATGTGTCTCTACCCTGGGTGCCCTGTACTAATGATCCTGAGTCATATATTCGTCGACCCATGGTTCTGGTCCTCTTGGACCTCTGCGAAATTTGTCTACTACCAGCTGCAGAAGACTCCGCTGCATGTCGACTAGTGGTGGGTCTCGCTGCTGGAGACTGCTCAGTAATGATACTCTCCACAAAGAGGGCTCACTCCAACACCCCCACCTATGTCAGGATGCTAGGGGAGATCATCGAAGCCCTAATATCTCTCCTGATCCCCTGGTCCAAGTTTCGGGCCTTGAAGAATGGGTCCCACATAATATCTGTGGAGTCGCGTGAGAGGTCGGTGAACCTTGCTGAGTACTGTGCCACTGTCAAACTACCCTGCTTCGGATTAAGTAGCTCATGTATCCACACTACAGGTAGAGTTGCTAAAACAAACGCAGCTCAAAATAGCCTCTCAAAGTCTGCCCAGAGAAGCATCATCTCGTCATGGACCTGGAGCATAAAGCTCCACTATCATTCCACTGCTACCTATAGAAGTCTGGCAGCAAGAATCACCATGAAGTTAGCTAGTGTCCCTACTTTTCAGAAAACTCTCACCACATACTCCAGCCAATCCTTAGCTGTTTGTGGGTCCATCTATCCCCTAAACCTGGGTGTCCTTTGGTGATAGAAATAGTGTAACACACTCAAGAGGCGTGCATCATCTGCTGCTAGGGATGGTGGCATCAGTGGACCAACGGGAAGTAGTACTGCTGGTGCCTCTACTGGAAAAGAGCCCTGCACCGAGGCCTCATCGCTCGGTGGGATATCATTGCGTACAACTCTCAGGACTTTAACTAGTCATCCGTGGGGAGGCATCATGAAAGAAACAGATGTGACACGGTCAAAGATTATACCTAGTGAGCTGACTGGGTTGAGATGACTTAAAGAATACTTTTGAAAACACACATGCAATCAGTGTTTTCGTGCACTAAGTCGGAAATCAGTAGTCAGGGTCCTGGTGTATAGATATGTTGACCAACACACCAACATTGGACTCCTTGAACTGAAAGCCACACTCAGTACCCTTAACACTATTTCTTCATAGAAACGAAAGATCAGAGTCCTATGTTCTGCGGTCGAACCGATTCCTCTGATACCAATTTGTCATGACACGTCCCCCAGGGCCCATATCGTGACTACCCCAAGCCCACCTTCTATAGGCTAGGGGCTGGCGACTAGAACCAAAGGCGTAAATCACTAAAATATGGAAGACATTTCATTTATTAAGTGTAAACACACACAATCAAGTATTATCTATAAGTAAAACACTAATCAAAACTGTATACAAAGGAGTGATGAAAAGTTAAAGGCCAGAAATACAAGCCCAACAGGAAAGTACAAGTACTACTGAAAAACAAGCACAACTGAAGAAAAGTAAAGCAACTAATAGGTCATCCTTCAAGGATTCCTACATGAAAGATGGGTACAGATTGCCTCTTTAGCACTCCACGTCCGCTAGTCTCCTTCAAGTACCGACTCTTCGTAAGGTCCACCTCCGGGTACCACCTAGTCCTGCTACTCTGATCCTCAATCAGCGCTGTCCATCGTCTACAACCAACACAATGAGGTGCAAGCATAGCCCGTGTTTGGGTGAGTATAATGATACTTAGTTGGGACCCCGATACCTTAAAGGTCTTAAAAAATCCATCAAGGATAAATCAAAAATTATGAAATCAATAGATAACCCCTCTTAGGTAAATGCCCATACATGTACCTATGTTATCACATAATCTATCTCAATCATGAGGTAAACACAAAAAGTTACTGACTCAGGTCAATCCATGATTTTTATTATTGAAATCATGACTGTTGGAGAACTCCTGCTCAATTGAGTACAGAGGGCCTGCCGCATCACACAGAGGCGCTTTCCACTAACCTTGGACTACTGCGGTACTCCTCCTATCAAGTACCGTGGGTCTGCCACGATCACACAGAGGCGCTCCCCACCGTGGGTCTGTCGCGCTCACACAGAGGCGCTCCCCCTCGTAGCCTGTTGAGGTACTCCACCTATCGAGTACCGTGGGTCTTAAGCGCTCAAACAGAGTCGCTCCCCACTGTGGGTCTTCCGAGACACCAAGGCACTCCCCACTGGGCTAGTCAAAACACTTCGAGTCGAATCAATCAGCAGTCGTCAAGTCTCAGCCAGCTACTAGGTCTCCGCACTACATACGCTTGTCTCTAAGAGGATCCGGTCCACGAGCTACTGGTTGATGCTCAAACTACCAAGAATTACCACAAAGAAGTATCTCAAAGGTCCTCCACGTCATAGTGGTCCCAACGCAATAGACATCGCATCAATCAGACACCCAATTTTTGAGTTATTAGCCTTTTAGTCCCGAGGGCCCAGTTGGTTTTGTGTATGATCCAACCAGACCGTATCTCAACATTACCCTGAACTCTAGTGGGGTATACTCAAAGGGACCATTGCACTCCATGAAAACCAGTGCCACTGACAGTTTGTCAAACTGTCGTCCGGTTCCAAAGATATGGCCAAAGAAAGTAAAGGGTCAGTAGTGGGCTTGGGTCCGGTCCGACCCGGTCAGACCGACCTGGCCCAACCCAGTCTGGGCCGACCCAGTCTGTGTCGACCCGGTCAGACCTGTTGTGTCTAACCTGACCCATTAGGTGGGCCGACCTATTTTTTTTTGTCTCGGCCCGCTGGGCCCAACCTAGTAGGTCGCGAGGGCGGTTCGGCCCGACCTGGCTTGGGGTCGGTTCGGCCCGGAGTGTCCCGAGGGCGCGGCCTGGTGCGGCTCGGCCCGGAGGTCATGGATGGGAAAGTTCGGCTAGGGAGCCGCGAGGGGTCTGGGACACCGGCACGGACGGGAGGCCACGAGGAGGTCGGGACACCATCTCGGTTGGGTGGTCATGAGGGGGCCGACTCGGGGAGGCTTGCAGGGCGGGTGGAGGCCGGTAGGAGGATCGCTTTGGGGAGACATGCGGGGTGCACGCAAAGGCCAGTAGGCAGGCCGATGGTGTGCGGCCGGGTAGGGCGCGAACAGGCAGGCTGGCGGCCGGGTAGGCCAGTTCGGCACGACTCAGGCCGGCGCGGGTCGACGGTGTTCGGTCGGGAGCACCGGAGTGCCGCAGTGGCGGCGCGGTTCACAGAGGCCGTGGGTAGTGCAACATTTGTCATCGCCCCCTTCGTCATTATGTCGCCTCATCGCCATGCCGAAGTTCATCATAAACAAAATCGGTTAAGGGGTCGGGCCATCTAGGTTTGGACCACACCCCCCACGTTTAGGGTGGTATCAATTGGTTTATCAAAGAAGTACGATGAAAAACAATTTTTTTAAAATCACTATATAGATTCATTTCTAACTGAAAATGATAAAAGAAAAAGGGTTAATACACAAATAAAACCCCCTAACTTTTATTATCGGTCATCGACATTGATGTCACCGGTAGAAGACAAAGGTGTTATTCATTAGTTGTGTCCATCGCACGCTTCCAATCCCGAGGTGTGTCGGCTGCGGAATATGCTCCATGTTCGTAGGTTTCCAGGGAGGAAGTCGAAGAAAAATCGTCACCGATGTTCTTTGTTGGAAGAACACAATCTTCATTCTTTATTTTTTTGGGATATTTCTAATCCTTATAAGATCTCCTCTTCCCAAACTTCCACCCAAATTCCAATGTTGTGCCATATAATAGGTTAGATTATCTATTAATTCGTTGGAAAGAATTCAAAAAGAATGAATTAATTACTTGTCTCCAACTAATTAATTTGAAGGGTTGGCACAAATTAATTAACGGATTTGGCACAATTGAATTAAAGGGAAGTTCAAGAGTCTCTCCCTCATTAATGAGGGAGAGTTGAGAGGTTTTACTCTCTTCCATTAACATG
Organism: Viscum album; assembly: GCA_963277665.1. Classification (NCBI taxonomy): domain Eukaryota; kingdom Viridiplantae; phylum Streptophyta; class Magnoliopsida; order Santalales; family Viscaceae; genus Viscum; species Viscum album. The sequence goes on from OY728166.1 coordinate 1,484,156,021, forward strand.
GGGTTAAGCCTCGTATGGTCCCTACATTATAACCTCTCGTGAGAGGTTATGTTCAGGTGGACCCCACCACCATAACCTCTCATGGGAAGTTAAGGTGTGGTGGTCCCACATCCAACTTCCATGAGGAGGTTTTAACCACCAATCACCCAACATGGCAGCTCAAATGAAATAAAGTGAAGCTCAATTTATTTTATTTCTTTCCACGAAAACCCATAAACTATCTTCTATTCTCAACTCACTGCCTTCAATGTGAAAGTCTTCGTAAGAGAATACCAGCGCTGCGAGTGCAAAGGTGCCCTCATATTTCTGTTCTGAGCAACGGTTCAATAGTTATAAAATCCCGATCATACGTTTACTAAACGTACTCGATCAAAACATCAGAAATTGATTCCGGGAACACCAGGCCTCGGAATCACGCGTCGTCAGTTTTCGCAGACTCATAAAATTCACATGTATTTAAGAAAAACTTTTCCATGAAAATTCCATGTCATTACATACAATGATTCTTTAAAGAAGTTATTATGTGATTTACTAACTAAATATGGTAAATTGATAACCTATGCTTCAAAAAATTTTAATTTCCATGAGAAAACCTATCCCACGCATGATCTGGTGTTTGAGGTTGTGATCTTTGCATTGAAAATATGGTGGCATTATTTCTATGGGGATAAGTCTGAGATATATACTGATCATAAGAGCCTAAAATATATATTCTCATAGAAGGAGATAAATATGTTTCAGAAAATATTGTTATAGGTCATCAAGGATTATAAATTCTCAATCCAATATTATCTTGGTAAAGAAAATAAATTAGTAGATTCTCTAAGTAGAAAAGATATTATAACTTAATTAATGATGAGAATTTAAAGGAATACGATCTTCATAGACATTCAAGGGATGAAAATTGAAATCATAAAGTAAGGTACATCATTATTCATTTAAAAAATGATTTCTTAACCATCCCCTATGTTGAAAATAAAGAATGCCGAATGAAATGAGTTGGAAATTTAGGAAAAGGTGTATTTTATATGAAAGGTAAAACACTCATAATTAAAAATTTATGAGGATAGTGTTGTAAGATTTGTCTCATGACTATGTTTACCATCTAATCCAGAGATAAATAAAGAGCTTGTAAATGATACATATAGCTCAATCTTCTATATCTACCCAGGGAGCATAAATCTGTATCAAGACCTCCAAGAGAACTATTGGTGGGACAATATGAATAAAAAGACTGGTTAATAGACGTCAAAGTGTATGGTATGTCTAAAAGTGAAGGATGGAAGGAAGAGGTCTCACAGGATGATGCGATCATCAACCATACCTACATGGAAATGGGAAAACATCACTATAGACTTATTCACTGGACTTATGAAGACATCTAGAGGAAATAATTATATATGGGTCATTTTCTATCATCTTACAATGGGTTCTCACTTTATTGAAATTCGAGAGTACTATTCACTTGATCAACTTGCCTAAATATAAATCAACGAAGTAGTGAGGATGTATGGAGTACCACTATGGATTATATTTGATGGTGATCCAATATTCACCTCCATGTTTTGGAAAAGTCTCTAACATGCTATAAAAACTGAGAGGAACTTTAGTATGACTTATCACCCCCAAACTGATGGATAGTCTTAGCGGACCATTCAGAGATTAGAAGACATGTTGAGAGATCTCTCAATGTACTTCGAAATATGATGAGATCAACATATTCCACTAGTCGAGTTCTCTTATAACAATAGTTTCCACGCAAGAAACCAAATGGATTCATATGAATCCTTTTATGGGAAAATATATAGAACAACTATATGCTGTGATATTCTTGGTGAACATAAGCTAATGAGACCTAAGATGGTTGAAGAAATGACATAAAAGGTGAATACCAACCAACAATATATACAAGATGCCCATATTCGATAGAGGAGATATGAATATAATCATCACAGAGACTTAGTGTTTGAGAATGGAATCAAGGTATTCCTGCACACATCTCTATAGAAGAGGGTCATGAGAGTTGTGAAGAATGAAAAGCTATGTCCTTGGTAAATAATCCCCTTCATGATTCTTGATCATTTCAAATCCCTGGACTATCGACTAGAAATTCCACTAACCATGTCTCAAGTACATGATATATTACATGTATCCCTATTAAGGAAGTACAAACCAGATTTCCCACATGAGCTAAACTCAGAGGTGGAACACCTGTAAAATGATCTATCCTATTAGGAGCATACATTGAAGATCTCGGACCATAGAGATAAAGATATATGCAACATGACTACTAAACTAGTCGAAGTAATATATAGGAACCATAAGCATGTAGAGGCATCATAGTAATTAGTTGAACTGAAGAAGGATAAATACCCACACCTATTTTCACCTTAGTATTTAAAACTAAATTTCGAGGTCAAAATTTCATAAGTGGGGAATAATATAACGACCCAAAATTTTATCAATTGAATTTATCTTCCTATAATTATGTCAAAAAATAGATAAATCACAGAGAGAATCAAATAAAAACATTATGATATATTATTAATCAAATAAACCAATAACAATGCTTAATATTAGAGTGAGATAATAAAATGAAAAAAAGATAAAAAGAATGGGAAAATTTGGATATACTTGATCCACCAGAACGACCACACTCATGAGTAAATATGTATAAATAAAAAATAAATAATATAATATTCATTTTTAAGATGAAATTATATATAACCTTGAGATAATATATGAGTGAATGAGGAATGGATGCAATAAGTGGTATTTTTTGAAATTAAGGAACCTATACCGATGAAATATTATCCTAACCTTTGGAATAGTAATCAAATCGTTATAAATAGTAATCCGACCGTTAGAATAGGAGCCTCATACATGAAATTATAAATAAAATTTAGGTATATTATAAATGAAAATATGATATAAATATATCATTGTATAATTAAATAAATGTTTTAAAAATAATAAATTAAATATTGGTATTTTTGTATAACAAAAATGTTTATTTTCAATTATATAATTAATATAATGATTTAAAAGACAAATTATTTTCATAAAAAAGATTAATAAATTAATAAAATGTTGTATTATTATTATAGTACGATTTTATGAGAACTTAATTAATTTTTAAAAATGTTATAAAATCGAATATATTATTAAAATCAGTATTTATCGAATAAAAGATGATTTTATTTTAAAATATATTTTATCATATTTAGAAAATTATTTTCATAAAACGAATTATATTTTTGAAATATACAAGTTTATAAATGGTTAGGTTGATATTTCTAGATTTTTCTAAAATAATTGATTTTTTAGTGAATAGAAAAATACATTAAATTATGGTATTTAACATTATAAGACAAGTACATGGATTTTTTAGTCATGGATGTTTTAATCACCCATTGGTTGGAACTTTCCTAAAAAAGTGATATATTTATCCATATTAATCAACACTATTTAAAATCTCAAGCCAAAATATTAAACTAATGAATATAATAATAATAAACGCCTCTCTCACCACACTATAAATACCTCCCCTTCTCCTCACACCTTATATGCATTTTTTATTGTTAATATTTTACCCAATTAACTTCATAATACTCTTACCTATGTCTAATATCTTATTATATTAATAAAAGTCCAAACCTAATTTCCTTAAGATAATTCTCAAAGAGACGACATTCAAGAGGTAAAATCCTTAATCATTCTATTTTAATTTTTTTGTTTACTTATCCTCTCCTCACCTACACTATCTAAAGTTGAAGGATAACTCTAGTATCATATATATACAATAATTTTATTTTGTTAATTTAATATACATCATCAAATATCTTCTATTCTCCATTTATTCTAAAAATGAAAACATTATCTGTGATATGTCGATTCACAGCCTTTGTGGATGATGAGTTTTCGTTTCACATTACTACATTCCAGGCTGGTAATAAAACAATTATTATGGTTCAAAATATTTTAAAAGGTATATTATAACTTTTTAATGTTCTGGAACTAATAAATAAATATAATATTCCATAAAATGAATATAGTTTGTGATGGTCAGAAAAACTACAAATAATAAACTAAACAATTATAATTAACGTTTTATCAAAGGAATCATCCTCATAACATAAAAATAAATTATTCATGGTACCATTTAAACTTTTTTATGTTAATTAATACTTTATAATTTTACATCTAGAGAATTATTTCCATTTGACAAGAACTTACATAATTATATACTATTAAACCGACTATGAAATCATTAATAGAATGCTCCTAGATTGATGAAATTAAACATCATAACTCATAAAAATTGTAATAAATGAACTTAATAAAATATTAATAGATAAAATATTTATATATGAGGTTATTAATTAATTATTTAATGAATATAATTTTATTATCCATGCCATTAAGTACAAGTGCAGAATGCAATCTAACATATGGTAAAAAATCATTCTGAACCTCCAAATTACCATTATGATTTATCTCTTTTTCCTAAATGTAATTATTTATTAATATTATATAAATCTCCAAATATTATGTTTTTATATACCAAAAATATTTATTCAGTTCAATTAATCTTTATTTTATGTGGAATAATAAGCTTTATAAGGTTCCTTTCTCAATTCCTCCTGATAAGAAAGCCCGATTAAATGGAACTTCCCCATTTCTTACCCATTTTAAAGTAAACTCCATAATATATTTGAATCCACCAATATTTTTATAAAATAAATCAATTTATAATGAGAAACTATTTGATTACAGGTTTGATTTTATATAAAAAACTACATCTTTGTCCACTTTAAAGCCTCTTTAATGTTTTCCCTTAAACAGAACCAAAGTGGCTCATTTATAATATTTCATAGACACTATATTTCATGTATTCACTTCATATAAACATCATTATTCATGATATATTATTATTTTCATTTCATAATTTTCCATATATGATTTAATCCCTTCTTTCATTAACATCAATTTGATATACCCTTTTTATGCCTTATTACACGATTATAAAACCCATTTCATTCCATGGGTAACCCTTATGTATACATTGTGTTTGATTCTTTTTTTGGAAAAAATATGCATAAAAATTTTATTATGGAGGTGGTAAGATATCACTCCAATGAATTGGGTAATTTTTAATCTTATGACATTTCAGGTATGCGATTAGGGAGTAAACAAAATCAATTAGGGGACTTTGTCCACCATATACTATATTATTGGTAGTTAGACATGAATCATGTTTATGTCAGGTTATATGTTGATTCCATATTCCTATATTATCATGATCATATGATTCCATGTTCTATAAGATATGCCTTTACATGTTTATTCATGTTTCGTGGCTATCATGTGATCATGTTATGAATTTGACTATTGGGTTATGTTTCCTTTCTATGTTTATTCCATTACAGTATTTTTTAGCTCATCCCTATTGTATATTTATTTCCTAGGTTATCCTACAAAGATATAGGAGCTCAATGGAAGTTAGGATCTCATTATAGAATTATAATAAAGAGATGTTTTATTCTATTTCCTAGATTTTAATTTTATGTACCTAATATTCCAAAGACACTAAAATTTATGATCCTTGGTTTTTATTTAGGGATAATTATGCTTAAAATCATGTAATAATGTATGTAAAAGGATAGGGTCTATTTATTAAACTTAAGTATTACATATAACTTATCCTAATAAAACATCTCCCAAAATATCATTAGTCACCTTAATATTTAATCAAATAAAACATGAAAAGGGGTGTATATTCGATTGAACTTATAAAAAAATTTAAACTTATAAAAAATGATTATATCCATAAGTCTTAATTTAACCTCACAAAAAAATCATAATATCTAAAGTTATCTAAACCCATCTGTGATACCAATTATAAAATTCTAGAACATGTACTCCCAGAGCTGGTGCTAAAACATAATCATTATATTTATGACTTTGATATCAATAAACATGGCCCAATTTTAACCCTTAAAAAAATATAACCTCAAACTAAAATATTGGATCACTTATATACCCAATGAACCATTAATTTTAGAGTTTTATAGAATTAGGAAAAATGCTAACATAATAGCTTTGGTACATAAATAATTGGTTAGTAAAAATCAACATCATCTACCACTAAGTTCTTCACATAAAGTAACCTTATTAGAAACAACACACTTAAAAACATACCTCACAACATATGTAAATGGGAAACATAATGAGGGTAATCTCAAATGCTCAGTATATATAACCATAAAAATTAACAATTGTATTTTATCGGTGAGCATAAGATTATCATAAGAGTATGATATCATAATCAAAGGGAATGATCATAACATAAGAGAATTAAAACCCATAATATAAGGACCCAGCCTTAAAACGTTTCAAAATCATGAATTAATGAATAATTCACATAAAGGATATTTTCAGGTTTAGAGTTTTATAGAATTAGGACATATCTATTACATTTCATTTAAAAAAAATACGAAGTAGACACTTCTATTCAGTTTCCATTTTTTCAAAAAACAAGAACTCTTGAAAAAAAGAGTCATGTCTAGTTCCATGTTTAAGACAGAATGACTCTTCTTTGATGCCATCCATGACCCTGTTCCACATTATGTCCATTGAAAAACATTTCAAAAACATGGTATGGGAATAAAAATCTCAATAAGGGATACACAAAGAAGGAAAACTATTAGTTTTTCAAAAAAAAAACAAGTAAACCATTAATACGTTAACATAAGTAATAATTTTCACCTTTCTATAGTAATAAATACTCTTCACTAAATAAAAGATCACTACTTACCCTTTTGTAACCAAAATAGTACCATTAACCCATATAAAGAACACATAAAATATAAATATAACTTGGGGCATAAACATACTTAAATGGAATAACCATACAGTCAACTTCCACACATATCACTAAATGGAATAACCATATGACCGACTTTCATACATATCACTAAATGGAATAGCCATACGACCGAATTCCATACCTAATGCAATGGAGGTTATAATGTAACCAACCGTCCTAGTTTATCACGACACCACCCGTCATTTGGTTTATCATGTAACCACCTATGAAATATCCAACTACCATAATAAAATCATAACACATAAAACAAATATAAAGGAAAGAAAAAATTTCCACATTTTAATCACAATATATCACTTAAATATATTGACGTAACAAATCCATTATCAAAACCATTTTCAATAACAAAATACATAAAATAGTATATTGTATTTATTTTCCTTCAAAAAAAACATTACGGATTGTTAAGGAATCCAAAGAATAAATAATACTCTTGGCGGTGGATAGGTTGTTATCTCCACTTACATTAAAAGAAACATTCCTTTTTTTGTTCAGTATAATGCTTCGTATAAAAATATTCCCTTTTAAAATTCAATGGTGTTTATACAGAATATAAAATAAAGTCGTGTATTAAAACAAAATATGCCTCAATGAAACGAGATTGAGATGAGGTCCCTTACCTCGTGTCCGACTTGACCCATTTGTTCTTTAATCTCCTAAATAGTAAACTAAAGTTAATTTCTAATTGCATAAGAATCTTTTTCAAGTCTATTAGTAATTTTATATCAATTATTACCATGTTACAAACATTATGTAATCATTTAAGTTAATAATGGTCGTTTTGTCGATATTTGGTACTTGAGTCCAAAATGAACACCTTATATTTACAAGTTTTCCATGTTGTCAATAGTCCATTAACTTTATTGAAAAAATTCCAAAAATTTACACAAAGTAAATTTTGATGTCCCCATTAAAAAGAATAATTTTATTTGGTTAAATGGAATGTTTTAGAGTTATAAAAACTATATTCAAAGAGGGCTATCCATTAAAAGGTTTTTAATCGACCTTTTAATGTAAATTATGCTTAAAATTAGATTCATTAAAATTTTAAGCCTCTAAATTTAATTTGATAAAAGTAAATATAGTTAACAAACATGTATAATCTTATTGTAGTTAGTTTGTTCATTCCCTCAAATACAACATCTAGGAGTTAACTTCCATTTAAAATAATAATATTATATTATTAGTGTGAAACTTAATATTTCCAAGAAACCCTTTGTTGCATATAGGGTACGCTCTCGAACATAGAAACCCTTTTAAAGTAAAATTTATATTTAATTCAAAAATATTAATAAATATGAATATATCTTATTCTTCATTTACCTGGGATGTTACATCCTTCCCCCCTTTTGGAAATTTCATCCACTCAATTTTTATTCACTTATCAAAATAAGTGGGGGTATTTTTCTCTCATAACGTTTTCAGATTCCCACATTGCCTATTCAATCATATGGGGTTTCCACAAAACCTTTACCTGGTGAATTACCTTATTACACAAAACATTCTCTCTATGGTCAAGAATCTGGACTGGTTGTTCTTCATAATATATATTTTCATTCAACTGAACTACCTCTTGACTCAAAACATGAGATGGATCTGGCATATACTTTCTCAGCATTGAAACATGAAAAAAATTGTGTAATTAGGATAAAATTGGAGGTAAAGCCACTCTGTACACAACTGATCCAACTTCCTACAGGATTTCATATGGTCCAATGAACCTAGGACTCAACTTTCCCTTCCTAACAAAATGAATTAAACTTTTTCATGGAGAAACATTGAGAAAGACATGATCACCTACCTCAAAAGAAATATCCTTCCTCCAGTTATCCGCATAACTTTTCTGTGTGGTCTGAGTTGTTCTCATGTGATTTTGAATCAACGAAACTTTCTCTGCCATATCTTCCACCAATTCTGGTCCCATCAACTTCCATTCACCTACTTCATCCCAAAAATCTAGAGTTTGACGATGCTTTCCATATAATGCCTCAAATAGATCCATATTTATGTTGGAATGAAAATTGTTATGATAAGAAAATTCATCCAAAGAAAGATGTTGGTCCCAACTTCCCTGGCAATCCAGTGCAAAAGAACATATCATATCCTCCAAGGTCTGAATTGTTCATTCTGACTGCCCATTAGATTGAGGATGAAAAGCTGTAATAAAATTTAATTCAGTACCCAATGACTTCTGAAGGCCTTTCCAAATGTTAGAAGTAATCATGGGATCAAAATCAGATACAGTGGAGAGGGGAACACCATGCTAACTTATTATATCCTTAACATACAACCGAGCAAGTTGATCTAGAGACAAAATATCTCGAATAGGAAGGAAATGAGCAGGTTTAGTCAATCAATCAACTATAACCTAGATTTCATTATTACCTCGAGATGTATTTGGTATTCCCAAAACAAAGTCCATGGATATATTTTCCAATTTCCACTCTGGCACTAGTAAATACTGAATAATACCTTTCGGTAACTATCGATCTTCTTTAACCTGCTGATAAGTCACACACTTCACAAAAAAATCAGCAATATCTCTTTTCATTCCATCCCACCAGTAATACTCCCAAAGATCTCTGTAAATCTTATTACTACTAGGATGAACATAAAATGTAGAACTATGAGCTTCACATAACAACTAATTATTCAACTATGAATCACAGGGAACACATAATCTCTTCCCAAACTTCAAAACACAATCATTAGCAATGCTAAAATAAGGTAACTTACCCTTCTAAACAAACTAAACCTTTTTCTGCAACTCACTATCTTCTTTCTCCGGTTTCTTTATTTTATCTGATAGAGATGGTTTCACTGAAACCTGAAACAAAACAGAATAATTTCCCGCACCAACAACTTCTATTCCAAAGTTCATCAAATCAAAAACCCAAGGATCTTATTCCAAATGTAGCATTGTTAATGAGACATTAATTTTTATACTCAAAGCATCATCCACTTTATTTTCATTTCCAGGATGGTAATGGATTGTGCAATCATAATACTTGATTAATTCCAGCCATCTCCTCTGTCTCATGTTCAATTATTTCTAAGTGAATATATGCTTTAAATTTTTTTTGTCAGTATATATATCACATTTTACTCCATCCAAATGATGCCTAAAATTTTTTAAAGCAAACAAAATAGTAGCTAATTCCAAATCATGACTAGGGTAATTTAACTCATGAGGTTTCAAATGAGGGGAAGCATAAGGAATTACCTGATCATTCTATATAAGGAAACATCCATGTCCTTTCAATGAAGCATCAATGTAAATAACAAACTCACCATTTTGGGAAGGCAGTTCCAAAACTTGAGCATTCACCAATCTTCTTTTCAATTCCTAAAAACAATCGTCCCATTATTTTGTCGAAATGAACATAACACCTCTTCGAGTTAACATAGTCATTGGAGTAGATAACAATGAAAAATTATCAACAAACCTCCGGTAATGACCTTCCAAACTATGAAACCTATGGATCTTAGTTATATTTGTGGGTCTTGTCCATTCTTCAACAACATTTGTTTTAGCAAGATCAACAGTTAGCCAATTTTTGAAACAATGTGACTAAGGAAAAGAATTTGTTGTAACCAAAGCTCACACGTTTTGAATTTCCCAAAAAGTTTATTTTCTTTTAAGGTTTGCAAGATAACCCTTAAACGACTTTCATGCTCCTATTTAATTTTAGAATAAACCAAAATATCATCAATGAACACAACCAGAAATTTATCCAAGAACTTATAGAAAATTCTATTCATATGATCCATGAATATAACAGGTGTATTGGTTAACCCAAAAGGCATAACTAAAAATTAATGATGGCCATATCTAGTTTGAAATGTGGTCTTTATAATGTCTTCTTACTTTACTTTCAACTGATGGTACCCCAATCTCATGCCAATCTTCGAAAAATACTGAGCTCCCTAGACACGATCAAACAAATAATCAATATGAGGAAAATGATACATGTTCTTAATAGTGATGTTATTCAATGATCTATAATCAATGAAAATTCCCATGGAACAATCATTGTTTTTAAAAAACAAGATAGAAGCACCCCATCGTGATTTGCTAGGTGAATGAAACCTTCATCTAATAACTCCTGCAATAGTTTCTTTAACTCTAAAATTTCAATTTGAGCCATTCGATAGGGGGGTTTTGAAATTGGATTAGCATTAGGAACTAAGTCAGTAGTAAATTCAACTTCCCGAGTAGTTATAATACAAGGCAGCATATCAGTAAAAACATCATGGTACTCTTTTACCACTATCACATCATTAATCTGAACAGTTCCTTTATTTTTAACAATATTTTCAAGGTAACATTCATTTCCATCTTTTACTAGTTTCCTTTATTCCTGATATGTTATCAAAAGAAAGTTTTCATTCTTGTACACAAACTGTAAATCTTTCTGGAATGAAACCTTTTTATATCTGTAGTCAATCATAGCATGATAAAAAGACTACCAATACATTCCCAAAATAACATCAAAATCTACTAGAGGCAAAACAATAAGGTTAGCAGGTAGATTCTTCCCACACACAAGGACAAGAAGGTTCTTAGGTTTTCTTTTTGTCTCAAAACTTACTCGAGGCATTTTTACCATAAGTTCTGTATTCATATCTTGATATGGAATTCCCAATTTATTAGAAAAATTCTTAAAGAGTGTGTAGACCCTGAATCAAAAAACACATTGGCATAATTTAAACAAACAAACAGTGTACCTGATACTACTTCGTTTGATGTCCCAACATATGTTGAAGTAGTTGCAAAGGATTTCACCACCCATTTCTGCTTGTAGTATGGCTGCTTTCACTCAGTGGAGTTCTTCGCTGGAAACTCATTTTCCTAATAACCCATTTCCTTACACTTGAAACATCTTACCGATGTCTTTTCATTTCATTATTGATCATCTTCCTTATAGTTATGAGAAATATGACCAAACTTACGACACCAAAAGCACTTTCCAGACTTTGATAATCATTCTCCCGGATTCTTTTTACCACACTTATCACAAGTTGGATATTTAATTTTCTTACCTCTAGGATTCTTTGATGAATTATTTCCCTTTCCCTTCCAACTGGACCTTCTATTCTGTTGTTTTTCAATGAACACCTGATCATCAGCAAACTCCATTTCCAGCTTCTCCGCACATAAAATTTTTTTTTCATAACTTTTGAACTCACAAGAGGCTAATTCTCTTTGATATCATGGCTTCAGTCCTGAGTAAAATCTATTTATCTTACCATCAAGATCTCGGATGAAATTCGGAGCATACCTTGCCAATCGAGTGACCTTTCCTTTGTAAACAGCCACTGAGTCATCCTCCTGCCTCAATTCCAATAATATTTTTCCATCCTAAGTCAAACCAATTAAAAAAAATTTCTCAAGGAACATACCTTTGGATTCATCCCAATAAAGAGCCTCAATATCCTCACTATCCTTGATATTTTTCACCATCAACCACCACTGATCAGCTTCTAATTCAAAACAGTAAACATCGAGACTAATATTTTGATGTTCTGAATACCCCATGACATAAAAAATCTTCTCCAGTTCTTTAATCTACCTTTTAGATGGCACAAGGTAAAATGATCCTCTGAATGATGGGGGATGTTGCCTCATGAAATGATCCACTACGAACATGTTCCTATGTAGTTGATCTGGCTGATCTCGTGCATGGATACCACCACCATTTAATATAATGAGTCAATTGTGTCATCACTATAACAAACTGTTCAGTTATGATTCCAACCATCTCAGGTTGCTGATTTGGAAGGTTGTCTTCCTCCTGATGTCATCCCAACATATTTTCCTTGTTTCCTCTGTGAAAAAATATTCTGAACCCAGAAATATCTTAGGTGAAGCAACATGGTAATCTGTAAATGCTATATCATTTCAATAATACCATAAATTAATTTAGGGTCATTAATTTAACAATATTCTAACTCCTAAATTTGTTTGTACCAACCTCTGATACCAACAATAAGGACCCAGATTAAAACATTACACAATCATGAATTAATTGAATAATTCACATTAATGATCTATTCAGGTTTAGAGTTTTAGAGAATTAGGTCATTATTATTAAATTTCATTTAAAAAAAGAATTCAAAGTAGATACTTCTAATCAGTTTCCATTTTTTCACAAAATAAGAACTCTTGAAAAAAAGTGTCATGTCTAGTTCGATGTTTAAGACAACATGACTTTTCTTTGATCCCATCCTTGACCCTATTCCACATTATGTCCTATAAAAAACATTAAAAAAACTTTGGATGAGCATAAAGATCTTATTAAGGAATATAAAAAGAAGGAAAACTATTAGTTTTTCAAAACAACATGTAAACCATGAATACTTTAACATAAGTAATACTTTTCACATTTATGATGTAGTATATACTCTTCACTGAATAAAATATCACTATATAACCTTTTTTAACCAAAATATTACCATAAAACCCATATAAAGAACACATAACATATAATGGTAACTTGGGACATAAACATACTTAAAGGGAATATCCATACGGTCGACTTCCACACATATCACTAAATGGAATAGCCATACGGTCTACTTCTATACATATCACTAAATGGAATAGCAATACAACCGAATTCCATAACCAATGCATTGGAGGTTATAATGTAACCACCAGTCCTGGTATATCACGACACCACCCATCATTTGGTTTATCACGTAACCACCTGTTAAATTTCCAAGTACCAATATAAAATCATAACACATAAAACAAATATTAAGGAATGAAAAAATTTAAAAATTTCAATCACAATATATCACTTAAATATATTGACACAAAAAATCCATTATCAAAACCATTTTCAATACCAAAATACATAAAAGACTCCTTGAAAAAAGACATTACGGCTTGTTAAGGAAGCCAAAGAACAAATAATACTCGCGGCGGCGGAAAGGTCATTGTCACTGATTACATTAAAAGAAACATTCCTTTTTGTTGTCTAGTAAAACGATTCGTATAAAAATATTCCCTTTAAAAATTCAAGGGTGTTTATATAGCATATAAAATAAATTCAAGTATTAAAACAAAATATGCCTCAATGAAATGATATTGAGACGAATTCCCTTACCTCGTGTCCGACTTGACCCGTTCGTTATTTAATCTCTATAATTATAAACTAAAGTTAATTTATTATTTCTTAAGAACCTTATTAAAGTATATTTGTCCTTTTATATCAATTATTACCATTTTATAAACATTATTTAATCATTTAAGTTAAAAATGGTCATTTTTTCGATATTTGGTACTTGAGTCAAAAATGAACACCTTATATTTACAAATTGTCCATGTTGTCAATAGTACATTATATACAGAATGATATTCATTATTTAGATATCATATATATCATATATATCCAGTATATATATATATATATTTATAATAGTACATATCATTTGGTGGTAACACTAGTGCAGAAAACATTTTTTACGTCGGTTATTTTTCATTATTTACGTCGGTTTTTAGGCGACGTTTATACAGACGACGTTATAAATAACATTTTTTACGTCGGTTATTTAAAACCCGACGTAACATCCCTAACATCACGGTGTTTATCAGGTCGGTTCATTAATAACCGACGTGAAAAATGATGGGGGATGGAGATTTATCACGGCGGTTATTATATAACCGCCGTGATAAACTGCGGGTGGGGGGTTTATCATGTCGGTTATTTCTAAACCGACGTGATAAAACGCCTGGGATATCGTTTATCATGTCGGTTATGACATAACCGACGTGATAAAAGGCCCGAGAATGGTTTATCACGTCGGTTCTCGAAAAAACCGACGTGATAAACCCCTACCGGTTTATTTACCACGTAGGTTATAAAAAAACCGACGTGAAAGCGATATTTTTTTTTAAAAATAATTGCACTGCTCTCACCAAAAAGCAACCAGAAACCAAACAAAAAAAATAACCATGCCAGCCCTCCCCCAAGCCCCAACTGAACCCCACCCTCATCTATACCCACCTAACAACCTGGCCAGCCCTCCCCCACCACAACCCTTGGACACCCCCCACCCCATGGAAAGCCCCCCCAACCCTCATTTACACCCCCACTACCCCTAGTACAGCCTCAAACACCCATTGGACACCCCTCCCATATCCCTTGGACACCCCCACCCCTTGGACACCCCCACCCCTTGGACAGCCCCCCCACCCTCATTTACACCCCCGAGACCCCTAGTACAGCCTCAAACACCCATTGGACACCCCCCCACACCTTGACAGCCCTCCCAGACCCCTTGGACACCCCCCCGACCCCTGGACACCCCCCCCCCCCCGAGCCCTTGGACAGCCCCAAACACCCCTTGGACACCCCTCCCATATCCCTTTGACACCCCCCACCCCTTGGACAGCCCCCCCACCCTCATTTACACCCAACCGGCCCCTTGGACAGAACTCCCAGACACCTTGGACACCACTCCCATATCCCTTGGACACCCCCCACCCCTTGGACACCCCCACCCCTTCGACAGCCCCCCCACCCTCATTTACACCCCCCGAACACTAGGACAGCCCCAAACACCTCTTGGACACCCCTCCCATATTCTTTGGACACCCCCACCCCTTGGACAGCCCCCCACCCTCATTTACACCCAACCAGCCCCTTGGACAGAACTCCCAGACACCTTGGACACCACTCCCATATCCCTTGGACACCCCCACCCCTTGGACACCCCCCCACCCCTTCGACAGCCCCCACCCTCATTTACACCCCCCGAACACTAGGATAGCCCCAAACACCCCTTGGACACCCCTCCCATATCCCTTGGACACCCCCCACCCCTTGGACACCCCCCACCCCTTGGACAACCCCCCACCCCTGGACACCCCCCCGACCCCTTGGGAACCCCCCCCCCCCCCCCCGACCCCTTGGAAACCCCCCCATCCCCTTGGACAGCCCCAAACACCCCTTGGACACCCCTCCTATATCCTTTGGACACCCCCCACCACTTGGACACCCCCCACCCCTTGGACAGCCCCCCCACCCACATTTACACCCAACCGACCCCTTGGACAGCCCCAAACACACCTTGGACACCACTCCCATATCCCTTGGACACCCCCACCCCTTGGACACCCCCACCCTCATTTATACCCCCCGACCCCTAGGACAGCCCCAAACACACCTTGGACACCCCTCCCATATCCCTTGGACACCCCCCAAACACCCACCCACCCCCTTGGAACCTCTCCCCCCATAACAAAATCCAGACCAGAAAAACCATCAACAGTAGACCAAAACAAGAAGTAGAGAAAAATTAAACATTCACTTATATAACATTCAAAACATACACTGTCCACTTCAAAAAAAACTAAATCCAACCTAAACGACTACGAAATACACAATTACATTGACAATATTCAATATTACATTTTACATTACAAACAACTAAAAGTCAATCAAACCTGTAAAATAATTTGACCACTCCACTTGTAAGTGTTTGATATCTTCAGCAGTAAAGGGTTGAGGGTCATCAAAAAGCTACAAAGGAAAAGGATAGTAGTCAATGCGTATAATGAATCAATCAAATTGAAATATTATGAGAAAGAAGAAATCTTACCAGGTCAAAACTCAGAACTGTCCCAGTTGTTATTATTTCATACATAAATCTTAACATGTAATATCCGCATTCGATGATGCCTTGTTTATCATGACGTTTCTGTTTGAATGAGTGTAAATTCAATATATTATTTTTATGTAATAAATCAAAATGTACAAATTATAAATGGATATTTACCTTCGCATGTACATATTTGATCTTGAAATTCCTTTTCTTTGTGCTTTTTCGAAAGTGGACCCATGCCCTGTTAGAAAATAATACGAATGGGGTAAATTTAAAATTCATTATAATATATAAAACTATTGTGAAATTGAAACTTACGTTTCCAATATATTCTTAAAACTTTCTCGCACATCATCATGGAGAGAGCATATCCAATAAAGTGCTTTCTCCCTAGGGCAAAAAACCCCTAACATCCAATGATCCCTGATAAAAGGAAATTTAACGTTAGTGGTTTTTTATGTTAAAAGATAATTAACTCTTTGAGAGGGATGTGTTTCATACCTCTCACAAAAAGGCATCATCCAACACTGTGTGATTACATTCTTTTCAAATCTATCAGCAATATAAATCATTCTTTGTTCCTCATCCAATGCACATGCTTCAGGGGAAATCAATTGTGGGTCCACGAATCCATATACATCTGTCAGCTCATTCCTCTCACAAATTTTATACAGATACCTAATACAAAGCAGACATAAGTATACATTTTTAATAAATATAACGCAAGGAAAAGGTGTTAAGACTTACATGATAAAAATTTGCACCACGTTGATGCCCAACTTATCTCCAATGAAAAACTCCATGATATCAGTTTTCATAATGCCCACACTTAGTTCACGTCCACAGACATGAGCTTCCATTGTAAAGTCATAATGATCCGCCAACAAATTTGAATATCTTGAAAATTTGTCAAGACTGCTTGTATCTGCATCTGATGTCATAGCTATCTGTCTTTGTTGTTGTCTATACAGTATTTCTTTACCTTTGAAGTATTCCTGTAAAAATAAATTGAAAAATATATTAGTTTTAAAATGATAAAAAATTAATAAAAATATAAAATAAAAGATATAACATCCATACCTCTATGGTAATGAGTCGAAGAAGTCTGGATGGCCAAAGTAAAAAATGGCCGATACTATGTCCAACTGTTGTCACCTCATCTGTAGGTAATGGTATCCGAGCTGATCTATCTATAATATCCTGTACAGTGACCCTCTGATTCTCTACCTCTAACTGTTGATGATGAACTGTATCTCCTATACAATATACCATCCCATATGCAACTATATGATGTTGAGGATCATCAACATACAACTCACAATAAGTAGGTAGCTGCGGCGGAGGAGGAGGATCAAAAATGGGGTCCGCAGGCTGAGGTGGGGGAGTGAGAGCTACTGGGAGAGGTGGAGTGGGAGCTGTACCCTGAAATTGTCTTTGCAAGTCTGCAAACATTAACTGCACCGATTCTCTAATCTTGTCCTCCATTGTCGCATTAATATTATGGACTTCAACCTCCAAGGATTCTATTTTTTTTATAAACTCCCTCAATGATAGAAGTTGAGGAACGTGACAACACTTTTCTTACCGATACACCTGCCAGATATCCTCTTACACGGCCAGGAAGTTCGGGCTTTCCCAATGCCACAGATAAAATATCTTCCCTCCCAGATGGTGTAAATGTCCCCTGTGAACTCTGCTCCTCAAGAGAGTCCTGTAATAATTAATTGAAAATTTCTATAATGATTGGAAATATATGACGAAAATAGTAAACTTAAATAAATAAAATAGATATCTTACAATCCTCTCAACTACGAGTCTCGATTCTTCCGAAAGATATTGTCCTTTTTTTCCCTTCCGAGCTCTTTTCCATTTCTCATGTCTAGATGGAGGGGATGGAGGGGCCACCTCTCCAGAGCTTGAAGACTCAGCTCTTAGTTGTTGAAATTTTTCTGCCATCATTTGTTCTTCCAATAATGCATACCCTCCCCGAGATAAACTATGAGGGTATACATTTTTAGATTGGATCTCTTGATGAGCTTTCCTTGTTTGCTGTAAATTAAGAATAAGTAATCATTAACAAAACAATAATAAGATCATTTATATAATAAAGCTTATAAAATTTTACATTGCCCTTACTATAAATGATTCTTTTCTTCTACATTCAAAACATTGTCTCCATGTGTCTTCATCTATAAAAGGATATATACGACATGGATTCTCACGACTCCTATGACCATAAATGAAATCAGATGAGAGGGTTGATTTGAAATCCCTCCATCTCCTAGCAGCCAACGATAAGCATTTCTTCCTGACTCCTCCAGTGTCAGGAATATCAAATGTCATCTGATAAAAAAGAGGTTAAACATATTATATATACTAGAAACATTTAAAGAACAGTCAAACAATAGGAAAAGATCTCACCAAAATGTTCTCCCACAGCTGAGAAATTATCGCCTTATCCACACTTCTCCAATCATCATAGAGAATGCTTACTTTTCTCTTAGCCTGAGTTGCTACAAAACCCTTAAAATCCTTAGCATTTGGACCTCTAGGAAGATCATCATCATCAAACTCCACGACTATCCTCTCCTCCTTCATACGGGAAAGTGATAATTTTGGTAAACGTGTGCACCCACGCTTACAAACCTTTGAACTCTTTTTCGTAATAGGAGCATGTGAATGTTCCTCCCCAGATGTATGACCAATATGCTCATCTCCAGAATCATGTGGCTGATCAACTGATTGATCTGTCATTTTCCTTCAAATAAAAAAAACAAACATTATTTCACAAATATACAAATTCAAATATTGTAATACTACTTAATCAAAAAATAGAAAAGTGTACTAAATTACATAATAGTAAACATTGGTAATATGGTAAGCATGTTAAACAATGATAAACATGGTAAACACAGTCTGTTGTACCCCTCTCTCTTGGATTTTAATGATCACAATCACTCTTATTATGTTCTAACTTGTTTTCAAGTGTTTTTGTTGATAGGAAAAAGGTTGCCAAGGAGTTGGCCCAAGAAAGCTGAAAAGTGGACTCACTGAGTCCACCGGTCAGCTGGTGTGAGCTCACCGGCCAGCCGGAGGACCCAGGCAGTAGACTTGCCCACTGCCTGGTGTCACCGGCCGGCCGGTGGCTCCCCACCGGCCGGCCGGTGGACCAGAGCCTTGCTCTGTCTGGGCCACCGGCCGGCCGCTGGCTCACCACCGGCCGGCCGGTGGACCAGACAGCCTTGCTCTGTCTGGACCACCGGCCGGCCGCTGGCTCATCACCGGCCGGCCGGTGCGCCCAGGACTTCTCCTCTTTACGGTTTTTATTGTTTTATCATTTTGGTTTAATACATGTTTTAATAAGTAAAAAATTTACAATATCTAACATTAAATGAAAAAACTAAATCTAAACAAGAAATAAACATGTGTTACCTGTAATTTTAGGAATGTGCAGTTGGATTGTTTTCCCAAATTCCTTCGTCGTGATCGTTCCTTATGGCACAAACCATGTCTTCAACATACTCATCATTATGTTCTGTTAATCTTTCCATGGAAGTAGGGATCTCACATAAATCAGCATCTTCATCAAATTCATCCTCACCAACATATTGTTTTTTCCCTTTTAAAACAACAGCCCACTGCATATCTGATTGATCTACTATAAAGAAAATTTGTTTGGCATGTGTTGCCATTATAAAAGAATCAGATGTGTCTTCCAATCTATTCAGATTAACAAGTGTCATTCCAAATTCATCGTGTCTGACACTGTTGTTACCGATAAACCATTTACAGTTAAAAACAGGAACTTTAATTTTAAAGTAATCAGCCTCCCATATGTCTTCAATCACTCCATAATATGCACTTGATGCCGAAATTGGGTTTCTGTCCTTAGCACTCGAAAAATGCATTGCTTCTGCAAACACCAATACACCACTATTCTGAACTTCACTTCTGTTGTCCTGAGCTTTCGTATGAAATGTATAGCCATTAATGTCATAAGCGGACCATGTTATCACATTTAAAGATGGATCACCCACTATCTATTTTAATGTCTCTGATACATCTGATCTACCAAGCATGGTCTTTTTAAACCATGGCAAAAAAGTTTTGTTGTGCTCATTCAAAATCCACATTTCTTTCTTCTTTGGATGAAATTGTTTCAACTCATTAATATGCAATGTGATATACGGTTGAACATCAGCTATGTTATTCAAGATGTATGATTCTAACTTCTTCATCTGTTCAGCTGACAGTGATTTGACTTTCAAGCCACGAATCCCCTTTCCCTCATTATTAACCCGTTCATGGCGAGATGGAGGCAAACCTATGTGTTGCGCCATAGCCAAGTAGCTCGTACAAAACTCTGCTACCTCCTCAGAAATATACTTTTCAATAATGGAGGCTTCAGGTCGATATGGATTTTTAACATATCCCTTTAATATTTTCATATACCTTTCAAAAGGATACATCCAACGAAGATATAAAGGTCCACAAAGCATTATTTCTCGAACTAGATGAATCATTAAATGCACCATCATATCAAAAAAAGTTGGAGGAAAATACATTTCCAAATGACAAAGTATAAAAATTGCATCCTTTTCCAAAATGTTCAAAGCATTCACATCAATCGCCTTGTTACAAATTGAATTGAAAAAATAACACAACCTCATTATAGTCTTTCTGACACGGATGGGCAATATTCCACGCAGTGCAACTGGTAGAATTTGTTGCATCATGACGTGACAATCATGTGATTTCATACCTATCAACTTCAAGTCTTTCAATGAGACAAAATTTTTTACATTTGAAGAATAACCTTGAGGCACTTTGATATCATGAAGACAATGACAGAAGCTACTTTTCTCCCTCTTCGATAATGTATGACAAGCCGGGGGAAGAAATGTTCGTATTCCTTTAGGAGTGGGAGCTAACTCCAAACGTATTCCCATTGATAGTAGGTCTAACCTTGCATTCAACCCATCTTTTGTCTTTCCTTTAATATCTAGCAATGTTCCGATCAAAGAATCACAGATATTCTTCTCCACATGCATGACATCAATATTATGTTTGACTTCATGATACCTCCAATATGGTAGCTCAAAATATATTGACCTTTTCTTCCAAATATGTCTATCATTACCATATTTCTGTGTCTTTCCCAATGTCACATCAAGGTTTTTCACCCTCTCAAAATACAAATATGGGGATAAAGGTTTTGGAGCAGTATCAAATTCTTGTGAGCCATTGAATGCCTTTTTTAGTCTTCTATAAGGGTGATCCATAGGCAAAAACTTTCGATGACCCATGTACACTGTTTTCCTCCCATGATGCAATTGACAATATGACGTATGTTGTTCGCAAATTGGACATGTTTTATGCCCTTTAACACTGTATCCAGACAAATTTCCATATGCTGGGAAGTGATTTATAGTGAATAGAAGCACTGCATGCAGTTGAAAATATTCCATTTTATAAGAATCATACACCCTAATACCATCAGCCCATAACAATTTCAAATCATCAATCAGCGGTGATAAGTATACATCAATATCATTGCCGGGTTGCTTTGGACCAGAGATCATGATACTCAACATGACATATTTGCGCTTCATACAAACTTCAGGAGAGAGGTTGTAAATTACCAATAAAACAGGCCATGAACTATGTGTGCTACTGAGGGTTCGGTATGGATTCATTCCATCTGTGCACAAGCCTAGTCTCAGATTTCTAATTTCATTTCCAAATGTAGGGTACTGGGCATCAATTTTCTTCCATTGTGGACAATCAGCTGGATGACGTATTTTTCCATCACATACTCGCTCATCAGCATGCCATCTTAACCTTTTTGCATCATGTGAATTAGCAAATAAACGTTTGAAACAAGGAATTATAGAAAGATACCAAAATACCTTTGAAGGGAGCTTTGTAATCTCTACATGAGCTTGTGATTTTTCTTTCACCTTATACCGTGATGTCCCACATTTAGGACACTCTTTCAGAAATTCATATTCCTTCCTATATATAATGCAGTCATTCGGAAAGGCATGTATTTTCCTGTATCCCAATCCCATCGGGCATAATATTTTTTTGGCCTTATAATGTGAATCTGGAAGATCGTTATCTTTTGGAAGAATGTATTTCATCAATTGTAGCAGCTCTGTAAAACTTCTGTCACTCCATCCATGTTTCGCCTTTAGGTTAATCAATCTTAACACCGCCGACAAAACCGTAAAATCTGTACAACCAGGATATAATGGTTTTTCGGCATCACCATATAGACGTGCAACTGTCGGTTCTATCTCAATTTGTTCTGATACAATATCGCGAATCATTTCTTCAATTCCATTGGAGTTACCATCTTGCGATTCATTATCATTGGTGACATTCTGTCCAGTTTCGCCATGCCAAATCCAAGGGTTGTAACTCGGATTGAAACCATGACAAATCAGATGATCTTTTTTCTCTCTACTTTTCAACTTCTTCATATTCAGACATTTCAGGCATGGACAGAAAAAAATGTCACTACTTGGAACATTTCGTTTAGCAAATTCCAAAAAGGCATCAACACCTTCCTCATATTCATTGCTCATTCGATGTGCCGTAATCCAACTTCGATGCATTATTACCTATAACAAATAGCAAAAATATATATTTTTTTAGATAAGACAAATATATGTTTATATGAAAAAATCATAATTTGAATGTAAACAATTTTGAAATATAAAACAAATCGATGTGTATTTAAAAAAATATGCTTGAATATTATTTTTTAAACAAAATATAGTAAGATATAACACCCCCCTGGACACCCCCCGACCCCTCTGGACAGCCCCCCGCCCCTCCTGGACACCACCCCCCACCCCCACCCCCTTGGACACCCCCTGGACATCCCCCAACCCTCTGGACAGCCCCCCACCCACCCTTACAACCCCAAATACCCTCTGGAGAGGCCGCCACCCACTTGGACAGCCCCCCACACCCATCCACCCCCTTGGACACCCCCTTGGACACCCCACCGACCCCTCTGGACAGGCCTCCACCCCTTGGACAGCCCCCCACACCCACCCATCCCCTTGGACACCACCCTGGACACCCCCCGACCCCTCTGGACAGCCCCCGACCCCTCTAGAAAGCACCCCCACCCCTCCTGGACACAACCCCCCACCCCCGACCTGCTTGGACACCCCCCTGGACACCCCCAACCCTCTAGACAGCCCCCACCCCTCCTAAACACCACCCCACCCCTACCCCCTTGGACACCCCCTGGACACCCCCCAACACCCACCCACACCCTTGGACAGCCCCCCACACCCACCCACCCCCTTGTAAACCCCCCTGGACACCCCCCGACCCCTCTGGACAGCACCCCACCCCTCCTGGACACCACCCCCCACCACCTACCGCCTTGGACACCCCCCTGGACATCCCCCAACCCTCTGGGCAGCCCCCCCACCCACCCGGACAACCCCAAATACCCTCTGGAGAGGCCGCCACCCACTTGGACAGCCCCCCACACCCATCCACCCCCTTGGACACCCCCTGGACACCCCACCGACCCCTCTGGACAGGCCGCCACCCCTTGGGCAGCCCCCCACACCCACCCATCCCCTTGGACACCACCCTGGACACCCCCCGACCCCTCTGGACAGCCCCCGACCCCTCTAGAAAGCACCCCCACCTCTCCTGGACACAACCCCCCACCCCCGACCTGCTTGGACACCCCCCTGGACACCCCCAACCCTCTGGACAGCCCCCCACCCCTCCTAAACACCACCCCCACCCCCTACCCCCTTGGACACCCCCCTGGACACCCCCCAACACCCACCCACACCCTTGGACAGCCCCCCACACCCACCCACCCCCTTGTAAACCCCGCTGGACACCCCCCGACCCCTCTGGACAGCCCCCCACCCCTCATGGACACCACCCCCCACACCCTACCCCCTTGGACACCCCCCTGGACACCCCCCAACCCTCTTGATAGCCCTCCCACCCCCCTGGAATCACTGAAAATTTACCATAACAAGAAGTTGGGCCATTCAAAGAATGTTTTTAGGTGTGGAGGAAGAACTGAATTTCAATAGATAGAGAAGGAACTCGACATTAGGTTGTCTATTCCATGTGTGGATTTGAAGGAGTTAATGTTTGTTCAGTGACCCAAGAGATTGAATCAGAAATTCAGATGTTGTGCCATTTTCTCATGATGAGGATGAATAATTGGTGGGGTTTGACTTTTAAATGGAGAGCTTAGCAGACCATCATATTTTCTATAGATCAGTAAAGGATGTTAGCATCGAACATGAGGCTTAAGGGATGCTTTCAGATCCAAATATGTATGTTGATGGATGCAATGGATCTAGTAGAGGTTCTAGAAAGAATGGTGGTTTTATTTGTTTAGGATAAGTAGTGAATAAAAAACTAGTTAATTTTTTACTTGCTGAAAAGAGGGTATCTAAAATTTTTAACATGCCGAGGGGAAATCTGGCGAGTCCTCCTCGTAAAACTTTGTTTGCAGGGGGTGAAAATGGTGATGTGATCCCAAATACATGCACCTATGCCATGGTTGTGTGTGAATAAAGTAGTAACAACTGTAAAAGGGCTACCCATCCAAATGGACACGCCACAACCCTCTCGGGGATTTATAGAAAATGATAAAAAATTAGTGAAATCATAAAATTAGTCAATATTGCAAGTCGAACTAATAGATCTAGGGATGATAAATAAGATTATGGTTCCAAAACGAGTTAAAAGGGTTCGAAATCGAAGAATCTTAGCTAGTTTCAACAAAAACATCACAACACATATATATATACTATCCGCGAAAAAAAAACGAATGAGTGGGAGGATTACCTGAGTGCTGCGAGTTTAGATGATTGATCCGAGGAGATTAAATATGAGAAACGATGATCACAAAACGAATCTAAACCAACGAAATGGACGAGCTGATTCAGGTTTACGCGCGAGAGAGACGAGTCGCGACTTTCGAAGGTAAACTCACGAATGACAATCCACGGGTCTGGGTAAATTTTTAAATGAGTTATCATGTCGGTTATTCAATAACCGACGTTATACGTTTTTTAAAAACATTTATAACGTCGGTTATTCAATAACCAACGTAAAAAGCTTCCTCCGATTCTTTATTTACGTAGGTTATTTTATAACCGACGTTATAAAGGGCTCAAAATCCGCGTTTTTTTACGTCGGTTATTCCATAACCGACATCAAAAACATCTGCAGATTCTTTTTTTACGTCGGTTATTTTATAACCGACGTAAAAAGGCCTTCAAAAACTGCGTTTTTTATGTCGGTTATTAAATAACCGACGTAATAACTCGTACATATGTCGATTTGTTACGTCGGTTATTGAATAACCGACGTAACAAACACCCCCCGCTTCTGTTTTTTACGGCAGTTAATGTATAACCGACGTAAAAAATGAAGCCGCGCGATTAATAACCTCGGTTATAAAAATAACCGACATTAAAGGTGTACTAAACACAGGTTTTTACGTCGGTTATTAAATAACCGACGTAAAACCCTCGTTTTACATATTATGACGTCGGTTTTATATAACCGACATAAAAAATGGTGACGTAAAAAATGTTTTCTGCACTAGTGTATGAAATTAAATGCACGGTTCATGGAGATGGTAAGTTGTACGTACCCATAAACGCTACTTTAATTTCTATTTATTATATTAATTGAATTAAAACATAATGATAAATTAGTATATTATAATTATAGTATAATATCATATATAATACCTTTACCTCTATACTTTATACATCCCATTTATGTCACAAACAAGACATATCACTTTGAGGGAGCGGTAGTCCGCACTTCCTCAAATGAAATTATCGTGTTTACCCATAATGGAAACCATAAAGGTATGATATAAAAGAAAAATACATAAGAATAAAGAAAAAAATAAACATAATATATTCATATATAAATATAGTGTCATCCTAATGGCCACCATGATAAGCGGTAGAAGATAATTGAACAATCATCATTTCGTGAGGCCTTAGTTTTCCATCCACCAAAACAATATGTTCTTTACCCATTAAATGGAGGTGTATGTAATTTTAGTTAGAATACTTATCATAAAAACATCCTAGTATATTAAGGATACTTGTGTTGTTATAAAATAATGTAATAAAAAGTGTTTATAAGTTGGAGAAGTAAAATAAAAGAAAATAAGTTAAGAGAAACTGTTACCTTTAATTTGGGTAACTTCCTTTGGTTTGAACCAAAATTGTTTGTCAAAGTGCATTCTGCCTAAGGTAAGGCTTATATGTGGAATAGAGGGATGTATAGAGATTAATTGGGAAGCGTTTTGATGAGCCAAAATGCTTAAGAGGTGTGAGAAATTGGTTAGAAATGGTCTCCTTTTATATTGGGGAGGAGGGACTCTTTAGGAAAGTGTGAAAATATTATTTTATTACATGATGATATTCAGTTTCTAAAGGTCCAAAAATCATTGGAGTCAAAGATGAGATGACTCATGGTCGAAATAAAATCATCCAATAAGAATTGGATAGGTTTTTAATATTATTTTTATATTTATAATCTTATTTTTTTAAATGATTTATTAATGAGGAAAACATTGCATCATTATTGTGTCATAAATAATTTCATTTATTCGACGTCTAAAAATTATAAAAAAATACCATGATGTAGGAAATAATTTTTTATTTACAATTAATATTTATAGTCAAAATTATTACTTATATAACACCATATAAAAATTAATTTACTAAATGATTTTTGTTTATGTCATTTTTGCCTTTGCTTTAAATTAATTATTCTAAAGTGTCGTTATCATTCATAAGTAGCCCCATAGGGTCCCAAAATAGACCCAAAGATGCCCATGGTCGACCATTACTCATCCAATAGGGTTAGGACAAGTGTTAAGGTAATTTGTAATTATTATAATATTCTTTTTTACCTTGAATTTCCCTATTTACCTTTAACCACGATAAATAAAAGTCAAAAGTTACTATTCACCAAAAATTATCTTCATCTTATTGAACCAAATTTTACTTAATAATAACAACCATGTATATCATATTTTCCAAATTTATTTTAATGAAGTGGTAAAATTTCATTGAAATGAAAAAGTCATTTTTTTAACTACTACTAAGTGGTTTCACTATTCATAAAAAATTGATGTTTTCCAGAAAAATACAAAAAATTCATCCGAAGCTATATTTGATATTAAGAATTCAAAAAATGATGCCTATTTTACCAAATTATAAACATATAAGTTTGATTAATTAATTTAAAATTAATTCCGGTTGTTAAAATAAATAAATTGTTTTTAAGAAACAATAACTATCAAAAGATTGACACTTGTTTATGTCCAATTTCAAAGTGAAATTAATTCCAATAACCAAAATTGGATTAAATGGTAAAAATATAATCTAATTACAGTTTAAAATCAATTAAAAAGACAATATAACCATATAAATAAATTATATTAAAACACAGTTTGGAATTAAAATACAATATTTTTCTCTATTCATTAAAAAACGAACATTATCGTAAAAATTCCAAAAAATTTTAAAAAGTAAATTTTGATGTCCCCATTATAAAGAAGGATTTTATTTGTTCAAATAGAATGTATTAAAGTGGCCAAAATAATATTTTAAGAGGTTTATCCATTAAAAGGTGGTAAATAAACCTTTTATGTAAATTATGCTTAAAATTAGATTCATTAACATTTTAAGCCTCTGAATTTTATTAGATAAAAGTAAATACATTTAACAAAAATGTATAATCATATTGTAGTTAGTTTGTTCATTACCTCCAAAACAATTTCTAGGAGTTAACTTTCATTTAAAATAAAAATATAATATTATTAGTGTGAAACACAAGATTTCAAAGAAACCCATTGTTGCGTATCGGGTACGCTATCAAACATATAAACCATATTAAAGTAAAATTAATATTTAATTAAAATTTATTAGTAAATATAAAAATTTATTATTCTTAATTTACCTATGATGTTACACATAAATACATGGATTAGGTAAAAAGTGATTTAACACAAGACAAGAGACATATAAGTCAACAATAACGAGCCCTGTTAAAAAATCATTAAGCAAAGGATCCATTAGGAACTCATAGCTAGAATAGAGAAAATGAATTGGTATCTTGGAAACTTATCTTTATTGTAGAGACCTGAAGCTTGAAATACATATATATTACATTACTTTTGCGGAATACATAACACATAACAAAAAAAGACACAGAAGGACCGTAATAGTTTAGTGTCTTTAGAAACTTAGAACGTAATCTTCTAATCGTGGTGAAAGATCTTCAAAATATCCCATAAAGATCTTCCACTTTTTGTTTCCTTAACTAAAACCTTTATTTTAATCATGGGGGAAAATAAAACATAAAAAGGGTGAGCTCAAATTCTCATTAAGGGTAAGCATGGATAAAATAAAACATACCATACAAATTTGAACCTAAAAACATGAACATAATGTTTAAACATCAAAATCTTGAGCAACAAATTAAAACATGGAAGTACATAAGGCATATATCTTAACGGAACATAAATAATGATAACATAGCATGGGAATAAAACATGTAATTGTGGCATACATTAAGCACATGTAATGATTTCCATAGTAGCCAAGGAATTTCTACCAAGACCATCTTAGTGGACAAAGTCCCTTTCTGAATCGAGATCACTCCTCGTTCCAGTCCTGTAATACTGAACCAGATTAACTTACCGTTCCAACCATGTCTATCTCATGAGATATAAATCTTTACCCAATGCATTGGAGGTAGATATAGGTCCCACCCATCTCATAATTAAATCATTCTTACTTGTTCCAAAAAATAAACATACATCATTCATAATAACCCAATAAATAAAATGGGTTTCATAAACATCATCACATCATCACATAATCCATATAAAATAAATAGATATCATTTAATCATAAGAAAAGCAGAACCATGTACATCATAGAGACATTATACTAGAAACATACACATATGAAAATAATGTCATCTTAGATAGAAAATGGTTTTGATGAAACACTTGAAATGAATTCTTGAGGAAAATATCCTTTTTCTTCAAAATCCTTTTCTTTTCACAAATGTCATGCAATTTTAAAAGAAAAGGATTTTTCTGAAAATAGTCATGAAATATTTTGGAGGAAGCTTCATGAAAATATGGCTTTATAAATCCATAAAAATCTTTTCATGTCGTATAAGTTTAAAAAACATTCTTCTCGTACTTTGGACGGAAAAGTCAAAAAGTACCTCGTAAAAGAAAGATTCCATACATACCATGTAGTAAAATTCATAAATGGGTAAAAGGACTTTAAAAATACATGAATACACTTTTATAAAACATGGACATGGATGATAGAAATGACCCGAGTAATTACTTATGAATAAGCAATCTCGGATAAAAATGAGATTTGCAAAATTATCCCTTATCTTAGGTCTGATATGCTTCGTATGTATCCGAACCTCCTGTATAATGATTTAAATAATGTCATTGACTTATTACAGAATCATATTCATTGTTATGATATCATATATGGTTCACTTATGACTTTATATTACCTGTTCTTTTGTAAATTCCATGTTAAAGAGCGTTTTGGGAAAAATCGTTTCATTTGTCGTCCGTGTTTTGACTTGTAATTATTCATATGATTACTTAGATCATGATTAATTAATTCCAGAATATAAAACCTTATTTATATATAATATATATTCATAATATATATATATATAATAGATCGATAAATGGAAAGAAATACACCGTTCATGGGGACGGTAGGCCGTACGTACACATGAATGCTATTTTCGTTTCTTTATTGAATTGAATGGAATTAAGTAGATGATATATATATATACATATATATACATAAATACAGTAGAATTATTATGTCATATATTTCATGATTACTTATTATATATACTTTATAATCATTTATGAATGGTTAATCATTGAGAATGAATCTCATCGCGGCGTGGAGACGGTATTCCGTAAGTACGCACGAGCGATGATATCGTTCCCATGATCGTGGAATTTTATTGAAGTGTATGCATACTATTAAAAAATCAATATCACTTTAAATTAATCATATATAGTTATTATTTACACCATTATACCCATATAAGTAAGGTGGTGGTGGAAAATATATTACACCACAGTGTGGAGACGGTATTCCGTACGTACGCACGCGCGGTGATTTCATTTTCCGTAGGATGGATAGATGGAGAAATAGGGTTGTTTAATACTTATAATAACATATCAGTATATTAGTGATACTGATTTTATTACTTCATAATTAAAAATCCTAAGAAGAAGACGTGGAAGAAGAAATAAAGGTGAAAGAATCGGTAACGGACATTACCTCTTCTTTGAAACGCCTCTTTGAGACCTCCTCTTAGGGCACTAAAATTGGTCATTGAAGAAGACCAGGACCTCTTGTATGTTTCTAGGTAT
This sequence comes from Viscum album, assembly GCA_963277665.1. Taxonomy (NCBI): domain Eukaryota; kingdom Viridiplantae; phylum Streptophyta; class Magnoliopsida; order Santalales; family Viscaceae; genus Viscum; species Viscum album. Next base: position 1,484,187,001 of record OY728166.1, read on the forward strand.
TTGGAGAGGTGAATTTTTCAGGGTTTTTCCGAGCTTGAAGGCACAAGGTGGTTTGAGGAAGAGAGGGAGGAGGTTCCCTTTTATAAGGGAGGAGTTTCCCTTTTATAAGGGAGGAGAGGGGCACCATTGGAATAACTAAAAATATTATATTATTATAAAGTCATATTCTGTTTTTAATAGCTCCAAATTAATTTATTTCGAAGCTAAGGTGAGTATAAGTCGAAAAACTATCATCCAATAGAATTTAGACAAGTTTAGGTCAATATATTAACCTTAACTTTTAGTTTTAACTCTTAGTTAATTAGATTGACATTTACCATGTCACTTTTATTTTTATATTATATAGTTAATAAACTTAACATATACATCCAAGGGACCCCCAAGTGTTCCATTAATGATACACCTATAATGATATAATTATATTGGAAGAACCTTATATTTTTAGGAATATAATAACAATTTTTAATATAATATTTGTTTTAAAAACAATTTTATGTCAATTTTGACACTATTTGTTAATTGATTTTTGTGAAAATCATAACAGAATGATTAGTTCGAAACAAGTTAATTAATTCAATACTAACATGTCATATTAACATAGAAAATTATTTTAATTCATAAAAAGTCTCAAATTACATTTATTTGGGTATTTATAACATCCATTATGTCTATATTTCATTAATAGGATAATTAAGGCATCATCACTGTGTCATAAATAAATTAAATTATTTTAAGTCTAAAAAATTCCATTATGTAGGAAATATTTTTAGATTTATAATTAATATTTATAGTCGAATTTATCTTATGTATAACCCTATATTAAAAATGATTTAGTTATTAAACTTTGATTTTAACTATTTTATCCATTCTTTAAATAAATTAATAATAAATGTCTTAATCTAATCCAAGTGGACCTAAATGGTCATATTTTATTCCTAAGGTTGTGTTTTGTCGAATCACACTTATCTAATAGAATTAGGTCATGTTTTAGGGTAATAATAATAACACTTTTACCCTTAATTACCCAATTTACTTTTAACTGTGGAAAAAAAAGTAAAATGTTACTATTCACAAAAAATTATTTTCATCTCATTGAACCACATTTTAGTCCTTGATATTATCCGTGTCACTCGGAGTTTCGAAATTCTACTCACAGAAGTGGTAAAATTAAGTTTTATGAAAAATTCAGTTTTTTTAACTACCACTTAGTGGTTTCACTATTCATCAAAAAATGAATGTTTCTAGAAAAATACCAAAAATTAGAACTAAGATATATTTGATATTATGAATTCAAAAATTATGTCTATTTTAACATATTCTAAACATATCAGTTTCATTAATTAATTTAAAAATTAGTTCCCGTTGTCAAAACAAATAGCGTGTTCTTAAGATATAATAACTATCAAAAGATTAACACTTGTTTATATCTGGTTTAAATGTGAAATTACATCCAATGAACAAAATTGTATTAAATTGTAAAAATATATTCTAAATATACTTTAAAACCACTCAAAATAGTAATTTATCACTATTAATTATTTCGATTAAAAAAGTTGTTTTTAATTAAAATTTAGTAATTTCCACTATTCATCAGAATATGAAAGTTATCCAAAAAGTACCAAAATATCACCCTAAGCTAATTTCGATATTCCGAATCCAAAAATGAAGTATATTTTGAAAGATAAAATTTTTAAAATTTTAAAAATTGGGTATTACTATTCATAACGGCTAGTTCATAATAATATTATAATAATATCTCATTTAGTGAAACTCGGTTTTGCGTACTACACACGCTATCAAGGAAGGTCGCGATTGTGTGTAATGAATCCAAGTTAGGTTTGAGTTTTATGCAAGACTCCTTTGTTGTAATATACAACATAAGACATCAATAAAATTAAAAAGAATATTTCTCATAAAATCTCGGGGTGTTACATTCTACCCCCCTTAAAATGAATTTCACCCTCGAAATTCGTCGGGGTTATAAATGGTTTACTACTCGAAATTTTCTTTAATAGAAACCCACATCGTAAAAAGGAATAACAAAACCAATCATTAAAAACTAAATTATGAAACATAACGATTACGCAAATTAACTAATCACTGGGTTTCCACATAGGAGAACATATGTGAAAATATGGATATGCAAGAGAAACCTAACCATCATGTTATGATGGAGAGTGGTAGAGAACATGGCTATGAAAAAGCCAACAATCACAAAGCTATAGATTTGTGATGATCTAAGGCACCATCTAATTCATCAGATATAAGGGAACTAGGACAACATTTTTGGTTTTCAAGATCATTTCTCTAAATTTGATGAATTAAAAAAAATACTTACATGATTTTAGTACAATCTCATTGTTGTTTGTGAATTGAACAATTTCCACTTCATCCCTTAAAGAAATGAAGTTGAATTTGTTATTCGTGATGTGTTAGAAAATCATGTGATAGAATGATGGGTCATTCCATCTGTTTCAAACAAAAGGTTAGAAAAAGTTATATGTCTATATTATGGTTAGATTAATTGTATATGGTTCCAAAAATGAAGTTATACTTCATATATCACACCGATTAATAAAATAAAACTAGTTTCTACTAACCAGGGACTTCCTGTAGGCCAGTGGTAGGCAATAAAGGCTAGTCGCACTTCGGTTGTGAGTTCGATTCCCACAGCCTTGTCCGACGCGATGGGCTGTCACCCATCCTGCAGGTTGTCCTTTTTCTAAAACTATATTACTATAACATCCCATAAATAATATTGAAAAAACTTCTATCATTAAACAATACTAACTTATGTCCAACATAATCCATTTCAATCTTTAGGCCTATCCATAATACTGCAGTCCACTCTCATAATATAGTGAAAACGATTACCAGAGATTTAATACCATCGTTGATCCCCATATATCATAAGATATGTCTTGTTGGTCAAATTCCAAACATTTTAAGGCCTTAATCATGTATTCTCTTGAAAAATGAATACCCATTGAACCTTAGTGAAAACATGAATTCAGTTAAAACTTAACACTTTCCACATACCAAAATCCTCAAAATTATATATACTCAAACCATGATATCACTTAGTCATTATATCAATCATGAGCTCATGAATACAATCAAACATCTCATTATCTTCTTATTCCTTCATTATGCGCATATCATCTACTTTACAAAAATATCTGAATAACCTTCCATGGTTACTGGTACCATTCAACATATACTTTCAAATACTTTTATGAAAAACAATAGTGTAACAATCTTTAGATGATTCTTTATTCCATAGTACCATTAACTATAAAACATAACTCTCGATAAACATACAATCATTCCACTACCTTCAAAAACGTCTGACTGAGCTTCAACACTTCTTTCAGCTCATATATCATTTGTAGTTTTCTCATCATCATCCACTTAAATACTACCCATATGTCCATGCTGATTCTCTTCATGAGATTTTCTATTAGGGCGTTGGTTTGCATAATGCCCGTACATTCCACATTTAAAACATCTAATCATTGTTGATGTCGTAGCAATACCATTATCCTTGTCCATGGTGTTAACTGAACCTTTTCCATTGCACTTACTGGCTTTGTGTCCTTCTTTTCCACACCCAAAGCATCTTCTAGTTCCTTTGAAACAATCTCCCTGATACCTCTCCCCACATGATTTACACGAGGGAAATTGAACTTTATTTCATTTATGATCATCATGAAACTCCATCTTCTCTTATTATCTGAGTCAGGAAACTTACCAAAGATGAGATTATTGATCATATTATGAGATTGCTGATTATGCATAATAATGATTTTTGGACTTCCAGATCCCGTTTCATTTGGTTTCCCATTAAGAATATAATTCCATTGGCTGTCATATCCCTTATTATCATGAATCATCCTATTTCCAGCCATTTTCTAAAACCCAAAAAGAATATTGTGAGAGGAAAAAATCATACTAGGGAAAACAACATAGTAAAGTGGGACTTCCCTCAATATCTAACATCATTGGTTAAATTCTAAGATCGTTACCGTAGTTATAGGACTATATCCTATACATATACTTATCCTTAGGGACATCCCTAGACATACCTTAGAAATATCTCTAGGGATCTCACTAACATTTTCGCATCCTAGTTTCCAAAGGTTGACTGAACCTTTCCTCTGGTACCAACTGTAGAGACCCGAAGCTTGACGTACATAGATATTACATTACGTTTGCAGAATAAATTTTATATATCAAAAACAGACACACAAGGACCGTAATAGTTTAGTGTCTTTGGAAACTTGGAACGTAATCTTCTAATCATGGTGAAAGATCTTCAACATCTCCCATAAAGATCTTCCACTTTTTGTTTCCTTACCTAAAACCTTTATTTTAATCTTGGGGGAAAATAAAACATAAAAAGGGTGATCTCAAATGCTCAGTAAGGGTAATCATGGATAAAATAAAACATACCATACACATTTGAACCTAAAAACATGAACATAATGTTTAAACATCAAAATATTGAGCAATGACTTAAAACATGGAAGTACATAAGGCATAGATCATAATGGAACACAAATAATGACAACATATCATGGGAATAAAACATGTAATTGTGGCATCCATTAAGCACATGTAATGATTTCCATAGTAGCCAAGGCATTTCTGCCAATACCATCTTCGTGGACAAAGTCCCTTTCTGAATCGAGTTCACTCCTCGTTCCAGTCCTGTAATACAGAACCAGATTAACTTACCATTCCAGCCATGTCTATCTCATGAGATATAAATATTTACCCAATTCATTGGATGGAGATATAGGTCCCACCCATCTCATAATGAAATCATTCTTACTTGTTCCACAAAATAAACTTACATCATTCATAATAACCCAATAAATAAAATGGGGTTCATAAACATCATCACATCATCACATAATCCATATAAAATAAATGGATATCGTTTCATAATAAGAAAAGTGAAACCATGTACATCATAGAGACATTATATTGGAAACATACACATATGAAAATAATGTCATCTTAGATAGAAAATGGTTTTGGTAAAACACTTGAAATAAATTCTTGAGGAAAATATCCTTTTTTCTTCAAAATCATTTTCTTTTCACAAAATGTCATGAAATTTTAAAATAAAAGGATTTTGTTGAAAATAGTCATGAAATCATTTGGAGGAAGCTTCATGAAAATATGTCTTTATAAAACCGTAAAAATCTTTTCACGCCGTATAAGTGAAAAAAATATTCTTCTCGTACTTTGGACGGAAAGTCAAAAAGTACCTCATAAAAGAAAGATTCCATACATACCATGTAGTAAAAGTAAAAAATGGGTAAAAAGGACTTTAAACATACAAGAATACACTTCTATAAAACATGAACATGGATGATATCAATGACCCCAGTAATTACTTACGAATAAGCAATCTCGGATAAAAATGAGATTTGCAAAATTATCCCTTACCTTAGGTCTGATATGCTTCGTACGTATCTGAAGCTCCTGTATAATGATTTAAATAATTTCATTGACTTATTAAAGAATCATATTCATTGTTATGATATCATATATGGTTCACTTATGACTTTATATTACCCGTTCTTTTGTACATTCCATGTTAAAGAGCGTTTTGGGTAAAATCGTTTCATTTGTCGTCCGTGTTTTGACTTGTAATTATTCATATGATTACATAGATCATGATTAATTAATTCTAGAATATGAAACATGATTTATATATAATATATATTCAGAATATACATATATATAATAGATCGATAAATGGAAATAAATACACCGTTCATGGAGACGGTAGGTCGTACGTACGCAGGAACGCTGTTTTCATTTACTTATTGAATTGAATGGAATTAAGTAGATGAAATAAATATATATATATATATATACATAAATCCATTAGCATTATTATGTCATATATTTCATGATTACTTATTATATATACTTTATAATCATTTATGAATGGTTAATCATTGAGAATGAATCTCATCGCGTCGTGGAGACGGTATTCCGTACGTACGCACGAGCGATGATATCGTTCCCATGATCGTGGAATTTTATTGGAGTGTATGTATACTATTATAGAATAAATATAACTTTACAATAATCATATATAGTTATTATTTACACCATTATACCCATCCAAGTAAGGTGGTGGTGGAAAATAGATTACACCACGGCGTGGAGACGGTATTCCGTACGTACCCTTGCGCGGTGATTTCATTTTCTGTAGGATGGATAAATGGTGAAATAGGGTTGTTTAATACTTATAATAACATATCAGTATATGACAGATACTTATGTTATTACTTAGTAATGATACAACCTAAGAAGAAGAAGTGGAAGAAGAAATAAAGGTGAATGAATCGTTAATGGACATTACCTCTTCTTTGAAACGCCTCTTTGAGACCTCCTCTTAGGGCACTAAAATTGGTCTTTGAAGAAGCCCAAGATTTCTAGGATGTTTCTAGGGAAGTGTAGAAGAGAATTTGGCAGGGTTTGGCCGAGCATGAAGGCTCAAAGTGGTGTGGGTAATAGATGGAGGAGGTTCCCTTTTATAAGGGAGGAGAGGGGCACCTTTGGAATAACAAAAAATATTATTTTATTATAAAGTAATTTTCAGTTTTTAATATCTCCAAATTGATTTATTTCAAATATAAGGTGGGGATATGTCAAAATACTCTCATCAAATAGAATTTAGACAAGTTTAGGTCATTATATTAACCTTAACTTTTAGTTTTAACTCTTAGTTAATTAGAATGACATTTACCATGTCACTTTGTATTTTTATATTATATAGTTAATAAACTTACCATATACATCCAAGGGACCCCCAAGTGGTCCATTAATGATACACCTATAATGATATAATTATATTGGCAGAACCTTAGATTTTTAGGAATATAATAACAATTTTTAATATAATATTTGTTTTAAAAACTATTTTATGTCAATTTTGACACTATTTGGTAATTGATTTTTGTGAAAATCATAACAGAATGATTAGTTCTAAAAAATTTAATTAAATCAATACTAACATGTCATATTAATATAGAAAATTATTTTAATTCATAAAAAGTCTCAAATTACATTTATTTGGGTATTTATAACATCAATTATGTCAATATTTCATTAATAAGATAATTACTGCATCATCATTGTGTCATAAATAAATTAAATTATTTTAAGTCTAAAAAATATGATTATGTAGGAAATCTTTTTATATTTCTAATGAATATTTATAGTCGAATTTATCTTATGTATAACCCTATATTAAAAATTATTTATTTATTAAACTTTGATTTTAACTATTTTAACCCTTCTTTAAATAAATTAATAATAAATATCCTAATCTAATCCAAGTGGACCTAAATGGTCATATTTTATTCCTAAGGTTGTTTTTGTTCGAATCACACTTATCCAATAGAATTAGGACATGTGTTAGGGAAATAATAATAACACTTTTACCCTTAATTACCCTATTTACTTTTAACCTTGGTAAAAAAGTAAAAAGTTACTATTCACCAAAAATTATTTTCATCTCATTGAACCACATTTTAGTCCTTGATATTAACCGTGTCTCTCGGATTTTCGAAATTCCACTGACAGATGCGGTAAAATTAAGTTTTATGAAAAAACAGTTTTTTAACTACCACTTAGTGGGTTCACTATTCATCAAAAAATGAAAGTTTCCAGAAAAATACAAAAAATTAGGCCTAAGCTATATTTGATATTATGAATTCAGAAATGATGTCTATTTTACCAAATTATAAACATATCATTTTCATTAATTAATTTAAAAATTAGTTCCCGTCGTCAAAACAAATAGCGTGTTCTTAAGAGATAATAACTATCAAAAGATTGACACTTGTTTATGTCTGGTTTAAATGTGAAATTACATCCAATGACCAACATTGTATTAAATTGTAAAAATATTTTATAAATATACTTTAAAACCACTCAAATTAATAACTTATCACTATTAATTATTTTGATTAAAAAAGGTGTTTTTAATTAAAATTTAGTAATTTCGACTATTCACCAGAATATGAAAGTTATCCAAAAATTACCAAAATATCACCCTAAGCTAATTTCAATATTCCGAATCCAAAAATGAAGTATATTTTGGAAGATAAAATTTATAAAATTTCAAAAAGTGGGTATTACTATTCATAACGGTTAGTTCATAATAATATTATAATAATATATCGTTTAGTGAAACTTGATATTGCGTATTACACACGCTATCGAGGAAGGTCGCAATTGCATGTAATGCAGCCAAGTTAGGGGTACGTGTTATGCAAGACTCCTTTGTTGTAACTTAGAACACAATACATCAATAAAATTAAAAAGAATATTTCTCATAAAATCTCGGGTTGTTACATTTATAGATACCTAATAAGAGTATTTAAAAATTGTATAAACTTACATAGTTAATACCCATTATCTATTAAGAGTAACCTATTAACTAGTTAACTCCATAATTAATTTGGAGTACTTATATTCACTTAAATTCACTTTCATTACCCAATGCATTGGAGGGATATAACAGATCTAACCATAACATATCAGATAAATTAACTTAAGTATTTGGGTTTATTCCACTATCCCACTTTCATTAATAATATCCTAATACCAAATCATGGTGAAAAATTAAAATCTTTCACTTTTCTACATAGTAATAACTATTATTCTTTCATTGATTGATTTACCCAGGGAAAAGACACAGGTTCCAGGAAAATATTTTCGAAACAATCATAATCATACCAAAGAAACAATAAGGATGGAATCTTTTCAATATATCACTTTTGGAGTATAAGTAAAATCAAGGGTTGTTTCTTAATGAATAAAAATACTATTAATATATCATTAGAAACATTTTTGATGAAAATACACTTTCGACCTTGAAAATAACTTTTAAAAAAATTCAAAAAAAATTGTGAAAATATATTTCATTGAAAATAATATTGTAAATATATAAAAGAATATTAAAATAAAACAATGGTAATAATGTTAGGAACATTCATTCATGTCATTAGTGTTAAAAACACTCTTCTTAATCTTTTGTAAACGAAGTCAAAAGTGGGCCATGTGGAAAAGTTTAAAAATTTATTTTTAAAACATTTAAAAATAAGGTCAAATATCATGTAAAATAATTTTAGGAAATAATTTATGATTAAAAAATAACATTATTTTTTTTTTTAAAATCATAGATATGTAAGAGAAAGTTTCCTGATCTAAAATAATATATAAGACCTATATCACTATCAATAAATGTTTTGATGATTATTTAATCAATAAGGGAGAAAATGGTAGATAAAATTTATAAAATACATTCACAAACATAAGAGAAGAGAATATACATGGTTTAAAAAAAAGATAATATGATTTCCTCGAATTTAACCTTGAACATAAATAATTCAGAAAATAAATGAGACTATAACATAAAACTTTTATCGCTTAGATATCTTTTGAAATAAAAATTAATAGAAATAAATAATGATTTAAATGACAAGTTATTTTCATAGAATATATTACTAAATTATTGAAATGTTGTATTATTATTTTAGGACAATTTTATGAGAACTTAATTAAATTTATATGGGGTTATAAAATCAAATATAATATTAAAATTGGTATTTTTCTAATAAATGACGATTTTATTTTAAAATAAATGTTATCATATTTATAAAATTATTTTCATAAATTGGATTCTATTTTTGTTATATATTTATCTAAAAATGGTTAAGTTGAATTTTTGGGATTTTTCTAAAATAGTTGATTTTTTGGTGAATAGCGAAATACATTAATTTATGGTATTTAACATTATAAGACAAATACATGTATTTTGAGTCATGGATGATGTAATCACCCATTGTTTGGAACTTTAATAAACTATTTTCTATATGTATCCATATTAATCCACACTATTTATAATCTTGAGTCAGAATATTAAACTAATGAATATATTAATAAAAACACCTCCCTTATCCAACTATAAATACAACCCATCACCACCACTTCTCCTCACACCTTATACAAAATGTTTCTTGTTAATATTGTTACCAAATTAACTTCCCAATCATCTTTCCTATGTCTAAGAGCTTCTGGTCTCAACAAAAGACAAAACCCAAATGCCTTATGATGGTTCTCAAGGAGACAACATTTCAAAGGTAAAATCTATAATCGTTCTGTTTTAATTTCTTTTGTTTTATTATCCTATCCTCATCTCCACTATAGAAAGTGTATTGATAAATCTAGTATCATATATATAATATAATTTTATTGAGTTAATTTACTATACATAAATAAATCTCTTATATTCTCCTTTTATTCTAAAAATGAAAACATCATTTGTGATATGTTTATTCACAACCTTCAGGGATGGTGATTTTTTATTTCACATAACCGCCTTCAAGGCTGGTAATAAAACAATTATTACGGTCAAAAAATATTTTATATGTATGTTATATATTTTTTAATTTTATATAACTAATACATAAATATAATATTCAATAAAATTAATCTAATTTTTGATGGTTTGAAAGAATCCAAAAAATAAACTAAACAATTATGATTAACATTTTATCAAGTGAATCATCCTCATACAAGAAAAATAAATAATTTATGGGACTATTTAAACTAGTTTAATTTCATTAATTCTATATAATTTTAAATTTGTAAAATTATTTCCAATTGACAAGAACTTCCATAATTATATACAAGTAAACCAACTATGAAATCATGAAAACAATTCCCATAGATTGATGAAATTAAACATTATAACTCATAAAAATTGTCATAAATGAACTTAAAAATATTATTATAAATAAAATAATTATATAAGAGGTTATTAATTATCTAATTAATGAATATAATTTTATTTTCCAGGACATTAAGTATAATAGGACAATGCATTCAGACATAAGGTAAGGGATCTCTCTGAACCTCCAAATTAATATTATGATTTCTCTCTTGTTCCAAAATTTAATTATTAATTATTCTTATATATTTCTCAAATATTATGTGTTTATATACCAATTTTTTTTATCTCAATTAAATCTTTATTTTATGAGGAATAATATGCTTTATAAGGTTCCCTTCTTAATTCATCATGATATGAAAACCCGATTAAAAGGAACTTCCTTATTTCTTACCCATTTTCAAGTAAACTCAATAATATATTTTAATCCACTATTATTTTTATTAAATAACTGAATTTATCATGAAAAACTATTTGAGTACATTTTTGGTTTTATACAAAAAATTATATCTTTGTCAACATTAAAGACTCTTTAATATTTTACATTAAAAGAAACCAAAGTGGATCATTTATTAAGTTTCCCAAAACTGTCTTTCATGTATTCACTTAAGTTGGAAATTATTATTCAGGATCATCTATTTTTTATTTTATCATTTTCAATACATTATTTAATCCTTTGTTTCATTAACATCATTCTGATATACCCTCTTCTTATGCATTATGACGTGATTATGAAACCCATTTCTTTCCATGGGTAACCCTTATGTATTATTTATATTTGATTCTTTTCATGGAACATATGTGCATAAACATGTTATAATAGTGGTGGAAATATATCAATCCAATGAATTGGGTAATTTTTAATCTTATGGGATTTCATGTATGGGATTAGGGAGTAATAAAAATCCATTATTGGACTTTGTCCACCATATGATATATTCATGGCAGTTAGCCTTGACTCGTGTTTATGTCATGTTATATGTTGATTACACATTCTTATATTTCCATGATCATATGATTTCATTATCTGTATGATATTCCCCTATATGTTTATTCATGTTTCATGCATATTCTGTAATCATGTTATGACTTTGACTAATGTGTTATGCTTATTTTTTAGGCATTTTACCTTATAATATTTTTTTATCTCATACTTCTTGTATATGTATTTCCTAGGTTATCCTACACAGATGTAGGATCTCAAAGGATGTTAGGAGCTCATTATAGAAGAATAATAAAGATATTATTTATTCTATTTCCATGTTTTTAATTTTATGTACCTAATCATACAAAGACACTAGAATTTATGATCCTTGGTTTGTATTTAATGGATAATTATGCTTAAAACGATGTAATAATATATGTAAAATGATAAGGTCTCTATATTAAAATTAAGGGTTATATATACCTTAACCTAATAAAAAATCTCCCAATTTATCATTAGTCATCTTAATATCTAATCACATAAAACCTAAAAAGGTGTGTATATTTCATTAAACTTATAAAAAACATTAAACTTATAAACTAATGATTATATCCATAAGTATTAATTCAACCACACATACAAACATCATAATATCTAAATTTATCTATACCCATCTCTTATATCAACATTAAAATCCCTAAACCTGCACTCCCAGATCTGGTGCTAAACGATAATCATTATATTTATGACTTTTATAATGATAAACATGGCCCAATTTTAACCCTTAAAAACATATAACATAAAACTAAAATATTGGATCACTTATATACCCAAGGAAATGTTAATTTTATAGCTTTATAAAATTAGGACAAACTCTTATATAATAACTTGGATATATAAATAATTAGTTCATAAAACTCTACACCATCTCCCACTAAGTTCTTTACATATAGTAACCTTTTTAGTAAAAAAACACATAAAAAGTACTTCACAACCTAGTTAAATGTAAAACATAAGAAGGGTGATCACAAATTCTCAGTATAGGTAACCATAAGAATTAACAATTGAATTTCATCAATGAGCATAAGATGAGAATAAGAGTATGATGACATAATAAAAGTGCACTATCATAACATAAGGGAATTCATACCTATAATAACATGGATTAAATCATAAGGATTTAACACAATACATGAGTCATATAAGTCAAAAATAATGTGTCATGTGAAAAAAATCTATACGCAAAGGATCTATTAGGATCTTATAGTAAGAATAGAGAAAATGAATTGGTGTCTTGGAAATTTATCTTTATAGATACCTAATAAGATTATTTAAAAATGAAATAAATTTACATGGTTAATACCCATTTTCTCATAGGAGTAACCAATTAATCAGTTAACTCTATCATTTATTTGGAGTTACATATATTCCCTCAAATTCATTTTCATTACCCAATGCATTTGAGGGCTATAACAGAACCAACCATAATATATCAGATAAATTACCTTAAGTACTTGGGTTTATTCCTCAATCCCACTTTCGTTAATAATATCCTAGTACCATATCATGGGAAAAAAATAATATCTTTCACTTTTCTACATAATAATAACTATTATTCATTCATAGATTGATTATCCTAGGTAAAATACAATTTTTCCATGAAAATATCTTTGAAACAATCATAATCCTATCAAAGAACGAATAAGGAGGGAATCATTTAAATATATCCCTTTTGGAGTATATGTAAAATCATGGTTTGTTTTTAATGAATATAAATACCATTAAAAGATCATTAATTTTTTTTGATGAGAATACACTTCTAAATTGAAAATAAATTTTAAAAAAATATAAAAAATATTACGAAAATGTATTTCTTTGAAAATAATATTGTAAATATATAAATTAATATTAAATTAAAACAATGGTAATAATGTTAGAAAAATCCATTCATGTTGTAAATGTTAAAAACCCATTCTTAAACTTTTGTAAATAGAGTGAAAAGTGGCCCATATGGAAAAAGGATAAAGAATTTCCTTTTTAAAACATTTAAAATAAGGTCAAATATCATGTAAAATAGTTTTAGGAAATAATTTATGATTAAAAAAATAAAATTCTTGAAAACATTTTATTAAACATAGATATGTAAGAGAAGGATTCTCGATCTAAATGAAAATACAAGATTGGTATCACTAATAAACTATTTTCTTGATGTTTATTTAATTAATAAAGGATAAAATGTAAGATAAAATTTATAAAATACATTCATAAACATAGGAAAATAAAATATATATGGTTCAAAAAAATAATATAATATTATTTCCCCAAAATAACCTTGAAGGTAAAAAATTTCGAAAATAAATGTAAATATAACATAAAACTTTTATCACTTTGATAACTTTTGAAATAAAAATTCATAGAAATAAGTATTATAATATTGACATTTAACTACCAAGAATTACATTAAATAATATTTCAATACACCGTTATCCTTAAACAATTTATTTATTTTATTTTAAGGACATATTTAATTACATAATTAGTTAAATGCACATTGGGTGTTTTGAGACTATTTGGTTCATAGCTTTAAAATGACATGAGTATGTTGACCATAGTTAAATGAATATTTTTTCCATCATCTCCAAATAATTATCAGTTTAATAAATTAATTATCATTTTAAAACAAAAAATTAATGATGCTCATGGAAAATGAATTATGTTACAATCATGGAGACAACATACTGCACGTACGCATGAACAACACTTCCATTTTTATACGAACCTAAGGGAAAGAAAGAAAATATTATTTTATCTCTAAAAAAATATTGTTATATAATAAATATCATATTAACTATTTAAATAAACTTATATATATCATCCATGTTATTAAGGATGAAAAAAATCACATTACTTTGTGGAAGTGGTAATTCACTTGTACGTATGAATGACGTTATCATTTTTCAATAGATGGAAAGGAAAGAAAATAGATAGTATATTATATTTAAATAATTATAATTATTTTATGATTATAACACACACACACACACACAGATATGTATATATATATATTAAATTCATAACTATAACTAGCTATGAAATTTGGTGATGTAAAATGAATTACATCAGGTTGCGAGGTGATAATCTACCGTACTCATGACTGATGGTTTCATTTTACATTTTATGGAAGAGGAGATGTATATAGGTTATTGTATATCATAATAAGATAAAATTATATGGAATAATATTATTATGTTATTTCATCATGTTTTAACAATATTTTAATGAGGTATAAGAAGAAATAAAATAAAAACATTCAGTATAAAGATATACGACTTATTTAGAGAACCTCCTTTACATTACACATTAAGCCCTCTAGGGTTAGTATTATGAAAAAATAAGAACTCTATAATGTGGGGAGGTATTATGATAAGGTATTTAGGTAGTTATTTTATGATATATAGTGCTAAATATGTATGAGGAAGAGAGGATAGGTTTTTCCCCTTTATAATTGAGGGGAAGGGCAATCTTGGAATTATATAAAGTATTGGATAAATATAAACTTGTTTTCTTGTAGACATGGAACCAAGTAAATATATTTAAAATATAGTATTATTATGAATCTAAATACTCACATATAATAAGATTTGGATTGTTTTATGTGACATTTTGAAACTTATCTCTTTGTTTTAACCACCTCATTAGCCCTTTTGTCGATTACCTTGATATCACAGTTTCATACATTTTATGGGTAAAGAATGTTACAATAATAGAAAAAGAGATCCATAAATAGACCATGACTAATATTTTTAACCATATACCATTAAATTGTATGAATATATTATTTTAATTAATTTTAAATAATTTAATAAATTATTTTTTATTATAAAATATAATTAATTTCATTTTCGGAACTATTTATTTAATTTCACTTTAAATTCTTCAATATAACAATTGAAATCAAATTTATTCTTCTAAATCATTAACAATATGTTATATAAATATAAAAAATTATTTTGACACTATAAATAACTGGTAAAATTACCTTTATACTTTTATAATCATTTACTTTATCTTTCTATAACTTATACAAGCATTATGCCAGCATTACATAAGCATTTAATGTAATTATTTTATCGATAAAATTTAAAAATAAATTACCAACATAAAAAATTTAATTATTATTAAAATAATATTTATTATTCATTAAAAACTTTTTTTTATCACTATGTGAACATATAAATGAAATTTAAAATCAAGAGAGTGATATTTTGTATTTTGTTTTACTTAAAATAACATATAAGTCATTTCCAATGAAACATGGAACAAAACATCCATAAAATATAATATTGGATTTTGAATGTTGAAATGAAATCATAGAATTTATTAATGGAATGTTTTAGGGTAATGTTTTTAGCCCTTATCATATTATTTTTAACATTAATTACATGATTTACCCTTATAGAGGTAACAAATATTTACTCAGGTTACTATTCATAATGGAAAAAAATAAAATGGAGTTATTATAAAATTTTTAACATCATAATTACAAATATAGGATAAATGTTTTAATATTAAATTCCAATGACTGGAATAAATCAATTTTAATTTAAATGCATCAAACATAATGAAAAACATTTTTTTAGAAAAATGTGTTTTTAAGGCTAAAAATAAACTTGCACCAGAATAAATTATAATGATGATTATTATATAATTAATTATATTATTTATATCTAAAGGATACTTATATTAATTTAATATCAAATTATAAGTATAATGGTATTTTTAAATGAAAATAAAGGGCATTTTTACAAAAAACTTTATTTTTCACTATTCACTGAGAAATGAAACTTTTCAGAAAAATCCAAAAATTTCACCCTAAGTTAATTTGGATATTCTTATTTTCAATATGATATAATTTTTATCAAATAATATTTCTAAAATTATCATATATTATGTATAATATTTTATCATAAAAAGAAATAAATAAATTCCTACAAAAAACGTATTTTTGAAGTATAAAATGACTTTACTGAAAATTGGATACTTATTACCTAATAATTAATCAAGAAATTTTCATTGAGCAGGGACTATATGTATATATATATTTCACAATATTTTTTGTCCTATTCACACCTTCTAATTTAATGACTAGGTTATAACAGTCATATTTAAATAATAATATTTTGTAGTTCGTTTAAGCTTCTTATTGTATTTTTTGTATGCTAACGATCATTATATTATTTTAAAATATACTAGTTATTACATTATTCCCCGTTAAATAATTGTATCATCTGAATTTGAACTTGATTTTGATAATCAATGTTATGACATCTGAAAATACCATTTTTGAAACCCCACTTCATAAAAAGGGTTAATAAAACCTCTAATTGAAAAGAGGGATATAAAAATATAAATGTTATTTGAAATAACACATAACTAGGTTTCCAAATAGGATAAAAAATGTTGGATGTGTAAATATAAATATGAAAGAAATATTAATTTAAAAATAATTATGGAGAGTGAGATATAATATTGGTTACAAGAATGTGAAAGATCATGAGAGAGCCAATGACCAAAAACCAATATTCAATGAGGTGTGAAAAGGAACATCAATTCATCAGGAATGAAAGTAAAAGGATACCATTTTTATTTCAAGATCATTTTACCAGAGTTAAGGAATTCATTTACTATCTAAACTAACAAAATGGTGAAATATACTTACTTTATTTTCTTCAATTCCATAAACACAATGTCATCTTGTGGTTTCATGCTTCAATTAGTTTGTAGTTTGATCTTATCTTTTACTCTAAATGATGAGTGTGAATATTTTATTCTTGAAGCACTATATTCAAATTTTAATTTATGGGGATGTATACAAATTGATGAAAATATTTTCTTCCAAAATTTACTAAAACACTGATGTTTATCACATTATAATATAATTCCTAAAATTAATAAACCATCATAGGATGTAATAAAAAATTTAACTTTAGAATTTTCATAATAACACCAGTTGTTCAACTTAGATAATTACATATAAAAATAACCCTAGAGACCAATTAATCTCAATAACCTCAACATTAAAGAATATGTAAACTTGAAAGGTTGTCACATAACTTTTATCATACAAATCAAAAAATGTAATAACATTCACACGAAATAAAAACTACTACAAAGGAGGCCTTTAATAGTGATGGCATTTATCAGAGCCAACATATACCACATATAAAGGACACTTTTATTAATTCTAAAAGAAGCACTGATAAAGGGATCCTTTTATCATCTCTAAAAAAGAGCTGATAATGGGTACCTTTTATCTGCGCTTTTTTAGCCCTGATAAAAGGTACCTTTTATCATCGCTTTATTTTTAGTGCTGATAAAGGGTACCCTTTATAATCACTTTATTTTTAGCACTGATTAAGGTCGAAAATAAAATGAAATGATTAAACAAAGAAAAAAATATTAATAATTTTATATATTAAATAATTATTTTAAAAATGAAAAAAATTTAATATACATATATAAAAATTATAAAAATTAATAAACAATATATATTAAATATATAAATATTTAAAATTCATAAAATGAACTAATTAAATAAATAAAAATTAAAAATGTGTAAATTAAGAAAGAATATTGAACAACTTATTAATTAAAAAATAATTGATAAAAATTTATAAATTTAATACACACACACAAACACACACATATATATATTATAAATTTAAATAAATAGTATATATTAAATATAGATATATAAAATGAATAAATTGTAATAATTAAACCAAAATGTTTAAAAGGAATAAATTAAATATTATTCAAAAATTTATTAAAGAAATAAATTGAAACAAAAATTAATTAGTATAATATATATATATATATATTAATTATAAATATTAATAAATAATATATATTAAATTAAAATATATATAAAATCAATAAAAAAATAATTAAAAACATATTAATTTTTTTATTCATTTTTAATGTTGTCTCATTTTTCAATTTAACTTATATCAAAAGTCATGGGTTATATTGATTTCACATACGTATATGTAATTAATGAATTTTTATATACAATACACACGAACTAATATTTACATAATTAATCTTATATATAGACACACATCCACTAAATATTTATGTAATTTATTCAAATTTTAGTATATATTTTAATTTCATTATAACATGACACAGTAAAAATATTATATTTTTAATTGTTCAATTATATTAATTAATTTTTAATATTACTATTTTTGGGTATTATTTATTCATTTTTAATATTTTTTATTTTTTATTTTTCTTTTATTTTTCAATATGATTATTTCCTATTATGTATTTATATATATTTATTTACTATGCTTTAGTATTTTCAATATATATTCATATTTACTTTAATATATATCAATATTTTTTAATTATTTATAATTAATTAACAAAACTTATCAAAAAAATTTAAATATTTTTAAAGGATACTCATTTTGAAGTATTCAGTTTCACCCATTTTTAAAATTCATGTATTTTAGATTATATATCGATTAATAATGTTAAAAATATATTTTTGAATAAATATTTATAAGTAATAGATTTATAAAGGTAAATTTACCTTTTTAATAAATTTATAAAATTTTAATTATAAAATTTTTTAAATATAATTAAAAATAAATAAAGAAATATATTTAAATAATCATAAAATTATAATAAATTTATTTATATAATTTACTTGGTGAGATATCAACTCGGGACCTCACCAAGACTCACAAGGGTAGCTACCACTGTGTGAAGACCCAACCTCAGTTTCCTAGAGCCGGTGCTTTATTTCATTACATTTAAATGATTACAAGAAAGCCATATCCCAAAAGATCGAATAGTTTATTAGTTTTTGGAAAACCAGATACATACATAAGTTCAAAATTACAACATGAAATGAAGTACAATATGGATATTCCTTGAAAACATTTATAACTCATAGGTTATCCCTGTAAGTCATTCATAATTTACTTCTTCATATCATGGGAGAAAAACATAATAAAGGGGTGAGCCCAAAATCTAAATAAGGGTAATCAAAATAGTGGAAGATAACATAAACATAAACATTATCCATGGTGAATAACTAAAAAAAACAATCCTTTAAAAATGAACTTGAAAATAATATGGCAGGAATAAGAGTTGAATAAATAATGACAGAATAAAACATAATCATGGGTATTCTACTAGTCCAATAACCATATGAACTATCAATTACCAGCTTCATAATGAGGGAGATGCATTATGACGGATATTATTAAATATACCATCAATGCCTCAGCCAAGAAATCAGAAAATGATTAAAGGATCGGCCAAAACAATATATGAAAATGGGCATTGCCTCAGCCCAGTCCAAATCAGTCTTGTCTCATGATACCTACCGATGCATAGAGGGGCTATAGTAGGCCCCACCCATATCTTACTATGTAAAATTAATTCCACTTATGAATGGTTATAAACTTAAAAAAAATATAATCATATTAAAACTAACCTATGAAATGTAAATAACTTTCCCAAAAAATAAACACTAACCATTCAGAGTAATATGGTGAATGGTTTCATGATATCACATCCATAGTCAAACTAATCGTAAAAAATATATACAATATAGTATATAGCATCATAAAATATTAATCCCAATTATACATAAGATTCAACAAGAGTGTTGAAATACACTAAATTACTCTTATAAAATCATTGAGAAATTCTTCAGATAAATACTCTTTCACTTTGAAAAGACGAGTTCTCTTGGAAAAATATTTATATAAAACTAGAAGATAAATAATATTGTTTTATCATAATAAAATTGGTAATTTTAGTAAAATATTGGTTTCTAATAACATATTTTAGTGTAACCTTGAAAATAGGTAATAATTTGAGAGATTTCCTTGATTCAGGCTTATATTTTGAGAATTTTTTTTGAAAAATCCTATTAAAATATGTAGCTCTCCATAAAATAATGAAAGATTTTTGTTGATTAAAATATATATAAAATTAACACAGAATTTATAAGTAGTACATTAGAATTATTGAGACTATCATATAGGTAAGTAGAGAATAATAGAAACCCGAAAGAAAATGGAGGTTTGGGTAGAAAATCCTTACCTTATGTATGAATATGTTTCTCTCTTTAACATAAGTTCATGGAATATAAAATTATACCTATTAAAAAATTAATTAATAACCTATTATACATGTATTTGATTTATTTTAATTTTATTAAGTTTATTTATGATCATTTTTATGGGTTAATAGATTCAATATCATCATTTGCGAGTGCTCGTTTCATTAGTTTTCATGATCGTTTTGTCTGTATAGAGATTAATGTAAAATGAGAATTGAATTCCAGAATTGATGTTGTATGTTGTTAATGTTAATAAATAAGGTTAAATGATCATATAATTCATTTTTTTACTTTTGGTGAGGATGAATCATTAGATAAAAGTTTAATGATAAATGATTGGATTAATTTGGTGGTTTTTCGATCACCACAAACTCATTTTGTTTTATAAATTCATACCATGTATAAAAAATGAGTACAAAAAATTAAATAGGATATATTAAATATATTATGATCTGGTTCAACAATTAAAATGGTTTCATGACCATAATTTAAGAGGGTAATAGAAGTTGAAAAACCCATCGTCCTTGAATGTGATAAATTAACACATCTCAGAAAGTGCTTTCATTTCTTGAATAAAAGGAGGGGAAATGAGAGTTGATAATGAATTATTACATTATCATGACAATATTCAATTAAATTTAAGGTAATTTAGTAATCATGACATTTTTAGTAATGGAGGAAAAGAAATAAAAAAAAATGAACATGAAGGAAAATAAAATAAATGGAAAATAAAATTTACCTCTTGAATTTAACTTCTTTGAGAGCCTCGTTAGGGGAGAGAATTTGGTATTTTAAATAGATAAATGGATTTTGGATGTGGGGATTATCTTGGGAGGATATTTTATCAAAATTTATAAAATTAACAAGGCTTGACAAGAGTGAATAGAATATTGAGTGATGGGTGTCATTTATAGTGGTGGAGAGGAGTTATTTCCCATTATATTAATCATTATTTTATTATTTTTCCTAAAGACTATAAATAGTCTTGATTCATGAAACTAAAAGAGTAATAAGTATATTTTCTTTCTAATAAAGTGTTCTTACATCATCCTTACATCACCTATGACTAAATAAATCATGTATTTAGCATTTATCGTAAATTACAGCATTTTACTATTCACAAAAAATTCAAGTATTTTAGAAAAATATGAAAAATTCACCATGACCATTTTTTGATGTGTAGAATTAAAAAATGAACTCAATATTATGAAAATAATATTATAAATAATATAAATTTACTTTTAATGTAAAATCATTATTTACATGAAAAATACATATTTTAAATTTAAAATTGATTTTATATTACATTCAAAAATTACCGAGGTTTCATAAAATAATACTAAAATCACAGGAAAAATAAATATTTATTTAGGAATTCATTAAATTAAAATGAACTTTATTAATTTATTATATTTTAATTGTAATTATATATTTATTTCTCAAAAAAATACCAATACTTAATTATTAATTTATAAAATATTCTATATCATTTATAAGGTGCCTAAATTTTATTTATACATTCAAGGGTGTAGTTAATATTCATAAGGTTGCATTATTATTAAAAAGGGTCAAGTTACTATTCACTAAAAAATGTATTTTGATCCTATCATACTATAAATATCTTATTGAATGCAACTATGTATGTCAGTTTTCCAAAATTCAAAACACAGAGGTGGAAAATTTATGTTTACTGGAAAGGTTGCAACAAAGTGGTGTTTTTAGAGAATTAGTGTTTTATGCACTCAATATTAAATTTATTTGAAAATCCTTAGAGTGCTACATTCTCCCCCCTACAATAATCTCATCCTTGAAATTCCTTAACATTATTTTATAAAAAGATTTGGGTTGTTCTTAATCATAATCTCCTCATTCTCCCACGTGGATTCTTTAATTTTATGATTTCTTCAAAGTACCTTTACAGATCATGTTGTCTGATTAATCAAAACCTATTCCTCAGGGTCCAGAATCTGGATAGGCTTTTCCCAGTAAGATAAGTCAAGTTCCAATTCTATACCTTCAGAAGTGAGGTCATGCGTTGTGTCCAACATGTACTTTCTCAACAATGAGACATTGAACATATTGTGTACTTTAGAAAAACTAGGTAGCATTTTTCAATTGATAAGACATAGATCAAATTCTTTCAATAATTTCAAAAGGGTCAAAAAATTTAGGGATTAGTTTCCCTTTCTTCCCAAATCATATAACACACTTCCATGGAGATACATTCAAGAAAACTTGATCTCCCACATGAAATTCCAAATCTTTCCATCAATTATCTGTATAGATTTTTAGCATGTTTTGAGATGCTTTGATATGAGTATGAATGGTCTTATCCTTCATTGATGTTTCCTATTCAAGCTCTAGGCCCACAGTATTCATTTCACCAACTTCATCGCAACATGTTGGTGTACGACATCTCTTACAATAAAATGCTTCATATGGTGCCATCTGAATTCTATAATGGATACTATTATTGTAGGAAAAATCATCCAAAGGTAAATACTAATCCCACATACCTTGAAAATAATGAGAGAATGATCTCAACATGTATTCTAATGTTTGGATCATCCTTTCTGATTTCCCATCAGTTTGTGGGTGATAAGTACTCAAACAAAGCTCAGTATCCAAGTATTTCTGAAGACTTTTCTAGATTTTTGATGTAAATCGTGGATCCAAATCAGACACAATTGAGAGAAGTGCTCCATGAAGTCTCAGAACTTCCTTGATATAGAGTCTTTAAGGAACTCCAGTGTAAAATCCTTGCTTATAGAGATAAAATGAGTAGATTTCGTAAGTTCATCAACAATTACCCATATTACATAATTCATTCTTAGAGTTTTGGGTAATCCAGTGACAAAATACATGGTGATATTATCCCATTTTTATGTATGAATATGTAGTGGTTGCAAGACTCCTCTAGGATGTTGTTGTCTAGCCTTAATTTGTTGACATACTAAACATATTGATACATAATATGTAATTTCCATTATTATGTTATCCCACCATAAATGTCCCTTTAAATCTCTATACATCTTAGTTCCACCAAGATTTATATAGAAATTATAACTATGGACTTCATCCAATACCTCCATTTTTAGCTTGGGTATATCTGGAACACAAAGCCGCCTCCCAAATTTCAAAACACGATCTTCTAATATGATGTCTTGAAACTTCCCATCATTCACAACATTAACATTCTTTTGATGGTTCTCAAAATCAGGTTGGGAACATTTAATTTTTTCCGATAAATATAGCTGGGAAACCAATTGAAAAAGTAATGATGTTTTAATTTCATTGATAATTCCCATGTCCACCCTTACTAGATCCATGAATATAGGAACCCTTTCAATATTCATTTTGTTTAAAACTACATGATCCTTATTACTCAATGAATAAACTACCTTATTTTTCTTTCCTATATGGTATTGTATTGAATAATCACAATCCTTGAGTTGTTTGAGCCATCGCCTTTGGCTCATATTGAGTTCTTTCTGCGAGAAGATATAATTTAGACTCTTGTGATCTGTATATATCTCATATCTTTCACCATAATGATAATTTATCCATATTTTTGAGTAAATATCACAACAATTAACCCAATATCATGAGTAGGATATTTTTGTTCACAAATTTGTAACTACCTTGATGCATAGGGAATAACTCTATCATTCTTTATAAGGGAACATCCACGTCCTTTCTTTGATGCATCACTATAAATCACAAACACATCAATCCCAGACAGTAGAGCTCAGATCGGAGCATTCACTTATATTGTCTTTAATTATTTGAAACATTCCTCAAATTACTTTGTCTATACAAACTTAAACCCTTTACGAGTAATCTTGGTTAATGGGTTGGATACTTGGTTGAGTTTCTGAACAAAACACAGATAATAACCCACTAAACCAATAAAATTACGTACCTTAGTTATGTTCATTAGTGTAGGGAATTCCTGAATAGCATTTATCTTCCCAGGATAAATGAATATTACATCCTTAGAGACAATATGGCCATGAAAAGAAACTGATTGAAGCTAGAATTTCCACTTTCTAATTGTCCCATTTAATTTATTTCTTCTAAGAGTCATCAGAATAATTCTCAAGTAATTTTAATGATCATTGTAAATTTTGTAGTATACCAAGATATCATCAATAAATATAAAAAAAAGTCATCAATATATTCTGTGAAAACCTTATTGATTAGATCCATGAAGACATAGGGTTAATTAGTCAGTTCAAAAGGCATTATAGTAAACTCATAATGACTAAACCTGGTTCGAAATGATATATTTGTAATATCTTCAATCCTCACACAAAACTGATGATATCCATATCGAAGGAAAATATTAGAAAAACATCAGGATCTATGATTTTGATCAAATAAATAATCAATGAGTGGTATGGGATACTTGTTCTTTATTGTTACAACATTTCTCTCCCTGTAGTTAGTGCACAAACTCATAGATCCATCTTTATTTTTAACAAAAATAACAGGGTCTCCCCATGGTGAAACACTAGGGTGAATAAATCCTTTATCACTCAATTCCACTAGTTTTTCATTAGTTAGACTAATTCCAAAGTGGCCATTCTAAAAGTAATATTTTATGTAGATCATGAACCATGAATTAAATTAATTGGTAACTCAACATCACGCTCTAAAGGATGTCCAACTAAATCCTATAGGAAAACATCAATATATTCTTCCATAATAGGTACATCATCTATTTTAACATTTCTTTCCTCACACTTAGATATTGAGTTCTCATCCTCTAGAAGAATTTACTCTAGTAGAGCTACTTATGGTGGATCTAGATGAGAATCAAATGTTGTTGTTTCTTCTTTAATGATAATGGATTCCACATAATTCTAAAAAACTGCAACTACATTAATCTTGAAATAATTTTTCGCATCATAATTTTAAATCCAATTCACACCAAGGATTATATCAAATTTAATCATGGTAATGATGATAAAATTGATATATAAATCATGCTCATATGGATTAATGGGGACTGGCTGACACATCTTCGTTGCAACGATATTTCCTTTAGTGTTTTTACTGACAACTCCCTTGTTAAAGAGAATTAGAAATTTATAATTTTTAATGCAAATTGGGAAGATATAAAGAAATGAGATGATCCAAGATCCAATAAAATATTGGCCAAGTTTTAGGAAATGATTATAGTACCTACCCCCAATTCATTAGAAACTTCAACCTCAATATTTTTGATCACATAAGCTTGGCCATGACCCCTTGACCTTTTTGAGGAACATTTCCTTGATGATTTAGAAAATCATTAGCATAGTGTCCCCTCTCCCTAAAATTATAGCACTGAACATGGATATATTATTTCATTCCCTTGAAATCACAAACATTATATCCATTCTATCCATACTTTTAGTACAATCCTTTTCCTTTTATGAAAGAACCCGAGTGTTTCTTTCCACAAGTATCACTTGTTGGAAAATTCGCCCTTTTTATTCTTCCCTTTATCATTTTTTCCTCCACTAACCTCTTATTATCTTGTTTTCAATTAAATACATAATACTTACAGAATTATTTCTTGATCTCAATAGCACATGATAAAATATCTTCATATAATGAGAATATTTGGGAGGGTAGTGCCCTTCAGAGGAATGGTTTTATAGTATCAAATAATCAAAAAATATTTCTCCTTGGATTACATATGTAGTCCACAAAATGATCTTCTAAAATATTTAATTTAGATTCATACTTTTCTATATTCTCATCCTATTTTTTCCTCAGATTCAAAAACAACACTTCCATAGCCGCTCACATTTCATGAGGAATGTATTTTTCTAAGAAGATTTCCTTAAAATATATCCATTCCATTTCTTATATTTCTTCCTACTCCTTTATGTTTTTAATTAAGGACCAGCACTGGTCCACATATCCCAATATATGAAAGATTCCATGAAAACCTTCTCTCTATCATTATATCCCAAAGTGATAATTATCTGATCTAAAGAACTGATCCACTGCTCCGCTAGGAATGGTTTTGTAGTCTTGTTGAATGAAAATGGATGTTGTCACATAAAGAGTTCTAACATAGCTCCTCCACATTCTGGATCCGGATTCTCCATATGAGTAAGTGTATTGTTTATAACCTATGTCTACTATCCCTGTATAGTTGTAAGTTTCTTATCATTGGTCAGAGCACCAGAGTTGACATCATTGTCCTACATCAGAGGGAAATCACTACGTGGGATACATGCGTTCATGTGGTTTCCATTCCTTCCACTAGGATCCATTTATAAATAATAGAATACAATATATTAGGTTATGAATCATAGTGTCTAATATCAACATAGAAAAATACATAGAATAATTTGAAATCATATTCATAGCTAATCTCTTAACATAAACATGGTTTCCTAGAGGAAACCATAACATTTAATTCCTTCATAATGGTTTGTAATGAAAAGGTAAATTATCATAAGAATATCCCACGAGAGTGTCAAACTAGGTTCATAGTAAGGACCATTATCATGTAGCAGGATACCTTGGCTCAAACCCGATACTTCTTGTCAGAGTTATTACTTCTAGGTATATATGTACCAGAACTACATCCTCTTATAGTATCTAGATAGAGATATATTATATAGAAAGATCTACATAATCTATTCCATACCAAAATTCCAGGATGTTCTTGTATGTTTATCCTCAAATACTATCTTAGGATTTTGTTATTGAATATATGTTTTGTAAATCTAGTTTTTATGTTTTCTACTAAACTTCCTCCGATACAAACTATAAAGACCTAATCCTGGTTTCCCAGAGCCAATTCCTTTTTTAATCATTTTGGAATCATTATAAAAAAGACTTATCTAGAAGTAAATAAGAATATTTTAGTAGTTTTGGAAAACTAGACACATACATAACTTCAACATTATAACTTGAAATGAAATACAATATGAAAATTCGTTGTAAACATCCATTACTACTAGGTTATCCCTATAAGTTACTAATAATTCACTTCATCATATCATTTGAAAATAAAACATAAGAAATGGATGAAATCTGATGCTCATTAAGGGTAAGAAATACAGTGGAAGATATCATAAACATAATCATTTTTCATGGTGAAAAAATAAAAACACATTCCTTTAAAAATGAACTTGAACACAATATGGTAAAAATAAGAGCTGAATAAATAATGACACAATAAAACACAGTCATGGATATTATACTAGTTGAATAACCAATTAGATTATCAATTAATAGATTCATAATGATGGAAATGGATAATTTTTAACATTTTGAAATATACCATCAAGGCCTCGGCCAAGACATCAGAAAATTATTAAGGCCTCATCCAAAACCATATCTGAAAATGGGCAAGGCCTCTGCCAAGTCCATATCTATTTTGTATCAAGAGACCTACTCATGCATCGAGGATATTTATAGGGACCCACACATCACATATCAATTACAATTAATTCCTCATATGAATGGGGATAATCATTAACAATATATAAATTCTTATTGGAACTAACATATGAGATGTAAATAACATTCCCCAAACATAAACATGAACCATTCAAAGTAATACAGTGAATGGTTTCAATATAAAACATACATATTCAAACTAATCAAAAACAATTTGATAAAATATGATATATTATGTCATAAAATATTAGTCCAATTATACATAATAATCAATAAGAGTGTTTAAATAGACAAAATTTATCTTATAAAATCATTGAGTAATTTTTGAGATAAATACTCTTTTACTTTAAAAAGAAGTGTTATTTTGAAAAAATATTTGTATAAACCCATAAGGGAAATAATATAGTTTTCTCATAAAACATTGAGTAATATTAGAAAAATAATGGTTACTAAAAACAGATTATAGAGCACCCTTGAAAATATGAAATAATTCGAAAAATTACCTTGAATTGGGATTGTATTTTTGGAAGTAATTTTTAAAGATCCTTTTAAAATGTGCCACTACCCATAAAATAAGGATTAATTATAGTTGATACACATTTATATAACATAAAAATATATTTTAGGAGTAGTAAATGAGAATAATTGATAATTCTGTTGAGGTAAATTGAGAATAAGAGTAACCAGGAAGAAAATGGAGGTTCAGGTAGAAACTCTTTACCTTAGGTTTGAATGTGTTCTACTCTTGAAATTAAGGTCCAGTAACATTTAATTAGACTTATTAATAACTTAATTAATTAACTATTGGATATTAATTTTACTTATTATAATTTTATTAAGTTCATCTATGATCATTTTTATGGGTGAATAGATTCAATATCATCGTTTGGGAGTGCTTGTTTCAATAGTTTTCATGATAGGATCATTTGTATGGAAGTTAATGTAAAATCAGAATTGAATTATATAATTTATTTTATATGTTATTAATTCTAATATAGAAGGATAAATTATTATATAATTAATTTGGTTACTTTGGGTTAGGATGAATCATTAGATAAAATTTTAATGATGAACGCTTGGATTAATTTGGTAGTTTTTCGATCACCATGAACTCATTTTGTTTTATAAATTAATACCATGTATAAAAAATGATTCCATATCATTAAAAAGGATATATTAAATATATTATGATCTGGTTCAACTACAAAATTCGGATCATGACCAGAATTGAAGATGGTAATAGAAGTTGAAAAACCCGTCATCATTGAATGTGATAAATTAACACATCTCGGATGGTGTTTTCATTTCTACTATATAAAGATGGGAAATAAGAGATGATGATGAATTATTCCATTATCATAAAAAAATTACATTACATGTAAGGTAATGTATTTATCATAATATTTTGTTGAAAGTAGATGAGGAATGAAAAAAGGAAAAGAACTTGAATGAAAATAAAAGAAATGAAAAGAGGAATTTACCTCTTGAATTTATCTTCCTTGAGAGCCTCTTTAAGGGAGATAATTTGGTATTTTTAAGAGACCAAGGGCTTATAGACACGGGTAGGAGATTCAAGGGATATTTTTGTAGAATTTATACAAGGCACAAGGCTTTAGAGGAGTAAAGAGAAGAGGGAGCTATGGGTGGGTTTTATAATAGAGGAGAGGATTTATTTCACATTATTTTAATAATTATTTTATTATTTGGGATCAAGACTATGAATATCCTTTATTATTATGATTAAAATAGTAATAAGTGAATGTGAGTTTGAGCCAAGTGTGCTTACCTCAGCCTTACATCAACTATGACTCAATAAATCATGTATTTAGCATTTATCATAAATTACCATATTTTACTATTCACAAAAACATAAGTATTTTAGAAAAATCCAAAAATTTCACCATGGCCTTTTTTTATGTATAGAATTAAAAAATGAACTCCATTTTATAAAAATAATTTTACAAATAATGGAAATATAATTTTTAAATAAAATTATTATTTACATGAAAAATTACAATTTTTAAATTTAAAATTGATTATATAATTCATTCAAAAATTCTTCGAGGTCTCATAAAATTATAATAAAATCATAGGAAAAAAAATATTTATTTAGGAATACCTTTCATGAAAATTAATTACATTAATTTATTGATTTAAAATTGTAATTAAATATTTATTACTCATAAAAATACCAAAACTTAATCATTAATTTATAAAATATTCTATTTCATTTATAAGGTGCATAAATTTTATTTAAACATTCATGGGTATAGTTACTATTCAGAAGGATTATAATATTACTCATAAACATATGTTACTATTCATAAGGGTCAAGTTACTGTTCACCAAAAAATGTAAGTTGATCTCATGATACTATAAATATCTTACTGAATCCAACCGTGTTTGTTAGTTTTTTGAAATTTAAAACATAGAGATGGAAAAATTATGTTTACTTGCTAGGTTGTAACAAAGTGGTGTTTTGAAGAGACTAATTGTTTCATACATTGAATATTAAATTTATTTTCATATCCTGGGGGTGTTTCACACATAGTTGTACCCTAGGTACTATATATAAATATATAAATATATAAAAACATAAGTATATAAATACATAAATATATAAATACATAAATATATAAATACATAACTATATAAATACATAAATATATAAATACGTAAATTTAAAATACAAAAATATAAAAATACATAAATATATAAATACACAAATATATAAATACTTCAATATATAAATACATAAATATATAAATACATAAATACCTAAACATCTAAATATATAAATACATAAATATATAAATACATAAATATATAAATAGATAAATATATAAATAGATAAATATATAAATAGGTAAATATATAAATATATAAATATATAAATATTTTTTTAAATTATTTTTAAAATATTTATAAATAAATAATTATATATTTAAATAATTATAAAATTATAATAAATATTTTTAAAAAATGAATATTTTTATATTTATATATATTTAATATATATATATTTATATAATATATATAATGAGGAAAATATATTTCTAATTATAAAATCATAATAAATATATTTAAATAATGAATATATTTACTATATTTATAATTATATATATTTATTAAATGCATATATAATTATATAAAGATATATAATGATATAAATATATTTGTAATCATAAATAAATAAATATAAATAAATAATGATAAATATATAATTATAAAAAAAATAATTATAAATAAATAATAATAATTTTTTTATAAATATATATGTACTATATTTATAAAAATATATTTTTATAATTATGAATAAAATAATAATTGTTTTAAAAAGTGTTAATGTAATTATAAATAAATAATTATATATTTAAATAATTAAAAAATTTAATAAAAAAATATATAATTATATAATCTTTTGATAATTATGTTATAAATCATTTATAAGAAATAAAAAAGCACTGATAAAATACATCTTTATCTACGCTAAAAAACATTGATAAAGATTTATTTTATCAACACTTATCAATTTAGCACTGATAAAAGGGATATTTATCAACACTTTTTTGAAAGCGCAGATAAAAGTGTCCCTGATCTTTTAAAAAGAACCCTAACTGCGACTCATTTAGTCCTAATTCTCAAGCCCCCACAAAACTCCTTTGCTTCTAGTGATACTCCTCCATTTTCTCTCAGATGTATCAAGGATAAAATCCAATATATGTTATTTTCTCCTTTTCCTCTTTCGTTGTTTGATTTTTTTGGGTTCCGTGGTTGGTGTTTTTGCGATGTTCTTAACCATGAAGAACTCTAAATATCATTTCTCTCTCTATCACTTATCTATACCTACCCAACACCACCCCTACTATGTAAACCCATTCCATCTTCATAAGAGACAACTGTGAACTAAATCTCCATCCACTGTTATAGCTAATGGTAATTTTTTGGTGTTTCTATTATATTATTTCTTATCACCTTTTATATAGTGTGATTTGTCATTTTTTGAATCTTTTTTCTACAATATGACATGCACATGAAGATGAAAGGAAGTTTAATATTATAATTGACTAATTTAGGATGGAATGTTATTTGGTATGAATAATATAAAGTGGGTTAATATGCATATTATTTTAATGTGAATGGGTTAATCAAATTCTAGTAACTATAGTTTAAAATATTCAGTTTATATTGGTTAGAATTATCAATATGTTATATAGATATAATTTAATAACGTAAATTATTTTAATTTTCATAGAAATCAAAATAAGCATACATTTTTGGTTTTTTATTTAATCCAAACTCAAAAGTTGCGATTTATTGTAAATAAGAGGTGTGTTTATAATTGATTGATAGGTCTCTAGTATTAGTGCATTTACTAAAAAGTATATTCACTAAAATGTTATAGTTATGGGAGAAGATAAGTTTCAATGGCCTAGGGAGATCATTAAATGGTATACCATTCGTTTCCATTATCAATGATTGGTTTCCAATAATTTCCCATGTCCTTTAAATTTATAACTAGTTAAAATAATGTTTCAATTTTTATAACAATAATTTTAAATATATTTTATGAATTTACTTTATGTTACATTTATAAATGAAAACATTTTATAGAACAACAGACAAGAACATATTCTTGTAAAAGAGTTTGCTTATGTGGCATCATCTATAGAAGATTTTATATATGAGTTGACTTTTCTATCAAACTATTTTATAAATAAATTCCTATCCAAGAATGAAGTGATTTTTGATGAACTGACATAATTTAAGAAAATTTATGTTCTTTATTTTTGTGTGTTTTTGTATTATCTTATCAATAAATTTATACTATATAAAACCATAACATCATAATATAGTCCAATTATTCATAACCTGACCTGACCTGATTCAAAATGTTACTCAACCCTTGGACCCATCTACGAAATTTAAAAGGATTGATAGTAAATATATAGCATTCAACATGATTGAAGAGAAATGATTTAAAAAACCAACTCACTTGAAAAGTGTATATATGTAAAATAGTACACAATAGAATCCCATGAATATAAATGGCTACATGCATACAAAAAATAACAATTTTATAAATCCTGGGAAAAAAGTATATATGAGTAACCAACTGACCATTAATGAAGATAACACCACAAGTATCCACTAAATATCCTTTTATTCTCTATCCCTTCCATTAAATAATTAGTCCTTGAAATTATCAACCCAAGGAAACATCAGCTACATGTGAACCAAGATGCACATAAAATGGTTAAGTAAAGTAATGAGGTAGGTTTTCTATAATGATTTTCTATTCCGTTAATCCACATGAAAACCACAGATCTCATTTTTATTTTATGAAAATATTACTAATATATTATAATTGAAAGAACATACAATAAATAATAATCATAAGAAACATATATAACTTTTCATAAAAAAGGACCATGGGTTTCCCAAAAAATATTGTGTAAATAATGAGTAATTTTTGTAAGTTATATATACAATAAAACACACTTCATGCATAAATGCCCACATTTTTATGCATCTTTCATGAAAATTGTTGCTATCTCAAACATAAATATAATATTTCAATACTCCAATACAATTTATATTCACTACCTTTCTTTAATCTATCCTCAGATGGTTGATTTCCTTCCATCTCTTGATGATGGATTGGACTTCGCCTTTCAAACTGGCCTG
The DNA here is from genome assembly GCA_963277665.1 of Viscum album. NCBI lineage: Eukaryota > Viridiplantae > Streptophyta > Magnoliopsida > Santalales > Viscaceae > Viscum > Viscum album. The sequence continues at coordinate 1,484,220,934 of OY728166.1, forward strand.
CCTCCCATCATTATGGTTCTATAGTTCCATGATGACATACCTCCAGCTCAAATTATATTAATTAATATTCATCAAATCCACTACCATGAATTCATATACTACATCATTGAACTCATTCTTAAACCCATTCATCCTTTCATCCGCCACAATTACTACTTCGTGAGAACACAAAAAATCACAACTAAAAATTAATCAAAACATAATAAATGAATGTTTTTGGTTTCTTGATATGAATTTTCTTATATGAATCACTTGGTTACATTTGACAACACTTTATAAAAAATTACATTTAATTTGTGTGAATTTAAATTAGATCCTTTTATTACTCCATAGCTAAGCATATAGGGATGACAAACAACTATAATGGGTGAACTCTTAAAAATACTTATTCTGCACATTTATTGTTAAAAAAATGCCAAATGCCCCATTTGATTCTATTCCCCTTCAACAATTATAAATTTTAAAGGGGTCCAATATGACTCTTAAAGGTATTCCTCCCATAATGAGAAGAGATCTATGAACCTTTTTTCATCCTCATCTTCAGGATACTTTCTTATAGTAGTGTTGGAGACCTTTCATCTCTTGAACAGTAATTATTTCAATTTATTGCTTGAGACACATCCCCTATATCTTTAATGTTGTTTGAACTAATCTAAATAGTATTCATCCAAAAATGATCACCAATAACTGTTATGGGAGGACATTTTGTTAGATTAGTTCATGAAATATAGGTGTATGTCTACAAAAGATAAGCGATGGATATCAAGAAAAAAAAGAAATAATAATTGTTCGGGGGGTTTGTTGTTAAGAAACATTGTAACCACAATGATGGGAGAAAGGATAGTTTAAAAGCGGGATTCCAATCCACCATAAAGATATGGAAGGAAATAAAGGGTCTGATGATGGATTAAAAAATGTTAGTGAAGGTTAGTTATACCACGTTATTGAATTATTATATTTTGTTTCAATATAGTAGTTATTTTCTTACAAGATTCGTGAAAATGTAGAATTTTCGACATGAAGTGTATTGTATTGTTGTTATTCAATAAAAATTAAATGTTTCTTTAATCATACTGACAATTTATACTATATATGATGATGTTACCAATTTTTAGGAAGAACATACTATTGATGATGAAACTATTGAATTATTAGGGGATCAATGACATGTTGATGAAAAAACATCAACGACGCAACATCACAGTGTTGAATAATATTATCAAGGGAAGAACTTAGGGTATAATATTTGAGGTTGGTTGGAATCAATGAGACCAACCTATTAACACAAAAAAATTCAACATTAATAAGTTATCTTGGGGTTATAATGAGGATAAATGTGCTAATTGATATTGATTCATGGTGACACATCCAACCTATAACAAAAGAAGTCCTTTGGAAACACTTATGGTAATTTTATGAAATACTTTCTCTATTTTACTGAAAAATTATATAATTATATATTGATTTAATTTTCATTATTCATTATAGAGTTCATTTATTTTAGAATATTTCCATAAGAAATTTTCCTTAATGGTCGTCAGAAAATACCATAGAGGCTTCCAAACTTTTATTACGAAGTTACATATTAGGGATGATAAGGGAAAAGTAAATCCCCACCCACCAATTAGTTATTCACACATTTTAATGGAAGAAACATGTAAGGATTTCATCAATTGTCACAACGATAAATAATTTTAGGTTCCATACAGTTAACAATATTTTATTTGAAATTATTTATTTTATCCATGTTGATTCATAATTGTTAATTTAATAAACATCAAAATAGTGATAAAAATAAAGACCATTCATCAAAACCGATGTAACCCTATCGCAAAAAAGGATGGGGTGTGCTTCATTAGAGAATAAATACATATGTATTTTAAATAAAAAATAAATGATTAATTATGTGATATGAAACCAAAAATGTTCCTTTGTTTATATGTAGATTGATGATCCAAATCTGAAGCCACATGCATTTCACATCACGTGTATGGAAGGAAGGTCGTTTAAATAAGGAGGGGAAATTAGTAGATAAAAACTCAAAAACAGTCTGGAAAACAAGTGTATGTATGAAATAATTGTAATTCATTATGGTTTATAATGATATTACATAAAAATATCTATTTATGTTCATATTTTATATAGTTTATAAATAGGAATTAGTAATTATTGTACATGAAAAAAATATTTTTATTAGCAATAAAGTGGCATAAACAATATGGTCATGTTAGAGGATTATGTTATGGATCTCTACTTGAACGTATCTATCGAAGATTAAACCACAATAACATACATATAATATAGTGAGGTGATTGTAGACACAAATAAACTCATTGAAATAAATTATTGTTCGGTCTTGTTTGGTAGACTAATGTATGATAAAAGATTAAAGAGAACCAGAGGTGAAGCAAAGATCCGCACATGAACCAAATGATCCCACTAGCTTTGAGACTATTCATTCCCACAAACTATATTCCTTTACAATGGTAATTATTTTTTTAGTTTCTCCTTTCCCTAAATGTGAATCAAATAACATCCAATAACATTATATAAATACAATTATATATGGTATAGTTTTATGCTTTTTATATCTTTCAACAACCACAAACCACTGTGTTGCGATGGGTATAGTGTATAATATCCTGAGAGAAAAGATAAACCATAAAGAAATCCTAGAAGATTACATGAGAGTGGGGATTCAGGTATCTCATAAGCTGATTGTTGAGTTACTTTTTCTACTTGATGGTCTAGATATTAGAACAGTCAATGATGTTATTGGATCTTTCATTTCATGGTCATACAATCTAATAAAGAAAATGAGTTATGTATTTAAAAAATATTTTTATATGAATAACCTATAACTATTTATGATAAAAGGCCTAAAGTGAGGTATGATATTATAGATAGATAAATTAGTGATGAAACATATGGTTGAATCTAGAAAATATAGTGAATTGTCCAGGAAAACAAAATGCCCTTCCAAGAGTGGCTTCTCATTACCAGTTCTAGAGAAACATTTATTATCATTACCACTTGTTTTATAAATGAAATTTAATGATAAATTTATATCTTAAATTTAATATAAAAAAGAAATATATGGAAACTCTTTAACAGATAGAATTAGTATCGAGACCCTAAATGAGATTTTTAAGCATGAATGGTTGGGAATTTTAGTTGTGAGTACATACATAAGGTACATTTTCATAATACATCTGTCCAAATAGTGATATAATATTTTTATTAATGTTAATAAGTATTCATATTTTCTACAAGTTTTTATATTAAAAATATATAAAGTAAATATTGTGCAAATCACAATTTGGATTCATTAATCCATATATAATTTCTACAACAGAAATTAATTAAGATAATGAAGAAATTGAAAGGAAAAAAGATGAGTTAATCTAAGTGTTTAAAAAAAATGTATCTAATAATATAATATTTTTTATGCTTACAATGAAAAATTAAAACTCAAAAATCAAATCACATAATTTTTTTTCTCATTAATTAGTTGTTTTTGTTTTTTAGGTAGCACAGGATGCCAATCAGAGTTAATATGGATACATTGAATATTAATTTTTTGGATCCAATGAATGGATATCCAACCAATCGGTCACATATGATTTTTATTATGAATATTGAATAAATTTCAATTAAAATTTTATAGACAAAACTCTAATTATATGTTTTAGTGTGTGTTTTAACAAGAATTTGGTTATAGCAGGGTAGTCTCAAAATGTAGGCTAAATCTAGACATGAAGTTGGCTTCTGAACTAATAAAGCCTATTAATTACAAAAAATAGAAACAAATTAAGGTATATATTGAAATATTTAACTATTAAAACAATTCAAAACAGTTTACTTATTTTGTTCAATGTTTTTGCATTGTCTGAAACAAGATAACTGTATCGATTGTTGATATATTGTTTGAACATTTATGAGAGAGATCATAAAGCATGAAAAGACTAGGATCCCCCAATAGGAAATTGGAAAAGGTAATTACAATTTCATTAAATATATTTCATAATAATTTTCATGTCTATATTTACTAAGTACTATCAAGATTTATGATAACCTAGTCAATCAAAATAAGAAATAAATTTATTTGGTGGCGAGTGGGAAACGTACATTTTTTCAGAATGTATTCTGAAAAAAAGTAGTTATTACCTGCTATTTTTGTGATCTATTATGATTTATAACCTTTGAAATATATTTTGTTTGTGAAGAATTAGTGTCATAATTGTTATATATTATTTTTTATCTCTTTATGGATGAAAAGTATTATGGAGGAAATCAATTTATTTAGAAGTACTGACCTGTAAACAATAAAATTGTTGGGAAATGCTGGAGGCGGAGGCAGAGGAAGAGTCAGAGTCATAGACTGATGTAGAAGAGGGGGTATAGGTATAGATCATGTTGAAAGAAAAGATGATAAACTGAGTTGAAAATAATTTTTTTTTTCATCATTTAATTATAATTAGGATTATATTATTATTCTATGTAGAAAAATTGTGAAAAAGTGAAGACAACAGTTTTCAATTATGATATGTTATATTATTGAAGTGCTATAGTTGTCTTATTGAAATATTGTTTTTAACACTTGTTTATGTTATTTTATACAAGGTAGTAATCCATCTATAAGATCATTCTGTTTTGGAAGCTTCAATTTCTTCACTAGTGTTATAAAAGAGATATATATACAACTCCCAATCATCAAAGATGTATATAATCCGACATAAACGTTTGAATAAATATGTGTATAATCCACCACCTAATTCAACTAGTTTATGAGAGAACAGTTGGCAGAAAACTAGAATTGTTATATCATGGTCATCGAGTATGTCTGGTATCAAAGTGTCTGTTATCAGTTTAAAATTAAAATTTTAATAAAAAAATTTCACTCATTGAAAACTAAGAAAATATGCTCTGATTGTCTTGAAAACTTAAAACAATGATTCATAATTCATTTTTAATGTGTAGGAATTAGTCTCCTGTAAAACGAACACATGTTGAAATTTGTATGCCTAAAAGTTCTTGTTTCCAGTTTAAAATGTCATTTTAGTAAAAAACACAAGTGGAATACTCAAATCCAAGGAAAAATATTCTGATTATTTTGAAACATTAGTAAACATATTCATAATCATTTGGGATATGTAGGAATCATCCCCACCTCAATTTGATGCATTCTATGACTAATATGACTCAAAGTGGACCTTTTTATTCCAAATTGACATTATGTTTAGTAAAAAAATAACAAACATACTCAAAACTGAGAAAAAACAATAATAGTTTCTTTGAACATTATTAAAATTATCTATAAGTCTTTTTTATGTGTAGAAATCATATGTAACTCAATACAACTCACTATATGACTGGTATGACTCAAATTGATTGTTATCAGTTTAAAATTGACATATTAATACAAAAAAGTATCACTAACTAAAAACATATAAAATGAACTTGTATTGTACTGATAATCATTAAAAATAATTCATAGTAAATTTATGATGTGTATGAACCGGTATCATGTAAAACCCACACATGATGTAACCTTTATGACTCAAAGTGTAGGTTTCCACTTTAAAATGACATTAAAGAAAAAAACAAAAGTGGAACACTTAAAACTGAGGAAACACACTCATATTGTTTTTATAATTTAGGAAAAAAATCCATAAATCATTTGAGTTGTTTATTAGTCATCCTAACCAAAATTTGATACATTATAAGACTTGTATGACTCTAAGTGAAACTTTTAATCAAATATTTACATTAATTTTATCGAAAACAAATAACAGACATACTCAAAACCATTAAATTTGATTGATTTTTTTTATTTTAGGATAATGATACATAAGTCATTTATGACTTATAGGATTAATATGATCCTAAATGTGATACATGATGTTTTAGATATGAATCATATGGTCTGTTATCTATTTAAAATTGACATTTTAATATAAAAAAGTGTCAATCCTTGAAAACTAAGAAAACACACTTCTATTGTCTTGATAATTTATAAAAATGATTCATAATTCATTTGTTATGTGTAGGAATTAGTCTCATGTCAAACCTACACACAATGCATCATATATAACACAAAGTGACTCTTTCCAGTTTAAAATGACATTTTAGTAAAAAAATACAATTGGAAAACTCAAAACTAAATATACACATTAAAATTGTTTTTAAACTCTATTAAAAATATTCCTAAGTTATTTGAGACATGTAGGAATCATCTCCAACTCAATCTGATACATGGTGTGACAGGTATGACTCAAAGTATGTCTTTTTAGTCAAATTTGATGTAAATTTTAGTGAAAAAATGACATACTCAAAACAAATCAAGCACATTTAGATTGTTTTTTTAATTTAGGAAATCTATCCACAACTCATTTTTGAATTGAAGGAATTAATCTCACCTCAATCCGATACATGATGCACCCAGTACAACTTAAAGTGTCCTTTATCAGCTTAAAATTGATATTTTAATACAAAACATTTTTACTCACTAAAAATAGAGAAAAAACACTCATATTGTGTTTATAATTTAGGAAAATGATTTGTAATTCATTTTTGGTGTGTAAGGATCAATCTCATGTCAAACCCACACATGATGAAACATGTATGACTCAAAGTCCCTGTTTCTAGTTTAAAATGACATTTTATTAAAAAATAAAAGTGGTGTACTCAAAATATAGGAAACACATTTATATTATTTTTATACTTTAGTAAAATAATACACAAGTAATTTGGGATGTTTATTAAATATCCCCACCTTAATATGACACACGGTGTGACCGGTATTACTCCAAGTGCATATTTTTATTCAAAATTGATATTAATTTTAGTAAAAAAAAATCTAGAATACAAAAAAACAAGAAAAAAAATTGTATTATTTTGGTAATTTAGAAAAATGATCTATAATTCATTTATATGCGTAGAAATCATTTATACCTCAATCTAACTCATGGTGTGACTTGTATGACTCAAATTGTTTGTTATCATTATAAAAGTGATTATTTAATACGAAAAAGTGTTACCTACTGAAAACATTTAAAACATTATTAGATTGTCTTGATAATTTAGGATAATGATTCATAAATAATTTCTGACATATATGAATCAGTATCATTTCAAAAAAAAATACACTATGCAACCCTTATAACTCAAAGTTCTTGTTTCCATTTTAAAATGATATTTTAGTAAAAAAACAAGTGATGTACTCAAAAACCAGGAAACACATTCAGATTGTTTTGATAATTTAGGTCAACAATCCATAAGGTATTTGGGACATGTATGAATCATCCCCACATCAATCTGAGCAATAGTGTGACATGTTTTACTCTAAGTACATCTTCTTATTTAAAATTGAAATTAATTTTAACCAAAAAACAACTGACATACTCAAAACCAAGAAAACAAATTTGGATTGTTTTGGTACATTAAGAAAACAATCCATATGTAATTTTTGATGTGTATAAATCAACCACATCTCTATCCGACTCACAGTGTGACCATTATGACTCCAAGTGCACCTTTTAATTCAAAATTGTCATTAATTTTAGTAAAACTACAACTGTAATACTCTATAATCGGGTTTATTTTCTTTTATTTGTGTTGGAAATTATATTTCATTTAATTTTTTGTAGTTTTATCTAATTGTTCTAATTTTTTATTCTGTTTATGGTGATGCAGTTTGTTGTTACTACACACTACATTTCCTATTTCTCGTGATGTATTGAGATTTAGTATCACACTATAGAATTAAAATTTATTAGTGCTAACAAATACATATATAACAGGTCCTTTTGTGAGATAATTTTATAAAACTGATAAATAATCTATTTTATGAAAACTTCTAAACGAACTAATAAATTTGTGATTTATTAGTTTTTTTTGCGCTGATAAATTACCTATTTATCAGCGCTTTCCTATCCTTGATAAATGACTTGGCATTTTAACTTTTCTATGGTAGTCAACATTTTTTAGCATTGATAAAGGATTATTCTAGTTCTATTAAAGGCATATTTTGTAGCATTGAACCCTTCATATTAACAATAAAAGTTACATATACCTCAAACCAGTAAAAAATATTCCAATATATCATCAGTCACCTTAAAACCATATCACATAAAACCTTAAAATTGGTGTATATTCCTTTGAACTTATGATAAAATATAAACTTACAAACCCATGGTCATATCCATAACTCTTAATTTGAACTCAAAAGAAAACATCCTAATCAAAATGTTTTCTAAAACCTCCCCCGGTACAAACTATAACAACCCCAAACCTGCACTCCTAGATCTAGTTTTAAAACATAACATTTACATTTCAAGATTTGATACCAATAAAGGCTGAAAATTTTAATCCTTTAAAAATATAACATCAGAATGAAATAGTGGATTACTTACACACCCAATTACCTTTTAGGTTTAGAGTATTAGATAATTTGGAAAAAATCTTACACAACTTGGATTCATAAAAATTAAAATAATTTCCCACTAATTTCTTCATATATAGTACCCTTATTAGGTATAACATAACTAAATCCTTTATTCATAACCTATGGGAATGGAAAACACAATAAGGGTGAGCTGAAATGAACAGTAAGGGAAAACATTGACATTAACAATTTATTTTCATTAATGAGAATAAGATGAGCATAAGTGTATGATGAAAAAATCAAAGTGCATGGTCATACCAGAAGAGAATTCATACCCATAAAAAATGTATCATGGAATAACGATTTAACGTAATACAAGAGTCATATAAGTCAAAATGCATGTGCCTTGTGGAAACAATCCTTGAAAAAAGGATCCATTAAAAAATCATAACAAGCACTGAGAAAAGATGTTGGTATCTTGGAACATTATCTTCATATAACCCTTACAAGAACCATTATAGATGGGATAAACTTACCATATTAATACCCATAATCAATTATAAGCAACACGTTATCCTGTTATCTTTGTTTTCTTTTAAGAGATAATTATATTTAGTTTACTCCATCTTCATTACTGAATACATTGGAGGGATATAAGAGACACACCTATAACATATTAGAAACATTCCTATAAGGATTTTGTGTCACTTGAAAATAATAATTTCATAAATAATTTCAAATTATGAAATTATGAGAAAAAAATTAAAATCATGAGTTTTCAAGATAACAATAATCCTTATTCTTTCATAGCATGATTTACCCGTGGAAAAAATACAAATTTCTATGAAAATTTGTTTGAAATAATAATAATCTCTATAGAGAAATAATAATTATAGAATAAATTTAATTTAAATTAGTGTATAATAAGTAATATCTTGTTTTGTTTCAATGGTGAATATAAATACCATTAAAATATCATTAAAATCATTCTTGAAGAAAATGACCATTCCACTTTGAAAATAACTTTTAAAAATACAAAATTACCAAAATAATGTGAAAATAATTTTCATTGAAGATAAAATTGAAAATTATAAATGAAGTTTTAAGGAAATTAATGGTCATTATGATATTAAAATCTGATCATGTTTTAAATTTTTATAAAAAATTCTTTTCAGACTTTTGAAAAGATAGTTAAATGTGAACCATGTCAAAAATGATAAGAAATTTTATTTTAAAACATTTAAAAAATTGTTCAATGATTATGTAAAATAAATTTAAGAAATAATTTATTATTATAAAATAACATTATTTAAAAAATTTAGATAACATGGAAAAGGGAAAGATTCCAGATCTAAAATAGGATACATGATCGGTATCACTTATAAACAACATTTTTGATATCTCTTAAATCAATAATTTTCAAAATGGTAAATAAAAATTTAAACCAAATTCATAAATATATTATAATAAAAGATACCTGGTTTAATAAAATATGTGCATATGATTTCCTCTAAAGGAACCTTGAACATAAGCAATCCTGAAAAGAAATGATATTTTATTATAAAATATTTACCGCATTAGTAACTTTCAAAATAAAAATTCATTTAAAGAAAGAATATGATATGGATATGTTGATACCATAAAATGTAAAAACTAATTCATGGTACAATAATTAAACCATTATATAAAATTATTGTGAAATAAAATACACATGTCTAAAGAAAATGAGATTGAGATAGGGAAAACCATGGAAAAGATTAAAACTTTTAATGTGATAATTAATACATGAATAGATTATGTGAAAATTTTTTAATCCAAAAAAATAAAATTTCAAGTACATAATAAAAAATTTGGATATCATTTCTCATATAATCAGGGCACAAAAAAGACAATGAAGAAGTGTTGTAACATAATGAAATGAATTTGTGTTAAGAAACCACTTATCACTTGGTTACCGTCAAGTTAAATCCATATGGATGAAATAAATTGAGTTGTAACTTAAAATAAAATGAGTTATTAAGTATTGGTGATATAAAATGTAAAATTTTTATTATAAAAATCATATAAATTAAATTAAGTTCATAACATTATAATCTTCCATAATAAAGGGAAATTAGGATGAGATCTCTTACCTCGAGTCCAACATTGCTATGTTTTTCCTTTAACACTAGTATAATAAACTTATATCATTTATTTTAATTCATAATAACCATTTACAATATTAATACCTTATACTGTATTCATTTTTTATCTTTATTTTAAAGACATATTTAATTACATAATTAGTTTATTCCACAATTGGTGTTTTGAGGATGTTCAGTTCAAAGCTTCAAAATGGCATCAGTATGTTGAATATGGTCAAAGGGATATTATTTCTATAACATATAGAATAATAATCATGAAATAATTTCCATTTATATGTATTTATTATGATTTTTAAACCAACCATGAAATATGGTTATGAAAAATGAATTATGTAATAATCATAGAGATGGTTGGTCATACGTACACATAAGCAACGTTTCCATTTTTCAATGAACATGAAGGAAAAGGTAAGAATTATTTAATATTTTCATAATTATTATTATATTGTAAATATAATATTATATATTTAATAATGGTTATATATACAATATATTTTATATAGTGATGAAAATCAAATTAGATCACTTCATGGAGGTGGTGATCCATACGTACACACAAATGATTCTTATATTTTTCAATCGATAGAAATTTAACAAAATATATAATATATTATATTTAAATAATGAAATTATATCATGAATATAATATATATAAATTAAATCCATAATTATAACCACATGTTATATGTGGTGATGGAAAATTATTTACATCGGTTCGGAAGGCGGTAGTTTGCCGTACAAATGAACGATAGTTAAATTTACCATTTGAAGGAAGAGGAGGTGGATGTTGGTTATCAAATTAACATAATAAAATATTATTATATATAGGATAGTTATGTTATTATTTCATCATTTTTGAAGAATATTCAGATGAGGTATAAGAAGAAATAAAACTAAACTAGTTGGTTAAAAGTTATATTAATTCTTCGAACAAACTCATTTTCTTTCTACCTTAATCCCACAATAGTTAGTGTTGTGAAAACAATAATACCTCTATAATATACTTAGGGATTTTACGAAGGTATTTCGTTAGGTAATGGATGATATATAATGCTCAAAATGTGTGAGTAAGAGTGGAGAGGATGTTTCCTTTTATAAGTGAGAGGAGGGGAACTCATGAAATTACTTAAATTATTAAATTAATAAAAGTTAATTTTCATGGAATAGTAGAAATTATTTGATATAATTATAATTTGGTATTATTATGAGTCTAAGTATTCTCATATAATAAAATTTTGACAATATTAGGTGTTTTTTTTCAACCTTTTCTCTTTGTTTTAACCCTTATTAACCCTTTTGATGATTACTGTAATATTAATGTTTTTTTCACCTTAGAAGTAGATAAAGTTAATATAAAAGGAAAATATGATACTAAATGGACCATGGTTAAGATTATAAACTATATACCATTTAATAGGGAGAATACAGTATTTTTAATAATTTTACATCTTTTAATAAATCATTGTTTATTATAAAATATAATTAGTGTCATTTTTGGAACTATTTACTTAATTTTAATTTAAAGTCAAGAAGATAATAATTCCATTCAAATATAATCTTTTAAAACATCCCCAATATGTTATATACATATATAAAATTATTATGACACTATAAATTACCCAAAAAATAATAATTTTAGAGTTTTTCAAATCATTTAATTGATTTGCCTATTTCTTGCACAAACACTATATTAGCATTACTAAAACATTTAAAGAAATTATTTAATCACTAAAAATTAAAAATATTTTACAATAATAGAAAATAATATAATTATTCTCAAAATAACCTTTAATATTCATTCAAAACATATTTTTTTCCTATGTGAACATATAATATAAATTTAAAAGCATGAGATTGACATTTTGTATTTTTCTTCATGTAAAATAACATATAAGTAATTTTCAAAGAAAAATGTAAACATACTGTAATAAATTTGAAATCGGATGATTATTTTTGAAGAATAATCAATATATATATTAAAGAAAAGTTTTTGGGTTATTTATTTGGTCCTTATCATATTATTTTTAACCATAATTAGTTGATTTACCCTTACTAATGTGGAAAATATTTACCATAGTTACTATTCAAAATGAATAAAAGGGTTGGGAATTATTTAACAAATTTTATCCTCATGAATACAAATATGGGATAAATTTTTAAATATTTAATTCCTATAAGTAGTAGAAATAAATTTTAATTTTAATTCCTAAAATGTAATGAAAAAATAGCTTTTTAGAAAAATATAGTTAATGCCAAAAAAATGAACTTATACCAAAATCATGTATAATAATCATTCACATGTTATTAATTTGATTAGTTATAAATAAATGGAACCTATTTTAACTTAGGATTACATTAAATTCAAAATGGATTATTTAAATTAAAATGAAATATAGTTTTATGAAAATTAGTATTTTTCTCCATCCATCAAAAAAATCAATATTTTCTAAAATAATCACAAAATTACACCCTAAAATCAATCTAAAATTATTATTTAATAAAATGATATTATCTCTATCAAATAAAATTTCTAAAATTGAAGTAAATTAATAATAATATTTTATCACAAAATTAATGAAAAACATTTTGAAGAAAACATATCTTTTAAGCATAAAATGACTTTACATAAAATTGAATTCTTATTAAATAATCATTAATCAAAAAAAATTATTGAGTAGGATATATATCTATATATATTATAATTTGGTTTATCATATTCATAACCACTAATTCAGAAAGAAGGTTATAAAAATCCTATTTAAATAATAATATTTCATGGTTCATTTAATCTCAATATTATATGTATTGAACACTATAAAAAATAATATTATTATGAAATCTCAGGGGTTTTACATTATTCCCCTTTAATAAATTGTTTGTTCACAATTTGAGCCTGAGAGCTATAATCAATGGTTTGAAATTTGAAAATACATTTTATGAAAGCCCAAATCCTATAATGGTTTAATAAAACCTCCTCTTGAAAAGAGGGAAAGAGAAACAAGAAGGTTATTTGGAATAAATAATTGCTAGGATTAAAAATAGGATAAAATTTTTGGGAAGAGAAAATATGTACATAGAAGAAAATTTAATGTTCCAATAATGACGGGGAGTGATAAAAAACACTGATCATAAGAAGTTAAACGATCATGGGAAAGTCAACGTCGAAAAAACCAAAAATAAATGACATGTGAAAAAGAAATTATCTTCATTATAAATGAAGGTAATAAGATAACTTTTTTTTCAAGATCATTTTACTAGAATTGGGTAATTCATTTACCATCTAGACTAAGAAAATCAGGAAATATACTTACTTTGTTTTCATCAATTCCATAAATGTAATTTCATCCTTCAGTTTCTTTTTTCAATCAGTTTCAACCATTATCACATATTTTACTCTAAATTATGAGTATAAATATTTAATTATATAAGAATTATAATCAACTATTTATTGACTATGAGGTATATAAAATGAAGAAATGATATTCTTCCAGTATTTACTAAAACTAAAATGTCTAGCACCGGATATGATAATACCCAAAATGAATAAACCTTTATATAAATAAATAATATATGTAACTCCAAATTTTCCTTAAAAACACCAGTGGTTCGACTTATATAATTTTATAAATAAGTAACCCTCTATCCTAATAGACCAAGATAACCTTAATAATAAAGGGTGTTTTAACCTCAAAGGTTATCTCTTATAATTTAGCATATATACACACACATAATTATAATAGAATTATTTTGAAATAATCCTTCATGTTAATCCTAAGGATTACATATACCCAAACCCAATAAAAGGTCACCTAAAATATAACAAGTCTTCTTAAAACATCATCACATAAAACCTCAAAAGGGTTTTTATTCCTTTGAACTTATGATAATCCTTAAACTTATAAACCCATGATGGTGTCCATTAATCTTAATTTAACCTAAAATTTAAACTTCACAGTCTCTAAAGTAATATAAACCATCCTATGATACCATCTATAATAACCTTTAAGCCTCACTCCTTGATCCAATGATGAAACAAAATATTTACATTTATAGCGTTGATACAAATAAATGTGACCAAAATTTAAACCTTTAAAACATATAACATCAAACTAAAATATTGGATCTATTATGTATTGAAAGACCTTTTATGTTTAGAGTTTCAGATAATTAATACAAACTCTTACATAAGAACTTGGATACATAAACAACTGGTTTATAAAAATATACATCATCTCCCACTAAGTGCTTCACATCTAGTAACCTTCTTTGGAATAACATACATAAAATATTTATTCACAACCTAGGGAAATGGAAACTTATAAAGGGTGAGATCACATGCTATGTAAGGGTAAACATAAGCATTAACTATTATATGTCATCAGTGAGAATAAGATGAGGAAAAAGGTATAATGACATAATCAATGTGCATGAGAATAATATTATAGAATTTATACCCATCAAAACATGGATCGGTACATAAATATTTAACATATGAGAAGAGTCATATAAGTTACAAATCATGATCCCTGTGAAAATAATCATTAAGTAATGTATACACTAGAAACTCATAGAAATCATAGAGGAAAAGAGTTTCTATCTTTGAAAATTATCTTTCTAGGAACTTTATGAAAACCCTTAAATATGGGATAATGTTACTTGGTTAATACCCATAATGTATTAGGAGTAACATGTTAATTGATTAACTCCTTCATCTTTTAGGTGTTAGTCGTATTCAAAAAAATATGTCGTCATCACACATTGTATTGGTGGGATAAAATAGAACCACCCATAACATAATAAAAAATTCCTTTAAAGATTTTTCTTCAATCCCCAATCCCAATTTCATTAATAATTTCTATATACTATATCATGAGTAAAAAATTAAAATATTTCAATTTTAAACATAACAAAAACCATTGTTATTTCATAGCTTGATTTACCCATGAATAAGAAATTGGTTCCATGAAAATACATTTGAATCAATGACAACCCATCCAGAGAAAGAATAAGGATGAAATCATTAAAACATATCCTTAGTGTACCATATGTAAAATAAAGGATTTTTATCCTTGATGAATAGAAATAACATTACTTGATCATTAAAAAAATCATGTGGAAAATAACCTTTTCCATATTAAAAATCACTTGTCAAAATTGAAAATTTCAAAAATATTTTGAAAATCCATCTATTTGAAAAAAATTAAAAATTATAAGGGCATATTCAAATCAAATAGCATTCATGATGGATGGAATTTCTGTTCATGTTGTAAACATTAAAAATATTCTTTTTAAACCTTTTTAAATAGAGACAAAAGTGACCCATGAAACAAATGGTGAAAATTTTCCTTTTAAATTGTTTTAAAATATGGTAAAATATCATATAAACTAGATTTATAAAATAATATTTGATTATAAAATAACATTATTTAATTTTTTATAAATATCATATATGTAATAGAAACAATTTTTATCTAAAAGAAGATACAAGATCGGTATCAGTTAAAAAAATTCATTATATTTATTTAATAAATAAAGGATGAAATGGAAAATAAACAAATAAAAAACATTAATAACTATAGGAGAATAAAATATATATGGTTAAACAAAATCAGAGCATATTATTTCCCTAAAAGGAACCTTCAACATAAAAAACCCTGAAAAAGAATGAGTTTAAAACATAAAATCATTACCCCTTTTGTAACATTCAAAATAAATATTAATTGAAAAGAAGAGTATGATATAGATATATAACTACCATGAATTATATGATGTAATATGAAAAAAATCATTTATTGGATAGTAAGTAAACCATTCAAAGAAATCATTGTGTTTAACATGAAGCATGACTCAAGTAAATGAGATTGATTCAGAGAAAACCATTGAAAAGATCATAAATTTTTGAAGTTATAAATAATCCATGAAGTGATTATGTACACATATTTAAATATATATAAAATAAGTGCAAATATAAAATAAAAAAATTTACACTTCATTTCATACATAATAATGGCATAAAAAATTAAATGAAGAAGAGTTATAACCCAATGAAAGGAAATTGATTTGAGAAACCCCTTACCACTTGGTAACATTCAAGTCAAAGCCCTTTGAATGACATAATTTGAGTTGTAACATAACATACGATGAATTATGAATAATTAATGGTGTGAAATGATAAATAGGTAATACATACACCATTAAAAATAAATGATATGTATAACATTAAAACATGCCACAATGAATAGTAATTGAGACAAAATCTATTACCTTGAGTTCATAATTTCTATGTATGTCATTTAAGAGTGACATGGTAAACTTATATAAATTATTTTATTTTTTATAAAAAATTTATAGTATTAATAACTTATCATTAAATCATTTTTTACATTTATTTTAATGAAAAATTTTATCACATAACCAGTAAAATCGATATTGGGTGTTTTCAGAATGTTTAGTTCAGAACTTCAAAATGAAATTGATATGTGGACCATGGTCAAATAGATATTTTTTATATAATACATTGAATAATAATCATGAAATATTCTTTATTTTTATAAATTAATTATACTTATAAAACCAACCATGAATGATGGATATGAAAAATGAATTATGTAACAATCATGGAGACGGTAGGCCATATGTATGCATTAGTAACATTTACATTTTTCAATGAACATAGTGGAAATAATTTAAGTGTTATTTTATATTTAAATAATAATTATTATATCATAAATATCATATTACTTATTTAAAGACACTTATATATACCAACCATGTGATGAAATGATGAAAAATGAATCACATTGTTTCGTGGAGGTGGTAATCCAAACGTCTGTACGAATGATGCTATCATTTTTCAATGGAGGAAAAGGTAAGATAATAGATGATATATTATATTTAAATAATTATAAATATTTAATTAACTACATATATATACGTTAAATCCATCACAATAACCAGTTTTGAGATTTTGAGATGTAAAATTAATTATAGAGGTTCATGAGGAGGTAGTCCGCTGTATACACGAACAATGGTGTCATTTCCTAGTTGATGTAAGAGGAGAAATATACAGGTTATTACATTAACATAATAACATAAAAGAAAATTTATTATAATTATTTTATTATTTCTTCATGTGTGAATGATATTTAAAGAAGGTATAATAAGAAATAAAACAAGAACATTCGGTATAATGCTATACCACTTCTTTAGACAACCTCATTTAATTTACACATTGACCCCTCAAAGGTTAGTATTATGAAAAAACTAATACTTTTATAACATGGATATGAATTTTTTGAAGGTATTTGGGTAGTTATTGGTTGAATATGTGGTATGGTATTTGAGTGCTAAAAATGTACGGGGAAGAGTGAAGAGGAGGCCCCCATTTATAATTGAGGGGAGGAGAACTCTTGTAGTTTTTATAATATTAAATTAATATAATTTAATTTTCAGTGAAAAGTGACACCAAGTTGATATATTTTAAAAATGTGATTATTATTATTCTCAATAATATCATATAATAAAATTTGGATAGATTTAGGTTATTTTTTCAACCATATCTTTTTGTTTTAACCCACCTTAACCCTTTTTATAATTACCATGATATCAATGTTTTTTTACAATTTAGTGGTCAATAAATTTACAATAAAAGGAAATGTGAACCACAAATGGAACATGGTTAATATTTATGACAATATCCTATTCAATTTTATGAATATAGTATTTTAATTAGTTTTAAATCATTTAATAAAATATCTTTTATTATAAAATATCATTAATTTTATTTTGGGAACTATCCATTTAATTTGACCTTAAATTCATCAAGATAAAAATGAAATTAGAATATATAATTTTAACACATAACTAATATGTTATATATATCTATAATTTTATTTGAAACTATTAATATCCCAAAAATAATTACATTTAATGCTTTTAAAACCTTTTACATGATAGTTCTACTACATGCACAAGCACCATGTCAGCACTATGTAAGAATTTAAGGAAATTATTTCATCACTAACAATTATAAATAATTTTAAATCATAAAAACATATTTTATAAGACTCACAATAAAATTTAATATTGATTTAAAAATAGTGTTTCTCTCTATTTGAAAATATAATATAAATTTTAAAGCAATAGAGTTCGATTTTATATTTCCTTTACTTAAAATTATACATATGCCATTTTCAAAGAAAATTGGAAAATAATTATGGTAATTTTAAATTTTGGATGAGTGTGGTCTAAAAAAATATATATATTAAAGTAAAATTTTAGTTCTATTTTTTATCCCTTATCATATTATTTTAAACCTTAGTTATTAAATGTTTCTTCACCGAGGTGACAAATATTTATTATGGTTACAATTCGAAATGAAAAAATAAATGGGAATTCTTTAAAAAAAATAACCTACAAATTAAAATTATGGAATTATTTATCATTATTAAATTCCAATAAGTATAATAAATAATATTTAATTTAAATTCATAAAACGTAATGAAAAACAGTTTTTTAGAAAAATACGTTTTGAAGCCTAAAAATGAACTTATAACATAATCAAGTCTAATGATGATTAATATGTAATTAATTACATTATTTATAGATAAATGGAGAATAATTTAATTTAATATCAAATTAAAATAATAATGGTGAATTTAAATTAAAATAACTAATCTTTTTAAAAAAACTCGGTATTGTTAACTATTCATTGAAAAATATATCTTTCCAAAAAAATACAAAAAATTCACCGTAAGATAATTTTGATATTATGATTTTAAAAAATTATATCTTATTTTTTAAATAATTTTTTAAAATTAGAATGAATTAATTATAATAATTTCTCATAAAAATAAATAAAAAGCATTTTTTATGAAACAATATTTTTGAAGAAAAAAATTAATTTACTGATAAATTGAGTATTTATTTAATAAGAATTAATCAAGTAATATTTATTTATTAGGGACTATATATATATGGTTAATAATTTGGTAAATCTTATTCATAGACACCAATTCAATGACTTGGTTATAATAATCATATCTAAATAATAATATTTTTTGGTTCTTTTTTTGTTTGGTGTTGTATGCCTTTTATGCTATCGAACATAGACTTATTTTAAAATATCAATGTTTTTATACTAAAAATTAATTTCATTTTATCAAAATAAATTTTAAAAATTTATAAATTTATCTTTTAAATAAAAATAAGTGATTCGAAGAAAAAATGATTGAAAAATACATTTTATACAATAATTTTCCTCAAACCTAATTACATGAATGAAATGAATTAAGTTATTTTTAAAAAATCTAAACATAAATATTTAATTCATGTATATCTAAAAAATATATATATTTAAAGTATATATACAAGTATAAGGACTATGTGTTTAATGAACCTATGTTTAATAACCAAATGTCCAATAACCATATGTTAAATGAACATACATGTAATAGCCAAATTTATTTTCTATATATAGCCTAATATCATTCATCCCATTAATCTATATATTCTAAAAATATCTATTATAATTTTAATATTTGGACTCCTTTAAATAGTTATATTTGAGGTTATGATCTTTACGGCGAACCATGAGGACAAAGAATTTTCATTCATGGTTTTTTGTAAATATTTTGATTTATTACACTTTTAATTTAATTAATGAGTTGTCATATAATAACCACATAATGTATTAATATTTATATTTAATTATAATATTTTATTTCCAAAAAATTTATTCATTATTTTTTATAGTTCAATGATTCATGTGATACAAGCTTTCAAACATAATATTTATTTAAAATAAAATGTAAACTAAAATATCTCAGTGTTTTAATAAAAATGAAAAACAATACAAAAACCCAGTTAAATGCGGTCATATACTAGATAAAAAATTATAATTGACTATATTAAAGACTGCATTTTCATTTATAACATTTATAATAATATTATCTTGAATAATATGTTAAATGTCCCTTTTTATTTATATCGTTACTTCTTTTAATAAGTGAATTTTTCATTAAGATTATCATATTAATAATTTCATCCCTATGTCTTCTTATAAAATGCCTTAACCATCTTAATATAGTATTATTCATTTCTAATACCCTTATTTTTTTAAACCATCCCTATGCCTACTCTAATTTTTATACACACATTTATTTCTAATCTAAGCCATTTCATTATTTCTACATATACGTTGTAACATTTTCATTTCTACTACACGTATTTCTTAATTTAAGGGGTATCCTCAAAGGCCAACACTCAATACCATATAGATTAAATGATCTAATAGCACTACTATAAAACCTACCCTTTAATTATTATATAATTTTCAACTATAAATCATCCTAGAAGCTTTTATCTATTTTATCCATCTGGTTTGAATACTATGAGTGACATCTAATTTAATATCTCAATAAAAATATATAAATGATCCTAAAAATAAAAATGATAAACTTTTTAAATGACATGTGATCAAAATATCACATCTATAACATCACTGTTTAGTCCATTTCTAAAACATAACTCTATATATTTTTTATTTTCGCCACTAATTTAAAATCCATTTTATTTATAAGTCTTTCTCCATAGATAAATCCTTATATGATAGTCTCCTTATATTTAGTAATGGGAACTATATAATCTACAAAACACATGAAAATAGTTTTCTCGCATTGAATATAATTTTCAAGTTCATATAGGAACAATGAAAAAGTATATTGAATTAAATACCAAATTAATAAGTAGTCCCATCAAGATAGATAATTATTTAGTATCACATACTAAAGTTCTAACTTGAGTCAAACTTCATTCATACTTATCATAGATGAGGCTGACATATGTCATATTCACCCCTTTTATTTCAAGAAATTTTCATGAAACCTCTATAATAACATTATCATATTTCATTTCCAAACCACTAAAAATAATATTAAAATATTTATCATTTTATCAATAATAATCCATCAGATATATAGTCAAGTAAATTACATTTATGGTTGAATGTTTATGTTTAAAACCAAATTGATTATCTTAATCTTCATTTTACCTTTTAATCTTATGTTCAATCAATATCTATTAAAGATTCATGCTGTGAATCATAAGCTTAATGCCTATATAAATCTCACAAATTAAAATCAATATTTTATTTTTATACACATTTAATAGAAAAATATTCCATTATTTGTCAAGAATATTCTTAGTTTTCATAATCTCATTGAATAAACATGCAAGAAAAGTAATACAAAAATTCCTTATATGTAAAAACTTCTATACAAATGTTATTTTTCTCAATTGATTTATTACTTTCATCATTTTTAATGCATATTTTCGTACAGGGATGCTAGATTTTTCCCTCCTTTCATCAACTCTGTACTGGATGAAAAACAGCTTGAGTGTTTCAAACTCAATGAGCTATATAAAGAGTAGGATAAATACATCTTCACTGATTCCTCCATGGGTCGGTTCTCCACGAAGGACTTTTGTCACATTTCTTTTGACCTATGTCAGGCAGAGGGCTGGGATGAGGTCGTTTGGGTGAAAGACATTCCAACTAAGCTTAATTTTCTAACTTGGAGGATTTAGAGAAGACCACTTCTGACACATGAGAATATCCAGATGTGCGGCATCCAGCTTATATCTAAATGTGTTAACTGTAACATGTATAGAGAAGATATCTCTTCCCACATGTTCTTTGGTAGTGTTTAGGAAGGAGAGGTTTGGAAGGATCTTAGATAGTTCTCTAAAAACCCTTTCTTCAAACAAGACTTTATCCTCTTTTCTCCTAATGTGGTATCATAGTTCTGAGGGCGGTGGCCCTAAGAGAGTTCCTTTTTCGGTTTTGTTGCATGTGGGGTGTTGTTTCTTTTGGAAGGTGAGGAATAGAGAAACGTATGAGGGTGTGGCAGTCTCCTCTTTAGTGACTACTATGTGGGGAAAACAATCAGTTATTGTACATGTACAAGGCAGTGTGGTATTGGATGGTAGCGCCTTACTTTCATCGGTTTCACTCTAGTTCCAGTGAGGACTTTACCTCTAGTAACATGAATGGAAATTGGGTATGCTGGAGACCTCCATCTGGTGGCTTGAAGCTCAATACAGATGGATCGTTTGTCCAAGTGTGCATTCGTCGAGGAGGTGTGGTGAGGGATAGTAAAGGCTCGGTTTTCATAGCATTCTCTGCCAGCCTGGGCCATGGATCTTCCCTTCAAGTGGAGGAAATAAAAATTCTTACAAGACTCAGACATTATCGGTAGCAGAAAATGGAGGTATCCAAAAATGAAATAGTCTCCTTAATTGTCTACAACTCCTTGGAGGAGGATGGTGAAGTCCCTTGGTTGATTTTCTATGTCATGAGGAAATGTAAAATCATAATTAAGAACACCGTCCGAATCCTCCACACCTGGAGAGAGGGGAACAAGGTTTCTGACTACTTGGCCTCGGTGGTCCTTAATGGCACAGAGAAGGTGTTTCTACAATTTGTGTCATGTATTAAACCTAATGGGATTTACATTATTAAAGGGGATACATTAAGGATACATCATTTCAGGCCTCCATAGATTCTTCTTTTGGGCGGGGGGGGGGGGTTTCTTCCACACTTCTCTTTTTTGGTATTTTTCATCCCTATTTCTATATAAAATTACATTATGATGATGAAGTATAAAATTTTCAATAATAGACATAGTTGAGTTCAACTCTAATAATAATTAAATTACCCATGTCAAATCCACATATCTTCTCTTTATTGATGAGATTATAAAAGTTTCATACCCATATTTTCTTAATTTCCTCAACCATAAAAAATGGATGTCCTTATACATATTTTATACATTGAAATTGATCTATATATCTATATGTTCACCATCAGACTATAGCTAAACATTATATTTTTCAAACTATTCATAGTATGCAACGATTGGTGAAACTTCTCAAAAACAAGAGATTTAGCCTCAGTAATTTCTTTCTTAGCCTCTATATGAGAAATAATATATCATACCCAATTATATTCATTAATATGATATTTAGTGCTTTCAAAAACACTTGTTTCACTTTTAATTTTAGTGGTACATTCTCATTCTATCAGAAAAAATATTTTCATTTTATAAAAAACCCTTTTGATACTCATAGGCTAGAATTATCTAAATTGAGAACACAATTATACACCTCATCCCAAATATAGTTGATGGTAAATTGACCTTACCAATCAATTTATTTTTAATTTTTTTACTAAAATTCTATTATATATCCTCTATATTCCACTATATTATTTTTTGATTCCTTAATTGTTTTATATTTCTCTTATAATTAAAAACATTGAAGATTTTATATAAATAATCGATGTTGGGTGTTTAGGATTTCCCATGGGAAAACCTTATAATCCTTAATAAATATTCTGTATGACCTTTTCACCAACAAGTAATAAATTTAATATCTTGTGTATTTTGTTTTATAAGTAATACAATATTCCTATCATATTCTAAATAGTGTATTTTCAAACAAAAAATAGTAAATTTTTAAGATAACCAATCCTTTATGATTTTCTACAGTCAAACTAGAATCTCCATGTAAATATATGTATTTAAGCTCTAGAATGCTTTCTTATATACCAATTAAGGTCAGAAGATAAAAAAAATATTATCATGTTGTGGTGGACTTTGAATAAAATATTCTAAATTAACCTAAAAAAGTACACATATGTTGTAAATTTTAATGAAAACACTTACCTATGGTATAGAAAATGGGTTAAATCATGAATCCACTTCCAAAAAATGCATGGAACTTAACTTCATCCATCTCAAAGATTCAATAATTCAATGATTGTGTTGCTGCGTTGCAGATCATTTATTTGTTGTTTTCTTATCAGATATCATCATTGGTTCCTTGTGAGATTGGTCAGACATCAGTGGAAGTTCAGTACCCTATTCCCACTTCTTGAATCACTTATTGTTTGAGAAGTACCCCAGTTCCTATGGAACTTTGTGGTGTTGATGTCTTATTTCCTGGGATAGGTAGTGCACACTCCTCGACTCCACATGTCAAATATTACAAGAAACCATCTTCCTAAGTCCCTTAGTGTCTTCCCCAGGTTCCTCCTCCTATACCTTTGATGCAAATAGAGATAAAGGTATATGAAATAGAGGTGGGATACAAGGTTATTTCTATGACCAATGGAGAGTTTACTATGGCATCAGGGTATCATTAGTGGAATCTTCTCACCGGGTTTTTGTTAGATCTCCCTTTTTTGCATATTTTTATAGATTCATTGCCTCCTAGGATATTTATAGTAAAAAAATTAGCATCCAACTTTATTCATAGTTCCTTATAAATCTTTATTTACTCTAATTTCAACTTCATAAAGTCATGGCCCAAATAGGAACACTTCTACTAGAATGAGAGACACTTCCTATTATACTGGCCTTGGAGGTTCATCAGGGAATTTTTTTCACTAGTTGAATTATAGATCAATCTCTCTAGATTGATGCTAACTTTTCATAACCTGAGTATCCTCAAGAGATTTGGTATGTCTTCTAGGTTGTACCTTTTTATCGATGATTCCACACTACATATGAAACTCACTATTACAGTGGGGATTTTTGTTGAAGAGGGTCAGTTGGCTCCTCTTCTACAAATTATTATCCTTCATTCAAGTAAACTATTCCCCTTATAGAAAATTTTTATCTACCCGATATCTATAATATTCTACAAACTTTTTCATTAAAGGATATACTATATCTATTTGCAGGTGTCATGGGTTTTCACATCATTCGGGGTATTCATTGGGTGAAACATCTAAGAAATAATATTATCAATTTAAAGAACTTCAGATATCCCTACCACATGATGATGCTCCTTGAACCATGGTTCATTGGCCTTTTATGAATTCTATTTGAGATCAGCCACCCTAAATCCTATTTAAAATTGTAGGTACATCTTCTCCACCTTAGAAGGATCCTTTAGTGGTCAATTTAGAGATGGTGGAGAGTCTCTTAGTGAAAGTTCAATGTATTTATATTGTACACCCTCTTGTATATTTGAAGGAAGAGGAGGGGTTAGATCTAGTCCCCACCTCATACATCATACCTTTTAATGGACATAAAGATGGTGGCTAGATCTGGAAAGGCTTATCCTATCATCCCCAAGAGTCTTGTGGTTATTATTTCATTAGAAGATCACACCCCAACTAAGAATTATTTCAAGGCCCAAAAAGACCTTTGAGATACTATGTTATAGTCCTATCTGACTCGAGATTTCTAAAGGATGGTCATACCTATGCCTCTACCAAGAATCATAGATACTACATATAAATCCAGGCCCACTTTCCAAGCATCCTCTTATTCAACTATTATAGATTCTGGCCTACATGTAGACTACATTCCTTATCAATGATTTATACAATCATTAAGAATTCTGGGGGGCCTAGGATCCCCAAAAAAAGAGAGTTTATTTCAAAAACAATTAGGAGAAATGATATATGCCTTATTGACATTGTATTACCTAAACTCAAACAATATTCCATGAAGGATATTGATCACATTTTTAATTTCACTAATTTTTAGTATGAACAACCTAAAAATAGTCATATATGGATTTTATGGGATGACCAGATGCAAGTTACTACCATTGATAGATCCTCTCAACATATCACTATTAAGGTTAGTAAAATATTTTATTCCTTATTAATGTATTTTTTTATATGTCAAATGTGATCCATC
Source organism: Viscum album (assembly GCA_963277665.1). Classification (NCBI taxonomy): domain Eukaryota; kingdom Viridiplantae; phylum Streptophyta; class Magnoliopsida; order Santalales; family Viscaceae; genus Viscum; species Viscum album. The sequence continues at coordinate 1,484,247,177 of OY728166.1, forward strand.
TCAAATAATGAAACTATGTGATTTAATTTCTTCCTCCAATCCTGATTAGGATGCATGGATAATTTGTGGAAACTTTTATACAGTCCTTTATCATTTCAAAAATAAGGTAAGTGAATTTATACCAACAATGGTATAAATCATTTACAATTATTCATATCTTCCAATCAACTTTTGGATTTGGGTTTATCTTCTGATTCCTTCCATTGGTGGAATAAAAAAAGAGGAAACAATAGAATTTAGAGTAGACTTGATAGATGCTTGGGAAATCATAAGGACATTTCAATATTCTCAGGTTCTTATATCAGTCAACATTGCATGTCTCTCTCCAACCAATACCCTCTCATTATTCATGTTCATTCCTATAAAGAAGTGAGAAAATGATTATTTTATACTAGTCATATGACATATTTAGAATCTTTTAGGGAGACAATCAAATCTTCTTTGATAAATCTATTGCATGGTATATCATGGTTTTCTCTTCATGATAAACTCATAAGGATCAAGAGTGATATTATTTCTTGGATTATAATTCTTACCATCCTGGAAATTAATTTAGCAATGCTACAGGAGGACATCAACCAGTTTGATCTTCAATTACAAGTCCACTGGGATGATGACACATTTATGACTTTATCCAGTAAAAATTAATAGTTGGAAGGTACCATGATCGATCTAGATAAATATTATTGGTATAGATTTAAAGCTACTTGGATTATGTAAGGGGATTAAAATATGGTCTATTTTAATGTGTAAATTAAGGAGAAAAGGTTTGATTGAAGGATCTATCAGCCACATTCAAATGTTTTTTACACTGGTGATGCTAACATTATAAGCCCTATGGTAATGTAATATTTCCCTAAATATATATCATGTATGGGTTAATCAAAAAAGGGTGTTTCCCATGATTTGGGAAATGCGAGCTCAATAATTTATTGTATTCTTGGTTCTATTATTCATGAGAAAAATTTCATGTTGGGTCTTATTCCTGAAGAAGAGGAAATTTTTTATTCCACTAAGACTCTTAATACCAAGAGTTATCTGGGACTAGATGGGTTTCAATGATATGTGTACTCAGATACTTGGGATATCATTAAAGGGATGTGGTGAATGATATTTTTGATCATTTCAAGGGGTCTTATACTAGTAGTTACAATGGTAAATATTCTAGAACTTATTACCAAGGTGAAACACCCAATAGATTTTGGAAATTCCTTACCATTAGTATGTGAAACTTCTCATATAAATATTTGGAAACTATTCCCAATAAGATATTGTCAACATATCTCTCTCTCCAGGTTTTTAAGAAATAACATGGATTAATTTAAGGGATAATTATTCATGGATCCATTGGTATTTCCTAGAAAATGATTGATGAACTTGATAAGAGAGAGATCATATCCAATGTTATGATAAAAAAAGAAATATAAAGGATTATGATTGGATTAAGTGGACTTTTATTATAAAAGTGATAAAAATGTGATTTTTGAGAGTGGGTTTGTGACCCATTCTTTAACTGTTTCAATTATCCATGGTTCACCATTTATCTTATGGGAAGATGATTTGGCCATTTCAAATTTATAATGGGTTTCAGATAAGGGGATAAAGTTTCTCCAAGTATTTTTATCTTATCCCAGGATGTCCTTATTAGAAATCTCAATAATGGCTTTGATAATGGGTTGATTCACCCATACAAAGAGAGGTATGGGTTTTCAGGTATTTCCGACATTTTATTTATATATGAAATGAAAGTTTTTCTCAATAGTATTTCTAATTCCATTTGAAACTTCAAATTAATTTTGAATGACTACTATAAAAAATATGACTATATATCAATTCAAAAAAGACTATTTATAGGATTTGCGAAAACATTTGAAGTATTGTTGAAGGAAATATAGACGTGATGGATGTAAAATTAAAAATTTATATATTATAGTTTGAAGATATAATTATTCATGAAGATAATTCTATTGATTAGTTTTTTACAAGAGGAAATTTTATTGTAAGTATTGTCAAATTATATATAGAGAAGCTTAATAATGCTATTATAGTTAATAATTTAAGGATAATACCTCATGGAAAGTTTTATAAAAATATCCTAGCATTTGAAGATAAATATCTTGATGATTTTACTATCAATGAAATGCACAACACACTCATCAATTATAATATAAGAAGATGAGTTTATATTAATAATAAATGAAAAAAGGTGAAGGAAATTAAAATCAAAGCATTTAATGGATTTTAAAAATAAGATAAATAGGATTTTTCAGAAGTATAAGATAACATTGACTATTATGTTGGGACTCTTTATCCTATATTAAAAAACTTCCTTAGTGGAAGAGGAAAGTTCAAAATGGAAGTAACCTTGTAAATGCCTCAATTGTAATAAAATTTCACTTTTCTATGCCAATTATACCACGAAGATAAAAAATAATGGTCAATATGATGAATATTATAGTGCATCCTCTTGTAAGGAAAGATAAGAGAAAAAAAGTCAATTTTTGTTAAAATAGAAGAAGGAGATTCCAACATAATTGTTTTGAATAAATTTATTATCAATTGTAAAAGATGTTTCTAATATCGATGAGAGAAATAATGATAAGGGGACACATATGGAAGCTTAAAAAGGTTCTCAAAGCTCAAGAAATAGAGGAAATTGATTATTCATATGATGAATCTGAGGTTAGCCAATAGTATAATAATGATGAAAACAATTTCAGTAAATAGTACACCTTGATTATATAAATCAATATGTGTTTAAAATAGATGAAAATGATAATAGATAATATATAAAAACTCTATGAAATATATTAAAACAATGAACACAATTTTAGGGAAAAATAAAACCTTAGTAAATAAGTGAAAAGATTGAAACTATAGAATGTTGAGAAGAAAAATATTATTATTGTTATAACCTCAAATATTATCTTTGGTGATAAGGAGGTTGATAAATTAAAATATAAAATTATTGAGAAAAACAATAAGAATGGAAATACAAATATGATTACAAGAAATCTCTTGAATGTAGAGGTGAATTCATCAAGGAATAGAAATCTAGAATATTTGATGCTTAAAATAATGAAATGAAATAAGGAGAAATGTTTTAATTTTTTTATAAAGGAAATTATGATATCTCAAGAATCAAGGGAGAAAAAATAATATATTTCAATATGAGAATTAGAGGAAAATTCAAAATATTATCACATATGGATAGAAACAATTTAGTTCTTAAACATGGATAATACATCTAATGAAGAAACACCCAAGAAGATTAAAAAATAAAAAATCAATATACTTCTAAAAATTATTATGGGTAAAAATCTATATGGATATAGAATTTATATCAAATAAAATGGTTTTAGGCATATTGCTGGTGTTATGGTATGTAAAGTCACAAATCATATTATTTTTGGTACAATGTTTATCTTCTTGAAATAATGGGAGAGTATACATCAATGGGGAGATAAGAAAAGAAAATAAATAATAGTTACAGGAATCAATAATCTAAAAAGAAGATTGATATGAATAATTAGTTTTAATTTATATAAGATAATTAAGTAAGATATTGTAAATAATTACATATATCAAATGAATGTTATATGTTTACACCAAAACAACATGATCATTATCATAAATCTAGAAATATTCAAAATCAAAATGAACAAGATAATGTAGTGGAAGTTTCATTTAATTCATAATAATATAGGAACCCATTGATAATGGATTTTATGAAATTATTCATAGATTATTGGAGGCTTGAGTAAAATAATGAATGTGGATAAGTATGAAGGAGGGGCTCTTACCTTTGGAAATGACATGTCTTTAAAAAGTAAAGGTGTTGTAATGGGTAAAATTAGGAAAAATAGAACAATAATAATAATATATTATTTTTTGATGGACTTAAGAATAATATTCTAAGTGTATCAAAATTGAGAAATGGTGGGAATGAAGTGATTTTTAAAAATCATGGATTCTCAGTAAAAGGTTTGAGATATGTAATAATTATAGCAAAGGGGATCAGAACCCAAGGAAATATTCTTTAGGTTAGAGAAGAAATGTCAAATGTTTACCTTAGTTTTCAATATGAAAATGACTTATGTAATAAAATATTTACTCATATTTTTCAAAATAAAATTAGGAAGTTAATCGAAGAATATGTAGTGATAAAAATTACTATCCAAAATAAAACACAATTATAGTTTGAAAAACATGTAATAAAGGCAAAATAGTGAATAAAAACCACAAAGGAGTTGACATTCAAAACAATAAACCATTGGGGATGATATATTCTAAACTCACCAAGTATAGATTTATATTTAATCACTTTCATTGATAACTTTACCAGAATGACATGCATCATGTGTATGTCTCACAATTCATAAGATATGGACAAATTCTATGTTTTCAGGAGGTTTGATAAAAAAAATTATTTTTACCTTGAAAAAATAACATCAAATAATAAAAATAAATATTACAATAGATAGTTTATAGAATATATTGTTAGGAATAAAAGTAAATATTAGTTCAGAGCACAATAAACTACTAAAACAATAGAGTAGTTTAAAGTAAAAAATACGTTTCTTATTGACATGGATAGAATTATTATTACTAATCATGAAACATAACGGTTATTCTGAATACAATCATCCACTATAATAGTAATTATAAAAAATGCATTTCTTGAGGTTAAATTCAGACATGAACCTTATAAAATTTGGTTGAAGAAGAAAGAAAATGTAAAACACTTTAGAGTGTTTATAATTCCATGATTTACCAAAAATAAGGGAATTTGTGGAAAAATATTTTATGAAAACATTTAAATATAAAAACACATATAGTTGATAAAAAAAATATTAGAAAAAATTATAGAATGTGATAATCTTATATTTTTCGATAATGTATAAGATTTCAATATTTCCATCATGTTGAATAATGAAGACGGTGCGGTTAATTATGAACATGTAGAGGAAATTAAATAACTACATAGATTTAGTAAGAAGTTGAGAATTATATTTACAATGATGATGATGAGGAAAATAAGAAGTCACCAAGAACAATTTTTATGTTGATTGTTTATGTAGATACTAAAAATATCATCGGTGGTAATAATATATGGGTTTAAACAAGAAGAGGATTATGGGATCCTGTTACACTAGAATTTTTTCATAGATAGAGTCAAACAAAATTAATGATTCATTAAAACATAAGGAGTGGATACATGATATGAGTTAAGAAATAGATCAAATTGATAATAATGAGGCATGGGAACTTTTTATAGTACCCAAATGAAAAATATTATTTTAAGGAAATGGGGTTTTAGTGAGAAATTAAATATTATGGAGAAGTACTAAAAAATAGGGCCAATATTAGATGCAAGGGGTATTATCAAATTGATGACATTGATTTTAGTGAAACAATTTCATAAATTTATAGAATTGAAACCATATATATATTTATATCAATTGATACTAAGGAAACATCAAAATATTTCAAATTTATATAAAATAAGTATTTATTAATGGTAAATTAATTGAATAATTCTATCTGGAACAACAAGAGGATTTTATACATAATTATTATAAAAAAGAGGGTTTTAAATTAAATAAATATTTTTATGGTCTAAAGAATCCTCTAAGAGTTTGGTTCATAAAGGTGGATAAGTTTATAAGAAACATGGAGTTAAAAAAGTTATGGGTTCATAGTAATCTACGTATAAATAAAACCAAGAACATATCACTTTTTCTGATAGTGAATATTGATGATATTTTATTTTCTAGTGATGTGAATAAAGTGTGTGAAGAAATTTCCACAAAAATAATAAAAAAATTTAAAATGTTTCTACTAGGAGAAATGAATGTTTTCTTGGGATTATAGATCCCCAATGTTACTAGTCATTCATTTATTTCAAATGAAAAATATTCTGAAGAGTTTTTGAAAAGGTTTGGAATGGTGGAAGTAATAAGAGTTTCTAATCCAATTCAAATAGGCAAAAAAAGAGATAGGCTGATAATTGAAAAAATAGTAAATGAGAATGAATACTAGTAGAATATTGAAAGTATCCTATACATGAATTTATCTATGCTATATATATTTTATCCATTCGGTATTTATTCTAGGTTTCATTTTTTATGAAGGAATCTCATATTTTTACAACCTATTGGATTCTGAGATACATGTCACACACTTACAACTATGTTTTTCTGTATAAAATAAAGGGTAATTCAATCTGAAAAAGTTTATAGATGCTTAATAAGAAAGATATTTAAATGAAAAAAAGTACAACTCAAGTAGAGTATTCTTCAATAGTGATAAATTTATGACATAAATTTTAAATAAATAATCATTAGTTAATTTGAGCTCTAATAAGGTACAATATGTTGTTATATCATATAAACTTACATTAATGAGGTGTATTAAGACTTGAATTGTTAGTATGAATGTTCAACATGACACCAATTAGTTATTGGATGTGATAAAAATAGTTCCATAATTTTTTATAAAAATATAGTATATCATTCTATAACCAAACATATTGACATGAAGTAACATTTTTAAAGTAGAATGTGGGATAAATAATCTTGATGCAAGAATTTCTTCCATCCTAGGAACATGTTGTTGATATTGTCAAATGTCCCCCCAATAATTGAGTTATTTTAGATTATAAAGATATAAATGGGAGTAAGGCCCACTATCAAATATTTTGTTCAAAATTTATTTCAGTTTAATCCTTTATTACATCATGCTTAAATCCTTAATAAAATGTAATCCGTAGAGAGATACAATTATTCTCCTTATTTTTGAACTATTTTAATATATGTTTTGAATTGATGTAGGAAATAATATTAATAAAAAAAATTTATAGGAAATTATTTTTGAGTATAAATAATTAGAACTTATAAAATAATTTATTTATGGATATCATTTATTTCTAATTTGACCTATCTGTTGTTTTATACACAGATCTGGCTCATATAGACATAGAGATGATTTCTAGATGACTATATTCTTGGAGAATATTGTTTGAACCCAAAACATATTTTCAATTTGGTATTATTTCCAATAAGGGGGAGAATAAATTAGTATTATTAACAAAAATTCCAAAGGGAAATATTTTTCTACACACTTTTGGATGATGTTTTATATTTTCTAAATACTTGCAGATATCTAATGGTTGAAGAAATAGTTTGTAAACGATCCATGAAAAACATTTATATATGAAGAGAAAATATATATGATAGTTTAAAATGGAATTTTAATGTAATTGGAAGGATAAAATAAATTGCATAATCTATCATTATTTAAGCATGCTTCATTGGGAAGATTATACAACTAATTAAGTAAGGAACAAAATCACAAATTAAAGATAAAACACTCAATGGTTTTTGAGGTTCAATGCTATTGAAACTAGTACTAAAATTAATTATATTATTTCATCATGTTATTTAAAATGTTTGAGAAATCCCTCTAAATATTTGATGAGTTTTTGTAGTTATTTGGTTTTAGTCAATTATTTTTTCGTAAGGAAGAAAAAGGCTATGTCACGAAAAACCTATATTTGGTAAGGGTTATTTTCTTTTTTCATAAGGTTTAGAAGACTGAGAAAAACGACAAAGGAATGATTTCATAAGGGTAATTTGATATTATATAAGGGTTGTACTGATAACTAAAAAGGTTATTTTAAATCACATAATTATTATTTACAATATTGTAAGGGTCACTTAGACACTATAAGATTCATTTACTTATATAATATAATTTATAAGATTCAATAATAATTTTACTCTTATGAATAAGTAGTGATATATAATAAATGAAAATCCCAAGATTAAATTACTCTTACAAAGTGCAAGATGAAAAACTATTTGACAAATGGGAAACAAAATGAGTCTTTTACTCTTATGCGGAGACTGTGTTAGGGTAATTCACAAGTAAACTAAATTCTAGGTACATTTAAATTATATGATGTTTAAAATTATTATTTATGTATATAAATATACAAATTACCCAATTAAATTGTGATTATTACTAACATGATGAATCAAGATGAATAAGATTCACTAATTGGATAATTTTTACACCACATGAATGAATTTTCTATATCTCAGGGGTATTTTAATGTTTATTTATAGTAATGGAGAATAAATTAAAATATTATAGTTTTATGGGGGAAAATAAGAAATGATTAAAGATATAAATATCATGATATTTATAGTCATTAAAATAGATACTTGAATGCGAATTTTAATGAGTTTTAATGAGTATTTAAATAGGATAATATGTTGACCAGTTTTGAATGATATAATATAATGTTGTTGTGATTTGAGAGAATGCATATAAATTTAAAATATAAAATAATATTTTTAATAATTATATGTATAATAAAAATGGTGGTAAAAAAATATTAGGATGGGAGTTTAGGGAACTCAATTTTATAATACATGAATAATTATTTTTTATCAAAGGAGGATGAACCAAACACATCTAATAGTACACCCATATGTTAAGAAAAACGAATATGCATACCTATTGAGACTATATAAGATCATTCTTTCACTAATGATATATCATTAGAATATTTCATCAAGGTTTATATGACAAGAAAAATATTTTATTTTTCTAGTTGTAGACATCATCTTGTAATTGTTTTAAGGCTATTCCATTTCCTATATCTTTACCATGATAAAAAAATAATAGTTTTGTGTGAGTATGATAACAACCACTATTCAACTAGGACATGTCCATCTTTTAAGGAGGAATAAATCACTAATAAAACTTATATGATATTTAATTTATTATAAACAATTTTGAGAGGATAGATCTATTTTGAACAATCCAAAGGGAATTTAGGAATTATGAAAACACTAAAAATATTGATCCACCCACTCTCATAGTTTTCCATATCCCATATGATTCTTTAACCACATAAATCAAGTTATATCATGATAAATTTTTTAAATTTCTCATCTAATATCAATATGTTTAATAACACATATAAAGAAGTATCAATTTCATTCATATTATAATTAAAAATAAACTAATTGAACATATCTAATAATAATTGTAGGATTAAGTTTGTTGATAAAAACTTTCTAATATGAAACCTTATTATATTTAAATATTTAATGAAACCAATCATTTGAAGAACATGAGTTCCCATAGATCCTTAATGAACCATTTTCAATGAAAAAGAGTCTTTAAAACCTTGTATCTCTCAATACACCCTTGTTTTTATGATATAATACTAGGTTTTTCAACAATATCACTTAGACTTATAATTTTATTTTATTTTTAAAAATACAATTCCTTGGATTATAGTATTTTTCACATAGACTTTAAGATATCCTTAAATTAATTATTTTAATCATATTGATAAACTAATTTCACATTAGTACTTGGTTCAACATGTTTTGAAATATTTAGAGGTTATAATGTATTCTCAGGAATGAGAATGTTTTTCAAATTTCTATAGAAGTTAAGGATATTTATTCAATTAATCTTATTATTCTCATGGGTAGATCTTAAGGACATATTTTAACTTTTATATTTCATTTTGATATATATAAAATAATGTAATGTTGATTAATTGTATATAGTGAGAATGTTAATATTTAATTTAGAATGAATATTTTCTCATTAAAATAGTACAAAATATTCATAACGATCCAATATTTATATTTAAGTATGTATTAAGGAAATATAAATTTACACCTTAATATAAAATGGTATTGGTAAATATCTATTTTTAATTTCATAACATACAAATCTATGAATGTTTGAAAGATAAATATTATATTATTATCTCATAAATAAATGGAATTACTCTAGGAAATAATATTATTAGGACACCAAGTGAAGTTATATACAAAATTTACCTTTAAATAAATTAAAAACATAAAATACCATGGAAAACTAGAAACAAATCTTATCTAAACAGTAAATCATAATTTATCATATCTAATAGGTATTGAATAAGATAAAAGAAGAGAATTCATAAATGTGAAAACTACCTAAATGATCTTGCATGGTATTAAATGAGAAAATTCAGGGAAATAATTTAATGAATTGATGTTTGGATGAAGGATTTTTTAATTTTATCACAATTAGCTTCTGTGAATTTCACACACCCCTTATATGGATCAATTCATTAATATTAATAAAAAAAATTTAAAAACACATTTATCATATATATTTATTTCATCTTGATAAATTTTATTACTTTTTTATTGAATCCAGTTATTTTGGCGTCTCATATAAACCTCAATAAACTATATACATAATTTTATATAGGAATATTTTATGTGATTCCATCGATTTTATCTTGGATGAAGAAGGCCTTAATTAGAAGATAGATCCCAATGAATTAATCTCATGTAATTTAGTATTTTCTAAATATATCTAAGGATCCCAGTTCAAAAAATGGGTTCAAATAATCCCCCATATTAATGATTATGAAATTCCTCCAATTCATGATATAAATATTTTAATTTGAATATTAATTCCTTGTTTTAAAAATTAATAATTTTAATTTTAATTACTATATAATTATAAATATCATTATGAATTTAAATTTATTAATTTCAAAAATTAATCCATGAATTTCATGAGGTTTTTAAGGCATTCATGGGTTGGTCATTATGGTATCTATGAAGTAATTTGGAGTGTTAGGGGTAGGATCTCATTGATTGTTTCTGGCATTTGTATCATTTACATGGTAAATCTTGTGAAGATACTCTATATATTATGATATTAATTTATATGTATTTTTGAATACCTTTTTCTAAATAAATCTTTAAAAACAAACATTATATCATTTAAATTATTAGATCACATTTCATACATCATAAAATGAAAAAATTTATTAAAAGTTCATGTGATCACTTTGGAAAAGTCTTTTTTTCACTTTATTAATAATTTAAATTTTGTTTGAATGAATAATAGAGGACATAAAATATTTTATAACTTAAAAATTTTCTTTTAGAAGAAAGGAAGATAATTTTAAAAATTAGACACAAAGTGAGAACATAAGTGATATAGATTCTGGGTAAGTAATATAGGGATAAAAAATGAAGAATAAAATAATTAAATGTTTGGTAGAAACATGTTTTACTATAGTTTTCATGGACTTCCACATACATTTGTGTGGAACAAGAGTTTTAGTGCAAACATAATAATAGAAATTGCCAAATATATTTTTAAATAAAGAAACGTCACTCTTTTATTGTTTATTTATACCTTTATTTGTTTTAAGGGGTTTATAAATAACATTTTCCAAAACATATTTCCCACCTATCTCTCTATCTGCAACTCTATTCTCCATTTATTCTTATAGGACGATCCATGGAGTTTCTTTATGTATGGTCAAGATAAATTCTTAGATCAATTCTTTCATGACCCTAATTATCCTTCCTCATAGTCATGTGATGAACCACTTGTAGTGTGTTAAGTATTTAGAGTGTGGTTTTCATTGAATCATCAAAAAATACCATCAAATGAAATGGAATATAATTATAGTGGTTCTAGAAGGTTGATAGAGGGTTTTCACATATCATTGGTTTGATCATTGATATTGAACCACCATTTTGAAGACTTGTTCTTATTAATAGGAGTTAAGTATTTATTTTAAGGTATGTATTTCATGAGATAATAGTGTTGTATAGGTTTTATGTATTTACAACAACATGTAATTGATAGAGGACAGATGCTTATGGGTGAAAATTAATAAATAAATGAAATGAGGTCAATGTATTAAGTGTATTGAGTGATTTGATCAATTTAATTACAAATGATTTATTTCATAGTTTAATAAAAATTAATAACATATATTAATTATTTAGGGTTTGTTATATTTGGGTTTCCTTTATTGTTAATGTTTTTTATATAAATATATGTTTCTATGAAATATTTATGAATGGATTTAATATACAAATGTTGAAAGTTTAATAATTGGAATGTTCATGGACACCTACATAAGGATTGTGTTTTTGTAAATTTTTAGCATCATTTATGGGTCTATTTTCAGTTTTTAAAGACTCATAGAATTAAATTATATTTTCATGATTTTATTTATTTACTTAATTGTTTGAGATGTTCCTAGTTTAATAAAAATTGGAATAAAATCAATATAATTTTTAGTTTTTCTATTGCTTATTATTATTAAATGATTGGAATATTCAAAGATATTTCTAAAGTTATTTGCTCATCCTTTAGGTGAAACATTAACTATGTAAAAATATGAATTATTTGTTTGTGATTGAAAAACCTAAGTATGTTTTGCCTCAAAATGATAAACATGGAATACATAGGGAATGAATTCCCAAGGGAATCATGTATGGGATCTATTAAATAAATATATTGAAAATAATATAAAGTGATTTTCCATGATATAAACATTAAAAATATATTAAATGAACGTAATAAATAATGAACTATTGGTTGATTTAACATGAATTTGAGATAAGCAACATGAGTGGTATAATGACATAATATTCAAGATGAAATATAAGATTATAAATTTTTATGATGGATTACAAGAAATAAGGATATATAATGTGAAGAGTTAACAATAAATAATGATTAAATGGGTTTGGATATGTTATTATGAAATAATATATTATTTTCCCTATTATTTCAGCTGATAAATTATCATAATAAAGGGAGAAGCAGGAATCTGTGATTATAATTGACAGTTATTGATTTATTTTTAAATTTTCCTTTGTGATCTTGATATAATTTTCATTAAAATATGTGCGATAACTAATGAGGTTAAGCAAGAAAAAATGTATATGATGATTTATTATTTACCAGACAAAATTATAAAAATGAGTAAATGTTCTATTAAATGGATATGTTTCCTATTTATGACTTTTATAATGTAACATATGGCTGGTGTAAGAGGTTAAATATTAATGGATTTCTTAGAGTATAATTCCATTTAGGTTAGAGTTTTCCATGGATTATTTTCCTAGAACAATGTTCAACATGATATCAATGTTACCTATGGATGTGTACCTAAAATTAATGTTTTCATAAGGGTGATGTTACTTATTGATGAAATTTACAAAGTTGAATTACACCTAAGGGTGATATTTATTATGGATGGAATTCATGGAGTGTAATTTTTTAAATGGAGATTCTACCTATTAATGAAATGACCCAAGTAAATTTTTTTAACAATAAGGTCACCAAAAGATGATGATTTGTTTTAAAAGAGCTTAAAATAAGTTATTGTATTGCAATAAAGTATGAAATAATATTTTACCCTTATATCTTAGTGATATGGATTTTATTATGATATTAGATTTTATTTTTCCTCTTAGTTGTTCATTAGTTGTCATATTACGTTTTGATTAGTGGATTTAAAATTAATATATATAATTATTTTTAATCAAGTGATGTCAATGTGTTTGATAATGGGAATTTATATCACATAAAATATTAAATTTATACATATATAATATATCACACTTAATCATGGGAGTTGGGGGAGATTGGTAAAAATCATATGAAGTAATTCTTACTCACCCCCTTCCTGTGTATAGTGTGGCTTCAAAATATGAATTGGAAGATTATTGGTGTCTACACATGGTATTTATATGATTCCAAGGATGAATCCCAAGGTGCATAGAGTTTTTATTGGAATATGGAGGTTGAGGAGTAAACATGGGTGTTATTTAGGATGTCCTTAGGATAATTTATAGGTTTACAGTCATATATTAGTAAAATGTAAATTTTTTATTATATTTCTCATTAAGAATGATATTATACGCGAATCATTAATTTTATATAGATTTTCTTTTATAAATTCTATTATTAGACTAAATTTTTAGGATCTATTAATGTCCCACGTGCATTCTTATTTTATGGTCATATATGTTTTATCATGTATGACGTATATATGGGCCATATTGATTTTTTATAGATAATAATATATACTCCAAGATATATGAAATAGTGGAATAATTCCCAATGTCTTTTATTTTACCACTAATTCTTTTTTTATCCTTGAGTGATTTGAGAATGTACCCTTGACTAGGTGTTTGAGACCCAAATTGGAGTGTCAAATGGCTTCAAAGAGAATATCTTAATCACAAGAGAATAGAAACCAGTACATAGGGATAAATTTAACATTTGGGGAATGATTTATTATTGAAACATTATCCAAGATGAGAAATAATACATGTGAAATGTAAAACTATTACACCAAAAAACTTATAAATTATAGAAAATAAAAGATACAAGTTTTAAAAATTGTAATAATAATGTAAAAAAATCACATACTGGCTCTAAATAAATAAAAGTAACCCAATTCCATGTCACCAAAGCCTCCCAAAATGCATATATCGTGGATTTACAACTCTCCATTTAAAAAAGAAGATATGATTCCGTTCTCACCATCAGAACCAATAATGTATACATGTCCACTAAAGATTACATATAGTGGGTTATTATAAAATCACTAGGATCACCTCAATAAATCTTGTAATATTATCATTTCATTTTGAGGTATGAGATATTTTGAATTTATTAAAACTAATTTCCTTATTTGTTTTTCTTTAAAATGAATGGTTAAAAGGATTTATTTTCGGGGCTAAGGGTTTGCGATTTTAAGGTGGAATGATTCTATTTGAGCTTAGCCTTCATGTGGTTGGAAAACAACCACCTATAATCTGATGGAACACACTGACCAGCCATTGGTTCCATTGGTTCAGTTTTTTTCCCCACTAGGTAGCCAATGCTCCTAGTCTAGGGCTGTATTAAATTAAATCCATGAGTTTTAATTTCACACACATCGAATCCTCTTTTATTATCAAATTCTGACCATATTGAGTGAAATCCAATTTTGATACCTCCCCCCTTAGTCCTTAGACACTTGAATATATATTCCATTTTCTCTACAGCCTTTGAATGATCTATGATGTAAGAATAGTGAGTTTTTTCTTTTGCTTCATGATAAATATTTCTTCCTCCTGAGAGATATGCACGGATCTATGTTGGATCTATGATTTAATTTTAGATAAAAATATTCTTTCTCCCTTTATTCATAGAATAGTGGAAGATCAACAAATTTAATGTTATTCCTTGATCAAATCAGGATCTACAAAAAAATATGATCATTTTATTGGAAGGTATTTTCGAATCGTCATCCTATACCACTTCATGAAAACGAATTAACGATGAAACCTTAATATACTGATGATTCTTCTATAGGTTAGTGTGGATTAGATGTTTTAGTGACAAAAACCTTGGTTGGAGCTATAATTATCAAGAATGGGAATGTTACTAGGAAATACATTCTAGAATAATCATCTTGATATATTCTTCTTCTTGATTTTCATCTTGAACTTATTTTACATTGAAAAATTGATGATAGAATAATGATTGTGGGCTTTACCTGAGGCCCTTTTCTATAATCTACAATGATTTTATGATCTTTTTATTGATCAACAACATATTCGGTGAATTGGTGTTCCTAAAATTGAAAAAACTTGATTCCATTGACAAACTCCATAAGGTGTATGATTCTATAATGAACCTGATGACATGGAATTATCTTGATTCTACATTATAATATTATTTCTTTTTGAAACAAAACTAGAATTTTACATCCTTGATGTGTGAGTTTTTCTTCCTGTGTTTACAATATGTTGAGTCTTTTGTTCCTTGAAAAACATTTGATTTCTTCATCAAAAACCTTTAGGTAAGATTATCCTTACCATTTAGGGCTCACATATACACTTTTTTCTATGGTATTATTCATGTGTTGGTGTGGTTTCTATTCTCCATTGATGGAGATTACTTGTGGGTGATCATTTTCATGATACCAATATATGATCCTTATTTCCAGAAGCAATTTCTAGAGTAGCTTGTTACCATGCTTGATTTTGATTCAGATGTAGTTATATGATGTTACTATATTTATCATGATACAATTATATGATTATTTTTCATGATCCAATATATTTTGTGTTATCTTTCCCTTGGAGGTTGTTTCTCTGTATCAATGATAGGTGGACCTTTAGGGTATCTTAACCTTAGTAAAGGATCATACAAGATTCAGGGTGATGAGGATGATGGATCGATACATAGGGTTGGAGCATGAAAGCCTTACGGATCAGATAAGAATTGATTCCTTGAGGATACTGAGTAATGTGAAAAAACATGATTCCATGAGGACACCAAGTATCATGAGCATGTTTTGTAACGGCCCAAAATTTTGAATAAATCTTATTTCTTAATTTCATTTGTTATTTTATTTTATTTTTATACTCAAAAAAAATGTTTTATTTGATAAACATGATTATAATTAAAATGAGACCATTGGCTTTTGACTGTTATATGACCATCAGTCAATATGACCGCTATGAACAAAATGTTTTGATTATTGTCTCTAAATATAAGTAATCTTGGTTGATTATTATAGAAAGAAGATTCGATGGCCTAACCTAGTAGTCCTGGACCGATCGAAGCCCATCTAACAGAACTTGGGAAGGAGGTAGCACCATTAGGCTTTTCTCTGGACCAAACCCAAGCCGAACTTCATCATGTGAAGCTAGAACAGAATCGCCTTCGAGAGAAGTTCAAACTGATAGAAATTACTACTCAGGAAATGTTGGCCGAGCCTCCCTCGGACTCTCTCACCTTAGCACACCTTACACTTAGGTCCTATGCTGGTGTGATAAGGGACTATGTAAGAAGACCATAACTTCCTTGTGTAATCCTTTGTTTTAAATAAAAAGTGGTATTTCTTCTTATGATGATGTTTATGAATTTTCAAATGACCGGATAAATATAGTATGCATATTTTGATGAGTTTTAGAAAAAGGATATTTTAAAAATGTTTATGTAAACCATAAATAATTAAAAATGTGTAATGATTTTCAAAAAATGGTCTTCTACAATTTTTTTCAGTATAAAATTTGGAGTCTAATAAGATCAACTTGATTTTTGATGAATAGTAAATTATGAATAGTGATATTATGATTAGGATTATTAATATGACCAAATAGATTAGTAATCTCACTTAAAAAAGTTTTAAAATAATCTAGGCACCATGATTAAGTAATGTGATTCAATAAAATGGTTAAATAACGGTTTCATAAATTATTATTCAAGTATTAGTTTTTTCAGGTGAATAGTGTTTTTTAATTAAAAATTAAATTAAAAATATTTTGAAAATTGTTTTTATAAAATGGATTTCATTTTTGAACTCAGAGCACCGATATTATGTTTTGGTAATTTTTGGGGTTTTTTCTGAAAAAATGAATTTTCGGTGAATAGTGTATTTATTTAAAAATAAATTTAAAAACATTTAGAAAATTATTTTTATAAAATGGAGTTCATTTTTAATATTAGAGCATTGATATTTGGTTAGTGTGAAAATTTGGGATTTTTCTGAGAAAGTTGAATTTTCAGTGAATAGTAAAAATGCAGTTTTAGGGTTTCGGTATGTTTAATGACATCATAGTTGTGTCATGATGATGTCATGAGATATTTTAAGGGTTGGCCGGCCAAGGGTGATGAATTATTTTATTGGGGGCCCCATGTGGCCTAACATAATGGGAAATATCAAGGGAGAGCACATTGGTTTGAGAAAAGCACATGTGAGGTGTCCCTTGGCCATTAATGACTTGTCCCCTCACTTTCCCTATAAATACCAAGCCCTCCTCTCATCCATTCGACTCCCCACTCTTCCCCAACGATGTTCTGGTCTCTTTACCTCCCAAGGAGTCCTCCCAAGTTTCCCCCAAGCCCTCAAGGTCCCAACCATTGTGGTTTAAGAGTTATATTTTAAGGTAAGGGATTCGACCCCTCTCTTTCTTTTCAAGTGATCTCTTTTATGTCATTCCTTTTATGCTCTTTGTTATTATTCTGGAGGATGTTCTTTTTTACTCCTCTTACTGCCCTTTTTATGTTCATATAATGATATATCCCCTCTTACTCTCATTATTTCGTTTTATGAAGTTTTAAGTGGTGCCGTTAGGCTGCCGAAATTTTTGTAACAGATTCTTTCTCCCTTCTCATTTTTCATGATCTATTTTCATGTAAAGTATTTCAAGTTCCTTTTTATAATGTTGGGGTATGATCTCTAAATTTATCATACTGATATTTTATGGTCATATGATGAGATACCCAATTTTATCTCTTCAATTCAGTATTTTGATGTTTTAAGTGGCGCTGTTAGGCTGCCGAATTTTTTAGGGATTCTTTCACCCTTTTCTTTTTCAAAGTTCTAATTTCATGTCAAGTCTTTCAAGTTCCTTTCTATTATGTTGGGGTAATATATCTATATCTATCATACTGGACCCTTATGTTCATATTATTAGATACCCTATTTGACCTTGTCAATTCAGTTTTTGTTGAAGTTTAAGTTACGCCGTTAGGCTACCGAATTCTCACAAGAGAAATCTAATTTTTTTTCTTCCTTTAATATTCTTCCTTGCATATGGTATATTTTAAAATTTCATTACCATGTCCTTACATCCCTTATATTTTTTCCCTCTACTATTTGATGGGTCATTTATGAATGTTTGACCCATGTCCCCTCTCTTCTCAATGTTTTCTAAAACCCCGAAACATAGCCGTTATGCTGCAGAATTTTCGTCTCGAAGTGCCTCTCTCTCTTTTCTAAAAATTATTTTATGTTATAAAATGAATACTCAAAGCTCTTATTTCTACAGGGGTATTCACATATATATCAAAATTTTCTATTTTAAATTCTGGGATTTACATACATGAAACGCTCTTTCCCTTTCTGTGGGTTTAAAGTGACATAAAGATCATGTCTTTAAAGCAGTTTTTAAAATGTTACGATTATGAAATGAAACCCATTTATTTTATGCTATATGGGTTGTTTATGAAATTATTGATGATGATATATGTGGCTCACATGATAATAAAGTCAAATTTAAGGGTTCTCCCTGATAGCGCTCCAATGCATTGGGTAAAGACTTAATCTCTAGAGATGACCATTTTTAACGACGCCATGGTGAATAACCTTGGTAATTTTTAACGACACCTTGGGGATGGACCTTGGTGAAAAGAAACGATTGTCAATATTAAATGTTTTATCTACATCTTCAAGTTATGAAAAATGTTATTTTTATTATGATGTATCTCATTATTTCTTTCTGATGCCTTAAAGTTCTTTTCATGTCCTTATTAAAGTATCTCAAGTTCACATGTAAAATGTTTCTCTTGTTTCCCTTATTGGGCCTTATTCTCACCCTTTCTTTTGATGTATGTCCCCAGGTGATGAGATGCAGTATTGAACCTAGGATGAACTTAAGTAGAAGCCTTTCAAGTGTTTAAGAACAGTGTTTTTTTGTTCTTTTCATGTATTATGTTCCTTGTTTCCAAGACACTAACCCTTAAAGATCCTCAGTTCTGTGTAATAAAATGAAAGTTATGTTATAAAAAGACGGGATGCTATATGATTTTTCCTTGAGGATACCGAGATACATTTCTCCATCCTTATGGATATATCTCTTGATCATTTCTAACTACCTTAGGTCATAATTCTTAAACATAACATAATTAGGTATGGTCTAGGGTTTTTGGTATCTTGGATTGCGCAAAACCACTGAGTATCTGATTTTGTGTTTTTTATGCTTTCCTTTTCATAATTTTTATCATTGAATAAACATATTATACTAGTACACATTTATTAAAGACTCATTGGTAGTTTCCTATTGGGTTTTATTACTCACTACTTGTATGGAAATTTTGATGCACATATAGACTTCATGTATAGGGATCTGGGAAATGAAAGGGTCCCACAGAATATTATTGATTCAAGTAGTATAGATATTGGAGAGTTACTGGGGAACACTAAAGAGAATTAACATAGTTTCTTTTTATTTTTTAACTGCCACAAATTTGTTTCTGTTTTGGTTTTCCACTTTAGAATCCTATTTATTTATTTTTAACATACATGCCATCTAGTATATTTATTTTTACATATTACTCTATGTTTTTATAATTATTTTTTATTTGAGTAAGGATTCATGCTAAGGTTATTGTCTCGTTATCGATAGAATTAGACTCCCATTGCTATTATGATACCTCTTATACATTGGGAGGTGCACATGAGGTCATGTGTCACTCCATCATGGACCAAGTGTTTTGGACTAGGGAATTATGAAATAGTGACATATAACAATTTTTATTCTTTTCTTTTAGACTAACATTGGATGTGGTAGAAAGGAGATATATATGTCATACCTGAGTAGGGAAGTTTCCATGTTCATGACCAACTCATGTTTAATGGGCCTATGATTTACCATTGAGAGGGTTTATGTTACTTTTTTATGAAATTTTGGTTTATTCATTTATCATGACTATGTACATAGGATAAACTAACATACATATACATGTTATTGTGATGCATACAATTTCATTAATTTAAATACATGAAGTGTTATATATATTTAGAATGGACCTATATTCTTTAATTTTTTGATATATCTGTTTTCATACTATTGTGATAAATCTATACTGAAAATAATATTTTGAAACTGAGTATTCTATTATGTTATATATATATATATATATGATTGTGACTAACCTCTAGGTATGAGACTGTGGTTAGTTCTATGAGGGGTATACCTTGGGTTACAAGTATACTCCTATGATGACCTTGTGTGATCCATTTTACTAATTAGGTTTTCTACTAATGACTATAGTTATTTTCTCTAATTATTTCCATCACGTTATAGAAGATTCTTCCTTATAAAATAATGATGAGACCACCAAATTACATGGATATTGGTACTACCACCTGAGAGAATTAACCTACTCTTATAGAATAGGTAGTGGGAACACCTCATCTGGGAGTCTTTCTGCTTATTTCGACCGTAGTTAGAGGGGCACCAAGTTCCTTTGTCAACTACACAAGAGACTTCCAAATATATCATCCACCATCCTTTTAGGGTACAGGAATACCACATGATATAAAGGACTTTATCGACATCATTAATAGTGTTTTCGACCACATTGAGAGACCATATTATAGGAAGGTGAAGTTGGTAGCCTTCATGATATAGGGACCTTCTAAGAGATGGTGGATCATGATGGATCAAGCTACCAGGCATGAGGGTTTACCTAGGATACTTTCAAGAACCTACCGTTTGGGGTGCCCTTTCCGGATACTCTAATGATAGACCAAGTTCATGAGTTCATGGAGCCATAGTAGGGGACCATGAACCTGTATGCATACTCTAATCATTTCACTAATCTTCTTCACTTTTCTCTAATCTTGATCGATATTGAGGAAAATAAGTCTAGGAATTTCATGATTATACATCATCCTGGAATCAGATGGTAGGTTTAGAGCTTCATTCTAGTGACATACCTGGAGGTTTTTCACAAGGCCTTGAACATTGAGAAGGTCCTAAAAGAGGAATGCGAAATTGGTCTTTGTGAAACCTTTCGTACATAGGTGGGCGGTTCTCCTGCTATTGTGATGAGTGTTACCTCTGGTGGTAGGAAGTGGAACATTGGGGACATGCAATATGGTATTTTTATGCATGTAGATCAAAGTGATACTTCCTTATACCCCTTAAGTGCATTTTAATATTGATTTAACTATGGGAGGGTGAGCAATTGTCAAAAGTTCTATATTTCACCTTAGATATAATGTTGGTAGTACGAAAAGATGGAGAATCTCCAAAAGTTTTTCTCCATGGAATCGAGGATGAGGTTCTATAATTATAAATAATTTATGTGATATTTGACCCAAGGATTCATCTACAATCCTCAGTAGTAGGATTAGACAGTGATAGCTTAGAGTAGTCATACGTCTCAAAGTTAGGATTAATGTAATGAGGTTTTCCACATTTGTATAGTGGAATAAACTCCTATATATAGAGTTTATGGGCCTTCTAATATTTGAGGTACAATTTTTATTGCTTATACCTTATCTACTACATTATTGGATATTGATTATTCCCATTCCTTCATATATACACAAGTTATTACATGACTACACTTACCAATAAAGTCGTCTTCTAAGTTACTTTCCCTCAATATATCATTTGGCATGTAGTAGACCATCTTCTAATATGTCTAGAGTATCCTATAGTCATATTCTGTTATGGAAATATGTGGCAATTTATGATTCTATAGATGATGATATTTGATATAATTCTCGATATTTAATAGATGACCATCTAATGAACTCACAATGATTTCTATTAGAGATGGGTATCATTTTCTTCTATGTAGGGTGAGAAGTATGTTTTGAATGAATAATTATAATTGTGATTAGGTATAGTTTCGTAATACATGAGTTAGATTTTGGAAAGAGTAGTGGAAAATCCCTATTATTTTCCTCAAGTCACTAATCTCTCTCAGAAAGTATTTTTAGTCAAATTTAAAATACTTCCCTTTATTATATGAGTTTACTTTGAGATAGCAATTATTCAATATACATAAACCATTTCGATTTCCCCTTATCATAAAGAAAAATTTGAGGTATAGGGGGTCAAGTTATAGATTGAGGACTTAGAGAAGAAGGGCTTTATCAGGATGAGTAATTCCACATGAGGTGCACCTATCTTGGTCACCAAGAATGTGGATGGTATTCCATAACTCTAGATAGATCATTGGAAGCTAAAATGGGTGATAGTGAAGAATATATATCCTTTTCCTAATATTGATGACCATTAAAATTAGTTATAGGGAGATTAGTGTTTCTCTAAGATTGATCTTTGATCAGACTATCACCATCTACGGGTTAGAAAGGAATACATCTAGAAGACATAGTTTCAGAGAATGTATGATTTATATGAATACTTGGTGATGATTTTTGGATTGATGAATGGAGTAAAAGTGTATATGGATCTCATGAACATTATCTTAAACCCATATATAGAATCATTCATCATGGAGTCTGTTGATGACATCCTCAAATACTCAACGACCCTAGAGAATCAACCTATATATATCTAGATTGTATGGAGTGCACTTTTATTATATTGGATTTATTCAAATCAATTGAAGTGAACCTATTAGATTAGGGAGGTGAAATTCATGGGGAATGTGGTTCTAGAGAAAGGTATGTCTATAGATCTGAAGAAAGTGTTGGTAGTGATGTCCTGGACACATCCCTAGACTGTGTTTAAGATCAGAATATTTTCATATTTAGCTAGGTACTACCAATGTTTTATCCTAGACTTATCCCATCTATCAACACCCATGAATACACTGATGAAGAAGGGAGTAAGGTTCCAATGGTTTTTATAGTGTGAAGAAGTGTTTCATGAGTTTACGAGGATATATAATACATCTCCATTATTGATACTTCATGTGCCAGTTATTGGTTATAATGTTTACTATGAAACATTAGACATTGGTTTGGGAGTAGTACTGATGGATATAGAGAATATAATTTCTTATGGTTCATTTCAGATATGACCATGTTAGTTGAAATATTTTAGTTATGAATTGCAGTTGACATCCATGGTCTACACTATAAATTATTAGTGACTTTTTCTCTTTGGTGATATGTTTATTGTATATACTGACTACAAGATCTAAGATTATATCTTCCAATAGAGGGAATCAAATATGTGATAGATGTTTTTCGAAGTCTAACTGTCTACATTTGACTTTGAGATGGCCTATGCACCTGATAAAGGTAACATCTTTGCTGGTTCTCATAATAATAAGACATAGGTACCTCATAAAATTATTCAATGGCATTCCAAAGAGTAGTGGGACCTGATGATATTGTTGTCCAATTAGAGGATGGATTCATATGAAGAAATTGGATCGATGAATTTTTCCACATTTATTATCACATAACTTTAGGTGGGTGGTATATCCTAGAGTGACAAAGATATATCTTGAATATAGGAAGAAGTATTGGTGGCCAGGTATTAAGAGGGACATTAATAGATTTATATCCTGATGCCTTACCAACTAGAGGATAAATTATGAGCACTATCATCCTAGTGGTTTTCTACATCCACTTTTAGTTACCTTGTGGAAGTGGTATTACAACAACATGGACTTTGTGATGAGGTTAATTGGGACTTTGAGGATCTGTGGAACTATTTGGGTGATTAATTATCAGTTGATGAAATTTTATCATTTCATACAAATCCATGAGATTCAAAAATGGATATCTTGGAAAGATATATGTTCATGAGATTATATGATTATATGGATTTCAATTGAGTATAACATCAAAAAAACATTCATGTCTTATAATGATATACAGGAAGGTATTGTAGAAGGCCTTAGAGGCTCAGTTGAGATTGAGCATAGTGTACCATCCCCAAATAGATAGACAGTCTAAGAAGATGATTCACATACTAGAGGATATGATTCATTTTTTCACCCTAGAATATGGTGGATATTGAGATGATCACATCTCCTTTTTGGCTTCACATATTATAGTAGGTACTATAATTTTATTCAGATGGAACCTTTACAAGGCTCTATATGTGAGGCCATGTCGTTCACCACTCAATTTTCATGACTCTAGAGAGGTAATAGTTATAGAGTCTAGTATGGTACAAGAGACCTCTGAGAGAGTGAAGTTGATTCAAAAGAGGCTGATCCTGGCTTATAGTTGGTAGAAGTCAGACGCCAACCAAATGAGAAGACCTTTAGATTTTACCATAGGTGACCAGGGTTTTCTGAATGTTACTCCTTAGTTAGGTTGTCAACATTGGAAAAAGTAAGATAAGCTGACACCATGTCATATTGGACCTTCTAAGGTCTCTGATAGGGTTAGTACATTGGAATGATGTTTAGAAATTTATTCTCACTGATAAGGTATACACGATTTGCTTCATATATCATAGCTCTAGTGGAACATGTCCAACATTATTCTTGTCATAGATTTAAAGGATGTTGAGCTAGGCCATGGAACATTATATGAGGATAACACAGTATAGGTAGTATAATAGAGAAGGAAATCACTTCAAGGGATGGTGATATTGTTATTTCATATTCAATGACATTATGGAAAGATTCGGGATGAGACATGGGAGTGGGAGGTATAAGTTTGAGTGTAGTGTCCAAAGTTGTGTGAGAAGAACCATTGAAGGAACTTCTTGAAGATGAGAAGTCATTAGAGGGGGAGAATTGTAATGTTATCATTTTATTTAGATATATGATATATTTTATATTTTTAAAATTCCTTTACTTCATTATAATTAAATAATATGTGTATTTAGGAGGAAAAAATTTGTTGTCCAAGGGTTTGAGATTTCAAGGTAGTGTAAGGGATCAGACTTGGGGTGGCTAGAAAACAAAAACCAGCTCACCGGTGGAACTAGCAGCACCTAGGTCATTTTTCCAGGAACACTGATCAGCTAGTGTCCTATCACTAGCATGCTGATGGTGCCACTGGCTCACTATTGAGGCCCATTGGGTAGCCGATGTACCTGGTCCATGGGTGAATTAAATGCACCTATTGGGTTTTAATTCCACATTATTTGACCCCTCTTTTATCATCTAATTCTGATCTTATTGTGTCAAATCCAATTTTTGAGACCTCCCCCCATTGGTCCTTAAACTCTTCAATACTTCTGACATAGTCTCCCTTACTTTTTTCTGATCTAGGAAGCAATAATAATGAGTTTTTTCTATAGATCCATGCCAAGTAATTATTCATCCATGAGATATGTGCATGGATCTATATTGGATCAGTGATTTCCACACTTTTTTAATGGTGTTTCAATCATTTCTTCAGAGAATGGTAGTAGATCTAGAAATTTTATTTTATCCCATGATCAAATAAAGTTCTACTAATGAATACGAGGGTTTTGTGGGTAAGTGTTATTAAATCATCATTCTATACCTATTCATGAGAGAGGATCTATGATTGAACCTTAATCCATTATAAATTGGTATATTGGCGGAGATTTGACATTTAAATGGAGAGACCCATGACTAGCACTAGAATTCTCAAGAATGGTGATTTTTCCAGGTAATACATTCTATAATTATCATTTTGAGATCTTATTCTTATAGATTATTATCTTTATTTTTTATTCTATTTATTTTTTGATGATGAAATGACAATCATTGGATAGACTCAAGGCCCTTTTATAGAATTGATAATGAATTCAAGATCTCTTATATGATAAATAATAGATCCAGTGAATTGGAATCCATTCCTTAAACATAACTTATAATTTAATCCATTGACAAACTTCTTAAGTAATGTGACACTTGAAAGACCTTATTGACATGGAATTATCTTGATTATCCATTTCAAACTTCTTTCTTGTTGATACAAAACATGAGTTATATATCCTTGATGCATGAGTCATTATCCTACGATGTGAGATGTGTTCAGTCTTAGAATCCTTTATGAACCTTGGATTTATTAAACAAAAAACATTTAGGCAGGAAGTATCTTACCATTTGGAGTTCTCATATACACTTATTTCCTTGGTATAATTCATGTTTTGACATGGTTTTTGTTCTTAATTGATGGTGATTACCTATGCTGCATTTCCATGATACCAATATATGATATTTGTTTCAATAATAAATTACTATATTATCTTGTTACAATGCTTGATGTTGATTCACATGTGGTTATATGATGCTACTATGTTCCTCATGATTCTATTCTATGATTGTATATCATGATCCTCCTTATTGTGTGTTAAATTAACTTTAGTGGTTCATTCTTAGTATCTGTGTAACACCCCGACCCTAGTTACCCAGAGTTGGTGCATTATTACATAACATTGGCATGATCACAAGAAAGATCAAATCTCGAAAGACCGATTGGTTTAGTAGCCTTGGAAACACTAGATATATTCATAAGTTTTAAATTACATCATAAAATGAAAAAATACTACAACAACATAATGTCTCCATAATCCACACTCATATCCCCACATAACATCCCTGCAGGTCATTCATAATTTACTTCTTCACTTCCTGGGAAAAATAAAACATAGAAAAGGGGTGAGCTCAAATGCCCAGTAAGGATAACAATATAGCGGAAACTTTCATAAATAAGAATAAAAATTTAAGGCAATGTATAACTAAAACAAAAGCCTTTAAAACATGAACTTTCAACATGGTATGGAATAAATAAAATGAAATAATGCCATTTACTTATTCACATGGATATTCTACTAATCGAATAATCACATGCAAAAATCAAATACCACTTTCATAATGTTGGAATGCATAATGCCAGACTATCATAACCACATAGTCAAGGCCTCGTGCCAAGACTACAAATAAGATTTTGTCAAGGCCTTGTGCCAAGACACTAGTTTGTCTCATGATACCTACCGATGCATCGAGGAGCTATAGCGGGCTCTACCCGTCACATATTAAGTCCAATGCATTCCCATATGAAAAGGTTTAAACATAACATAAACATTCGTATTAAAACTAGCATACGAAATGTCAATACTTTCACCATAAGCTATGAATGGTATAAAAATAGCACATCCACAGTCAAACATGTCACAAAACCTTCAATACAATATAGAAGTTTTGTATCATAATAAATCAACTTCAAATAATCTTAAAATCCATCAAAGGATGTTGACATAGATGAAATCAAAATTCTTTTTAAAGAAATATATCCTTTTATTTTGAAATCATTTAAGATCCATATAAAATAAAACATTTTATTTGAAAATATTCTTATAAGCTTGTAAGGGAAGCTTTGAAGATTTTATAACGGCGGAAAATATCCGCACCCGCCGTATAAGTTAAAAAAACATTCTTACCATAATTCTGTCGAAAAAGTTAAAAAGGACCTTGTTTTTGAAAACGACGGAAAGATTCCTTTATAAACCTCTTATAAAAAGTCAAACAAGGGTATAAATGACTTTAACCCATATTCTTGTAAATAATAAATATGTTTTTAAATACATTTCGAAGAAACATGGATGTGGATGATAAAGAAATCACAGTAGATTACTACGTATAAACAACCTCGGATAATGAAGAGATTGTGAAATAACCCTTACCTTGTACTTTTCCTTGGTTGGGGTAGGTTAACCTCCTGTATAATGGTGAAATAATTGTTACTAAATTATAAAAGAATCATATACATTAATATGATATCATATATGATCTTTTAATATCGATTTATAATAATATCTTAGTATTATCGTTGTTTCGGGTGTTAACTTACTTGTTTTCTTTTATATGTTTTGTTACGTAAGACATTTTTGTAAAGGATAGGTTGTATATTATTCATATCCAGAATGATATCAAGTCCTTAAACATCATTTTTAAATCATCAAATGATAATTATACTTGAATGGATACGATGGAGAATGAATCTCATCGCGTTCGTGGAGACGGTAGTCCGTACGTACGCACGAGCGACAATATCATTCTTTTGATATTAAAATAATATATAAATGGTTGTTATATCATATATACAGAATCATTATCATGTTTTATTTATTATTTACATGAGTTACATATCATTATTATACCCATCCAAATAATAATATATTGAATAACAATTACACCACGACGTGGAGACGGTAAGCCGTACGTACGCACGTATGGTGACATGTTATTCAAAGGGTGGATAGAATACTGAATATGGTTGTACCATATTTATAATAACATCACAGTATATATATGATACTGGAGTTATTATTTTATAATGGTAACAACAAAGGAAGAAGAAGTGGAAGAAGAAATGAACTTGGAAAAGGGTGGTGAAATCATTACCTCTTCTTCGGGTTCTTCCTTTTGATTTGATCAAAACGGCTCCTTAGGTTGGCTTTCTGATCAAACTGAGGCCTCTAGGTTGTAGTGAGGGATGTTGGGAGAGTATTTGGGCAGAGTTTGGCCGAACCAAAAGGCTTTTAAGGTGTGAGGAAATGAGAAGGAGGAGTGCCCTTTTATAAGAGGGGTGAGGGGCACCTTTGGAAAAGCTAGAAATATTAATTTATAATAAATTCATATTCGGTTTCTAATGGCTACAAAGTTGATTATTAAAATTTTAAGGTGGGGATAGGTCGAAAACCACTCAACCAATAGAATTTAGAGAGGTTTGGGAACTTATATTAACCTTATCTTTAAGTATTAACTCTAAGTTAATTAGTTTCACTTTTACAATGTCTCTTTGTATTTTTATATAATATGGTTAATAAACTTACTATATACATCCAAGCGACCCCCAAGTGGTCCATTAATGATGAACCTATCATGATATAAGTCTCTTTTCCGAACCGTAGATTTTTAGAAATTTAATATCAATTAATAATATAATATTTGTTTTAAGAACTCTTTTATGTCAATTTTGACACAATTCAATAGTTGATTTTTGTGAAACTCATAACAGATTTATTACTTCTAACAAAGTCAATTATATAAATCCTAATATATCATATTATCCTAGAAAATTAGTTTAATTCATTAAAAGTTTCATATTATATTTATTTGGGTATTTATAATATCAATTATTTTAATTTTTCACTATTATAGTAATTACTTCATCATCATTGTGTCATAAATAAAATAACTTATTTAATGTCTAAAAATTATAAATAAAATATCATTATGTAGGAAATATTTTTATATTTCTAATGAATATTTATAATCTAAAATCCAACATATATAACCCTATTTAAAAATTGTTTTTCTAAATGATATATGCTTGTGTCATTTTTGTATTCATTTTAACTTAATTAAAATAAAGTGTCATTATCACTTACAAGTGGATCCATGGGGTCCCAAAATCGACCCAAAGATGTCCATGGTCGACCATGTATCAACCAATAGGGTTAAGACACGATTTATGTTAATTTAGTGTTATTATAATATTATTTTTTAACCCTTATTTACCGGATTTACCCTTAACCATGGTAAATAAAATATTTACCGCAGTAATTATTCAAAATGTCTAAAAATAAAAGTTACTTATTTACACAATTTAAACATCCTGATTTCAAATATGGAATCCATTTTCCCAAATTCAAAACACAGAAGTGGCAGAAATTAATTTAAAATTAATTCCCGCTGTCAAAACAAAAAGCGTGTTTTTAAGAGATAATAACTATCA
Source organism: Viscum album (assembly GCA_963277665.1). NCBI lineage: Eukaryota > Viridiplantae > Streptophyta > Magnoliopsida > Santalales > Viscaceae > Viscum > Viscum album. The sequence goes on from OY728166.1 coordinate 1,484,277,193, forward strand.
AAAGATTGACACTTGTTTATGTTCGGTTTAATTGTAAAATTATGTCCAATGACCAAAATTATATTAAATGGTAAAAATATATTCTAAATATACTTTAAAACCACTCAAATTCATAATTTATCACTATTAATTATTTTGATTAAAAAAGTTGTTTTTAATTAAAATTTAGTAATTTTCACTATTCATCAAAATATGAAAGTTATCCGAAAAGTACCAAAATTTCACCTTAGGCTAAATTAGATATTACGAATCCAAAAATGAAGTCCATTTTGAAATATAAAATATATATAATTTTAAAAAGTAGGTATTACTATTCATAACGGCTAGTTTGATTGGTTGTTAGAACTCGGTGTTGCGTACAACACACGCTATCGCATTAATCAAAGAGAAGCGTACCGTAGAAGCTTGGGGTGTTACATTCTCCCCTCCTTTAAATAATTTCATCCTCGAAATTTCTAGAATACTATCGCATGAAAAGACTCGGGTGGTTCTTCATCATAAGTTCCTCGGGTTCCCACGTTGCCTCTTCCATCTTATGGTTTCTCCACAAAACTTTTACCAGACGCGTCGTCCGGTTTCTCAGTACTTGTTCTCTCGTATCAAGAATCCTGACGGGCTCTTCACAATAGGAAAGATCGGGTTCCAGTTCTAATTCCTCATAGGTGAGTACATGCGTTGGATCAGGCATGTATTTCCTCAACAGAGATACGTGGAACACATCGTGAACTTTGGAGAGACTTGGCGGCATTTCCAATCGGTAAGCTACAACCCCAATTCGTTCTAGAATTTCGAAAGGTCGGATGTACATGGGCCTCAATTTACCTTTGTTACAAAAACTTATGACTCCCTTCCACGGAGATACCTTCAGGAAAACATGATCACCGACTTGAAATTCCAAATCCTTCCTTCGATTATCGGTATAGCTCTTCTACCTACTTTGAGCTGCTTTGATGTGATTTTGGATTACTTTCACCTTTTCCACCGTTTCCTCCACCAGTTCTGGGCCTACAAGTTTTCTTTCACCAACGTCATCCTAACAGGTTGGTGTACGACATCTCTTTCCGTATAACGCTTCATATGGTGCCATCTGAATACTCGAATGGAAGCTATTGTTATAGGAAAATTCTACCAGAGGTAAATATTGATCCCACATACCCTGAAAGTCAAGTGAGCAAGATCTCAACATGTCTTCTAAGGTTTGAATAGTCCGTTCTGATTGTCCGTCTGTCTGAGGGTGGTAAGCAGTGCTCAAATGAAGTTCAGTATCCAGGGATTTCTGAAGACTTTTCCAAAATCATGAAGTAAAATGGGAATCACGATCAGAAACAATTGATAAGGGTACTCCATGAAGTCTCACAACTTCATTAATATATAGTCTTGCTAGACGTTCCAGGGGTAGATCTTCTCTTATAGCAAGAAAATGTGCTGACTTGGTAAGACGATCAACAATAACCCATATTGCATCATTCCTTCTAGGAGTCTTTGGTAGCCCCATGACAAAGTCCATCGTAATATTGTCCCATTTCCACTCCGGTATGGGAAGAGGTTGCATGACTCCTCCAGGCTGTTGCCTTCCAGCTTTCACTTGTTGACAAACCATACATCTTGACACAAAATCAGAAATCTCCCTCTTCATGTTGTCCCACCAAAAATGTTCCTTCAAATATCTATACATTTTGGTGCTCCCAGGGTGTATAAAGAAATTGGAACTATGAGCATCATCCAGCAATTCCCTTTTTAGATCAGGTATATCGGGAACACAAAGTCTCTTCCCAAATTTCAAAATTCCATCTTCATACACAAAGTCTCTCAATCTCCCATCATTCACAGCTTTAATCTTCTTTTGAAATTCTTCATCATCGGTCTGAGTACTCTTAATCCTTTCTATTAAAGATGGTTTGGCAACCATTTGAAAAAGAAATGATGTTTCGCCTTCCTTGGTTATTACCATGTCCATCTTCACTAGATCCATGAAAATTGGATCCCTTTCAATTCTCATATTGTTCAAAACTCCATGGTTTTTTCTACTCAAAGCATCTTCCACCTTGTTTGCTTTCCCCGGGTGGTAGTGTATCGTGCAATCATAATACTTGAGTAATTCAAGCCATCTCCTTTGCCTCATGTTGAGTTCTTTTTGTGAGAAAATATACTTCAAACTCTTGTGATCAGTATAAATCTCACATTTTTCACCATAGAGGTAGTTCCTCCATATCTTCAAAGCAAAGATCACATCTGCTAACTCGAGATCATGAGTAGGATAGTTTTGTTCCTGAATTTTCAACTGTCGTGATGCATAGGCAATAACTCTATCATTCTGCATAAGGACACAACCAAGTCCTTTCTTCGATGCATCACTATAAATAACGAACCCATCATTCCCCGATGGTAGAGTCAATATAGGAGCATTGACTAATCTTTTCTTCAATTCTTCAAAACATTCTTCATACTCTTTTGTCCAAACAAATTTAACCCCTTTACGTGTGAGCTTCGTTAATGGGTTAGCCAATCGGGAAAAATTTTGGACGAAACGTCGATAATAACCTACCAAACCAATAAAACTACGTACCTCAGTTATACTCGTAGGTGCTGGACATTCTTGGATTGCCTTGGTCTTAGAAGGATCAACATTGATTCCATCTTTAGAGACAATATGGCCAAGAAAAGAAATCTCATGAATCCAGAATTCACACTTGCTAAACTTCCCATATAATTCATGCCTCCTCAGAGTCTTCAAGATAATGCACAAGTGATTTTCCTGATCTTCGTAGGTTTTGGAGTATACCAAGATATCATCAATAAATACCACCACAAATTCATCGAGATAATCCTTGAATACTCTATTCATCAGATCCATGAATACAGAGGGTGCATTAGTCAATCCAAACGGCATTACAGTAAACTCGTAATGCCCGTACCTGGTTCGAAATGCTGTCTTTGGAATGTCTTCCTTCTTCACAAACAACTGATGGTATCTAGATCGAAGGTCAATCTTTGAAAAGTATTGAGCTCCATGCAGTTGGTCAAATAAATCATCAATACGAGGTAGGGGATACTTGTTCTTTATCTTTATAGCATTGATCTCCTTGTAGTCGATACATAACCTCATAGATCCATCTTTCTTTTTAACAAAAAGAATAGGGGCTCCCCATGGAGAAACACTAGGGCGAATAAATCCCTTATTACTCAATTCCTCTAGTTGTTTCTTTAGTTCGACTAACTCTACAGTGGCCATTCTATAAGGGGTCTTCGATATAGGCCTTAATCCAGGAATCAAATCAATGGAAAACTCAACTTCTCGTTCTGGAGGATGTCCAGGTAAATCTTCCGGAAATACATCTACAAATTCTTTCACAACAGGTACATCCTCTATTTGAACATTCCTTTCCTCACCGACAGTTATTTCATTCTCTTCCTCCCCAATAATTGAATTAAGTTGAGCTACTGGGGGTGGATCTAAATAAGAATTAGGTGGTGACGATTCTGCTCTAAAGATAAGGTGTTCCTTATCATTATCATCAAGAATCGTAACCTCTTTCTTCTTACAATAAATCTTCGCATCATAGTCCGAAAGCCAGTCCATACCGAGGATTATATCAAACTCAATCATAGGTATGACGATGAGATCAGCAGATAATGAAAATTTATGTGCTCTAATGGGGACTGATTCACAAAACTTTGTTGCAATGATACTTCCCTTAGGAGTTTTAACTGACAACTCCCTTATTAAATCAAATTGGAAATATCTAATTTTCTTAGCAAACTGGGAAGATATGAAACAATGCGACGATCCAGAGTCAAATAATGCATTTGCTAAACTTGAGGAAACCATTAAATTACCTGCCACCACGTCTTTTGGAGCTTCTACCTCTGCAGTAGTGATAGCATAATCCTGGCCTTGATCCCTTGGCCTTTTCTGAGGTATGTTCTCCTGACGGTTAGGACATTCATTCGCATAATGTCCCATCTCCCTGCAATTGTAGCACTGAACGTTGGTGGCTTCCTTCTTCCCTTTGCAATCACGAGCTTGGTGGCCTTTTTCACCATACTTGTAACAGACTCCCATTCCCTTCAAGCAAGCACCGGGGTCTTTCTTCCCACATTTACCACATGATGGATATTCGACCTTTCCTTTCTTCCCCTTATTTCCATTCCCAGATTGATCAGCAGTCCTCTTCTTCTCTTGCTTTGCTTTAAAGTCATAAGACTTAGATAATTCCTTTTCGGTCTTGATAGAACATGAGACAATGTCTTCGTACGATGAAAAGGATTGTGAGACTAACGCTCGACGGAGAAATGGTTTTAACCCATCAAAGAAACGATCAATCTTACTTCTTGGGTTGTGAATATAATCTCCAGCATACCTCGCTAACCTTGTAAAGTTAGCCTCATACTTTTTGACATTCTCATCCTCCTTTTGTCTCAGACTCAGAAATTGCCTTTCCATATCTGCTCGATGGTCGCGAGGAAAGTATTTTTCTAAAAACAGATCTTTGAACTCCCTCCATTCCATATTTGATACTTCATCATCTTCCTTCATGTTTTGAATCAATGACCACCATTGATCAGCATCTCCAGTGAGGCGGTGAACTACCATGATAACTTTTTCCCTTTCACTGCTCCCCAAAGCCTGAAATATTTTCTCTAGGGAATTTATCCACTGCTCGGCTACTAAGGGATTTGTATTCCCATTGAACGTTGGTGGTTGTTGCCTCATGAATCGATCTAACATTGATCCTCCACGCTGCGGATCAGGGTGCTCCATACGGGTAAGGTTATTATTCATAACCTGAGTAAGTTGTCCCAGTATGGTGATTAGCTGATCAGCACCAGTTGCATCACTAGCCCCACTATAATTATCTTGAGCAGGAGGGCAATCCCTACCTGGAGTGCGTGCATTGATACGGTTTCCATTTCTTCCACTAGGCGCCATTTCTAAACAATGGCATAAACTAGATCAGTTTATGAATCAAAATACATAATCCCATACTTATAAAACACTTAACATAAATTGAACTATTTATGGATATAATCCATAATCATAAAAATGTTTTCTTTGAGGAAGTATATACTCATAAACCCTTCATAATGATTTGTAAAAAAAATGAGAGTTATCCTAAGCATATCCCCCGGGAGTGTCGTAACCAAGAGTGCAGCAAGGCCCGTTGTCGTGCACCAGTTCCCGTTCGAGTCTAGCTCAAAGCGGTGTTTTCGGGTTTTACCCCTAGGTACATCTGTGCCAGAGCCGCCTCTACCTGCTCGTATCCAGATAGGGATGTATTGCTCGGAAAACTCACAAAATCTCTACAATACCAAAATTCTAGGAAGTTCTTCTATACTAATCCTCAAAGTTCATCTTAGGTCTACGTGCTCTAATCAGAGTTTATCTAAATCTAGCTTCCATGGTTTGTACTAAACTTCCTCTGATACCAACTGCAACGCCCAGACCCTAGTTACCCAGAGTCGGTGCATTATTACATAACATTGGCATGATCACAAGAAAGATCAAATCTCAAAAGACTGATTGGTTTAGTAGCCTTGGAAACACTAGATATATTCATAAGTTTTACATTACATCATAAAATGAAAAACTACTACAACAACATAATGTCTCCATAATCCACACTCATATCCCCACATAACATCCCTGCAGGTCATTCATAATTTACTTCTTCACTTCCTGGGAAAAATAAAACATAGAAAAGGGGTGAGCTCAAATGCCCAGTAAGGATAACAATATAGCGGAAACATTCATAAATAAGAATAAACATTTAAGGCAATGTATAACTAGAACAAAATCCTTTAAAACATGAACTTTCAACATGGTATGGCATTAATAAAATGAAATAATTCCATTTACTTATTCACATGGATATTCTAATAATCGAATAATCACATGCAAAAATCAAATACCACTTTCATAATGTTGGAATGCATAATGCCAGACTATCATAACCACATAGTCAAGGCCTCGTGCCAAGAATACAAATAAGATTTTGTCAAGGCCTTGTGCCAAGACACTAGTTTGTCTCATGAGACCTACCGATGCATCGAGGAGCTATAGCGGGCTCCACCCGTCACATATTAAGTCCAATGCATTCCCATATGAAAAGGTTTAAACATAACATAAACATTCGTATTAAAACTAGCATAAAAAATGTCAATACTTTCACCATAAAATATGAATGGTATAAAAATAGCACATCCAAAGTCAAACATATCACAAAACCTTCAATACAATATAGAAGTTTTGTATCATAATAAATCAACTTCAAATAATCTTAAAATCCATCAATGGATGTTGACATAGATGAAATCAAAATTATTTTTAAAGAAATATCTCCTTTTATTTTGAAATCATTTAAGATCCATAAAAAATAAAACATTTTATTTGAAAATATTCTTATAAGCTTGTAAGGGAAGCTTTGAAGAGTTTATAACGGCGGAAAATATACGCACCCGCCGTATAAGTTAAAAAAACATTCTTACCATAATTCTGTCGAAAAAGTTAAAAAGGACCTTGTTTTGAAAAAGACGGAAAGATTCCTTTATAAACCTCTTATAAAAAGTCAAACAAGGGTATAAATGACTTTAACCCATATTCTTGTAAATAATAAATATGTTTTTAAATACATTTCGAAGAAACATGGATGTGGATGATAAAGAAATCCCAGTAGATTATTACGTATAAACAACTTCGGATAATGAAGAGATTGTGAAATAACCCTTACCTTGTACTTTTCCTTGGTTGGGGTAGGTTAACCTCCTGTATAATGGTGAAATAATTGTTACTAAATTATACAAGATTCATATACATTAATATGATATCATATATGATCTTTTAATATCGATTTATAATAATATCTTAGTATTATCGTTGTTTCGGGTGTTAACTTACTTGTTTTCTTTTATATGTTTTGTTACGTAAGACATTTTTGTAAAGGATAGGTTGTATATTATTCATATCCAGAATGATATCAAGTCATTAAACATCATTTTTAAATCATCAAATGATAATTATACTTGAATGGATACGATGGAGAATGAATCTCATCGCCTTCGTGGAGACGGTAGTCCGTACGTACACACGAGCGACAATATCATTCTTTTGATATTAAAATAATATATAAATGGTTGTTATATCATATATACAGAATCATTATCATGTTTTATTTATTATTTACATGAGTTACATATCATTATTATACCCATCCAAATAATAATATATTGAATAACAATTACACCACGACGTGGAGACGGTAAGCCGTACGTACGCACGTATGGTGACATGTTATTCAAAGGGTGGATAGAATACTGAATATGGTTGTACCATATTTATAATACCATCACAGTATATATATGATACTGGAGTTATTATTTTAGAATGGTAACAACAAAGGAAGAAGAAGTGGAAGAAGAAATGAACTTGGAAAAGGGTGGTGAAATCATTACCTCTTCTTCGGGTTCTTCCTTTTGATTTGATCAAAAGGGCTCCTTAGGTTGACTTTCTGATCAAAATAAGGCCTCTAGGATGTATTGATGGATGTTGGGAGAGTATTTGGTCAGAGTTTGGCCGAACCAAAAGGTTTTGAAGGTGTGAAGAAATGAAAAGGAGGAGTGCCCTTTTATAAGAGGGGTGAGGGGCACCTTTGGAAAAGCTAGAAATATTAATTTATAATAAATTCATATTCGGTTTCTAATGGCTCCAAAGTTTATTATTCAAATTTTAAGGTGGGTATAGGTCGAAAAACACTCAACCAAAATAATTTAGACAGGTTTGGGTACTTATATTAACCTTATCTTTAATTATTAACTCTAAGTTAATTAGTTTCACTTTTACAATGTCTCTTTGTATTTTTATATAATATGGTTAATAAACATACTATATACATCCAAGCGACCCCCAAGTGGTCCTTTAATGATGAACCTATCATGATATAAGTCTTTTGTCTGATCCTTAGATTTTTTGGAATTTAATATCAATTAATAATATAATATTTGTTTTAAGAACTCTTTTATGTCAATTTTGACACTATTCAATAGTTGATTTTTGTGAAACTCATAACAGATTGATTACTTCGAACAAAGTCCATTAAATCAATCATAATATATCATATTATCCTATAAAATTAGTTTAATTCATTAAAAGTTTCATATTATATTTATTTGGGTATTTATAATATCAATTATTTTAATTTTTCACTATTATAGTAATTACTTCATCATCATTGTGTCATAAATAAAATAAATTATCTAATGTCTAAAAAGTATAAATAAAATATCATTATGTAGGAAATCTTTTTATCTTTATAATTAATATTTATAATCTAAAATCCAACATATATATCCCTATTTAAAAATTTTTTTTCTAAAAGATATATGCTTGTGTCATTTTTGTATTCATTTTAACTTAATTAAAATAAAGTGTCATTATCACTTACAAGTGGATCCATGGGGTCCCAAAATCGACCCAAAGATGTCCATGGTCTACCATGTATCAACCAATAGGTTTAAGACACGTTTTAGGGTAATTTAGTATTATTATAATATTATTTGTTAACCCTTATTTACCGGATTTACCCTTAACCATGGTAAATAAAATATTTACCGCAGTAATTATTCAAAATGTCTAAAAATAAAAGTTACCTATTTACACAATATGAACATACTGATTACAAATATGGAATCCATTTTCCTAAATTCAAAACACAGAAGTGGCAGAAATTAATTTAAAATTAATTCCCGCTGTCAAAACAAAAAGCGTGTTTTTAAGAGATAATAACTATCAAAAGATTGACACTTGTTTATGTTCGGTTTAATTGTAAAATTATGTCCAATGACCAACATTACATTAAATGTTAAAAATATATTCTAAATATACTTTAAAACCACTCAAATTCATAATTTATCACTATTAATTATTTTGATTAAAAAAGTTGTTTTTAATTAAAATTTAGTAATTTTCACTATTCATCAAAATATGAAAGTTATCCGAAAAGTACCAAAATTCCACCTTAGGCTAAATTAGATATTACGAATCCAAAAATGAAGTCCATTTTGAAATATAAAATATATATAATTTTAAAAAGTAGGTATTACTATCCATAACGGCTAGTTTGATTGGTTGTTAGAACTCGGTGTTGCGTACAACACACGCTATCGCATTAATCAAAGAGAAGCGTACCGTAGAAGCTTGGGGTGTTACAATCCGTGATCAGTGGACCATCATGGTATGTTTACCCATATAGGGGGAGCACATATGAAATGTGATGACGATGATGATATACTCATACATAGGGTTGGAGCATGAAAGTCTTATGAACTGGATGGGACTCGATGCCATGCGGATACTGAGTGACCTGGTGGAACTCGATTCATTAAGGATACTGGGTATCATGATCATCTCGATGAATTAAGGATACTAAGATACATGTTTCTATCCTTGTGTCTATCTCCTGATCATTTTTATGACCATTGATCATATTAACAACAACAAACTAGAGAAGGTACTGTTGGGGGTTTCTGGAGTCTTAGTTTGTGAATAAATACTCAGTATGTGATTTTGTGTTTTTATTTTTGATTTCACATTATTTATTTTCTTGGAATACACATGATATAAATTTTCACATTTGTTATGGACACATTCATGGTGTCCTACAATGATTTATTACTCACACCCTATATAGAAATTTAGATTCATGAATAGGTTTCATGTATAAGGATCTAGGCATGGGAAAAGGGGCCAATGGAAGATGGGTGAGCTGAGGAACATAGAACATGGATTGGTACTGAGACTAAATATATACGATAACAATAATTTTATTTATTTATTACCCATCATATATTTGTTTCCCTCATGGATTTTTACTCTGGAAGCCTATTTATTTATTTTTGATATGTATACCATCTAGTAAACTTATTTACACATGTTACTCTATGTTATTTTTATTATTTATTTTTTGTGAAGGTATTGATACTAAGGGTATAGGCTCCCCACTTATAAACATAGACCTCCACTTTTAGACGACAACCTCTTGCATATTGGGAGGTTCACATGAATTCATACAATACTCTGGTTCGAACCCAAAGGTTCAGACTAGGGCATTGCAATTCCAATTAACTTCCATGAATGAGAAAATCCAAAAAATGTAATTCTAACCAACAATGATAAATTAAAATAATTTTATCCAAAACATATATTTAATAATTTAATGTAATTACAAATATATCAAAATCTATGATATCAAAACCATTTTCTCAGAAACCAATATCTTTTTATAAAATATTAAATCAATTTTATCTTTATAAAATAGTTTATAAAACATGTTTTTTACATGGAAACATCATTTTATAAAACATTACATTTCCATAATTCGTTGTAAAGACTCCTAATTTTCCAAAAACATTGATAACTTTAAGTTTCATAAAATCCTTGAAAACTCCCCATTTATTAAGATTTTAAATAATGGTTAGTCATAATTGAAAATAATACTGTAAATTCATGTATTCATTTATAAACTTTCTCATGTGTAAATAAATCCATCACCATATCACATATTTAACATAAAACCCTTTACTTTACCATGATAAGGACTGAGCTATTGGATTTCATTTGTTACCCACCATAACACTTGTTCTCCAAGTTCCCATTTATACCATGATATAATATTATAGGTTTAGAAAAACACTCTAACCAAAACCATTTTCACACATGCTATCAAAACATGAACAAATTCTATAAATTCAATTTAACTATTTTACTAGAACAATTTCACTCACCAAGTACTTACAAAAAGGTAGTTCATTACAATTTTAGATTAAAAAAAAACTAACAGTTTCTTAAAATAACTATATAATCAAATAATTTTATGATTATAATGAAACAAAAAATCATAAATTATTTTTTTAATGTCATATAAAGTATTTAAGCCACCTACCTAGATAATGTTTCATGAATTATCTATGAATTATCAAACTGATGATACTTTTAAAGGAAAATTATATGTTTTATCATAAAAATACTCCATAAATCTCAATTCACAGTCAAAATGATATAAATAATCATTTAAATAAGTTTAGTGCATTTTATAAATATTTTTTGTTACCCATGATATATTGACATGGCCCTATGAAACTCTCTATTATAGAGTGAATTCATCTAGTGTGTTTCTCAACCACTGTGTTATTTGAAACAAATTTATATAGTACAATAGTTATAAATTTTTAGAAGATAGTTAGAGGAAAACATTTATAGTGTGTTTCAGGATCCCTATTTCATTTTGGCATGTCCTATTCCATATGTTATAAAACACCCTTTCAATTCCTTATTCAAAATAACATTAAGAATATGGTTCCTATGACATATAAACATCACCATATGCTTTAAATAATTTGAAATAAATATCTATATTAACAAATTATACGTAACCTATTTCCCTGAATAATATATAAACATCTAATCACCTTCGTCTACCTCACTGTATAACTCCTCCCATCAATAAAATAAATATAGTGGTATCTCCAAAGTAAGAGAACTCATTTAATTCATTCCTAATTCTATCACTATAACCTTGTAAATATCATTTAATAATTCATTAATTGTCTTATTAAATCTTCTAAACTTTTGGTTGAATATTCTCCATAAAATTATTTTATTTTTTATTAACTTTTATCATTCCATAAATCTTCCAATTAAATCTATTACTTTATCTCCCTTCCATCAACACATAAATTCTGAATCTCAATAAATAACTATTTATATTTTTAATAAATCCTTAGTGGAACACAATCATAAATCTTTAAATACTCCTAAAATGTAATTATTGAATATGATAATAAAAATTGAGTCTTCAAGTTAAATAAAAAATCCTTAAATTAATTAAATTTTAACCTCACCAACATAATTCATGGGAAAAATTCTTTCCACCATAATTTATTTCAAGATACACAAATAATATAAAATAGTCAATTCTTATTTATTATTTAATTACTCTAAAATGGCCATCATCAATTCAAATAAATTATATCAGCATCATTAATCTAATATTGTTTACACATGATATGTTAAAAACATTTATCCCAAATCAATTCATCTAAATTAATTCTCTCAAGCTTATAATAAAATTATTTCTATCATATTAATGCATAATTACATCAAATTAATTATAATAAATTAATTGTCTTAGTTACTAGATCATCTAAATACTCGAATCACTTGGTATAGAAAACAATTTAAAATCAAAATAATTAAAATTTTATTATATTTCCATATTAACAACACATCTATAAATAAAATGATCTAAATATATACCTTATTAAATAAACCTAAAAATATTTTTCTTACAATACCAAGGGTTAGTGGTTATCTGTTATAGAGGTAGAATTCTTTGGAACAGGTAATTAAAAATGGTATCAGAGTATTTGGTTTTTGGTTGGAGTGAGTTAGAGGTGAATATATGAAGTCAAAAATTTGGAAATAAAACTTGGGAATGTTTATAGAATATGGAAAATGATGAAACCTCAATTTCCACGATAGTTTATACATTGATTAATTGAAGTATATAGTTTAGTGAGGCGCAAGTATAGGAATCTGGAATGTTGGATTGATAATTATTAAGATAAATTAATGAACACAGGGATGAGATGATAATGATTTTTAACTTATAATACCATATAAAAAATATATTTTTTATATATTATTATTTATTATTGAGGTTATTGTGATATGGATTTTAAATTAATGGGATTTATTCAAAAATGATGAAATAAATAAATTAAGAATTTAATGACATTTAACATTTTAAATTTCAATTTTTACAAAAATTGTGACATGGGTATGACTATATATTAATTAAAATTAACCTATAATTTATTTAACATTTTCATAAATAATTTTTATACTAATGAGAATATTAAATAGGATAAAATGAGTAATGTAGAATGATTTTTTTTCAAATTATTATTGAAATTTTAAGAATTATATGAAATTTTGAAATAATTTTATAGAATATAAAAGTTTCACTGGATAAAATTTCAAAATTTTTAGTTTTATTTAAGAAATGATTAACTACCTATAAATATTGATTCTTTTTAATATTTTAATTTTGGATAAATGAATTGAGGTAAATATAGAATGGTTTTAATAATTTCGATTATTTTGAAAAAAATTATAAAAGTGTTTAATGATTTTATGGTAAGTTGATAAATATTTTATTCATTAATTAAAATTTTAGAATATAGAGGGGATATATAAAAAATATTTTAGATTAATTTTAAACAAGTGAAATTTTTGGTTTACTTTTTTTCAAACTTTGGTTATCTTGGAAATTTTTTGATGGATTCGAGAAATGTGTTTCATCTGTGAAATTTTTAGAAATGAATTTATTTTTCCATAATTGATGTTTTTTAAAGAAAATATGATTTGATTATAGGTTTCAAGATGAATTATTATTATTTTATTTATTCCAAAAATTATTAAGAGCGTTTTGTGAAACTTATTTTGAATTAAAAGATGATTTTTAAATCCTCTAAGCTGAATTTAATTATCCTTTTTATTATAATTTACATTTATGGATTCATTAAATTTAAATAATTTTTTTTAATAATTTTTTTATAAACGTATTTAATTTAATTTTAAAGGCCATAGTTAGTAATATTTCATGTGCGAATATGAATAATGTATTTTTATATGTTTAAAAATGAGAAGAGTTATGATATATTTAGATTTTTTTTATAAATTGGAGTTTTTAAAATCAAAAAGTCGATTTAAAATTTTGGAATGTTTTATTAGAGTAATATTAATTGGTTATGGGAGTTTAATTATATATGTTGACAGTGTCCAATTTTAATATTTAGCGAAACAATGCCAATATTGAGTTAAATGTTTGTGTAAATGATTTGTTACGTGGATTTTTTTCAGAAACTTATTCTTGACTCGTGTATTTAATATATTATATTTTAACTTGATCTAATAAGATAATTTTATCGATGTGAATTTATTTAAAAAGGGTAAATATTATAATTTATCCTAGTAAAAATGTGTAATATTGAAGTTATATGTTTTATGTGGATTATGTAAATATCTTTATGAAATATGATGAATTAATTTCATATTAATTAATGAAAAAAAACATTTTATATCACTTTCTAAAAGATATTGATATGATGATTTGTTAATGATGTAATTTATTTGAATTAATCCAATAAAAACTAATTTAAATGTTATGATAATATTAAGATTTAATATAATCTTTTTACAATATTTTTTTAAATACGTTTACTAACTAAGAGTATAATTTATATGATTATAATATTATGTGATCTATGGTTATTAAATTATATATGAAACCTTTTTGTGTTGCGATGGCCTGCATTGACCTAATATTATAACATATTCCATTAGATAAATTACATCTTTTTTAATTGACTAAGATATATGGGTGAAAGTAATTATTTTACCTGAATGAATTATATGGATATATTTGGGATGAAATTTTGTTAAATGAGATTAGTTCGGTTTTATATTAGAGTAGAAACAAGAAATAAAAATGAAATATGAAGAGAAAAAACATTTTGGGTAATCATGTTTTTTTTTTGAATTTGATGACTCTATTTGGGATATGTTTTTGTTGATAGAGAGTGTAAAATGGGTTAAAAAAATATTTGGTGACTATTATAGTTAAGAGGCTAAATGTTTTTCAATTTATTTCATTAGAGGAAATTATATTTTCCTAAATTTCGAAAAAAATTAACTAAGGTTATTTTTTGAAATAAATATGAATTTAATAGATGAATGATTTAAAGAAGTGATAATAAGATAAAATGTTTCATTTTCATGTGATTTTATGAATTAGGGTGAATAAAGGTGATTTATCACCTTTTATTTGATTTTATAGGTGTGATAGAGAGAATATTACAAGTTTTTTTAGGATTTATTAGGCTAGGTTTTATCCAATTATTTTTAGAGAAACTCTCGATGTCCAATGGAAGATAGTTTAGAGTAATCCTAGAAAGATAAGTTGGATTTTTATAGTCATAAGTTAATTAATGTTGGGTGAGGAATCATAAGATCATCTAACATATCTTGATAGTAGTAGAATTATTGGAACATCAAGGAAATTACTTAATCCAGGGTGCACCATAAGGATGTTTAATGTAAAACGATAACTATAAATAGAATTGATTAAAATTTTATTTAAGGGGATTAGTTTTCTCAATGTCAGTCAACTAATTTTGTAAGGAAGGTGTTACGATTAACATTATATTATTGGAGTTATCTTTTAAGAAGATATGTAGATTTAAATTAAGATCTAACATAAGAATAATATTTGGAAATAGGTTGGTGATGACTAAGTTAGTGTAATTAGAAACTTTTATTCCCCAATTATATGAACAAAAAGGTTATGGTTGAAAATGTTTAATGAAAAATATTTTAAATTCATTGTAAATTTAAAATATTAGTTTAAATAAGAAAGTCATGTTATATAATATGGGGTAATTTTAATTTTTCAATGATATGAAAATAAGGCATATGGTTTTCGTATTCTGAATAAAGAGTGGGTATTTTAGTTTTTAATATATTAGGGAAATACCAAAATGATATAATTAGTATATGAAATATTATTAAAAAACTAATTGGGTTGAAGAAAGTTACACAAATGATTTGGAGACCAAATAAAAATTATATTGGTGCATTAAATAACTTTTCCACTGAACAAATACATTTTTTATAGGAGATTATTATTATTATTTTTTAAAATAGTTATCTTTACCATATAATGGGCATAGAGAGATCCATTTATATGATGAATATCCCCTTCCCCATATCTTACAATATTCTTTTCCTATGGTCAGAGGAGAAAACATTGAGGTTTTTAACACAATATCAAGATAAAGTGATTGTATATCCTCTCTCCTTCCTCTATTTTATTCTCTATATTTCTTCTTACGAACAACTGATAATTTTTTAGCTATTTCATGTGGTTATTAGAGCATGAAAAAATTCCCTCAATTGATAAATAATTTTGATAATTGTGGATCCAAAAGGTCATTAGGTGTAATTCAAACATCTTTGATGAGATTTTAATTACTGAACCACTATTATGGAGAGTTTATTTTTTAAAATGGAGTAATGAATTTATTTTCAAGGATGTCTTGATGTGAAATGGTGGTGATGGGTATGATTTTATTTATTCCAAAATTGAATTTTATGATTTTTTTTGTTTTTATTAAACTAATATTAACAAGTAAGACTCATATTATCATTTCACAAGTGTTTAATTGCTTAAATTTAGTTAGAGTTTTTGAAGTGGATTAAAATAAGAAAAATTAAAAAACACGGTATAGTAAGTGTCATTGTATTATGGGTTATCTATTTTACATAAAACATTTTCATATTTATAAATATTTTTATGTTTTTTAAATTTAGGATGTTCAACTATATAAAATGGGTAATATAGGTCTTACCATGCCGTTGGAAAGGCTATTATTTATAGAGGTGATTCACTACATTCTATTATAAGAAAAAACATCCATGAAAGATCGCATGCTTGAGAAGGATTAGAGTGCAAGTATTGTGTTCCATGACCAAATAGAGGGTAAAACGTTGTTTATGGCACCATGGTAGAAAAATTATAGAATAAAAAACTTGTGTGCCTTGCCAAAGGGACGATTGGAACAATGTTTGAAGTAATATATTTTAAAGGTGAATGAAGAAAACATCCTGGAAGTAAAAAAAATATTTTTTAGTCACTGAATCAATTTCACTCAAGATTTTAAATTATAATAACCAAATATGTAATTTCACATTTTAAAATACTATGGTGATTTATTTTTATTATATAAGAACTTAACTTTTCGAAAACAATTATAGAGGGATTATAAGGAAATGGATGATTTTTATTGTTATATATTTATTAAGAATTAACATGATCTATTAAATGTGGTAAAATTGTGGTATTTTCAATGATAGGAAAAATATAAAATCTTATATATTTATTTGGTATCAAAATTATACTATATTTAATGGGGCGTTTCACTTAGTTTTCAAGGTATATTCAAATAAGTATTTAAATATCATTAAAATTGAATAAATATGATAAAATTTTATATAGATTAGATAATAGATACAAAAATATATTATATTATCTATATATGAAGAAGGTGATAATGTGACAGGGAATAAAGTATCAGAGAGAGAAATTAAATGTTTTATGAATTTGACATTAATATTTGAGAACATATTTGAATTTTTAAATATGTTTACATTGAATTATTTGATATATTTTTCAATTAAGAGATTAAATAGTTTAGGTAGATATGAGGATGATTGAGTGAAATCATTTATTCATATTAAAATATTAATTTACATTTCTATACTCTATTCTATTGTCATAGTTGAGAGGGAAACACTATAACAATTGAAGGTGTGTTTAATTGATTCCAAAAAGTTTAAAAATATATTGGTATGATAAAACAGGTGTTTCATGGGTGTATTTTATTACCAAACCAAAACCATTTTGAAAGTAAAAATATAATTACAAACCAAATAATGATTAAACTATACCTGATAGTAGTGTTTATTGGTTTAGAAAAAATATGATAGTTATAATAGATAATAATCAAATAAGGGGAAAATACAGGTTATTTTATCTTGTTAAATGTTTTTATTCTTTTAAATGACTCTCATTATTAACTGAAATATCATAAATATTGATAATATATATATATATATCATGTATTATAACCATAAAATAATTACAATCCTTTATCAACAAATAGAATTATCATAGAAACTATATTAAGGTGATACTTTTTTATTGTCATTGAACCATACTATCACATGATTCAATAATATTTATTAATTTAATATTCATTATCTTGATCTACCAATGAAAATCTAATAAAAACTTAAAACTAAAAATTATTAGTTTAGATATATTCAATTTCTAATATTTATTTATCCATGTCTTAATTTTTTTATAAGAGAACAAAAAAGAAGAAGAAGTACTCAATTAATCAATATAATGAAATAATTATAAAATAACATAGGTTACAATCTACATTAATTAATCCCCAATTTAATGGTTTAACAGAGATTTATTTTCAAAGGAAATTAAAAACATGGAAGTCCATAATAATAGAGTAAATTATAAAAAGATACATATTAGATATGGTAAGAGAAAAACCTTATTGAGTCGTGTTTTTCAAGTAGATATCAAGTATCTAGTTGTTAATGTATCTGAATGAATTATAATTTACAATACATCAGTTCCAATCTTTGTATCATGCCAAATCTCACTTGTTTCTACTATTTTAATCTCTATTATCCCACTGACACACACATATCACATGGCTTGGAAAATGAAATTTTTTTTCCCAATGTAACTCAAAGGCTGAATAGGCTCATCTCTCTTGAGGATATTTATCTGTTATTCACGTACTTAAACTCATTCAATAAATTACTTATTTATTTATCCTGTAAAATAAAATTAATTTATGGAGATAAATGAAAAGGTAAAATTTAAACAAACATGAAATGATAGAATGTGATTATTAAAGAAAGAACTTGGCCTTTGCGGTTTGGTTTATCAGTTCCATCATCCTCATTGTTGTTGTTTAAATTATGTTTGATATTATAATCATGAAATAACACTCTTAAACTATGAATTTTTTTAATGGAGTGAAATATTGAATGCGTTTAGAAATATCAAATCCAAGTCCTCTTTTAATCAAGGATAATAACAAACCTCATTTGAGAGTGTGACATCTTCCGGAACCCAAATCCATCATATGTTGTCTCATCCACTAAACAGCTCAACTTAATCGCATGAAGATCTTATGTTTAGTGTAAGGGAGGAAAAATATTTAAAAAATAATAGAAAAGGGTATGAGTTTAGTTCCATCGTGTACAACCACCACACTCATGAACATTACTCTTTCTGAAAAAATTCCAATAAAACATGAGAATTTATATGAAAAATGAATGAAATTACCACATTCCTCCCCTGGGACAAGCCTTGGGTAATCCTCTCATTCTTGAGGGTAAGATGTCATAATGGTAAGTTGAGAAATAAGAACAGGATAAAATAGAATGAAAATATTAAAATAAAATGAATCTAAGAGAGAGAGAGAAGAAGAAAATAAAAATAAACTAAAATAAGAGAATAATGAAATTAAAATATAAATAAGAATATAAAAATAAAAATAATAAGAACAATTGGAAGAAGAAGAAGAAGAGAGTTATATTTTGGGACAAAAAATTTATAAAAATTAATGTTTTATTTAAATAAGGAATTAAAATCATATTAAAATAAAAACTAAAGGAAATAAAATCAAAAGAAAAGGAAAATGAACAAAATAGTGAAGGAAACAACTTGGTTAGACACCTACTCATGGTGTGTAGACTCTCCCTCTTGGTAGTGGAGGGATCATTTTATAAGTAGAAAAGGATAATACTTAGACTCATTTTATCTTCAACATCTCCCCATATCTGTGGAATATTATTTTATAATCAAGGATATGGGGCCTGGGGTTTGGATTTTGAAACACCCAGGGATATTGGTTGTGTCTATTTTGGCATGGAATAAATCCATGTAGGGTAGTGTGGGATGGATTTGTGGAGACTCTCCTTCATATTGTGCTTGGGATGTGTGTTTCATGACATATAGGGAGGCATGGGTGTTTGGAGGATGTAGAAGTTGTAGTAGAGAAGTGGTAACATATCCTTCCACATCTGTCCTACAAAGTGGATGGTTTAATCATCCATGGAGGTCTTAATTGTCTTAAAATGAAATTTATAGTGGGTAGGGGTTTTGAAATTGTGATCGAGATTGAGCCCAAGTTTGTCTGGTTGCTTCGATGGTGGTTCTGGTAATTTGCAGTGGTGTTGGGTGAGTCTGAGATGACAGTGAGTGATGGAAGATGAAGAAGTGGTGCCATGGGAAATGTCTGAGAAAAGTACTCATGCGGTTGACCAGGAAAACAATGCTCAACTTAAAATTTGAATCATTTCACAAATAAATTGTGTATCACATTAAAACAACATAATTGAGGGTGCTTTCATATAAGCTAATGTGTGGGATGACCATCCAAAACTGCCTACAGTGGGGTTGAACCCTCTTATCCATACACACACACAAAATGGGCCACACGCACATGAGTCTTGTAAGGGAATTTTGGCCCACATTTCTTCCTTCCCAAAAGATTGATCCCCCATGGGCCACATATGCATATACCTGATTCCCCCATGCACATGTTCAGGATCAAGCTAACCTTCTCAATAGGCACCATGGTTGGCTGACCCAATAAAGGGCTGTCTATGTGACGTGGTCCCGAGGTTGGTTGAGGGCTAGCTGGACTACATATTTTTTATTAAACACCTGAAAGGAATGAGAACAAAACATACCAATTTTTCAAAACACTTAAAAATACATAAATGATTCATGAATTTTTTTTAATAAAGATTAAACATTAAAAACAAGTTTTAAAACCATTTCTTTTTTAGATTAACAATTTTTCAATTTTTTATAAAAAAGTTAAATTAATGGGCATTATTTTTTAAAATAATTCAAAAGTTATTGAATTTTTATTAAAAATATTCACAAAACATTGGTGTGTCAAATACCCCCACACTTAAACTATTCTTTCACTGAAGCATAAAATCTAAACATTAAATATTAAAGGGAACCAATGTTAACATTTTTCTAATTACAAAGTAACAAAATTTAACAATTATCAATGTTAAATCAAAATTTTAAAATTCACATAAAACATCAATTAAATTTCAAAATTTTTAATGAAACAATCAACTCAAGAATTTTACTTTAACCCTTTTGAAAAATTGTGGAACTTCTTCTTTTATTCATTCATGTCCCTCAAATTATTATTATTAAAATTATATATTATGATCTACCTGTCCTTTAAATATTTTCTCTCGTCACACATGATATTAATTCATGTAGAGTTCTGTGGATATCATGAATACATGCTACTTATCCATAGGATTGTAATGGAAATACTTTCTCCAAATTGTAATGAAAAAAGGAAAAACATATCATGAGATATTTTCAGTCATAATTCTAATGTCTCTGAGCATTAATATTGGTAGGAATTTATGTTTTGAAAATAAAATCCCAAGGATCATTTTTCTCTATTAAAGTATAAAACATGATATCAAAAGTAAAAGTGTAATGACATTCTCCCCTTTAAATTGTAACAACTCCCACATTCCCTAATCTCAAAGTAAGTTAATGATCAATTTAAATAATAATGAATGATTTGTGCAACCTCATGAATATTTCTCTACTTTTATACTTTTTTTCATATTACCTTTTTATTTTTTGAAAGTTATACCTAGGGTTAACCACACATCTACCACCAGACCATATGTGATTAAAATCAATGGTATAGTAATGGTGATTTTTGGTTTTTCAAAATAACAACCCATTTAGTTTCTTTTTTGATTATTTTTGTTATTTTATCTTTTTTATTCAAAAGGGGGGGAAAACTAAAAAGTACGATGAATATATACCTTTATCAATCACCATATGTAGAACCCCTAAATGTTTTCCTCACAATGTAAATAATCACTTTATTTATGAATCCCTTCACCCCAAAACTTTAACATTAAAATATCATGAAAATAATAAGAGGAGGGTAAGAATGGATTAAAATTTGTCTTGGAACATCACTCATCCATAACATAGTAATTTATGGTTTCTATTTTTTAAGAAAGGGTTAATTTAAAGGTGGTTTTCAAATATAAGGAATTTCAAAAGATGCCTCAAATATTTTAAATGTTATTTTTCACAGCCATAGATTTGATGAGTTTAAATTAAATTTCTAGCTGGTGTAATGTCTCAAGATCGGTCAAGAAATATACTGAAGAATAAATATGAGGTACTTCATCTAGAAATCCTCTAAGGAATGTGAAATTCAATATTGTAAAATCACTTAAGAAATGAATAATATTAACAAATCAATTCACATGAATTTCAAAAAATCAATATATAAAAAATGTTTATGAAATTTAATTTACAAGAATCAACTAATTTACTTAAATCACGAGTCCTCATTTTAATATCTATGATTCAGTTTAATCTTGAAATTCTAAAATTTTATCATTCAATCTCATTAACATTGAAATCTAAAACATGGAATCAAAATATTCCTACAAAACTCATGTCTCCTATATAAGTCACGTAAATCATAAATCCAAGAATAGAGTGAAATTTTTCTGTTTAAAGCTCAAAACATGTTGTTGGAAAAAATGTAGTGATTTTAAAAGATAAAAAGTAAAAGCAAACACCCTTTCTAATGGCACTTTATCCTATTTCTTCCTTGACAGTTTGAGAGATTACTTGGGCAATTATGGACTTATAAAATATAATAACTTAATTAATCACAATGATCATGTCATTAAAGTTCTAAACGATAGTTGGAGTGGGGTTGCATGCTGGAAGAAAATGAAATTTAAATTCCTTGAATGAAAATAAAAGGGTAAAGTCTTGGTATAACCCCCCCAAGTGGGCCTAAATATTTACTACCTCTAGAGGGCAGTACCAGCACTTTTCCATAGTCTAATGGTGGATGGGGATTCTTAAACATGAACTACCACATGTGTATTTTATCATCTTTCATTTCTTCTTTCTTGGTGAGGAATGATCTATGGATTGAGTATACGGGATCCATCCCCTTAATATTTAGGTACAACTTTCATAGAAATTGTATGATAAAGTATGGATCATACTCTGCCTTGGTTGCTACTTGTAAAACCTCCTCCCTCTTGTTTATTGGTAGCTCAACATAAGATGCATGAATTGAATGATCAAAGGGAAAGTAACCATGTATTTATATAAAATTTTAATTTGAATTTTTAATAATAAATTATTACCTTCTAGTATGATAAGAATCTATCTTCATTTCCCCAGGATCAAGAAATTTTACTTCTATACGGGCTTCCTCAAATTCATGCTCAATAAAGATAGAGAGATCTGTGTGTTCCTCAATAAGTGCATGTGGTGTTTCTTCAGCTTCCTCTAAGTCATGAAATGTATTGAAAAAATATAAAAATTCAAAAAAATAAGGTGTGATACTCAAATCAAATTAAAATAAAATCATAAATGAAGTTGAAAAATAAGGTCATCTTCCTGAGTTGTTTCTGGTTTAATCACTTATTTAGTGGTAAGTGCCTCTTGAAAGTGGGTCTTAGTGGAAGGAAGTTGGTCGTCTGGCTCTTATATCATTTCTTTAAATTCCTCCATATGGTTGGTATCTTCATATTCCATATCGAGTAATAGTAATCTGGGTTCTAATTATTATATCTTATATATGGGAAGATATCATTTTATTTTATCTTTTTCCTAGTTACTCAACTATTTATTTGAATCCTTTATCATATTCCTATCAGCACATGAGGCTTCATATTCAATCTCTAGCACTTCATTGTATTCTTGAATTTGGTTCCTAAAATGGATGGGATATTGATATTCCTCGAGTTTGGCCTAAAATTGTGGGATGTATTAGTGAAATTGGGGAAAATGAGAGGCACTTACTTCTTGGCTTCAAAAATTCTCATGTCAGCTGAGAGTTCATCGAACATGCCCACTAAATATTCAGGTGATATTATTGTCTCTATGACTCTTTTATTCCATTTAACCACTATCATAATGGAATCAAACATTTATTGGAGTGTATTCCATTTCCTGTTCTTACACAAGTAATTAATTGATCCATGAATTGAAAAAAATAATCATTTAAAAACATCATGGAAAAAGAAAAGTTTTATAGTTTTTTTTTGAATGAAATAAAAACTATCTAAAATGTGAAAATAGATAATGAAAATAAAAAATGGATTATCTCTCTAGAAACTAAATTAGTTTTGACACACACATATCTTAGGGCATGGAAAAAGAAAATTTATTTCCTAATGGATCATAGGGGCTGACCAAGGTCATCTCACTTGAGGAGATTTCTCATTTGTTCACTTAATTAATCTAATTCACCTAAACTACTTCTTTTTGTTTTTTTATTTATACAATGAAAGAAATTTAATTTAATAAGATAAATCAAATTATAAAAAGTAAACTAACATTAAATTATAGAATGTGATTATTAAACAAATATTTTTTCCTCTTAGGTTTGGGTTGTGGGTTCCATAATCTTTTTATTGGGTTTTAAATTTAGTTTGATAGTTTAATCATGAAATCTCACTTTTAAAATGCATATCTTTTATTTAGTGGTGTAAAATCAAGAATGCCTTTTAAAATCTCCATTCCACCTCCTCCTGTAATGAAGGTTGATGGAACAGATCAACTGAGAGTGTGATGTATTTTAGGAACTGACTCGAATGTATTTCGTTTCATCCACTAAACAACTCAACTTCATCATATAAAGATCTTATGTTTAGTATAATGGAGGGAAAATATTTAAACAAATTATAGAAACGAGTTTGAGTTTAGTTCCATAGTGTAAAACCACCACACTAATTCACTTCACTATTTTTCACCAAAAACATAAATAAAACTTATGAATTTACATGCATAATGAATGAAAATACCATGTACCCCCCCTAGGATAAGACTTAGGTTAGCATCTAATTTTCAAATGTAATAGTTCATGGTGGTAATATAAGAAATATGAATAATATAATATAAAATAAAAAGAATTAAAAATAAATAAAAGAGATGGATGAATATAGAGAGAGAAGAAAATAAAAATAAAATAAAATAAGAGAATAATGAATTTGAAATAAAAAGAAAAATGTAAAAATTAATGGAATAATAATTTAAAGAAAGAGAAGAAGGGTAGAAGATGGTGGGAAAAAATTATAAATATGAATCTATAATTTAACTAAGGAATTATAATTACATTAAAATAAAAACCAAATATATAAAAAATAAAACAAATGAAGAAAACAGTGAAGGAAAAATCTTTGTAGTACCCCTCCTCGCGATGAGTGGACTCTCCCTCTCGGTAGTTGAGGTTAAATTTTATAAGAAGTAATGGAGGGGATCCTCATATATTAAAAATATTCCCATATCCATGAAATATTCCTTCACAAATAAGGTCATGATACCGAAGTGTCGAGTTTGAAACAACCGAGGATCTCAAGTTTATCTATTTTGGGTGTAAGAATTCCACATAGAGTAGCATGGACTGGATTTGATGTGGCTCTCCTTTGTATTGTGTATGGGATGCATGGATTATTCCATGCATGTAGGTATGGGAACTTAGAGGTTTTGGAAGCGGAAACGGGGATGTGACAGCCTCTCCTTCCTTATATGGCCTTCAAAGCGACCTGATGAATCCTCTATGGTGGTCGTATGAGGCTTTAATGGAGTCTTTTTAAATATGTTTTTTAAAATTTTTTATGAAAAACCGCTTAGGTTAATTTTTTTAAAGAACGCGCTACAAAGGCAGCATCGGTGATGCCGCCTTTGCTCCCCCGCACCGCCTTTGGCCTGAATCAATGACATCGAAAAGGTGGCCTTTTCGATACCGCCTTGGCATGAACTCACAATAAAAGGGTGGTCACCCCCTCTCCTCACATTATCCTTGCCTTCATATCACCTAAATTCTCTCCTTCTTTCTCTAAAAAATTCATTTGTTATGTGGGTTTTTTCGAAGCATCATTTAAAGGTATGTTTCTATATTTAATTTAATTTTTTTATTTAATTAATTTAATTTTTTTAGTTTTAAATATTTCATTTTTAAGTAGTTTAGGATGTTATTAATATTTGGTTATTTAGTTTCTATAATTAGTTATATATAGTTTGAAATAATTATTCTTAGGTAGTATAGATTAAGTATATTTTAACATAGCATTAATTATTTTTAAATTTTAGTAACTTAATGATTATGTGGTTATCTAAGCAGTTAAATTCTTGTCTAGATACAAACAAGTGGATGTGGCTCTGGCACAGATGTACATAGGGGTAACACCTGAAAACACCAGTTTGATCTAGACTCCAACAAGAACTGGTGCACGATAACAGGCCTTGTTGCATCCCGGTTTGACACTCCAAGGGAATATTCTTAAGATGATTCATATTTTCTTCATAAATGACTAAAATATGTAAGAGAAAAAAATAAAATCAGTATATTTATCAATGATAAAATGATCAATATAGTGTTATAGATTCAAATAAGGACATAAGCATTAAATAATTAAAGTTATCATTAGTTAATTATAATTAAATAATGAATATAATATTATTTATAATTAAAGAATAAATAATTAAAGAATAATGTAATAATGATCAAATAGTTAATAAAGAATGATTTATTAGTTAAAAACTGTATTAATAAAATTAGTTTAAAATGACAATTATAATTATTTAAAATGAAATGGAGAAGAAGTTTTTTTAAAATGTAAATATTATATAGTTTAGAAATAATAGTTACTATTAGACATAATTAATTATAGAATAATTAATAAATAACATTGAATTAAAACATGGATCCAAATAATGATTTTCTAACGATACTGATGAACATATAAAGTGAAATGAAGAATAACAGACACATTAAATAAAAAAGAACCCAAAAATTACATTATGATAAATATCATATGTCCAAACATCAATAGCTTATTTTAGGGTATAGAAAGGCACCCTAAAATTTCATTCTAGTAAACATCATATGATCAACATAATTGTCAATATTTTTTAAAATATCATAATTTTTATGAAAGATACATTTTTTACATAGAGAGTCATGTTTGCCTGTGTGTACTACTATGGGAAGATTATTCAAACTGAGCAAGGAGCTTCTTACAGTAAAAAACCAATTATAGTGGTTAGTACAATTTATTGTGTAACCATAAGTGACCTTCAAGAGATAATTCGTGGCTCCGTAAATATGGGACCTAATCAAGAGATCATGTCTATGAGCTATAGACATGTGCAATTTCCGACAACACTATGGCATCTACATTTTCCATTGGTTGCTGATGCACAGTGGGTCCAAGAAATTAATTTATTTTCTCAATGGTCAGATGGTACAATGATGGGATTATACGTTGATGTTTCTACTATACAACAACAATGTCGACTTGTACGAAGACGTAGAATTACAAGAGTGGTTGAAGACAATCCACCCCAGGAAATTGAGCCTATTCCAAATGATGCAGAAGAAGAGGACAACCAAGATGATCTCCTGGATATACATGTCAATCCGAATTCCGATGAGGATTTTCTTCATTATGGATCAGATGATGAAAACAGTGATGATGAGGATGGTCCAATGAAATATAGAGAGGAGGTTTTGAGAAATTCATTAGTTGTACGTCAACCTCGACCTATAATAAATCATCCACCACACTTTTCATCTTGGTCAGAAGCAATGACTCACATGCATGAATTTGAAAATACTATTCTCACACCAACAACTGAGTTCCCTGGAGTTGTACCAGATAGGTTTAGTGAGGTAGAAAAAACCTTATATATTGGAAGGAATTTTCCTAGTAAATATGACTTAAAATAACACTAAAGACATTTCATATTAAGAGACTCTTCAACTATGTAATTCATGAATCATGCCGTAGTAAATATGTTATACGGTGTGATAAGTACATGGATGATTCTAGATTTTGATTAATGGTTATTCCAGACATTACATTTGGAGGTTGGAGAATCTTGAGGATTGAGGCGGCTCATACTTGTGTTCAGCCAAGCCTCACACAAGATCATACCTCATTGGATGAAGAATTTGTGTCATGTATTGTTGTTGAGATGATTAGGACATGTCAAGATGTTCCAATATCCCTTGTGCAAGATAGGATTCAACAGAAATTCGATTATAATATTTCTTATAATAAGGCATGGAGGGTAAAATAAAAGGCAACTGTAACGGTTTATGGTGATTGGGATGACTCATATCGGGTATTGCCACAATTTCTAGCCATACTGAGGCATCATAACCATGTTGTATTCCATTTGGATTTAAATGAACATGTGTCTCATGCTAACCAACATGATCCATCTCGTGTCCAATTTCATCAGTTGTTCTGGGCATTCCTTCCCTGTATCTCTGCATTTCATTTCTGCAAACAGTTTATTCAGATTAATGGAAGATTTCTGTATAGAAAATACTAGGTCATATTGTTGATTGTGTCAACCCAAAATTGAAACCTTTCACCTCCTCCTCTTGCCTTTTCCATTGTTGAGAAAGAAAACTATGAATCATGGAGTTGGTTTCTGGCATGAATTAGTAACCATTTCACCAACATTCAGGGTGTTTGTTTGATATCTGATCACCATCGAGCATATAATGGGGAAATAAATGCATATCATGATACATGGAGATACCCAAATACACATCATCAGTTACTCATTAGACACATTCCTAGAAATGTTCATAAAAAATTCCCCAATGAAACAACGAAGAAGGAAATCACGAGGCTTGGTATTCATTTTATTCATTCTGTTTTACTATTTCAATATAAAGATAAAATAAATTTATGTGAAATATCATCTATTCTTTGTAGCATATGATTCGGACCAACGGAGGTTGGAAGAACATTTTCAAAAAATTCATCTGGCTAATCAAGATGTTTATGATTATTTGATTCAGATTCCCAAAGAGAAATGGACATTGGCATATAACAGGAGGAAGAGGTATGGACACATGATGAAAAACTGTGTGGAGTGCATCAATGGTATCTAAAAAGGGCTTCACAAGCTACCAATAACCTCCTTAGTTTAGGAGACATTATATCGATGCATGAAGTACTTTGTGGATAAACAACAAATAACATCAGACAGAATACAACAGGGGCTAAGATACGGAAGACACTTTCAATGAGAGATTGAAAAGAATATTGAAGAAGCTACTAGTTATCACGTCTGTCTATATAAAAGAGAAAACTTCTAATTTGAAGTTCAAGAGAATTCAGACCCCATAACAAATCACGTCGGTGAAAATGGTGGTATTACTGGAAACAAGGAAATGCCAATGTGGAAAATTTCAGGTCTTACGATTTCCATGTACACACGCCATCGCAGCATGTGCCTCTGTGAACATCTCATGGGAAGCATATGTTGATCCAGTGTACCAGATGGATACCATTTCTAACTGTTATCCTGCATAATGGACACTTATTGGGGCGTATCGTTATTTCCCAATGCCTGAAGGCCAGTTGATAATGATACCTGACATGAATTGGTTACGTCCTCGTGGGAGACTGAAGGTGAGTAGGATGCATAATGTGATGGACTAGCCTGAAGAACAAGGATAGTGTTTGTGATGCACGATATTTCATGAAGAATATCATAACTAGAAAAGATTCCCTAATGTTGTTTGGTCGAGTTCACAGTCTAATCCATAATGATGTATTGCCTTCATTGTGACATTCCCATACTGTAAACTAAATGTTATTATCTCTTATTTTTCCCTCAGTTTTCTAAACCCAAAAAATCTGAGATAACTTTTCATATTAATATTCTTGCTTTCTAGAAATGACTTTAAATATGAGATTATAGAATTTATTTCATAAATCCGAAAGCGGAACACTTAATTCATATTGTAATGTAATTGTTATTAACCCATAAACATGTTTCCTAAAAGTCAATATTAAGATTTTTAACACTAAAACCTCAAACCTAAACCCCAACCAAAACATGTACGATATTTTAGTAAACTATTATACAACAAAATTATATAATAATAATGATTAGAATAAGTTATTGAATACATAAAATTAGATAAATCCTGAAAACATCATTACTAATTGACATGGTTTATCTTAATCCAATCTATATGTAGTTAATCCAAAAGCTCCCCCAAAATATGTGTCACAAAATTCAAGACTCAATATTTTAGATAATATAACTTATTTCTTATTAATATTCTTGATTTCAAGAAATAAATTTAAATTTTACATAATAGAATTTATTTCATAAATCCGAAAGTGGAACACTTAAACCATATTATAAAGTAAATGTTATTAACCCATAAACAAGTTTCATGAACGTTAATAATAAACTTTTTAACCCGAAACCATCAAACCTGAACCCCAACATAAACAGTTAAGATATTTTAGTAAACTATTCTGTAATGAAATTATAGTATCATAATGATTAGAATAATTTATTGAATACATACAATTAAATAAATTTTGAAAACATCATTACTAATTGACATGGTTTATCTTAATCCAATGTGTAATGTTATATTTACATTTTACACTTACGACTCATTTCATTTGTTTATATGCAGATGGATGATACCATACTACTCACTCAATAACATACCCATATTGCACAGGCCGTGTTAGAGGGTCGTCCAGATCGATTGGTGAAGATGCATCAAGTGCACCATTTTCATCACATGGAGCCTCTACATGCCATTATACCTTACTTGTGCCATGCTGGCTTCTATGGCCTTGCCTTATCAAATTTCACATTTTTAGATCATTACCACCTTGCTACCCTCATTGAGAGATGGAGACTGGAGACACACTTATTCCACTTGCCAGAGGGAGAGATGACCATCACCCTCAAGGATGTCAAAGTGCTTCTCACTTTGCCTATCCTGGGGATACACATTATTGGACTCACTCGTGCAGCTTGGCCAGACCTTGATCAGTGCTTGTTAGGCGTTGATATTTTGTCCGACCATAGGGCTACAGATGGATCGTCCATTCTATGCCTCATTCGGAGTCACAGATTCCACATTTACAGGATGATGACGATGATCAGATCGTAATGCGATATGCCTGTGCATATATCTTACGGATCATTGGTAGGACCATGTGTACTGATCACTTGAGGATTCACATGCATATGATGTATCTACCCCTACTAGAGGACTTTAATAAGGCGGGGATGTACAGCTGGGGATCAACATGCTTGGCATACACGTACAGATCATTATGTAGGCTATCCCATAGAGACCATATAGGTCTCAGAGGATGGTTCATCCTTATTCAGATGTGGGAATGGGAGCACTTCCCAGCATTCCACCCTGACCTTGTTGGTTCGCCGGTCCAGATGGATGCGTTGCACGACGCTTCACATGCACACTGGTATGATAAGTCATTTTTATTGGTTTTTGATTCTAATATGAGTTATTAACTATAATTTCTCATTATTTGTCACTATCGTTGATGTATTTTACAGGTGGTGTCAGTGACACAATTTATGATGTGGTTCTGAGACTTCATTTGGGCATATATCGGCTACAGTTAGACTGTCTCTTACCTGATCATGTAGGTATATACAATCTATCACTGTCTAACATATTTACTAATAGCATCAATTTTGGATTTTAGTTAGGTGTTTTTTGGACAAAATCACTTGTCATTTCAGATTTCATGGCTTCCATACTGGTGTATTATGGACCAGTTTCTTGCATACTGCACTGTTGGGCTTGAGGATGCTATAATTGTAGTACCCCTCATTCACTTTCATATTATTGAGTGGCAACAGCCTGATAGATTCATGCGCCAGTTTTTCCGTACTCAGCCGATTCCATTACCATCGAGAAAGACAGATTGGCTTCATGGGATGAAGATGACAGGGAGGCAGGATGATGACTGGTCCCAAGTACATGCCAGTTTTATCAACTACCGGGCCATACCTACAGAGTTTTGTATTCAGGGTGTTCCTATGAATCGATTCTCTTTTAAAGAGCAGGTTGACTATGCCCCATGGTATAGACTGAAGTCTATACTATATCTTACACAAGCCGGCATAGAGATGCAGAGAATGGTAAGTCAATAAATTTTCATTAGTTTTTTTATTGAATTATTTTATAATTCCATTTGAATCTATTTACAGGGAAGTCACATAGAGCATCTTTTTCGCATGAGTGATGAAGAGGAGGAGGGGGTATTTAGCCAGGCAGTAGTCCATGCAATAGCACTGGAGGCGAGGGCATCTTTTCGTGTGCTTTATGGGAGCATCTTCGCGTGTCCCGCTCAGAGAGAGGAGGTTCCTTCTCTAGAGGAACATTCTGCAGCAGCTGCTAGTGCTGAGGAGACATGACCATGGGGACATAGACAACAAAGTACTGCACGTGAGGCCTCACCTGTTCCACAGGCAGAGGTCGGCCCTCTAGTAGTCCAGGATCAGCCGATTCAGAATGTGCCTCAGGTGGCATGGGATCCGTCTTTTCTGACAGGATATCCATAGTTCTCTCCATCTTGGGTTCCAGATCCTTCACAGCCTTGGATTCTAGATCCATGACTGTCTAGGGGTATAGCTCCATCGTAGGCTTCGTTCCCCACAATGATGGAGGCAGGTCCTTCTACCACACTAGTGGAAGAAGGATCTTGATGGTAGTACGAGATGTAGTTTACAGCTCCTCCCACAAACACATAGATGGAGGATGTGCCAGTCGACATTCCAGTACCCAAGGATCAGCCTTCTCATGTTCATCAGACTCCACTACGCCCTCGATGCAGACGTCCTATTCGCAGACCACCGTGTGGGACAGAATCTCCTCACCACAGACATAGGCATTGATTGTACATTATTTCTTACTTGTTTTATATCTACAGAAATCAAAATACTATTATTAATTTTTGGTCGGAGTGGAATCTCGAGAGGGAGGTGAATTGAGTGACAATTTATGCAATGTTTAAAATTTCATTCATATCGATCTTATAGTTTATATTATTTAGGCCATCAAATTCACGTACTTGAACCATTTTTATGTTTCTATTAGGTGGATATGATAGGTTTTAAATAATTTTTCACCATGCTTTTTTAAGAAATTAATTTTATTTTGGACTACTAGTTATATTTTTAAGCAATGTTTAAAATTTCATTCATATTTATTTTATAGTTTATATTAGATAGGCCATCAAAGTCACGTACTTGAAACCTTTTTACGTTTCAAGTAGGTGGATATGATAGGTTATAAATAAGTTTTAACTAAGATATTTTAAGAAATTAATTTTATTTTTGACTAGTAGTTATATTTTTAAGAAATGTTTAAAATTTCAATCATATCGGTCTTATATTTTATATTATATATTCCATCAAAGTCATGTACTTGAAACCGTTTTATGTATCAAGTAGGTGGATATGATAGGTTATAAATATTTTATCACCAAGAGTTTTTAAAAAGTTATTTTTATTTTAGACTACAGGTTATATGTTTAAGATATGTTTAAAATTTCATTCATATCAGTCTTATAGTTTATATTATACCATCAATGTCTTGTACTTGAAACATTTTTAAGTTTCAATTAGGTGGATATTATAGGTTATAAATAACTTTTCACCAATATTTTTTAAGTAGTTATTTTTATATCGGACTACTAGTAATATGTTTAAGCAATGTTTAAAATTTCATTCATATCAGTCTTATATTTTATATTATATAGGCCACCAAATTCACGTACTTGAAAAATTTTTATGTTTCAAGTAGGTGGATATGATAGGTTATAAATAATTTTTCACTAATCTTTTTTAAGAAATTATTTCTATTTTGGACTATTGGTAATATTTCTAAGAAATTTTTAAAATTTCATTTATATCGGTTTTATAGATTATATTACATATGCCATAAAAGTCACATACTTGAAACATTTTTAAGTTTCAAGTAGGTGGATATGATAGGTTATAAATAATTTTTTCACCATGATATTTTAAGAAATTAATTTTATTTTGGACTAGTAGTTATAATTTTATGCAATGTATAAAATTTCATTCATATCAGTCTTATAGTTTATATTATATAGTCTATCAAAGTCATGTACTTGAAACATTTTTATGTTTCAAGTAGGTGGATATTATAGGTTATAAATAATGTTTCAAAAATATTTTTTAAGAAGTTGTTTTTATTTTGGACTACTGGTTATATATTTAAGCAATGTTTAAAATTTCATTAATATCGGTCTTATAGTTTATATTATATAAATAATCAAATTCATGTACTTGAAACATTTTTAAGATTCAAGTAGGTGGATATGATAGGTTACAAATAATTTTTCACCAATATTTTTTAAGAAATTATTTTTATTTTTGACTACTAGTTATATGTTTAAGAAATTTTAAAATTTCATTAATATAGGTCTTATAGTTTATATTATATTTTCCATTAAAGTCATGTTCATGAAACATTTTTATGTTTCAAGTAGGTGTATATGATAGGTTATAAATAATTTTTCACGAAGGTTTTTTAAGAAATTATTTTTTTTGACTACTGGGTATATTTTTAAGCAATGTTTAAAATTTCATTCATATCTGTATTATAGTTTTTATTATATATGCTATCTAAGTCACGTACTTGAAAAAATTTTAAGTTTCAATTAGGTGGATTTATAGGTTAGAAATAATTTTTCACGAAATTTTTTAAAAAAATTATTTGTATTTTTGACTAATAGTTATATGTTTAAGAAATGTTTAAAATTTCATTCTTATCGGTCTTATAGTTTATATTATATGGACCATCAATGCCACGTACTTGAATCATTTTTATGTTTCATGTATTTGGATATGATAGGTTATAAATAATTTTTCTCAATTATTTTTTAAGAAATTATTTGTATTTTGGACTACTAGTTATATGTTTAAGAAATGTTTAAAATTTCATTCATATCTATCTTATTGTTTATATTATATAGGCCATCAATGTAACGTAATTGAATAAAAGATAAATTATGTTGAAACATTAAGTTTTATTTATATATATTTATATAACCATACAAACATAATAATAAAACATAAACATTTTAAATATATAAAAATAATAAATAAAAAATACTATTTTAGGGTAAAGGAGGCATCTCTGATGCTGCCTTTGTGAAGTAAATTTTAGAAAACATTTTACCTATTCCTTTTTTCAGAATTTTCTAAAAAAACCTCATATTTAAAAAAATCCAGCTTTAATGGAGTGGTGTTGAGGGAAATATCTGAGGAAAGCATGTGGGAGGCTGAGTGTGATGATGGAGTTAAATTCAAAATTTGTATTGTAACATCCATAAAATGTGTCCCACAGTAAAAAGGTTGACGTGAGGAAACCTACAAATAAGCCAAGGTGTGGGTTGACCATCTAACAATGCCTGCACCAGGGATAGGTTCTCGAATCCACTCACACACGCCACATACTGGTCATATAGAAAAACAACCAGTGTAGGACTTTAAGACTATATTTCATCCTCCATACGATATTGATCCCCCATAGGCCATCTAAGCACCGGCTAGATGCCCCTGTGCACGTGTTTCAGCTTGATCTTGTTTTCCCACTAGGCACTATGGTCGGGTGTCCTTGTGAATCGAAGGTTGTGTGACTTGGTCCCTTGGTTGGTTGAGGGATAGAAAAACTGTATACATATTTTTATTTAGCACTTGAACATAATTAAAAAAACATAGAAGTGTTTCAAAATGCTTAAAAAAATCAACCACTTGTGAAATTATTCTTAATAAAGATTAAACATTAAAACCCACTTATAAATAAATTTTAATTTTAGATAAATAATTAACAAATTTTTAATACAATATTTAAATTCAACAAATTATTCTATAAAATCCATCAAAATTTATTGAATATTTTTTAAAAAGTTTCACCAAAAATGGGTGTGTCACCCACTAACAGAAATGTACTATTTCATAATATCATATCAACTGACTCTATAATGGACACCAACGTTATTTTGTTAGATTGTTTTAAAAAATACTAATAATAGAATAAATAAACTTAAATTTATCCATCAATAATAATTCTACATCATTTTTCTTTGAGTAGAGTTCAATACCTGCTTTTTACAGTTCTCCCAAAAAAATTGTGAATAGAAAAACAAAAATATTTATCTCACAAAACCTTTCAAAAAGATGATATTAATTGATAAAAAAATTCAATACATGGTTAAATAGAATTATAACAACCTAAATGGACATTTTCTTTAAATAACATCCAATAAATTATTTTAAAGAAGCTTTAGTGCAACTTTGATCATTTGATATCAGGTTGTGAAATGATATATGTGTTACAAGTTTGAAGAGACATTTTAATGAATCAATAAAGGGTGAAGATAACTCCAATTAAAAAACCCCCCTAAATTTATTAAATTGTATCAATATTTAGAGATTGGGGGTATATCACATTGGTGGATGATCAAATAACTTAGTACCATCCATGTTGGTGTCAATCTAATAATTAATTCCTATAATTCTGAATCCCATCCTAGTTTTAAGGTTAAGCCCAGTTGAGCTACAATATCCAAGATTCGTATGACAAACAAAATTATTATTCTGCCCAACTCAAAGAAGATAGACCCAAAACCATTTTATTCCATTTAAAAATTATATTAAAAAATCTATTAATAAAAACCTTCAAATTAATAAATCAATTGAAACTCATTCTTAAAATATATTTTTAATTGAAGATCCATTATAAAGTGAATTGACACTATGGGGGTTATGAATCCTTTATTTGAAACATCGTCATATATTATGGATATTAACATGAAGAGATATAGTTATTTCAAAAACATTACTCTATTCATTATTGTGGTGTCTAAATAACTCTATAATATAAAAGAGTACCATGGAATGTTTATTGAGTGTATTCATTCATATGTTTTGAAAATTTTTCATTAATGTATTTATTTTCAACATGCTCATGGATGGGTTTAAGAATGATTGATTCCATGTAATTGGAAAATTTAAAAATATTGATTTATTTTGGAAAATAATCACTACTACAAAGAAGGGATTTATCAGCACTCAAAATGAGCTTTAACAGTGCTACAAAAGCGCTGTATAGATCAGCACTACAAAACGGCTGTATAGATCAGCGCTGATAGGGGGGTCCCCTTTATCAGCACTAAAAAGCATTGATAAATGATACCTTTATTAGTTCTAAAAATGCACTAATAAAGGGAGAATTTATCAGGGCTAAAAAGGCACTGATAAAGGATGCCTTTATCAGTGCTAAAAAGGCGCTGATAAAGGATGCCTTTATCAGTACTAAAAAAGCACTGCTAAATGTGTTTTTTTCCAGCATGCTTTTAATGCTGATAAATTAATCCTTTATCAGCTCTTTTTTAGCAATGATGAAGGCTTCCTTTATTAGTGATAAAAAACGTTGATAAATTCCATGTCTGCTGCAACAACAATAATCTGCAGCAGCACACCCAAACTACACCTGCAAAACAATCAGCATCTCAACAAGTATACCCAAAAAAATTAACACATAATTCATATGGTAATTACATAAAATATATGCATACAAAAAGTATACCTATACACCATTAACACATAATTAATAAGTTAATTAAGTACATAAAGAATTCAATTCATAATTCAGGGGGTTGGGGGTTGTTCAGGGGTTTGGGGTGGCTGTCCGGGGGGGGTAGGGAGTATCTGAGGGGATGGGGTGTCCAGGGGGTTAGGGATGTCCAGGGGGTGGTCTAGGAGGTTGGGGGCTATCCAAGGGGAGTGGGGTGGTCTCCCGTGGGTGGTAGGGGCTATCCATGAGAGTGGGGGTGTCCATGGGGGTTGTCTAGGTGGTTGGATGGTGTCTTGGACGAGGGTGTCCAGGTGGGGCGTCTAGGGGGTGGTGGGGTGTCTAGGGGGTGGGGGGGGGGGGGTTTCTAGGGGTGGGGGTGTCTGGGGGTGGGGTGGTGTCCAGGGGGTGGGGGCAGTCCAGGGGTTAGTGGGGCTGTCCAAGGGGGTGGGGTCATGTCTAGGACGGTGGGGGTGGCCGTCCATGGGTGGGGGGGGGTGTCCAGGGGGTGGGGGTATCTAGGTGGTGAGGTGGTGTCTACGAGGGGTGGGAGTGCTGTCTAGGGGGTTGGTGGGTCTCCAGGGGGTGGGGGTGTCTGGGGGGGCTGCCCATGGGGGTGACTAGGGGGTTGGGGGCTTTCCATAGGGTGGGCGTGTCCAGAGGAGTGAGAATTTTCTAGGGGGTGGGGTGGTGTCTAGGGGGTGGGGCGGTCGAGGAGGTTGGTGGGGATGTCCAAGGGGGGTGCCGTGGTGTCTAAGGGGTGGGGGTGGTTGTCCAAGGGGGTGGGGTGTCTTGGGGGGTGTGGGAGGTGTTCAGGTGGTGGGGTGGTGTCTAGGGGGTGGGGGTGTCTAGGGGGTTTGGGGCCATCCATGGGGTTGGAGGGAATCCATGAATCATTTTCATAAATGGTCAACACAATTCGAATGCATTTTGTTGGATTTTCGTAGGTCAGTTGTTGTTTTCACTTAAAATTCTTTCCATTTTAAAAAAAAGAGAGACACTTTGAGTGATATCGGTCACACCGTTCCTCGGATTGAGATTTAGTTGACTCATACAGGTCAAAAATGAACCATGGATCATTCTCCTAAAGGATCAACACAATCTGAATGTGTTTGGTTGGATTTCCATAGGTCAGTTGTTGTTTTCACTTAAAATTTTGTCCATTTTAAACAAAAAAGAGACACTTTGAGTGATATTGGCCACACCGTGCCTAGTATTGTGTTGGGGTTTACTCGTAAACATCCAAAATTACCCATGGATCATTATAATAAAGGATCAACAAAATCTGAATGCATTTGGTCAGATTTCCGTAGGTCCGTTGTTTTTTCAATAAAAAATCTGTCCATTTTTAACAAAAGAGAGACACTTTGAGTGATATCGGCCGCACCGTGCCTCGGATTG
Organism: Viscum album; assembly: GCA_963277665.1. Lineage (NCBI taxonomy): Eukaryota > Viridiplantae > Streptophyta > Magnoliopsida > Santalales > Viscaceae > Viscum > Viscum album. Next base: position 1,484,315,767 of record OY728166.1, read on the forward strand.
AGGCGGGGTTGACTCATACACATCACCAACACACCCAAAAGATCATTATCCTAAAGTATCAAGAGAATCTAAATGTTTTTGGTTGTATTTCCGTAGGTCAGTTGTTTTTTTTCACTTAATATTCTGTGCATTTTAAACAAAAGAGAGATACTTTGAGTGATACCGGCCACATCATGCCTCGGATTGAGGAGAGGTTGACTTTTACATTTCATAAATGACCCAAGGATCATTCTTATGAGGATTAAAATAATCCAAATGCGTTTTGATGGATTTTTGTATGTCAGTTGTTGTTTTCACTCAAAATTCTGTCCATTTTAAACAAAACAGAGACACTTTGAGTGATACCGGCCACACCGTGCCTCGAATTATGTCAAGGTTGACTATTAAACGTCTCAAATTACCTCTGGATCGTAATACCAAGGGATCAACACAATCCTAATGCATTTGGTCAGATTTACGTAGGTCAGTTGTAGTTTTCACTTAAAATTCAGTCCATTTTAAACAAAAGAGAGACCCTTTGAGTGATACCAGCCACACCGTGCCTTGGCATGGGGCGTGGTTGACTCTTACACGTTAAATATAACCCATGGATCATTCTAATAAATGATATATATAATATAAATGTGTTTGGTTGGATTTACGTAGGTCAGTTGTGGTTGTCACTTAAAATTCTGTCCATTTTAGACAAAAGAGAGACACTTTGAGTGATACCGGCCACACCATGCCTTGGATTGAGGTGGGGTTGACTCGTACACATCCAAAATGCACCAAAAGGATCATTATTCTAAATTATAAACACAATAAGAATGTGTTTGGTCGTATTTTCATAGGTCAGTTGTTGTTTTCACTTAAAATTCTGTCCATTTTAAACAAAAGAGAGACTCTTTGAGTGATACCGGCCACACTATGCCTCAGATTGGGCAGGGATGAATTTTACACATAAAAAATTACCCATGGATCTTTCTCATAAAGGGTCAAAAAAATACAAATGCGTTTTTTTCAGATTTACGTTGGTCAGTTATTGTTTTCAATAAAAATTATGTCCTTTTTAAACAAAAGAGAGACACTTTGAGTGATACCGACCACACCGTGCCTCGGATTGAGGTGGGGTTGACTCGTACACGTCACCAATGCTCCCATGAATATTTCTCCTAAAGTATTACCGCAATATTAATGTGTTTTTTAGGATTTCCGTAGGTTACTTTTCGTTTTCACTTAAAATTGTTCCCATTTTAAACAAAAGATAAAAACTTTGAGTGATAGTGGCCACACCATGCCTCAGATTGAGGTGGGGTTGACTCATACACATCAAAAATGACCCATGGATCATTCTAAAAAAGTATCAATACAATCCGAATGTGTTTGGTCATATTTACATAGGTCTGTTCTTGTTTTCACATAACATTCTGTCCATTTTAATCAAAAGAGAGACACTTTGGGTGATGTCAGTCACACCGTGCCTCAAATTGTGGTGGGGTTAACTCATACACATCACCAACGCACCCAAAGGATTTTTATCCTAATGCATAAACACAATCTGAATGAATTTTGTCAGATTTCCATAGGTTAGTTGTTTTTTTCACTTACAATTCAGTTCATTTTAAACAAAACAGAGACACTTTGAGTGATACCGACAACACTGTGCCTCGTATTGAGGAGGGGTTGAATCTTGAGCATCAAAAATGACCCATGGATAATTCTTCTAAAGTATCAACACTATTAAAATTTGTTTGGTTGGATTTTTGTAGGCCTGTTGTTGTTTTCACTCAAACATCTGTCCATTTTATACAAAACAGATACACTTTGAGTGATACCGACCACACCATGCCTCAGATTGTGGTAGGGTTAACTCTTACACATCACCAATGCACCCATGGATCATTATCCTAAAGGGTCAACTCAATATGAATGCATTTGGTCAGATTTCTGTAGGTCATTTGTTGTTTTCACTTAAAATTCTTTCCATTTTAAACAACAGAGAGACACTTTGAGTGGTTCATCATTCTTCCATGTTGCTGGTGCATTTCATCTATTGAAATGGGAAAATGAATCATTAGATAAAAGATGTATTATTTAATAACAATTACAATTTTCCTATGAACATTTATATATAACAATGTTTCATCTTTTGATCCCCTTAACCCCTCTCCAAAATGACTGCCAATTGTACACGTCCCCAAGTCAGATCTTTATGCCATTTTTGTACAATCTGCCATTAGGTATGCAGACCACTCATTTTTGAACAAATATATCTCATCTTGTGAGTATGATTCTTGTTTGAAGTCATATTAGTACTTTAAAATATAAAAATAAATAATTTTAAAAGAAATTAAATGACAAAGTAGTTGTTTTTTAAAATAACTCTTTAGGGATGCTAGTTTGTTGATTAAAAATGATATCTTTCATAAATTTACAAACATAATAACTGAAATCATTATCTTTTGTTTGTTTTGGACACTAAAAAACTTTTATCATTATAAGAATAAGTAAATTGTGTTGATATGTGTTTGGATAGTGAAATTTTATTATATATACCCTAATATTTGTCAAGAAGTAGTACTTGCTCGCCTCCTTATGCTTAGCCTCTGTCTTCATTCCTTTTTTAGAAGATAATGATACATCGCCCTATCATAATAGAATACTCAATAAAAGATAATATAAATTATATTACATTATTTTTATACCTAAAATGTTGGATGTTGTGTCTTACAGTTTCAAAAACTCCATCATGTCTGGTCGGTTTGTTGGATATCCTTGCTTTGAATCCAGGAAATAAATATTTGGAGTATCCAAGTTCACCTCAACTACCATCCAATGTTTCCTAAAAACACAAAAAGTAATAAGTAATATATGAAGTGAAAATATAATTGATATGATTTAATCATAGAGTTTTACCCCTGCAAGGTTGGTATTAGGAAGAGTCTGTCATCTATAATCTCGCTTTCAAATGTTTTCAGCAAGCCGTTCACTATTTCATCCTTTTTTGATGGCTCTAATTTTTTTAGATGTGTTGATGTGGTATGAGGACTAACAAGTCTGAATTTTGGCTTATGGGAAAATTCCTTCAACTGTTTTTCATATATACACATATCACCAATATAAAATTAATTTAGTCATAATTTTAACATTAGATCAGCTTTTAGAAAATCAATTCATGAAAACATACCTCATATATATATTTACAATTGTGATGCCCAGCCAACCGTTTTCAAGGATCTCATTTAAATTTTTAGCATCAACAAAATATTTACTTTCCTCTCTGTATATATTCTTTTCGAAAACCACTATATGACTATGACCACCTCTTAGCTTCGTATCCACATGAGTATTCAATGCTAATAAATCTATATAGAGAAAAAGTGGTGTTATTGTGCTTTAAATAGCTCTTTGGGATCGTTTGGTCGATCCTTTAGATGGTTTTGAGCCGACTTTTTTCACCCCCTTCCATTTATCAGTCTATAATAACATTCATTGGATGAGACCCTTTTTTCAATAATTGTTAAAGGTTTAGTTTGAAAAAAAAGTAAATAAATACCTCTTTGTGCTCATGTACTCTTACAAGTTGTGACAACCATGCAATGAATGTCCTAATAGCCTTTTTGATAGTATGAATATCATCATCATCAAGTGGAATAGGTAGCTCTGCATCTGGCTTATGAGCTATAGTAATCATCACTTTTAGATGATCTTTTAGAAGTGGTCTATTATGAAGCTTGTCATTTGGGATGTTGAACACTGTATCCCTTACTATAAGGTGATAGGTGGGTGTTAACAAATATAAATCACAGTCCTTATCACTCTGTAGATGACAAGTACAAGAAAAGTATCAGTGTTTTTCTGATTCACATTTCATGGGAACAATTATTAGAATATTGATTACCACGATTAAGACAACTATTTGAGGGGAATGGATCACCTCAAATCTGATGGGGGGTGGGGTGGGATCTTCACGCACTAGTTGTTCCTGATTTGTGTCTTCTCCTTGATTACCACCCATAAAAGTTTCTAGCAACTCTCCCTACCATTGAAATCATTCTTCAAGAGTTTCTACTCTTTCTCTCATTTGTTTCAATTTTTCATCTCTATCATCCATTTCATTTTTTTTCTCACAATATACTTGGGGTGTCACCCAAAACCCCGCACCTGACAACACTGTATTGTTCTATCTGCTTCAAAGCCGTCGATAATAGTTCTCCATCACCTATAGGATTATCTGATTCCTGTGACTGTCGGATATAGGAAAATAACTAATTATTTTTATATAATAGAAATTTTAAACAAATGTTTTTATTGTCGTGTCATACTTACACATATTTCCCACAATTTTTGTGTGTTTTCATCTACTAGCTTCCCTTCCTTATTCACACGTGCCTCCATCCATAGCACATGATGTGGGATGGAAGTTTCTTTTGTTTTATACTCATCAATCTACATATAAATATAGAAAGATAATTATAATGTTGTTTATTGGTACATAACAATATTACTGTAAATTTAAATACGTACCATTTTTTTTCTAGTGAAGCGTACCCCATCTTTTCTTTACAATAGGGTTATGATGGTTTTGATGCACGTTCCTTATTTTCAAAACTGATTTATTGTTTCATAAATGAAATATTGACAATAAAAGTGATGAATACACATATCCTCAAACAACGTATTATCACCCACAACATACCTGAAACTTCTAATCCCCACGGTGGCCAATAAATGCATCCCATGCTTCTTTAGATATCAGTTGAGCATAAACAATAGGTGGGCGTGGGTTTATTTCACCTTTTGAATCTTTCAGGTGACATTTTGTTAAAATAATGTGAAAACCTCGATGAATCCTTCCTACAAGCCTTAGTACATAATTCTTGTGTGAATCATCTACTAAAAGTGTACTCTAAAAGAGATTGAAACGATTAAGACATTGTTTCATTATTTTATTTTCTAGAAAATTAACGAAATAATATCATAATTTTACCGTAATTTCTTCCTAGATCACAACCTTCAGCCCAGACACAACTTGGAGCCATGAATCTATGTTAATCAGCACACATTTCTGAGTGACAACTATAATGTAACTACAACATGTAGCCTTGTTGGGATTCACATGTTGGCCTCTTTCATTCCGTCTAACATCAAATTTTATGCCTTTTCTTTTCACCTTAAGAACTTTGGATAACACCATTAAACTATGATGCACCTGTGTTTTATGCAACGTCAGTCCTTCATCCCTGACCATATCATCAATATCAATATCATCTATATGTTAATCTGAAATGGTAGTAATAGCCAGTGATGATGGTTGTTGGACGTCAGCACTAGAAGCAGCAATAGGTTTAGAAACATGTTGTTGCTCTGCACTGTGAGCAGCCACTGTAGGAGCAGCTGCAGTAGCAGCAGCAACAACTTGAGAGACTTGTTCAACATTAAGGTTTGGAGTAGGAGAACATGAAGAAGTCATTATCTACAAAAGTGGTTGAATAGTTAATTTAGATTCCATAAATCTAGTAATGATAAGATAATGACATGAGATAACAAGATCTATATTACAAACAAAATATAACCTATTTATTGAACTTTCGTTATTTTTTTCGAAGGCTGAAGGGATTTGAAACCCCTATCGATTATCCAAATCCCATCATTTCAGTATCCTCTAACATAAAAAATATCATCTTCATTGGGACCACTGAGAAATGATTGCGACGTACCACTGAAAGGATCACCCTCAACTTAATTTTCATCGGACCCTTTAGTGGTTTTGAATGATAACAAAAAAATCGACCACATTCGGTTTGCAGGATCTGGAACATTAAAAAATTGTAAAACTTTTGATTCCATTATAAACTGTTCATCTTTGTACCCTTCTTTAATAAAATCAACTTTCACAAATCCCCATTCATCTATTTTAACACCACTTTTGTTATCAACCAATTTTCATTTAAAAATAGGCAAATGGAATGTTGTATAATCCAACTCCTCTATTTTTTTAATAATTTCAAAGTATGAAATATTTGCATAAATTTGATTTTTGTCCTTACTACTAGAAACATGCATTGCTTCAGCCACAAGTGTAACTCCACTATTTTTCATGGTACTATATTCATCATGTTCATCTGTATAGAATGTATAACCATTAATTACATAAAAATTATAAGATAATACATACACACTTGGTCCGACAACTAGCCATCTAAGTCATTTTAAAATTGAATTTGGATTTTCATCCAACTTCTTAAAAATATGTTCATAAAACCATCCTATAAACTGGTGATTATGTGTTTTTGATATCTATTTTTGATCCCATAATGAATTAAACTACCTAAGAATTTCTTTGTGAGTTTCAATATATGAATAAACCTCCCAACTGTTATGAAAAACATAAAGGTGAGCCTACTCTTGATCTGTAATACTGATTGTAATAACATCTTTTATAGAAATTCTCTCACCCTCAATGTGTCCAGTGTGACGATATTATGGGAGACCAATGCTTTCCACATCATATAAGTAATCATTACAAAATTCAATGGCTTCCTCAACAATATATTTCTATAATATACAACCCTCTGGCCGACTTCGATTTTTTACATACCCTTTGAAAATATTCATATACCGTTCAACGGGGTACATCCATCTATAGTGCACAGGACCACAAAGTCGAATCCCTCTCACCAATTGAATCATCAAATAAACCATTATATAAAATATTTTTGGTGGGAAGAATATTTCTAATTAACATTATTTTATGACAATTTCTTTTTCCATAGCTGGAAATATCGTTGGGTCTAAAACTTTGCTACATATATCTTTGAAAATGAAACAATGTTGGGTTAACATATGATAAAAAGTCTTGGAAAAATGAAACATAAAGCTATAGGAAGTATATCGTGCATCAAAACATGGAAGTCATGTGATTTCAAACCTTTGAAATTCAAATCATTCATTGACACAATGTTCTTGATATTTTATGAATACCACTCTAGAACCTTAACATCATTGAAGAAGTTGAAAAACTGATATCTCTCCTCCCTTGAAAGAGTGTAAACAGCTGGAGGAAGAAACATTCGATTTTCACCCTTCATAGGAGCCAAGTTTTCTAGTATTCTCATGTCAACCATGTCCAACCTTTCCTTAATTCCATCCTTTGGTTTTATAGGGGCATTTAGCAACGTTCCGATAAAACATTCACATATATAATTTTTCCACATGAATGAAATCTAGAAAATATCTGACGTACAAACAATTCCAGTATGGTAATTCAAAAAAATGACCTCTTTTTTCAACTGATTTTTGCAAGTTTTTTCGAAAATGGTTTACCAAAAGAAGTGTTCACATCTTTTACTTTCTAAAATAGCTGATCACCTATTAGTGGAGATGGTGCTACACATTCTTACGAACATCCATTGAATGATTTCAACAAGATCGGTACCTATGCCAATGAGGTAGAAGTCTATGATGTCCTAGAAATACATATTTCGATGAATATTTCAACCTAATTGATTCTATATCTACTTCGCACATGGTACACCATTGAGTTCCATTAATGCTATAGCCTAAAAAATTTCCCTAAGGAGGGAAATCATTTATTGTCCCTTATAACATCACTCTCAATGTGAAGTATTCACTTTTATAAGCATCATACAACATAACCCATGAATCCCACAATAACATCAAATCCTCGATAAAAGGAGCCAGGTAAACATAAATATTATTACCTGGTAGTTTTGGTCCTAATATAAGGATATATAACATGATGAATTTATGCTTCATGCATAACCTGGGTGGAAAGTTATAATTTACCAACATAATAGGCCATGTACTATGAGTGCTGGTTTGAAAACCAAAAGGATTCACTCCATCTATAGATAACACAAGACAGACGTTTCTCGGCTGTTTTACAAATTTAGGACACTCTTGATCTATTTTCTTCCATTGAGGAGAGTTGGTCAGATGATGTAATTTACCATCTTTATTTCATTTATTTGCATGCCACGACAATTATTGTGCAGTTTATTCTCTTCGATATAGATGCCTAAACCTTGGAATGATTGGAAAGTACCACACAACTTTCATAGGACTGGATTCATATATCTTGTATCGAGAAGCACCACACTTTGCGAATTCTGTAAGTGATTTGTTCTCCTTGAGAAACAATATAAATTCTTTTGGGAGGGCATGTATTCTTTCAGAAAACATACCCATCGAGCATAGCATTTGTTTAGCTTCATATGTCTTTCTTGGGAGCTCATTATCTTCCAGGAGCATGTTATTCAAGAGAGCCAGTAGTTACGTAAAACTGACATCACTACATCCATTTCTTTCTATGAATTTATACAATGTAGGTACAGCTGACAATGTTGTATATTTGGTGAAACCAGCATACAATGGCATCTTTGCACAACTCATTAACTTCTCAAACAATTTTGGGCAATCACGATGTTCATCTTCAATTGACCTTATCATTTTTTTAATACAATATTCATCATCATTGACATCTGTAATCACATCCTTTATACGGTCTTCCTCATTATCCATATTTGTATTCATATCTAGTGATCCATAAAATATAGTTTCATCCAAGACAGTAGATACATTCACCTATTCTCCATGTTTATTCCAACATTTATAACTCTGATATATTCCATGACATATGAAATCTTCTTCCAACTCCTCTTGAGTAATTAGTCAAGAATAACAACAACGTAAACACGAAAAAAGGATTTGAGAAGGATCCTTTGCGTGATCCTTGACAAACTTGATAAACTCTTTCACTCCATTCTCATACTCTATTGTCAAACGATTAGCATCCATCTAATCTTTATTCATCTCCATCCTATTTGAATCTCAAATATTAGTATTTATGGTTCAAATAAACAAAAAAAGACTTCCAAATACAGTAGAAGATAACCACTTCCTTATAAAAATGCGGATTAATAGAGCCTAACCATTTCCAATAAATATTTGGAAATCAACAGAACCAGGATAAACCCCCCCATAAAAATCAACAATGTTTAAAAACACAAAGGGGTTCACAGGGATAATCACTTGGGTCATAGGTGGTAAAACTCACACGACATTATCCTCTATGGCTCATCCTCCTCTATCGGGTCAACCCTTTTATAGTCAACTAGTCTGTCCTTTTATACCTCACCAACCTAAAATACATATGGATGAAAACTAGTAGCCAGCTCTATAAGTAAAGAAATGATTCTCATAATCTCTACAATATAGAATTCATTAAATATAATTACTTTAGATTCATCATAGTTTCCTAAAATCACTCTAGTCTAAACGCAGGAATAATCAAGAATGATACATCTACCACTCCTAGTTCTCCGCCCTACATTCAATATCATCATGCCTAATATTTTTGGTATGCTCAAGTTACTTACTTTAAATCACATGGGGGATAATCACTTGTGTCATAGATGATCTCCCATGTTATTCCATATGAAAATTTTAACAAATATTATTGACCTATCGTCCCATTCAAACCTCATGAGTGTCTAATATGGTAATTATCACACTCTAATGGAATATTTCTTATGCTTCAACCGCTTATATATAATCTCATTACCATATATCCACACATACACATGTCACAAACACATAAAAACCATATCAACATAACAACCATACATCACATTCTCATCACAGAATGATATCGTGAACATGAAGGACATAAAAATCATACTCTCCTCCTTCAATGCACAACCCCCACTATGTATCCACACCAAATACACATAATCACTTCAACAAGAATATATATACACAAAAACCTAAAATCATTGTAGGTCGTATATATACACCGACTTTGAGCTATTACAACTCATACTAAGTGTGTAGGGGGAGAAGGGAAGAGGGAGTGGTTCTATATGTGTTCCCTATATAACCTAGATATTGAGAAAAACACTCAGAACCAAAGTACCCATATGGATTTCAATCAGGTTACTACAATCAAGTGGTGGAGCGTAAGAAATAATAAGAAAATATAATAAGTATATAGTCACACATAAATCATTCCAATGGGTTTACACCAAACTAACACTGCAAACACCCTCGTCATCCATTGCCTTGTTACTTCCACCCTCTAATAACCACTTCCATTTTAATGCCTCAAATAATCCCAAAAAAATCACATAATCATCCATATCAACATTACCATATTTTAATTTCATTTAACTTTATAATTTATAATATTTTTATTAATATATGAATTTCAATTGTAAACCATTTTAATGTAAAATCAATCATTAAATCACTACCCAGTATAATAAATTCATTAATAATTAATAACATTTATTCTATCTTTAACTATTTATTAAACATAATTAATCCAATCATTATCATTAATCACTTAACAAACCATCATTTATCATTTACAACCCATCACCCATTACTATTTTCATTTATTCCAACCATATTCCATGCCAAAAGAAAACTATAACACCACCCAATAACCACTAAATGTTCATGACATAAAATAACACTAAACAGATTCTAAAATCCATAAACCACTTATTTGCTTCCTAAATAGCCATATCATTGCTATCATAACCACAAAATAATCCATCCATCACTACTGTATTAATTAAGACACTACATGCTCCCAACCACATCAATCAACCATCACCCTTATAATCATAGTGATAAATACCCCATACATAGTAGCTTGAATAGGAAAAAATATAAGAAATTCAAACTAAAAACTCCACCTTAAACATTCTTTCATATTAAGTTAGAATTTATAGTTTAAATATAACACTTTAATTACAGATTTCCATACAACCAATTCATTACATACCTTATGTGACTTGAAAATAATGAAAGGTGATTATAACATATTATTAGTAGTAATAAATTTCTTTCACAACATCAAGAATAAATCACTTAACAAAAACACCAATAAATCCAAAAATATATAAAAAATATTATGGAACTTCATATATCACATTCAAAAATACCTATTCACTTTAATTTCTTTTAGTGTAATTCATTATAGTATTTAGGTTAATCGGCACTATCCATACATTGGAGAAAAAACAACATGGTAATTCCACAATTTACACATAATAAAGAAGGATAAATTACATGTCCCCAACCTCAACTAATGATTTATCAAATATTTCATAAGAATGAGGATAATAGTCAAATAAAACAGGACCAAACACATTAGGGTAATCTAAAAGTCCTATGTATGACCATTAACCATTAAAACTAGAATAAGAAAACACAAAAACAGAATCAGCATTGTCTCCACATCCATCCTAAGAAGAATGTTCAAGAATAGAATCAAGAAGAATAGAAAATAATTTCACCTAATAAGAGAAGAAGTAGGGAGACTTCTACGCTACGTCGAGAGGGGAAGGCGCGACCGCCAGAGGGGGAGGTTCACGGGAGGAGCAGCCAACCATTGAGAAATGGAGGAGTAGGGTTTTTGGGGAGTAGTGTTGAGTGTAGAGTAGGATTACTTGGTTTTTCACGAAGGAGGATCTGTGTAAGAGGTTCTAGGGGGACGATAAGAAGTAGGACTAGTGGCGGAGGTCCTGCAATGAGAAGATCCGGGGGAGGTCTGAAAATTTGAAGATCAGGGGGGGTGGAGTTGACATAAGGGAACAATACCATGAGATCTTTAGGGTGCAATAAACAGAGGACATTGTGTGATCGATTTTATAAAATATGGGACTACAATTTTATCAGCGCTAAAAAAGCGCTGTTAAAGACTTATTTTATCAGTGCGAAAATTTTAGCACTGATCAAGGTTACCCATTATGAGCACTAAAATTTTATCACTGATACATAGATTCTTTATCAGTGCTTTTCTAGCGATGATAAAGGGATTCTTTATCACTGCTAGAAAAGTGATGATAAAGGGCTTCTTCATCAGTGCCAGAAAAGTGCTGATAAAAGGTGGAACTTCCCTTTCCCATTTTTGTTGTAGTGCAAGCAATGATATGGTATTAATTAGACACCAATGGTGTACTTGAAATATATATTGTTCACAAACATGAATGTCATGTTATAATATTTGTCAATTTCAACAAGGTTATTTGATAATTTGTTTGATAAATCATGAAGTATTGAGAAATATTAATAGTTTTAAGGATGAATTTCATGGTCAAAATATGATGCCATATTTTTAATTATTATGACGTCCAATATTATATTATACCACAATTCAAAGTTTCATTCTAATTTGGGTGAGGAGTTAAGATGGTTTAATAGTTGGGAATTACCATGATATTTTCACACCATATTTTTAATATTATTCTATATTTCATTATACAAATTCACAATGTTTCATCCATGAAATCTTTTACATATAATTTGGATTTTGATGTAGAATTGTCCAAATAATGTAATATTGTGTCACACTATAATGGATTTTTGGTACTAATTTGAGAATTTAGAGTTCAAAAATACCATCCTATATGGAAATACTAAAATTACTAAGAAATATATATAGATTTAATTTTGATTTTATTAAATATAATAAAGTTTTATAAATTAGATTTGATCCATTATTTTTTGGATCTATATTTTACTAGGATTTAGACCACAATATTTGGTGTTATGCCATAATTTTTGTACAAATATAAAAATTTCTTTCTTTTCATGGATAAGATTATGTGACTTTGTAATTGTTGGAAATATATTCTTGTGAGTTTTTTGAAAGATATTTGTTCATGGTTTGAGAGAATAAATATTTACTTGATTAATCATTAGAGGAACTTAAGAAGGATCGAATAACATCATTCATAGGATTTTATTAGATGTTTTAATACTCCATTTTTATAATAGAGTTCATTACTATATTCTTTCACTAAAATACATGAATCTTTTTGTGGTAATAAAACCAATATATGTAATGTAGGATTAAAATCACTAAACACTAAGGATTTAACCACTCAATATAATAACTGAAAAACCTTATAAATATCTAATTTCATTTATGGTTCTTACTCACTCTCTATGTCACTAGTTAATATTGATTTTATTATTAATTTGAGAACCCATAAATTATTTTTCATTGTAATTTTTAAGATTTATTAAGGGAATGTATTGATTGCATTGATTTAACCTATATATTAGTGCTTTTTAGTTTTATTTCCTTAGACACCTTAATTAATATTAGAGAAAAGTATTCCATCAAGAATTATTTAAATATTTGATTCCATATAAGTGGTTTTAAGATTTTATTTATTATATGAGTTGGTTAACATCTAAAAATATATTTTTACTGAATAACTTTTATGGTGAACATGGATTCACTCAAAAAAAAAAGGAATTACCATGTTCGATAGAATAGGATTGCACCCATAGAAAGAGTGTATGGTTCCATAACATCTATCATTTCGATATGATCTTATTGACATCACCAATAATTTTTTTACTGTATTAAAATTTGGTGGTTTCTTCAATTTATTTGATAAGAACATTACTGAAGCTGATGAGATAGATTGTGATGTATTACCTTCAACACCCTTTGATAAGTAATTGGAAATGGGTACTGGTTCTAATATGGTAATCACCATATATAGGAGGCTTCATGAAATTATAAAACGAGATTAAAAATGGTAGAAAACCAGGACATTTAAAATTTATTTCATTATTTATAGATATTTATATGGATGAAAACTAATTTTTAGATGTATTCATTATTTGAGTAAATAAAATTGTTAGCTCGATGCAAATTTATGGGGAAGTTGTTGATGAATCTTCCATTTTGAGAATGTTAATGATAATTCTACTTGATAAGTTAGATGTTAAAATTTAAAATTCACATGATTAAGACTTATATGTGTTTACCATTAACAAACTCAAAAAAATCTTGACATCCTATGATATAAAAAGAGGACCATCATTGAAAAATAGAGGAAACACTATGAAGTTCACTACTTTTAAAGTATCCAAAGTCTTAAAAATAAATGATTTAGAAATGTTCTAGGATGTTTAATTATGAGTTGAATATTATCACATGAACATTATTGATATTATATCCCTTTTCTATAAAATCATGAAAATATACACAGTTAATTACATTTATAAAATTATTTTATATAATTAAGAGTGGAAATATTTTTCACCTTTCATTCATTTTTTTGAAGCAAAACCACGTAGAAGAATAAGAAAATAAACTCAAAATATTACTAAGAATAAAAAGGTAATACATGGTTGTAGTGAATGGATGTTTTATGAAGGAAAATAATGTTAAAACTAATTTCAGTAGATAAATTTTATACTAAAACCTGATATTTCATATTATGAAAAAGAATGTGAAAAAATAAAATGTATTAGAGGATTGAGGTTTTGATGGTTTTATATATAAATCAAAGAAACCTAGTGAATAATCATGTAAAGAAAAATGTAGTGAAGAATAAATTAAAGAGACTAAACTACCATGTATTTTTAAAAATATACCTTATAGGTGTGTCTCAAAGAAAAAGAAATCTGAAAAAAGGAATGGTAACTTTGAATAAGAAGAATGATAGTTTTAAAAAGACACTTAATAACTAAAATTTCAAGGTAAATGGTGAAAAAGAAGCTAGATTTCAGGAGTAAAATTAGTAATCTCAATTATATTCTCAATGTATGATACAAGAATATTGGAATAATAATAAGAAATTTTTTTACTATGAGTTAAAAGGTTATATTTATTTAGAATAATTTTCTTAATCTATGAATTCATTGAATAAGTTTCAATATATATTATAAAATTTCTTCAAAGATGTTATATAATCATTGAAATTAGTAGATAATGTTTTTATAGTATCAATGAAACTTTATGGTAGTCATAAGAACCCAAATACCATCCCTTTTTTAGAATAAATTTTATAAAGAATTTAATGCAATGGTGGAATGAAAGAAAATAGAGTTTCCAAATCACTAAAAATGGGTGATACAACAATTTATTTATCTAAATATTGAACTAAATATCATAAAAATAGTGATGTATATAATCTAAATGAGATTGAGTATAAGACCAAGGTAAAATAAAATGTTAAAATAATAAGATAAAATCATTTAAATCTTGAATAAAATGAGTAGATGTCATGACAAAAAAAAATAAATAAACAGACTTGAGAACCAAAATTTCCAACTAGTGAAGAGAATATTTTTTAAGGAAGACATTGGTGGAGTGAATTTTATGGCTTATGGAATAAATGTATTGGTAAAATATTTTTTTATCACAATAAGAGAGGTGATTTTATGGTAGGGGTAAAAAGATAAAAATACAAAAGGAATGTAATAAAAATCCTAAAAAAAAGGTGAAACTGTAAAATAATTTTGATGAACTTATAGAAACCACTGTAGGTGTGATCAACAAATTTTTCCATGAGAAAAAGTCATAAATTACTAATATATAACTTGAAGAAGAATGATAAATCCAAATATAATAAGAGAAGGACTAATCAAGATAAGGCAATTATGGTTATGGATTTATAAACAAATTACAAAGGAGAAAGGACTTGGAAATTATATTGAGGGTTCGCCTTATAAAATACAAAAGGTAAAAATATTTTGAAGGAAATTTAAAGATTTTATGGTGGTTATTTAACTTTTAGAAAATATAGTCATTTAAATTTAAAAGTAATTAGTGTACATAATTTAATAATATAAATTCACCTCAAGTGATGTTCTCATTTTTTGATGGATTTATACCTAATATCTAGAGTGTATATCATGATTGTGAAAATGTGAATAAAATTATTTTTAAAAAGAATGGATGTTTCATAATGAGTTTAAAGGATTATGTAATAAAAATAAAAATATAATAACCAACAAATAATTTATTTTAGTTTTTTAATGATGAAAATTCTCAATGAATGAGTTCAAAGGAGTAAAAAAGCAGTAATAGAACACACTTGGATATTTTTTCTAAAAAACAGATCAATAATTATAAAATATGAGGCTATGTGAAATGTTTTAAAGCTAAATCATGAGACAAAAAAACACTAATTATGTGTTTCATAATGGAAATATAGTGAAAAATAATTAAAACTTGAGTGATGTGATGGTTTTATACATAATCAAATGGAACAAGTATTATCAAATAGTTTATGATTTTTTATAAAACTCACACCATAGTCAGTGAGTGTTTGTTTCATCAAGAATTGTTTTATTAACAACACTTGAGCACAAAAACATCTAACTACCACATATACGGCTTTAGAAATGGAACGTTATACTAAGTGTTGTTTCTTGTAAGACCCAAAAACTAATGAATATTCTATGAAATAACATGTAATGATTGTTATTTTCCTATCCATTCTATAACTGCTGAAGTCAACATCTGAAAAAAAAATCAAAAAAATTTCTAGAAGAATAGAGATTTTCTAAATCCATAGTTCCCTTAAGATAATGAAAAATTGTTTTACTGATTTCAAATGGGGATCCTTTGGATTAGCCTAATACCTTGCACATAATCATACATAAAACATTAAGCATGAATGACTAGTAGTTATGTATAGTAGAATACCTATCATACCTCTATGTTGTTTTGGTCATTTGGTTTTCTAACCTCCTCAAGATTAAATGTATTTTAAGTACCGATGGGAGAAATTATACTTTTGTATTGTTGTATGAAAAAGTTTTAAGAAGATATTTTATATACATAAGTTGAGATAAAAATGTTCCTTATAGTTTTTGTGAGATTTGAAAACCTAGATAATATGTTAACCCACCCATCAAACTCATCTCAAACTCTGATTTCATAAGATACACAAATGAATCTGTTAAAGAATTTTGATTTGATTTGAATATAATGTCATAAATATATATTTGAACAATCATCATTTTTTATCTTTGTTTATAAAAAATATAGGATATTCAGCTTATTTACAAAAATAAATTTGTAATAAAAGTATCGTTAATCTATCATACCAAGATCTGGGGTCTTGTTTATGTCCATATAGTTATTTTTCATATTTATAAATATTTTCAGTATGTTTTGTATTATCAAAACTAGGGGTTTGTTCAACATAAAATTCCTCCTAAACATATACATTATGAAAATAACACTTCAAATCCATTTGAAAAATTTTAAAATTAAATAATGTTACAAAGGATAGTAGAATACAAATGGCTTCAAGCCTAGCTTCTAGTGCATAGGTTTCTTTATAGTCAATTCCTTATTGTTGATTACTACATTTTGAAACAAGTATTTCTTTATTTCAAATAATTATTCAATTTTCATCACATTTATTTCTAAAAACAAATTTTACTCCAATTACAGAAGTTTCTTTATGTCGTTCAAATAAGGTACCAACTTTGTTCCATTAAAATTAATTTAGATCATATTGCATAGACTCTATCCAATCCTTATCACCTAAAGACTCCTCAGGATTCTTTGGTTCATATTGGGAAAGAAATGAAAGATGTTCTATTTCATTCTTTAAAGAACTTCATGTCCTAATTGGTTGATCGACACCACCAATGATACTATCAATAGGATGATTCCTGAGAAACAACAGAATTATTGGGTTTTTTAAAACCTGTTCATCAATATAAGATAGAAAATATTCCTGATTAAAAACATCAGAAACTTATTCTTGAGTTTTATCCTCATGATAAGATCCTTCTAAAAATGTTTGAAAATCATTTTTAGGAATAAATACTGAGGATATCGGTTGATGATGTTTGAAAAAAAAGGGTTGGTTTAGTCAAACCTAATAGGCTCTTTTTATTCAATAGTACATGAAATTTTATTAAAAACCATATATACCTTAGAAATAGTGGAATATCCTAAAAGTATTTATTCATCAGATTTGTGTGAGAATTTATCTAAGTTAACTTTTTTATTCAAAATTAATACATTGCATCCCAAATATTTGAATTAAAAAACCTTTGGTTTTCTACCAGTCCTTAATTCATAAGGAATGTTTACAAAGAAATGGTCAAATTAAAACTCAATTTATAGTATAATAGGCGGTACTAACAACTTTATTCCAAATTGTTTTAGCAATTCAGTATTCACAAAACATGGTTCTTTTTATTTCTTGAACAATACAATTTTTTCATTCAACCATTTTTATGGGGGTCTTCTAGGCGCTAAAATTAATGTTCTACACCTCTCTTACTACAAAAAGTTTCAAATTCCTAATTTTAAAACTCTCCACCATGATCACTATTGACGCCTTCCAAATAAACATCCGGAAAATCACAAATTACGAAATACCAAAAAATGGCTATTATTTTCCTCGCAAAAGAAAAGGAAGAAGAGGATGGATGATACCCACAGATTTCATGAGTCTCCCAAGGACTCATGATCATATGACTAATTAAATATAATGATAAGGATCCAGGCATGGTACAAAACCCATAGAAAGTCCCACACATCCCCCTTTGATAAAACTTCATGCTCTCATGAAGGCTCTTCCAGAAACCGACTGAGAGCCCCAGGATGCATGGTTTGTCATTGGAATGTTCCTGAAAAACCGCCTAAAATCATTTAGAAATAAGGAAAAGTGATATTAAAAGAGAGATCCTCCTAGTGGTCAATAGAACTCACGTTCCAAATCATCATCAATAATGATAAAATCATTTGATTACATTCATGGAAATACCCCATGTCCTTCGAGCCTTCATCATATAAAAATAAGGAGAAAATTGAGAGGAGGCAAGAGCGGTTCACCATTGCTGAATGACATGTGACGCACACCCCGAGTAATCTGTGACACACTGTGAATCCTAATGGAATACCTCTAGATTTTCAGCCTCACACAATCAAAGTCCACAGTGCTCTAGGGATATAAAGATAGATTTTTCCACTACATGATTGCACACTATTTATATGGCCAATATTGGTCATGTGAGACACAATAATAAAATCAAGAAAAAATCATAGACATTAATCATGCCAACTCGCATAATCCCTGAACTTTGTGAAATAAAACCAAAGACATGTAAGGAAAGAGATGACAGGGGTTTGAGGTTGTTAAAAGACATGTGATTAACACCCCTGGTAACCCACGAGACAACGAGAGTCCTCAATGTCACATCCACCTCGACCAGAGAGGGAAATTTATCTTGTCATCCTCACCATATGCAGTGCCCCCAGAAGATACACAATTCTTAAGGACAAATAGATAGATTTGTCCATGGAATTCTCACACACCCCCATATGATCCCCATTGGTCACGTGATGCGTCTCCAAAAAATAGAAGAAATACCCTCGACAACATAAATATATTCTTGCATGGCTCCCAACCTTAGTCACATAAAACAAAGGAGATCAAAATGTAGGAGACAAGAGGCACTCACTGTTGCTAAAATGCATAAGACACACCCTGTGCACCTGTAGCATAGTCCTGTGAGACCCCGAGACAAGTCACCCAAGGTATTGAGAGTGTCTTCCAATAGTAACTCAAATCCCATGAGGACCCTTGGGCATGTCCACATGAACAAATGGAGGTCATTTGACCTGATCGCATGATCAAAAAAATCTTCATCAAATGGAAATAATATTATAATGCACGTGTTTATGGAAGATTCTTATGATCTCTAAAAATAAGGTGTTGCACTTGAAGCTGTCCATGACAGAGAATCACAAAACTGCATGGCGTCAGACCCCTTTGCTAACTCCATCCAGTACTTTCACCTAATACAACACACAAACTACAAAGTATCAGGGGTAGTGATTCCTAAATATTACACACTCCAACATGATGAAAGTGTTGGATTTTTGATCAAACTGACACCCAGAATCTACAAAATTCCTATCTTAACTTTTGCTGGATTATCAGAGTTATCATACAACTGACCAACATTCTGTCAGGTATTATATAGACGGAAAGATGGATTAGTCATGTTCTAGAAATAATGTGCATCACGTGATCACTTATAGATCACATGAAGGACTTACATCATGACATGCGAACAGCATACCATATGTCCTCCAAGTCACATGAGTCTCAAAGGATATGAAATTGAACAAAACTAAGACATTAATGCTACAAGGGTTAGATCCTAATCGAAAGAATAAGGATTAAGAAGAAGAAAATATAACTACAACTAATGTGCTTCTCTTATGTAATCCAATGAAACTCAACATCTCTATGAAAGATCTCCCAAATTTCACGACACTCCTTTGGCATGCTACTCCGGACATGCAGGGCACTCCAAAAATGTCCGAACGAACAAAATAGTTCCCCCATGGGCATCACATTGATCTCATGAACACTATAGGAACATAATTTAGGACTCAATACATCCTTTAGACACATCAACTAACTCATATAATGATTCCTGATCATGTCAACTGATTCTCGCGAATGCATATGTACATGACAACTGATCTCTCATGGTACCCTTAGTCCACGTCAGTTGAGAATCACGAAGACCCCCATACATGTCATCCAGGACTCACGATTCCACCCAAGGATGCCATCCAAGACACACGACACCCCTAAAACTATGCTACACTGACTCTCCTGACACCCTCTATATGTGTCAAGATAAGTCATCTGATGGCCCCCAGGACATGCCAACTGGGTCTTGTGATGTATTCCAGATAAGATGGATAGATAATGAGGGCATCCAATGACTACAAAATATTATTTTTCCTTATCATGTAATCCCTGATCAATAGGGAATCCCCAAAATGTAACCACTAACATAAAATGAACTACGATAACTCTGATTCCTTCCATAAACAAGATACATACGATGCCTTTCTAAGGCTCGGGCTCTATACCGAACACCCCAAGGACTGTTCTATTATGCAAGTAACATATCCATACACCAAGAGGATGATCATATCCCCCCTTGTTTCTCACCCATGTAATAGATCACGTGGGCTTAAGGGGATGCAGCAAAAACCTCACTGGCTTAATGAATCACCATTATTTAGGGAAACCTCAGTATTTAATCCCTGATATAAAGGTAATTATGACATCTATAATTCCTTTAATGCTTAGGATATATAGGATACCTATATCTGAGGTTTGAGTTACACATTGATCCTTTAGGGAAACCTTAGTGTGTAAGCCCCAAAAAAAGGGAACTACGACAACTCTGATTTATGCCATAATCTGGATACGTAGTCTACCTCTCTCTAAGTTTCAGGTTCCATATTGATCATCCAAGGTGATCCAAGAATCTAAGTCCCTTACTTAGTTAAATGATAGTGATTACTTGTTATCCCTTATTTTCCATGCCGAGCATGACTCATGTGAGCTTAGGGAGTTGCAGTAATCATGTCATCTGCATAACAAGTCTCTATAATGACATGGGAAACCCTCATATATAAAACGTAAAATAAACCAAACTATGATAACTATGATTGTCACAATACTCAGAATATGTAAGAAGCCCCTTTGGGATTCAATATTGAATACTCGGTGTCCCAGAGCATCCATATAAGTCCTTCTATATGATGTTAAATTGCACGGGTCAAACGAACTATGTGGGTTTGGATTCCTATAATAACCAGGATACATAGGATGCCTCATAATTACTCATCATCATCCTCAAAATATTAATCACCGCCTCATATAGGAACATATTCCAAAGAATTTGTTTTTATGGATTTATTATATAAGAAACCTCTTGTTACCAGAATGTGATTATGAAACTCAAACAAATATAGATGGATTTAATAAAGAAATACTAATCTTTTAAATAGGGGAGAGAAATTATCTCATAGTTTTTTTAAAGGGTAACATGTCATGTATTAGGATTTGGAAGAGATTCAAGAACATATACTAAATCTATAAGATATTCCCGAAGTAGGAAACAATCCCCCCCAAAAGGGTGCGATGAGCCCGACCTCCCATTATCATGACCAATGTGAGTCCCTAAGAGTCACTGGGCATGAAAACCCAAATGAACACCAGCCTTTGGAAAGAAGGTCTATACCCAGCAATGGATGACGGAAACATTGGGAGTTTCTTGGGATGAAAAAATAAAATGGGGAACTAGGAATGAAATATTCAACTATGCCACCTCCTTTGCAGGATGAAAAGGATACAAAACATAGTCCCTACTAGACCATTTTATTATGGTCACTACTATATATTCCTGATGAAACAAAAAAGGTGAACTTGATGCGAAATTATTTAATATCATATGATTGGGTTATAATCTGTCGAGTCATGTTTCTTGAACAAATAGGCAAACAACATCAAAAGGATCTCCATGAATCTATCAGGAAACTATGTTTTGAAAACCATATATTCAAATAAAGTAGTATGACCAACATAAACTGGGATTCTAGTAAATCCATCATCACATTGAAATTTCAACACAAGCAGAATGGCCAAGATGATAATACAAGACAATCATGTTAACCATATGTATATGATTGATTATTTTCATTCCTATGATATAGCACTGATTGATAACCTTACTCCTTGTTGTTTTTGTGATTTTAGCATCCCATCCTGAGGAAATTCATTCATTATCCAACACTTCCAATACCTCATCTGTTGTTGTGACCCCCAGAGGTGATAAATCAATCTCTCCTGCCAGAAAACTCCAATATTAGGTAGCGAATAAAAATATCCAGTAGTACCACTTATATGGTATAATCCCAACTATGAAGGATACTCATGAGATATTTCAAACATGATAGTCAATAAGCCCACATCGCCCAGTGATGGATTTTTCTAAGCTAATAGCACCCATCACTACAGCCAACTTCTTCAGGAGCTTATCCTTGGAGCATGAGAAATGCCACTTTCTATATATGATGAAGGTGAACCAAGAAGAAAAATTTGGATCCCTTTCGGTACAGGTTCCACCGAAGAGGCAACTTACTGACCACTATCTCCACCATCATCATGTTGGAACCCTCTAGTAACCTAGTGAGGGTACTAACCGACACACAACCGCCTTAGATGCCCATGAACATTCTTTGAGGAAGACTCATCACACAAAGAGGAAGTTGAACATTCAAAAGAGGTATAAAACCCGCACTCCTACCAATGAAGCCTTCTGAAATAATTCATTAGAAACCAGTAAGGAGGCCCATATCCTTGCTAACTCAAGATATGTATGTGGGAATATTCCCACAGCCACCCAAGAGAGGGATAATATCCTCGCTCTTACCAATGATTCATGTCAACATACTCTGGTAGGGACCAGCAAAAAGGATCATATCCCTACTCACTCAAAACATGTATGGGGGCATATTAATGTAGTATGCATGGGGGATGCTCATACTTCTACCCCTGCACAATAAGTCCATCGACATACTCTGATGGAAAAATGGGGACAGAAGTGGGAACATATCCCTGCTTCAATTTGAGATTTATGTTAATAGATAATGGAGATGGAAAACATTTAGGATTATATCCCTAAAAACACTTTTCTAAAGTGGAAATATATTTTAGAAATATTTGAATAGATCTGATGACATATTCCTTCATCGTTACAGATTTAGGGAAATGCACAAACTCTTATCCCTAAAACCAGGACAACAAAACACTATGATCGTCGTGATCATGTTGTTATACCAGAGTAGGGACACATCCTTTCTCCTACCCGAGAAGATTATTAGTATATTCTAATGAAGGGGGAGGCACCATACTAGGATCATAGTCCCATTTCTACTAGGGATCACCAATTGAGAGCATAAAATTCCTTTATAAAGGGTCTCATGCCTGTCAAAGATGTCCGATGACATCTTCCAAAGGCTCGGTATCAAACACATATCCCCTTCTTGGACGAGGCTCACCATGTGAGTGGGTTACAAGACTTGGTATTGGTGAATATTCCTATAAATGAATAGTCCTAGAATACTCCATCAAATTTTAGAAGTAAGGTTCATATCCCTTCTTCTACCTATTAATTACTACACCATCATCATTCCAAGGCAATTCAGGAGGAGGGTCATATTCCTTCTTCGATTCTGGAGGTGTATCAGTATATTCTGATGGGGAATGAATATTTAGATAAGGCTTATATTCCTATAACAACTGGGGATCACCAAGTGAGATCAGAACATGCCATAGTGAAGGATCATACTCATTCCAAGAAAGTCCTATGACATATCCCAAAGGCTCAAGATCAGGCTCATATTCCCGTATTGATTGAGGTCCACCAAGTGAGAATAACACGTTCCTGAGGACATTCTCATATACCTATCTGTAAAAATATATATTATCATCATTTTTAAATAGCTTATTAGTAGTGGGGTCATACTCCCACAACACCTAATCATTATATACATGTCCCAGAAACCATCACACAACAGTCTCATAACCCTACATAATCAAAAAAGGTAGGTCGATATATTATGGTTGCAATATAGAACATGAACCATAGTCCTAATCTTCTTAATGCTAGTGTCCTTGAGGTCATTCATGACACATTATCTATACCACAAGGTTTCATCGACTCTTTTATCATAGTAGAAGAATAAGGCATTCAATACCATGATAGTCCTCTTCAAGGTAGTGTTGATAGGGATCACATGGGATCTACTCCTAACATCCACCATGGTTAACCTCCCCACGACGATATCTCCCATGGGTAAGGCAGTCCTCCATTTTTCACGACATCTCTTTATAGATATTTAAACCAAACACCAACACCTTCATATAGAAAGGTGCTCGAAACACCAGGTTGAACTGTATATTGTTCCCCATCAACCTCCAGTAACACACATTCCCATTATCCAAAAACCATTAGATCCATATTCAATGGTTTGACTTGGTAGGGGATTTTTTGTTTGATGATGAGGATCATGTCATTGATATATGGATAGAGTTATCTAGAAACAAACCTCCCATCATATTTTTACCACTCGCTACTTCAAGCTATGAGATCGCAGATGAGCTAGAAAAAGTGTGCATTCTTTATCTACAAAATAATATTTGGGCTACACATCAATGACTAAAAGCATTGACATATATCATATCGAATATATGAGTGTCACCTTTAGACAATTAGGATACTCTATTTCCAGCTCGACCTAGCTTCTATCTCCAAGGCCCGTGATCAAAATATTGAATATCACAACACATACTTGTGATACTCTTGCCGCTATTGCATTGTGACCCTTCAAGAGATGACATCTAAAGCATATTCAGATATCCAAATTCGAGGATGGGTATAGTATATAGAATTACACTTTAATTCTCCCCTATAATAGTAGATCCCTTTAGATATAGTGTCTTGCATTGTTATAGCCTCTGGTGAAATAAGAAGACCGTGTAATACACGATCTATTGTTCACTACAACAGAATGCCCCCACCCCAACATTTCCCAAACACTAAGGAATGAGAGAGAGGATATCCAATAGGATTCCAAACTGTACCCCTCAAGATAATGGGGGAAGATTACGAACACAAAATTCAATGTTGTAGTCACCCATAAAAATTCCCATGAGGAACGACCCTCATGTTGTGTTTCCGTCACACCCATTTCCCATGCAAGAATAACATCACCACATCATGGAGACCACAATATTAGTTTCCATAACATGTATCTAAGATAGTACTTTGTCCCATGGTCCAGGAGAATATCTATCTCCACCTCTACCCCTCGGGTCTTCGATTCCTAATAGGATTCATGGCATGCCCTTAATAGTCGTAGGTGAACCCCAACCCATAGTTCTGGGGGAGTTTATATCTCAATCACCATATTTAATATCATTTTCCCATGAAATTATCCTGTATACATCAGTGGTGATTCTATTTCATCCACATCCCACTGGTCTAGGGTTATCTATATCTTCATGTCCATCCCTGAAATCATCATATCCAAAAATGGAGTCATTGGATCATCAATAATTGGATGAGTTGATTCCAATGGTGGCCCCAAAATACCCCACCCCACAAGGCTAAGGTAATTTTCATCCTCCTCAACACCATAGAGAGAATCAGTATTCTCTAGGTTGGGAGAAAGAAACCAGCAGTTGCATCCCACCCATTTCTTCCACTACGAGGAAAACCTCTATCAGTGGGTGATCACATGG
Source organism: Viscum album (assembly GCA_963277665.1). Taxonomy (NCBI): domain Eukaryota; kingdom Viridiplantae; phylum Streptophyta; class Magnoliopsida; order Santalales; family Viscaceae; genus Viscum; species Viscum album. The sequence continues at coordinate 1,484,341,677 of OY728166.1, forward strand.
AAATCATTACCACAAACTCCCTCAAAGTCACTATTTATAAACTAATATGAGAATAAAATATGGTGAAGGTAGTCAAACCCGACCAGGGTCACAAGACACAATGGTCTAGAAAGGAGAAGGGTCCAAATAACAACCCTAATGGAGGCTGTACAGAATCAGATTATCACACTGAATGAAATGGCACAACCACCATTGTAAGATATTCCTTTGTGAAGATCATCACTATTGACATGAAATATATTGATCAATATTCCAATGTAGAAGGCCAAGAAATTGAAAATTTACCACAGGAGGTGGGTGATCTGGATGCGCTAAATGAGGTTGTATGCACCTAAAACCAAAGAAGGATCCAAAACATGGAACTACCTAACATTGAGTTTCTACCTCCCCAGCAGAATACTATAAAAGATAAAGGGAAATAAATGAATACATACTAGTTTTCATCCATAGAAGCATATTTTTCACAATATAAGAGTGACATACAAGATCTCCGACAACTCAATGAAGAGCTACTCAGTGGGAAATTCCCACCGGGTATCGTCTCTAGCCAAAGGAAAATATTCTCCCTCCCATGGACAATTCAATAGTAAGAAATGTATCTAAACATATGGTCAGATCTAGATCAAGAATGATAGTTTATATAAATGAGGAATCCAAAAATGATCAAGACATCCCTACATTATTTCTACAGACTCCCCCTCACAAGAGTAATCCTTCAGTCATAGGACGAATAGGGGACCAGTGGGAGTTGAAAGCGGGAACACCTCATCACCCCCACCTACTCCATATGGATGGTTGGTGGTCAAGAATAAGTTCCCCCTAAGATACTTACCACCATTGAATCCTTGGATAATCAAATGAAATCCATGGAAGAGAGATGTGCACATATATAGCCCAAATAGAATCCATACCATGATTGGAAGTATGATACTCCAACTTAAACCAAATTCAATAATCCATCTTTTTCCACCTTTGATATTTCATGCGATCTTAAATAATATATAACACACTTTATATCCCGATGTGGGCCGATGATGGGAACTCGAGACCAGTAGGTGGAAACAAAGATGAGGTGTTTCTTATAGACTCTGATTGGACCGACCTTGGTTTGGTTTAGCAGTCTTCCAGTAGGATCTGTTATAGGATGGGAATACCTTCATCATCATTTCCTTTAATATTTCAATTCAACACAGAGGAAGACCATGATCGATGACCTGAAAAACTACAAGCAGCATGATAATGAAAGAGTGTCTAATTTTAGAATAAGGTGGAAAGGCATAACCAATTCCCTCATATTCCCTCTCTAACAAGAGAAAAAACTATAAATCTATGACAAAAATCTTAGGGATGAGTTACAAATAGCCATAATCCCGATGAAATGTCCATGTGGATTTTGAGAGTTCATTGAAATAACACAATGTCTTGAAGAAGCTATTAAGCGATCCTAATCCAAGTCTCAGATAATACTTGTAGCTTGGGAGAAAAGCCCATGTAATGTAGAAGCTACAATTGTCACACTATATCCCACACTGATGCCCGTCCAATAACCCCAACAAGCTCCAAACCACCCAACACCTCCCTCCGAGTGGTGCCAACTAGAGAATCATCCTTGGCTAGAAGCACAAAGAAATCAGGGTCTCCCAGGAATTGAGGAATGGAATAATAGAGTTTACTCCTTAAGAAATGAACAAGTTCCTGGTTATTTATCAGCATCCATGGATAATAACTTTCTCACACTCCCACAACCTAGGAGGCTGGATAGGTCAACCTCACTGAACTTTCTGACTAATACCCTTTCCATAGAAGGTTAGGTTATAATATATTGAACTTTTTCATCTTTAAAGACATATTGTAAGGCACGTTGGACTCTAGATAGGTGATGCTGTACAACTTCTCATAGTAGGTGGATTGCATAACTATCGTTCAGTTAGAAGAAGAGGAATGTAGGCAGAAAATTCTTTCCAGGAAATTGCAAACGTTTGAAAAATGGATGAACCTGAAAAAAATTAATCGAGCTCAAGGTGCTCTGAAGGAACTATTTCCCAGACTTGAAATAGCTCCACCTCCCAATAAAGAGATTTTAGATGTCCCTCTCAATGGTGGGTATGATCACCAAAAGTAGGAAGATATAGAGGAGGAAAAATAAAATTCTCTCCAAAGAAAGATCTAACTCTAGAAGATTTCTTCCTTGAAATATCTGAAAAAATGGGCTTCACCCCACCAAAAGGAATCCTCATCCAATGAGGAGCTCATATATGGTTCTGTCAATGAAATACACTTGAAAAAACCTTATTCGGTGATGAATATTCCATCAAATATTGTTTTCCTAGATATATAATGGCAGCAGGTAGACACATGTGCCGGAGCTGAGGATTCAAGGGGAAACACAGATGTGTCCAGACTTAATATTTAATCCATTTCCACATGGAAGATACATATGAAACCAAGGGTCATGGGAATGATCTAAAACATACTCAAAATTGGTGAGGAGGTTCCTTATATCCCTCCATCAGTCACCCGCACCCGATTGTCTTGCATCACATCTTAGCGAGGGATTAATATGATCAACCCAAGAAATGAGGAAGTCCAATGTGACCTGCACTATTGGTAGAAGATATTCCCTCAACCTATGCACAAGAGCTTGGTCCATCTACTTCAGATGCCCCTGCTCCAAAACTGAATGCCCAGGAGTCGGCCAATATTAGTAAATATCACCCTCTAGTGTAAAAATAAGATTTTTTAAAATTTCTATCTACAACCCCAGCTATGATCTCAATTATTGATTAAATTATCCATTCAAAAGAACACAGGGAGGTACTTGTTAAATCCATCTAGAGCCCATAAAAATTCTAGGTAGAAGTTTCTACCGTTGAGGTGTATCATGTGGAGACTATATACTTAGGATTACATTTTACCATCTCAGTCACTAATCAAGATCAAGAGTATTCCATCTAAGGGAACATCATGCCCTTATATGTTTCGAGTAGACTCAATAATGTTAATGTCCAAAGGGTACTGATTGATAATGTATCTAAGGTCAATATCATCCGAGTTCAGACTCTCTGACTGTTGGGGTACAACGAAGGGGACCTATCCCTTACTAACCTGACCATTTAGGGATATGATAATCATGAGAAGAGTCCCCTTGGGAAGATCAAACTCGAGAACCTATTTGGGGAGCTCATATATAATGTAGACTTCATGGTTATCCAATAAAACACTATATATAATTTCATACTTGGAAGGCCATGGCTACATAGCCACTTAGTGGTACCATCAACAATCCATCTATGTCTGAAGTACACCATCAATAGAAAGGTTATCATACTCCATGGTGATAAGGTCCCCTTAGATACTTGTGGAGACACATATGCCAAAGTATATTTCTATAATAAGGGAAGTAATCAACTGATGGCGGATGATGATATACTAATTTTAGATCCCAATGGATTGGGGACCACACTTGTGAATCCTTAGAGTATACTCAATGATGACTATGTACTCCCCATAAAAATGGTTGAAGAAGAAGACCAAATCCTAGAGTTCCAAACCTGTATTATCCTTAGAAACAACCAACTCCAACATCTCTCTACAGTGACTTACTTGAAAAGGGATAATAATGTTTCTTCTAATTGCCTCCCTCACCCTGATAGTGATGGTGATGAGCCTAAGTTTCTGTTCTCACCCAAAGATTTCTTCACAGACCCAAAAATTGAAGAAGATGAGGAAGATCTCAAGAACATCCCTGCAAAATTTGAGGAAGGTGTCTCTAGCATCACAGATGATCTCCAATAGATAAACCAAAGAACTAATGAAGACTTGCGACATATGTTTATTAGTGTCGCTATAAACCTTGAGGAGAAATAGGTGTAGATTTAATTTCTAAAAAAACACCAATATGTGTTTGTTTGGAACTATATAGAAATTCACAGAATAAATCCAAATCTGGCTATGCACCATCTTGGACTCCCTATGAAGAATACAAGATTTGAGATGGTAGCCAAGAGAATGAAACCCTCAAATTCTACCAATGTAGAGTTGTAATATGAAATGTGAATCAAATCCAAAATTTTCAAAGTGCAATACCCTAGATAGATTTCCAATATCATACCTGTCAAGAAATGGAATGGGAAGATTATAGTATTCATTGATATTTGATACCTTAATCATTATTTCCCAATGGGAGATTTCCCATTTCTGATCACAGATCACGTGATCAGTGCAATTGCGGGCTTCTATGACCTTTCCTTCATGGATGGGTACTTGAGGTAAAATCAGATCAAATTTTTCCCCAAGGATGAAGAATCCACTACCTTCATAGAACCCTAGGGAATCTTTTTTCATTAGTTTATTCCCTTTTAATAAAATAATACGTTCACCACATACAAGTGTGCAATAAAATTCAAATTTAATACATTTTTAGGGAGGATAGCTGAATTTTATGTCGAATACCTGGTTATAAAATCCAAACAGCGTTGTGATCACATCACGGATCTCTGAAAAATCTTCAAAAACCTATAACAACAAAGTCTTAAGATGAATCTTCGAATGTGTGCTTTTGGAGTGACATCATAAAAGTTTCTTGGTTTTTCAGTATGCCACCACGACATTGAGGTTGACCTAGAGAAGAATAGTGATATCTTAGTGATGTCTCCCCTAGAAATATAAAATAACTAAGGGGAATCCAAGGGAACCTCGCCTACATTCTACATTCATATCCAACCTGGCCATTAAGTCTCTTCCATTCACCAGGAAAATGAAAAAGGGAGTCACTTACCAATGTGACAATGATTTCTGTAAATCCTTTTATTGTCTCAATCTATACTTGCGTCACCCACTGGTTTTGATGCCTTCGGTAGAAGGGAGGTCACTCATCTTATATATGGCCTCCATGGAATGATCATTGGGTTCCCTCCTCACACAAAAAATGATACAAGAAGCACAAAATTTCTCTAATACCTCATCTAGACCATGTAAGGTACAAAGACATGACATTCTGATGTCGAGAAGAACCACCATTTACTCATCATTGTAGTGAAAAAGCTATTGCGTTACTTCCATCACCATGAGCTTCACCTAGTCTCTCATATTGAACCACTCAAGTACATCCATGGTTTCCCCATGTTGATAGGATTCTTGAATCTATGGGCATTCATTCTACAGAAATATGAAATCCAACACATATATCAAAAATCAGTGAAAGGGAAAGCCCTGGATGATTTCCTCACATCATATCTTGTCCCATAAAATACAACAGAATACACTGAGCTCCCATATGAAGATGTTTTGTTATTCCCATGACACTCCCCAGAAAATGGAAATAAACCTTGATAGTGACTCTTGGAGTCCTGTCGGCACAAGAATGGAAAATCTGAAGCTCAATCGAGTTGGAATAGGGATTTTGTTTCTCACCCCATGCAAAGTAGTTTTTACCGAATCTATCTCACAGTCCAAAGGCTGCACAAATAAAGAGGATGAGTACCAAGCCCTCATCACAGGCATGGAACTAGCCATATAGATGCACATATCATACCTGAATATCAAATTGGATTCAGAATCAGTGATAAAGCAGATCAACGGTGAATACAGAATTAGAAAGGTGGAATTGGACCCTCTCACTGGATATGTCAGGGTATTTATGGTGTAATTACCCTTTTATCCCACACTATATTATGTTCTTTGAAAACAAAATTCTTTCACCGATGTATTAGTTAATGCAGCCACCATCCTATCCGACCCTAATTAGGAGGAAGCAACCTTCCATATTTCACATTGATGAATTCTATCATCAATCATCATATAAAATAAAGAAGAGATCGATCAGGTCAATATCACGCAAGAGAGTTATGAGCCAATGGCCACCCCTAGATGGATGGAGCCCATAATTAGCTATCATTAAGATGGGATCATCTCGATGGATCGTGATGGGAGGGAACAAATTTGGCACTGAACAAAAAAGTTCACTTTGCAGGATGGCCCAAAAGATCAAAATATCGTCGACATGTCTGGAAATGATGGAATTCTCCTCATGGTCATAACAAAAGGAGACTTTCTCTCTATATAGAGGAAGTCCACATAGGCTCCGGCAGCACCCATTAATCTAAAATCGAACTCTCCCCCCAATTTAGGAGGTTGTGATATTACTGGAATACCATGATACCTGACTAGATAGAATTCACCTGAAAATATCATTCATACTAGAATCTTGAAAACTTCATCCATCAACCCCCTGAATTGCTTCACATGGATAAATATTTGATGGCTATTTTCTATTTGGGGGATGTATTTTATGGTGCCACATCCCCCAACCATAGCCAAGCAGTTCAATTACATCCTTACTACTACAAACGTTTGTTCCAAGTTCGATATGGTGATACCCCTCAAGGTTGTTGGGACAAAGAATATCATCAACTTCATGAATTCCCATATCATCACTAGGTTTTGAGTCCCTTAACCAATATTGATGGAAAACAACACCAAAAACTTTCCATGGAATTGAAGAATCTTTATCAGGGGTAGAACATCGAGTCCAATCACTTATTTCACTATCAAACATTGGAAAATGGATAGATAGAGGACTTTAATAATACCTTATCAAATACACTTTAGAAGATAGTGAACACAGATAATAAGTCTTTCCAGACTAACTTCTCTATGCATTATGGACCTACCGTACCATCACATGTACTGATATACAATAAACACCGTAATAATTGGTTTACGTGACTAAGGTTGGGTTACCCAGAGAGTTAAAACTTCCTTCACTCCAAATAGCCATTTGTAGACACATATTAGATGATGTACAATCAAAAAAGTGGCTGGATGAGTTGGAATGGTTAGATTAGAAGCAGTTTCACACATGGAACTACCTGGAGGTCCACTAGAGTAGGATTACAGTAGCCTTCAATAAAAATGTTCACCTCTACTAGTTTCTTCAGGGAGAACTGGTGTTGTTTTTCAGAACCCTAATGATAGCATGGGAGAAGCCCTAGAATTTAGATCCCATGTGGGAAGGACCTTAAATCATACAAAAGGTATATCATAATAGATATTATTCGTTGGCTACCATGGATGGGGAGCATGTCACACCACCAACCAATGTGAGATTTCTCAAGAAATACTTTTCATAACTACTACCCAAAAGGGAGTCCACATTAGAATAAGATCTTTCACCCATGCTTTCCACATGATGTTAAACTATACAGATATTGTTCTTACCATAAGACATTAAATGGTACTATCTCTCAAGAAGTATGCATGGCTTGACTCGTATCCTCACAGAATATGTAGTGATTCTCAGAAATCTACTTTGGGTCCCATACACAGGATTATCTTCCTCTCATAATGGGTGATCCAATGTCCTTACCACATTACATAAAACAACACAAATCCAAAACTTCTTTCACCTTCATATCAGGTAATCCATCATCGTTATAGCCTGAAATTAAAGTGAAATGTCCTTTATGAACAATGTATGGATTCATTCGCATTCCCAATGAGATACATAGGGACATATTGATCTTAATATTGGCCTATATCCTTCATCATATAAATTTTTTCTATTGTACCCTAGATCTGTCTCTGCACTATGGGAAAACCCATGAAATAATTTTTTTTCACACCGAGAATAGGTCACATGAAATTAAAAATTATGGTAGTGAATTTCCCTCACAAGAACGGCATAATGGTATAGGGAATATCCATTATGATCCTGAAAGAATGACCACAAAATGTAGGCTGTATGTCCTCACTACATGATGATAAACTGCACAATCGATGTCCCTGCTGCATGAAATTAAACTGCATAGTCCTCCAAGAACTATGTGTTGTTTGATTCTCATCTCTGTGAGATATATAGTGACACCCATTACTCTATCCTTGGGCCTGATCATGATGTTCCACCAATTCATGATGAATCACCTTCATCCTTACCGCATGACGTTAAAATGCATGAACATATATAACTACATGTATCTTGATTATCATCCTCATGAGATAAATCACGATGCCCAATCATTTCATCTTTGAGCCCATCCATGGGTAGATCACTTTTCATCCCTATGGCTTAAGTTATACTAGATGGGTGCATGGTGTTGTTGAGACCTCTTTTTTCCTCATTCACATCAGGTCACCTCATAACACCATGCCACACATCTCCACATCAGGAATTCCATCTTATGGACTATCCCACATGATGATAAACTATGTTCATATGTCTCTACAATATGAAATTAAATGGTGCCACATAATCCTAGATACATGATAATAAACCACATCATAACCTTTCATCCCCTCAACAAGGTACTAAACTACACATCCAACATCCATACTGCATGACATAAAACTGCATGGATCTATAATTTCCCTTTCCATTCACTACAGGTCACCCATGTCGTCACCACATGACAGTAAAATGAATGGTCGTTTAGAACTAAGTACAACATGATTGCAATTATTAATGGGATATGTAGGGATTCCTTGATTACATGTCATGGTCCAACCACTATACGGTATGAAATGCATTTTTACCACTTTTCCTTCTCTACACTATAGGAAGTCTGCTCTATTCCTTATTTCTCACATCGAGCATGGATCACATGAGATTAGGAGTTGCAGAAAAGACCCACTGTCACAAGAAAGGCATAAAGGTGCATCGAAGATGCATTTTCATCCCTGATACAAGACTATTGGAGGAATACCATGGGGCCTCATAGTAAGATGTTACACTACAAGGATTTCTAGAACTATGTGTGTTTTGATTCGTATTTTCATAAGATACATAGTTATTACTGGTCTCTACCCATGGTCCCACTATGACATTCCCCTTTATTCATGTCAGTTCACATACATCCTCACCACATGATGATAAACTACATGGAAATATGTCATCACCACATGATGATAAACTATACGGAAATAAATCCTCACCGTATGATGATAATCTTCATGGATATACATCCTCACCTCAGAATGATAAACTAAAAAAATACATCCTCACCACATGATGATAAACTTCATGGAAATATGTCCTCACCGCAAGATAATAAACTGCACGAAAGTACATCCTCACTGCATGATGATAAACTACACGGAAGTACATCTTTACTGCCTGATGATAAACTACAAGACAATAAGTCCTTGTTGGATGACGTTAAACTGCATGCAGATGAACACCCCCTACATGACAATAAACTGTGTTGGACACCACCCATTTTATAATTCCATTTCAAAGGACCATAGGAGACTTACCTCGGTCAACCAGAGTACAGTGTGCTTCAACCATCCTTTAAGAGCATGTCAAAACCATATACCACACCTTATTTCATGAGAATCTCAAATCAAAATAACCTTAAATAGACCTTGGAAAGGATATCCAGATTCATGGACCATTTTCTTGACTATACATACATGCCCATGGCTCTTTCATATTCTCCTATGGAAGTCAACCAAATGTGTCACTCTAAAAAAAGGAAACTCCAATTCTTGTGATCCTCGACATCCTCACAGCAGCACTCAACATCTTAATATTTCTAAAAAACTCCTTGTATGATAGTCCCACATCGTTACTCATCACTTGAGAGACTCAATCCCTAATTTATGATATCTTCACCCCTCTCGTAGAAATATGTGAGAGTACTATTGACCCTGGGTATCCTAATTAGGATTTTTTGTAATGTCTTCCATACTAGGTCCATTCAATTCATGATCCTAAACTATCTTTTCTTTGGAAAAATTTATATGACCTTAAACTCTCTCCCATTATGGTCCAAATCAAAGGACCTTAAACTATTAACAAAAGAGACAAAAAACTCATCAGGCTACAAACCTATGAACAATGACTTGATAAAAAGCCGAGTCACTACATGCTAAACTATTTATTCTTATAGTTTAGGAAAAAATTAGCAATAAAATTAAAAGGAATAAATATCATGGGATCTATATCCCAAGTAAAATCCTTGCTAGGATTTATAAACCCACTGGTCTAGGAAAAATTAAGGGAAATGTTTGTCAATTCTTCTTTCCATGAGAGTTTTTTCTCTAGATTGTGTCATGGCTTTTAGAGTACTCGAACCCTTGTTGAATTTTACATTTTATTCAAACCACACTTCATGAGTTAGGGTGTATCGATTCATCATAACATTATATAGCCCTTATAAAGGATATCCGAGTTCAAGGAACCTTTTTTTGAATATGCATACATGCCCCTAGCTCCTGCATATGTGGCTATGGCCATCAACCAGAAACATCACTCTAAAAAAGGACCTTTTGATCAGTCTAAGCATTGATATCATCACGAAAAAATGAAATATCTTAGTATGCCTGAACCACTCTATGTATGACTATTCTGTATCATCCTACTAACTCAGGCATCCCAAATCATGATTTATGGTCCCCACACCATACTATCCAAGTTGTTCAGATATCCTCAATGATACATCTCCATGTTCTGTACCCTTCCTCAAGGACGGACTGAGACACTTCATTTCATGACATTTTATGGATCAAACCTCGTGATTCAAAACCACAGGGCCTAGAGCTCATGTTTCACTTGAGGTGCTAAACATTCGTAGGATGACAGATCCCTTCCTGGATAGCCTTCTCCCCATACCAAATATTATCATTTGGACATTTGAGTCTTCTGAAATTTTCATTTCCCTCAGAAATAAGTGGAGACAATCCTTTTCTTGGCATGATACTAATGTATAAGGGCCATAACCTAAAAACTGAAGGAATATAATCCTTTCCAGATTGGATCATCAATCCTTATGAGCCATTGTAACACCATGGTGGAACCCAACATTTCAGAATGTTGTGGGACATACCCAGCACATCTGTACCACTTCACATTCACGAACTCAGAAATTCGGATTACGATTTATTTCATCATTGTTCCCATTATCCAAGAGGACCTATTATCATAAGTATTCCAACCCCAACCATATTTACTCCATAAATTTCCCATTGCGCATTGAAAAGAAACATGACATCAAGAACCCTTTCATTGACTATGCATACATACCTATGGCTCTTGCATATGCGCTTATGTTTGTCATGAAAATGTGTCACTCAAAAAAAAAGTGCATTCTAATCCTATTGAGCCTTAGCAACACGAAGATAGGATCATACAACTCATAGTGTTTTTGGTCATTCATGGAATGCCTTCACTATATACCATGATCATATACCATGTCTGAGCTAACAGAACCAAAATTTAAAAAAATAACAAGTCTGAGCTAAACACACCTAAACTAAAGTGATACCATGTCCGAGAAAAAAGACACCAAACTAAAGCAATACAAGCTATGAGTTAAAAGTCCCTAAACTAAATCAGTACCAGGTCTGAGCTAAAAGCACCTAAACTAAAGAAATAAAAGGTCTGAGATAAAAGACCCTAAACTAAAGAAATACCTAGTCCAAACTAAAAGACCCTAAACTAAATCAATACCAGGTCTGAGAAAAAAGACCCTAAACTAATTAAATACAAGGTCCATGATAAAAAACCATAAACTAAAGAAATACTAGGTCTGTGTTAAAATAACTTAAACTAAATCAATAACAGGTAAAAGATGAAAGACCCTGAACTAAATAAATACATGGTTTGAGCTGAAAGAACCAAAAATAAAATAATATTATATCCGAGATAAAAAGACCCTAAACTAAAGCCTGAGAACAGTTCAGTCTATAAGGGCTTAGGAAGGTCCTCTATATGGCCTAGAACATTAATCTATTCTCACCAAGCCCATCAGCTTGAGATAAAGGTGGAGAATTCACCCTTCGAGAAATATTTCCTACTTAGGTTATCCCTCTATATATCAGTCCATTTCGTGGAATATCAATGCTCAACTAGTAGACCAAACCTCACCTGAAGCACATGTTCACAATACCACCAAAGACTCTAGTGGACATTAGTTTTCCTCTGAACTTTTCCTTGTCCCATAAGACATTGCTCCTGATTGGGGGGGGGGGGTATTTTTCAATGCCCTCCAAATAATCATCAGTAAAATCATAGTGTAATAAATACCTAAATATGGGTATTATTTTCCCTACAGAAGAAAATGAAGAGGAGGATGACTGAGACCTATGAATTTCATGAGTCCATGAAGGACCTATGATCATGTGACCACTTCAAGGTCACACTAAGTCTCCATGAATGGCGCAAAAACCATGGAAAGTCCCATGATGATCTAATTTAAAAAACCATCTTTCTCTTATGAAGGTTCCCTAAAAAATTAATTCAGTGCCCTAGGCTGCGTGGTTTTTCATTGATAAGTTCTTGAGAAACTACCCGAAACCCTTTGGAAATAAGGAAAAGTGAAATTCAAAGAGAGAGACCCCTAGTGGTCAACAAAACTCATGTGATGAATCTTCTTTAGGAAGGATAAAATCCCTCGATGATATTCAATGAAATCTAATAAGACCTTCGCGACTTCACCATATAAAATTAGGGAGATACAGGGTAGGAGGGTAGAGGAGTTCACAGTTACTAAAAGGCATATGACATGCCCCTTAGCATTCTTTGAGACACAACGAAGCCTCACAAAATCCATCTAACTTTTCGGCCTCACCAGAAAATATTACATAGTGATCTAAGGATAGATGGATATATCGGTCTACTACATGCTTGCACACTCTCCATATGACCCACATTGGTCATGAGATACACCATCAAAGAATCTTGAAAAAACATAGATATTACTCATTCCAACTCGCATAATCCCTGGCCTTTGTAAAATAAAACAAATAGAAGGATGAAGGAAATAGGGGTTCACGATCACTAAAAGACATTAGACACACACTCTTAGAGACCCATTAGACATTGCGAGACCTCAGCATAACATCCTCCGGGACTTGAGAGGGACATTTTTGTTGTTATCCTAATCAAAAGAAGCACCCAGGTAGCTCCATGGTCCTTAAAGACAAACTAAAATATTTGTTCATGGAATGCTCATGCACCCCCATTTGATCCATATTGGTCATGTGACACATCTTCGAAAAATAGAGCAAATACCATCGAAAATAGACAAACAATATCGCATGACTCCCATCCTTGGTCACATATTGAAAAGGAGATCAAAAGGTATGAGGCGAGATGTTCTCGCGGTTGCTGAAAGGCATGCAATGCACCTCGTGCCCCCGCAACATTCCCTCAAAACCCCAGAAAAAGTCACCTAGGTTATTATTAGTGTCTTAGAACAGACAATCAGATCCCATGTGGACCCTTGTACTTGTCAACATGACAAAATGGATGTCCTTTGACATGCTGCATGATCAAACAAGTAATTTTCAAATGGAAATAATATGACAAAGGATGTGTTGATAGAAGAGACTCACGGTCACTGAAAATCTAGTGATGTGATTGAAGCAGTCCATGATAAATAATCTCGAAACAATGTGGTGTCAAGCCCCTTCTCCATATACATCTAGGACTTGTTCTAGATGCAGTGCACAAACCAGAAAGTATTAGGTGTGGCGATGATTATAAATTTCCCACTAAAACATGAAGAAAGAGTTGTATTTTCGATTAATTATACACCCAAAATTTATAGAATTTGGCTCTTGACTTTTAGGGTCTTCTCAGAGGTGATCACACAACCAGTAAGATTTTTATGAGGTAATATACCATCAGGAAACCAGAGTATTCATGCACGATATATTAAGTTCTACATGTGATTACTCATAGATCACACAGAGGAATTTTGATAGGGCATGTGAAGAACATACCACACGTCCTCCAAGTCATTAAGGACTCAATGAAGTTGACACTGAAAAAATCTATGACATTTTCACTATAATGGATAGATCCAAGATCCAAGGTCGAAGGCTTAAACATAAGACATGATTTCTACCCCAAATTTTCTTTGGGTATTTCATCCAAAGATACATGATAACACAATGAAACATATCCTATATTTCATGAGAATCCTTTTAAATTCCATTTGATACATGATAGACACTTTAAACAAGTTATAATGAACCACATAGTCCCCCCATGGGAACACATTTAACCTCATGAACCCTCTAGGATCATCATTTGGGACTTGTGACATTCTTCATATAAATCTCTTAACTCATATAACATCACATGTTCATGTCAACCAAGTCATATGAAAGCATCTGGACATAACAACCAAGCTCTCGTAGTACAATATGTCAATGTCAGTTGAGACTCGCGAAGATCCCTAGACATATTGGCCAGGACTCATGATGCCACCCAGAGATGTCTGCCACTGTAACAAGGACCAAAATAGACACCCAAACAGTGCAAAATGGGTCGGCGGTTACTACCTTAGGTTCACCTCCCGGATTTCCAATGGATGCCAACTAGCAGTGAGGGTCTTATTGATATAGTGGGGGGGATATACCCTCTTAGAAGAAAATAATGGTACTGGTTCTAGAAAAATTTAAAAAACACGTAGTGGAAATAAAGGAATCAGTAGAATCGAACTAGACCCGCAGAGTGGAAGAATATCCAATATCAATAAATAGAAGAAGCTATATAGAAACAATAGCAGAGGAAACTAAATAGAATGGCACGATGAACAACATTTGTAACTACTAATCAAAACAAGCATACATCTATAGCAGATCATTATACAAAAGGGGAGCCAATGGCTAACCAATAGTAGCTACAATAACAAGTAAGAATGTTGAGAGAGAATGGAAGATAATCAAAGTAAAATCCATCTAGGAAAGTCCTCAAGGTCCATACCATCTCTTTGAAACTGTTAAAGCGGTCTAGCTCCAAAGGCTGACCCCTTTACTGTACGTCAATCTATAAAGTCTGCATGCATCCCGAAGGGCCTGTGTAATGTGTGAGAGGAATCTTAGTAGGATACCACCCAATGGTGCATACCTAATATAAGTGTTTAATAATGAATACATTAATAATGAAAACATTAAATAGTATGATTCTCACAAACCAAAACAAACTACACTGCTGCTCGCAGCCACCATAGAGTGTCACCTGCTTTGGCCATTGCTGGAATCTCTGCCATGTAACCCAGCACCATGTGACCCCTGACACTGCGTGTCTCAAATACCAACATCCCTAAGTCACACCCTAGAAATAGTAACTCGGAGGAATAGTAATTCTTGTCCTCAAATAAATAACTGGAGGGACAACGATGTATGCCATCAAATAAAGTAACTGGAGGGACAACGATGCCTTCCCTCAAGTAGAGTAACTAGAGGAACAACGATGTCTTCCCTCAAATAATGTTGAGCCTCTGCCCCAAACCTGATAGACTCTACGCTATCCACTTAAGGCTCCTCGCCTTCCATGGGGATTCCTATGAATATCACCCCCAACCCAAAATTACCAAAAATCCCACTAACAGGGGCCTCTACCCACACACGTGGTCAAAAACACCTCATCATAAAGTCTCTTTGTGTGCACACCACTCAATGTTCTGGGTGAGCAGTAATCACCTAAATAGTACCCAAGCCACAACACCTCTGACACCTTGTGTCCTTGTGACCATGACACTCAAGTCCGACTACCTCACCATCCTTGTAACTCGGGACATGCCTAACCTGACAGTCACCCTCCCTCAAGTCAACTCCCATGATGCCCATTCCCGTGGTCAGAACCACCCAATGGAACCCGATCCAAGACCAACCTGTGATCAGAATCACTCAAGAATATCTATGCCACTCCCAACACAACCACAAGGGTTACAACATATGGTATTCTATAATTACATATAATAATCAACGAAATAAATTTTAAATAGGAAAAAAAACTAAACAATTTAAAAAAATTCAATTCAATTATAACAAGTTTGGCGTTCCCCCGCCAAAATGCCTCAAAGAGAAATGACCACTCGCGCGACCCCACTCAAGAAACACAGGTAACAGGTGATACCCAAAGGCATCCCATAGGTCAGATAATAATTAAACAGGCAAAAATAGGTAAAACAGGGTCACACTCAAAATACCAAAACACGCCAAAGGTCACACAACCCAAAAGTCTGTGAAAACATGGAAAGAGGTATGCACCTCTTAACTGAGACTCATAGACGTTAGCGCGTCTCATATCGAGCTCCAATTCAAATATGATCTTCATAGATCAATGTTTCCATCATATCCATACAATTATACTCAGTTGGAAACTGCGACACGTGAGGAAAAGAAACTGGAACAAAACATGGTGTGTGGGTTTAGCCTCATTGTTGAGATCCTACAACCACCAACTGATTGAAGAATGGACTCCGGTTGAGGATTCTAGGGCAAGGTATATAATTTGTGGTTTTGGGATGGAATTGTTCTAATGTTGGGGAAAAAGAAGATGATTTCTAAAATAAGATGTCATGCTCTTTCATTTATGGAAATAAAAAAGTACACAACATGTATTAAGGATTACATGCCATGTAGTGGCCTTATCTGTACTTCGAATTAAGAAAAGGTAGACACATGGATTGGACATGCCACACTGGTTGAAACATAGCTAGAACTCATCCATTATGTATAAAGTATGATACACGGCCTGTCGAGAAACACTACACACCGTGTAGTATGAATTTTCACATGGTCATCACACAATATGTACTCAACAAGCACATGGATGGTACATTCCTAACCCATACATGGTTTGTACTTTAGAGTGCATGAAATGTAGTATATAAATTTTCAAAAAATCCTATATTTTACATGTTTTCTCAAAAACAAGTCAAAAATTCCAATAGTGTCAGGATTTGGACTGGTTCTAAAAACCCAGGTTCTTACAATTTCCCCACCTTTACATAGCTCGTCCCCAAGATATCATACGAAACATGAAGATGGAACCAAACATACCAATATTATCAATGTAACTTGGATTACCCTGGTCTCAAAGGTTCTGGCTATATTACTCAAGGGGCTCCCCACCTTAGGAATTGCCTAACTCGGTCTCAACCATAAAATACTCAACAAAGAAATGGTTCACTAACAAGTTTTCGGACTAATGGTCCTCTCGTAACACGTCATCACTCCTATGCCTCATTGGTGCTCAAGTGTCATTTTTGACACCCCAAACATATTTTGCATCGCATCTGTGTCCGCCTCCACAAGGTCCCGCATCCTATGGATGATCAGAGCTAAACCCAGTGCCTATCACCTCATGTAACTCGTATCCTCGATGTCCCAATGCCCAAAAAACCTCAAGTAACCCACATCTAATGATGCTCTTAATGAAAATAACCTCACACACAAACACAGATATATATATATATATATATATATCACACACATGATATGGTGCCAATCCTACTGACCAACATCTTTTCAGTCCACAAATATCATGTGCAACTCGTGCACTCAAACAGACATGCCTCAATAGGTCTTGAAAAAGAGAAAACAAGAAGTCACAACCAAACTCACAGTGTACCTCTAACCATCATCGGATCACCAGCCTGCTCATCCCCTAGAAGCTCCACGGCGTGCACCTGGCCTGATGTATGATTTCGTGATGTCGGACCTCCCTATAGTGCAACTCTAGTCACTGGCCACTGACCTCTCAGCTGGGTCATGTTGTCTCTGTCACATCCTCCGCATGTAGCTAAAACTCGACTGCCCTCTCCTGGTACCAAACCCGAACCAAATCCAGATGCCACAGTCTGTCTTCGTCCCTATATGCCAGCTCTCAAAAAAGGATTCTATAGAACCTATTAAGATGCCCAACCTATCCACATGCTGCACACTTCTTCAGAGGCCAATCACATCGAGTTTGAAGATGTCATGGCTCTCCACACGGAATGAAAATAACTAAAGAATAGCTACGAGGTGTTCTAGCTAAGTCCTTGGCCTGATTACCATACTAAAACTCTTCCTGTCCTCACTTCCTGCTTTCTGAAACATCACATGAAATCATTTCCCAGCAAACATGGGGCATATCCCTATGGTTGTCCTCTTCTATGAGTGTCTGATTCACCAACTATGAAAAAGTACCCATCATGTAGATGTTCACCTGGATCTGAATGGCTTGTAATAAGCCATCCTCAAAGCATATTACCCTTTCCATGTCATCGTTTACCATACCAGTTGAAAAGCATGACAACTTAGTTAAAGTAGATGTATATTCCATGAAGGACATGTATCCCTACTGAATTCTCAAGAACTCCCAAGCTCTCTCTTCCCTTTATGTCTATGGGTAAAAGTGCTCGAAGAACCTGTATTATAAGTCTTTCCATGCTAGTACCTCATGCCTGCAAGCCTGGACCTGTACATCCCACCAGTGTTTTGCCGGTCATCGTAGCATGT
This sequence comes from Viscum album, assembly GCA_963277665.1. Lineage (NCBI taxonomy): Eukaryota > Viridiplantae > Streptophyta > Magnoliopsida > Santalales > Viscaceae > Viscum > Viscum album. The sequence continues at coordinate 1,484,359,914 of OY728166.1, forward strand.
ATGTCCCCAGCTTTACCCTCCTCCCTGGAGGCATCTCGAGCTGCTTGAAGATCATCTACATGCTCTCTATCTAGTTCTCATCCACCTTTTGACCACCCTCACCCTGAAAAAGTGGCGGGTGTTGAGACTGGAACTCTCTCATCAGATATGACATAGATGGCTCTGTAGCCTATGCACCTCTATCAATCCCTAGTAAGGCATGTGCCAGGCTAGCTCAGAGCTGCTTGTCGATCCATGGTACGAATGATGAATCCTTACTATTTTCTAGCCTACACAGGATCTTAGGATTGTTCATATCCCTGAGCCTGTACATGCGGCCCATACTCTACCTGCACCAGATCTAGACCAGGACCATACTTCTGTGACATTGTACCATCTCCTTCCAGACGCCTCATCTGAGTCGACTAAAAGGAACCTGCTAAATACCATAAATGGTCAAACAACCCATATATATAAAACAATATATATTCAACATAGATAAGGAAACTAGTAAAGAATAAGAATAAAACAACTACCCTTACACTCCCATATCACAACCCATTCCCACATCATCCCGACCTCATAGCTTCCTTACCCACCCTCAAAAGATCCATGTATCAAAAGTACATCGGGCCATGCCCGTCCCAACAAATAATGTTTCCTCAAAATGATGATCGAGTCACCCAATCCTGGTTATCAAAATCACCTCAACCATAGTACCCACCTGCTCATTCAAGAGCTAGAACCAAATACCCTGCCATATGAAATTCTAAAAGTTTATAAAGCATGGAATAACACATTGCAGTCAACAAGCAATTCTATCAATAATTTCACAAATTCACATTTCAAAGCATACAAATTTTGGAAATTTGATATTATTCACATGGAATTATCACTTCACAAAGCATACTTTCAGTTATGAAATTGAAATACCTTATAATGTGACTATCAAAATCCATGAAAATGAGCCTTTCCATACCAGGCCAAGGTCAAATTCTCCTTTACCGCACTAGGTTAAGGGTTACATATCACAATCTATAACATCACACATAAAGCAAGCCACTGAGGTGGAAATCATATAAATTGTAATCTAAGCAAAATAAAACTGCAATTCCCACCCTTGGAAACATGGTCCATCCCTCGTACCTAGGGATGCAGGCACCCAAACACAATCTAGAATCCCAATTCAAGTCACAACCTATCTCTAGTATACCATATCCCAAATAGTAAAACTACTAGAAATAAAAATAGAAGTCTAAATCTAATTAGTATCTTGGAATACACTTCTACTAAATCCCTATTAAGAACTCCTATGATACCACTTAGTAATGACTTAGACCCAAACAACCACCCGAACAGTGCTAAACGAGTCAGTGGTAACTACCTTAGGCACACCTCCCCATACACGAAAGGCTTCCGACTTGCAGTGAGGGTATTATAGGTTTTGTGGGGGGAGGGGGGATATACCCTATCAGATGATAATAATGGTATTGGTCTGAGAAAAATATAAAACATGCAGTAGAATTAAAATACTTAGCAGACTCGAACAAGACTTGACTAGCAGTAGCATATCCAATATCAATAAAAAATAAAAGTGATATAGAAACACTAGTAGTAGAAAGTAAACAGAACAAAATAATGAACACCATTTGTAACTATTAAAAAAACAATAATACATCCATAGAAGACCAGTATTAAAAAGGGGTGACAATGGATAACCAATAGTAGATAAAATAACAAGTAAGCATGCTGATACAGAATGGAAACCAAACAATGTAAACTCCATCTAGGAAAGTCATCGAGGTGTATACCATCTCCTTGAAATTGCTAAAGCAGTCCATCTCCTGAGGCTGACCTCTTTTCTGCATGTGAATCTATAATGTCTGCACACATCCCGAAGGGCCTGTGTAGGGTGTGAGAAGAATCTCAGTAGGATATCACCAAACAGGGTGTACCTAATATAAGTGTTTAATAAGGCATGCATTAATAAGGAAAACAGAAAATTATATGATGCGCATAAACAAACACAAAGTTCACTAGTACTCAGCATCCACCATGGTGTGTCACCTGCTTCAGCCAACACTGAAATCTTTACCATGTAACCTGGCACTATGATCCCCCCTGACACCGCGTGTCTCAACTACCCACATCCTGAAGGAAATACCATGAAATAGTAACTCAGAGGAACAATGATGCCTATCCTCAAATAAATAACTAGAGGGACAATGATGTATAACCTCAAATAAAGTAACCGGAGGGACAAAGATGTCTACCATAAAGTAGAGTAACCGAGGGAACAATGATGTCTGCCCTCAAATAATGGTGAGCCTCTACCCCCAATGAGATAGCCTCAACACCATCTCTTGAAGGATCCTCACCTTCCACATGGTTTCCTACGAAAAGCACCCCCAATCCAAAAGTACCTAAACTACAACTAACGGGGGCCTATACCCACAAAAGTGGTCAAAACTACCTCATCACGGAGTCTCTCTGTGTGCACACTACTCACGGTTTTGTGTGCACGGTAATCACAAAAATAGAACCCAATCCACAACACCTATGACACCTCATGTCCCTGTGACCATGCCACTCAGGTCTGACGGCCTCTCCATCCATGTAACTGAGGCCATGCCCAACCTGACAGTCACTCTACCTCATGATGACTTCCATGATTCCCAATCCCATGGTCAGAACCACCCAATGTAACCCAGGCCAAGATGAACCTATGATCAGCATCACTCGATAATATTCAGGCCACACCCAACACAACCGAAAGGGTTCCAGCATATTTAATTTAGTTATTATATATAATAATCAAAGGAATCGCTTTTAAATAGGAAAAACAATCTAAACAATTCAAAAAATACAATTCAATTATAACCATTTTGGAATTCCTCATCCAAAATTCCCCAATGAGAAATGACCACTCGCCCGACCCCGCTCAAGAAAAACAGGTTACATGGCATACCCGAAGGCATCCCATAGGTCAGATAATAATTAAACCGGTATTAACAGGTAAAACATGGTCACACTCTAAGTACCTGAAAACGCGCTAAAGGTCGTGCCACACAAAAGTCTGCAAAAACACAGAATGAGGTATTCAACACCTACTTGAGACTCATAGACGTAGGAATATATGATATAGAGATCCAATTCGAAGCCTATCTTTGTAGATCTACATTTTCTTCAAATCTTGTTAATTCCACTCGGATGGAAACTGTGATGTGTGAGGCAAAGAAACCGGAACAAAATAAGGTGTCGGGTTTAGCCTCGATGTTGCGATCCCACAGCCACCGAAGGATTGAAGAAAAAAATATTGTTGAAGATTCTAGGGAAAAGTATATAATTCTGGTTTTTCGGATGAAACTATTCCGAATTTGGTGAAGAAGAAGAGGATTTCTGAAATAAGACACGACACTCTTTCATTTAAGCATATAAAATAAAGTACACGCCGTGTATTAAGGACTACACACCGTGTAGTGGCCTTGTCTATACTCTGACTTAAGTAGATATAGCCACATGGATTGGATGCTCCACACAGGTTAAAAAATGGTTAGAACTCATTCGGTATGCAGAATGTAGGATACACAGAGTGCCAAGCAACACTACTCACCGTGTAGTCGAAATTCTTACACGATCAGCACATGACATGTACTCGTCGAGCACAAAGCCGGTACTTGACTAACCCATACAAAGAATGTACATTATAGTACATGGCGTGTAGTTTGGAAATTTCCGTAACATCCCAAATTTTCCCAATATTCTTAGAAACAAGTCAAAAATTCAAACAGGGTTAGGATTCTGACCCGTTCTAAAAACCTGGGTTCTTACAACCAAGACAAACGACACCGCTCAGACTATAGTACATTGACTCTCACAACACACTCAATATTTTTCAATACAATTCATGTGATGGTTCCCAGTACATGCCAAATGGGTCTTATGACGTCTTCCAAACAATAAGGCTAGATAACAAGGGAATTTCAGGACTAGACAAAATAATATGTCCTTGGCGTGCAAGCCCTGATCAATAGGGAAACCTCAATGTGTATGCCCTGACATTAAATGAACTACGAGAACTCTGATTCCTATGATAACCAGGATACAAAGAATGATTTTATAAGTCCCAAGATCTATACCAAACACCCATGGAATATTCTAATATGAAATTCCCATATCCATACACCATGAGGTTGATCATTTGTCCCCCATGGTTTTCACCCTGATCATAGCTCACGTGGGATTTGCGGGATGCAACAAACACCTCACTGGAACCTTGAATCTCCATTATCTATGAGAACCTCAATGTGTAAGACCCAAAAAAAGGGAACTATGATGACTGATATTCCTTCCATGCTCAGGATACATTGTCTACATCTCCTTGAGGTTTGACTTCTACACTGATCATCTAGGGAATTCTCAGTGTGTAGTCCCCAACAAAAGGGAACTATGATGACTCTATTTCCTTATATACTTAGGAGATATAGGCTACCTATATCTAAAGTTTGGGTTCAATATTAATCATCCAGGTAAATCCTAGCATCTAAGTCCCTTACATAAAGCAATGACAATAATTACTTCTTATCCCTTTGTTATCACACTGAGCACGACTCGCATGATATTAGGGAGTTGTGGTAATCATGTTATCTGCATCATGAGTCTCTATAATGGCATGGGAAACCCCAAAATATAAACCCAAAAATTAATTGAACAATAAAAAAACTAATTCTCACCATACATAGGATATGTAGGACATCCCTCCAGGATTGAAGCATGAATACTTGGTGTCCTAGAACACCCATGCAACTCATTCCACATGACATTAAACTGAACATGTCAAATGAAAAATTTGGTTTTTTGATTCCTACAATAACCAGGATATGAAGGACACCTCATAATGGCTCAATCCCATCCTCATAATATTAATCACCACTTCATATCAAAATATATTCCAACGAAATTAGTTATGTGGCACAAAATATAAGTAATCACCAGTTACTTGAGAGTGATGATAAACCTGAGATACTTACAAATGGATTCAATAATGAAATCCTAATCTTTTTCTTATGATAGATAAATTATCACATAGTGGTTAATTAGGGTAACCAGTCCTATATCAGGATTAGGAAGAGATTCACAAACATATCATAAGTCTATAAGAGAGTCCCAAATTAGTCAACAATTCCACCCTTAGAAGGGTGCAATGAGCCCAACCACCCATCCTCTCAACCAATGTGAGTCCCTAAGAGTTACTGGGCCTAAACACCCAGATGACCACCAGCCTTTGGAAAGAAGTTCCATAACCAACTATGGATGAGGGGACCATTGAGACATTCTAGGGACAATGAATTTTAATGGTTAACTAGACATGAAATATTCAACCGTGGAACCTTCTTTGCAAGATAAAAATGATACACGACCTAGTCCTTGTTGGGACATTTTCTTATGGGCACCACCAGAGATTCCAGATGAAAAAATGACTATGAATAACTATCAAGGGAATATTACTATCTTTTTTAATGTAGGCTACATATTTTTTAAATAAACTAATTACTTAAGATTTAATTGGGAGAAAATAAACCCAATCGTATATAGTGTAATCATAAACCAATACACATACATAGTATTTCACCTCAACACTCCCAGTTTTTGTAGTACCAAATAAGTCCATGTGCACTAACTATATATCTTCATTACTTGATACATAAATAATATATTTAATTCTGGACTGATGTTTCTTTCCATATTGACAAGGGTCACAAACCTTTGATGAATCAAACCTAAGTTCTAGTATATCATTTACAAGTCTCTTTTTAGTTAACTTAGATAATATTAAAAGGTTAAAATGTCCTAAACATATTTTCCACAACTAATATTGATCATAAATTACACTAAATCATGGAAAATTCTGGCTCATAAAATCTTTTAGGTTAGGGGTGTAAATATTCTCATGCTAATTGGCAGAAAGAATGAATTCCTTCTTAGAATTGTGTACAACACATTTATAATTCCTAAAATTAATAAGGTACACTTCATCAAACAATTGAATTATAATTATAATGATTTTATTAAGATATTTAATAAAAAAATTAATAATTAAGGATTTACAAAGAACTATGTTACATTTTCTGATAATATCACATTTAGAATTATCTCTGAAGGTGACATATCCAACATTCATCTTGATGACATTTTTGAATTTTTTTGTCACGAGTCTTGTGCTGAGAAAACCCACTATCCATGTATAGTGTATTTTTGTTGTTGGTATTGTCTTTTTTTCTTTAAAAGAAACCGATTTTATTATCAGAGCCCAATCATTCTTGGGTTTGGTATGGTCAGGAAACAAAGTTTTAGGAATCCATAATTTTTTTTGAAAATTGGCTTTGTAGAAATGTATGGATTGAAATTTATTAAATAAAAAATTCATCTTCCAATACACTAAACATTGAAATTTAGTAAAAAATAACATTTTTAGGAATAATGAAATTGTTACTAAAAACAGGTTTTATATGAGTATATCCCATTTCAAAACTAATACAATGGGGATGAATTTGATTATACATTTTATCAAAATTATTTTTACTGATGGTAAAGATGAAAAAATTGTTCTTCAAATAATAAATTTATGACATTAGTATTATAAATAAATTCTTATCGACATGATTATTATTTTTGGAATTGAGTTTCTCAAAACGAATTTTCAAAATATCATTTTCGGAATTTTTTTTCTAAATCATTAGAAATAGTTACTTTTTTGGAATTGGAATTATCAATATATTTAGATAGATCTGATATTTAATTTGTTAAATATCAATTCTTTTTTCAACCATTGTAATTTTTTCATTATCCTTATCATGTTTTTCAAAAACATTATAGTTTTCATTTTCTAAACATTTAGCAATGTGAGAAACTAATTCAAATAAGGGCAAAGAATTGTCTTTATTAGCTGAGGAATATTCTTCATCTGAAGTTATATAATTATTCTAATAAGGGTAATTAGGACATAAATACATTCTAGTTAAAGATTCAATAGTGTTTACATTTTCCATTAACCATTGATTTACAAAAGGTAATTTAGAAAATAATCCCATGTTTATCGGTCCGGATATTTCATTATTAGAAGAACTATCTAAAAAGTCACCTCCACATTCACTCCAAATGGAACCATATTTTAAAAAATAATTTCCTTTATGATTATAATACCTTTTAAAATTAATTTCTGAATTTAAATTCTTTCAATCCTTTATTTTTTTCATTGGAAAATGTTTCCTGATATGTCAGGATTTCTTGAATTTATAACAAGTAACTTCTTCCTTCTTGTCATTTATATCCTTATTTAATTTCTTATACCAATACAGAAAATAATTCTTTCCAAAAATCTTATTCATTCTACTATATATATTTTTCAATTCAATTTTAGAATGTTCTGAAGTGTCTAGATCAGATTAGATAATAAATTCCATCTTCCTTGATGACTTAACAACCTTTTCTAGAGTCTGAGATTTAGGAGGTAAGGTATTATAAAAGGAAACTCCCCCACTTTTCTTCATTTGTTTCTCAGAAACTCTCTTTAATATTCCTTCAAAATATATAAGAGTTTCTATTATATCATCTATTGTAAGACTTGTTATCTTATTAGTCTCATAACCTATAGTTCTATTTGACTTCCATTAATTTTTCATGATATCATATATTTTGACAATAATAATTTCATCATCTGATCCTTTCTCTATAATAGATTGCATTTGATAAATAATCATCATGAACCTCTGATGCATCTTGGCGACAAATTCAGCAGTTATAAAATCAAAAGCTTGATACTCAGCTCACAACATGTCTATTATTGTTACAAAAACCTTTGAGGTTCCAAAATTTGTAACTTCTAGTTTAATTCAAATACTATTGGCTTCTTCAGAAGATGAAATTTTGAAATAGATACTTCTTTTCATAGATCACAACAATGTATTTTTGAATTTTTTGTTTAATTGATATTCTTACTTCTCTTAATTCTTGAAAGTAGTAACCTCCATCTCTAGTATTTTTTTAATCTTCAGTTTACATGAAATTATTTATCCACTCTTGTGTTGATAACTAAAGTTTCCAGTCTATCTCTCATGTATTTATAGCTATCTCTATAAAAAATTAGTGGTCTGTTGGGATTGAGATTGTCCATGGATCTATTATTAATTCCTCTTATATCTATTTGAAAAAAAAAATTCTTTTTCCATAATTCTTGTTAGTGTAAAAACAATTATAAATAAGAGTTTATACAAAAAGAATTTAAAAAATGAAATAGTAAATATTGTAAAAATACATCAAGTATTTGATCAGTGGAATCCCTCTATGATACCAATTATTTAATATCTATAATAGATATATTGATATTAGGATCAAAATATTATTTTATTGATGGATCAGTTACAAGCGGGGGGGTGAATTGACGTTTAAAAAAATAATTTAATAGAATTAAAATGAAAAATTCACAAAACCTCTTTGAGTAACTTCTATCAGATTCAGACTTGGATATGAGTCTGATTATTAATGTATCATAATCAAGATGAATCCAATAATATCAGAGTAAATGGATCATAATCCGAATAGATACAATTATATCAGAGTATCTCAAATTCAAAGTCAATCAGATTAATAGTCCAAATTATTGTTAGTATATTTAGAATCATTACAATTAAACAAATACCAAATACACATAGTGGAAAATAATACTTGTATGAAATAAGTAAATAAACAGTAATGAAATGTAAGAATGAATTACATCTATTTGAAAATACTAGAAATCATTAAACATTAAGAGTAAGGTACAAAAAAACCAAATATAAAGGTATCTGTTGTTTTATACTTAAAAGGAAGTATATATTTCCACATCAAGGAAATCCATTGATATGAAGATCACCTTATCTACCTAGCTAGAATTGATAGACCATGATCAAGTGGAGCAGCTCTATATTGCAATCCCCACAGGTTATTGATCAGAATATCATATTCTCTATCTTGATATCCCCATAATACATCAATCGTAATCACAAATCATATGAAAAATAATCAAAATGGATCTTATGAAAAAAACCAAGATATATATTAATTTAGAATAAAAATAATCTAAACAATTAAAAAAGTCTAAGAAAAATATGTTCATACTTTTGAAAATTTTCAATGCTCTCACAAGGAAGAAAAATTAACAAAGGGTAATCTACTATAATATCACAAAACTCTTTGAATGACTTGGTATTTATAGGTATGCCTTCCTAGGGTTATATTTTTCCCAATGGTCATATTGTTTATGAGTTTGTTTTTATGAATTGGATAGTGGGAAATTAAATGGATCTTTTATAACTAATCACTCGACATCATATTGTTTGAAACTATCATAGTGTAAAAAATATACCTTAATTAGAAAAGACTATTCTGAATATGATTATAAACATAGTTAGTATAACACCCCAAGATTTCATAGTACGTTATTTCTTTAATGTAACTCAATAACTTACGCTACACGCAACACCGAGTTCAAGCGCACCACGACTTAACAAACCAGCCATTCAAAAGCATTTATAAATAGAATTAACTGAATTTTTAATTTTATATATTATATTACATCCATATTATGGTTTTCTAAGACATAATATAAGAAAAAATTCAATTTTTTAGATAAAAGAAGTATTTTAAAAAAAATGCAATTTTACCACCTTTTAATGGTTAACCCTTTTTTGATCCAATATTTGACACTTTTATATATTAAATTTGACAAAATAAAATTATTCTTTAGAATCGGGACATCCAAAATTGACTTTGGATGAAATTTTGGTATTTTTCTAATAATGTCCATTTTTTAATGAATAGTGACAAATACTGTATTTTAATCCAAAACCGCCTTTTAATCTAATTTATTTAAACTGTTAAATTATCTTATTAATTAGTTTTTAAGTTTAATTAGATTATATTTTTACCATTTAATCCAATTTTTGTCATTGTAAATAATTTCACTTTGAAATTGAACATAAACAAGTGTCAATCCTTTGATAGTTATTATTTCTTAGAAACACATTTTTTGTTATAAAAATTAAATCTAATTTTAAAATAATAAATGAAACTTATATGTTTTTAATTTGTTAAATTTTACTTCATTTTATAATTTATAATATCAAAATTACCACAGGTTAATGTTTTGGTATTTTTCTGAAAACATTCAATTTGTTATGAATAATGAAAAACACTACGTTGTTATTTAAAACCAACTGTTTATTTAAATAATTATTTATTTAATTTTAATTTAATTTAAGAAAGAATAAATATATAATACCTATATATGTTCAATATAATTCATTGGATTCGTTTTATAATAAATTTAGATGTATAAAATTTTATTGATCTTTTTAACGTATTTTACCCACCTTCTAGGAGCATTTGCAAATTTGCATAAAACATAATTTTACCAATTTTGAGAGTTGAATTTAAAAAATCCAATCGAATATATTGACATCATTATGTAAAATAGGGTTCAATAAGATGAAAATAGTGTTTGGTAAATAGTAATGTTTGACTTTTATTTACAGCGGTTAAAAGTAAATAGGGTAATTAAGGGTAAAAATGATATTATAATTACCCTACATAATGTTCTAATTCTATTGGATAAGTATAATTAGAACAAAAATAACCTTATTAATAAAACATGATCCTCTTTCATCCACATGGATTAGATTAGGACAGTTATTATTATTTTATTTAAAGAAGAGTTAAAAGTGTAAAATTCAAATTTTAATAACTAAACCATTTATTATATAAGGTTAAATAGAATATAAATTCAACTATAAATATTAATTATAAATCTAAAACGATTTAATACATATTTTTATTTTATTTATAATTTTTAGACATTAAATAATTTAATTTTTTTATGACACAATGATGATGAAATAATTACATTATTAACGAAATATTAAAATAATTGATATTATAAATATCCAAATAAATGTAAATTGAGAATTTTGATGAATTGAAATTATTTTATAAGTTAATATGACATTTTAGTGTTGATAACATAATTTTTATTCTAAGTTATAAAGTTTCTATGACTTTCAAAAAAACAAATACTAAATAGTGTCAAAATTGACATAATTGTGTTTTAAAAACAAATACTATATTATTAAATGATATAATATTTCTATAAATCTATGGTTCATCCAAAGGAATTATATAAAGCTATATATATTAATAATTAACCACTTTAGGTTCTCTATTATTGTTATAGTATGTTTATTAACCATATAATATAAAAATACAATAAGACATGGTAAATCTCAAACTATTTAACTAAGTGTTAAATCTAAAAGATAAAGATAATATGGTGACCTAAACCTCTCTAAAACCTATTGTTTGAGATTTTATCAACCCATAACAACCTTATACTATAAATAAACCATTTTTGAGCCATTAGAAACCATAAATGATTTTATTAGAAAAACATATTTCAATCTTTTCCAAAAATGACCCTCACCTCTCTTATAAAAGGGTACTTCTCCTTCTCTCAAAATCACACCTCCAAAGCCATTTATATTGGACAAAATCTGCCCAAAGATCCTCCCAATTTCTCACAAATCAATTTAGATTCCTTAATTTGATCATAAATCTATCCTACAGATCCCTTTTGATCAACTCAAAAGGAAACACCCGAAGAAGAGGTAATTATTTCACCAGCCTCTTTCAAGTTCTTTTCTTCTTCCACTTCCTATTTCTTAGTAGTTTCCATACCAGAATAATAAATCCAGTATGTTATATATACTACGATGTTATTATAAATATGTTACAACCATATTCATTATTCTATCCATCCAATGACTGATAATGTCACCATGTGTGCATACGCATGGCTTACCATCCCCACATCGTGGTGTAATTTGTTATTCAAAACAATATTATTTGGATGGATATAATGACGAGTAATATGTAAAAAAATAATGAAAATAACATGATAATGTCTCCATAAAATTAAAATACCATCAAATTTCACACCTTTTAGTCATTAAGGAAATGACATCATCGCTCGTGTGTATGTATGACTTACCGTCTCCATGATGCGACGAGATTCATTTCCACATTCAACATTCAATGATGATTATAAAAAGATATATTAATAATAAGTATGTAATATATGAAAAAAGAATGGTACATAAATGATATATATATATATATATGTATGTATGTATGTATGTACTTACATATATCTTATTAACGTACTTCCATTCAATACGAGATGAAAACGGAAACAACGTTTATGCGTACGTATAACCCACAGTCTTCATAAACTGTGTTTTACATTTCACTTATCTATCTACTATAAATATTTATATTCAAAATATATTTGATATATAAATTATTTGTTATTTTCTAGAAGTATGTAAATTATGATCTGAATGATACAATCAATAATGAAAAGTAAAAACACGTATGATAAAAAAGCGATTATTACACAAAATGTTAATTTATCATGGAGATCATTATTAAATTGGTAAAATATTGTCATAAATAATCATGTATGATATAATAAATATGAATATGGTTTGGGTATAATTTAATAACATTATATGGTCATTATACAAAAGGTTAAACATACCCTCATCCAATGGAAAGTACAAGGTAAGGGTTATTTCCTCAATCTCATTATTATCCGAGATTGTTTATGTGTAAGTATTTTTTGGGAAATGATTATCATCATTACCAATATTTCATAAATTTTTTTCAAAAGGAATATTTTAATGTTTTATGAGAGGTTCTATTTAACTAGATCACCATTTCAAATTATTTAAAGATTTATCTTTGTAAATCCTTTTAATTAATGTCCATGTTTTTAAAATGATTTTAAGGATTTATTTATATGGAAATGAATATTTTGAAATGATATTTCTTTTCAAATTTTCATAGTGGTATGGGTCACTTTGATTAAAAAATCTCTTTTATATTACATCTTTTATAAATGTGTGAAATATAAATGTTTTCCGGAAAAAATCATATTTCTCTCAAAGAGTTTTGCAAATCATTTTCGGCTATTTCAACAGCCATTTGATGGATTTTAAACTTGTTTGAAGTGGATTTATTATGATACAAATCTCTCATATGGTACTGAATTGTTTGTGATATATTTGAATGTGGATGTGTTATTTTTATACCAATCATGGTTTATGGTTAATGTGCTGACATTTTGTATGCTATTTTTAATACAAATGTATATGTTATGTTTCAACCTTTTCATATGAGAAATATATTGGTCTTAATAAGTGACGGGTGGAGCCTACTATAGATCCTCGGTGCATCGGTAGGTCTAATGAGACAATTAGATGGGGAATTGGCCTAGGCCCTTCCCAAATTTGATATATGGTTTTGGATGAGGCCTTAATCATTTTTAGACACCTTGGATAAGGCCTTTACAAAATGTTTCAAAATGTTCGACATTATACATTCTCTCATTCTGAACATAATATTAATGGTTCATGTGGTTATTAAACTAGTAGAATACCCTTGATTATGTTTTATTATGGAATTATTTACTTATCTCATATTTCGGCCATAAAGTGTTTGTGTTTATTATTTATAAAGGCATGTGTTTTCAATTATTCACTATGCCTATTGTTTATGTTCTCCTCCGCTAAATTTTTTACACTTACTGAGCATCTAAGATCACCCCTTTCCTATGTTTCACATTCCTAGGATTTTGAAGAAGTGTATTATGATTGATATGAAGGGTTATGCTGAAAGGGAATAATGGCATTATGAGGGAACTATATATGCTGTATTTTATGTTAGAAATTGTAATGTGAAGTTTATATATGTAATCTATTTCCCAGACTGCTAAATTAATTGGTCTTTAGGGACATGATTTCCTTGTACCATGCCAATGTATTAAAATAATGCATCGACTCTGGGTAACTGGGTTCGGGGCATTACAGTTGGTATCAGAGGAAGTTTAGCAACAACCTTGGAAATAGATTTAGATAAAATCTGATCAAGTAACATTACCCTAAGACAGAATTTGAGGATTATTATTGAAGAACATCCACAAATTCTGGTAATGTGGAGATATTGTGAGTTTTTCAAGAAATACATCCCTGTCTAGATACGAGCAGGTAGGCGTGGCTCTCGCATAGATGTACCTCGTGGTAAAACCCAAAGACACCAATTTGAGCTAGAATCGAATGGGAACTAGTGCACGACAACGAGACATGGTGCACTCTTGGTTACTAAAATCCTATGGGATATTCTTATGATAATTATCATTTTCTTTACAAACCATTATGAAGGATAAATGAGTATATACATGCTCAAGGAAAACATTTCTATGATTATGAATTATATCCATAAACTGTTCAATTTATGTTAAGTGTTTTACAAGTTCAGAATCATGTATTGTGATTCCTAAACTAACCTAGTGTATTCCATTGTTTAAAAATAGCACCTAGTAAAAGGAATTAAAATTCCATAAATACGCATGATCGAAAGATTAAGCAGGATCATATCTTTCATGGTATTAAGCCAACATTTAAAAGAGAAATAGTCTCACATGTATTCTCTTATTATGAAGAAATAGTATCATGTGTTAACAATATAATTAAATAATTTTCTGAGCCCTGTGGCTTTGAAGGGAAGTAAGAGAAGAAAAGTATGGAAGAGAGAAAGATGGATAAAGGGAATAGGGGAAAGAAGGATTTTTCAATATGTGTTAATTGTGGGAAGAATCACCTTGGTAAATTCTTGAAGGGAATGGGAGTTTGATATTGGTGTGGAGAAAAAGGACACCATGTACGTGATTTTAAGGGTAAGAAGAAGGTTTAAATGTACAATTCCTCATCTGCAAGGTGTTGGAAAACTACACGAATCAATGTCCAAATCATCAGAGTATACCCCAAATGCTTCTATTGGATAATAATCAAGTCATAATAATACTGAAGTGGAAGGGAAATGATTAGAGTTATTATGTTGTTACTAAAGTATTGGTTAATTTGAGTATTGTTTTAATGATGTACATGTTAGAATAATTATAGAGTATATAAGGATTGTACTACAGTGCTATTTTATTAAGGACTTGATATTGTGTGGAACCAAGAAAAGTGACTCAATAGATAGTTAAATGTTTTGGAAAATATATGGTTGAGAGAAAGATAAACCAAAATATGGTTTTGATACTGAGGTAGTGATTGTGGAATAATATATGATTGATTTGGATAAATTATATTGGATATTTATGACTACCTTGAAACTGATTAATGATTTGTATATTCCATCATTGTTGGAGTTTACACCATTTTTGGATAGAATGAGTATATCCAGTATTCTATAAGGAATGAGGGAGCATGAATGTAATTAATAAGGGTTTATGGTAATTTAGGGTGTTATAGTGTTTTAAAAGAATACATGATGAAGGTTTTCACATGTTATTACATGGAAAAAAGGATCTTAATTGTTTTTACCTTCCATATAAATTTTGGACAGGGAGTTTGGATAGATGTATTTTGGATAAGTATAAAGGTTCGAATCGATTTCATTTGACATTGGATACTGTTTTTAAGGTTAAATCATTTCTTAAGATTATTTTTGGATTATCAGAAAAAGGATATCCCGGGGTTCCGGCGAAAACCTGTCGCATCCATCAAGGTCGCGAGACATGAACCCACAACTGAAGGCCGACAAGGGTGGATAAACTACCACTAGCATACGTGATGGGATGGTTTGTATAGTGTAGTTTTTTTAATATTCTGAAAAATTAATTATAAACTCATTATTTTTTGAACCCTATTTGATTCAGATAAATAGAATATTTTTCAATTCTATTATCTTTTGGAGCGAAAGAGGAGTTTGTGGTAGGAATTAGTTGAAGGATGAAACTTTACTTGTCATGTATATTTTTCCCTCTTATTATATTAATAAATTAATTTTTAAACTTTAGGGAATTGATCTTAAAACGAAAAATGTGTTATCCTAATACCTTATAATTTTTTGAACCGATGATATTTTAAATCATCATATATTGATGGCTTTGAGGCCCTCAATTTTACACTTATTTGTGCATGATGACTTTAATCACTCACTATAAATATTTACGTTTTTACTTGAATTATGTGTCTCTAATTTCCATCAATGTTCTTTTAATCGAGATCATAATTTGGTGGTGACTTTTTCATTTCCTATTCCCTTTTATTAAGACTAAATTTTATTAACCCAATTTCTGATGTGGGTTTTCCATAAAGGTATTTTTCTATTTTTAACATTTTATTTTCAAAGAAAAATTTCAAATTTTGAGGAGGAAATTTAATTAAGGAGGGTAGAAAGTAACACCCCATGATTTCATAGTACCTTATTTCTTAAAAGTAACTCAATAACATGCGCTACACGCAACACCGAGTTCAAGCGCATCACGACATACCAAACTAGCCGTTCCAAAGTGGTTATAAATAGTATTAACTAAATTTACAATTTTATATATTCTATAACATCCATATTATGTTTTTCTTAGACATAATATAAGAACAAGTTAAATTTTTCCGATAAAAGAAGTATTTTTTGAAAAAATGCAATTTTACCACCTTTTAATGGGGAACCCTTTTTAAATCCAATATTTAACACTCTAATTTATTTAATTTGAAAAAATAAAATTCTTCTACAGAATTGGGACATCAAAATTCACTTTGGACGAAATTTTGGTATTTTTTTGATAATTTTAATTTTTTTAATGAATAGTGAGAAATACTTTATTTTAATCGAAAATGCCTTTTAATCTAATTTAATTATATGGTAAGATTATATTTTTAGTTGGTTTTGAAGTTTAATTAGATTATATTTCTACCATTTAATCCAATTTTTTTAATTGTATGTAAATTCCCATTGACATTGATCATAAACAAGTGTCAATCTTTTGATAGATATTATTTCTTAAAAAAACTTTATTTTGACACAGTGAATTAATTTTAAATTAACAAATGAAACTTTTAGGTTTTGAATATTGTAAAATTGAATTCATTTTTGAATTAATAATATCAAAATTATCTTAGGGTAAATTTTTGGTATTTTTTTTAAAAACATTTAATTTTTGATGAATAGTGAAAAACACTACATTGTTATTTAAAACCGAATATTTATTTTAATAATTATTTATTTTATTTAAATTTATTTTAATTAAAAATAGATTTATAATACCTATATAAGTTTAATTTAATTCTTTTGTGTCATTTTATAATAGAATTAGATGTATAAAATTTTATAGAACATTTTAACGTTTTTACCCAACTTCTAGGAGCATTTACAAATTTGAAAAAAACATAATTTTACCGCTTCTATGAGCTGAATTTCAAAACTCCGAGAGACATGATCTAAATCAGGAATTAAAGTGTAGTTTAATAAGATGAAAATAATTTTTGGTGAATAGTAACTTTTGACTTTTATTTACTGCAGTTAAAATTAAATAGGGTAATTAAGGGTAAAAATGATATTATAATTACCCTAACACATGTCCTAATTATATAGGATAATTGTAATTAAACCAAAAACAAATTTAGGAATAAAATATGATCCTCTTTGGAACACTTTTATTAGATTTGGACATTTATAATTATTTTATTTAAAGAAGAGTTAAAAGTATTAAATTCAAAGTTTAATAACTAAACCATTTTTATATAGGGAAACACATAATATAAATTATACTATAAATATTATTTAGAAATCTAAAAAGATTTCCAACATTATGGTAATTTATTTATAATTTTTAGACATTAAATATATTAATTTGTTTATGACACAATGATGATACAGTAATTACCTTATTAATGAAATATTAAAATAATTGATATTATAAATATCCAAATAAATGTAAATTGATACTTATGATGAATTACACTAATTTTATAGGTTAATATGACATGGTAGGGTTGATTGGATAAATTATATTGGAAGTGATAAAGTTTTATGGCTTTCAAAAAAATCAAATATGTTATAGTGTCAAAATTGACATAATTGAGTTTTTAAAAAAATTATATATTATTAATTGATATAATATTCCTAAAAATATAATTCTTGGGAAAATAATTATATAAGGATATATAGATTAATAATGGACCCATTGGTCTTATCTTGGATTGTTATAGTATGTTTATTATCAATATAATATAAAAATACAAAGAGACGTGGTAAATGTCAAACAATTTAACTAAGAGTTAAACCTAAAATATATGGTTAATATGGTGACCTATACCTGTCTAAAACTTATTTTTTGAGAGGTTTTATGCCCATACCCACCTTATCCTCTAAATAAATCATTTTTTGTCCATTGAAACCCGGACATGATTTTATTATGAAACAATAATTTAATATTTTCCTAAAGTGACCAACACTTATCTTATAAAAGTGTACTTCCCCTTCTCTCAAAATCACACCTCCAAAGCCATTTGGATCGGAAAAACTGTAACACCCCAAGATTTCATAGTGTGTTATTTCTTCAAAATAATTCAATAACTTGCACTGCACACAACACCGAGTTCAATCACACCATGACTTACAAAAAAAGCCATTAAAAAGAGGTTATGAATAGTATTATCTAAATTTTAAACATTATATAATCCTTATAATTTTATAATCCATATTATGAGTTTCTCCGATATAATGCAAGAACAAATTCATTTTCAGTATTGCACTTTTATCAACTTTTAATAGTGAACCCTTTTTAAATACAATATTTTAAACTTTTTGACTAAATGGGGACATCAAAAATTTAAAATGAAACATCCCAAGCTTCCACGATACGCTTTCTTTGAATAATACAGTAGCATGTGTTGTACGCAACCTTGAGTTTTAACACACACCACAACCAATCAAACTAGCCGTTGTGAATAGTAATACCTACTTTTCGAAATTATATATATTTTATATTTTAAAATGGACTTCATTTATGGATTCGGAATATCAAATTTATCCTAAGTTGAAATTTTGGTACTTTTCGGATAACTTTCATATTTTGATGAATAGTGAAAATTACTAAATTTTAATTAAAAACAACTTTTTTAATCAAAATAATTATTAGTGATAAATTATGAATTTGAGTGGTTTTAAAGTATATTTAGAATATATTTTTACCATTTAATATAATTTTGGTCATTGTACATAATTTTACAATTAAACCGAACATAAACAAGTGTCAATCTTTTGATAGTTATTATCTCTTAAAAACACGCTTTTTGTTTTAACAGCGGGAATTAATTTTAAATTAATTTCTGCCACTTCTGTGTTTTGAATTTAGAAAAATGGATTCCTTATTTGGAATCAGGATTTTCAAATTGTGTAAATAGGTAACTTTTATTTTTAGACATTTTGAATAATTACTGTGGTAAATATTTTATTTACCATGGTTAGAGGTAAATCTGGTAAATAAAGGTTAAAAAATAATATTATAATAATAAAAAATTACCCTAAAACGTTTCCTAACCTTATTGGTGGACACATACCCTGACCATGGGCATCCTTGGGTCGATTTGGGGACCCCTTGGAGCCACTTGTATGTGGTAGGGACACATTATATTAATAAAGTTAAAATAAAAATAAAAATGGAATAAGCTTACATCTTTTAGAAGAACAATTTTTACATAGGGTTATACATGTTGGATTTTCGATTATAAATATTAATTAGAAAGCTAAAAGGATTTACTACATAATGATATTTTATTTATAATTTTTAGACATCAAATAATTTAAATTATTAATGACACAATAATGATGAAATGTTTACCTCATTAATAAATCATTTAAATAAATAAGATTATAATGATTAAAATATTATCTAAAACCTGTCCAATTCTTATTGGTTGATGTTATTTAGAAAATGAGTCATCTTATCTTCGAACTCAATGATTTTTGGACGATTATAAACCGAATATAATTATATTATAAAGTAATACTTTCACTCTTTCCTAAAGAGCCCCTCCTCTCCCTTATAAAAGGAGACCACTTCTACTCATTCCTCACACCTCTCAAGCCACTTGGATCGTCCAAACCCTGCCCAAATACTCTCCCAACTTCCCTCAATACAACCTAGAGTCCTTATTTTGATTAGAAATCCAACCTAAGGAGCCCTTTTGATCAAATCAAAAGGAAGAACCCGAAGAAGAGGAGGTTAACCTACCCTAACCAAGGAAAAGTACAAGGTAAGGGGTTTTCATCTCACTCCATATTTCCGTGAGATTCATGCCATATTTCCGCCATCAGCTTTTGTGTGGTGTATGTACTGCCCATAATTATATTATTTGTGTAATACACTCTAATTTATGTGTATTTACATATTCATTGTATGATACCTCTTTCATGGGTTGTATGTTTCATAAGTTACCAAATTGGTAAGGGTTATTTCGCAATCTCTTCATTATCTGAGGTTGTTTATACGTAATAATCTACTAGGATCTCTTTATCATCCACATCCATGTTTTCTTAATAATTTATTTCAAAACATTTTTACTATTTACAAGAATATGGGTTAAAGTCATTTATACCCTTATGTGTTTCGAAAGGAATCTTTCCGTCATTTTCCAAACAAGGCACTTTTAACCTTTTCGACAAATTTAAGGTCAGAATGTTTTTTTAACTTATACGGCGGGTGCGGCTATTTACCGTCATTATAAAATCGTCAAAGCTTCCCTTACAAGATAACAAGAATATTTTCAAAAAAAAATGTTTTATTTCATAAATATAAGTCTCTTAAATGATTTCAAAATAGAAATAGATATTTTTCTAAAGTAGTCTTTATTTCATCTATGTCAACATCCTTTGATGAATTTTAAGCTTATTTGAAGTTGATTTATTATGATACAAAAAATCCATATTTTATTGAAGGTTTTGTGATATTTTTGACTGTGGATAAGTTATTATTATGTCACTCATGGTTTTTGTTTAGAGTATTGACATTTCACAAGTTATTTGTAATCTGAATGTTTATGTTATATTTCAACCTTTCATTCAGATGAATGTGTTAGACAAGTATGTTCCGGGTTGGGGACCGGTAAAAGTAAGCCCTCCGGTTTGGTCTCCGGTTATTAGAGGAACTCCGGTTTGGTCTCCGGTTATTAGAGGAACATCAGTTTGGTGTCCGGTTATTAGAGGCACTCCAGGTTGGTGTCCGGTTATTAGAGGCACTCCGGGTTGGGTTCCGGTTGCAGTTAGCCCCAAGGTCTTGGGACGAGGCCTTGACAAAGAAATTAAAGTTTAGCATTATGCATTCCATCATTATGAAAGTGGTTATTGATTTTTCATGTGATTATTCGATTAGTAGAATAACCATGTGAATAAGTAAATGGCATTATTTCATTTTATTTATGCCATACTATGTTAAATGTTCAAGTTTAAAAGGCTTTTGTTTTAGTTATACATTGCCTTAAATTATTATTCTTATTTATGAAAGTTTCCGCTATATTGTTATCCTTACTGGGCATTTGAGCTCACCCCTTTTATATGTTTTATTTTCCCAGGATGTGAAGAAGTAAATTATGAATGACTTGTAGGGATATTATGAGGGGTTAATAGTGTGGACTATGGAGACAATAAGTTGTTGTAGTAGTTCTTTTTTTATTTTGATGATGTAATGTAAAACTTATGAATATATCTAGTTTTTCCAAGGCTACTAAATGAATCGGTATTTCGAGATTTGATCTTTCTTGTGATCATGCCAATGTTATTTAATTAATGCACCGACTCTGGGTAACTGGGGTCGGGGAGTTACAGTTGGTATCAGAGGAAGTTTAGTAAAAACCTTGGAAACTAGATTTAGATAAACTCTGATTAGAGCACGTAGACCTAAGATGAACTTTGAGTATTAGTATAGAAGAACTTCCTAGAATTTTGGTATTGTAGATATTTTGTGAGTTTTCCGAGCAATACATCCCTGTCTGGATACGAGCAGATAGAGGCGGCTCTGGCACAGATATACCTAGGGGTAAAACCCGAAAACACCGCTTTGATCTAGACTTGAACGGGAACTGGTGCACGACAACGGGCCTTGCTGCACTCTTGGTTACGACACTCCCGGGGGATATGCTTAGGATAACTCTAATTTTTCTTTACAAATCATTTTGAAGGGATTATGAGTATATACTTCCTCAAAGAAAACATTCTTATGATAATAGATTATATCCATAAATAGTTCAATTTATGTTAAGTGTTTTATAAGTATGGGATTATGTATTTTGATTCATAAACTGATCTAGTGTATGCCATTGTTTAGAAATGGTGCCCAGTAGAAGGAATGAGAACTCCAGAAATGCACATGATCTAAAGAGAAGGAAGGATCATATCTTTCATGGTCTTAAGCTAGAATTTATAAGATAAATAGTCTCCCATGTATTATCATCATATGAAGAAATAATATCATGTGTTGATAAGATAAGTAAAGACTTTACTGAGTCCTATGGCTTTGAAGGGAAGCAAGAGAAGAAAAGGATGGAAGAGAGAAAGATGGATAAAGGGAAGAGGGAAAAGGAGAATTTTCCCATATGTGGTAACTGTGGAAAGAAACACCCTGGAACTTGCCTGAAAGGAATGGGAGTTTGTTATAAGTGTGGAGAAAAAGGGCATAATGTACGTGACTGCAAGGGTAAGAAAACGGTTTTAAATGTACAATGATTCATTTGCAAGGAGTTTGGACACTACGCGAACCTATGTCCCAGTTATCAGACTATGCCGCAAATGATGTTATTGGATAATAATCATGTTATGATACTGCCACAGATGAAGAGGAATGATTAGATTTCTTATGTTGATTATGTCAATTGAGTGTTGTATCAACAATGTACTTGTTATAATAATTATGGAGTATATAAGGATTGTACTGCAGTACTATTTCATTAAGGACTTGAGATTGTGTGGAACAAGGAAAAGTGACTCAATAGCAGGATAAATTTTTGGTAAATATATGGTTGAGAGAATGATAAATCATAATATAGTTCTGATACTGAGGTAGTGATTTTGGAATAATATGTGATTTTTTTGGATAAATTATATTGGATATTCTTGACTACCTTGGAACTGATTAATGATTTGTATATTCCATCATTGTTGGGGTTTAAAACATATTTGGATTAATGAAGTATATCCAGCATTCTATATGGAATAAGGGAGCATGAATTTAATCAATAAGGAATATGGTAATACATGATAAAGGTATTCATATGCTATTACGGGGTAAAAAGGATCTATATTATGTTTACCTTCCTTATAAATGTTGGACTGTGAGTTTGGACAGAAATATTTTTGATAGTTCTAGTTTGGATTATTTTGGATTGCCATAAAATGACAACCCGGAGGTCGGGCGGCAACCCGTCGCGTCCGGCAAGGCTGCAAGACTTGAACCCGCAACCGAAGGGCGACAAGGGTGTATCACCTACCACTGGCCCACGAGATGTCCTGGATTAAATAATGTAGTTTTTATTAAAAGATCTTGTAGATGAATTATAAATTAATTTATTTTGGAACCCTATACGAATAGTGTAAATAGAATTGTTTTACATTCTATTATCTTTTAGAGTGAAAGATGAGTTTGTGGTAGAAATTTATTAATGGATAAAACTATAATTATAAAGTAATTATATCTCCTTATTATCTTAGCCAATATCATAAATAAATTCCTCAATATTAAGAAGAGCAACTTAGAACAAAAATGTTTTCCTAGATGGTACCTTATATCATCACTAATTTATGGCTTTGGGATTGTTGGCCTTTTCATAGCCATGTTCTCTACCACTCTCCATCAGATAATTGATGGTTAGATTTTTCTTCCATATCCATATTTTCCTACATGGAACCCTAGTATGTGTTATTTTCGGTAATCTTCATACGTTCGACTCTTTATTTTAATTAGAGGCCTCATTAATTCATTTTTCGATGTGGGATTTCAACTAAGATATTTTGAAATGTCAAAAATGGGTTATCCTAATACCCTATGTTTTGTTGAACCGATGGTATTTCAAATCATCATAGATTGATGAATTTAAGGACCTCAATTTTATACTTGTTTGTGATTGATGACCTCAATCACTACCTATAAATATTTACGTTTTTCCTCCAATTATATGTCTCTAATTTCCACCAATGTTCTCCTAATCGAGATCATAATTTGGTGGTGACCCTTTCATTTCTCTTTTCCTCATATTAAGACTAAATTTTAGTAACCCAATTTTCGATGTGGGGTTTCCCACAAATATATTTTCTATTTTCAACCTTTTATTTTCGAAGAACAATTTCAAATTGCGAGGACACAATTTATTAAAGGAGGGGAGAATGTAACACCCCAAGATTTCATAGTGTGTTATATCTTCAAAATAATTCAATAACTTGCACTGCACACAACACCGAGTTCAATCACACCATGACTTACAAAAAAAGCCATTCAAAAGAGGTTATGAATAGTATTATCTAAATTTTAAACTTTATATAATCCTTATAATTTTAGAATCCATATTATGAGTTTCTTAGATATAATGCAAGAACAAATTCATTTTCAGTATTGCACTTTTATCAACTTTTAATAGTGAAACCTTTTTAAATACAATATTTTAAACTTTTTGACTAAATGGGGACATCGAAAATTTAAAATGAAACATCCCAAGATTCCACGGTACGCTTTCTTTGAATAATACAGTAGCGTGTGTTGTACGCAACCTTGAGTTTTAACACACACCACAACCAATCAAACTAGCCGTTATGAATAGTAATACCTACTTTTCGAAATTATATATATTTTATATTTTAAAATGGACTTCATTTCTGGATTCGGAATATAAAATTTAGCCTAAGGTGAAATTTTGGTACTTTTCGGATTACTTTCATATTTTGATGAATAGTGAAAATTACTAAATTTTAATTAAAAACAACTTTTTTAATCAAAAAAATTAATAGTGATAAATTATGAATTTGAGTGGTTTTAAAGTATATTTAGAATATATTTTTACCATTTAATATAATTTTGGTCATTGTACATAATTTTACAATTAAACCGAACATAAACAAGTGTCAATCTTTTGATAGTTATTATCTCTTAAAAACACGCTTTTTGTTTTAACAGCGGGAATTAATTTTAAATTAATTTCTTCCACTTCTGTGTTTTGAATTTAGAAAAATGGATTCCATATTTGGAATCAGGATGTTCAAATTGTGAAAATAGGTAACTTTTATTTTTAGACATTTTGAATAATTACTGTGGTAAATATTTTATTTACCATGGTTAAAGGTAAATCTGGTAAATAAGGGTTAAAACATAATATTATAATAATAAAAAATTACCCTAAAACGTTTCCTAACCTTATTGGTGGACACATACCCGACCATGGGCATCCTTGGGTCGATTTGGGGACCCCTTGGAGCCACTTGTATGTGGTAGGTACACATTATATTAATAAAGTTAAAATAAAAATAAAAATGGAATAAGCTTACATCTTTTAGAAGAACAATTTTTACATAGGGTTATACATGTTGGATTTTCGATTATAAATATTCATTAGAAATCTAAAACGATTTCCTACATAATGATATTTTATTTATAATTTTTAGACATCAAATAATTTAAATTATTAATGACACAATAATGATGCAATGTTTACCTCATTAATAAATCATTTAAATAAATAAGATTATAATGATTAAAATATTATCTAAAACCTGTCCAATTCTTATTGGTTGATGTTATTTAGAAAATGAGTCATCTTATCTTCGACCTCAATGATTTTTGGACCATTATAAACCGAATATAATTATATTATAAAGTAATACTTTCACTCTTTCCTAAAGAGCCCCTCCTCTCCCTTATAAAAGGAGACCGCTTCTACTCATTCCTCACACCTCTCAAGCCACTTGGCTCGTCCAAACCCTGCCCAAATACTCTCCCAACTTCCCTCACTACAACCTAGAGGCCTTAGTTTGATCCGAAATCCAACCTAAGGTGCCCTTTTGATCAAATCAAAAGGAAGAACCCGAAGAAGAGGTGGTTAACCTACCCCAACCAAGGAAAAGTACAAGGTAAGGGGTTTTCATCTCACTCCATATTTCCGTGAGATTCATGCCATATTGCCACCATCACCTTTTGTGTGGTGTATTTACTGCCCATAATTATATTCTTTGTGTAATACACTCTAATTTATGTGTATTTACATATTCATTGTATGATACCTCTTTCATGGGTTGTATGTTTCATAAGTTACCAAATTGGTAAGGGTTTTTTCGCAATCTCTTCATTATCCGAGGTTGTTTATACGTAATAATCTACTGGGATCTCTTTATCATCCACATCCATGTTTTCTTAATAATGTATTTCAAAACATTTTTACTATTTACAAGAATATGGGTTAAAGTCATTTATACCCTTATGTGTTTCGAAAGGAATCTTTCCGTCGTTTTCCAAACAAGGCACTTTTAACCTTTTCGACAAATTTAAGGTAAGAATGTTTTTTTAACTTATACGGCGGGTGCGGCTATTTACCACCGTTATAAAATCGTCAAAGCTTCCCTTACAAGATAATAAGAATATTTTCAAAAAAAAAATGTTTTATTTCATAAATTTAAGACTCTTAAATGATTTCAAAATAGAAATAGATATTTTTCTAAAGTAGTCTTTATTTCATCTATGTCAACATCCTTTGATGAATTTTAAGCTTATTTGAAGTTGATTTATTACGATACGAAACATCTATATTTTATTGAAGGTTTTGTGATATTTTTGACTGTGGATAAGTTATTCTTATGTCACTCATGGTTTTTGTTTAGAGTATTGACATTTCATATGTTATTTGTAATCTGAATGTTTATGTTATATTTCAACATTTCATTCAGATGAATGTGTTAGACAAGTATGTTCCGGGTTGGGGACCGGTAAAAGTAAGCCCTCCGGTTTGGTCTCCGATTATTAGAGGAACTCCGGTTTGGTCTCCGGTTATTAGAGGAACTCCGGGTTGGTGTCCGGTTATTAGAGGCACTCCGGGTTGGTGTCCGGTTATTAGAGGCACTCCGGGTTGGGTTCCGGTTACAGTTAGCCCCAAGGTCTTGGGACGAGGCCTTGACAAAGAAATTAAAGTTTATCATTATGCATTCCATCATTATGAAAGTGGTTATTGATTTTGCATGTGATTATTCGATTAGTAGAATAACCATGTGAATAAGTAAATGGCATTATTTCATTTTATTTATGCCATACTATGTTAAATGTTCAAGTTTAAAAGGCTTTTGTTTTAGTTATACATTTCCTTAAATCATTATTCTTATTTATGAAAGTATCCGCTATATTGTTATCCTTACTGGGCATTTGAGCTCACCCCTTTTCTATGTTTTATTTTCCCAGGATGTGAAGAAGTAAATTATGAATGATTTGCAGGGATATTATGAGGGGTTAATAGTGTGGACTATGGAGACAATATGTTGTTGTAGTAGTTCTTTTTTTATTTTGATGATGTAATGTAAAACTTATGAATATATCTAGTGTTTCCAAGGCTACTAAACCAATCGGTCTTTCGAGATTTGATCTTTCTTGTGATCATGCCAATGTTATGTAATTAATGCACCGACTCTGGGTAACTGGGGTCAGGGCGTTACAAAAACCCTGACCAAATATCCTCCCAACTTCCTTAAAATCAACCTAGAGTCCTTACTTGGATCATAAAGCCACCCTACGGATCCCTTTTGATCAACTCAAAAGGAAACACCCGAAGAAGAGGTAATAATTTCACAACCCTCTTTCAAGTTATTTAATTATTCCACTTCCTATTTCTTTGTTTTTTCCATACCAAAATAATAAATACAGTACCTTCTATATACTTTGATGTTATTATAAATATTGTACAACCATATTCATTATTTTATCCATCCAATGAATGATAATATCACCACGTGTACGTACATACAACTTACCGTCTCCACGTCGTGGTGTAATTTGATATTCAACACTATATTATTTGGATGGATATAATGATTAGTAATATGTATATAAATAATAAAAATAACATACTAATTTCTCAGTAAAATTATTATACCATCCAATTCTACACCTTTTAATCATTAAGGAAATGACATCGTCGCTCGTCTGTATGTATGACTTACCATCTCCATGACGAGATGAGATTCATTTCCACATTCACCATTCAAAAAAGATTTTAAATATATATATTATTAATATTTATGTAATATATGAAATAATAATGCAACTTAATATATATTTATATATATATTTACTTACATATATCTTATTCACTTACTTCCATTCAATAAGATATGAAAACGGAAATAGCGTTTATGCTTACGTAGGACCTAGCGTCTCTATAAATGGTGTTTTACATTTCATATATCTATCTACTATACATATTATATTCTAAATATATATGATATATAAATCTTTTGTTATATTCTATAAGTATGTAAATCATGATCTAAATGATACGATCAAGAATAATAAGTTAAAACACGTACGATAAAGAAAGCGATCATTACCCAAATTGTTAATTTAACATGGAAATCATTATTAAATGGGTAGAATAATTTCATAAATGAATCATGTATGATATCATAAATATTAATATTTTTATGGAATAGTTTAATAACATACTATGGTCATTATACAGGAGGTTAAACCTACCCTCAACCAAAGGAAAGTGCAAGGTAAGGGTTATTTCTTCAATCTCATTATTATCAGAGATTATTTATGTGTATGTATTTATTGGGAAGTATTTATCATAGATACCAATATTTCATAAAAATTATTTCAAAAGGAATATTTTAAGGTTTTATGGGAGGGTCTATTTAACTATATCATCATTTTAAATGTTTTAAAGATTTATCTTACTAAATTCTTTTAATTAATGTACATGTTTTCAAAATTATTTAAAGGATTTATTTATATGGAGATGAATGTTTTGAAATGATAATTCTTTTCAAAATTTAAAAGTGGTATAAGACACATTGATTAAAAAATCTTTTAAAATTAATTAATTTATAAATGTTTGACTTTTAAATGTTTTTATGAAAAAGGGATATTTCTCTCAAAGATTTTTACAAATCTTTTTCATCAATGTCAACATTATTTGATGGATGTTAAAACTTTTTGAAGTTTATTTATTATGATAAAAATATTCCATATTGTATTGATAGTTAAGTGATATATTTTACATTTGATGTGTTATTTTTATACTATTAATGGTTTATGTTTAAAATATTGACATGTCTTATGCTAGTTTTAATTGTAATGTCTATATTATGTTTCAACCTTTTCATATGAGGAATGTATTTGACTTAGTTAGTGATGGGTGGAGCCTGCTATAGCTCCTCGGTGCATCGGTAGGTCTCATGAGAAAATTAGATATGTAATTGGCCATTCCATTTCCCAAATTTGATATATGGTTTTGGCCAAGGCCTTAATCGTTTTTAGATGTCTTAGTCGAGGCCTTGACAAAATGTTTCAGAATGTATGGAATTATATTTTACCTCATTATGAAAATAATGTTGATGGTTCATGTGGTTATTCGACTAGTAGAATACCCATGACTATGTTTTATTATGTAATTATTTACTTAGCTCATATTTCTTCCATAATGTGTTATTGTTTATTATTTTTAAAGGCATGTGTTTTCAATTATTCACAATGCCTATTGTTTATGTAATCTTCCACTAAAGTTTTTACCCTTACTGAGTATCAGAGCTCACCCCTTTCTTATATTTCATTTTTCTAGGATTTACAAGAAGTGGATTATGATTGATATACAAGGTTAAGATAAAAGGGAATAATGGTGTTCTCAAAGAACTATCTATGCTGTATTTTATGTTCGAAATTATAATGTGAAGTTGATGTATGTAATCTATTTCCAAGGCTGCTAAGCTGATCGGTCTTTCGGGATATGATTTCCTTGTATCATGCCAATAGATTTAAATAATGCACCGACTCTAGGTAACTAGGGTCAAGGTGTTACAGTTAGTCCAATGGACATCCTTATAGTGTTGATACGATAATTGTTGTGAGTCTCAATCTGGTTTTTATCTGTACCTATACCAGTCTAATTGTTAAGAATTTTTCATCATGATATTTATGATAGAAAGTATAACTTGTGATATTGATAATGGTGGATCTGATTAATTAGACTCATACCCATTATGACAATCATAATAAAAATATAATATTTCTTTTCATAATTAATTCAAACTTATTTTAAGTATTTTAAAAGGATAAGTTTTCGTCAAAAACGTTCTAAAACACCATGGACACAAAAAGTATTAGTAAACATGTTATAAGATATATTTTTTGATTTCCAAAACTAAATGAATGAGATAGATATAAGTGAATTTTTTGACTCAACATCATCTTAGTCAAACCTAGGTGTACTACCAACTTTGATAATAAAAGTACATCATCAATTCCTCATGCATACCTTTGGGATATAAGACACTAACATGGACAAAAAGAATTTTATTATCATCTAGGGTCGAATTGGAAGTATATATCTACCAAATATCTTGTCCCTAGGGTCTCAACACCTAGGATTTGATAATTTAATTCTCCTATTCCTATTTAGAAGATAAGAAACAATTAATATATATATAATATATGTTCAACCCTGAAACCCCTCCACATCTCAATGAATCTCTAAAAAAACACCGCATCTTCCATTCACTAGAAGACTCCTGCAAAACCTGAGTCTACTTTTTCATGCATAAGGAATCCAAAATGACATTACATTTTTAGGGGTATGTACTCTTTAAAAATAAAAAACTACAGTATTTGGGAAATGTAATTTATGATTTTCTAGCCCATATATACCAAAAACCTCTCACCCAACAAGTTATTTCTCCAAAATTTCAATGCATGAACCAAAACTACTAAATACAAGTCCTGTGTTACGTACCTTCACTCATTCAACCTTAGCTACTTTGATCCATAAGTAACCACATGATCATATTACAACAAGAATGCTCCCAAATTGACTCCAAATGCATTATAATATATGGTAAATTTATCACTTAACTCCATTAACATCATAATTGGTGGTGAGGCCGACCTTCCCTTCAACTCTGAATATTTTTTCTCATAAGAATCATCCACATGAAAATCACCCATTTCTGGGTGATATTTTTGAGCAACGATTCCATGTATGAGATGTCATGAATTAAGAAACTATTGTATCTAACAACACCCAAAAACATAAAAATATAAAAAATGTTTATGAGATAATCTTAATAAACTACTACACTCATGTTTAAGGGTCGACTGACACTCCAACTATAGATATCACACACCCTAAAACGTGTACACAATTACTTTGGAAGTGAATAGTTTTTGATTGGAAAATAACCAGTGTTACCTCAAGGTTTATAAACAAATTTATAGATACTATGCATTCACCTCCATTGAAAAACAACACATGATGATATCAATGAAAAAAACAATAAATTTATCTAGAAATATTTAGAAAACCCAGTCTATCAACACCATAAAATCAATGGGTTCATTCATTAAGTGGAACGACATGAATAAATACTCATACATGACATACCTTCTCCAAAAGTTAGTATAAAGAATATCTGAATTCCTTACCCTCAACTGGGGATATCTCGACCATAAGTAAATCTTGGTAAACACATGGAATCCCCCCAAGTTGATCAAAAAAATAATTTATAGGTGGAAGTGGGTATGGATTTTTTATTATCACTTGGTTTATCTTTGGATAGTCCACCCACAATATCAAAAAACTATCAAATTTCTAGAGAATAGGATTGGAGAACCACATGGAGACGTAATCATCCTAATGAATCCCATGGTTTCTATGTCATTAAAATATAATTTTATTTTTAAAATATCTTATAGATCCATAAATTAAGGAGGAATAGAAATCGGATATAGCCCTATAATGAAAACAATGGTTAAATATACCTCCCTATCTAGTGTAAATACTAATAAATAATTAATAAAAATGTCTCAGAACTAGTAAAAAATTAGAGGATACACTTCCTACTTCACTATGTCATCATCTAATATGAGGAGGGCCACCTGGGCCGTAGTTCCACAAAATTAAGGATAGTTAGGTCTTAAAATTCCTTCATTTAAATCCTATGTTATTATATTAAAATGATTACCACCATTATGAGATGTGAATAATATTTTACGGTGCTAATGGTCGATATTATCTCAATACAATACTAATGAATCTATTTCTAGATCCAGACAAGTTCCATTCATTTTGAGCACATAGAAATCCGAAAAGAAATAGATGACCACTAACTTCTGGAGTGCATTCCCTACAACAATAAATTCCCTCTAACTGATTTTCTAGTGGCATATCTATGGCCATCACCCCAAATAGGTACTCCAAAATGAGGCATATTATCTTAACAAATAAAAAATAGTGAGAAGTTCTCATATCAAATAAAGTGGAAGCTAAAGTAGAATCCACTAGAATTGTTCCTTGAATGGTGCAAGGTTCAACATCCTGATTGGATGGAGTAGACTATATAGCATGAATTTAGCATGTTCCAAAAACATAACTCCCAATACATTCACCGTAGATTTCACCTCTCCAATAGAGCAGCTACCCGAACCTTGGGGTACCACATCCCCCACCTCATCCTGTATGACCCATAGAACTCCAACTACTAGTCTTATAAATTGTGGATAATACCATTCTAGAATTTTAAATATTTCTAAACACATCATTACCTAAAATCCATGATAGGATCCTACAAAATCTTTGTAAAATCCTCATCTTTACATAATATTAGCACTCTAATGGTTGTTAATCACACTGAGTTCTCTTGTAATCATATTTGAAAAACAAAAAAAAGGCATCATGGAACTTACTAAAGAAATAAGATTCAGCACTTGATGTCATAGATATAACTACATTCCCACCACTCAAGGCCCATTTTAGGTTTCTCTTTATGACATGGTCCTGTTTCACAAACTAAAAACAATTCATCCAGTGATAACCATTAGCCTATTACCTAATCTCATATCTAAGGCCGTATTAAAATCTCTTCCTACTGGTTACTTCACCTCCGACAAAATTTAGAGAAAAAAGTGATATTCAATTAAATATGCAATATAATCCGTCAAATAAATACTTCCCTTCATGAGGTTCATAAACTATTTAACCTTTTCTCCCCTCAAGGCCTAATGAAAAAATAATTATAGAACTTAGTTTATAAGTCCTTTAGGTCATACTCATATAATGATCAACATAAAATAATATATACCATCACCACTTCACCCATCCTTAAAGAATATAATCTATAAGATTTAATATCAATTAAGGGGGAGTTTCCAAATAGTCAAATAAGGTTTTCATTGATTCTATAAAGAATTATTCTTTCTGAGGGACGTTTAACCCTTTAAAAGTTAGTGGGTGTGGCAATGGAAAATATTTTGGGAGGTTCAACATTCTTGGCTCAACATATGGAGGTCCTTTTTTTCATTGACTTCATAACTAACAATAATCTAGAACAATGTTGGAAATATTTTTTATTATATGGTGCTATTAGAGTCTCTGGTCTAATAGCTAGTGGGGTGTTCTCATTACCACCCTCTCTTCATACTTTAAGAAGTCTTCATAGATGAATTATCAAACAAACACCTTTAATCAAATCATAGAAAATTTGGAACATCACACCTAAGGGTTGTGATGAAAAGAATAACAACGTAATATTTATTTCACACAATTTAAAAGTTATAATAGACCCAATTTTACTTAAATACATATCATACATAAATACCAAAAAATTGAAATCCCTATGTGCCTATCATTATACATGAGCACTCGCCCTCATGCCATACCATCCCATGAGTAAAATATCATAAATAATAAATCTCCCAAATCAAGTGTATCAATCAAGGTGAAATCAATCAACTGAAATAGTGAAAATCAAAACATCAATCACATCCCTTGTAAATTGGGATTTCCTCATAAACGAGATAGATACTCCTAGGAACACATTATATACCGCATCATAAAAACATATTATATCCATTATATCATGAATAAATTGAAAGAATGATGTTAAAAAACATCTGAAACAATTTTGTAACTTCCCTAACCCAGTTTAATCCTAATTAACCAAAGTTACTACATGGCCTTAAGAAAATCTCCCCATATGAAAGAGGTTTCCAAATAGTAGTGAGTGACTAATGGATATAGTTGGGAAGACCGTACCCTATAGTTAGAGTAGAAATAACAATAAATATCATATAAATTTCATGCATGATGTACCATCCCATTCAAGTAACTAGGTATGTTCTAAATAACCCAAAACATATAAGCATGTTGAAATAAAAACTGGGTCGTACTAACAAAATCTCTACAATATTACCAAATTGGAAAATGAATCCCAACTGGTTCTGAGGCCATGACCAGTACCAACATCAATACACCAAGCCTTATATTCCCAATTAACCATAAAAAAATGCGACATTCCCTTATCCTAACTGAAAACCATGACATTTTATCGAGTACTAAAGGATGCTTGAGCAGTGTGTGAGGGAAACTCTATAGGCCACCACCAATATATTCTAAATAAAATCCATCCCATGTAACGTATATTAATATATTATGGTATGTAACTACAGTGTTAAATAATGTATGATATAATATTGATGAATAAAATATTTTGTGAACCCTATATTAAAGAGTGGTACTTGAGGTTAACTATACCTGATTCTTCCAGTGTCAGCTGTCCCTATCCGTAGAACCATTGAAATGTTTATAGGTACATGGAAATAATAGTTCTTTAGAGCTAGGTTAGATTTTCCCAAACCATAGTAATCATAATTGTGGGCACACCAGATCCTTAGAATCACATCAAGGTCCCCCCAATAGTGATAATCACAATAACAAGCATACCCGATCCATGGAATCATATCATGGTGCCTCAAAAATTAATATTCCTAAAAAAGAATATCAGATCCTTAGAATCACATCAAGGTACCCCAATAGTAATTTTTGTAATAACAAGCATACTAGATCCTTGGAAACAATTCAATATCCCCCAATTATAATAATAAAATTAATACACATACTAGATCAGTGGAATCAAGAAATGTTCCTACAATGGTAATGATAATAGGCACAACATATCCAAGAAAAAAAGTATATGGTCCCCCAATAATATATTATAATAGGCACACAAGATCCAAGTAACAATGTCTAAGGTCCCCCAATGATATTTAATAATAGGAAAATATATAATTTCACAATCACAGGTTTATCATTTCATGAAAACAATTCATCATTTCATTAGTTGAGTATCCAACAAACTTTACTGAAAAAAGATTCATCACCTATTAATTTAATAAGAGGTTATCAATATATCATTTAATTAAATTATCTTGTACTAAGGGAAATCCCTAATCATATTAGGAAGCATAATTATCTTTAGTTTAGGGCCTGAAACTCTTAGTTTCACAACTTTAATTCGAATTAAAATTTAAAATATTAGTGCTCCTTACTCAGTGAATTAATTCATTGCCCTTACATACCAATGATCCACTTGGGGTCTATGGGAAATACTAACACCTTTAATTTTGGGTTACATTTGAGTTACTAATTTCAAAATTCCAAACACATGTTAAGTTTTCATAACCATAAATCACATATATATAAAAAAATAATAAATACTTAAAGGGATATCCAAAGATCACCTACCTCAAACACCTTTAATTTCTAACAACTCAATGGAATATTCATTCATAAGGTAAAGAGGGATCCTCTAGTTGGAATGTATAATAAAAACGTTACCAGAATAGATATGCAAGAGAGATATTGTCTAAGGAACCCATTCAAATAAATAGAGTCCATCTAGAAATTAGCTTTTAATCCTTTGGATCTATCAAATATTACAAAGAAGGAACAACAAGGGATTTTTAGAGTAGAAAACGAGTCATGAATGAATTAAATTACATACCATAAAGACAAAATTCCATAAAAAAATAAGCATAACTTCCTTGGAATACTAGTTGACCGATTCATCCATTTCAAAAATATTAAACTTTTGAAGCCATGATGTTGACTTTTCCACCGCGATCATGTATGACTTGATCACACCAATCCAAGGAGACTGACCATGATGACAAACCATGACATATGGGAAAATCATTGTCCATTTTATACCCACCACATTTTACCACACTATATGGAGAGGCTATCATGGTTGTGGTCCACAAGGAAACTTCCCACACTCTACACTCAAGACCATTACCTATCTGGGTGTGTTGATATATGTATTTCACATAAGCGATATCTAGGTGAAACATGACTCTCACCATAGTGTGTTATTTCCCATGATGCACTAAAATATAACTAATTTATCCCAAATACCCTAGGTACCATGTGATTCATACCAAATGAAAATAAAATCTTCAAAATTTTCAAATAAAGATGCATTCCTTAAACCAAGGATGTGATAACAATGAAATTATTTGGAAAAAATTAATATATGTGTCAATGACGGAAACATTCTTTGATACAGACACATAGGAATGTGATACAAGTGTTTTAATTTAAATTTTGATAATATTATTTATATCAATGTTTTTTATTTTTTATAGGAAGATAGGAAATCATAAAAATAATTCCTATTTAACTATGAACTTTACGAACATTAAGGATAAATTGGTGGATATCATTAAATAGATTTAAAAATAGTAGTAATTTTTTTATACATACAAGAATATTATAGGGTTTTAGGTGATCAAAAAGGCTAAGAACTAGGATAAAGTAAGTTATCAAGACTTATAAAACATGTATAGCCTGAAAATATTATTGAAGATAACAAAAAATGTGTTTAAACATGATGATAATTGAGTAATTATAATCACACAATCCTATATTCATAGTTTGAAGAAAAAATCATTCAGAAATTATACAATAGAGTTGTTGTTATGTCCAAAGAGGAATAATTTTATTGAAACAAATAGGTTTTTAATATAGAATCCATGATAAGTGAGATATATCATGTATAACATCATGTTATGATTGTAATGGTTAGTCGAAAATAGAGGGTATTGACATTGATTACTATTTTGTTCCAGTAAAAAGGATAGAAATGATCAAAATTTTGCTAGTTATTTTTTATCATTGAAATAAAATGTTTTTCAAATGGATTTAAATTTATAATTCATTAATGGAAATCATTAAGATGATGTATATAGCGAAACATGAGAAGTATTAATTTTTTACTACGATAATTCTCAAGTGAATAGGATAGAAAAGGATTTATATGGGTTTAAAAAAGTTCCCCAAGCATGGTATACAACATTATACAATAGATTAATGATAATGGATTTCAAGAGATACAAGATGGAAAATAATTCATACATAAAATAAAACTATAAAAAATCACTCATTAGGATTTGAGACATAATTTTTACTCTAAGTAAAGTGGAAAATTATAAATAATTTTATATATAAATGAAAAAATTTAAAAATAAAAGGTTTTTCCTAGATATCAATATGATCAATTGTAAAGGTATTGTGATTTGAAAAAAATTTAAAACCTAAATTAAAAATGAAAAAAGTAAATACGAACCCAAGTAATATTTATAGTACTTTAGATCATAAATATACACATATACTTTTCTCACCCCTATACTTGTATAAAGGTACAATACACACTAAACCAACCGAAAAATTAAAGCGGAGTCATAATTAAATTAAAACCTAATTTCTCAATGGAATAATAAAAGACACATGCCTGTCTTAGGTCATGGAAAAATCAATTTATTCTACTAATGTAGAATAGAGGCTGACCATGGTTATCTCACTTGATGTGATTTCTCAGTTGTTCACCTACTTATTCTATCTCACCTAAACTAATTATTTTGGTTATTTTATCCTTTAAGAAAATAAATTAATTGAAAACATATTCAACATAAAAATTAATAAACTTACATTAATATATAATTCTAATAGAATGAAATTAAGAAGAAAGCACTTGGACTTTGTGATTTGGTTAGTGGGTCCCATCGTTGTATTTGTTGGTGTTTCAATGAAGTTTGATAATTCAATTATGATATCTCAATCATTAATTACTATTATTTTATTTAGTGTTGTAATATATTTAATTCCTATAGAAATATCAATTCCAACTCCTCATATAATCAAGGTTGATGGAACACCTCTATCAAGCATGTGACATCTCCCAGAAACTAGCTTCATTGTATGATATTAAATCCATTGAATTGATCAATTATGTCATATGAAGTGCTTGTTTTCGGTAGAAGGGATGGAATTTTATTAATAAATTAATAGAAATGAGTTTAGGATCAGTGTTGTGGGGGATGATCATCGCACCCCTGTACTCCACTCGTGCTCATCACAAAAATTAATAAAACATAATAATTTAAGTGCATAATAAATAGAATTGCCACATACCTCCACCAAGACAAGCCTCAGGTTAACCCATAATTAATGATGGTAAGAGTTCATGGTGGATATAAGAAGATTAAAATAGGATAATTATATTAACTTATTAGGAGAGTGATAGATGTAAGAAGGTGGAATCACTTGAATTAAAAATATGTGTATGTGTTACCTGATAAGAGAAAACAAAAATAAAAATAAAAGAAGAAAGAAATCCTAACGTTTTTGCACGACCCTAGGCCTCCACTCCAATTGTGGTGTCAAATGTTTCCTCTATCATGGGTTATATTATATTTTTATAGGCCAGGGTTTCAATCCTTTATTCTTCAAATTTAAGATCTTTAAAATCTATATTTATGATTTACTACAGATTCTGTCCACTGAATGTTTTATCATGGGAGGCCAATTTAATAGACGAATATAGGCATGGTGTGTTCTTAAAAGACGTTAAAAAATATTATTTTCTTTCATCCTAATTTTAGTGATTAATAATCCATTTTTAGTAAGATATATTTACAATTGATTTCTAGATTGTATTCTGGCTGAATGTTTCCTATTTCTCCTCCAAAATATGTGCGGTCAAGGCTTGACTTAATGGACAAACATCTTAATTTCCATCAATAGAAGAACACCCCGTTTAATTTTATTTCCAATAAAATTTTAATAACATTAATTGGGTTCTTTTTGAACGATTTATGATCAATTCATTTAGGTGGGGTCCACAAGGTGGTCTAGATTGATTGTCCAACTTGATTGAATTTTTTTGACCCTTGGATGGCTGAATTAGCTCCTAGTCCAGAAGAAAAAGATGAAGAAAATAAATAATGGAATTCAAAAAGAAAAGAATCACATAAATTGGATTATTATTATAAATGTTTGTATTTAATTATCAAAGTGATTAAAATAAATCTATATTACACAATTAAGCAATTTCAACCTTTAAGCCCAAAATACCCTATAAATCCAAAATTAACGCACATAACACAAATTGATAATTTTTTAGGGATTAGATAATTTAATTACATATAAAAAATATTTAAAATATTTTCTCTATAAATTCCCTCGTACTTAAACTATGTTTTTTCCTCAAGAATAAAATCTTCACATGGAATTCAAAGGGCTCTAATGTTACCAGTATTCAAATTCAAAAGTAATAAAATCAATAAATTTTCAATTTAAAATAAAATATTCAAAAATTAAAATAAAATATGTTGTTAATTTCTCATTTTTTAAATAAATAATTAATTCATGTATTTTACTTTTTCCCTATAAAAAATGATATATCTCCTCCTTTCATTCATTTATGCTTCTCAATTTGTTATTATTAAACAAAGAAAAACATGATATGCATATATTTTGAATCATTTTATATCATAAATTATGATAAAATTAATGTGTAGTTATTATAATATAAATATACCATGATACTTATCCATAGTCTTTTAAAGGAACTAATTTCCCCCACATTGTAATGATAAAAGGAACATAAAATCACGTGGAGTTTCAATAAAGGTTCAAATGGCTCTGAGGCTAAAGTTTGGTAGGTTTTGATTCTTTAAAAATTAAAGCTCATATAGGAGGTTTATATCTTATTAAAAATTAATTATATCAAAAATAAAAGTGTTATGAAATCCTTCCCTTCAAAGTAGAAAAACCCATTTCCCCCAAAACCCTAAGTAAAGGTCATGATCAAGTAAGCATAATGAATTACTCGTGCACCCTCTTTATTTTTTTTACTTTTTTACTTTTTTTTAATTTTTTCGAAAGTTATGATTAGATAAAACCTGAAATACATCACCTAACCATATATTATTAGAAGATCTTCAGTTTGGAAAATGGAAATATTTTATTTTCTAAAATCATAACCCATTTTTTTCATTTTATTTTTTTTGTATTTTTTTCAATTGGGGGAAAATAAATTGTACCATGAATGAATCAAATATCATTAATTTATTCCTACAATAATAACCCTCCTAATTCATCCTTACAATGTACATCATCCTTCATCCATGAATCCATTCTCTAC
Organism: Viscum album; assembly: GCA_963277665.1. Classification (NCBI taxonomy): domain Eukaryota; kingdom Viridiplantae; phylum Streptophyta; class Magnoliopsida; order Santalales; family Viscaceae; genus Viscum; species Viscum album. The sequence goes on from OY728166.1 coordinate 1,484,400,321, forward strand.
TAAAAATTAATTTTTAAATATCATGCAAATACAATGAGTAGGGTAGGAGTGGATAAAAATGGCTCGAAACATGGAACAATTCTATAAATGTGATTCATGGTCTCTACGGGATAAATTATGATTGCATTAAGGTGTCCTTTTACAGATAAGTAGTTTTTAAAAAGATGCATCAATCATTTTAAATGTGTTTCTACTAGTATGTAGCTTTAACTAACTTCAATACAAATTATGGTAGGTGGAATTTCCTAAGACCAATCAAGAAATATTCACAAGATAAAATTCGAAATAATTTTTCTAGAAAGCCTATTGGGAATGGGAATATGAAATTGGACAATCACTCATGTAATGATTAACAATAACAAATCCATTCACATAAATTTCAGAAATTCGAAGCCTGAAAAGTGGGAGGAAAATTTCATTTACATGAATCAATTAATTCCCTCAAATCATGTGTCATCCTTTCAATATCCATGTTTCACTTTAATAATCCAATTATCCATATTACACATTAAATATCACTAATATTCAAATCCAAAACATAACATCACTGGATTAAAAAAACTCATGTCTCCAAGATAAGTCAAGTAAAACCTTAATTCAAGTATGGGTATGAAATTCTGATCATTAAATATCAAAACATGTTTTGGTCTAAAAATTGTAATGAGTTTAATAGTTTAAATCAAAAAATTAACTACCTTTCCCATAAATTGTATTCCTTATATTTCACTATCTGAGGCTTTCATCTAATATAATGTACTTATAAAATAGAATTACTCAATTAATAACAAGGATCATTTAATTTAAGCTCAAAAATATAAGAGGGAGTGGGATGCATATTTGACTAATTCCTAAGACTGAATTTGAAATCTAAATTCCTAATATTTAAAATTTAAAGTATTAGAAAAAATGTGAATGATAAATCTTGGTATGATCCCCCAAGTGGGCCTTGAGTCATTTTACGGCCTCAAGAGGGTAGTACCAACTGTTATCCATAATCTGATGGTGGGTAGATCTAATTTGACCTGAACCACCACATGTTGTTCATCCGTGCTTGCAGTTATTTGCACTTATTTAAGAGAATTCCATTTATAGACTACACCATATCCACCCCCTTCACTATTAGGTACCTCTTGCATGGTAGTGGTAGGATTAAGTATGGAACCTCCTCCTCTTTAGTTTCTACAGGTTCAAAGTCTTCTTCAATATCTAGTGGTTTCTCCCAATGTGTTGCATGAAAAGGATAATAAAAGTGAGATTAAGAATTTAAATTTGAAGTATTAATTTCAACATTTTTCCTTTTAAGTTTGGAATCACGTATATTTAGTTCTTTAGGAAGAGCCTCAGGATCTCTTTTGGTACTTCTGGTAAATGTTCAGCGTCACCAGGGAGCTCTAAGTGTTCCCTCAATAGGTGCATCTTATTTCTAATCATCTTCCTCTAGGGCGTAATATGAGTTGGATGAATATAAAAAATTCAAAAACATTATGTGTAATACTCAAATTAGTTTCAAAAAATTTAAATAATATGAGTTCAATAATGTATCATATACCTGAGTTGGTTCAACACTAATATCCTCTTCAATTAAAAGTTTCTCTTAGAGTCGATCTTCACTAGATGGATATAGGTAGTGAGGTTCCTCCAGTATTTCTCTGAAATCCCCCACATGGGTGATTTCTTCTCCTTCCAAGGCTAAAGAGAGGATAAATGGTGGTTTATCATCTACTTGGTAATGAATTAAGAAATCAGGTTTCATTTCAATTTCTTCACATTTTCCCCAAAATGCATCCAAATTGACATGATCTACCTCTAGTAAATCAGTAGAAAAGGATATTTCATCTATTTCATCCAATAGTGGTGGTGAGAGGTGGAATTTATCACTATAAACATCCAATTATCCCCCTTAGGTTCTTAAACTTAAAAAACTAGTGATGAAATTTATTCCACATCATGCTCAGGCTCTTGATCCATTTCTGGATCGGGATACTCTAGTAGTGCTCTAACATATCCAAATTCTATTTCCATTTTCTCTCTATGTTATCCAGAGTATTTCCCATCATTTCCACCTGGTCATTTAGATTCCTATAATCGAGTTCTGGGTCTTGATAGTGCACCTTTAGGTAATTATATAATACATAATAACATGAATTTTCATACATCATGGGAAATTGGTTTTAAAAAAATTGAAAATCTATCTAAAATTTGAATATAGAAAACCTTGAAGTAAAAAAATTTATTATCTCCCTGATAATGATTGTATTTTTCACGAACGCCTTTCGTAGGGAAAATAAAAAACAATTTATTCACTTAATGTAGTATAGAGGCTTACCAGGGTCATCTCACTTGATGAGATTTATTAGTTTTTCACCTACATATTTTTTCTCACCTAGAATAATTATTTTTATTATTTTATCCTTTATAAAAATAAATTAATTTAAATGACATTCTATATAATAAATACTAAACATATATTAACCTGAAATTATAATAGAATAAAATTAGAAAGAAAGCACTTGGCCTTTGTGGTTTGTTTAGTGGGTTCCATTATTTTCTTTTTTAGTGTTTCAATCAAGTTTTATAATTCAATTATGAGATCTCATTAATGAATTACTATTATTATATTTAGTGTTGTGAAACATTGAGTGCCTATAGAAATCTCAATTCCACCTCCTCCTATAATCACGGTTGATGGCACACCTCAATCGAGCAGGTGACATCTCCCATGACATATCTCAATTGTATGCCATTTTATCCATTGAATATATTAACTCCATCGTATAAAGATATTGTATTATGTATAATGTAGGGAAATTTATTTAAAAGAGAATATAAATGAGTTTGGGATCAGTGTCATGGTGGACCATCACCGCACCAATGCATGTCAATCTTCATCATCACACACTTAATAAAACATAAGAATTTTAAGTGCACAATGAATATAATTGTGACATACCTCTTCCATGACTAGCATTGGTTTATCCTGTCATTATTTAGGGTAAGAGTTCAAAGTGGATAGAAGAATAAGAAACCATCAAAATTAGATTAAGTTTTTAAGAAAATTAGATAAGGAAGAATATGAAAATGATTGAATTAAAAATATTCATGTGTTACATGATAAAAGAAAACTAAAATAAAAAGAAGATAGGAAAGAAATACTAAAGATAAAACATGGCCTTGGTCATCCTATCTAATGTTGGTGTCTAAATCATCATTCAGTATGGTTGAACACCTCTTTTTATAGGCCAAGGGTTCCCTCCTTCAGTATTCAAATTTAAGATCTTCAAAATATATATCTATGATTTCCTATAGATTATGTACACTAAATGTTTCATCATGGTAGGATATATTTATGGCATAATATTATAATGGTGTCTTATTTAAATATCTTCCAAAATCCCTTTTATGTTCATCCTAAAAATTTCAGCTTGATCCTCCCTCTGTAGTAAGAGATATTGGCCATTGATTTCAAGATTGTATTCTGAATGAATGTTTCCTGTTTCTACCAACAACATCTGATTGAATTAGGTCTAATAAAATGGATTATAATATTTATAGTAATCAACATAGGAAATACCAATTTAATTTTATTACCATTCCAATTAGAATCACCTTAATTGGGTGTGTTTTGACCTATTTATGATCCATTCATTGAGGTGGGGTCTATGGGGTCGTCAAGATTGATTGTCCAACATGATTGAATTTTTATGACCATTGGATGGATGAATTATTTCATAGTCTATAATATAAAGATAAATAAAATACATAAATGAATAAAAAATAATCACATCAATTGGATTTATATTATAAATGTTATGATCAAATTATCAAAGTGATTAAAATCGGTCAGTTTTACTGAATTAATAAATTCCCACCTTTAATCCCAAAACACCCTATAAAACTAAAAGTGATGTACATAACTTAAATTGATAAATTTTTAGGAATTAATTAATTTAATTACATATAAAAAATTATGAAAATATTTTCTATATAAATAAACAAACCATAACCTACCTTTTATAGTGGATTCATAATAATTTACTTACACATTCCTATAATGGTGGTATAAAAAATAAAAAATTTATTTTTAAGGGAATATCATACCCCAATAACAATTATACAAAATTGGATTTTATAAAGAATATATAATACAAAACCACTTAATGAAATACTGATATATGAAGCATAAATAGTTATAGAAGTTCAATCACACTTGAAAATAAATACCAATACAATGAAACTATCAAAATAATTGAAGTAGTATACAGTCATTATAATGATTACTAAGATATAAAGTTCTATATGTTTTTGATTACTCATGATATATATTTATAGATATATCTTCAAATAATATTTATCCTTGTTTCCTCATAACCATTGAAGAGTTTATTTCAAAAATAAATGTTATAAATAATTATTAAAACTTTTCAAAATCATACATTTGAATAAAGAACTACATTAAAGTTTAATAACCTTATTTTTAATATTTCCATACCTATTAATGATTTAAAATAATTTCCATGACTTTATCACTATGAACCATCATTTAAATCATTATTAAAATTGATACAAATTTATCTTAAGGAAAATAATTTAAATCGTATAGATTATCATTCATAGAATACGATTAATAATATTATCTTATAAACTGATAAATATTTTTCTATATAGATTAATATGTAAACTTTTAAATGGTAAATAATTTAAATTCAGAAAAAAACATAATTTAACTTATGAAATTCCATTAATACAATACATAAGACTAATTTCATATATAATGGTCATTAGATTTGTTAGTTTTTCAACCTGACCACCTTATGTAAGGGTCCCTACATAAGAGTTCAATAATTTTTAAAAGTATAATAAACTAAATTCACTCATAACTATATACAAAAAACTAACTTCCTTTAATACATAAAGGTAATTGATTCATACTTAAGAGAAGATATTTAATATGTATGAGTAAATTCTGATAATTAATGGTCCAATACATTATTGAATTTCTCAACTGTATTCACACATAAGAGTCTTTATATGTCAAAGATAACATTAATATATAATATTTGTTTTCCAAAACATCTCGATGATATGTAAAGGTCAACGTTTTTCCAAAATTCAATTTGTAAATGTACTTTATAGATCCCCTTCCGTGCGAGTTCTTTATAAATTTATCCAATATAAAATTTTGATAACATAGAATAATAATTTTTTAATAATCTTATAAAATAATAATAATGAATAATATTATAATAATAATGTCAAATAATAATTAATAATAAAAACAATGATAAACATCAAAATGTAGAGATGAGAGAGTAATATAATTATCAAAACCTAATAAATAAAGTGTAAGTAGCTACTCCACATTTTCACCCTTTTTGATAATTAGAAAAAACTAACATCTCTACCACTTTTTTATAATTAAAAAACATGATCATCTCTCACCATTTTTATAAAAATTAAAAAGATAAATATCAAGATATTCATGTAAAATAATAAATAATAGTAAAATATTAATATGTTATGTGTAAACAACTATGAATAAGTGGTAAGAAAATATTGATCATAAAATATATAACATGATAAAAAGAAATACCAATTATGAAGTAGAATAAATCATCATAAAATCATATATAATAAAATATACCAACAATTATGAAATGAAAAATATCATTAAATAAGTCAAAGAGATCCCTTAATCAAAGTGTCTTTATATGGGAATTGATTAATAGGGAATCCAAATTATATGAAGTCCTCCTATAAAAAATAAAATACTACCAAATTATATGAAATTATTTAATGATATTCAATGAATTAAAAAATTTTAGAATAAAATTGAATTATAATTTTACAAATTTCCAAGTTGAAATTTTTTCTCATTCTACAATCTTTTGAAGCTTCTATTTAATCTTTTTAAACAATATTTTATCCAATGGATTTTTAATTATATAAACCATTTTTTCTTTAGTAGGATATAATTCTAAATAGATATATATTTTATAAAAATGATCACTAATAATGTGATATCTTACATTAATATAATTTATTCAATAATGTTGGATGGTGTTATTTAAGGTATATTGGCTGATGAATAATCACATATAATTTTCATTATTTTATAATCTATATCAAAATATCATAATGTTTTACTAATATAGATATATTTTTTCATAATTTTTTTATATTCGCATCTTCAACCATTGATAATACTATTGAATGTTTCTTCCTTGAGATCAATGAAACCAAAATTTTACCATGAAAATAACACATTATTCTATATCCCTTTATATCTATATTTTATCGTCTAAATTATAAATCAAAATAACTCAGTAATTCCATATATATATTCCCAAGAATGAATATACTATGTTTAAAATTATCCATCATATAATTAATAATCTTATATACTACAGTAAAGTTACTATCCATTATATTAGTTTGAAATCTATCACACCTACAATCGTTGTACATCAGGTTAGGTTTAATAGTTGTTAAATATAACAGACTTCAAATCAAGCATATGAATATTTTATGATCGACCAATTTACCAACAAAATATTCATCCATTAAACATTAATTAATCATAAGCATATTCATTATTTTAATAGAATCATGTTTGAACCTATTCACTAATTCCTTGGTATACTTACTTTGATTTAAAAGAATTAAATTATCTCATTGATAAATTTGAAATCCTAGAAAAACATCAGTTAATCCATTATACTCATATCTAATTCATTAGAAATCGTATCTAAAAAATTCTTTATAAATGAATTTTCTAGATTAATTAAATATAATAACACCATTTCATAAATTTGAACAGTCAGAATATTTTGTGAATACCTTATAACAAAAAATGATGGATCCATTATACCTTTTAAAAATTCAATCTCCAAAACTGTTGAAATAGTGGGTGCCCTAGACCCAACTATGTAATAATTTTGATTATTGTATCATGTGTATAGTTAGATATGCTTGATGATATCTTACCATTATAACGAAGAATTTTCTACATCCACTATAATTATGGTAATGTCCCAAGGTTAATTGTCGTGTCAAGAGGTTATAGCAGATCCCAGCCTATAACGAGAACCTCAAGATATAATGACATTGATCTTATATATTTTTTATTATAGTCTAGATACATCTTACTAACTAGACACAGTAAATGTTTGACTATCAGGTGATGGGGGGGCTCATAAGCATTGAGACTTCGTCTCATGAAGATCGCACTTGGTGATCTCTAGTAGTGAGATGATGGGGACATACCTTCCAATAAAAACACCACATGTTTTGGGTGTCAATGGTTGTTCCTATCTATGGACATGTGTATTGGTCTCCTGAATTGAGACCATTACTAATTTATATCATTTAATTACGTACTTTAATGCACGATAAAAACCTTGGAAGTAATTTCATGGCGTGGTAGTTTGGGTTGGGTGCGTTGTTGGTGGTATGACATAGGTTGAATGGTCAAGAATGAATTTTTCACTTCCATGTTTAGGAAGTTGTATATCTCAGGCCTAGTTGATCAGGATGGTACCACCTTCATATGTCTTTGGCCAAAGCAGTAGGAAGGAAAATCCTTCCGAATAGATCAAAAAATAATAAAGCAAGATAAGGATGATGACACAAGAGTGTGTCATGCTTTATGAGATATCAAATGACAAAGATACTATAGTACACAGTCAGTGGTCGTAGGTTGGTAGTCATTGCAATGACTATCCTTATCTTTTTATGGGCCATGACGGGTTGCTAGACCCCGCTATTGGTTTGTGGATTTTATTCACCCCTATTGAAATAAGGGCCTAGAGGGTCACATACAATAGTGTATTCAACAATCCACCCTATTCAGTTTAAAAGGTATATAATCATAATGGGAAATGCCATGGGGTCCGAGCATTGTCCATGTTGTCAATCACCAAAAGTATTAAATAAATTTGTTAATATTTAAGTTAAAAATATTTGGGATTGAATTTATTTAATGTATTTACGAGCTAAGTAAATACCAGAAAATATTAATTGAACGAATATTATTTTAATATTCAATGTTCGTTTAATATTAAGTGGGACAGTGAGTCGAGTTAAATGGCTTATTTTTATCACGTAATATTGTATTTATATATTACAAGTAGGTGATAAAATATTAAATAATATTGGCGTAGCTTAGTCTGTAGAAATTATTTATTTAGAGAATGCTGATATTAATAGGGGACACAGAACCCTACCAGGTATTTATCAATGTCTCCATAAATTATAGAGGATGTTATCTCTCTTTGGTGTGCATATCACTATTCATTCATTTATGGAATGAAAAATTGATAGCCTCTCTCTCCTCCCGCTTCCTAGAGAGAGAATCTGATGATCCAAAAGCTCGGATCAAGTTCTTCCTCAGGCATCATATGATCAACAATGCGGTGATCATTGCGACATCGAAGATATTTTTGAATCTCTGCGCTAGCACATGGAGTTCAACGATTGGTGTTCCCGTGGATTTTTGGAGCGCGTTTGGAAAATCTAGAGGGATTCTACTTTGGAGCCTTCAAGCGACGATCGCCATCGGCCAGCAGCAGTCTACCATGCCGTCGAATTTGAAACGAGTACGTTTTAATTTTAATTTTTTTTCTCTTAATAATCTACGCGAGATCCTCGGACCTCTCCGGGGTTCGGATCGTCAGCGACGACATGTACCGTCATTCCGCCGATGAAAATTTTGAAAACCCCAGCCCACCGGCTTCCGCTGCGAGCCCCAAAAAGCTAACAGTGGTATCAGATGGAGTCACGTAGATTTTCTAAGCCAAATAAAATTAATTCTCATGAAATTAATTAGAGGGTTTAAAATCGTTCACAACCGTTCAAACCGTGATACAATCTGATTTCGAACGACAAAGATATGTCCATTCAAAATTTTCAGAATGGATCGTGTTTTCATTTTTGAACAAGGTTATTAAAATTTTAATATAATTATAATTATTTCTAATTTATATAATTCTTATAATAATATAATTATAATAATATAATTATAATAATAAGATTATAATAATAATAAAAGTATTATATTAAAATAAAATTTTATTATTATTATATCTAGAGTCTAAAATAGACTTTATAAAGTTTTATAATAAAAATAATGGAAGACCCTAAAGGGGGTCTTCCTGTATGGAGAGCCCAAAGCATGACCCAAGGGGGTATTTCTGTGATTTCACAAACTAATAAACAAGTGAAAAATTGGTCTGGCCTATTGAAAGAACCAAAAGAGAAAACATAGAGGGGGTCCGAGCAGACCCCCTCCCTCTCTCACGCGGCACACAGTAGCGCCACCGGGACTCCTTTCTAGAGCGACGGCCAGCCCAGGGGTTGCCGCACCCCTCTACCTCCACAATATGCTGAGACCCCTCACCCCGTCGGCACCTCACCTACAGTCCGACCGCTCCTGGCCAGCGCCGCCACTCACCCATGAGGTCCTCTGCACGCCAGCCGCCCTCTGCGCGACTAGACTTGCAGCACAGGAAGCACCCACCTCCACTCCCAGTCGTTCGGGCCTACTCTCAGCTGCCCACGGCCCACTGGCCGGCACCCTGGCCGCTTCATGTGGCCCGCAGCACCTTCCCGCGCAGCAGCCGTAATGAAGGCAGGCTCAATAGTTCCCTGTCGCCTCCTTTGCGCCACCCTTCTCCGTTGTTGCTGCCCTGGCCCAGAACACCTCGGCTCAAGGCCTCCACTAGATTCCCTTGTCTATGACCTTCTTACCTCCAGCAGCCCCACCGCTAGAGCCCTCTCCGAGCGCCATACCTCCCGGTGTCCTATGTGGAGCTCCTCCACCTGCCGTAGCGCACCAGGCCGAGCCGACCTCCTCCTCTGTCGGCAAGTCCAGGGACACCACAATGTCCACTCCAGCCTCGCCGCTACCCAGTCTTCTCCCACTAGGGGCACTCTTGTTGGACTCTCCAGATCCTCTCCGCACTACGACAGTGCTCTGGACAACCATCCTTGGACCCGCGCGTGAACCCGCCTAGCGCAAGCATATGCAGCACCTCTCAATGGGGTCGCTGTCCCGGTTCTTTGTTCACAGGCATCACATCCATGAAATATTTATAATAACATCATAGTATATATATGATACTGGATTTATTATTTTAGAATGGAAATAACAAAGAAAGAAGAAGTTGAAGAAGAAAGGAACTTGAAAGAGGGCGGTGAAAACATTACCTCTTCTTCGAGTTCTTTCTTTTGATTGGATCAAAAGGACTCTTTTTTATGGATTTATGATCAAACTAAGTCCTTTAGGTTGGATTAAGGTAAGTTGAGAGAATATTTAGGAAGGTTTTGTAATATCCAAAAGGCTTATAAGGTGTGAATTAGAGTGAAGGGGGGAGTTCCCTTTTATAAGAGGGGAGAGGGGAACCTTAGGAAAAGCTAGAAATATTATTTTCTAATAAATTCATATTCTTTTTATAATGGCTCCAAAATGGATTATTGAAATTCCGAGGTGGGGATAGGTTGCAAAACACTCAACCAATAGGTTTTAGACAGGTTTGGTTAACTTTATTAACCTTATCTTTTAGTTTTAACTCTTTTTTAATTAGATTGACATTTACCATGTCACATTGTATTTTTATATTATATGGTTAATAAACAATGTATATACTTTCAAGTGACCCCCAAAGTTTTCCATTAATGATGACCTTATCATGATATAATTCCTTAGGCCGAACCATAGATTTTTGGGAATAGAATATCAATTAATAATATAATATTTGTTTTAATAACTCTTTTATGTCAATTTGGACACTATTCAATAATTGATTTTACAACTTTATTAATTAGAACCAAATTCGTTTAGGAAATCCTAACATTTCATATTAAGCAATAAAATTCGTGGATGACATCAAAATATTAAAATTATATTTAATTTAACATTTATAATACCAATTATTAGATTCATTCATTAATAAATAAAATACAGCATCATTATTGTGTCATAAATAAATTTTATTATTCTATGTCCAAAAATTATAAATAAAATACCATTATGTAGGAAATTTTTTTATCTTTCTAATGAATATTTATAGTCTAAAAATATATCATATATTACCCTATATTAAAAATATTTTCCTAAAAGATATATGCTTATGTTATTTTTGTATTTACTTTAACTTAATTAATTTAAACTGTCCCTATCACTTACTAGTGGATCCATGGGGTCCCAAAATCGACCCAAAGTTTCCCATGGTCGGACATGTATCAACCAATAGGGTTAGGACAAGTGGTAGGGTAATTTAATTTTATTAAAATATAATTTCGTTACCCTTATTTAATGGATTTACCCGTTCACCATGATAAATAAAATATTTACCGAAGTCATTATTCAAACTTTCTAATAATAAGATGTAACACCCTGAGATTTTATGAAAAATATTATTTTTAATTTTATTGTTGTATTGTGTTATATGTTACAAAAAAAGAGTCTTTCACAAAACACAACCTTAACTTGGCTGCATTACATGCAATCACGACCTTCCTCTATAGTGTGTGTAGTACGCAATATCGAGTTTCACTAAACGAGAAATTATTATAATATTATTATGAACTATCTGTTATGAATAGTAATACCCACTTTTTGAAATTTTACAAATTTTATCTTTAAAAATGGACTTCATTTTTGGATTTGGAATATCAAAATTAGCTTAGGGTGAAATTTTGGTACTTTTCAGATAACTTTCAAATTCTAATGAATAGTGAAAATTACTAAATTTTAATTAAAAACAATTTTTTTAATCGAAATAATTAATAGGGATAAATTATTAATTTTAGTGGTTTTAAATTATATTTAGAATATATTTTTACAATTTAATACAATGTTGGTCATTGGATGTAATTTCACATTTAAACCAGACATAAACATGTGTCAATCTTTTGATAGTTATTATCTCTTAAGAACACGCTATTTGTTTTGACAATGGGAATTAATTTATAAATTAATTAATGCAACTGATATGTTTTTAATTTGGTAAAATAGACATCATTTTTGAATTCATAATATCAAATATAGATTAGGCTTAATTTTTGGTATTTTTCTGGAAACTTTCATTTTTTGATGAATAGTGAAACCACTAAGTGGTAGTTAAAAAACTGAATTTTTTCATAAAACTTAATTTTACCGCTTATGTGAGTGGAATTTCAAAAATAATAGAGACATGGTTAATATCAATTACTAATATGTGGTTCAATGAGATGAAAATAATTTTTGTTGAATAGTAACTTTTTACTTTTTTTCACAGTTAAAAGTAAATAAGGTAGTTAAGGGTAAAAATGATATTATTATTACCCTAACACATGTCGTAATTATATTGGATAAGTGTAATTTGACCAAAAACAACCTTAAAAATAAAATATGACCATTTAGGCCCACTTGGATTAGAGTAGGACATTTATTATCAATTTATTTAAAAAAGGGTTAAAATAGTGAAAATCAAAGTTTAATAACTAAAGAATTTTTAATATAGGGTTATACATACGACAAATTCGACTATAAATATTCATTAGAAAGAAAGAAAGATATCCTATATAATGGTATTTTATTTTTAATTTTTATACTTAAAATAAGTTAATTTATTTATTATACAATGATGATGCAGTAATTATCTTATTAATGAAATATTGATATAATTGATGTTATAAATACCCAAATAAATGTAATTTGAGACTTTTTATGAATTAAAATAATTTTATATGTTAATATGACATGTTATTAGTGATTTAATGAACTTTTTTAGAACTAAGCATTCATTTAGGATTTTTACAAAAAACAATTACCAAATAGTGTCAAAATTGACATAAAATAGTTTTTTAAAACAAATATTATATTATTAATTGTTATTATATTCTAAAAATCTATGGTTCAGAAAAGCTACTTATATCATGATAGTTGTATCATTAATGGACCACTTAGGGGTCTCTTGGATGTATATGTTATGTTTATTAACTATATAAAAAGTGACATGGTAAATGTCAATCTAATTAACTAAGAGTTAAAACTAAAAGTTAAGGAAAATATAATGACCTAAACTTGTCAAAATTTTATTGGATGAGAGGATTGCGACCCATCCCCACCTTAGAGTAGAAATAAATCAATTTGGAGCTATTAAAAACAGAATATGACTTTATAATAAAATAATTTATTTAGTTATTCCAAAGGTGCCCCTCTCCTCCCTTATAAAAGGGCACCCCCTCCCTCTCTTCCTCACACCACTTTGAGCCTTCAAGCTCGGCCAACCCCTGCCAATATCTCCTCTCCACTTCCCTAGAAACATCCTAGAGGTCCTGGTCTTCTTCAAAGACCAATTTTAGTGCCCTAAGAGGAGGTCTCAAAGGGGCGCTTCAAAGAAGAGGTAATGCCCATTACCGATTATTTCATCTTTATTTCTTCTTCCACTTCTTCTTCATTAGTTGTTTCATTATGATGTAATAACATCAGTATCACTCATATACGAATATATTATTATATTGATTAAACAACCTTATTTCACCATCAATCCATCCTACGGAAAACAAAAACACCACGCTTGCGTACGTACGGAATACCGTCTCCACGTCGTGGTGTAATCTATTTTCCACCACCACCTTAATTGGTTGGGTATAATGGTGTAAATAATAACTATATATGATTATTGTAAAGTTATATTGATTCTTTAATAGTATACATACACTCCAATAAAATTCCACGATCATGGTGATGATATCATCTCTCGTGCGTACGTACGGAATACCGTCTCTACGACCCGATAAGATTCATTCTCAATGATTAACCATTCATAAATGATTATAAAGTATATATAATAAGTAATCATGAAATATATTACATAATAATGATACTGGATTTTATGTATATATATATCTATGTCATCCAATTAATTCCATTCAATTCAATGAGGAAACAAAAACAACGTTCATGCGTACGTACGGCCTACCGTCTCCATGAACGGTGTTTTTCTTTCCATTTATCGATCTATTATATATATGTATATTGTGAATATATATTATATATAAATCATGTTTACATTCTGGATTTAAGTAATAATGATCTAAGTAATCATATGAATAATTAAAAGTTAAAACATGAACGACAAATGAAACGATTTTACCTAAAATGCTACATTAACATGAATTTACAAAAGAACGGGTAATATAAAGTCATAAGTGAACCATATATGATATAATAACAATGAATATGATTCTGTAATAAGTCAATAACATTATTTAAATCATTATATAGGAGTTTCAGACACTTACGAAGCAAATAAGACCTAATGTAAGGGAAAATATCACAATCTCATTTTTATCTGAGATTGTTTATACTTTGGTATTTACTAGGGTGTATTTTATCATCCACATCCATGTTCCCTCAATATGTAATATTGTTTCCATCCACCTACAATTGTTTAAATCCAATTTTACACTTCAGTGAGTTTTTAGTAAAGGATATGAAAGGAATCTATTGTTGTTTTTCGTACGAGGTACTTTTTGACTTTTCCGACAAAAGTACGAGAAGAATGTTTTTTAACTTATACGGCACGAACGGATTTTTATGGTTTTATAAAGCTTGATTTTCATGAAGCTTCCTCAAAATGATTTCATGAATATTTTCAAGAAAATCCTTTTCTTTTAAAAATGAATCACATTTTGTGAAAAGAAAATTATTTTAAAGAAGAAAGGATATTTTCCTCAAGAATTAATTTCAAGTGTTTTATCAAAACCATTTTCCATATAAAATGACAATATTTCATATGTGTATGTTTCAAGTATAATGTCTCTATGATTTACATGGTTTCACTTTTCTTATTATGAAATGTTATCCATTGATTTTATATGGATTATGTGATGTTGGGATTATGTTTATGAAACCCATTTTATTCGTTGTGTTATTATGAATGATGTATGGTTATTTTGTGGCACAAGTAAGAATGATTTCATTATGAGATGGGTGGGACCTATATCTCCCTCCAATGCATTGGGTAAATATTTTATCTCTCATGAGATAGACATGGTTGGAATGGTAAGTAAATCTGGTTCAGTGTTACAGGACTGAAACGAGGAGTGAACTCGATTTAGAAAGGGACATTATCCACTAATATGGTCTTGGCAGCAATGCCTTGGATACTATGGAAATCATAACAAGTGCTGAATGGTTGCCACAATTACATGTTTTACTCCCATGATATTTTATCATGCTTAATGTTTCTTTATGATCTATGCCTTACGTACTTCCATGTTTTATGTCATTTCTCATGTTTTTCATGTTTAAACATTATTTTCATGTTTTTAAGTTCAAATGTATATTATTTGTTTTATTGTATCCATGCATACCCTTACTGAGCATTTGAGCTCACCCTTTATATGTTTTCTTTTCCCCAGGATATAAAGAAAGTTTTTAGGTAAGAAAACAAAAGGGGACGATCTTTATGGGAGATGTTGAAGATCTTTCACCATGATTAGAAGATTATGTTCCAAGTTTCCAAAGACACTATACTATTACGGTCCTTGTGTGTCTGTTTTTGTTATGTATTAAGTATTCCGCAAAATTAATGTAATGTCCATGTACGTCAAGCTTCGGGTCTCTACATAAGAGTTACCTATTTACAAAATTTGGACATCCAGATTCCAAATATGGAATCCATTTTTCCAAATTCGAAACACAGAAGTGGCGGAAATTAATTTAAATTTAATTTCCATTATCAAAACAAAAAGTGCGTTTTTAAGAAATAATAACTATCAAAATATTGACACTTGTTTATATCCGGTTTAAATGTAAAATTACGTTCAATGACCAAAATTATATTAAATGGTAACAATATATTCTAAATATATTTTAAAAACACTCAAATTCATAATTTATCACTATTAATTATTTCGATTAAAAAAGTTGTTTTTAATTAAAATTTAGTAATTTTCACTATTCATCAAAATATGAAAGTTATCCGAAAAGATGGAAAAATTTATTGAAACTAAATTATAATTTCCCGATTCTAAAAAAGAAGTTTATTTTGTCAAATTGATTATATAAAAGTTTTAAATATTGGATTTAAAAATGGATCACCATTAAAAGGCGGTAAAAATGCATTTTTTGAAAAATACTTCTTTTATCTGAAAAAAATGAATTACTTCTTACATTATGTCTAAGAAACTCATAATATTGAGTCTAAAAATATAAGGATTACATATAGTTCAAAATTCAATTAATACTATTCATAACCACTTTTCAACGGCTAGTTTTGTAAGTTATGGTGCACTTGAACTCGGTGTTTCGTGTAGTGCAAGTTATTGAATTACTTTGAAGAAATAACATTCTTTGAAATCTTGGGGTGTTACAGGAAACCTATAATCATATAGATCAGTCATTTAAATTTATTTCTATGTCTTGAGTTTACTATATATTAATCCATTTTTATGGACTTTTGGGGGTTGAAAAGTTATGAGAATTACTATTTTTTGAATATCTCATACATTTTTTTTAAATTTACCTCTTATATTACTTATAATATAAATAATCATATTTATTTTCCCATTTTGAAATATATTAAATTATGTAGATAATTTTGATAATGTTTTACCCTTTTAAGCTAGAAAATATGACTAATAAACTTGTTACAGTCATCTACAAAAAAATGAAAACTTATTTCATCCAAGAAAAGTAGTTTTAATATTTCCAAAAAATTCCAGATGAACTAACTGGAGTGTAATGAACGTGTTTACATATTTTATCTTCCTAAATGACTTTTTGTGTTTTTTAATTTTATAAATGGATCAAAAAGATAATATTTTTTTGCCTTAGGTTCTATAAATTATAGTACTCTTTGATTTTTTTTAAATATTTTAAACCATCCTGAGTTTTCATGGATGATCCTCTTATTAAACATGATTATATATGTCTGAAAACATTCAAATACTTTACATGTTTCTCTTTTATCTAAGAAAGTTCAATAAAATAAATACTCTCTATATGGTTAGCATAAATCAGTACAAAATCATCTTTAAAATCATATAATTTATCAAAAAGAGATTTAAAATTCATGTTATCTTCTCATAATTGTGAAATATTAATCAATTTAAACTATAAAGTATCCAAATACAAAACTTTATTAGTAATAGTAGAATTTGATATACCAACCTCAAAACAAAACATTACCCTTTACTTTGTAATTGTATCAAATAGTGGTAGTTTCTCTATCAAATTATTTGTAATAAATTATGTTGGATGGCTATTCACTCATATTCCTAGAGTATCCACTTTACATGTACCATACATTTATCCCAAGACTTCTATGTAATATTTCTTGAGACTTCCATGGTATAGTTCTTGAAAAATAAAATAATAGACAAATTTTGGACCCATGCCTGTTTGGGACAAATAGGATTCATTAAGTCATTATTTGGAATCCATATAGATTTCAATAATTTATTAATGGAAATTATAAAAGATAAATATTTTTAGGTATATGATTTAGTATGTCCCATGGATTGTGGACGTCTAAGGAACTATTTTCAATAATAATTTCCCTACATTGTATACCTAAAAAAACAAATAGTTGAAATATTAGGTTACTTATTTTTTTTTAAAAGTACATGTAAATTTTTTGTAGTTTCCTATAATAAAGAATAAAATTACTGTTTTGGTCATCATGTTCATTATCACCATCTTTTCACAATTATAATTCCTTAAACAAAATTTTCCATGCTTTCCTTCATAATTTTAATATGGTTTAAAAATTTTTAGTTTTCTTTATGAATATCCTCAAAATAATAACATACCTTTTTATTTATACTATAAGTAGGACACATTATCTTCACATATTATTGATAAAGAACAATGTTTTCCAGAATAAGTTTCCAATTACTTAGAGTTCCATGTACAACATGGAAATTATAATATTGTCTTTTTGAAATCATTAAATATTTATATTCAACTGATCAATATTAGGATTATCATAATAAAATTAAATATTAAAATTAAATTCAATACAAAAAATATAATCACTATCCTCATTCATATTTTACATGAAGCATAAATTAAATGATTCCTTATCAATTAAAAATTCTTCACTAGAGTTAGAGTCATTAGGGAAAATCCATCCTATAGTAAATGATTTGTTATATTTATTATTTATTTTTCTATTTCCTTTCCATTTTGGACCTTGGATAGTAAATTTTTATATGAATTTTCTTTCAATACTCAAACCAAGTGTGATTTGATACATTAAAATTAGAACTAGAACTATATGTTTTATTGAATTTATGATTATATCTTCAACAGTTCCTTATTAGATTTTATAATCTTTAATTTTTTCATGTATTTGTATACTCCATTTAAAAGTTGAGATACATACTTTTTTTTCACTTCCCTATATCTCAAAATCAGAAGATACATATGAAACAACATTAGTGGGTTTGAATGTTACACCTTTATTTTGATATTTCGTATTTTCAAATGTGTTCAAAAAATCCCATACATATTGAAAACATAAAACAATATGTTCTTAAAGTATGTAATCTTTATGTTTATTTATATTTTCAATGATAAAATTATACAAGTGACACTTATTTGGTAGTGATCTAGGATATATTACAACCATGATAATGGTGTACTAGGTTTCATCAAGTGTGATCAATCCATTCACAATTCTTGTAAACCTATGGAGATTTTAATTGATGTTAATTTTTTCTTATTTTGAATTTTTGATACTCAAATCAGAACATACCAATCCTAGTTATTTGTAACTTATCTTCACCATAATGAGTAACTTGGAAAATTATCCATATATAACAAGTATTATTACAAATAGAAACATGGAAAAAACATTTTAACTAATATGACAATACAAGATATTTGTAACATTATACTTTAGAACATACTTAGCCAAATCATAACCATTAATAGAATCAAGTCCACCTATACTAATTTATATGGTTTTAATCATATTATCCAATGTACAATACTTAATTTCATGATGTAGGATTAAATCCTTTCTTACAGTTAACCATAATCATTTCCATTAAATACACAACATTTGAAAGATATATCCATCATTTTTTCTGACCAACCATCTAGAATTATGTTTCTCTTGAAATGTTAAGTGTTGGATAATGTTACAAAAAAATAATAATTCAAAAGTGATATTCCCTAATAATAATTTTTTTGTATCAGGAAAAGCATCCACAATGAAAAAGTCGTAAATGGGATGAAAATGATACTTATTGTTTTATTAAATATTATGATTGTTTAAAGTCAATAGGGGGAGGGGTGAATGGACTAGAATTTAAAACATAATATAAAAATATGGAAAGAAAATTTGAACACACAAAATTTTATAGTTGTTTTGGTCATAACAATACTATGTACACTCTTTAAACCCCTCTACCCCCAATATGGTATGGTACAGACTAAATAAACATTAATTTTAAAGGAGAGTTACTGCCAAATTAGAAACTTCCATTCTAGTGTATGAACTACCAACACACAAATTTCGTTTTGCAGTGGAGGTATAACTAATTTTTTGACATATACCATTTATAGTGGTATAACTAAAGAAGAACATGATTTCTTAAGGGAAACCCATTAACCAATATCATTAAAACCCTAATATGATAGATAAATAAAATATAATATAAAAAAGGTAAACCAGTCTTAGATAGATTAATCATGAATAGTTGTAGTTATTCGATCAGTCTTAATAATGTATCCCAACAAGATGAATCATTTATAAGAATCATCATAGTAAATAGTTGTGATCATAATCAAATATATTTCAAGTTATATATTTATCTATTTTTTATTAATCCTTGTTTACAGATATATCTTCCAATAATATCCATCTTATATTCTTCATAATCATTAGAGGGTTCATTTATAAAATAAATGTTGTAAATAATCAGTAAAACATTAAAAAACCATACTATTGAGTAACACACTACTTCAGAGTTAAATAAAATCACTTTTAAGACTCTCATAAATGTTAAATATCTAAAAACAAATCTCCTTAATTTTATTACTGAGAACCATAATTTAAATTTATTAAAAATTCACTCCAAATTCATCAAAAAATAATAATTTAAATCTGTCAGATTATCTATCATATTATAAAGCTGATAATCTTAGTGTAAATATTGATATATAATATTGTATACTTTTCTATACATAAAATTTTATCTTAAAAATCTTTTAATTTTAGAATCCTTTGGAACTAAACTTTTGAAAATGTAACTTCTAATACACCTTTTTTTAATTATGTAAGAGTAATTTCATACATAAGGGTTATCTCCATTGCTAGTTTTGAAACAAGGATATCATAAATATGGGTCCTGTCATATGTAATAGTTTAGAACTTTTAAGGAAAATCAAGTTAAATTCACTACTTAATGGATAAATAAAAGTAACTTAGAATAATAAACAAAGTTAATAGCATAATATATAAGAGTAGATCTTAAATACACTAGAATAAATTCTATAAGGTAGAGGTTTAATAATTCACCATTTTTTCAATTGTCTTATTATGTAAGTTTCTTTATATGTAAAAGTAAATGATGCACCCATTTTTTGTATACATTTTCATAAATATTATTGAAAATAAAAACATGTTTCCACCAATTATATGTTGTTTCATGAACATATTCTTTGATTTTAGTGATTCTATTTACTTTCAGGAGATTTCTATCCAAAACACAAAAATCGAGAGAATCTTGTGAAAATTTTACAGCTACACGGCGTGTAATTTTATACATGACCTGTGCATTCATACGGGGACACAAATAAAAAGAGGGAGTACACACCCAAGTCACCAGCCAGATACTACACGCCATGTGGATTACTAATACACACCATGTACCGTCTTCTAGATGCATTTGGTTGCGCTTTCTAGGGACTTCACGCCGTGTGTGGCGGCGTTACATGCTGAGTACGTGCCACAAACTGGCTGCCAATTCTGTGTGAGTCAAAGAAGGCGTGGCTGGACACATACCGAAGAAAAACCACGACAAAATAAAGTTGACAAGACTACATGACGTGTACATTTATACACATCGTGACATAAGTTTTCTATAAATAGCGGCCTTGGACATCAGACCAAGGAGATCCAGATCACTTTAAGAGAGGGGAACTTCTACTTCCATATTCTTGAGCCACCATTGTACCGCTATTCCACCATTCCACCTTCTGACACCTCTCCTCGTATCTTATTCGATGATCACATCAGGTATCGAAGGTGTTATTTCCATTATGTACTATATGTGTAACTAAACACCCCTTATGTTGGGGCGGTGGATGATGAAGAGTTTTTGTATGTTGTATTGATTTATACGATTGTTTTTGTTCTTTTAAATTCTTATCATTCTTCTTTTACCATTGTTGAATACCACTAACAATTCTGATCCAGATCAAGGGAAGAATCCTCAGGGATTTAAAAGAAGAATGATTGTGAATTCTTTCATGATCATTGAAAGGATTCATTGATTCATAAATGGACTAAACTAAAAGTAAGATTTTTGGAACACTGACTACTGGACCAAGTGGTCAAATTTCTTCAATTCCAAGACAAAATCAACTAGACCAAGGGAATCTTGTCATTAATAAGATCTTGAATATTGAATTATAATGAACAACAAAACCATATAAGAAATCCTCATTAAATATCTATAATTACCACAACTCCAACACACTCATATTCCTACTAAATACATCAAAAATTCACTTGTTGTTTTCTCATAAATTGTTAAATATAATTTCAAGTAAACAAAGAAGCTTGAACAATCCCAAACATGAAAATCCACTCTAAATTCAACTTAACTCAATGAATTAATTCTAAAATCAATTGAATTCATGAAATTACAATGTTTCCTATGGATCGACCCGGCACATGCACTATACTAAGATTAAGAGTGGGTAATATCAATTTGGGACATTGATAACATACCTTCGGTAAAACGGCCGACCAAATTTTGGCGCCGTTGCCAGGGAACAGACGGTTTAATTACTAAAATTTAGTTGCGTTAGTAATTAATTATATGAAAATAAAAATTAAAAATTCCCAAAAATTTCTTTCCTAATCCCATTTAAATTTATCTTTTATTTTCCTCATTTACAATTGGTAGTTTGTTTTGGTTTGTGTAGGTCCATAGGTGTATGAGCGGCCACCACATAGGTTCCAAGAGCATTGAGTCATCAGAAGTTTTCCCAACTGACCCTAAGATCGAACAGGCGTTTTTGAGGTGCCAATGGGCACTAATGGCTGAACACAACCAAACCACTCCACTGGCGTGAAAAAAAGGTCATCTAGCTGTGGCCCAAGGAGCTGGACAATAGTTAGGTCTGGGTGACAACCGGAACCAACAAACTCCGAAGGCTCCAGAATACCATCCGCAACAACTCCAACAATTCCAAACAGAGCAGATGCCATACTTCAACCAAGGTCAAGGGCCGTTCTACGCTCCTTAGTACCAACAATTCATGCAAGTGCCCCTTCCTCAGCAACCACCTCCACAACGTACTATTATGGAGTGAGGCCTTCCATCGATCCATGGAGCTGATACTGGCATCGTTCATCCTCCAGTACAGGCCCAACAATTTTAGATCGAGCCTGCTATCATGCAGCTGATCGAGAACACTGTTCAATTCAGCGGCCTGCCCAGTGAAGACCAGAACACCCATCTCTATAATTTTTTGGAGATATGCGATACATTTCGTTACCATGGCGTGTCTAAGGACTCCATAAATCTTCGCCTATTCCCTTTCTCTCTACAGAAAAAGGTGAAATACTAGATCAAAGGGTTTCCACAAAGATATATCCTCACATGGGAGGAGCTAGCCCAATCATTTCTGTCAAAATATTTTCCACCTTCGAAGACGATAACCCTACGGAACGAGATCCAGAACATTCAGCATCACGACTCAGAGTCGTTGTATGAATCATGAGAACATTTCAAAGAGATATTACATAAATGCCCACTGCACGGACTTCCACTTCGGATGAAAGTCCAACTCTTCTATGGAGGACTAACAAAGAATACAATGTTCGTGGTGGATGCAGCTGCTGGATGTACGGTAATGCGAAAATCCCCCGAAGAACTTTTCAAACTGCAGGAAGATATGTTTGCCAACAACTTTCCGTGGCATTCTGAGCAGGGGACCCAAAAACGAGGTATGCATAGTACTGATGGTACTATCATTATTGCTGCCCAGTTGGATGCATTTTCCAAAAATATCGATGCACTGAATCTCAAGGGTACATCTCAAGTCCGTGCGGCGAACCATCCATCATGCGGTGACTGTGGTAACAACCACATCCTAAGATAATTCCCGGGACCTTCAGTTGACCTTTCGACAATCAACGTGTGCTATATTTCTCAAAACAGAGGGTCGAACCAGTTTCCACAGTACCAGAACCCGGCATGGCAAGATAATCCGAACACAAGCTAGGGCCAACAGTAGAAGACTCCCCTGCCCCAACGACCACTCGACTACAGTCATCCACAATATCAGAACCCATACCCAAGGAAATAACAGAACCATCACAGCTCCTACCATCAGAAAGGGTATCAAAACCCTCACTTGCAGTAGCCAAGGCAGTAAACACCTCCACAAGCTCAACAACCACCTCAGCAAGAGAATACCTCAAGGATAGAGGATCTTCTAAAAAAATTCATATCAACTGCTGAGACCAGATTTCAGAACCAGGAGGCTTCTATTCGAGGCATTGAGAACCAAATCGACCAATTAGAAAACCATCTCTCAGGGAGGCAGCCTGGTACACTACCAGGAAACATCAAGAAGAACCCGAGGGAGGAGGCCCATGTCATAACACTGTGAAGTGGAAAGCATCATCACCAGAAGGAACCAGCACAGTCAACTGCACCTATACTCCCTGTTGACAACAAACGAATGGTTTCAGATCCCTTTTCATCTAAAAATCCATCACTGGAGGCTCAACCAGGCAAATATAAGGAGGTAGTCAAACCATTCGAGCATGCATTACCTTTTCTGGAGATAATGAAACAAAGGAAACTGGATCACCAATTTGGAAAATTTATGGAGGTATTCAAAAAGCTACACATCAACATCCCATATGTAGAGGCTCCGACACGAATGCCCACATATTCCAAATTCATGAAGGAAATCCTCTTTAATAAAAGGAAGATGGAGGATTTGGTCATCATTGCACTGAAAAATGAGTTCTCTGCAGTCGTACAACATTCAATTCCTCTGAAACTCCAGGATCCAGGTAGCGATTATATTCCTTGTACAATTGGACCCTGTGAATTTGGTAAGGCTCTATGCGACTTAGGAGCCAATGTCAACCTCATGCCATTTAGAGTTTTCCAAAAGCTTGGACTCCATGATATGAAGCCTACCTGAGTTGCCCTTCAACTTTCTGACATATCCTTTAAATACCCAAAAGGGATACTGGAGGATGTGCTCATGAAGGTGGGAAGGTTGATCCTCCCAGTAGATTTTATTATCCTAGACATGGACGAGTATCTGGAGGCACCTATTATATTGGGGAGACCTTTCCTGTCCACAGGGAATGTCTTGATCGACATGCACTAGGGAGAGTTGATTTTTTGGGTAGGGGATGAAAGATTCTCTTACAATGTTCTAAAGGCTATCAAACAATCATCATTACCCGAACACAAGGGCTGCTAGGCAGTGAATACCATGGATGAACAACTGATGAGACAAGAAGATGATTTGGTATGTTATTGCATTTCAGATGATATGATTTTTCCATACATACCCACTAATGAAGCGCCAGAGGAACTGAAATTCATTGAGGCCAGGGCGTCCACTACTGGCAATGAGCTGTCATTCCTGACATCCTAGAGATGGAAGATGTACTACCACTGGTACCTTTAGTTATCAAGGCACATGAACTAGAACTGAAGCCTCTCCCACCTTCCTTAAAGTACGGGTATTTGGGGGATCATAATTCTTTGCCAATTATACTTAGTGTAGCACTATAACAGGAACAGGAGGATGCACTTCTTCAAGTTTTGAAGCAGCGAAAGCAGGAAATTGGATGGACTGTTGAAATTTGAAGGGTATAAGCCCTACCATTTGCACCCACAAGGTGCTACTCAATGAAGGAGAAAAGCCATCTAGATAACCCTAGCGGCTTCTGAACCCTCCCATGAAGGAAGTTGTAAATAAATTGGTAATCAAGCTTTAAGATGCAGACATCATTTACCCAATATCAGATAGACCATGGGTAAGTCACATGCAAGTGTTCCCTAAGAAGGGAGGCATCACTGTGGTATCAAATGACAAGAACGAGGTCATCCCCACTCGCACATTCACGAGCTAGAGAGTCTTTGAAGATTACAGGAAGCTGAATGATGCCACAAGAAAAGATCATTTTCCCATTCCTTTCATGGATTAGATGCTCGAAAGGCTAGAAAAGAATGAATATTACTGCTTCCTCGATGGCTACTCAGACTATAATCAGATCTCCATTTCCACAGAAGATCAGGAGAAGAGCACCTATACTTGCCTATACGGTACATTTTCCTACCACAAGATGTCTTTAGGTATGTGCAACACTCCCACCACATTCCAGTAATGCATGCTGGGTATTTTTCATGACATGGTGGAAGATATCATGGAGGTTTTCATCGATGATTTTTCCATTTATGGGTTGTCATTTAACACCTATTTGTGGCACCTAGAGCTAGTACTGGAGAGATGTGAAAACACTAACCTAGTTTTGAACTGGGAAAAGAGTCATTTTATGGTGCAAAGTGGAATTGTCCTTGGCCAGAGAATTTCAGAAAAGGGGATAAAGGTGGATTCGACAAAAATAGAAGTCATTTCATGACTTCCCATTCCAAATTCTGTTCGATCCATCCGCAGCTTCCTGGGATATATAGTATTTTACAGGTGGTTTGTCCACGATTTTTTGAAGATAGCCCACCCCCTCACCAATCTCTTGACTAAGGATGTTGTTTTCGAAATCACAAAGGAATGCACCTCAACTTTTGAGCATATAAAGAAATGCCTGGTCGAAGCTCTAGTCATGGTTTCTGCCAACTAGGAGACACAGTTTGAAGTCATGTGTGATGCAAGCGACTAAGCGATGGGAGCAGTCCTGGGTCAACGGCTGGAATGAATCTTCCAAACCATCTACTATGCCAGCAGGACACTCAATAAGGCCCAACGAAATTACACTACTACAGAGAATGAGATGCTGGCAGTAGTATTATCCTTTGACAGGTTTCGTTCTTACCTTGTGCTGTCTAAAGTTATTGTTTATACTGACCATGTATCACTTAATTACTTATTAAAAAAGAAGGCTGCAAAACCCCGATTGATCTAATGGGTCCTCCTCTTACAAGAATTTGATTTAGAGATCCATGATAAGAATGGGAGTGAGAACATGGTTGCTGATCATCTATCCCATCTGGATCTGCCTCACATGGAGAATGAAGGGTATCGAGAGATAAGAGAGGATTTTCTTGATGATAATCTCTTTTCACTTATTGAGTACCCTAGGCCCTAGTTTGCTGATATTTCCAACTATTTAGTTACAGGTGCCATCCACCCGGACCTCTCCTTCCATCTAAAGGAAATATTCTTCTCTGATGTTAAGCGATACTTCTAGGAAGACCCACTCCTATTATGATCCTATGGAGACGGGGTGATCTGACGGTGCGTCCCAGAGATGGAGGTTCAAGGGGTCCTAGAATTTTGACATGCCTCACCTATTGGTGGACATTATGGGCCACCGTGCATAATGATGCCCGAGCCTTCATTTCCCGTTCTGATCCATGCCAATGTACAGGTAATATGGGATGTAGAGCCGAGATGCCCCAGCACCCCATCCTGGAGGTCGAGATCTTTGATGTCTGGGGCATCGACTTCATGGGACCATTTCCATCTTCTTTCAAAAATACCTACATCCTCGTCTGTGTTGATTATGTCTCCAAATGGGTGGAAGCCACTATAACGGCCCATGACACTACCAAGGTATTCGCGACCTTTCTAAAGAAACACATCATCAGCAGGTTCGACGTTCCTCATGTGCTGATCAACGATAGAGGGACTCAAATTTTCAACGCATTAATGAAAGGAGTGCTGTCGAAATATGGGGTGAAGCATCAAATGGGTATACCATACCATCCACAATCAAGTGGATAGGTGGAGCTCTCTAACCATGAGCTCAACAAATTTTGGAGAAAATAGTGAATACCTCATGGAAAGACTGGTCCAAAAAGCTAGACGAAACCTTATGGGCCTATCGCACCACCTTCAGGACACCACTAGAGATTTCACCATTCCACCTTGTCTATGGAAAACCATGCCATCTACCAGTGGAGCTAGAAAAAAAAGCATATTGGTTCATCAAGGCCCTAAATTTTGATCTGAAAGCAGTTGTAGAGAGGAAAAAGTTCCAACTATCGGAACTCGATGATATCAGAAGAGAAGCATTTGAGAATGCTAAATTGTAAAGGAGAGGACAAAAGCAATCCACGACCAGATGATTTCTCGAAAAACATTTCAACCAGATGATCAGGTACTCCTCTTGAACTCTCGTCTTCGCATATTCCAAGGGAAAATCATGTCGAGGTGGTCTGGATAGTTCCATGTCATACGAGTATTCCCCCACAGAGCGGTGGAAATTGATAAAGAAGATGATCAACCGTTCAAGGTGAATGGACAACGACTAAATATTTTCCATCACATGGAAGATACAGCGGGAACAATCTCCACCACCCCTCTCAGGTAAGAAAAGGTGAGTCGGTCAAGCCAACGACCTAAAACAAAGGCGCTTCCTAGGAGGCAACCCAGAGGTTACACGCTGTGTCCCACTTATCTACACGACTTGTACTTATCTCGTTAATTTATAATCTTAATAGTATAAATATATATAATAACTAATAAATAACCAGGGATGATGCTGGTGCCGATGGTAAAGTCACTTGAGTTTATTCGAGCCATCCCCAGTTCGAATCCTCCCAACCTACCTTTGGCACATGGTTACTCCTTTTCTTACATGGTGTGGGTAGTAATTTATTTATATTAATATATATTCTTATAAGAAAACCCATGGTGGGTATGGATCGGTTGGCCACGACCGTAACCTGGTTCCAAAAGACCTGGGTTTGAATCCGGGAAACCACCACATTTCCATTATTTACCCTTTTAATAAAATGACATGGTGTGTCTTTCGATATACGTCATGTGTTCCATAATTGTACTTACTAATATAAAAATGTTTTCTTATAAAATAAATTCATGCAGATGAAGTTGGAATATTGGAAATGTCTCAGCCCTAGATCCAAAAGGCCCAGGTTCGAACTCGGCTAATCTCCCTACTTCATCCCCTTATTTTATTTTTAATAACCACATGCCATGCATTTTCTTCTATCTATGTGTATAGGCTATATAGATTAAATTGTATATAAATAATAAATATGGACAACAGTACAACCTTCTCTCCAGTGGATGAGGGCTTTTGTTCGGAACAGCCGATCGCCGGTTCGAACCTCGCACCAAGCACCAGACCCATGGTTGTACTTCTCTTTTTCCAATTTTAAAACGCACGTCATGTATTTCCTGATACAAGTCGTGTATAGTTTTATTTGTAATAAAATATGTATATATCTATATAAATATATATTTTTATATTAGTTATTAATAATAATTATTATAAATTTTACTATAATAATTATATATATATATATATGTTCATTAAAAAAACCATACACGGAATGTCTAATAAAGTACACGCTGTGTAGTCCAGCGATAAAAGTCGGACACCCTACGCGGCCACTGTCCATGTCACCCCCCCCCCCCTCGTTGTTTTCATCCTCTAGATGTCGAACGACCCCCCTCTTCCAAATCAACCATTTTACCTCATTTTAAGGAACTATTTATTCATCATTTCACTCATCGCATCAGGTATTCCGTTCTTCCCTCTTTATTTCCTAGTTTTTATAGCATTTAGGGTGTTTTTCAATTTCTCGACCGTTCGTCTTCCAACAGTACACAGGCACGCATGAAGAACACAAGCCATGTATTCCTGTACACGAACACCCAATAAACACTTCAAAATGTGAAACTACACGATGTGTATGTTTGGGACACACCGTGTACTATCCAATGTCATTCCCGGGTCTTCCCTTTTACACGACCACACATCCCATGTTCCCCTACATGATGTCTATGTTCGGTACACGCCATGTTGTTTATTATATGGCCCAACCAATTTGTATTTCCCACATGGCTAGGACCTAACAACCTTATACATGGCATGTAATCTACATACACATCATGTACCCTTAACTGGACAGTGAACCACCCACTCGGTATATCTTTCCCGAATACAAGGGTTGCTTCCCGCTACCACTACATGCCTTGAACTCCAGAATTACACAGTGTACTTTTATTTTTCTTATTTTTCTCACATTTTTCCTTTTTAATATATATCATTTTTCTTTTCTTGTCCTTATATTATCTTTTTTTTCTTTTTCGTTATTTTTCAGGTTATAGAAGATCGTGATCCTTCTCGGGGGAAGCGGCCGACCTCTGCCACTGAGGGAGAGAGTCCCATTTTTTGGAAGATTCGACTCCGACCTCTGACACAGCTAGACACATAAATTGTGGTCTACGAGCTACCTCTGTTGTCTATTATTCCACCACCCACTACCCCAATAGAGTTCGGGCCTAATAGAGTTGTACATCCACCTTCCAGCACAGAGCTTCTGAGCACCACCATTTCTACTACATCAGCTGCCGCCCTCCCTGTGCCATCTTCATTAGTAGCTGGCCCCACATCGACCAATTCCTCCATAGAGCCTTCACCTACTGTAGCTGATCCACCCCTAGAGCCATCCCCTTCTATAGAACCACCTAGACCGGCTCCTGTGGGTATCCCATATCTATGTACGGTGTTCCCGGCTACCAACTTGGCACATGACAGAGTCCTGAATTTCTCTTGCCGCCCGATCCCCTTGAGCAGTCGCTATCTAGACCCTGCCGTGCCTCAGCAGCTGGACATATGGGGGGAGTTGAGGGAGCTCCTCGGCCACACATCATTGCTAGATATCTTTCAAGTCAGCACTCCTATCTATAGAGATTTATTTTTGGAGTTTGATGAATCGTTCGAGTTCGATGGACCTAAGTACCGGGAGACACTAGGTGATACCATCAAAACAGTTATATTTCAGTTAGGAGACTGCCATTTTTTCTTTTTTCTACCTGAATTTTGCCAAGGGTGTGGGTTTTACCCCCATCCAGTCATCCCACCCCGAGTCTCCACCTTGCTCTGCCCTGAGCACCCGACCCTCATTGCTATATGGCGAGATATTGTCGGGCCTGACCACCCCAATACCCCCACCTCCCATAAGAGAACCCTCATCAACGACCCTCTCATCTGCTTCACTCACCAGTGATTTAGTGCCATTATTTTCCCCATAATGATTATTTGGGGGTCATGACTGCCCGTGACATGGAGCTCCTTACTTTTGTTTTCACACAAGCCTACCCAGACCTTCCTTACCTTACAGCCTCGTATTTATATGCCATGTTCACAGGACGTCAGGGAAACCTGAATGACAACTTTTATGCCACTAGCCATGCACCCACATTGGTGTCTTTGAGCCTTCTCTTCCACATGATCTCCTGGGTACCCCTCAATGGATGGACTTTCTCATGATTATTCGCATGGGATTAGTCTGGAAGCAGGGGGCACCTACGTCATTGCCCATGCCCAGCCCCCACCTACTGCCGACCCACCTACATCAGACGTGCCATCCCTTGAGGCGATGCTATGATAGTGACCTTTCTATTTGTCTTATATATCTCTTTTTTCCTTTTTCTATGATTTGATATTGTGAACTCTTGTAGTTTTCTTTTTCATCAACAATCATAGGTATCATGGAGCGAATTGGACATCATTTTTCACGAGGGGAGTATTTTTCCTTTTTCTATTGTCTATATAATTATGTTTAATTCATCCACTACTTTATCTCATCTTTTCCCCATTCCCCCCCCTTTCCTTCCCTTTCCCTTGGTATTTCACTTGGTGGACCATGTGCGGTATTAAGTGTGGGGGAGCCTCTCCCTATTTCACCTTAGTCTTTTCCCTTGAACTAATCTAAGAGACATAATTATTAGATTATATATTTTTAAATGTGAAGAAATTTTTTTTAATCATATTTATAAATGCTAATGTTATCAATATGAACTTTTTTAGGGTTGCATGCTTATTTTGATTCTTATGTGTTTTAAAATGATCACTGATATAATTTAAATTACAAATTTGTAATCCTTGGATAATTATATCGATTAGATTAATCAATAGTTTTGCAAGACATGACATGATAGTCTCTTATTTATTTTTCCCACTCCTGAGAGGTATTCTAAACCCATTTGTCATATTCTTTCTAATACCCTCTTTCTTGATAGATTCTTAGAATATATAAAACTACCATAATTTTCATGTTTACTTTTCAAAACATGAATTTTTTTGAATTACATTAAAATGATTGAGGCATAAGATTGTTAACCCCTTTATCTCGAGCCTACCCAACATCTTATATTCCTAAAGCCCATAGATACCATGAATATCCTTTATAGGAATCCATATTACAAGCCTATTTCCCTTCCTACCCTAATTATTTTATGATTTTGCAGGATTATTTATTTGAGCTCAAAAGAAGGGATTGGCATCACATGGTATAAATTTGTGAATTGTCTAGAAATAAAGTATGGGGGACTGCCTCTGGATCATTTGGGGCGAAAAAGTGTTCCAAACCTCTATTTGGGAAATTCATAAAGATTTTATTTGTGCTCTAAAAAAATTGTACCAACAAATGCCCTTACACACACTTGTTGGTTTGTGACTCCTAGTCAGCTAAAGAAAATGGTGGTGATAAGATCATTTGATTAAGCTAGTTGAGGATGTTTTTACATTGAGTTTAATTTTGAATATCATGCATTGTTATTTAAGAATTACCCTCCTTTTTCAAGCCTCATAGTTATTTTTCACATCTTAACTGCCAACATTTAGCCACATAAACATCTGATCCTATTTGAAAAGTCCACATGATTTTTGTAAAACAAATTTTCTAAAGTGGAGAACTAGAATTCTCACAAACCTGTTGATATAGTATATATATATTTGATTGATCATAACCTTGTTTAAAAACATCTTGAGTGTTGAGCATATTTCTGGTGAGGTAAATCATCATGCAGATTTATTATATTTGTATGGTTGAAACATGTGTTAAAAGAGGATGTAAGTAGTTAATTTAATTATATACGAGGCATGATTCAAATATCTTATGAATTGAATTTGTTTGTACCTTTTATAATTTCCCTCAGTAACTGTATCATTTATACTTTTGATTAATTGAATTCCTTCCTTTTAAAAGTATAGACTCTTTTAATTAGATGTTGAGATTTTGCTTGAGGGAAATCAAAAGACAAAGTGTGGGGGAGTTTGATGCTTCCGATTTGTGTATACATTTTCATATATATTATGGAAAATAAAAACATGCTTTCACCAAATATATGTTGTTTCATGAACATATTCTTTGATTTTGGTGATTCTGTTTATTTTCAGGATATTTTTTTCCAAAACACACAAATCGAGAGAAGCTTGTGAAAATTTTCCAACTACACCCTGTATACTTTTATACACGCCGTGTACATTAATACGGGGACACATATCAAAAGGGGCGTAGGAGCCCAAGTCACCATCCAGATACTACATGCCGTGTGGATTACTAACACATGACATGTACCGACT
Organism: Viscum album; assembly: GCA_963277665.1. NCBI lineage: Eukaryota > Viridiplantae > Streptophyta > Magnoliopsida > Santalales > Viscaceae > Viscum > Viscum album. Next base: position 1,484,433,107 of record OY728166.1, read on the forward strand.
TCTAGATGCAGTTGGTGGAACTTTCTAGGGACGACATGCCGTGTGTGGTGGCGCTACATGCCATGTACGTGCCACTAACTGGCCGCCAATGCCATGTGAGTCAAAGACGGCATGACTGGCCACATATCGAAGAACAACCGTGGAAAAATCAAGTTGAAAAGACTACACGGAATGTACTTTTATACACATCATGTACTTAAGTTTTCTATAAGTATCGGACTTGGCCTTCTGACCAAGGATATCTAGAACACATGAAGAGAGAGGAACTTCTGCTTCCATATTCCCGATCCACCATTGCACCACTATTCCACCATTCCACCTTCCGACACCTCTCCTCGTAGCTTATTCGATAATCACATCAGGTATCAAAGGTGCAATTTCCATTATGTCCTATATGTGTAACTAAACACCCCTTCGGTTGGGGAGGTGGATGATGAAGAGTTTTTTTATGTTGGATTGATTTATACGGCTTTTCTTGTTATTTTAAATTCTTCTCATTCTTCTTTAACCATTGTTGAATACCTCTAAGAATTCTGATCCAGATCAAGGGAAGAATCCTCAGGGACTTAAAAGAAGAATGGCAGTGAATTCTTTCATGATCATTGAAAGGATTCATTGATTAATAAATGTACTAAACTAAAATTAATAATTGTGAAACACTTACTACCGGACCAAGGGGTCAAAGTTCTTCAATTCCAAGAAAAAATCAACTGGACCAAGGGAATCATGTCATTAATAAGATCCAAAATATTGAATTATCATGAAAAACACAACCATATAAGAAATCCGCATTAAATATCCATAATCACCATAGCCCCAACACGCTCTTCTTCCTACTAAATACATCAAAAATTCCCTTTTTGTTTTCTCTTAAATTGTTAAATATTATTTCAATTAAACAAAACAGGTTCAATAATCCCAAACAAGAAAATCCACTCTAAATTCAGCATAACTCACTGAATTAATTCTAAACTCAATTGAATTCATGCACTTACCAAGTTCCCTGCGGATCGACGCCACACATTCACTATACTGGGATTAAGAGAGGGTAATATGAATTTGGGACACCGATAACATACCTTTGGTAAAACGACTGAGCAGTAAACATTGATAGAGAAGAGTCTTGTATAACTCTTCTCGATGACATGTAATGGTCAATACCTTTGCAAAGTGTGATACGTAATGGTATTTTCATGATCTATATCCATGTGCAAGAGTCATATAGATTGGAAACTTCACTAATAAAAAATATAATAAATGCATAATAATAATTCCTGAATAACGAAAACCAATAATAAAAGTAAATAATGTATAATATAATAAGAATAATTTAAAATAATAATGAATTATAAAAAAATAATAAACATAATAAAATTTTGATGAGAGGGTTATTTAATTAATAAAGCTAATAAGTTGTGTGAAAGATGTCACTTAACAAATTATTTAAGGGGAACTATTATTTTTTGGTTTGAATGTTGTGGATATAGTAGATTGTGTATTTGTTTCACAAGCATAATAAATTAATGAGTTGTTGAAACGTTTTGGAATGGATGACTCAAGAAACAATTCAATACTCATCTCTCTTAGAACTATGTTATCCTTGGATATATAAGGAAAATGCGTGGATCAAAAAATGTTTTGATGGTATATTATAAGCATAAAATACTTAATAACATAAATATTGAATATTCTTTTATCATTAAACATTACGGTTGATTCAAAAGTAACCAAAAGGAGTTGTATATTATGGTAGTAAAGAGGATATTCTGACATGTTAATTGATATCTTGAGTTTATATTAACGTTTATATAAGATAAATCATAACAAGATTATAGTTTTCTCAATACTAATTGGGATAATAACTTAGAGGTCATAAATGTACTTTTTAAGTAGAATTTTTCAATAGTTAAATATTTCTTATGAGCACTGAAATAAGAAACAATTTATCAATTTATTAATAATATAAGTTTGGAATGTTTTGGAATCATATTAAACCATTAAAATGATGTCATTAAAGTCACACCATGAATACATGAAATTAGAAGTCACATATCGTCTGCTGATTATGTGTGATAACCAAAGTGTAATAAAATTTTCAAATCATACCATGTAACAATAATTATTAAAACATATTGATAACAAACACTACATAATTAAGGTTAACGTGGAATGTAGTGAGTTAAATATATATCATATTTCATCAAAGGATTTTCTAGTGAATAAATTAACAAATACCATAATGAAGGATACCTTTCAACACTTTATTTTTTTATTGTGATTGAATCTTATCACAAAATCCCTATGAGTTCATTGTTTCATTTTTCATCTATCATTCCTTTATCATTTATTGAAAAAGGGGAAAGATAATTTTTAATCACTTCTAGAAAAGTGGGAGAAATTATAATATCTTACAGTGTTAATGAAGGGGAAAAAATATTCAGGCGGGATGAACAATGGTTAGTGGTTGAAGTTTAGAAAGGATCTCAAAGAATGTTTTATCATATTTTCAACAAATAAAAATGGGGAGATTAAATATCCCTAACGAAGTAAATTAATAAAGGGAAATTTATAAATCCAAAAATTGAGACTTTTGAAATATATTACTTACATTGAAATTGAGATTTTAATTACTTTCATGAATTATAGTGAAGGTTGACAATTGTATGAATTGATGTTATGGTTATTATCTTACACTGTTTTTTAATTATTATTGTTTGAAACATTATGTTTTACTATAATTAAAATCCATGATAATAAGGTTGAGAGAGTCAATATGTATAGCTATCCATTAGCATGATATATTCATATTATAATTTTTGATGTTAACCCATAGTTCATTATACTATTATATATTTATTAGGTAATATATTGTTTATATCGTAATTTTAATTTTAGTTAAAAGTGTCTTGTAGTAATAATATTGTGATAAAATATATTAAATTTTTTGGGGATTATTTTGAAAATTTGATTTTAATAAATATTTCATCATGAGGAAATATGCTATTCCATAATTTTTGTGAGATTTGTAGTGGATTTTATAGATTAGATTGAAGATATGTAGTTTTTTAAAAGAGACTTTATCCATGACATTAATATTTAATGTTAATGGAGAATTATTACATAATCTAGAGTTCTATGTCATGATTTTTGAAGAATAATAATAATTTATTTTCATTCATAGAGAAGTTTATCATTATTTTATATATGTAGCCAAAAAATGGGATTTTTTGAGATTTGGGGACATGGTTTGAGGGAAGGATAAAGGTTTAAACTTTATTCATCATTGGAGACACTATATGAGGATTGGATAAGACATTTTTCTTGTGATATTTCTTCTCTATTTTTCTTCTAAATTCTTGCACTATATTTTTAGACCACATTTGGTGTTAAAAATACTCTTCTATTCATTGATAATAAAACAAAAATATGTAAATTAGGATCAAAACATCTAAATACTAAGGACTTATGAACTAAGAAAAGAGTTTGTGAACCTTATAAATCTTTTGTATCATGTTTTATTCTTACTCTCACTCTATATCTCATACATATTGTTATCTTAGTTACTTTGAAAACCTATAATTTAAGTAACCTGATAACATTGTTTTAGTATTTGAAGGAAAGTTATTTGTTTAATTTATTAACTACCTCTTTTTACATCTTAATTGAATTTCCTAGGGTGATTCAATAATTCGATAATCATTTTAGGCAATATAAATATAAATTATTATTAAACATAAGCCTATTTAATTTTAAATATGAAAATATTAAAATTATACATATAATATCAAACAATTTTTTTCACAAGACATTTAGAAATTAAATCTCACATAAAACAAAATAGTATATAAAATATAATAAAAAAATATTTTGAACAGATATTTATAAAAATATAATTTAATAAATTTTAGATAGGTTTGTGAATAAAAATGACCACACATGGAGTAAAAAAATAAGTCACAAACATGTAACATTTTACTATATTCAGGGCCTAGGTGAAGTCATAAAATTTCCAAATTCATTAAATGGATTCTCAGAGGAATCCCTATATACTTAAATCCAAAGGTTTATTTATTCAAAGATATAGATGAAAAAACTATATCTATTGATGATCGTCAAATCCAACTTGTGGAATGAAATATTAGGATGATTTTGATTTCTTGAATTCTCCTTGATAATGAATTTGATTCTATTAATAATTTGGATTATCTATTCTATGAACCTCATCGGTTCTTATATTTATTATATAGTTAGTTATGAAGGGTTAACAAAGAACCATGAAGAGTTTATAAAAAAATACACAAGTAATATTTTATAAATATGGTCTTTTAGTAGAATAATGAAAAATCATTTAAATGGGAAGTTATATTTAAATTGCAGTAGGGAAATATTCTTTGGAATAATGTGTCATAATTAGGGGTGAAATTTGATATTTTATGGGTTTAAAACCTTATTTGGCCCATTTTGGGAATAAATATATAGAAACACCCCTATAACCATAGTTTTGATTGTAATTTTAATAAAACAATTCTATAAGCTCATGAGAGTTATTTTGTTCTTCCTAAGTTTGGATTTCTATGTAACAATGGTTTTTCAAAATCAAACTTAAGGATAATATTTATAAAATTATAGGTTATCAACGTATCTTAAATAATAATTTGAATAATATAATGGAATTATAGTTTCTTAAATAGAATGACCATTAAGTTGAATTAAATAATAATTATGTCTCTATTTCCCTCGAAAATGGGACTTTTTTGGGAATCATTATTTTTGAATTATTTACAGAGGGTTTGTTCATGGAATCAGAAACACCCAATGGTTCTATATCCATAGGTACCTACTTGCCAATGGCAGGCACTCATATAGTGATTTTGACCCGAATTTATTAATAACATACAATGTTCGAGATGATGGGTTGTCAGGCTCATCGCGCCCTTTTGTGGGGAATTATTGCTGACTTTAGGACACTCTTATAGATTTAAGATATTTTAATGAATAATTTATTAATTTACTAAGTATGATATGAGTTTCCATTGGAATTTTGTAATCAATTATTAGCAAGTAAGGAATTCTGAATCATCAGTATGTATCTGAGGTTCTTCATCAATGGAGAGATCTGTATGTATATGAGATTCTCCATCAATGGTATCCTCTTATATACTACTTAGAGATTCTTCAGACATCATTATGATGATTATGGTTTTACAGACATGCAATGGGGAACTCTATAATTTATTGTCATCTAGTTAGAAGAAGTTCACATTGGAGTTTATTGTCATCCCGGGAGATGGATGTTCACTCTAAAAATTTTCATCAAAATGGGAGACATGAGTTATTTATATGTTGGGATCAAACCCATATATCGGATTCTTATGTATCATTATATAAGGAATAAGAACCCATTTAGTTCATTTCCACTTAATGGGAAACATCATACATTTTAAGGTCATGCGATTAGGACCTAACCATACAGTTTAATGTCATATTGAAAGGAAATATAGGAAGAAGGTGCTTATTCAATGTTTGGTGTGGGACATATGATGGAGTATCCCAAATAACCTATAAGGAAAATGATATTCCAAGTTCAATTAGAACCTACTAGGAATATGGACCACATAGAACATGGTTGATTTGGTGGCATTGGGTTTGAGCCTCAAAGAGGCTTCCAAATTATCCTGTTAAGATGTGAATCAAAGCCCACATAGTTCGATATGTCTTGGAGGGGAGTATAACCATTTTAAATAAAATTTTTAGGATTAATTTTGAGAAGGATTCCCTATAAAATGGACCAGAATTAAGTATTAAATCATGGTGACTTGGGGTTATGACTGGGGTAAAATTATAAGGAGAATTCCCCTTTAGCTTGGACCCTTAGTGGGATTCCTACGTATCCTGGATAAAGCAAGAATTATAGTTCATATAGTTCAACCCCTAAGGTGGGTCATATAGGTGTTGTGAGCATCACTATCCTCTACGACTAGTTGAGTCTTGATTGGTGTGAGATACAAGAGGATTCAAAAGATTCAAAAAACCTAACACTTTTCCTCTCTCACTAGTGAAAGAGGATGTGGTGACCGTGGAAGAGGTCGGGGCTATGGTGGAAGATGCTAAGGCTATGGTGAAAGAGGCTAGGGATATGAAAATTCCCTTTCTTCCCTTCATCATGAAAAATAATAAAGTTTAATGATGCATTGGTATAGGGGAGAATGAATTAATCCTCCTACATTAAAGGTTATGGGCTTACTCTAGGAGGGATGCCATATAATATGTTCCATAGCTGGAAGAGGGTCTAATTACCTATTGAAGGGAAAATCAAGTTTTATCCTTACCATATCATCTAGGAATATGAGGTTTCATGTTTTATAGTCAATAAGGGTTGGACATGGTCCAAATTCAAATCTTCTAGACTGGGTATTCTTCCAACACTTTCCCAGGGGTAAGGGTCCTCATGGACATAATGATACATAACCAAATGCACCCTAAGAACCCCAACCATCCAACTAGAGGAATCCAAATCCAAATGGGATGAACACTAATTTTATTTTAACAAATATTTTTGTAGATAATGATGTCTTGGAGGATGTTACAAGTTGGTCCCTTTCATATTTGGGAGCCAATAAAGGAGAGGCCCTACCGTTAGTGGATTTGAAGAGGGATTGAAGGGTGGCCTACATAGGTCCTGGGCGTAAGAGCCCAACATAGATGTCCTACATAGGTGGTGCATGTTGGTCCTAGTATGAACTAAAAGTACGTAGCATGTAGAAAATAATCATTTAAATTATTGATATTCCTTTGGTAATATACTGTTGAGGAAACAACACCTAGGAGATGCTTTAACCTAAGAACCCTGGGTCTCCTCTCATGTCTTTGGAAGAGTCTCACATATACCCTTCCTTTGTGTTGGGGCCTCATGTATGTGTCTTCTTATTATAAAAGAAGGTTCCTTGACCATGTATCTTGTACTTCCTACCATGATGTGACTTTGATCATGATTATCCACTATAATTATCTTTTCTTTAGTGTTTTAGTGGGTTGCCTATGAAAATGTGGGGGTCATAGGTGAAGATGTTGTGCAATGGGGGATCCGGGGTTATTCTAATTTTTTTATTGTTGAAAAGTGGAGCCCAAGGGTCCTATGTATAGGTAAAGAGGGGACCTTGTCAAAGAAAGTTGTCAGTATAGGCCTCTGGAGTAGGTCTATGTCACAACTCTCCCTCATAATGGTGTAAGAATAATATGAACAAGTTGGTCCCCAGTGTAGGTCTCCACCATATATCCTCAGTTTAGGGGTATTGTGCCTTTTTGGCAGCACTAGAAGGACCTGTGCTAGTATCTTGGCATGTAGGTGTGTTGCATAGGTCCATTTGGATAGATCTATTGGTTTTTCTTAATATTACTTGATACTTAACATATCCAATGTTTCCTTCATAATATTTATTCATTACTTTATTAAAAGGGAGGGTCAAAAATCCCCCCCCCCACTAGATTGGATCTAAAATGAAATAGGAGGGTCTAATACTAAGGAAAAAACATGGTAAAATATTATAAAGGATAAAAGCTGGATAGTTCAAGTTATATATGTAGCTTTCCTACGTTGGTAGTAAGTGTATGTGAGTAGTGTAGAAGATCATCATAGTTTATCAATGCCTATAAATACCCCTTTCCTGTGTCTATTTCTCCACCAACATTTTCTAATTTTCTCCCTTGACACATAGATCTTTATTCCAACTATGTCTCTGAAGGTCCTCCAAAAATTTTCTCAACCTATAGGAACCTAATCAAAGGGGATGCGCGAAGTCATCTTAGTCAAAAGGGCTACATAGACAGACCACATTGAGGGACCTAAATGGGAAACCTTGTTGAAGGACCTTTGCGGGGTACCTTGTCCAAGGAGTCGTGCGAGTCCTTTCCTTTTCAAATTTTTTGGATTCATTTTATTTAAAATTTAAAATTTTTTTAAAGTCAATATTTAAACATAATTATAAAATTTTGTGTATTTGTTCATTTTTCCAAATGTCTCCATTAAATACCCTAATCGAGGGAGAAAATATGCATAATACTGAAATGATGAAAGCTGTCATACCAAATTATTATGAATTTATTGAGACTACCTTTCCTGATTTGGAGAAGGTTTTAATTCCATTTTAGTGAGAGTATCCAAAAATAAACTACCTACTATTGTATGGGAATGGGATTCTGAGGGACACCCACATTCCTATTTTTAAGAAAGATTTCCTAAAGAATTTGTTTGAGAAATACATTAGCTATCCCTATGTAAAAATTTTTGTGAAGGGAATCCCCATTAATGGGGGAATAATCCCTATTGGATGAATCCTATATCATATTGATTATAATCATGATATGAAGGAACAATTTATATATCTGAGGCCCCATTTCTATGATTCGACTTTTTGTGCTTTGAAGGCAGATCAATCTTATGGGTGGAAAGAAGGAATGGATCTTCACTCTAGTGGGGGAGTCAGTCATGAATGGATGTGGGTGTTCTGGGTATACCAAACTTTCATGGAGTTTTCGAAAGAGTTGAAAGTTGTTTATATTTATGAGGCTATTTGGGTAGGATATATATACGTTTAGAGTAGTGATATCATTCTAGAATTACTAATCCAATAGCGTCTGCAAAAAAAATATTTTCATCTAATGCACGGTGAGGTCACCATCAGTTTTTGGAATATCTACCAAATCTATGGGGCTCCAATTCTCAGTGAAATGTTTGATGAATTCATAAAACAAACAACAATATGGGATGATGTAGAGAGGATGCCACCATTGTCCCATGAGCTATTCAAAATAGCAAAGAAGCTACAGAATAAAAAATATACTTTCCCTAGGGATGATGTCCGTACTGAAGTGTGGCTAGGGGACTTCATAGAATTAGCTAAAAAGAAGGGTCCTACTTGAAGGCATCCTACCATTTTACCCACTATAGATATTCTTGGTTCCTTGGGTATGTTTTTTTCCACATTGGAGAATGGCTTTTATAAACATTGGGGTTACAATGTTAGGTCAAAGATTGATGGGAATGTATGCCTAGATGGACTCCTTTCCATGTGGATAATCATTTATCTACTTTGAGTATGTGAGTCCGTTGGTGGTGTGACACTAGAGACTTTTGTTATTGTAGAGAATTTAGTATATGGGGATTTATATTGGGTTGGAATCCTCTATGTTAGAACGAATCCATAAATTCTTGTTGCATTTATACATTGGGGAGGATCTGTTTAGACTTACAAGACCATTCTAGGTATTGTGGGGATGGATTGAAGCACATTTCAGTTCATATTCAGTGTTGAATTAAATTCGGATCCCCAATAGTCGATTTACCCCATTTGTTCTAAATGTATTCTGTATTTAGCCTCTATGTCTGAAGCCTGATGAGGTACTGAGGCCACTAAATGTATCTAGAGACATCAGCTTCTTTCCATATGGTTACCCACAAACCAGAACATTTTTTGATGAAGGAAATTAGCTGAGGGTGTACATGATGGAATTCCAGGATATTTTAATGGTATCCCGTATTGATAGCGAGCTTATTTGTGAGGATTACATACCTTATAGGTTTTATTTCTAGTAAAAATGTCTTTAAAAATCATGCACCTTTCCTCCAACTTGTGTTAGGAATGAGAAGCAACCAATGGTAACCCAAATATTATGGATCCTGATGGATCTAGAGGCATCCAAAATGATCATCACACTACCTCTATAAGAGACATCAATTAGACAGGAGGTCAGATATTCCAAGAACAATGTTTCTTCATACGCTCAAGGGGAATTGATAAAGAGTAAATATCGGATAGAGGCCATGAATACTGCTAGTCATGGCATGCAGGGAAAGAATTAAAAAACTAAAGATGATGCATAGGATTCAGAGCCTTCAAAACATTCTCATATAAATTCCAACCAGAAAACTGAGGTTAAGAAGAAAACACCCCCAGTTCCATGGTGATCTTGTCACCATCATCGAGAGATGGTTTTCATCTCTTCCCCTCATTCTTCTAAAATAGAAAGGATTCCTGAAGGTTCATTCCAATATGAGGGCATTGAGTTTTCTCCAAAACCCATTGCATCAAAGAAAAACTATGTGAGACCCTTATCTATCCATTATTGGGAAAGAATGAATCATGAAGTCAAGGATGCATGGGATTTTATTCAGTCTGGCCTTCGAATTCTGAAGTTGGGTGATATTAAAACAACATCTGATTTTCATCAAGATAATAATTTGGCTGATGTAGAGAAGTACATCAAGGAGCTGAAGGATTTCATATATGCTACTGATGATCAAGTCCCAACCTTGAATTGAGTATCTATCATGCTTGATCAAGGAGTACATGAAGGGATAATTGTTCATCCATGGGAGGAATGGGACATTTATGTTAATGCTAATGATTTATTTCTCTTTTCTTCTTTTTCTTTTCTATTATTTCATCCACTATCACTAATCTTAATGGGATTTCATTTTTCATTTTGGAACAATATAATGAGCGATGAAAACAAAAGTTCTTGAGTCTACAAAATATGCGCCTATGAGAAGACCTATTGACATGTTAAATGGTGTCCTCAAGTCCCTAGGCCTCTCTCTAGGTGGGATGACCATGATGGAAGTGATGGCTATGAAAATGCTTCTACGGCTACCTCAGGTCTCTATTGTCAAGATGATTATTAAAATTTATCTTCAATCTCGTGAGTGGAAGTGAAAAAGATCACTGAAGTTGGTCAAGAGAATGTGTCATAGGGTGTATTTGTGCAGTCATCTTGTAAAAAAATTTCTTGACACACCTTTATGACCATATTCATCATTTTTTAAAACCTACATCACTTTCCACCCTTAAGGGATTTGGTACTAGACCTTCATGGATTGAGAAGGATACTCCCAAGGAGGTATATATTCATGTTCATGAACTTATCACCTTGATAGATGAAGTGTCAAGGGGAACAACTACATATGTTCTTTCTTCCATAGAGACAAAGGAGGTTAATGGTAATTTCATATGCAATTCTTCTAGGTATTATATACAGTTTATAACATTATTTTCTCCATAGAATTTTAGATTTTTTTCCTGCTCTACAAGACTCTAAATGGTCAATACTGATACTCTTATTTCCATATGAGGGAGAAATGAGGATTTTCTGCCATCTAAGGAAGGTTTCTGGGCTGATCCTAACTTAATAAGGCTTGAAAATATCATTCTAGTTGAAGAACTACTAGAAGATAACATTAGCAGAGAAAATATGGGTCATGAACCACATTTCGTAGACACCCTAAATTTTCAGGATGCTATAATATACAAAGAATTATTCTGTGAAAGGTTGGATTTTCTTAGTTAAGAAATTGATATTCTAGGTTTCATCAAGGAGTTTGGGGAGTTTCATAAAATATTGAATGGACAATAGTTTTCTCATTCTCTCATTTTTATACATATTAATTGTTCTTTTATATAATATTTCAATAAAAAGTTCAATTCATGCATCTTTTTTTGTTGATAATGATGAAAATTCCCCTCAATAATAGGGAATTCTATAAGATCCTACCTCTAGTGGTATCAGAGAAGTACTGACAGAGAATCCAAAATTGGGAGATGCTCTAGAGTCTCAGATCACGGTGACAGGGAAAACATAGAAGAGTACTCCTCCCGGAGAATTATTCATTCAAACTATTGAACCTGGAAATATTATGGACGAATATACTCAAGCTGGGGACTTATTACTGGGTAAAGGTCACTGACTATCCTAATCACAATTCTTTCTTGGTACTCTTTTGAGGATAACAATAATTCTGATTCATCATTTAGGATTACTAGCTTATGTGGCTAGGTTTAAGGATAATTTTTATGCATCATATCAAATATAAACATAATGTGAGGCAGCGTTTCCCCATAAGAAGTAGATAAAAAAACATATTTAAGTTATTTGATTATAGAGTACATCATGCCTCTTGAGAGTGGTTCAGTATCATATTTAGAGCTTTAGGTGACTCTCTTTGTCACACGTTGAAGGACATAGAGGATCATTTGGAACATGATTTTTATGATTCATTTGGAAGACCTTCCTTCACATTTTTCCATCTTCTAGCACTATTTATCATACTGGTATTTATAAGATTCGATTATCATCTAATCTATACTACATTGAAGGAGACCATTCAACTGTGCGATTAAGAGCATAAACTTCAGCAGGACCTTATAAAGGCCAAACTGTTTACCAACATTGATGGTTTTCGAGCTACAGTATCCCAAGAGGAGGCCATCCATGTATAATGTTGGAAACATTCAATCGAAAAATAAAGGATAAAACAATTTAAGTGTCATGATTTCATCTTGAGTTTGGTGTTGCTCAAGAGGGACATGAATAACTCCACCAATTGTTAGGGGAAGCCCAGTTGGAAGGGGTAAATACCATGGATTATTACCTGGAAGTGATTTCGAATGAAAATGAGGTCGAAGAAAATTGAATGAATGAGCTTCAATAAGTGATTTTTAGGTCTCAAGAGGCTATTTAACAAATGAAGAGTTACATTGAAGTCCTCTTGTAATAGATGAAGGAGACACTCCATTTTTTATGTTTCTTTGATTTTTTCCATAAATTAAAAGGATTTTTTTTCCAATAATATATGTATTCATCCCCACTTTCTATCTATAATCATAATTTAAAAGTTGATCTTTGCAGAATTATATCTTCATTCCAGCTAATTATAATTGCTATGATAGGTATGGGAGAAACTCTAATTTTTACCAAAGACAATGGGCCTAGTGAGTGTAGTTCAACTATTTCTAGGGTCATATGGACAACCTGATAAACATTGTGTCTTTTGTGTCATCACCTTTATGTTTTCCTAATCTCTATATGAAGGAGTCATAGCGGGTGAGACTTGGATTTTTTTGTACACTCCCCTTTTTGGTTTTTTAGCGTAATAAATTTGTGCCTTTTAACTTTTATTGCTTGATATTGCCACAATTGTATATAGTGGTTCTAGTAAGATGAGGCTCAATTGTGGTATGGATTTTCCTTTGGGGGGTTTTCAATCTAGTGAGTACTATGTGTATTTTTGTAGGATGTTTAAATTCATAAATGTCAGACTGATAAAGCCAATGTTTTAGGTCGAACAACCTTTACCATGAATTTTGAGATGAGAAAACCAAACTATTTTTGATGCCTAGGAATGTTTTGATATTATTTAGATACATCCAAGGGGAATCTTTTGTCATGATTTTTATGGTTACCAAATCTAAAAAATAAAATAGAGAAATTGAGGAGGTATCTCCTGATAATGGAGTTACCTCAAGATGACTAACCTATTATAGGGGTTTCTTTATGCATGGATAAGTGGGGCACGTACTGCATGGTCACATATTGGTATCCTTAGGCTGACAAGACTTTTATTTGGGAAAATTATTCCAGACCAACTAGGTAACATAATTTATAGCCAGGTAAAGGATTTTCGAATAATTATAACATTCTATTACTGATAGAAAAATTGGTTTAATATTTCAATGTCTCAAGACCACAATGGGTGGGTTTTTCAAGGAAAAATATTTGAAAATAAATGGATCATTTGTGCTGACACCGACCATGATTGGGAAAACACTCATACATGAATTTGGTTTGTAAATAATCTTAAATTTTTTTTAGATAACAAATTTCAGTAGGAGAAGTCTCTTTTTTAAAAGGACGATGTAACTATGCAATTTTAAAGTCATGCAACAAGAACATTATACTGTGTTGTTTTAAATTCATATAGTAAGGACATTTTGTTGTGCATTTTAAAAGTCATAAAATAAGGACATTATGCTATGCTGTTTTAAATTCATGAAGTAAGAAAACTATGTTGTGAAATTTAAAGTCATAAAGTAAGAACATTATACGGTGCGGTTTAAATTCATGCAATAAGGACATTACATGGGCTTTAATTTATGGACATTAATTTTGATCAAATGTTTGATACTCCCATTCTTGTTAATTTGGATAAAAATATACTACTACATTCAGGTATGGAAATAGAGGGTAGTAAGCTATGATTTAGGGAAGTCTGGATATGAATAGTGGTATTAGGAAAAAAAATAATTGAATTAGAAGAGGTATCATCCAAGAAAGAAGTTACCACATCTTGAAAAACCCATTATGGGGGTCATTTTATGCAAGTCCATCTATAGAACATACCACATAGTCAATATCATCATCTTTAGGTTGAAAGACTTGTTATATGGGAAACATAGGAAAGAAAAACTAGGGCATGTACTATGTAGTCAGGTAAAAGAGATCTTAAGAATTCTAACATTCAATCACTAAAATATGATGAATGTTTATGGAGATTCAGATTTCCCCATGAATAGAGATTGTTTTATAGATAAATATGCCTTAATATAGAAGGGGTATTTCTAGTTATAATATCTATATAATTATGATAATAGGATTTCTATTAAGGTTTTAACCAAACATAGGAAGTACGGTTCTTGAAGTTTTATGTCATATGACTTGGACCATAATATTATGGAAATAATGAATAATATGTGGCCGAATGACCCCAGGTTATTCCAATAGGATTTAAACATATTAAGCAGGAAAATGTAAACGATGGTCTTGGAGAAATTCATGTTTGGAGAAAGGATATGAGACAAATATGTAAAGGGTGACCACTTTAAATTGTGGGTTCCAGCAGACCATCATTAAAAAATAAATGGATAGAAGGGGATTATCCAAAGAAAAAACATACCATTTATTTTACAAACCTATTATGGGGGATGCATTATTCAAGGACACATAGGAAATGTACTACATAGCCAAATAGTGTAATCCTTTCCTTTATAGTACCATTATGTGGGAAACTTATACAAGGCCAACCAGGGCACGTGCTACCTATCCAAGTTAATGAGCTCTCAGGTATCATACATTCTCCCACCAGAAGCTGAATAAATATTATTAAAATATAAAAATATTTAATGTTTAGAGTATGAAATGAAAATGGGGAACTACACAATACACAAAGGAAACACTTTGACCAATATTGGCCATGAATTTGGAGTCCCTTGTGTAGATCTGACTCGTATGTATAGTGGGAAATATTATGTTTCCCTGATATTGTAGATGGGACTATGATTTAAGAACTAATATTAACTACGTATCTATATGGGATGAGAATAAATCCATACATAGTTCTCTAGGTATAGTGTAGTTTGATGTCATGTAGTAAAGACATTATGGTGTCTTGTCATGAAGATCAGTAAGAAAATGTGGCTGAACCTGGGCATAGAACCCAAGCATCACTACATATCTTGTCATAGAAAGAATCAAGAAACACATAGTTATAATAGACATGGGTTCATGTGTAAAATAACAACTCATATTTAAATTCCTCATGTAGATCTGACTCACAAATGGTATATTATAAGAGTTTCCATGTTGTGATGTGCCTAGGACTAAGATTGAAAACTTGGACGTCACTACACATCTCATAGGGGTGGGAATCAAGACACATGTAGTTCTTAAAGGAACATGTATTTTATCATCATGTGGTGAGGATGTGGTTGATTCAAATGTGAAAAGAAATAAAATTGTAATTGGACCAGGGACTAGAACCCAGGTTTCACTACGTATCTTGCTGGGGAAATAGTCAATCCACCCATAGTTCTTATGAATATCATGCAATTTATTGTCATGGAATGAGTAAATCAAGTGTTTGTTTTAAGGTCTTACATCAATGACCATTGATAACCCAAATGGGAATTCAGACTCATTATTTATGTAGATAATCCCTTTACTCAATTAGTAATCCCATGTGAGTTGTGCATTATGTTATAAAAAAAGAGTGGTAAAGATTTCTTCTACAACACAAGGGTAACAAATGTGAAGGATTGAGGTATGATGTTTATATGGTGGAAAATATAGGTTATAAGAACTGAATGACACTACATATCTTGTTAGAGAATGAATCAATCCATTTTTTGTTCTTGAAAATATTTTCCCACATTAACCAGGTTTTGATGTAGGGAAAAATGATTTTTTTATAATTTTTAGTTTGATGGTTGGGGATAACACATGAAGTATAAGTATCACCATTTATCTAATTATAATGAGAATATACTAAAAAGTCTTGGAAGAGGACCCTATATAGATCTAATTCATGAATGTGTAAAATAATGAGGGTTTTCATTTCTAAAACCATGTCTAGACCCTGGATTAGAGATTTGGGTGTCAATACATATCTCATTGGGATGAGATTCAAGCCACCCATAGTTCTTTAACTTACATTCCGTTTAACATCTTGTTGTATGGATGAAGATTAACCGACATGAAAATATGGAAATATTATGGTAGGACCATGGGATAGAACATAGGTGTCACTACATGTCTCGGAAAGGGAAATATTCAAGCCAAACATAGTTCTTGAATAATTATTCCCCACAAAAACGGAGTTTAGATATGAAGAAGTGGGAATGACTAATTTCTAGAATAGTGGATGGGCCTAGGACAAATATGGAATGGGAATGAAGCCATAAAATATGGAAGAGTTCCACATATAGAATTGTTTCATATATGAGGAAATGGGAAATTGTTTCTTTTATAGTCATGATTGGGACCAAGATTAGAGATTCATAAGTCACTACCAATATCATTGGAATGAGAATCAATAAACATGTAGTTCTTAAAGGACCATGCATTTTAACATCATGCGTAGAAGACATGCATCACCAGAAGTGAATGAAACCTGGTGGCTGGACTAGGGGATATAACGCAGGTGTTACTACGTTTCCATCTTAGGGAAAGAATCAAGACACACATAGTTCTCAAAAGTTGTTTCCCATGTATGTGTGATCCAAAAATATGGATATATGGACCCCAAGTGCCACTAGGGAGTGGTAATTGATATGAGTGATGATTATGTATTGAAGCCACTCATCTTTTAAAGGACCACAGGAAATGTCTACTCACGGTATCTCAGAATATTTCTTAACAACAAATGAAGTAGATGTTAACTTTATAGTTTAATTTCTTGTGATGTTGAAAATGGTAATTTATAATTTCAGGTTATGAAACTTGGAATGCATGTCATGCTGTTTATTTTCATTCCATAAGGATGATGAATCTACAAATTTAAATGTCCAAGAACATGGACATATATGGCGCTATGCAGTTTAATGTCCAATAGCTAAGTTGAACACTGTGTGATTACACAAAGTAATTCATTTGAAACATTACATTGGTCGGAGTTTTAGTGATTTCTCTATCAATTGATATTAAGAAATAAGTTCCATTATACTGGATCTTATGTATGGAGTAAGGTCCCTCTCACGTTGTCTCATGATTTAGAGGCTTATTTCCCAGTATTGTTGGAGTCCCGAGGACTAATACCAACTCTCCATAGAGGAATTACTAGAGGCAGACATTCTTATTTAAGGATAATTCGATCGGATTCAGATAAACTACCATGTGATGAAAGGTATGAAATCTATTTTCATCCAATCATTAAAACTCATCTACTCATTTATGAAACTAATCATATGTGGATAACTGCTCGTAGATAGAAACTCATAGTGATAAAAACTAAACCAAAATGGGTACAAATACTTTTTCCCCTTATACCGGTGAATATAGGGTTGATCATGTTGCAGTATGAGTAGTAGTCAGGTAATCCCATAATCCATGAATGAAATTTTTAGGACAAGACTTATTATATTTCTCTACGATATTCTAGAGTATGTTTTACATGGTCTTGTTGAAATCCTCTATATAGCCATTGGAAGCTTCATGATAGTGGTATGAATGGTTGGACTTGATATTGTGTTCTTGATATAGCTTCTCTACCTTAGTAGAACAAAAATGTTTGCCACTTTCCATCAATATATTATGAGGGACACCAAATCTTGTAATGATGTTAGTTTTGAAGAAGGTGATGATGCTTTTGGCCCCTAATTCTTTAATTGGTATTTTCACATCCCATTTAGGGAAGAAATCAGTAGCAGTAAGGATATAGTATAACTTCTAAGACGTAGTTTAAGGATAAGGTTCAACTACATCCATTCCCCATGTAGAAAGTGACCAGGAGTATTTAGCTACATGTAGAAAATTCTATGGTTGATGGATGGATTTGGAATGCACTTGGAAGGGATACCACATTTTAGTGAAATGTGGGTAATAATATTTCATTGAAGGCTATAAGTATTCAAGTCATCAAATTTGATCAGAAAGCCTATACCGGGATTGGTGGGCACCATAGGCTCCCGCATGTACTTCTTTTATGATAGTTGTGGTTTCCCCCCCATTAGTATTTCATAATTGGATTCCATCAGATCCTTGTTTTAAGATGATATTCTGATGATTTTGTCCATTAAAAATAGTGAAATTGTCCAATTTTCAACAAAGTTTTTCTTTCTCAACTCTATCTAGTGGAAGTACTTCGTCAGGGATATATTCCATGATGGGCGTCATCAATCCCATGATAGGACCATATTTCTTACTGATTGGGCTTATTTCATTTATTTACTCTATTCTGATTTGAAAAAAGGTGAATCCACATGATGATGAGAAATGCAGATGATTGTTTCATCCTGGTTTGGATCTTCCAGGGCTCTGACAACATTAGATAATGAATCAGTTGGGGAATTTTTTAATTTTTGGATGTAAGACAATATTGACTTTGAGGAAACATTTTCCATTAACCCTAATAAATAATCACATTGGGGAATTAGTTCTTCTTATCTGATGGAATAATCCCTACCATTCTTCCTAATTATTAATTCTGAATCACCCTTTAGCTCTAGGTGATTCAATGCTACTTTGAGTCCCAACTACAAGCATGCAACGATATCCTGATAATTTTCCTCATTTTGGGTACCTCCTTTAGATAGAATAATGAAATATGGAAACACTACCCCATGTGTGGAGATAATAATAATTTCAAACCCAAATTTGTTGAGTTTTGGGTCTTCCATTCTCTTCCCCATCGGACATTGGGAAGAGCCGTCAAAATGCATTTCCCATTTTCAGGGGCTATATTAAATAGAGAATATTCTTAGTATTTAATGATTTTTCTTATGTAGAGGGGTTCCCAACAAGTAAGTTTTCCAAGGCCAGTTCGTTTACTACTTTTTGAGCCAAAAACTATATGTCAAACTATTTCAGAATAACTACCCACCGTTCCAGATGTCCTATCACCACAAGACGACTGAGGTTTATTTTTATCAGAATATTATGGGAAACCAAGTGGAATTCATGATGCTATAGATAGTTCTTTAGATTCTAGATTGAAATGATTAACACAAAAAATATATTATCAATATATGAATACTGACTCTGCATCGATCATTGTTCAAATGTGATAGTAAATGATGTTTTTATTCCAAATATCATTCTTTTGCGCAAGGAAGTCACCTAGTGATTTCTCAAAGGCTATAACATAAATAATGAGGGTATTTCCATCAATATGTGGCATCCATACTGGTGGGATAAAGTGTTATTTGTTGAAGGTATCAAATTCTTATTTACATTCATTGGTCCATTGATATATGTCCCCCTTCTTCATGGATTTGGTGAAGGGTAAACACTTTCCTGTGAGATTAGCAATGAAGCGCCCAATATAGGCCATGTTTCCTTGATTTCCTCTCAAATATTTCAATTTTTGAGGATGTGAAATTTTAAGGATAGATTTAGTCTTCCTAGGATCAACTTCTATGTTTTTATAGAATACAATGAAGCTAAGAAATTTCCCATAGTCTACCTCGATATTTTTTCAAGGGGTTCATCTTTAGATTAAGATGTTGAATCTTACCAAATATAGTCTCTAGATCAGTCAAATATTTAGAAAATTGTTGATACTTGACCACTATTTTATTAGCATAGCAGTCAACATGATTTACTTAGAAGGGTTTGAAGGCATGATGTAATGCATGTTGGTATGTGGCACCAGCATTCTTCAATCAAAAGGGAATTACCCGATAGAAAAATACTCCTTGAGGGGATCTAAAGTATGTAGCTTCTTTATCTTCTGGGTCCATCTAGATTTGGTTGTACCCATAGTATCCATCCATGAAGGAGATATCCCGGTAGCTATATATTACATTAATTAAGAGTTCTGTGATTGGAATTGGGAAGTCATATTTTGGGATAATGCCAATTGAGATCTCTAAAATCAATTCATTCTCTGATTTTACCAATCTTTTTTTATTAAGACAATATTATCTATAAATTTTTGATATTTTCCATACTAGATGAAGTAATCCATGATAATCAGGTCAACATCAGCCTCAATTTTGGAGGTGTGAGTCGGGTGTGTTCTTTTGGATTCTTTCTTGTATCCCTGATGTTCTTCAAGAAAACCCAAATTATGTGTGGCCACCTCAGGGTAAAGGCATTGAATTTATGTATAATTTCAATAAAACACATCATGATATTTCTTTAGAAAAAATTTATACACTTGTTTCTCTCCATGATTCATGACTTCACTAATTAGAGTGGACCATGGGTGTTTCGACCAGGAATTGAGGATGGCCTAGTTTGTTTAAGGTTCAAACATTCCAATCAGATTCAAACAGGTTTATTTGTAGAACCAAAAACATCCAATGATTCTATATCCATTTGGACCCACTTTCCAATGGTAGGTTCTTATTATTTGTGTACTGATAAGGCTTAATAATTTTCATTGGTCGAGAGGATGGGAGGTCAGACTCATCACACCTTTTTGGGGGGAATTATTGTCTACTATATAACTCTCTTTATAGATTTAACTTATGTTCCTGAATCCTTATTAAATTACCAAGTTTGAAAATGAGCTTTCCTTTAGATCTGACAATCAATGATTAGTATGTAAGAGATTTAGAGAATCTTTTACATGTATTCGAGGTTCTTCATTGACAGAGAATCATATATATTTTTTTAGTGATTCTTAGTAAATGGTATCCTTCAACAAATTATATAGAAATATCTTGGCCATTATGATTACCATACTAGTTTTAAAGCCACTCAACGGGGCACTTGAAGTTTATTGTCATTTAGAAGGAAATGGATTATTTCAGAGTGGGGATCGTACCCGCAGATGGGATACCTACGTATCCTTGTTTAGAAAAGGAATCAGAACCCACGTAGTTCGAGTAAATAAGTATGAGGTTTATGTATAATTGATGGCTCAAAGAAAGATGTCATAATTACTTTTACACTCTAAGATCACGTGAGTCATGGTCGGTGTGAGAAATAAGATATGTAAATCATTAGTTTTTAAGAGATGTTCCATAGAATTCCATTCAAATAAGGAAGCCAACAAAGGAAACATTCCAAAAAATGGCTTTAAAGATGGTTTTGAAGGCTATGTATTGAAGAGGAGAGGTGGATTTGATGAAAAGAGCTGAATAGGCAACATGGGCACCCAAAAAGAGGCAGGCACACAGGTCCTGTTGGGGCGCACAGGTCTTGGTCGTGAATGTATACATGTGCGGCATAGGTGTACCAGCACGCCTGTCAACCCATAGGGTAATACTTGGGAGAGACATGGCTCAAGATCTTAGTATTATCCCTAGAGGCTTACAAAAGTGTGGTGTGTAGGTTCTGTTGAAGGGATAAGGTGGCGTGCAGGTATGTACATTTCCCTTAAGGGTTAGACACCTAGGCACGCAGGTGTTGTTGAATTTCAATACTTAGGCCTTGTTCCCCCAATTTAGATCTTTTGTTCTAGGTAATAAATTACCTTAGAATTGTTCGGAAGGCTTCGAAAAGAGACTAGGGTGCCGAGAGCTCAAATCTGAGTTTCTGGATTTTTTTCCTCGAAATGGGGGGCCCCATGGGGTATTTATAAGCTACTAAAGGCCTTGGATGAAAATAAGATAGGGCGCACAAGTCATCTGTGTGCTCAAAATGTGGCACGCAGGTATACCGGCGTGACTATGATGAAACCTGCACGCCCATTCATAACCAAATCCTTCTTCATGCCTTTGTCAATTTTTGTTGTTTTTTAAAGGATGAATCACTTTATACTAAGGTATTCACCTTTTTAATAATTTAGACTCTATGACGGAAATGAGCATCAACAAAAGTCCCCACTCAGAGTTGGATCGGAAAGGAAGGAGGATGTGACTCTGAGGTAAAGAAGAAAACCAAGGAACAGCACCGTGCAGGTTCAGAGCGCACAGATAGCATTGCGTAGGTGAGAGGCACAAAGACTTCAGTGTGCAGGGGTGTGTCCTGGCCTATAAATATGTGTCCATTCTCACGCAAAGCACCCTGTTTTGAATAGTTAGAGCTCTCACTGTGCAGGTTGCTCTCATCGCGCAGGTTGCTGATTTTCAGCGGTTTTATTGCATTAGTTTGTGTCGCGCTGCTGCCGAGGTATTGTTTCATGCGCGTTGATACCTGAACGACACAGTTACACCTTCTCACAAAAATTGGACTTGAGATCCATAATTCCTTATCCATTTTTTCATTTATATTCAAAACATTTATGAAAAATCAACACACTTAAGAGTTAATTATTCGACCTTTGTGCAGATTCAATGGCTCCTAGAAGAATTGGAATGGGTGATGAACTGGATAGCAAGCGGATTGATGATATGATGAATGTTTTTGGCCATGATTACTATAATGTCTGCAATAAAACTCTTCCATATTTGGCTAAATACATGAAGAAGTATCATATTATCTTTCTAGAGAGCATCTACTTGCCTCTGTATGGGCAAGGTTATCTCCAAGACATCAATATTCCAGAGGCAAAGAATTATCTCCCACAATCATGGTTTCATAATTACACCAATTTTGCTTAAAAAAATATCTCAATTGGAGGAGAATTTGTAAATACTGGAACATTAGAGAAGGCCTATATGATGCATCATAGCCCTTGTGCACTAGATCTGAAACCTCACAATCCTGAGATGCAACCACATTGGTATCCTTAAATCTTCAGAATTTCTCAGATGGATTAATCCAAAGGCTGGAAGAAGATTTGGGACTTCCATCCTGGAGGAGGTGTGAAGCCAACTTGGATGTGAGCATACTGGGTGTGACAAACCTGTACAGAGTTTGTCGAGGATTTGAAAGGAGTAGTGATATATGAAGCTGTCTGGGCTGGGCGGACATATTTCTACAGGAATGATGAGTTTGTGCTGGAGCTAATCAGCCGCTAGAGCCCAGAAACCAATTCATTCCATCTGAATCACGGAGAAGTAGGCATCAGTTTGTGCGATGTCTACAAGATCTTGGGGGATCCAATTCTGGGCAACATGTATGATGAATTCATCCCCCCAAGGTGACTTAGAATGATTCCGAGAAGAGTCTGTCTTTGGCTTGGGAGTTATTGAAAATCTTCTACAAGCTCAAGAATTCCAAGACCTCCAAAACTCATTCTAGAAATGATATTCATACAGAGGATTGGATGGATATGTTTCTTACCAGGAATGAGGGGGAGTGTCCCAACTGTACTCGACTTTCTATTTTCCCAAAAATAGTGAAGAGGGGTGCTTCTGGCACATTCTGGCCGACCCTAGAAGTAAGAGAATTTGATAAGTGGGGGTACGTAGTGGATCAGAGAATCCCAAAAAAGACCCGTCTGGCGGGCTTCATATCCTTGTGGCTCAGTGTTTATCTTCTTCCAGACAGGGATTCGAAGGGAGGTGTCAGGCCAGGGACCTTTGTTGTGGCAGGTTAGTTGTCTGAGAAGAAAATGGTTAGGATGGCCACCCCCATTTTGGCGAGGAATCACAGGATCTTACACCATGCCTTTATGGGTAAGTCTCCTTTGAGAATAGTGGGACCATTCCATGTTTTGTGGGGATTCATCACCACTCATTTCAGGACATATAATGTACAGAACGGAGTACCAGTTCCTGGAATCTCTTTCAGACCATCAGTGCAGGAATTTTGTGGAGTTGCTCCGTTAGCTCTCAACATCTATGATATGTAGGTGAGGATGAGAATATACAAGGAATTCAATTTATTTCCTTATGAAAACATGCCAACCAGGCAGTTTTTTGATGATAGAATAGCCGGCCTAGAATTTAGGTCGTACATGCTGGCTTGCAGAGATGGTGTACTGGCCACCAGGATTGTTGGAGTGATTATATGCGAGGCCTATTCTCCATACAGATTTTCACACCAATTCAAGTTCATGAAGAAGACTATTGTATCCGCTCCTATGCATGTCATGTCAGAGCAGCATCTGATGATTTCCTGACAACTATGGTTGCTGAAATCTATGGAGAAGACTGGGGCAATGTTTCATCTACCAGTTGATAAAGACACGAGTAACTTGACTACATGGTATGCCAAGAACTAGATAGCATCATGCCCTAGAGGGGTGTTGAATCGTCCATTTTATCAGGTGGGGAAAAAGAAAAGAACTGTATGGAAAGAAACCCTTCATCGGGAAGGTGATGCTTCCCCACCTGGAGTTGATTCACTAGGTTCCTCAGCTAGGAATGACTCGTCGGATTCCCAAGATGGGGATGATAAAGCACAACATGCGGCAAAGCGGCCTCATTCCAGATATAATCATCCTGTCAGAATCAAGAGACCAACTCCACCAACTCCTATTCAGTTACTTCATTGGGGAAATTTAATCATCATTACTTTATAGAGCAACAAGTATTATTTTCTTATCCTTTATCTATAGTTGCAAGATCTGGGAAGAATATGAAGTCTCAGATTATAGGACCCTCCTCGCAGCCTTCCGGTACACATGCTAAATATTTACGACTAGAGGCTATTCAGACATGGAGGATTTTATATTACAATACTGAAACAACCTTGCTGGATTTATGTGGAGGGATACACATCCCTGGAATAGGGAATCTTCAAGTTTCTACTGATATCTATTTCGAGTATAATCCCTATGAAGTGTGGGCTTACGTCATAGAGTTGGATATGCTCATATATTCCATCGACGATTCCATTCCTATCACCAAGAGGGTGAAGTAAATGATAGATCGTGGCACCACTAAGGGGGCTGGTGGTTCTGGAGATGACGAGTGGCACGATTATGTGGCTCCTGAAGATGTAAATCACTTTATTTATTTGCTTTGCAATGTGACTTCAGTCAAATATTTGTTACCCAAGGAAATTATTTTCTTCATCCTGCAGCTTGGAAAGAAAGGAATTGTTGAGGTTCCTTCACCACAGTATAGCCCTGGTGGTACTACCAATGGGGCTAATGAATCTTCTCGTGAGCTGGGTGAGGTATCTCTAGGACGGAAATCCATGCATGAAGAATTAGAATTATCTTTTCACTCCCCAATACCTGTATTTGGAGATGAGAATGTCAACACTACGAAAAATCCAATGAAGCCAAATGATAGAAGGAGGAAGTACATAGCTAAACGTTTCATCAGTAGTGGTAAGTCCATTAGATAGTCATGAGTCTTAACCCATGAAAAGGTTTCTCATACTTCTTGGGATTATAGGGGCTTATTCAGTTTTTCCTTTGAGGGAGAGGATTGACCTTCCTCTAAGAACAATGGAGGGTTATTGTGAACAATAACATGTTCATGCTAGCATGGCTGATCCTGAAGAAGAACCAGCGTATGTTCCCAGTACCACTCATACTGCTACTGCAATAAGAGAAGAACCTGCTTCTGGTACATTAACAATGCTTCATAAAATGTTTGAATGAAACATCAACTGACTTACATTCTGTGATACTTTAGGTTCAAACCCTGCACTAGAGAATTTGGCGGCCACTGTAACTGATGCCGCAATTTTAACTAAAGAAGTTGTCTAGGGTCAGAGGCTGTAGGACGTGGGTCTCCAAGTAAATACATCAAATGCTATCACTAGTGAGACTACCCAGGAATCAGAGATATCATTAGATGAAATGATGAAACTTGGTACATATTTTGAAGATATTTTAGATCATGTTAAATTACCATGTAATTTAGAGGATTTTGGACGTGACTGTTATCCTTAGTCCTGTTAAAATAACTTCTTATTACATCTCTGACCATGATTGCTTAAAATGTGCAGTTCCATATAAGCAAGCTTCTGAACTACCAATGCCTGAAGGGGGTACATAAACCCTACAATTGTAGAGACACTAGATCAAGGGTATATTAACCTGGAAGAGCTTCCTGAAATTCATCCTAAAAATCCAATTGAAGCTTGGAAAGATGGGGAGGAGCCTTATTATGTAATTGATCTAACATTGGGTAAGGGATAAAAATATTTATGACTGTACTTAATTTTCAAGACAGCCAATCAACTTTTTTTATCCATTGAAACTAACCAAATCTTTCAATTGATTATGTAGGGACATCAATTTTAGTGGCTAGATCTGGAGGTAAATCCTCAATCTCTGCCCCAACAGGAATAGAAATTGAAGTAACAAGGGTCCGGGCAGAAGGAGCAGAACATGGTACTTCTCTAAGTGCATTAATACCAGATTATATTCCCCCACATGACAGTGATGCTGAGTCAAATCTAGATATACAAAAGGTGCTCTAATTTTCACAATGCAAGGCATGGATGAACATATGGAAGATCATATCTAAAGTGCCTCTAGAAGAGATATCATCAAAGATTCCTCAACTACCATCCCTATTCAGTGTGTTGGGACTTGGCGGTTTTGGATATCAAGAAATCCATGCCCCAATAAAACAAGTTATTTTATGAATAGAGCAGGAGAAAAAGTACCATCATGATTTGATGAGTGTGAGGCTGTCATCCAATATCAGCGAATTTGAGGATACGGTATCCTGAGCTGAGGCTGATTATGATACCAAGTTAAAGGAGTTGAAGCATAAGATCAAAGATAAATTCGTCCAATAGATGCATCTTCAGCAACAATTAGATGCTGTTGCTGGGGAACTTGACCAACTTAATAATTCACTGGAAGGAGCTCAATCGAATGGTATTAAATCCATTGCAGATGCCAAGAAAGCACTCCATCAAGCTGAAAAGAGTGAAGTTGGTCGAGTGCATGAGCTTCAAGTGGCTGCTGATGAAGCTCAGGATGTCGTAAATCAAATGAAGATTTATGTTGACAGCCTTTTGTAATTCTTGGAAAAGAGAAGAGACACCAGTCTATGGATTCCCTTATAACTCTTGTGCATCAAATGAAAAATACTTTCAACTTCAATGATTTGTGCATGTCTTCTTTTTCTTGCTACCTGCTTTAAATTATTACCTAAGATAATCGGCCTAGTAAGCATAGTTTGATTTATTGCTTGGATTATTATAAATAACCCTACAATAATTGAATCTTTTTATTGCTCAATATTACCTAAATCATACGAAATGTATGTTTAGTGAGCCGAGACTTGAATTTTTTTCAGAGTTCCCTTATCTTTTGTGGAAAATTTAAATTCATGCATGTGGGATATAAAAAGGCTAATGTTTAAGGTTGAAATATCTTTGACTGAATGGATTAAAATTGACTCAATTACTTGACATTTTATCTGAAAGCATATTACCGCACTGAAGTATGAGGGAAAACATGTAAACTATGACTAAATAAATTTTGAATCTTTGGAATGATACAAAAAAGGGATAAAAGGTATTAGAAGAAGTATTTCCCAAGAATGAATTGACCACTATTTAACAAACCCGTTAGGGGGTTAAATTATGCAGGGCCACTTAAGGGCATTGGATGCATTGTCAAATAATATAATCTTTTGGCTAACAGTTCTGTTATGTAGACTACTTATGAAAGGCCACCTAAGGGCATGTGCTATATAGTCAGGAAAAAGAACTCTCATAAATTTACTTTTCTACTACTAAGATGTCAGTGGATGTTTATGGAGATTCAAATTTTCCAAAGCATATAGTTTTCTGTATGGATAGAGGTACTTGAATATAGAGAAGATATTTCCAACCAAGATTTTCTATGAACTGGATGAATGTCACTCCTGCGAAGGTTTGATCCAAACTTTGGGAAGGGAAATATAAACCATAGACTTGAATACTTTCAGATCATGAAAAAGAGTATGGGAGAAATATGTTAATATGGATATTTTCTGTGGATACTTACATATAGTTGATAAGACCAATAAGGGAAAAAAATGAGTTTTTCTCCCATGAATGAAGTTACCACTATTTGACAAACACGTTAGGGGGTTGAATTATGCAGGTACACCTAAGAGAATTGGCTGCATAGTCAAATAATAGCATCTTTTGGCTAACAGGTCTGTTATGTAGACTACTTATGCAAGGCCGCCTAAGGGAACATACTGCATAGTCCGGAAAATGAACTCTCAAGTATTAAAAATTTTGTGACCAGAAGTCAAGAAAAGGGTTATAGATATCTGTATGTATTTATGGTGAGAAGTATGACACATAAAAATGGGCATTGTTCAACGCATGTAGAGATACATAGACCAATTTTCACCACAATCATGTTGTGGGTGGGTCCTGAATTGATAGATTGGACTTCACTACATATCTCATTAGATTGAGAATTAAGCCAAATGTAGTTCTCAAAATACAGTTTAACGTCATGTGGGATGAGAGTGTAGGAGCTCTTAGTTTATGTTCATAGATCTTCGGCCATAATAATGAATACATAGTGTGTGTTTTATAAACCTGATTTGAATGAAGACCAAGGTTTTCATACCACATCCATGTTTTCACAGGGGGACTATACAACCGAGGGACTGAAAGTGAAATTTTGGGTTAGGCCCAAAGACTTGGGGCTGGATTCAAGGGACGCTCGAATGTTCCTACGTATCCCATAAGGATGGGAATCAAGCCGCACATAGTTCTTGAAATACCCTTGTTATAGATTTTGTTCGTACAAGTGAAGGGTGAAAGGGGACATTAGTGCAATGATGGTTTGACCCAAGATAAAAAGTCTAGGCATCGCCATGTATGCACGTAGTCTTTAGAATATATAATGATTGTAGATCAATGTAAATAATGATTCCCTATCAGGTGAGGGTGTCAAATAATGTTTTAGTTTATTTTCATACAAGAAAAAAGTGTTGTATAGTTTAACGTCATATATTAAGGACAAAGGTGAACCGATGTGAAGAGATTGGTTTTGGGCTTGAACATCAGGAGGTTTCCTACGTACCCAGCCTAGAAGTAAAGGATAACATTCTGTGTAGTTAAATTGAAGAATGAATTGGTGATCATGTTGTTCTTTGAGGACAACGACCTAAAAAATGGTGTTGGGACTTACGCATGGTTAGTGGCCAAGAGAGGGTGTTATGGTTGAAGTTTACTCTAAGCTCATGTGAGTCGTCCTCGGTGTGAGAAACAAGAGGTAGCAACAACCCTAACGATGCACAATTTATTGTCATGTAGGACATATAAGGGACTGAGAACAATTTAATGTCCTGTTGGACAATGGGGGACTATGCAGTTTAATGTCTTGCAGTGAGAACAATTGGGACACAGTTTAACGTCATATTGGACGTATGAGAGAATTTTTCATAGTTTAACATCATGTCGGACATTGGGGTGTTGTATTGTTTAGCATCATCTAGTAAGGACAAAGGTGAACCAATGTGAAGATATTGATTCCGGGGGCGGCGTCACGAATTAACATCATATGAGATGGAGGTTAACCGATGTGAAGAGATTCGTTTTGGGAATGAACCTTGGGAGGATGCCTACGTACCCAGCCTAGAAGGCAAGGATCAAAGTCCACGTAGTTAAATTGAAGAATGAATTGGTGATCAAGTTGTTCTTTGAGGACAACGACCTAAAAATGGTGTTGGGACTTCCGCATTGTTAGCGGCCCAGAGAGGGTGTTATGTTTGATGTTTACACTAAGCTGACGTGAGTCATACTCGATATGAGAAACAAGAGGTAGAAACAACCCTAACGATGCATAGTTTAATATCATGTAGGACATATAAAGGACTGAGCATAGTTTAACATCATGTTGGACAATGGGGGACTATGCAGTTTAATGTCTTGTAGTGAGGACAATGGGGACATAGTTTAACATCATGTTGGAAATAATAAGGACATTTTCATTGTTTAACATCATGTTGGACATTGGGGAGATGTACAGTTTATAGTCAAGTATCTAGGACGTAAGAGAAGATTATGCATTTTAAATTCTGGCAATAAGGACTTTGGGGATTGTGTAGTTTAATGTCATGAAGTAAGGACAAAACAGTTTAACGTCCTGCTGGACGTAAGGGACTTCTGTACAGTTTATCATCTTGTATCTAGGACTTTACAGTTTAACATCATGTTGGATATTGGTGAGAATAGTTTAAATTCATATGCATAGACCAAAATGATTTGTTTGTGTTATAAAAAATACTTCTTCAGAAAGCTGGCATTGGTTGGAGTCGTGATGAGTTCTCCATCCATTGAGATTAAAGAATAAGATCCATTGGAGTAGACCATATGAATTGAGTAAGGTCCTTCCCATTTTGGTTCAAGCTTGGGAGGTTTCTTTCCTGGTATCATTAGAGTTCTGAGAACCAATACCAATTCTACCGGAATGAATGAATGAAGACAAACTTTTTTGTTGAAAGCTCATGTTATTCGATTCTGATAGACTTCCAAGTGATGCAGGGTGCACAGTCTTTTTTCATCCAATAGTTCCAATTCATCCAATTTCTTTTGAGATTATTTATCTGTAGATGACTGATCACAAATGCCTACTCTGAGTGAAGGTAATTGAACCTCAATGGGTAAAACTACTTCTATTCCATATACCAATGAATATGGAGTTGGCCGCATAGCATTGCGATTGGTGGTTCGATAAGCCCATAAATGATGAAAGAGTTTATCAGGCAATGATTTCTTATCTTTATCCACCAACTTTTGCAGTATATTTGAAAGAGTCTTGTTGAAGGCTTCTATTTGGCCGTTGGCCGCTGCATGATACCGAAATGAATGATTGGATTTGATGTTGTATTATTGATACAACTTCCTTACCTTGGATGAACAGAAGTTGGTGCCATTTTCCATCAATATGGTATGAGGGACACCAAATTTGGTAATGATGTTAGACTTTATGAAGCTAATAATGCTTTTAGAACTAATTTCCTTGAGAGGTATTTCCCCTGCCCATTTGTAAAAGAAGTCAGTAGCAGTAAGAATATACTTAAACTACTTGACTGTAGCTGAAGGGTAAGGTCCCACTACATCCATTCCCCATGTGGGAAATTTCCATGAGTATTTTTCTGTATGAAGAAACTCTGGGTGTGGATGAATGAAGTTGGAACATACGTGGCATGAATGACACTTCATTGTGAAATCAACACAATCTTGTATCATTGAAGGCCAAAAGTATCCAAGCCTTTGAATTTGATCAGATAGTCTATGTTCAGATTGTTGAGCACCACAGACTCTTGTATGTACTTCTTTCATGAAAACCACTGTATCTTCACCATCAATGCATCTGAAGAGAATTCCATCAAAACCTCTTTTGTAGATAATTTTCTCTAGGTGATCTAGGCTGTCATAAAGAGTAAAATTGTCCACACGTCGCCAAACTTGTTCTTTCCTGGATCTATCAGGTGGGAGTGTTCCATTTTGAATGTATTCCCTGATAGGTGTCATACATCCTATATTATGACCATATGGTTCAGAAATGGGACTAATTTCATTGATTTACCCTGTTCTGGTTTGAACATAAGGGGAAATTGTAGGAGGGTGGGCAATACTGATGATTGTCTCATCCCGATTTGGATCTTCCAGAGCTGTGGCTATATTAGCCAGTGCATCCACATGGGAATTCTGTGACCGCGAAACATAATAAAATGTCGGTTCCGAAGGAAATTCCACCATTAACTCTCTGACGTAATCATACAAAGGGATTAACTCTTCTTTTCTGATGGCATAATCCCCATTAACTTGTTTGATTACTAGGTCTGAATCACCTATCACCTTTAAGTGATTCGATTGTACCTGAAGTGCCAACTCCAATCCTGCGATGAGAGCTCGGTATTCTACTTCATTATTTGTACCGCCTTTCCACAATAATAAGGAATAAGGTAGCACAGCCTTTTCCAGGGAAATAAGTATAATTCCTAACCCAACTTTGTTGAATTTAGGATCTCCCATTTTTTCCCTATTGGACTTCTGGAAGCACCATCAAAGTACCTTTCCCATGTTTGAATATTATCTTGAATAGAAAAGACCTCCTAATCAAGAAGATGAATATCTAATGATATATCTTCTACTGAAGGATTTTCAGTAAGGAAATCAGCTAGATCTTGGCCCTTTATCGCCTTTTGAGACACATACTGGATATCAAATTGCTGCAAAATAACTACCCACCTTGCCAGACCTTCTGTAAGAATTAGATGACTAAGGATGAATTTGAGCGGGTTATTACGAGATACCAATTGGACCTCATGATGTTGCAGGTAGTGTCTTAATTTCATAACTACAAATATTAATGCTATGCAGCACTTCTCAATACTTGAATATCAGGTTTCTACTTCATGCATAGTCCGGCTGAGATAGTAAAGGCTGTTTGCATTCCCAGCATCCTTCTTCTGGGCAAGGAAGGCACCCAGTGATCACTCTATAGCTGTCACATAAAGAATAAGTGGCCTTCCTTCAACATGTGGCATTTATATTGTAGGAATCAAGAAATATTTCTTGGGAATATTGAATGTTTGTTGACATTCTTTAGTCCATTGGTAACTGACTCCCTTTTTCATCAATTTGGTGAAGGGTAAACATTTTCCTGCCAAATTAGAGATGAAACGCCGAAAATAGGCCAAGTTTCCTTGAAGTCCTCTCAATTCTTTCTAATTTTGAGGAGGTGATATACCAAGGATTGACTTTTTCTTCTCAAGATCGACTTTGATACCACGATGGTGTACCAAAAATCCTAGAAAAGTTTCTGAGGTTACCCCAAAAGCACATTTTAATGGATTCATCTTCAAATTGTGTTGTCGAAGTTAGTGGAATATGATTTCCAAATCAGCCAAGTGATTAGAAAGTTTCCTAGATTTAACCACCAAATCATCCACATAACATTCATCAAATTACCCTAAAAGGGTTTTGAAGATACGCAGCATGGAACGCTGATATGTTGCGCCTACATTCTTCAAGTCAAAGGGCATTACCCGATAGAAAAACACACCCTGAGGGGTTGTTAAGTATTTATATTCTTCATATTATGAAGCCATTCGGATTTTATTATACTCAGAATATCCATCCATGAAGGAAATTGCTTCATAGCTAGTTGTTTCATCAATTAAGAGTTCAGTGATCGGAACTGGAAAATCATCCTTGGGACAATGCTGATTAAGATCTCTGAAATCAATGAAAACTATAATTTGTCCATTCTTCTTTTTCACAGGGACAATATTTTCCAGCCATTTGGGATATTGAACTTCTCTGATGAAGTTATATTTGATAAGCTTATCCACTTCAACTTCAATTTTGGAAGCATAAGTTGGGTGTGTTCTTGTGGCTTGCTTAAATCCTCGATGTTTTTTCTAGAAATCCCAAATTATGAGAAGAAACATCAGGATCAAGCCCTGGAATTTCTGTATAGTTCCAAGAAAATATATCTCAATTTTTCTTCAAAAATGAAATATACATTTCCTGCTCTTCAAGAATCATGGCTGCACTAATTAAAGTGGGGTGTGGATCTTCTTTTGTACCCAGATTTATTTCACTGAGTTCATCCACAGTGGTAGAGATACCCTATTCAAATGATGGAGGAGCGTCTCTAAGATTTTCCTCTTCTTCTTCAACATGTGTTATTTCTTCTGTTTCTACTTGAAGAGTGGATGATGAAGTAGAATTTCCATGATCAGAAGAGATGTTAAAATTTGAACATCTTAAAGAAGAGGCCTCCATTTCTGACCCTATTGATGATAAAGGGTCTTCCTTTGGTAATAAATGGGAGATTATGGATTGATAATTGACTCATCGTTCAACTCTGACATTGATATAACTTCTTCTAGCCTTGTTAGCGAAGTAAAGACTTGCTGGATTTCAGCGGATGAAATGAAGACATCTCTATTTGAGCCTTCATCATTGCCCGGTGAATCACCAATTTCTCCCATTTTTCTGGCTTGATTGTCGTAATTGACGTTATGGAAGTTTCCATAATAGTATTTGGATTTGGGTCTATCCTATCAATTTGACTGATAGGCAACACATAATCTGTACTCACATGTATGAATGGGTTTACTGGAATATTTTCAAACCATATGGAGCGTTAACTTTGGTGACCTCCCTTATTGTGGATTTTTCCATACTCTCCATGTGATAGAATTCTGCATCAATGTATTGAGATTCACATGTTTTTAATGGGTCTTTATCACCATACAATGTCCCAATTTGGCCATTGAAACAATACTTGAGCCATTTATGGTATGATGAAGGGATACCCACATGTTGATGTAGCCAAGGTCTTCCAAGAAAAATGCTAAAAGCTATGTCATGACGAACAACCATGAAATCTAAATTCGATACAAGATATACAAACTGAGTTCTGAGTGTGATCTCGCCCATAGGTTCTTGTTCATTTTTATCATATCCTTGGAACATCAGAGTAGAAGGAGATAAGTCAGATTCGGTGAGGCCCAATCGACGAAGTGTACGAATGGGGAAGAGGTTGACTCCTAAACCATTATCAATGAAATCTCTTCAGATGTATACATCATTGACCTTTTCATATAAATACAAAGGTCTAATATTTCCATGCACATGATCATCTTCATCTTCATCTGTTAAAGATATCACTGCATGAAATTCTGTAGGATTATTCTCTACATGGTAGAATTCATCCGCAACAATTTCATATTTGAATTCAGGAGGACTTGACAAAGCCTCAATGAGTGCCTCCTGAAGATCCTTTGATAGATTCAAGTCATCCATAATTGATAACTTGGCTGGTACTTGGTCAAAATATTTCAAGACATAATATTTTTTATCCAATGGTCTGCGTTTCCTAATAGGAACATGTAGTTTTGCAGGTGCCTTGGAAGTTGATGCTTTGGAAGTAGATGTATGTTGTATCAGGGTTGGAGTTTGAAATACTCCGAGATTTAGAATATTAGACCGAAAAGGTCTATTTACCTGCTGAGAGGAAGGTGTAACCTCCAACCGATCCTATAGAATAACTATTATAGAACTGAATCTGCCATGCGTGGAAGAACTTCCTTGTTCTTGTTGAGCTCGCTGAAGGGCTCTGCCAGGAGTTTCTGCTGCATACACAGTTCTAGAAGGGGTAGAATTGGAATAATGGCTTCTTGGTTATCCATGTCTTCCTCTGTATCCCAGACCTCTGGAATTCCCTCTAATTACTCTATTTGCTACAAGGAACTGAGGTTCATCAAGATCGAAACTATGACTGGCATAAAGATTTGTTAGGTGAATCATGTTAACAAAACTAAAGATCAACTCTCCGTATGATGAAGACTCTATCTGATTAGCCAGTTTAGGCTATGCCGTTTGGTGGGGCAGTGCCCGTGGCTTTGAAGTATATGGAATAAAATCTACCAGAGTGAAGGAAAACATGGGCTTTGACATGATTTCATCTTCTTCTGATTGTTCCTCTTTCTTTGAATTATACAGTTTCTTCGAGGATTTTCCCTCTAATGAAGGAGGTTTTGTTATGGAATTCATAACAGAAGACACAATTGGTTTCTTCAATTGCGTTCGCAAAATGACATGAGTTCGGTTGATCATTTTCCTGACCATCCAATCATCATATTTCTACCCATTTTTTCTTTGGACTTCTTGCCACTCGCTTTCTTCCTCTGGATTTGTACCAGCAACACATGCTACCTGAGCTGAAGAACCTTTCAATTTGACTTGTCCTGAGTCCACCATTTTTTAAATGAGGTATTTGAAGGCAAAACACTCCTAAATGGGATGCCCAAACATCTAATGAAATGCGCAATAGGTGGGATGGTCTTCATCTCCTTCTTTTTCTGGCCTTTTGGGGCTTGGAAATTGAACCAAATTATTTTCCAGAGCCAAAATGAAGTAACCAAGAACTTGTTCAATTTGGAAAGAATAAAATTTTCTCTTCAACTACTAAAATTGTTTTTTTCTTTGATCTCTTTGATCATCTTGACGAAACATCCTCTATTGTTGATGCTTAAGTGGTGGAGCCCTTCAGAAAGATGATGGTTTTGAAGTGGAAGTAGGTACAGGTGCTTGTTTAAGCATAACTGTAGCAGTCTCTGATCAACTCATTCACCTTCCTGGTTCTGATGGAATTACACGAGTTTTATCCTTAGTCTTTGTAAGAGAGTCTTTAATATAATGGGAGAACGAAGTATGTTCTTGAAACCCTCCTATGTATTTCACAACGATCAACGGTGTCCATAATTCATCACGCAAATTTGACACAAAGATTGGTAACAATTCTTCTTGAGGGAGTGCTAAGCTTAGGGAATATGTTAATCCCTTCCAGTGAGTAATGAAATTGGAAACTCTTTCATTCTACCTTTTCATACAATTTTTAAGATAAAAAACTATTTCCTTTGGAAAAGTTGAGCTGAATTTAAGAAGGAATCTATGGCGGAGATCCTCCCATCCGGTAATTGATCGGGATTTCAAGCTTGTATACCAAAAAAAGGCAGGCCCGTGTAATGATTGTAAAAAACACCAGAGATTAACTGCTTCCTGTTGCTGAGGGGTTCCCATCATAGGATCACAATGAGAAACAAAATGTGTTAAGTGTTGCTCTGGGTCTCCCGAACCATTAAATATTGGGAATGTGGTACTTGCATAATTTTATGGGGGAGGAATTGCATCAACCCATTCAGGGTAAGCACTCTTTTCTGGTTGAATTTGAGCACATTTTCCCTCCATAGCTTCCAACTATGATGTTAATGACTTAATAGTAGTTATTAACTTTTTAGAAACATCCGGTTGAGCATGGACCTAAGCAGGTGCAATAAATGGTGTTTGGACAGATGTGGTAGCGGGTACTGCAACTGATGATAATACCATCGGATGTTGTTTCACCTGAACCATAGTATTAGACCTGTGAGGGTGTATTGATAAAGAAGGATATTCTTGATCCATCTCAGTAGCTGCAACAAATTCACTTGGCTGATTGACTCCAACACGATTAGGAGGAAGACTACCTTGATGCATTTCCGCATTCAACCTCCTCAATTCCTTCATTTATTCCTTCTATTGTGCAAATATTTTCTCTAGTGAGAGTGATTTTCCTTCTCCATAGGAATGGTATGTAACCTAATTCTTTCCTTTACCCTTGTTGGATGCCTTTCAGAGAGAGGGAAGTTGATTATTTGAAGGAATACCTAGATTTTGGGTAAGCCTTTGATTTCGTGTATGCACACCTTCTTCATTTTTGTTTTTGTGTAAAACTTCTTGAGCAGGAAATTATTCATCTGATCCCTCTAAATGAGCCTCATCTGGGGGATCAGCAATAATGACATGGATGAAATTTATTGATGCATAACGCATTGCATCCCTTCTATCAGCATTTCTGCGATACTGTCTTTTTTCATGTTGTTGATGAGACTTTGCCTTTTGTTGACTTGATCCCTCAGGAACATCTTCATGAACCACAATTTGGTTGGAATTACCAGATAATTTGGATTTTCATTCCTTTTGTGGAATCTTCCCTAATCGAGAGAAGACTGACTTTCTCTGAGGAAGAGATTGAGGATTTGAAAACGTCCCCAGTCCAGTGGACTGGGGCTATTCCTGCTCAACTCCTCGAAATCTATTTTTTGATTCTGAGGGCTGGGTTAAAAGAGTCCCTAGTCTGGAAATATGGGGTGGTTCTTGAGCTGCTATATCTGAGACTTTCTTAATAGCTCTCTTGATCTTGTGGACTTGAGTCCGGAAATTGGCTGTATGCATCAACAGGAATCCACTCAAATCACCTGGCTCAAATGAATGCTGGATGATTTTTAACACTTTTGTTACCTGATGATGTGGTTGCTCTAAATGATAATACTATTCGATATTCTAATTTTCCTAATGCAAGAGTAATTCGACAACTTTTTCTTCTTATTCCTGACATTGGGAAGAACTAGTTAAGGCCTATTCCTGAGCAATCCTTTGATTACAAAAAAATCCAATTGGTTGTGTCCGGCCATGGGCAATAAAATTGCATGAGACAATTTTCGGCGGGCTTTGTTGACTGGAGAGTACATTGAAATGTAGTGCACCATGAACACCCCATCCCCTAATATGAATACCATATGGGGCATTGGCAATTAACTGGTGCAATATTTTTTGTGTGCCAAGGCTTGAATGCTGAAGGGCTCTCTGCTGCTTTTCAGCCTTCAGATATCAAGAAACTAAGAGAGATGAAAAATAAATTTGGTGTTGTAACCCTTCTATTATCTTGAAATTATTTTCATATTCATCATAAGATAATATTTTCATTTTCAAGTGACAAAGAGTTTTCCACATGGTGAGACTAATGTCGTGAATACAATCTTTCGTGAACATTTTTGGAATGTCATACTGAGAGTCAACCAAAGGCCAAAACATAACTGGCTCTTCACATTTCGCCGGTTGTTTTCTCATATTCAGTACTTCCTCTTTATCATTCAATGATGATTCTTCTACCTGATTAAGCAAGAGATGCTGCTTCCAAGTTGCTTCATCAGATTCAACAAGATTGGTAGAGAATTCATTTATCAAACTAGAATATGAATAGACCTAGAGTGGATTGGAGAATGACCTACATCTCGGGATATCTTCTGATTAAGAATGTATTTCACCTGCTAGTGGTAAGGCATCAGACATGACTGGATTTACATTTGCAAGTCCCTCAAGATAACATGGATTTCTCGTTACTGCATTGTCCTTTGAAGAATTTTCTAGGAAATGCGCATTACTACTACGGAGAGGACTTTCATAGCTAAATTAATCATCATAGGGATAACCACCATGGTGGGTTACAACAAAGGATAAAACATTTTTCTCCTTGGACTTCTGGCCACATAGAGGGTTCTTGTGGCTTTTATCAAAAGATAAAACTTCAAGATCAACTGAACTGTCATTAAGAAAGCCTTCAAGGGGAAGTGTCTGATGAAGACCTTTGGAATTTATGTTACCACTATTGGGAAATGAGAGAGTATAATCTTGAATTCCAATAGATAATTGTCTGAGGGATTCAAGAACTCCAGCATCAAGAAAGGCCTTATTACTGATAGGCTCTTGATTTCTTGACTGTTCTGGACGAGTCTTCTTCATAGATGCCTTATTACTCACTTTTGGAACCACTTGTTGACGAAAGTTGTTGTTATGGGCAGCTGTATGTGCCTTATCAAGAGAAATAGTCAGGTTAGGCTGGTTATCTCCACTCAAATCAGGTGTATGTGCCTGACTTGGTTGTCCGTATGACATGGGGGAGTATTCCCCACAACCCTCTAGGATTGGAACAGAGGTTTGTGTCTGTTCCAGAGTGATATTTTGATTTTTCACACCACTGGTAGGGATATATTTTCATTTCTTTCTCGGTGATGCTACTGAAGCTATTATAATATTCTGACAGGCATCCAGAATATGAGCTGGGATTTGTTTCTTCTCGTTTACCATTGTCAAAATGTGTTTGGTGACATGAGCTGCTGGAACGAGAATATACGTCCATTCCATGCTTGGAGTAGGTGTGTGTTCTTTCTCCTGTCCTCCTTTTCCTGTTAGTGAATTATGACAATACTCATGTGTGGGGGCAGAGAGTTGAGTCTGCCTCCTTCTTGTCATTGGGGATTTCCAATCGACTTCTCCGGGTGCTACCAAAACGAGACTGTTGGTAGGCTTGATCAACCCTAGCAGGTGTGCGTGCCTTCTGATTTCACTCCACCAAATAAGATTGATGAAATTCCTTCAATACTGGCAGATGGGGGTGCTGGTAGGATTGATGAGTGTAAGAAGGTGTATGTGCCTGTTTACTAGTTTTCAACACATTGGGTTGGCGGGCTTCATTGTATGTATTCAGGAGAACCCGATAACTAGCTGATGATTTATAAACTGATGTATGTTTCTATTTATAGTACTCCTTTGGAATTTCCTGGCGGGAATGGCGTTTTGCTGCCAGACGAGTCTGCTGTATAGTCGAATTAAAATTGATGGGTGTGTGTGCCCGCTCGTTGCATTCCACCAAGTTAGGTTGGTGGACTTCTCTGGAAATGGTAGATCTAAGAAAATGCTCACTATTGACCAGATTTCGCCTCTGGTGGGTTTTGAGGAACCTAAGCCGAACCCCTAAAGGTGATACCCTCATCATGTTGAGGGCACACTACTGCACGATTCTGGCAGCGATTGTTGATGGGAGACCTCGGGAAGGACTCCTTTCTCCTTGAATTAAGGCCTTTAGTGACCTTCTCATTCACCTCCCCAGAATATGGGAGGGATTGGTGATTGCTTTTTGGGGATAACGACTCGAAATGGTTGGAAACGGTGGTTGGAACCACCTGATTCTTGATCCCTGATCATCGCTGTCCAGATAACCAGGGTGAATTATTGACCTGGAGGGCTTGTCGAGTGGCCTCTAGAGTCAGAATAGTACTGCTTTGGTGGTATTCCTTAACCAGTGCATTTGATACCCATCGTTGAAGATGCTGAGTAAGTGAAGTCATCTTCAGAGTGGACGAAGATCCAGTATGAGTCATAGCATAGGTATTCACAGTAGAGGTATTCACAGGTTTGAACTTAAGAGAAGCCATTTATGTGATGCAGAAGATCTTGGAAAAGAGTGCTTGTTTGATATAACAGGCATAATCAAGATAAGTTCAGCCACCACATCTTTTGGATGATCACATATGTTATTGATTTTTTTCTTGGCCCTCTCATGGAGATTAAATAGGGGCCTAACAAATAAGTAAAACATCACTCTAACATGGTTAAGGATTCACGTCGGGTTCACCATTTTTTGTTTCGTGCTGGAATTGGGGATGACCTAGTTTGTTTAAGGTTCAAACATTCTAATCAGTTTCTAATGGGTTTGATCGTAGAACTGGAAACATCCAATGATTCTATATCCATTTGGACCTACTTTCCAAAGGTAGGTGCTTATTAGTTGTGAACTAATAAGGCTTTAGAATTTTCATTGGTCAAAAGTATTGGAGGTCGGAATCATCACACCTTTTTGGGGGGAATTATTGTCTACTCCGGGATTCTCTTTATAGATTTAAGTTATGTTCGTGAATCCTTATTAAATTATCAAGTAAGAAAATAAGCTTTCCTTTAGATCTGACAATCAGTGATTTCTATGTAGGAGATTTGGAGAATATTTTATATGTATTCGAGGTTTTTCGTTGATAGAGAATCATCTATATTTGTTTACAGATTCTTAGTCAATTGTATTATTCAACACATTATATAGAAATATCTTGGCCATTATGATAACCATACTGGTTTTGAAGCCACTCAGCGGGGCACATGAAGTTTATTGTTATTCAAAAGGACATGGATTATTTCAGAGTTTGGATCGTACCCACAGATGGGATACCTACATATCCTTGTTTAGAAAAGGAATCAAAACCCATGTAGTTTGAGTAAAGAAGAATGAGGTTTATGAATGATTGATGTCTCAAAGAAATATGTCATAATTACTTTTACGCTCTATGCTCACGTGAGTCATGCTCGGTGTGAGAAACAAGATATGTAAATCACTAGGTTTAAGAGATGTTCCACCGAATTACATTCAGATAAGGAATCCAACCAAGGAACCATGCCATAAATGGCTTTGAAGATGGTTTTGAAGGCTAAGTCTTGAAGAGGAGATGTGGGTTTGAAGAAAAGAGTTGAATAGACAAGAGGGGAACCCAAAAAAAGGCATGTGCGCAGGTCCTGTTGGGGTGCGCAGGTCTTGGCCGCGAAAGTATACCTGTGCGGCATAGGTGTACCTACGTGCCTGCCAACCCATAGGGTAATACTTGGCCGAGACTTTGCTCAAGCCCTTAGTATTATCCCTAGAGTCTTACAAAAGGGCGGCGCGCAGGTTCTATTGAAGGGATATGGTGGCACGCAAGTATTTCAATTTCCCTTAAGGGTTAGACACCTAGGCGCGCAGGTGTTGGTGAATTTCAACACTTAGGCCTTGTTTACCCTCTTTAGATCTTCCGTTCTAGGTAAGAAATTACCGTATAAGTGTTCAGAAGGCTTCGAGAAGAGACTAACATGCCGAGAGCTCAAATATGAGTTTCTGGATTTTTCATCCACGAAATGGGGGGACCACAAGGGGTATTTCTAGGCTGCTGAAGACCTTGGGTGAAAATCAGATAGGGCAAGAAAGTCACCTGTGCGCTCAATATGTGGCGCGCAGGTATACCTGCACGACCATGATGAAACCTGCGCGGCCCATTCTTAACCCAATCCTTCATCATGCCTTTGTCAATTTTTTATGTTTTTTCAAAGGATGAATCAATTTGTGCTAAGGTGTTACCCTTTTTCAATTGTTAAACTCTATGATGGAAAGGCGCATCAACAATGAGTCATCCTATATACCCAAATTTATTTATTTAAGATCATCCACAGCGGTAGAGACACCTTCCTCAAATACTGGAGTGGAATCCTTGAGATATTTTTCTTCTTCCTGTTCCTCATGTATTACTTCTTCTACCTATTTGTAACTCCCCGACCCTAGTTACCCAGAGTCGGTGCATTATTACATAACATTGGCATGATCACAAGAAAGATCAAATCTCGAAAGACCGATTGGTTTAGTAGCCTTGGAAACACTAGATATATTCATAAGTTTTACATTACATCATAAAATGAAAAACTACTACAACAAAATAATGTCTCCATAATCCACACTCATATCCCCACATAACATCCCTGCAGGTCATTCGTAATTTACTTCTTCACTTACTGGGAAAAATAAAACATAGAAAAGGGGTGAGCTCAAATGCCCAGTAAGGATAATAATATAGCGGAAACTTTCATAAATAAGAATAAACATTTAAGGCAATGTATAACTAAAACAAAAGCCTTTAAACCATGAACTTTCAACATGGTATGGCATAAATAAAATGAAATAATGCCATTTACTTATTCACATGGATATTCTACTAATCGAATAATCACATGCAAAAATCAAATACCACTTTCATAATGTTGGAATGCATAATGCCAGACTATCATAACCACATAGTCAAGGCCTCGTGCCAAGACTACAAATAAGATTTTGTCAAGGCCTTGTTCCAATACACTAGTTTGTCTCATGAGACCTACCGATGCATCAAGGAGCTATAGCGGGCTCCACCCGTCACATATTAAGTCCAATGCATTCCCATATGAAAAGGTTTAAACATAACATAAACATTCGTATTAAAACTAGCATACGAAATGTAAATACTTTCACCATAAACTATGAATGGTATAAAAATAGCACATCCACAGTCAAACATATCACAAAACCTTCAATACAATATAGAAGTTTTGTATCATAATAAATCAACTTCAAATAATCTTAAAATCCATCAAAGGATGTTGACATAGATGAAATCAAAATTCTTTTTAAAGAAATATCTCCTTTTATTTTGAAATCATTTAAGATCCATATAAAATAAAACATTTTATTTGAAAATATTCTTATAAGCTTGTAAGGGAAGCTTTGAAGATTTTATAACGGTGGAAAATAGCCGCACCCGCCGTATAAGTTAAAAAAACATTCTTACCATAATCTTGTCGAAAAGGTTAAAAAGGACCTTGTTTTGAAAACGATGGAAAGATTCCTTTATAAACCTCTTATAAAAAGTCAAACAAGGGTATAAATGACTTTAACCCATATTCTTGTAAATAATAAATATGTTTTTAAATACATTTCGAAGAAACATGGATGTGGATGATAAAGAAATCCCAGTAGATTATTACGTATAAACAACCTCGGATAATGAAGAGATTGTGAAATAACCCTTACCTTGTACTTTTCCTTGGTTGGGGTAGGTTAACCTCCTGTATAATGGTGAAATAATTGTTACTAAATTATACAAGAAAAGTATACATTAATATGATATCATATATGATCTTTTAATATCAATTTATAATAATATCTTAGTATTATCGTTGTTTCGGGTGTTAACTTACTTGTTTTCTTTTATATGTTTTGTTACGTAAGACATTTTTGTAAAGGATAGGTTGTATATTATTCATATCCAGAATGATATCAAGTCCTTAAACATCATTTTTAAATCATCAAATGATAATTATACTTGAATGGATATGATGGAGAATGAATCTCATCGCGTTCGTGGAGACGGTAGTCCGTACGTACGCACGAGCGACAATATCAATCTTTTGATATTAAAATAATATATAAATGGTTGTTATATAATATATACAGAATCATTATCA